>CM073502.1:16935000-19335000 GCA_037074495.1 Acacia confusa
TTGCTTTTTGAAATTAAAACAGTTTCAAAAACCTTTTAATTTAGCCAAAGACATAGTAATAATGAATTTCATATAATCCTAATATGAGGTAAGAATTAGATATTACCATAATTTCCCTTGACCTCATAGATGCTTGCTTGGTTGAGGTATGGATGAATCCTTTTTCCAAAGTTCACAACCATCATCAAGTGCAACTTGTATGGCTTTCTCAAGACTTGGATCAATTCTTTATGTTGCATTCTTGAGAAGCTTTCTTTGATCCTACAAAATCATATAAAGCTTTTTCTTTCTTGGTATCCAACCTTACTTGGATCCAATTATCGTTAGCTTGTAGGAATCAAAATTAAATTCACATGCTTTTATGAATAAAGTTAATTCAAAACAGCTGAGCATAGTGAATTAAGCATGACTTTATGCATAAAAGTATACTCTCTAATCTATTCAAATCATCATGTATGCATAAAGAATCAAACCTTTTGATCAAAATTTTTTTAAAAATATAGATCAGGGTATAAGAAGCTAAAAATTAGCAATACTCATTTCTAAGGCTACAAGATGTAAAACCCCAATGATTATTCCAAATTAGAGCATAGGAGGTTTTACCATTGCATACTTTAGCCTTAGATGCTAGGAGGATTGACTTTGCTTACCCACTGATTCATCACATATCTTCTAGTGGTTGTCGGCAAAGCTCTCTCAAAAGAAATAGATTCCTAGAGTCTTCTATTTGATGCTTGAAAGAATCTCCTCTTCTTGTTCCCCTCAAGATAATTGAATGGTACTCGATGGTAATTTGTTCTTGAGGTAGAACATACTCCTCTTGCTTGTATCCATTGCTTCCTTTGATGATTAAACCTTGAAGATCCAGCAATGGGTGCTCCGAGAGTTCTCCTATTTGATGTGAGTTTCCTTTCATAATTATGAGACACTCTTGGATTTTTCTTCATCTTCTTTGTACCATTATGTCCTTTGCTTTTCAAATCTTCCTGTACACATAAAGCACTAGAGGAACATTTTGGTACCCACTTATACTTGGGTCCTTGTATGTTAGCATTGGACCTTACTTGTCTTTTAGGAACCCAAACACATTTATTTCTCACAATAGAGTTTCTCCTAATATAGCATGTGTGAGAAATATGTCCAGACTTTCCACAATGATTGCAAATAATAAAATGATGCTTATTAAGAACATTTTTGCAAGTATTATGTTGGTTAAGTGGATGCAATATGGAATGATTCATATTTGTAAATTCACTTTTCCCACTAAATTCTCTAGCATTATTTTCGAAAATATTTTTGCTTTTCAAAATTGAATTAGTAATAGGTTGAAAAACAATTTTATGCAAACTTTCAAAATCATTTTTCTCAACTGTACGAGAAGAATCAGAATTGTTTATCACATGTGCATTTAGAGCTTCTGATGATGATTTATAATTATCTATGATAAGCTCTTCTTGAGAATCCTCATTCTCTTCTTCATACGTGTTGACTAGATCATGGAAGTGTTCTAAGATTTCTCCTTCTTCATCCTCAACTTCTCGTTGTTCATCAATGAATATGCAGCTAATTGCTTTGGATGAGTATCCCAAATGTCTTTAGCACAAGAGCAAAATCTGATTTTCTCAAAATCATTTTCTATTAAAGTACTGTACAAAATTTTCATTGCTCTAATGTTCAGTGAGAACATTTTCTTTTCTTTTTCTGTCCAACCCTTTCTTGGTTTGTAATCAAAATCATTTGTAAAACTTTCCACATATCAAAATCAGATGATTTTATAAACGAAATCATTCTAGCTTTCTAAAACCAAAAATCAATATCTTTCAAAAATGGTGGAACAGTATAATCAAAACTTTCTGAAAATAGGCTACACCCAAAATCAGCCATTGATAACTATTGAGACGATTAAGTCCTTTAAACAAGAGCCTGTGCTCTAATACCAAATGAAAAATGAGGCTGAACCCAAGAGGGGGGTGAATCGGGTGAAGATTAAAACTTGCTCCCTTTTTGAAATCTTTTTGCAATTCAATTAAATCAGTTTGAATGATAATGAAAAGTTATAAAGTTATAAACAATCATTCAAATATGTATGCTGGAAATAAAAGAGTTTAAGGGAAGAAAAATGCCAACTCAGATTTATACTGGTTCGGTCCAACCTCGACCTACGTCCAGTCCTCAAGCTCCACTTGAGATTTCCACTATTCTCCTTGTTTAACCAGGCACAAGAGACAAGCCTTTACACACCATAAGTTTATCCAGGTACTTGTGCAACCTTCACAACCTCCACTATTCTCCTTAACTTTGGTTGCTCTTTGACTTGATACAGCATTTAATTTAGCAAACCAATAATCCTCATACAACTCCTTGGTTCTTCTTTCCATAGAAACAAGAATCAGATCTTAATCTGTTGGAATTCGCCCGTTATGATCAGATAAAAGAAGATTGTTCTTTAACCATCATTTTCTCATCGTTCTGAACAGTCAGTCAACTTTCGAAGACCATAACTCTCTAGTCTGATCTTCATTTTAGTTGAATCAAGTATTGATGGAAAGCCCTATGAGTCTTCTTTCAAACGCCATTGATTTCAGCTCATTTCGATTTGTAGATTGAGAGTTACACTCAAAACACTGAAGCTTGGTCTGAAGTGTGGCGTGGATATTTGATCCAATTTAGGAAATTCATAGCTCTCTCATCTGATTTTCTTTGGACATAAAACTTTGTTAAGATGACGTATTAGATGTCTAGTTTCAGCCAAATTTAATTTCACCTCAATCCAATGTCTGGTTTAGGAGATATTTCGATTTACCAGACCTCGCCCAAAGTTGAACGCAAAACAGAGGTGAACAAAGTTGCTGTTAAGTTCTGATACTCGAGTATTGAGAACCATACTCGAGTATTGTCGGGACCAGACGTGCCAGTGAAGCTGAAAACTCTCAATACTACGGTATATAAGTTCAATACTCGAGTATTGACTCCTATACTCAAGTTTTGACTCTTTGACGCCCAAACCGTGGCTTCCAGAACTCTAGTTTTCCAAACCACAGTTTTCTCATCCAGAAGCCAATTTTTCCAGTAAGCTTGTATACTCGAGTTTTGACCTGAAAACTCGAGTTTTCACTTCCAGAACCCGATTTTTACTGTCTTTAGCTCTGAAATGACCCCTTCCAACTTCCATTTGATCATGGACACTTCTATAATCATTCTTGGGACTTGTATAACCATATGTTCATCAAGCCCTTCCATCTTTCATCATTCATCTTGAAGAATATTTCCTCTTCATCATTTTCTTTATTTTCTTCTTCATCATCCCTCATAAATGAGCTTGAGCTGATCTTGATATTCTCATTCTCTTGAGCATATTCCATAAATATATCTAAACTGAGCTTGGAATGAGAATGTCCCATTCAATAAGATCTTTCTTCTTCAATTTCTCCTCTTCCTTTTCCTTATCCTCATCTACATCCTTGTTCTCCTTGATCTTCTTCTTTTTAATCAATCTTCATGAATGAACTTCACATTATTGATTCTACATTAAAATGAATGAATTCATCAATGAAGAAGATAAACATATTACTTAATCTTTTTGCTCTTACTAATGGCATAAATGTGAGACATCATCAAAACTTAATTATATCCAACAGGGCCGAATATTGTGGGAGACTCCTCACTTGTTATCCAATTTAGCCTTATTTCTCGGCCGAGTTGTTCCCAGGGTTGCCCAAAAGAGCCTTTCACTTGTCCTATTTCCTTTCTCATCAAGATTAAGTGACTAAACATGGAGAAAACGAGGAGAGATGTCAATATGGTGGAACTCTCTTTACTTGTCGGCCCTGTTTTTCCTTGGGATGCCCAACGAGTGTTTGACTTCCCTTATTTCCTCTCTCATTACCATTAAGTTGGCCCATATGAAGAAAAAGAGGGGAGGGGCCGAATGTCGTAAAGTCTCTTTACTTGTTGGCCAAGTTACCTATACGTGGTGGCCAAGCTTTTCCTGGGTCTGCGCACGAAGCCTTTCACTTGCCCTTTTTCCTCTCTCATCAACATCATGTCAGTCAACATAGGGGAAAGAGAGGGGAGACACTGAACGTAGCAACGGAAATGCCCCCACGCGGTGGACGATCAGCAGGCCACGACCGGCGGACAACAACAATGACAGCGGACAGTGGCCTTCCGGTGTGGGGAAGAGAACATAAACACTTACAAAATGACATTTACACCTACATTTACTTTCAATCCTAATAACATTTAAAAACCCATTCCTTCAGCCTCTTTCATTCAGTTTTCGACCAGAGAGAAAGAGAGCTAACAGAGAGGAAAAAGAAAGCAAAACGGTAACCAAACGTAGAGGTATTTTTGTAGGTTAAATATTATCATGAATAATAATTATATATAAATATTTATAATATATTATTAAAAACTAATAATAAATTAAATAATATTTATATATTTATTATAATTTTTTCAATATAAATTAATTTCAAATTATTTTTTTTAATATTTATTACATCTTCTAACAAATATATGAATTTGAATGCGTGAATAGATGTTGTTTGGGAAATTGTTTGTTTATATATGGTAATTAATTTATTTATCTATGGAGCTTGTTTAATGAATATATTATAAATTGCTGATCAATTGTTTGTTGAGATGCTTGAAAGAAAAGAGTTATAACTAAAGCTGATACTTGCTATGAGTAATGTAACCTTGATTAGACTTCACTCTATGTTATTATTAAATTAAAATAAGAGATGTTATTTTAAAAGCTTTGTTGGAATAGTTATTTAAGAGTCAAATAACAAGAATCAAGTTAAAAATGTTATAAAATTTTTGTGAATACAAAAATTGACAATGTCTTGAATGGTGAGTGTACATTATTCACTATTAGAAAATACAAAAATAGTAATGGAATTTGTGAGGGAATAAAAATCTGTCACAATTTGCAACGGAAAGGAAAATCCATCACAAATTGTGATAGAAAACGATTTATGTGGCAATTTGCGATGGAAAATCAAATCTATTGCAAAACTTTGTGATGGAAAAGAAATTCCATTGCAATTTGCGACGAAAACAAATTCTATTGTAATTTGTGACAGAAAAATAAATCCATTGAAAAACGTTTTTAAATCAAATGTAATTTTAATCAAATGTTAAAGCTTTCATGGACCATTTGAGACTATCAGTGTATTTAATATATGGGGTTTAGTTTTCTCATGTTGCATGAGAAAACTAAGATTCTTACACACACATGAAATAGTGGGACCCACATATTAAAGAGTGAAGCCGTAGTTTATCGATTTTGTCACGTTTTTAATATCATAACTCTAACTCATTATAATATATAGTTATATACAAGGAGGCTTTTAAATAAATAAATAAATAAATTCGAAAGACACTTTTATTACAAGGATGCATTTTATTCGAAAGTAAATTCCTTCTTATATTTATGATGGAATAGCAGAATAAAATTGTAGAATGGCAAATGTGGGACAGCCCGCACAGTGTGTGTTCAGTTTAACTTTGAAAACTAACCAAGTTGATCATAGTTTAAAAGATTTTTTTAAAAAAATAAAATAAAATAAAAAAATAGAGATACAGACATCACTTAGGATCTTAAGTTAGAAGTATGATCGAACTCATAATTTCACACCACTAGCTACTAGGTTACAAAATCATTGAAAAAGGTAACTTTTTTAAAAAACAACAAAAATTAGCTTTTGATAAATGGACTTTCTGAATCATTGATAAATATAATCTTCCTACAAGAAAAGATAAATCACCAAAACAAATTATCACAGTTTTCATTTTCATAGGAAATAGCAAAATTTTTCAGAAACAAAATTTCATGCAAATTCTTATATTTGTTTTCGGAATATCCTACTCAAATATAACAGTCACTTAGTCACATGACTCTTCGTTAACATCATAAGAAGTACATAATTTTTGCATGCATTTTTATTATCTTCTAATTAAATTATCTTTTTATTAAAAATTTCACTTATCATATCTTAATAAAATTGTTATAACTGTACCAAAGGGTCATCCCTTTTTTTGTTTTTGTTTTTCTCTTGGACATTAAGTATAATCCAAATGCGCAATGTGAGAAGATGCAAGGTTAATATTATACTATCTGACCTAATTGACTTTTTTTAAAAGATATTAAATAAGTAACTTAATCATGTCATATGTTGTATATGATTAAATTAACTATATATAAGTTTATAAGTTAGACATATTAATTTGGAAAAAAATGATAAATATAAATAATTCAAGCTAATTTAATTAGTTTTCTTAATTTCTCTAAAAAAATCAATTATGTCTTATATTTTTTATTTTTTTTTATACAAGGGATTTCCATTTTTGAGATACCATTGTGGCTCAAGTATAGTTCTTTCTAGAGCTATGCAACTCTGTATTCAGAGAGAGAAGAAAAGAGGAAAAATTGCAACTGTCTTTACTCAAGTCTAACAGTGGATTGAATATGTAGAAAATCCCCCCCCCCCCCCGCCCCCCGGCGGGTTCCAATGAATTTTGATTAATAAATATAAAGCCTATTTTGGGATAGCAGTAGCAGGCTGTGTGCTTCTAAGGGTGTGTTTGGGGCTATTGGGAATGGGCCCCCAGCACATCTTACGAGGTTCAAAACTCAGAAATACACCTAGAAGCTGCTTCTGCATTTTGCACCTGAAGGGATACTTTTCTTTTTTTCTTTTGGGAGGGGGGTAACTCAAAGAGTCATGCATTATCCTCTAGTGACTCTTTTACAGAATTGAGTGAAATAATCTATATAGCTTAGCCTTAATCAAATCAGTCAAAATGCCAAAACAACAATTATCACTTCTCATTTGAGTCGCTATGTTTGTTTCTTAGGCATCTGTTGGAAATCATATCAGATTAGTACCATGATCCTAGCCCTATCATATCCCTTGATTCTAGTTGTATTGTTTAGGAAAGATTTTTGACTGATTGTAATCAGGCATTAATTTCTCTTTATTTGTAATCCCTTTAATCTTGCCTTTGATAGTTTCCAAGAGTTTATATAAGTGTAATTCTCTCCTATGAATAATACATCATTGTGAGTGTTATTTGATAATATGGTATCAGAGGAGTGAAAGCCTTCTGCTCAAAGGAGCGACAGTAAGCTCCATGCTCAGCCACAGTGACCGACCAGTGCGCTGTAGGTTCTAGTGTCCAAAATCGAAGGACCCAGTGTTGATCTCTACTGTCTGAAAGTTACAGAGAGAGGGAGAGCGAAACACGAGAGAAAGAAAGCAAAACACGAGAGACAAAGAGAGAGAACGGAGTAGTTCGGACCACTCCCGATCTGCTCGAAGGACATCGCCACCATAGACAACATCAGCACATGCCGATCAGCGGATCCCGGAGGAGCGACGATCAATTGGCCGGTGCGTGACCCCCACCCGCCACCACAGTCCCAGTGCGTGAACCATAATTTCTGATGCCAATAGAACTTGCCTGCAAGTAAAACACAACCAGAAAAGGAAAATTTACAGATGGAAGAATAAAGAAAAACGAGGGAAGATTCATCATATTAAGATAGTACACATCTCATGCATATTGTTACAGAATAGAATACTTCATAATAATTGAAGAATCGCCTTTCTTCAAATATATTGCTGATATAGCTTCCAACAACTGTGTTTACCAGAATAATCATTGATTTTTGCTGCCTCTTCTCTCCCACTAGTGATTACCTCATGTTTCTGTGGTGGTTAAGCCCAAATCAATCTTGAAAGGCTGCAACATAGGCATTTTATTTATTTTCAAATGTTTGGTTTTGACACGAAGATAGTGAGTGGACAGATTGGTATACAAATGTTGTAACAAAGCGAAATGCTAGCTGTAAAAAATAATGTCTATCAATGGGCATGAGGACATGTGTTTCTGTTTTCACTGTATTACTATCTTACTAGTTTGTCAATTTGTATTGGGTATATAAGGGTTAAGTGTAGTTGTGGATAATTTGGTTAGATCTATATTTAAATATTTTAAGGGCATTAACTTTGAGGTTGAGTGAGTTAGGGAACTATTACAACAGTGTTTGGAAAAAATGCATCAAATGCTCTAGGTCCTTTCTTGTGTGACAATCCAAAGTGGCTAAGAAAATGTCAAAAAAATCCCACAGAAAATTATGATGTCTCAAGTAATTGTTAAAACTCACAGATGAAGTTGTTAATGAAGATAATTAAATTATTTTTGAGTATTTTATTTTTTTCTCTAACTTAATTAATTCGACTAATAAAATTATATATAATCTAAAAATACACTATATAATATGGTTATGTAACTTATTTAACTTCCTTAATCTTTAAAAAAAAAAGTTAACATGTCTTCTATTTAGGATTGAAATGAGTATTAACTAGTAATAATAAACACAAATCATACTAAAAATGACAACATATATATAATAGTATAATCTTCAACATATTTCCATGGGAGGTTGCTATAAGCACCTAATCCTTTCATGAAATAAATAATAAAAACAAATTATATAGTAATAAATTTTTAAAATAAAAATTTAGCAATAAAAAAAATATAAATGAGACTAATGGGATGGCCCTTTTAAATCATCAGCCCTATAAGGCTAGCCCTTTTATATCCCATTTCATTTAAAAAGCACCATTTTATAAGCCTAGCCCTTAAAGACAAGGGTTTAAACGAGTTGGCCTAATGGGTTCAGCTCGATTTTTCAGCCCCACACGGCTAGCCCTTTTATACTCCATTTCATATAAAAGGCACCATTTTATAAACCCAGCCCTTAAAGACAAGGGTTTAAACGAGTTGGCCAAATAGGTTTAGCTCGATTATTCGACTATACTAGGAGTGTTCCATCCAAATTAATAGTGGTTTAAATTGCACACACGCACGCACCGCCTAGTTGAGAACAAATACATGGTGTTAGGATTTAAATTTATTGAATACTTTTATGGATAAAAATAATGGGCTTGGCGCAGATTTGGCCCTATAGGAATTATTCAAGAAACAAATCCCTATAATCAGGTAAAATAATAAATGCCCACTAATTATGCCTACAATCTAGGAATATGCAGATAATGCAGATAATGGAGATAATGGAGCTGACAGTTATTTATGGCACGATGAATAAAACCCTAAGGTAATTCTTATAAAGAGGAGGTTAAACTAATAAGGTACACGGCTTCTAAGCTCTCTCTCCTTTACAATTCTGCCTACACAAAGCACACACCCCCACTCCTTATTTGTGTACATCAAACTATGTGGACTTTGATCCCTCTCATGGATACATAGGCCTTAGGCATTAATCCTAGGTCAAGTTCGATTTATCTCGTTCTTATGACAGAACAAATACTATTTTCATTTTTATGTTGTTGATAATTATAGGATAGAACATTAAACAACTAAACCGTGTCTTTCTATCTACTCAGACTTTATATCGTGAATGAATTTAAATTGACGTGGGAAATCCCATGTAAGATGAAGTTCGGCTTAATAGCTCATATACAATAAAGTGTAAGGATCTACGCCTGAGATTTTGTGTTAAGAAGTACAACTTGATTATATATAAAAAAGAAAAATTCAATTTAGACTTATATATTTTAGCTGGGGATAGTCTAAAGTGGAGTGATTATCCACATCTCATTTTAACCTTAGGTCAAGATAAATATATGGATTTATTTATAGTAGCCAAAATATCTTTAATAATGTTTTCATGAAGCATCATGGAGATCTTTTTGCTCGTCTAAAAGTACGCATATATAAATAAAAGAAGGCAGATCCATGGAAGTGAGGAAAGAACGAAGAGGCTAGCTGTTGAGGGACGACCTTACCTAAAGAAACTAATGCAGAAAGGGTGTTTGATGAAAGAGGAAGGCGGCCACAACTAGGAAATAAGAAGGTCATTTAGAAAAGGGAATATTACATCCATTAATCAATGAATATTCGGCAGCAGCAGCAAGTACAGCCCCACACTTGAACTACTGCACTGTGTTGATTTCACTCCCGTTCATCAAATCGATTTCGGCTGATAGATGTATGCATGTGTTTTGAAGAAGGGTTGATTATACAAAGGAAGAGATGAAACAATGTGGGTGTGATGTGATGATGTTTTGTTGAGATGTGGAGAGTGAATGAGAGAGAGAAAGCATCCAAAGACGATAAGAATGATGAGGGAATAAGAATCCCAATCAAGAGGGAGAAAAAGAGACGAGTGGTTGGCTAATGAATAATGATCGATGCTTTCTATGAGATGTTTGGTGAGTGATTCAGCGCAAGCATCGGTGGACGGACACTCCATCTTTCTTTTTTCCTTCTTCAGAAAATGAAAACGGAGATGCATGAATCATTCAATGGTCACTACGTATGATGTGAGGCACTGAGTTCCATTTGGTTGACACCAAAACTAGGACACATCGATGTATTTATAGACTGATTTATCCTATGAATAATAAGGTTGGTGAGTGGTGACAGATGGGGAAGGAGAAAAGGTGCGTAGAGAGGGCCTAACATCCAAATCTATATACATTGGGCTGAGTAAAGAGACGAGGACGTTTATGGCTGAATAAAATAAAAGTAGGTGATTTATCAAAAAAATAAAAGTAAGTGAAGAATTATGAAAGCAAAAGGCAAATATATAAATATGATGGATTGGATGAGGAGGGAAAAGGCCCACTAGCATCTCATAGAGACGACCTTTGGAGAGGGGAGAGGGGTGCCTTTTCCTCCTTCTGAAAAAGTGAAATATGATAACTGATATATATATCTGATATTTCATCTGTTCAGAAAAGAATCAAAATCCTTGATAATAATTTCTAAAATCTCAAGGCTATATGTGTGTTTAATTATTATTTCTCTTGTATTTATTGCCATAAAATAAATTACATTGCTCATTAAAAAATGAGCATTAAATAGGTTCAATGTTTATATTCTTACTATAAAAAATATTTTTTCTGTTCACATAGAAGTAAATGAGTTCCACTAATTCTTTTTACAGTAGGATCTAATTATTTTTATGTGGGTATAATGATAGAAAAAATATTTTTACAATAATAATAGAAACATTAAGACTAATAAACCTAATGTAAAATAAAATGTACGAATTAAAGGGAGGAATGGATGTAATGCGGGCTTTTGCTTTTTATGGCAACTCTTGAGATTTGAACGCAGTTACGCTGACGTGTGATAACAAGGAATGGCAATGGTCCAAATCAAATTAAAGGTGGGCCAACTCTAAGATGCCTCACTCCCTGAAAATCTAGACCGTTGTAACCTGTAAAGAGTCCCACAAAGTTCTTAGAGTGAGGTATATAAATCTATAAAAGTTCTCTCTACTCATAAGTTAGCTTTTAAATATTAGGCTCTCCTTTAGGCCTGTACCATCACATTGGTGCTTTCATTGGTAGCCTTTGTTCTATTCCAGAGAGGGACTACTTATGGAAGGGAGAGGATTTTCTCATAATCCAGTTTCTCATGAGCTCATATAGGCCATTGATTGGAAATAAAAGGAAAAAAAAAAATCCAAGGAGTATAATTTGATAATGTGACATTTCAAATTGATTGAATGTATAAGATTTAAAGATAATGAGGGATGATGAGAAAATATATGAGAAGAGAAACTTGACCCTAGCCTCATAGAGGGGTTCTAACCGACAAAGCCGACTTAAGTGTTGTATGCGGAAGGTTTTAACCAGTAAGGCCGAGTGAAGTGCTGTGAAGTGGCTCCCACATCGAGAAGCCAAGCTTTTAGAGCAAGGTTTATAAAATCATTGAGTTTTCCCACCTCAATCCTCATAAACTAACTTTTGAGAATTAGATCCTCTCTTTAGGCTTGTGATATGGATCACAACCGTCCATTTGGAGAGAATGATGCTTACTCCATCGTGCGGCTATGAGAGAGAACTAATGGTGGACCATCCAGGGCAGACTTTATTATTGGGCTGTAGATAAATGGCAATGTACGGTAGCCACACGCCGTGGCAGTGAGAGCATCCCTCATCCATTCCAAAAGACATAATCCATCCATCCATGTGCCCTTCCAACTTCCTGTCTCCTTCCTTTGACCACCCCTTACCTGTCATTCTTGTTTTGCGTTTTCACTTTTTCTTCTTCTCCTTTTAATGAACCACTCTCTGTGATTTGATTTCCCTCTTGCTTTTTCTTTTCTTAAATCCATGTTACTAGCACAGTTGCATGTTTAAAAAATTATGACGTAAAAATTTTGTGTTTGTAATAGTAGTATCTTTAGATACAACCAACCCCCAACTATTGTCCCCTCCATGCATCAATCATCATGAGTTCATTAAAATAACTGAATGACTCATGAAAGGTTTTGCAAAGTGCCTACAGATCAATTGTAATGTGTTTTAACAAGCATTAGTATAAGTAAGTTGGTTGAAGATCTCTAGAAAGTTTGCCATGTGGAATTTTTATGAGTTGAAATACATGCATTCAAATGAATTGGGAACAGATATATGATGACATGGCTATTGTGAATATTCTGAAAATTCCCCCATTAAATTATTATGAGATTTTGGGATGGGAAGAATTGGGAGAGAATGAAAAAGTTATTTCCACCACGTGATGAGACCTCCATTGATGCACAATGGTTGGCTTTGAATGTCCCACCAGTTCAATGAGAGACTTGCCCACCAGAGTGATAGGCTTACGACACCTCACTAAAGTAAAGTAGGGAAAAGACCCATGGTCTGAGACAGGCGCTCTGAGGATTTTGCTCGGTCCTCATCACTTGACTAATGAGCTTTTGAGTGACGAGTAACATGGGTGTGACTTAGCCCATGGGTCTAGTCAGAGAAAATAAGGTGGTTTGGTTGGATTGATGGGAGGTATTTTAGGGAATTAAAGTCAAAAAGATTTGAGACACCCAATTATGATATGTTATAATAATGTGATATTTTATGAAGAGGATGTTGATGAATTGTGTTAATTGAGAAATTGAAACACCTACTTTATGATATTTCATTTATAACATAAGATTTTGTGATATCAATATTGGTGAGATATATTTTTAAGATTTGGCTACATAAATTGTTTCACTTGACACCTCACTAGCACATATTAATATTCGTAATAAGTTGGACTGATGGTTACCAAATTTTTTCAGGTGATAGCTCACATTCGAGTCCATCAGGGAATGCCTCAAAAGGTTAGACTACTCTGTTAAAAGTAGTGCTTCTGTCTCTTTTAGTTCATGTTAGATAATTGTATATTGCCACATTATGGCTCATCATGCATACTCTGATAAAATTTTAAATTTTTCGTAAATTTTGAAGCACTAATAAGTTAATGACCTATCTAATATTTGGTTATTTTATTAAATAAAACGGAGGACGTTTCATACATATGTGTAAAGATCCAATAAAGATTGGATGAAGTTATGAAAAGTAATAAATAAAATTAGAATTAAAAATGATTTTGAATTTTAGTTTAAGAGATGAATATGATCCATCATCTTAAATTATTATTCAATCAATTAATCAAAATATGGTAATGATCCATCATCTTCAATCTTTAATGATTGACTCAATCAATCAATCAAGAAATAAATGTGTTCCATCACTTAAATGATTGATTCAATCAATCAATCAAGATATGAATGTGATTCATCATATTAAATTCAATCAATTAATTAAGATATGAATTTAATTCATTATGATTTGGATTTTCAAATTCAACCTTGGATCGGGCCTTTCTTGAAAGCACTTAAATTAGGGTTAAATTCTAAGAAAGTGCTGATTTTTTGTGTGCCCCCCTCTTTTGAACATTTTTCAAGAGAGAAAAACAAGACACCAATGTGATTGGTATGTGCCCCCAATTCAAGGAAAAGTAAGTTTCAATCTTGCTTATCCTATCTTTAACCTAATTCCAAGAAATCATCATCTTCTTGTCAAGAGAAAAACCCAAGGAAACCAAACCTTAACTTTGCCTTCGCCTAACAAGCATCCAAGGAGTGGGAGGTTTCAAGAGAAAGAGTTCTCATTGCAATCTGAGGATAGCCGTGTGGATCAACATTAAAGGACGTCAACAACATTGAAGTCTTCGAGTGATAAAAGGTAATCCTAATTTCTGATAGACATTTTATCAAGTAACCCTAATCCATAATAGTTGTTTTATCAAGTAATCCTAAAACTCATGATCATCATAAATCGTTATGAGTTCTCATTAGTACCGTAAAGAGTTATGGATTAATGAATAATGACTAATTAGCATAATGAGTTAAAGTTAATAATTCATGAGGACCGTAAGGAATTACGGATTTTTGTAATGATTAAACAATTTTTTTTTGTTTTCAACCTCATGAAACTTTGCATGAAAGTCGTGCAATAAGCATATTTAACCAATAGATGACAGCTCGAATACATTCATCTGATTTTTAATTTTCATAGAGCTAAAATGGCGTTCAATTGTTCAATTTGTGTTTTACATGTCCTACCCAAGAAAGAAAAAGAAGTTTCCTTTCCTTTTGGATTCCTTTTAAGAAGATGTTTTTTGAGTTATCATCTTTCTCTATATATGTTACTAACTACATAAATATTTAAAGGTTAAGGGAGGTATATGTGCTATAGATTGATTACCTTTACCATAATTAGTTCACTTGGAATGTTTCTTGAGTTTAAGCTCTCCTCCAAATTATGAGTATTCACACACCAACATGCCAAAAACATTGGAAAGCATTTGTGATTGTTAAGACTAACAATTAGTAGAGCTGGGAATCAAGGCCGGCCCGGCCCTCAGGGCCCGAAAATTACTATTCCAAATTTTAACTATTTTTCATCTGTTTTTTTTTAAATATTATTAGTAAGATACAACAATTAAAGTTCTAATTTATCAAATAAATATTATCAACATTAATATCCAAGCAACATAAATTATCCAATAAATGAACACATTCATCAGTTAGTAATAAAAAACAAACTATTGTCCACAGTCCATTACTGTCCACAAATAAAACACATAAAATATAAGAAGCGTACCAGCAGATAACTACACATCTTCTTCATCACTATTATCAATGTCAAAGATATTTGATTGTGCTTCACTAACTGCAGTAGACTCTACTTCATAAGTAAAAATATCATGTATTTTCCTTGCTCACATATATCGTTTCTATCAAAACTTAATTTTTGCATAAACATTTTGTTTATTGTGTCCATGAGTGTGATGATTCATGTCTTCAAAATTCAAGATAACCTTTCAAAATTTTTGCATTAATTAGATGTAGCCCGTCAATTTCAATCAAGCACGCTTCTTGTTTGTCAGTCTCTAGGACACATATTTCTATGCGAATCAATTTTTCATTAAAACCTAATTTGTATTATGTACGATTGGAAAAATCCATAATTAACTATTGACTCTACTATTTTCCTATTTCATTTTCAATGGTTACATATTCTAATGAACCAACATCGTATATGAAGTCCCTATCCCTGAATCCTCTTATTTTATTCTTAAAGGCCTTTACCTATTAAAAAAAGTTTGACGAAGTTTTCTTTTTTTAAGTTTATATTTTTCAAATAACTTACTTAAAAATAGATTGTTATGTTAAAATGTACATGAAAGAAACACTTGAAACGAAGAAGAATATGAGCAAATGAATGTATGAAACACACAAGAAAATAAAAATGTCAACAAAAATAATGAGCAAAGTCCAACTTTAACTTCAATTAAAAAAAATAAAAAATTATGCAGGGCCTACCGGGCCGGCCCGTGGCCCTCTAGGGCTCAGCCCTTGAAGGGTCAGGGCCGGCCCGATTTCCTGGCTCTAATAATTAGTTAGTCTCTTGTGAATAAGAGATATGTACTCATTGTAGATATACTAGTTGTATATGCCACATGTATGTTTAAGATTTCTTTGTAACAATAATTTGTTATTTTCATTTATCTATATAAAGCACAGTGGCTGGAAGACCTAATTGCCTCTGCACAATCTATGTCTCTATCTTGTCTTATTCTATCTTGGTACTAAAGCCATAAATTTTTTTCCTCTCTTTTCTCTTTTACTGCGATGGCGCCTTCATCGTCACCTACCTCTGATACAACTTCGTCCTTGCCTGTGCCCTCAGCTACTTCCAAAACCTACGCTCTCTTTCAATCTTCCAACTAGACTTTGTCGATCAAGCTAAATCACACTAATTATTTAGTCTAGGCCTTAGTTGTCTTGTTGCTTATTAAAGGCAATCATCTTTAAGCACACCTCAATCCTGCAGCTCCTGTTCCTCCTATAACTACCATGTCTAGTTTGTTTGAGGTAGTGTCTAATCCTGCATTTGAAGACTTGTTTTCCGTTGACCGTAAGCTTATCAACTGGCTTTACAACACCAAGACTCAGGATGTTGCCTCTCAACTTCTCTACTATCGCATCGCTTTCGAGCTCTAGATCGAAGCTCAAAATCTTACTTCAACAGTGTCCAAGTCTCGAATCATGGTTTATCGAGCTGATATTAACCACACTAGGAAGCACGGTCTTACTATGACCGAATATTTTACGTGTGTGAAGAGCGTCGTTGATCATCTTGCTCTGGCCGGCACACCCATTTCCATTGATGAGCTTATTCTACACGCTATCGTCGTTAAGCTCATCGATCAAGTAAGGCTTACCTAGGTTGAGGTTCAATCATCTCTCCTTGCTTTTAAGGGTCACCTTAACCAGCTGAACAATTTTGCTTCTCTTTCTCTTCAACCTTCTGCAAACTTTGCCAACCACTCTGACTCTGATTGTCCTCCTGTCTGCTCTTATGTTCATGGTTAGTGATACAACAGTGGTGGTGGCCATCATCAGCACTCCAAAGGTTGCTCTTTTGGTGGTAACTCTAGCTGCCCCTTCTGTGATCTATGCGAGCATCTTGGCCATCGGGTCTCCAATTACTACAAACGTTTTGATCACATCTCTTGCCCTTAATTTAACTTAGTTCCCCAAGCTTATTTGGTTGACTCTCCAGCATTCTCTGACTCTGAATGGTACATGGATAGTAGTGCCACTCACCATGTAACCTCTGATTCCTCTCAGATTGACTCCATAAACTTAATGGGTAAGACTAATTCTCACCTCATTACTTGTACTGGCACTCAGACTCATATTTGTGGTACTAGTTCTACCTTTATACTCCTCTTTTGATTATGAACTTACTCTTAAAGATGTTCTAATTGCTCCTCATATCTCTAAGAATTTGCTTAGTGTGAATAAGCTTGTTAGAAATAATCCTATTGCAGTAATATTCACTGATGAAAGTTGTATTTTGAAGGACAAGGAACATGCCTTCTGCAAATGAAAGGATCTCCAAGGCATGGGTTGTACCCAATGAGTAGCATGGCTTCACCATTGCAGCCTCAGGCACATATTGCAGTATTGACTAATGTGGATTTTTTTGTCTTGGCATTATAAGCTTAGTAATCTCAACAATAAAGTGTTACAACAAGTTTTAAACAATTGTAATGCCAAAATACAAATTAGTAATACTTTTTTTTGTGAGGCTTGTCAGTCTAGTAAATCAAGAAAATTGCCCTTTTCTAAATCCTTGTCTCATGCCTCTTCACCATTTGAGCTTGTTCATACTGATTTATGGCCTCTCTTTTACAATCAGCAAATGGGTATTGTTATTACATTCACTTTATTGATGATTGTAGTTAATACACTTGGTTATATCCTCTTAAGCACAAAGGGGACACTATTACAACTTTTAAACATTTCCACAATATGGTTGAGACTCAATTCCAAACTAAGATCAAGTATATTCATTGTGATAATGAGACAGAATATAAGCCCCTTATACCTATTGCTGAAAATTCTAGTATAATTATGCATTTTACATGCCCTTACACTTATTCTCAAAATGGTAGGGCAGCAAGATAATATAGACACATTGTGGAAATGGCGTTGACACTCTTAGCTCAATCTAAAATTCATCTTGTTTATTAGACCGAAACCTTTCAAATGGGGTTTACAAGGAAAGTCTCCCCTGTAGCATATTTATATGACTAGGAGCTTGATTATCACTCTTTGAAGCCTTTTGGATGCACTTGCTATCTTTATTTGAAAGCCTACAATTCTCACAAATTGGCTTATCATAGTAAAAAATGTGTATATCTTGGCCCAACCTCCAATCAAAAGGGTTTTAGATGTCTTAGTTCAAACGGGCACATATATGTTTCTAAATTTATCCTGCTATTTTTCCTTTTCATACAGGTTTTATGGCCAGGGAAAGCCAATCTGAAGAGCCCCATACCTCATTTCCTCTTATTATTGTTGTGCAACCACATGAGAGATAAGATGTTTTGAGTTCATTCCACATCCAACCCAACCTTGACGAAGCTCAATCTCAGCCCACAAATACCACTCACTTTAGCCCACAAATACACCTCTACCCACAAATCCCATAACTTCTCTTCAACCCATAACTATGCCTCAGCCCACATATTCCGTCTCCTGCCTTCATCCTATAAATATCCATTCACTCTAACCTTTAACCCAATCTCATTCAATTTCTCCTTCCCATCCTTCTCTTCACCCAAACTCACTTTAGCCCGTATCATCAGGTTTGTACTCCTAAAATCTTCTTTTTCCCTATCCTTCTCTAAGTCTCCACCTACTCCCTCCTAACAGTCATACTCCTCGTCGTCCTTCTCCTTCTAATTCTCATCTTATGATCACTAGAGCTAAATCTTGCATTTTTAAGCTTAGATATTTGTTTGTAGGTCTATGTGAAACTGCCCAATCTCATCTTCTCTCTCACGTGATTGAACCACACATACTTGTAGAAGCTCTGGTATCTCCTAAATGGATGAATGCTATGCAAACAAAGTATGAAGCCTTTTGTTGCAACCATACCTAGGTACTAGTACCCTACAAAGGTAAGAAGCTTGTTGATTGTAAATTGTGGGTTTTAAAGCAAAATTCAAAGCTGACGGTTCTAAATTGAAGCATAAAGCCAGATTAGTGGCCAAGGGTTTCCAACAATCCGCAGGAATTGACTATGGCGATACTTTCAGTTTGGTTGTCAAGCCCACGACCATTTGCCTCATTCTCACACTTGTTATTACTTACTAGTGGGAAGTATGTCAATTAGACGTCAACAACACCTTTTTAAAATGGATTTTTAAAAGAAGAGGTCTTTATAAGTCAACTACCAGGGTTCAGGATTTCTATAAAACTAGATCATATTTGCAGACTGACTAAGGTGATTTACGGGCTCAAATAGGCTTCTTGGGCATGTTTTAAAAGGCTTTAGCATGTACTAGTTAGTTAGGGATGTCAGAATGTTTACAGTGATGTTTCCCTATTCTTTCTTCAAACTAAGAAACTCGTGGCATTTATTCTCATTTATGTTGATGACATTCTTATTACTAAGAGCAATTTAGCTTTTAGCCAGAAATTTATTGTCAAGTTGAATGAAGTTTTTTCTCGTAAGAATTTAGGTTCTATTTAAAATTTTATGGGACTAGAAATTCATAATATCTATGGCATTTATGTGAGCCAAACCCAATACACTCTAGATTTACTGAACGGATTTGGTATGTATGATTGTACCCCCAGTGCCAACACCCATAGTTATTGGTAGACAATTTTCAACTGAAGATGGTAAGGTAATGACATATCCATCCTTGTATAGAAGAGCCATTGGCTCCCTGCAATATTTAACAACCTCTAGACCTGACATAACTTACTCTGTTAATAAGGTTAGTCAATTTCTTGCTAAACCAACTGAGGTACAAATTCAAGGGGTTAAGAGAATTCTGCGATACCTAAAAGGCACATTTCATTATGGTTTACATATCAAACCAGTAAGGTCCCTTCATTTGATAGCTTTTACAGATGTTGATTGGGCTACAAATATTGATGATAGGAAATCCATGGGTGGATATTGTGTGTACTTAGGTGGAACACTAGTATCTTAGTGTTCTAAGAAATAAAAGGTAGTTTCCAGGTTAAGTTCAGAATCTAAGTATTGTTCTCTATCAGATAGGGCAGCTGAATTTAAATGGTTATGTTCTCTAATGATAGAAGTTGGTCTCTATATTCAACAACCTTCAATAATATGGTGTGACAATTTTGAGTGCTCAAGCCCTTGCTTCTAATCCGGTCCATCATGCTAGAAACAAACACAGTGAAAAAGATGTACATTTTATCAAAGATCAAGTTTTATCTAGATCCGTAAAAGTTAGATATGTGCCTTCATCCCATCAAATATCTTATTGCCTCACTAAAGCTTTGTCACATTCCCAGTTTTCTTATTTTAGGAACAAACTTAGTGTGTGTGCCACACTCTCTCTTGTTTGAGGGGGAATGTTAAAATTAATAATTAATTAGTCTCTTGTAAATAGTTGATATGTATTCATTGGGCCTGTTTGGAATGGCCTTTAAGTTGGCTTTTTCTACAAAATAAGCTAAAAAGGTCACTTTTCTAGAAAAAAAAAATAAAACGCTGGCCTGTTTGGTTAGTGCAGTGCGTTAACTGGGCTTTGGTGGATATGGGCAACGTAACTGGACTTATTTTTAAGCTGGATTTTGTTGCTTTTTGGATAACGTAACGCTGACCCTGGTTTTTTTGTTACCGTTGGAGAAGAAAAATGTGTGCTCCCTCTCGTCTGTGCTCACACAATCCTGCGTGCTCCTTTTATCCGTGCTCCCTTTGCAAGATTCGAGCCTTCCACTCGTCCAGGATTCTCGGATCTTCAACTGAATCTTGTGACTCGTCCAACTTTTCTAGATCTTCAACTGAATCTCGCGATCTTGTGCTCAGATTTGCAGTGATTCCTCTCTGTCTCGTCAAATCACGGCCAAAGATTCCAACTGCAAATCGTCCCCACCATTTGTCTCATATGCTCTTCTCATCTTCAAATAGCGAGTCTCACTGGTTGAAGACACCGTAGGTTTCAATCACCTTGGCCTTGGCTGATTTTTCCCAATTCCCCTAGGCAATCCCCGTGTTTCTTGTATTAGCCCTGCTACCCAAGTATCAGTTATTGTCTCAATTCAAAAGGTACAAATCTACATCTTTCTTTTTTGTTGGATATATCCTCTAAATTTGACTACGTGTCTTGTGCAATTTCAATAAATACGGTGAAATCTCAGTTCACATCGCAAACTTAACTGGATTTAGCTTTTTATATTGATATTGATCTATTCAATTTCACTACGTCCTTATCTTATTGCAATAACTTGTAATATTCTTTTCCTTCTATAATGGGACCTTAGTATCGTGTCCAGATTTTTTGGCAATTTTTAGTTAGGCTTTATGCTGAAGTTGTCTTATATATTTCTGAAACTTGCTTACACGTTAGAAGAGTTTTGAAGTTATCCTGAGCTTTGTAATGATTTAGACATGACAACGACCATAGATGTTATGCTGATTGTCTGGTGTGTTATCAAACATCTAACTTAGGCCACAAAATTTGAAGTTTCATCTTCACATGCTACCTTGTTTGTTATCATCAATGGCTTCAAATTATGGATTAAAATAAGAATTTGGCAGATGAGTGCTCTCAATGGACAGAAAATCATAAATGAATGTTGATTCACTATTTTATTTTAGATTCTAATCCATAGAAATAGTAGTTTATATCTTTATATGTCATTATAACATATACTTTGACTTTATCAGAGATTACCATTTATTTTCTTCATTGATTGATCTGTTAGGCTTTGGCATTCAAGAGAATATAAATTATGTGGCATGGTAATAAAAAGACAAGTCTGATGATTTGATGTTGGTTATTCCGTTCACTAAAATCTTCCTTGACAAAAGAGGTTTATGGTCATTGTGGAGAATGTTGACTATTAATGTTATTTTGATGATAACAAACATGAGAGTTTTGATTTAATAAAGATTGATAATTGAACCACATTAATTAACTCTTTGAGAATACTAAAGCAAACCATATGACAAATGCTCTTCTTCTTTGATTCTCAAGAATCAGAATTTGATTCTCAAGAATGTGCTTTATACTTCCTCTCTATCGACAATTCTCAAGAATCAAAGAGTGATTCTTGAGAATCCAAGTGCAAAGCAACAATCCTCTCTTTGTCCAATTCCATTTCTTGCTCGTTGGTTCTTGAGAATGGGTAGGTAATTCTCGAGAACCTTTAGTTCATGTAAAAGAGAGTTACAAACACATACATATTCCTTTTTCCATTTGCATTCGTTGATTCTCAAGAATGTAAGATACATTCTTGAGAATGAGATATAATAGATATATGAAATGCACATTTCTTTCAACTTGTAATTCTCTAATTCTCAAGAATGATATAGACAATTCTTGAGAATGCCAAAGCAAGCAAATCATGATCTCACCAAATAGCATCTCCTATAAACCGATGATTCTCGAGAATGAGAAGGAGAATTCTTGAGAATGTATTTCATTTGGAAAACCATGTGAACATCAAATTTTATTAAGCTCGTTGATTCTCAAGAATTGGAACTTGACTCTCGAGAATCCAAGAGGAAAGCAACATTCCCTCCCTTAGCCGACTATGTGAACATCATGACTTATATGTAAAGCTCGTTGATTCTCAAGAATTGGAATTCAACTCTTGAGAATAATACTGGAGCAATGGCACCGAAGCAAAATGGATCACACATGACCTAAGCCAATTCTCAAGAATTGATAGGCAATACTCGAGAACCATAGTCATGAAATAAGAAACATGGATCAACATGAATTCACTAATTCTCAAGAATGTGCTTATAACTCTTGAGAATTCAACATGATAAAACAAAGAAATATCTTGCAATTATGTAGTTCCATGAACTCATGTAATTTTGCCAAACTCCTTTAACTAATCTTTATTATTGGGTTATTCCTGAACTTAATTATTTTATCATTAAACATCATCCAAGTGTGTTGCAGATTCTTTAGGCATGTCTAAAGCTAAGTTCAAGAAAGAGGATTCCGACGTGGTGGAATGAGCATTTAATGATGACAGAGAAACAGAGCAACATTTGGAATAATAACCTGAGCCAAAAGCAAATATTCTTTTGAGTGATGCTTATTTCGGCTATTTCTCTAACACAAGTTCAAACAACGGTAAACACATTTAATACAAGGCATCCCTGCATTTAATGAAGCAACGGTCAATTGGGCTTGAGCAAGAACGAATGGGTCTAATGGAAATTCAAACTGAGACAGCGCCTATATTAAATTCAAGACGGTGAAGCCTGTTAAGGTGATCTTATAAAAGCCCAGAACATTCAATGTGCCACCTACTGGAACACGAAGCATTCATTTTGAAATTAATTAAGTTCACTCTTCCATTAGCTTTCATCTATTATTTCTCTCTGTACTTCAGTGCTTAGCTTTTATCTACTCAGTGAGGAGTGAAAATCAATTACATTGTTTGTTTATTAGTGTTGCTTAAGGTTGTGGAATCTTAAGTAAAGGGTGTACAATTACAACCAGTTAGGGGGAGCGGAGTCTTGAGTGATTAGACTGTCGCAGGAGTTACTGAGTGTGTAATTGTAATCTTGAGGATTAGTGAAATACCCATACTGTGGGAACTGGAAGTAGGTTGTTTGATTTGACCGAACTAGTATAATTTCTGTTGTGTCTTTTATTCCTTGTTGTTTTACTTCCTCAAATTATTCAGAAACAGAAACAGAAGAAAATTCGAAATCACCTATTCACCCCCCTCTAGGCGATATTCTCCTTTCAGAGAACGTCTAGCTTTCTGCAATTTCCTCAAGTTCTCAAGAAAATTCCCAAGAAGTTGTAGTTGGTTAGTTGTCATTGGCTTGTACCAAAATGTTTTATGATGGTAATTTTTATCAGGACAATTATTTAAAGGATGCAAAATAAAAAAATTCTTGAAAAATACATTCAATATTGCAGTCCTTAGTGCTATCTTTGCCGCTCTTTAGTAGTGTGGTTGGCTAAGGCCAAGGCTCATATATATTTGAGTTATTCTCACTATGTGATCTAAACATGATTATTTTATGGTTGGTCTTTCACATTTAGGCTATGGACCATGGTCTCTAGGGCAGGTTTTATTTGAGAAATAATCAAATATACTAAAGTATTGAATAGCTTATCTTATCATATTGATGACTTTGATCTATGATTTTTTGTGTCTTTGCTTTTGAGGATATCATGTCCTCCTCTATTGTGGCAATCTTTCATTATTCCTTGGGTTATTGTAATATCTCTTCTATTATGAAAGTGAAGAGTGTTAGACCAGGCTGAACCTAAGAGGGGGTGAATTAGGTGAAGATAAAAAATTGTAACTTTTCGAAATCTTTTTGCAATTCAATAAAATCAGTTTGAATGATAATAAAAGGTTGTAAAGCTCTAAAGAATCATTCAAACATGTATACTGGAAATAAAGAAGTTTAAGAAAGAGAATTGCAAACTCAGATTTATACTGGTTCGGTCCAATCCTTGACCTACGTCCAGTCCTCAAGCTCCACTTGAGATTTCCACTATCTCCTTGTTTAAACAGGCACAAGTGACAAGCCTTTACACCCCACAAGTTTGTCGAGGCACTTGTGCAGCCTTTACAATCTCTCACAGAGACTCTCCCTCTCAACCTAAGGGATACATTCAATTTCCCACTCAAGATTACCCAATCTTGAGTATCTCTCAGAAAATAGAATGATTTATAACATATCTTCTCTCTAAGAAGTAAATAGATGATCACTGAAGTGCATTACAAGACATTTCACTCTTAAAATGACATACTATGAAGGCATGAAAAACAGAGTGAGAAGAGGATTCAAAATTTTGGCATTATGACTGTGTAAGCTCACTCCTTCATCTTCTTTCATTTTGAATCTGGTTCTATTTATAGATGAAGATGATCTGAACGTTGGAGGATAGAGCCGTTGTAAATAGAGACGTTGAGATAAGGCTGTTGGAGAAATATAGTCATTATATTCAGTTTTCACTTGACAGCTCAGCATGTGTTGATCTTCATGCAATCCTTCAATTGATCATCTGAAATATGTCCATAAATGATATAATCAATGATAATAATTGTTAAAGATCATTTGGGTAAACTTCTGGTTGATCTGGATCAGATTCAGGATTTTCAACACTTTGATTTTTCTGAAGTTTCGGTGTATACTCGAGTATTGACTTGAATACTGCGGTATTGAGATTGTTTCATAACTTCATATTTGTCTCTGTCTGCTCGAAACTCAAGTATTGAATTACATACTCGAGTTTTGAAAATCCTATATCGATCATTGCTCTCTGTCTGAGCCATACTCGAGTATTGACTTGTAAACTCGAGTATTCAAGTTGTTCTGGCCCTTGGTTGCTTTCTGACTTGATTTAGCTTCATATTTGGCAAACCAATTATCCCTGTATAGCTCTTTGTATCTACATTCCAATACAACAAGATTCAGCTCAAAGATCGTTGGATTTCATCTATTATGATGCAATTAATGAAGCCTTGTTCTTGACCAGCGTTTTTGCAACATTTTGAATCATCAATCAACTTTAGAAGACTATATCTCTCTGGTCTGGTCTGATCTTCATTTTTTAATCAAGTATTGATGGAAAGCCTTATGAGTCTTCTTTCCAATGCCACCAATTTCAGCTCATTACGATTTGTAGATTGTGAGTTATACTCAAAACATTGAAGCTTGGTCTGATGTGTGGCGTGAATATTTGATCCAACTTTAGAAATTCAAAGCTCTCTCATCTGATCTTCTTTGAGCATGAAACTTTGTCAAGGTGACGCATTGGATGTCTAGTTTTAGCCAAATTTGATTTCACCTTAATCCGATGTCTGGTTTAGGAGATATCATCGAATTACCAGACTTCGCCCAAAGCTGAACGTGAAACAGAGGTGAACAGAGTTGCTGACAGAGCTAGAAACTCGAGAATTGAAGAGGAAACTCAAGTATTGTCGGGTCCAGAAGCGCAAGAGAAGTTGAAAACACTCAATACTCGAGTCATTAAGTTCCAAACTCGAGTATTGACTCCCATACTCAAGTTTTGACTCTTTGACTCCCAAACCGGAGTTTCCCAAACTCCAATTTTCCAAACTAAAGTTTTCTCATCCAGAAGCAAATTACTCAGCAATTTAACTCGAGTTTTCTCATCGAGTTTTGACCTGGAAACTCGAGTTTTCTCTTCCAGAATCTGATTTTTGCTGTCTTTAACTCTGGATTGAGTCTCTCCAACATCCATTCAATTGTGAAGACTTATGATATCAATTTAACACCTTGTATATTGATTTTTCTCAATAATCTTTTTGACAAGATCTTCCTTTTCTTCAATCTCTTCACTTGGTCATTCTTCACAACTTTATTTCTTCTCCTTTTCTTGAACATTCTCTTCATTCACATTTAAGCTGATCTTAGACTTGATATCCTCATTCTATCCATCAACTTCTTCCATCTTCCATCATGATTAATTTTCATCATTTGACTTCAGTTCATCATCTTCTTCAATATATCTTCATCTTTCTGGAATCTCATATCTTTAATCATTCCTCAAAAATATGTTTGGGCTGATCTTGAATAAGGATGATCCATTCAATAGATTCTTTCTTCTTCAATTTCTCCTCTTCTTCTTTTTCTTCTCTTCCTTTTCCTTATCCTCATCTACATCCTCGTCCTCCTTGATCTTCTTCTTTTTCTTCTTGCTGATTCTTCTTTTTGATCATATTTCATGAATAAACTTCACATCATTGATTCTACATGAAAATTCAAGAATTAATCAATGAAGAAGATAAACATGCTACTCAATCTTTTTGCTTTGAACAATGGCATATGTATAAGTCATCATCAAAACTAATTATATCCAACAAATAGACTGATGAATTATTATAAAAACTTCCAAAAAAAATTAAAAATAGTTTGGTTATTTGTCACAAAAAGGTGCTCACAACTGTTGTAATATGTAAAGTAATTTCTTCATCGTTTTTTTGGGAATCTTCTCTTTTATTTTTTGGTAAGTGTAGCCATTACATGACCTATATTTGTTTGAGAAGTAAAACTGCAATATGATTTTTGTTCAGTAGGCTCTATACTCCAAATAGGCTCTATATAAATTTGTTGAGGGAATATGATTATAAACCTCAGTAATTATAAGATATCACATGGGTTCCAAAAGAGGGATTATGACCGTTATGCTATTATTGATTATGCATACTTGATGATTGGCAATTTACATATGCCCTTGCCCTCTCTAGCTCCATCACACAACAAGATCAGTTATAAGGTTGATTCGTGAACCTTTTTACTCAAATTTATATCTTTGATATTTTATCTCGTTTATACAGGATGATACTGTTAATCTTAATCTTTAGTACTGTGTAAATGTCAACTGAAATTCTAAACCATTTTGTCTTAGGTAATTGTTTATTGTTCATATCCATGTGAGATTACACAGAGTTTTGAGTTTTACGTTGGCTATCAAGGGTCTAATACAATCCTTCTCCTTTATTTGGATTTGGGATTGACTATAAAACATAGGCCAGCTTGGGATTGTTTGGTTGACAATATATCCAAAAATTTGATTATTGACAAAAGCATAATGGCATTGTGTAATTTATATAGCCAACCCCATCTAATAAGATAGCGTATGTTGCTATTGCTACTATTTTTGTCTTTGATAACTAATGTAGGGTTGTTGAAAGCTCCCTAAACCTTTTGTTTAATGAAAGAATATCAGGTCATTATTCATTTCTTGATGAGAATGGTCACGACCAATTTTACTTATCACTTGGGTTTGAATGTAGCACTTGTTTGCATGCGAACGTATCTTTCTATTTTTGGCATTAGTTACTAAAAGTTTAATGATGAGTATTTTCTAATTTGTTACCATGTATTTCAGGCTTGCCAAACTCATCAGGAAGCTTACCAAACTCAATAGGTTCAGTGGACAGTGGCCTCAAAACTGCAACCCAAGCAAGTTAATATTTTCCTTTGATGTTGTGTGGTTTAGAATTGAATTTTGTTAGAAATATGGACATTTTTCAAGTGCAGTGATATTTTTAATTTAACGATTGAATACATCTCATACATTCTTGTTCGGTGGATTTACCCTTGTTCCATTTTTGGATATAATTGCATTTAAAAAACAATTTGAAATAATGTTGTTCAAAAAAAAACCTTGATTTTTTCCTAGTTAAATTTGAAATAATGTTATTCAAAAAAATATATATATAATATTCAAATAGCTAAATTTCACAATTTGAAAAGTTGATTAAAACTATTGTTCCTTACCTTCTTAAAAAGTTGATTATTAATTTTTTTTGTATATCAATACCCCGGTAAATTAAATCTAGTATATTACAGTTGTTTATTATTTTTTTTGTCTATTGTTTATTTTTTATTATAAAGTAAGCATATGCTTTTGTTAATTACCGATTATTGACATAGCAACATCAGTATGGAGAAAAGTAGTACATGTTGGGATGAAAGAAGCACACGATATTTCCTCGAAGAATGTATTGATCAAATTTGCAAGAGAGAACGACAAGGTGGATCACCCACTAGATGGAAAAATATGATCATTGTATTTAATAAAAAATTTGCAAAATCATTAGACAAAAAACAACTGAAAAATAAATATGATAGCTTGAGGAAGAATGGAAGGTATGGGACAAGCTATTCTCGAAGGAGACGGGTATATCATATGACAGTATAAACCATAGAATTCTTGCAGATGATGAGTGGTGGGATCAGAAAATTCAGGTATAAGATTGTTAAGTTTGAATTGATTTTCTTATTATTAATATTTTAGATTACACTTAGAGTTATTTTTTTCCATGTAGGAGAATGCCGAGTGTGCAAAATATAGGTATAATGGCATATGGTTCGCTAGAGAATTAGAGATAATCTACAAAGATGGTGTGGCATCGGGTTCGACAGAATTCTCACCAGCTGCAAGACGGCAGATGCCACCGGGTGATGACGAAGATGATGTGTACCAACCCACTATGGACTTAGAAGAAGGCTCTGGTGATAGTAAGGAAGAGCTTCCAGGTGCAACTACTAGAGTTAGTGTGGATTTAGATTACTTAAATCTAACAACAAGTACACAACCTAATGCACCAAGTGGATCATGATCCGTTAGGAAGAGAAAGAGGGGTGAAGGGTCAAAGGCAGGAAAAAAGAAAAAAATTTCTGCTTCAAAACATATAGCAGATTCTCTTAGTGTGATTGCTGTCGCAACTAAGGATAGATCACAACAGCTTGAAAATCTCAACCAAGATGTTCCAATGTGTTACGTAGTTGCTGAGTTACGCAAAATTCTAGAAATTGCAACTGAGATGTTTGTTGCACTACGAGATGACACAGATGAATTGGTTGACTAGTTGCGGCACCATGCATACAATGTTGGTTATGATTAGTTTTGATGATGTCTTATATAGATGCCATTAGCAAGAGCAAAAATTTTATACAATATACATTGTCTAATTGCTATATTTAATGTAGATTTATTCATGTGGAGAAAGAACAAGAGAAGAAAAGAAAAGATGAATTGATTCATGGAAAATAATCAAGAAGAGAGAAGAAAAAAAGAAGAACATTTGTTCATGTGAAGAAAGAAAGAATCATAGAGAAAGATCAAAAAAAGAGAAGAAAGAAAGAAGAACTTGTTGAATTGATTGAGAAAATCATTATACAAGTTTTTAGATTGATTCTTGAAGTCTCCATGATCAATTGGAAGTTGGAATGGCTCAATTCGAAGTTAGAACAAGCAAATATCAGTTTCTGGATAAATAAACTCGAGCCTGCCACTTCTAGACTCGAGTCTGGGTGATTTCTAGCAACTCTGGCTCTTTTAGTACAAGCAAACTCGAGCCTAAACATGTAAACTCGAGCCTGGTATGAATAAACTCGAGCCTGTCACTTATAGACTCAAGCCTGGATGTTTTCCAGCAATTCTGGCTCTTCTGGTACGAGCAAACTCGAGCCTAAACTTGTAAACTCGAGCCTGGTGTGAACAAACTCGAGCCTGGATGTTTTCTAGTGATTTTGGCTCTTCTGGCCCGAGCAAACTCGAGCCAATACTTACAGGCTCAAGCCTAACTGACTTCCAGCAACTTTATCTAGCTTTGTTTCGCGTTTCAACTGAGCGACCTCTGGTAATTTGACAATATCTCCTAAACCAGAAATCGGAATGAGGTGAAATCAAATTTGGCTGAAACTAGACATCCAATGCGTTATCTTGACAAAGTTTCATGCCCAAAGAAGATTAGATGAGAGTGCTATGAATTTTTGAAGTTGACCCATCTGTTAACATCACTCAGCAGACCAAGATTCAGTAATTTAAAGATATCTCACAATCTACACATCTAAATGAGTTGAAATCAGTGGCATATGAAAGTAGACTCATAGGGCTTTCCATCGATACTTAATTCAACTAAAACGGAGTTCAGACCAGGGAGATATGGCCTTTGGAAGTTGACTGAAAAGTTCAGGATGTCACAAACTCGAGCCTATCACTTATAAACTCGAGTTTAACTCAGACAAAGAGCTAGTCACAATATGATATTCGACAAACTCGAGCATAATTTAATAGACTTGAGCCTGCTCGTGACAGAGAGCAAATTTCATGGTTTATAACTAAGGCAAACTCGAGCCTATCATGGTAAACTCGAGCCTACGCCTTACAGAGAGCTTTCGAAGATTTTTCAAGGTAGGAAACTCAAGCATAAAGTTATAAACTCAAGCCTGTAGCAGATCAAGAGTTTTCAAAGATCTTTTAACTGAAGCAAACTCAAGCCTAGAGAAACAAACTCAAGTTTGCATGAACAAACTCAAGCCTGCTGAAACAGACTCAAGCCTAAGACGCTCTGTTTTACGTACATCTTGATCAAATCTGCAAAATCTTCCTGAATGATTTACAAACTTCATATCATCTATTACTACTGGTTCCTAATCTCATTTACTCAATTTTCTAGTAATTTTCAGATAATCAAATGAAAGATTACATGAAAAACGTTCAGATTCAAGTGCTGACCTGTAAAGTCAAAATGGTGTCCAGCTTGTGTGTCAAAAGCTGTCTGCAACTTGGAATAAACAAACAAAGAAGCCCAAATGTTGCCCATTCTGTAAAAGAAGATTATCATTATCTTCTAATTGTTTATATTCTTGATAAGATCTCTGTCAGCGACTGTTGAGACAAATGCAGAGCCTCTACATCAAAGTGGATTTCCAACAACTACATTTTCAAGTGGACTTCAAACAGCTATTTTCGAAGTAGACTTACAACAGTCATATTCTGGATTCAAAGTGGTCTTCTTCATCTATATAAGAAGCCCAAAAATGAAGAGCAACAAATATAGACACAAGAGATGAACACAATGAAGAGTTGTGAGCTTACATTGTCAAAAATGCCAATACTCTGAATCCAACGTTTGTGTCATACACTCTCTATTCTCAATGCTCATATAATTCATCTTAGAGAGTGAGATTATATGTAATGTGCTTCAGTGCTTATTCATTCACTTCTGAGAGAGAAGATTCATTGTGAATCAGTTTATTTGAGAGTTACTCAAGATTGGGTGATCTTGAGTGGGAAACACTTAGTTGTGGTTACAGCTTGTAATGGGAGTGAATCCTAGGGAGAGGATTACTTCGAGTACAGAGTGTGTAATCAAGCAAGTGTATTGATTACAGTTTGTAAGGGGGAGTGAATCCTAGGAAGAGGATTACTTCAAGAACAGAACGTGTAATCAAGTTCAAACCAAATAGTGGATTGAAAATCTCAAGTGAAGCTTGGGGACTGGACGTAGGTCAAGGATTGGACCAAACCAAGATAAATCACAGTTTGCATACTCTCTTCCCTAAACTCTTTTATTTCCAGTATACATATTTGGATAACTGATTGTTATCATAGAACTGATTTCAATTAGCTGCGAAAAGTTTTTAAAGTTTATAAAGTTTTATCAAACACCCAATTCACCCCCCCCCCCTCTTGGTGATAGCCAGATGCAACATACAATACCCCATCATGGCAAGAACCCCCACCGAAATGAATGTTCAGCTTGACACCTCCAGTGGCACCTTGGTTTTTATTTTTTGTATTCTGTCTGACGCACCTATTATGTTTGATTTTTATTATTATTTTATATGACGCTTCATATGTTTAGATGTTTGATACAACTATTATATGACCAACCTATTTTTGTTTATCATTCAATTAAGTCTTAGCCTTGACACAGGTTTTATTTTCAATGGAAGGACGACGTTTGTCTCGTGCCCAAAAAAAGGCTCTATAAGTTTCTCTTATGGAGAAAGAGATAACAAATAATGTACAGATAGTTGCCTTGGTGGCTCAACATATAAGTTTGCAAAGAGCCATGTAGAACTAGTAACCAAACATGAGCAATGTGGGTGCAGGAGGTTTTGTAAGGTCATGAAAAACATGTCTTCTATCATTTATGTTCTAAACTGGTAGACCATGGGTTACAACACACGAGGTACACAAGAGTAGAAGAAATGGTAGCAATGTTCTTATATACAGTTGGCCATGCTTTAGGAAATAGAATCATACAGGAATGGTTTCAACGATCAGAAGAAACTGTCATTAGGTTATTCCACATGGTTTTAAATACTTGTCTTAGCCTAGCAATTGAAAACATCAAACTGCTTGATCTTGAGTTTCCCGGTTGTCACCCACATATATCAACTGATCGTCGCTACTTCCCATATTTCAAGAATGCAATAGGAGCGATTGATGGAACTCATATCAGTTGTGTGGTGAGCGAAGCTGACCACGACAGATATGTCGGGCGAAAGGGATATCCTACACAGAATATTATGGCACTATGTGATTGAGATATGTGCTTTACTTATGTGTTGGCAAACTGAGAGGGTATGGCACATGATGCACATATGTTCAACAGCGCGATCACTAATCCAGCTTTGAATTTTCCCCATCCACCTTAAGGTATATCTTCAACACCATCACTATAATTACATTTTTTTCCATGTTTATTTCACTTTCCTATAATTTCTAATTGTCACAAAATTTTCTCACTTATCAGGGAAATATTACTTGGTTGATGCTGGTCCAACACCAGTTTGATATATTGGTTCGTATAGACGTGAACGTTATCACCTTCCATAATTCAGGCGACAACCAGGATTTTGAAATCCTAATGAGTGCTTTAATTATTATCATTCAAGTTTGAGGTGCACTATAGAAAGGACATTTGGAGTCTGGAAGAATAGGTTTAATATATTGCGAAATATGCCCTCTTATAGCTTCGAAACTCAAATCTACATAGTTTGTGCAATAATGGCTATACACAATCTCATCCGAATATTTTTTAGTTCTGATGTGGAATTTCAACAAGCTGACCAAGGAGATTTGGGTGATGAAGACGAAGATGATGATGATCTACATGATGAAGGCGCCTAATCAAATATCAATACATTATCAGCACCATAAATGAATCATCTTCATGATAGAATCAGAGAGAAACTTGTCAGGGATAAGAGTAGGTATAACAATAGGAGAAATTAATGTATTATTTCATAAACAATTTTATCCATTAAATATATTTAATTAAGGTTTTTATTGTTTTTTTATATACTATTTAATTTTTTCTTTTCAAATTAAAATTAAAATTTCCATTAATTCAATATATACAACTAATAGGTATATATAGTTTCAATATGATTCATGTCCTTTTTCAGTTATTTTCCATATCAACTGACTTTTCAAATAATAATCCAAACACACCTTAGTTAGAAAAAAAAGCCACTTCTGCAAAAAACTAAACAGACAATCCAAACACACATCAGTTAACTTAACCTGACTTTTTTCCTACCTGGCTTTTATAAAAGTTAGATAGCCTTTTCCTCTTTTGATTTTCATAATTTGGTGTTTTTGCGTTTTATTTTCCAAGATGAAAGTAATGTCTTCTTCTTCCTCCTTGGCTGAAGTCATAATTGCGGTGAAATTTTGATCTGAACATTTGGGTTTGAGTGAAAACATTGCAGATTTAGTTTTCATGAAAGAAAATTCATTCATTTTGGATAGGCCTAATTAAGTAAGGGGTTGAAATTTCATGCAACAAATTTTGAACTTTCTAGACTCAAGAAAAAGGGTTATCTCAATTTTATATTCTACCCCTCCTTCCCTTCCCATCCTCTTTCCTCCTCTTCCTTTTCAAACCATAAAATGAACATTTAAAAGATTCATATTTAGTTTAATGAAAAATATTACTTTTATTTTTCATTTTAATATTGTATTTTTCATATCAAAACTTAGCCATTTTTATTTAGTTCATTATTTTTATTTTTATAATTTAGCATTTTAAAAAAGAGAAGAGTAGGGAAGGGAAGAATAGGGATCAAGCCAAAAGTTGAGAGAGATTTTAGCCTGACAAATATTATTAAATTATGTTTTTTGAATTTTTATTTTAAAATTTAGGAGAAAGACACTTATTGTTTAATTTTCAACTTAGCTGCTTGTGTTTCCTTATATATATATATATATATATATATATATATATATATATAAAAGAGAAGGGTTGGGCTCACCCATAGTCCAAGGGCAGAGCGCTTAGAGCCCACTCCACAGGGAATTCAGGACTAAGAATACACATGCCTCTACCTTAGCCTGGGTTACCACTGCTTCACAGACCCCTATGATGCCTCCCTCAGCGCCTTGAATAACTCTAGGATCGAAGCCCCTCCCTTTTGGTGAGAGTGTCCGACCCTTTCGCCAGTTAAACCCAAAGATGAGGGGTAGTGTTTCCTTTTGACACCTAAAGAGATTGAGAGCCGCAATAAGAGCTTGTTTGGCAGCAGCATAACGTTGGGCTAGGAAAAGATATATTGGGTCTGTTTGAGTTAGTGGTGGGAACAGTGTCTTATTTTCTATTTGACTTTTGCAGAAACCCGACAGAAAAAAAAAAATCAGGTTGTAAATATGATTTGTGTTTAAGTAATGGTGATAAAAGTGGCAGGGCTCACATAAAAATACTAAGAGATTTTCTTAAAAGCTATCTCATGAGCCTTTTTCTTAACTGACTTTTAGAAAGCTTTTTAAAAAAAGCCTAATGGATTTAAAGCCCTACCCAAAAGGCTTTTTTCTACTACTATTTTTTTTTAGTTTTTTGTGACTTAAAGCTCACTAATGCTCTCCCCAAATAGGCCTATTAATAAATTTATTGTTTAGGCACATGGGAAGCCTCTTTCCATACCAAAAGGGCCTCTTTTGCTGGAGATAAAAAGGCCTCATAAATGTTATTCCCCCATGTTCTAAATATAAGGCAAAGTTTATAATTCAAATTGCACTATAAACTTTACCATATATTTAGGACCAGAAGCAATGGCATTTTTACTTTTATGGTATGTCCGGTACAAGTGAAATAGAGGGCAGGAAGAAATTTTTTGAGTAAATTCAATTTATAAACTTGGAGAATCAAGGTTAAAAAAATAATTTCTTACTCATTTTTTTATCAACAATTTTTCTTGCTTTTTATATCTCACACATTCTCTTTATTAAATTTTTTCAACCCTACTTATTAATTTCTTTAAAATTAAACTTTTTAAAATTTTCCTCTTGCTAAACAAACCCTTAAGATTGCATTTAAATGTTAACACACAAGTAAAATTTTACATTTAGCACTAAAACAAATTCCGGGACTAGCTCGTAGATCCAACAGAGTATATATCAATCTCTGACAATTTGAACAAAATCACTTATTATACAAAACCCAAAGAAATATATATACTAAATTATAAATAATGCATTTATGAACTCAGTTTGTTCAAGTGCCCTTTTTGCCTTGCTGCCTCAGATTCAAACAATATTAGTCTTGTGTTTCTTATTTTCTGAATTCTCAATGTTGTTACACTCAACCTCCGTTTTGCTTGGAGATGAAAGGCTAAGAGGCTTGATTCCCTCCAGCTCAGGATCAGGTGAGAAGTTAAATGGTAATTTACTATCATCCATCCTCCTAAATGTAATTGAAATCCTGTAAAAAAAAGGAAGAAAAAAAGGTCTCAAAATACAATACACAACAACATCATATTAAGATTTTCTAAAGGATACCCTACAGAAGATAGGTAAACCAGGTCAAATATGATGACATGTTGACATCTTACTCTCTCCGGTCCTTAATATAAGACATATTTATCTAATTTGTTACTCCTAGTTATCTTCCTTAATTCCTTGTTTCTTTCTCCTCATTGATTATTGTTGAGGAAGCTTAAATATGGGTAACATAGGAAGAGATTGACAAATATGAAAACTATGTCTTATATTTAGGATCAAGATCAATTTCCCAAATATGCTTATATTAAGAACCGGTTGGAGTATAATATGATTTGGCTTGCTCTACCCAACTTTTACTAGCCAATTTATCCAAGAACTTATGACAGATGAGTGTGTTTGTGTGTGAGAAAAATTCACATTACCTTTTGGTTGGGACATATGGGATACAATGCTTTGCAATGTCAGCTCCATTGCCATTGAAGATGAACACAAATCTGCATTATCAAAAATTAGCATTAGAATCTCTAAATGTTAAACAAAAAATTTGATCCAAAAAGCATGATTGACACAAATCTACTTATAACATTACACAAGAATATGAAGGTTTTAACTTGTTCAAGTCTAGTTAACATGTTCAAAATCCAAGAATGCCAAATATGATTCCAATATTTCCACAAAAATAGGTCCAACTAAATTGAAATGCTCATATAGGTCTATATATCTAGATTTTTTTTCTCAAGTCTTCTCAAGAAGGAAATCAAGCTTACCCAACTGGAAAAGTGACATAAGCAAGCCCTTCAAACTCCCCAGGACAGACAACTTTCAAATTTGAACCAAACAATATGTCACACTTGGATAACAATGGAACTGTTGAAAATGGCTGGACAAAATCATGGTGATCGATATGAGGAGGAATGCAATCGCCTTCTTCGTATATGTTGACATTTGACAACACAACTGTTGGGGATGCATGTTGCAGGTAGTATGTGCCACCTAAGCAGCCTCTTGATCATTTTCTTGAATAAGTTTGGTAATGGATCAGCCTCTTCATCTCTTAGAATGCCAGGAGGATTACCATGTTTGTCCTGCAAGATTTAACACGAAGCCAATAAGTTAGTTTTTTTAAAAAAAAAAAAGAACAACTCATGACAAAGATGAAAGGAGAGAGGGGAAAACAAATTCAAACTTACTTTTGCATAATTGTAAATTAGATTGGTTGTACGTTATCAAATAAGTTGAATATTAAACACTAGTAATGGTTGGCTTGGTGTAGGATTTAACTAGTTAAGCATTTGGTTCAACTATTGCTAGTGATTCTTTGTCGTTAGGCATCTATCAATTGTAGTTTGCAGTGCCTTTGGAATGGAATGGCCTATCTAACAGTAAATCAAAGATCAAAGTTGAATTGTACATTATCTGAAATACTCAATTCCTTTCCTTATTCCACTATAGTCTGACTACTAGAGGAAGATGTAAGTCCTCTGTGGAAAAGAAAAATAACTAGTCATAGGTACAAAAAAGTATTTTAAGACCAGACGAAATAGGCCCTGTAAGACCAGACCAGCGACCGGTCTCATTCCAAGCGGTTTTATAAGTATGTAACTTTTAAAACTGGATTCGAACCGGTCTTAAAGAAATATTTCAAGACCGGACGTAAAAAATAACAGGTCTTAAAAGTCGCACTATATAGACCTTACATATATTTTGTTCGGTCTTAAAACCAGAATTTATTAGACCGGACAAAACATGGTCCGGTCTTAAATACCCCACTTTCAAGACCGGACAATATGTTAGAAGGTCTTAAAAGTATGTAACTTTCAAGATCGGACAAACATATTCACTGGTCTCAAAAATAAAGAAAATAAGACCTTGCTTTAACATATAACCGGTCCTAAAATTATAACTTTTTAAGATCGAACTAAATCAATAAGTACGGTCTTAAAGGTTTGATTTCTTACGATTATTAGGACTTTTAAGACCGTATAGAATAGAGTCCGCTCTAAAAAGTCTCACTTTTAAGACCGGACATCAAATAACCAGTCTTAAAGGTTAGTCTTTAAGACCGTTATTAGTAGTTTTAAGACCATAAGGAATAGCCTCCGCTCTTAAAAGTCTGACTTTTAAGACCGGACCTTCAATAGACCAGTCTTAAAAGTGGAAATTTCCCCTGTTCAAAACAAAATCGCCACACAATCCAGCATCTAAAAGACAGTACTCTAAGCTTCAATTTATAATTGAATTGGGAATGGATTACAAATATTATTCACCAGGCATCGTAATGAATGAGCTTGTTACTAGCTATTACAGTACAAAACTAATGACAAATGAATGTAATTAATAGAATAAGACAAATACATACAATGCATTTCAAATAATAGTGTACAACACCTAAATGAACATATATGCCAATTCATTACCTTGTCTTCATCGGATTCCCACCCGGCCAATAACAACAAACATAACTAACATTCCTAGCTTTTTTTGTGACAAGCTAGCCAATTTCGATCGGATCCTGCAGGAAAAATAAAAACAAGAACAAAATACAGTCAGTGACATTGTTTAAGAACATAATTAAGAAGGAATTGAATATAGCTAAAACGTAAATTAAAACTTTAAAGTTTTCAAATAATTGTGCAGATGAATATTACCTTATGAATTGATGACTCTTTTATAAAGGGATATCCTCCCATATCCCTTCTTGATGATCATTTCTTATGCCGGGTTCATTATCCGCTTCATCTTCTTCGTTGATGTCCGGTAGACCCCTTGAAAAAGGAGTACTCTCGGGAAGACCATAATTTGCATCATTTTTCCCATCAATATCAATGACCCTTTTTCCTTGGAGAGCTACAGACCACATTTTATTTGCTTGATCAGTGATATAAAAAACTTGTTTCACCTGGTCTGTCATAATAAAAGGTTCATCTCCAAAACTTGTACTATTGAGATCGACTAATGTAAATCCTAGCCGATCGATCTGAATCCATTATTGACATTAACCCACTTGCATTTGAAAATGAGAAATCTAATGAAGACATAGTCCACCTCCCAAATCTCTTCAATAACCCCATAATATGGCATGACTGCCAATTTAGGCCGTTTGTCTTTCGAACTGGAGAAGTGCATGGATTCAGCCTATAACATTACACCACTGTTATGGACGGTGCTCCTATCATCTAGGGACTTCGTGTAAAATGTGTACCCGTTGATCACATACGAATTCCAACTTATGATATCAACCTCAGGACCACCTGCTAACCATTTGATTGTCTCAGAAACAGATTCCTCTCCCTCGATCTTTTGTTTGAACCAGTTTGCAAAACTTCTGTTATGCTCCCTAATCAACCTTTGTTCAGTCATTCGGGGATTTTCTTTCCTCACAGCTTCTTTATGTGCAGCTATGCTGGATTGAACTTCATCAACATTATTCAAGATGTATAAGTGGACTTGTGACAATTCATCAGGATCCACACCCCTTACTGAGGCCCCTCGTCTACCCCCTTCAACATGCTGACGTTTTGGAAGCCCGATATGTCTTACTTTGGCCAAATAATTTTGACAAAATTTCATGGCCTCTTCAAATACATACTTCTGAACAATTGATGCTTCTAACCGGTATGCGTTCTTCACGTACCCCTTTAGGAATTTCATAGATCTTTCAATTGGGTACATCCACCGTAAATGGACAGGGACGCACAGCTTTATCTCCCTCACTAGATGAACAGTTAGATGAACCATGATGTCAAAAAATGAAGGAACAAAAAGTTTCTCAAGCTGACACAATATCAGATATCCTTCATTTTCCAATTCATCCAATTGTTCAATCTCGAACACTTTACTGCAAACCGCATTGAAGAAGAAACAAAGCCTAGCTAAAATGTGTCGAAGATCATACTCGGCAATGCCTCAAATAGCTACTGGGAGCAGCTGTTGCATTAATACATGACAATCATGAAACTTCTGGCCTACTAATTTCAAGCCCTTCATCGATACAAGCCTCTTAAGATTTGAAGAACACCCCGAAGGAACTTTTGTCCCATGTAAACACTCACAAAAACTTCTTCTCATCCTTAGATAAAGTATGAGAAGCCAAGGGACAATAAGTTCTCTTACCATGTAAGTCTTTCCGTATCCCTATTGCTTGCAAATCCAATCTTGCCTTCACACCATCCTTGGAACTACCTTGTATGTTAAGAAGCACGCCAACAATGCTATCATATACGTTTTTTCTCAACATGCAGACATCAATACAATGTCTCACATCAAGGTTGCGCTAATATGGAAGATTGAAGAAGACTGATCTCTTTTTCCATATATTTGTTTCTTTTGTACCCTTTGCAGTCTTACCGAAGATGACACTTATATTTTTCACATTTTCATACACTTGCTCGCCAGTCAATGCCACCGGAGCATCTTCATACTCCTGACCACTAAAAAAGGCTTTCTTTAATCGACGATATGGGTGGCCTCGTCTAAGAAATCTTCTATGTCCAAGATAAACTGTCTTTCTTCCATGTTGAAGTTGATGGTAGCGTGTGCCTTCTTCACAAACCGGATATGCCTTATGGCCTTTTATACTATACCCTGACAAGTTCCCATATGCTGGGAAGACATTTATAGTACAAAATATCATGGCTCTCATTTTGAAGACCTCTTTCTTGAAAGAGTCAAAAACATCGACACCTTCTTCCCTGGTCAAGTCTTCGATCAAGGGCTGAAGGTAAACATCAATGTCGTTTCCGGGTTGTTTTGGTCCCGAAATCAACATGGACAGCATGATGTACTTTCGTTTCATGCATAACATAGGAGATAAGTTGTAAATAATCAAGAGTACAGGCCAAGAACTATGTATGCTGTTAAGGCTTCCATAGGGATTCATGTCATCCGTGCTAAGGGCAAGCCTAAGGTTCCTAGGTTCTTGACCGAAGGTCGGAAATAATTGATCGATTTTCTTCCATTAAGAAGAATCGGCCAGATGTCGAAGCTTTCCATCAGAAATCCTCTCATTAGCATGTCACCGCAAATTTCTTGCATCATTTTCATTAGCAAACAACTGCTTGAACCTTGGTATGATTGGAAGATACCACAACACTTTTACAGGCCCCTTATTTGACTTGTACCTTGGGGTTTCACATACCGGACATTTCTGCTTATCTTCAAACTCATTTCGATATAGTATGCAATCATTCGGGCATACATGGATCTTTTTGTACTCCATCCCCAGTGGACAAAGAATTTTCTTAGCATCATAGTACCGATGAGGCAACACATTGTCATCCGGAAGCATGTCCTTAAAAGCCTCAAGCATTTCTGAAAAACTCTTGTCGCTCCATCCATGACGGGCTTTCAAGCTGACCAATCTCAAAACGACGTTCAACAATTGGTATTTTTTACACCCAGGGTATAGCGGGGTCTCAGCATCACTGCACATATTACCATATGCATGTGATTGCTCAAAAGCCTCTTCTCCTACATCACGAATAATGTCCTCTATGCGATCATCCATCTCTGTGTCATTATCATTAAAGGACACTTCACCACGTTGAGATGCACTTGGAACTTTTTCACCATGCCATATCCATATTGTATAGGTCTTACAAAATCCTTCACAAATTAAATGTGTGTATATAACTTCTGGACTTACTCGCCTCTCATTTAAACATTCTACACATGAGCAATAAAACTTCCCACTACCATCATGGACATTTCCTTTCGCAAACTCTATAAATTTCCTTACCCCATTCTCATATTCAACACTCGTCCGTCTCACATTTATCCAACTACGATCCATAGTATAATTCCTATAGACAGAAAAATTTCACATACATTATCCGAAAAAAATTGAAAATTGCACATAAACTAAGCCAAAGTCCATTAAATGCATATGAGTGAGACTTTGTCCATTAAATGCAACATAAATGTATCACGTACAGTCAATCTAGTTTTGTTCCAAAAACAAACAAAAAAAGACTTTGGTCATTAAGTGCAACATGAAGAATCACTCGTGCTCATAATAAATGTGTCACGTACGGTTGATCCAAGAAGCTAAGGAAAATAAATGCATGACGCGGAAAATAAATGCAGACAACAAGAGTAACCCTAAGTACACTTGTTGGTCATTCGAATATGTCTCAAGTAAAACATAAACTTCAAAGTATAGTATCGAAATACAACAGAGTAACCCACGTCAACATTTCACTGATTTCATGCAAACCATGAATAATCCAGAATGAAAAGAAGAAAAATAAAATATATATGTAACTGAAATACACATCTTACAGGTCTATCGCCGTTTGGCTAAGGAACCAACTAGAAGGTAATAAGCTGACCAGCACTAGCTTGTCGAGAGATCTGTCTTGCGGCAGCGACGAAGCAACACACAAACACTTGGGAGTTGAGAGTGAACAGGAGTTATTATCACTTTCGGCGGGACAAGAGAAGTTTAGAGAGGAAAATTTAACTTTTCCGTGTAACAGAATCATTTATATTTAATGTCATTAAGAACAGTTAATTGTAAAGCATCCGGTCCTAAAGGTATAGAAGTTTTAAGATCGGTTACATATTAAGCATACACTCCTAAATGAATTCATTAAGATCGATTACTTATTAAGCATCCGCTCCTAAAATTTTCATTTTTTTTAATATAAGAATTTAGTGAAAGTCCACATTTTCTTTAAAATTAAACTACAAGATTGCAACAGCAGCAACTGAATATTTTTTTGCTCAACAGCAGCAGTAACAGAATGAAAATAAAGGATAGTACGTTGAGAATAAGGTTTTTTCCATTAATAAGCTTAGTTCATTTTGATTTTTACATTAATGGAGAATGTGCAAGTACAAAGGAAAAATAAGAACAACAAACTTACAAATAACAAAAACAACCTACAATGTGACTAAAATTCCTAAAGCTAATTATCAGCTAATGTTTTGTCGATATCGGCTTTAGCAGCAGAAATTTCCCGCCGGATATCAGCAATTTCCTATTGTATGTGCATCAATATCACTTCTTCAGGGTCAGGACCAAGAGGCTGGAGAGGGGGAGCGGGAACCTCTTCATCATCCAATATAACAATGGGTCCAACGACACGAGACTCCTCTGTCTGAATAGAACTCGTTTTCTTGGTCTGAGTATGACGTAAACCAATGAGTTGTCCAAGATCCTCCAACGAGCTTCAGGAGTAGTCCTGTGAGGGGTTATCTTATATCTAACCATTGTCTAGCTTGGTTAAGGGCAGAGGGGAGCAGAGAGATATGAAATGGGAATGTGAGAATATGGGATTTGATTTGAACTTAATATCAGTTGATTCAGTTCTGTATAAAAGAAATAGATTAATTAATTATTTTTAAAAAAAAAGACCTTTAAGACCGCAGACATATAAAATGTCGGTCCTAAAGGACTTTTAGGACCGTACATTTATTAAAAAGTCACTCCTAAAAGTCTAGCATATTTTTAAATTATTAAAAACATATTTTTTAAAAGCCCTTCAGGACCGGAATGTTATGAAATAGATGGTCCTAAAAGTCTCCTTCAATTTTTGTGATGTGTTGGCAACTTGTGAAAAACTTCACAAATGCTTGTTATACAGCATTTGAGAAGGCCAAAGTCCTTCAATTTTTTCCATTTCACATGGCAGGACATATGCTTCACTGTTTCAGACATGGGAATGTGAGAATATTGGATTCAATTGGCAATAAATAATTAGTAATAATATTTAAGACCTAATAATTATATACGTCCTGTCCTAAAGGCCTATATATTACTAATTTTTAATTTAAACCAATCAGAATTTAAGTTGAAATTTGTAATATCTTTAAAAGTGTCGTCGATGCGAATTCCAATATTGGGAGTTGCATCCTAAAATTTAATGCTTCAGTCAGATGAATCTCTTCGCATCCTAGAGTTGTGTACTTGGATCCTTAAAGTTGATCTTAAAAAATACATATAAGACCGGTTATCTTAGAATATGCGGTCTTAAAAGTACCTTCGTTCTAAATTCCAAGAGCTGCAGTCGTATCCTTACACTCTGTAATGATGATTGATAGTCTCTTCGGCTTCTGAGGACAATCAAACGATGGTGCTCCATCTATTTAAACCCCTCGTTACTTTAGTTTCTTCACATTCTTCTCCACATCCTCATTTCTTCTACAATCTCCGATTCTATAATGGCTGCCCCACCACCTCGACCACCATCGGGTCCTCCTTTTGTTCCTCCTCCTCTCGTACCTACGAGACCTCCCCCTCTGCCACCGAATCCAACGGTGAAGCAGATTGTTGAGCATCTGCTGGCCCGCGTCGATCACATGGACCGACATGTGGGCAAACTCTGTGGCCTCCTTCATATGATCAACAAGAAGATCAACATGGTCCTCGACGCCAATGACGTCGAGGTCCCTACTTCTGAAGCAAACACTACATCCTCCTCCTCCTCCTCCTCCTCCAGCAACAAAGTGGAGGATTAATTAGCTTTTTTTATTTATTTTCTTGTATGTTTTTTTGGTATGTATTGGTTGCTGCCCTTCTAGGGCAGCATAAAAAAAATATATATAATGGCAGCCGCGCGACGACCTTTTTTTGGCTAACCTGATTGCGTACGTTTGAGAAGTTCGAAAAATGGCTTCGAAATTAACATAAGTTATATAATAACAATTAATTTGTTAAAAAAAATATAATAACAACATTAATTAAGAACATACAAAACATACAAATTAAAGTCCTCGTGAGTCATCGCTAATTGACTTTAAAATTAACCATGATATATTTACTTAGTTGATTTGATTTGAACATAACGTCAGTTCTGTATAAAAGAAATAGAATAATTAATTTTTATTTAAAAAAACCTTTAGGACCATAGACGTATAAAAAGCTGGTCCTAAAGATCTACACATTAACTTTTAGGACCGGACATTTATTAAAAAGTCTCTCCTACAAGTCTAGCATATTTTTAAAATTAAAAATGTATTTTTAAAAAAAAAAAAGCCCTTAAGGACCGAACTGTTATGAAATAGACGGTCCTAAAAGTCTTTTGGTTTTGGATTTTAGTCTTCTATTTTTTGGTGTGTGAGGCAACCTGTGATTTGTGAAAAACTCCACAAATGCTTGTTATACAGCATTTGAGAATGTCAATTTCCTTCAATTTTTTCCATTTCACATGTCCTAAAAGTCTCCAATATTTTAGCTTAAATTTCTCAGAAGAAGAAGATTCCTAACAAATCAAACTTTTAGGAACGGTCATTTAATAACTAGTCACTCCTAAAGTCTCACATATTTTTAAATTAAATTAAAGTATTTTTAAAAAGCCCTTCAGGACCGAACTTTTATGAAATTTCTAGAAGTCTTCAATATTTTAAAAAATTATACTAAGACTTTTAGGACCAGAATTATATGAAATAGACGGTCCTAAAAGTCTCACTGGACATTTCGAACATTTTAATATGCTCATTTACAGCATCCTGTCCTAAAGGTTTAAGAACTAATTCCATGCAATACATTCAGCAAGAAAAAATAGAAAGAATCAATATAATTTGTTGGAAATGAATAAACAAATTTATTAATTATTGATCATTAAACTATACAGTTGTTCATTATTTACAGAAGATCAGATGTAATATAGATCTACAGCACATGCATATTTACAAATTAATCCTGGGGGCATTTGCGATTTCCTGAAAGATAAATTCACAAATGACTTGGCGTATGCGCTCAATATCACCATCAGGAAAGGGGTCAGCGCAATCAAACGTATGTATAATATCAAATACATTTACCTGTTCAGTGATAGACAGAATTATTCGCGTGATAATATCATACATGTGTCGCATGACGTAAAGCCCACATAAGTTAGAAGCATGCGGTTGCCGACGTGTCTAAAATCAAACAAGAAATATATATATATATATATATATAAGAGCACATACACAATGATAGTTCATAAGGCAGTGTCCATACGTACTAACCTTTGGTTTGATCCATACAATATCTTTGACCTGATGCCCAGCCTTTCTCTTGGCCTTCTTTTGGTATTCCGACATGGCCCTATTATCGAAATCAAAAATTTCAATTATCAATATTGGTAACTGAAAATTCACAGAAGAGATTTCAGACAAAAATCAGTGACAAAATGACATGCGCTTACTTATCAACAATCTGCTTTATTTTCGTGGTGAAGGGAGCATAAAAAGACTACTATATTTTCCTCCACGGAAAGGAGGACCAACTGCTAATTGTTAGAATTGTTGAATGGTGCAAGGTATCACCTTCTCATATTGTTAGACAACCTCCTAGATATGTATGATGTTCTTTGAGTTACGGTTGCCGCACTTATGTAGTTTAGGCACAAGAATCCAAAATCATGTTCTCTGCCCTGTACTCCCATTTCACGATGCATCAACCTACAATAATGACATGCATCAGTGAATTAGCTAGTATATATATATGTGTACATGTATAAATGACACCTCTTAAAATTATGTACGTACTCATAGAGACCACGATCTGGTTTCAAAAGTTTGATTGACTACCAGAAGTCCAATCTCATCCTTGGCAGTCAACTTAGGAGCGGGTAAAATATCAAGCGGGGCTACATCTTCATCAGCAGGGGCTAGGGCTTGAGGAGTACACACACGTACAAGCTTCACTGGCCACAAGATGAAGCCTCCCAAGCAATCACTCACAAGTTTCATTTGATCGGTTTGAAGAGGGATCGGTGCATCAGCAATGATCACCTCTTCAACTGACACCCTGACTTCATCATCAGCCATTTGTCGATGGTGTACAGTTTATCCCAAGTTGTAGACATTCCCTCTTGCAATCAATCGTCTACCAGGATCCTCCACGTAGAGCTCACAATGTTCCGCTGACTGTCCAACAATGCAGCTCCCTTTAGTGCTCTGTTGAACAGGTGGAGGTGAGTGTGGGAAGGGAACAATGCTCTCTCCATGAGAGCTGACAATCTTCATCATCTCCTCCTTCATCTTTTTCAGCTCGTCTTGAAACTTTGCACTTAATGAAGCTTCTCGAGCAGCTGCTTTCTTCTCTGCTCTGGCCTCTGCTTCCTCAGTTGCTTTAGCCAACGTACGTTCCATCTCCTCCCGGGTAACCATTGATTGTCTTTGGCGTTTGGATTTACCAAAGTATTCCTTCAGGCCTACTCATCCTCCAATTCCCCTTACACGCCCCGCGTGATCCGGTTTTCCAGTCGCAACGGTAAGGATATCTTTCCTCCCGTCCGACACAAATGATCCCTCTTGTTCTTCCATTTTGAGTTCTTCCTGTAAGATACAGATAACAAGAGCATAATTAGTAATGAAACATGTTTAGTAACTAAAAAGTAAAAAATAACAGTACTTACAATTCTCTTAGCAACTACATGAGTTTGTTCACTAGAGTATGCCCCGCCTTTCTTTTTGCAAATATAGAGCCATAACTCCTCACGGTGTATTGGAGATGGCGGCCGCGGATCACATATCTCAGAAGGATTGGCTTGAGCTTCATCTTCCAATCTCTTTCGCTTGGCGGCCATCAACTCTTTTTCGGCCTTTTCATATCCGTCACGAGAAGCCGTATGTGGGCAATCATTCTTTCTCCCAATCTCTTGTGCTTGCTGCCTTCTTATCTGTGAATCAGAATCAAAAACAAGTATTCATTATGAATTCCAGACCTCAATTCAAACACTAGTCAAATTCACTTCATCAAGTTTCAAGACTTTGTTAAGGAAGATGTAGAATTGTATAATAAATGGAGAGAAACAGAGGAAAAGGAGTTGCAGAACTGCTGCCAACTCAGTCAATTCATCCATTCATCATAACTGGTTCAATAACAGCATGCACATATACCATTACATAGTTAACATACTAACTAACTAACAGCAATGTCTACGTGACCTACTATAACAAACTACCTTCCTAAGCAAGCAACCTCACTAACGGCCTCATAAATGAATACAATAACATTCACATATCCGCATAGGTTAATAAGTATACAAGAAGGGACAAAAAAATTAAATATTGACTCACCAAAGCTTCTTCAGTAGTTCGCATCTGAACAAATTGTTGCCATGTTGCTTCATCAAGAAAGGCATACTTGGCGCAAGGATTAGGGCGAGGCTGACCAACTAGAACCTCGGCAAAAATATAGTTGTTCGCTAACTGGGTCTTAAACTTCCTCCAGCGATTAGCACAATACGACAATGTCTTGACTTTCAACTTCTCATCGTCAGGAACATTGTAGGTAAGCCGGATAGAGGCCCAGATAACATCCTTCAACTTCTCTTGGTCGACATTTTTCCACTCGTCGACCAAGATGTTTGGCTTGTTGAGTGCTTGTAAGCCAACATAACTATTATATATGCTTTTATTAGGGTCGCAGGGAGCCAAATGTTCATCAAACTGTATATCGAGCTTTTCATTGGCACTCCACGCTAAGGCAAGCTCTTTCAATCAGGTGGAGCCTCTTCTACCACGACGGTGTGCAGGGCAGTTACGAGGAGGCTCACTCTGAGAAGGAGATGGTTCGTTCTGACTAACACCAGTCACATCATCAACTGGCATTTCAGGAACAGAACTACACTCGTTTCCTCCGTTCATTTTCGAAACAAGGAAAGAAGTTGAGAAAGGTGGTGCAAGAAAGGAATGCCAGAGCAAATAAGAGACTAACAGAGGATGGTGGCGGTTTTTAAGGAAGAGATGTAATGCAACAGGAAGAGGTGTTTGAGTGTTTCGTAACAAGAATAGGGGTTTCAGTGTTCAGACAGAAAGATGTAAGACACAAGTTAAGGTTTCACGCAAGAAATATAGTGGGCATTTTTAAGACCGGAGAAACACAAAACAACTGTCTTAAAGGTTATAGTGGGAATTTTTAAGACCGGAGAAACTCAAAACGACGATCTTAAAGGTTAACATTTCAGAACATCCTTTTATTACGTCTGGTCTTAAAAGTAATAAACTATTAGTTTAAATTTTTCATTATTTAGTACTGGGTAGAAGTCACGTCCGCTCTTAAAAATATTAACTTTAAGAACATCATTTATATATGTCCGGTCTTAAAAGTTTTTTACCATTTTTATATATCTTTCCTTATTATATTGCACTGCAAAAAATACAAGTCTGCCTGTATGGGATTTCTCAATAATTTCATATTATTTATAATTATTTTTAATGAGATGTTTTAAGAGCGGTCATTTATATATATCCGGTCTTAAAGTTTTATACAATTATTTTTAAAAATTCCATGTTATTTTTAACCACATAAAATATAAGTCGGGATGTCCGTGATTTCTCTTTAAAGTAATTCATATTTCATATTTTTTTATAAATGTTTTAAGAGCAGTTAGTTTTTCCAGCGGTCTGAATAATATATTTAAGACCTATCGAAAAAGATACAGTCCAAGATGATCTTTAATATTTACAAAATTGCCACCAATCATATCTTTAAGACCAGAGATTTATTCATCCGCTCTCACTAAGGCGGTCTTAAAAATTGATGCGGTGGAAGAAATTCTTTATATTTACAAAATTGCCACCAGCCATTTCTTTAAGAGCGGGGCGTCGATTCTCCGCTCTAAATGAGGCGGTCTTAAAACACTTTTTTGCACTAGTGAGTGTAATTTATTTGAGAATAATGTGGTGAATTATTCCCTACAGTATATTAGGTAATGAAATTAAATTAATTTTTTAACAGTCAATATTAGTTTTTTTAACATAATAGAGTAATATTGCTACATTTTGAAAACATCCTGAGTGACATTGGACTTGAAAAAACTTTCATAATAACATTGTTTCTTAGCGAAAACTTCCAAGGTAGATTTGCACCTTAACCCTTAAAAATTTCTAATCATATTTTCTTTCATAGGTTATTGAAGAAGCAACTAGAATAGAAATTGTCCTAAACTATTTTTGATACAGGATGGTTCATGATGTTCACTGCATAAATAGAAGTAAAATTTCCTCAATTTTTTTCCTATCAATATGATATTTAAATTTTGGCCTGCAGCATATGATGACCTAGCAGATGTCTACGGGCTTTTGAAGGTCGGTGGCTCAGACTATCATGGGAGGGGAGGGCGCAATGAGTCCGAACTGGGAAGTGTGAATCTTCCAGTGCTAGTTTTGAACGACTTCCTTACGGTAGCTCGACCGATCTAGTGTGAAGCCATTCGGGAAATATTTGAGAGTTTTGCTGAAGAGCCTTCTGATACTAATCTAGCAAGCATTATGAGGTTTGGGAGAACCCTGATTTTTAATGGACGTTCACCCTTGAGGGTTGGAAAGGACCTGATTGATCACTATTTACCTCTTTGGCTATCTAGTGAGGAGATAGAAAATTCCAAGTTTGAGGCCATAAAATTGAAGCTTTCCAATATACCAGTAAGCCAGGAAGGAATTCAGATCCTCATAGAGACCAAATAGTTGTTATATGTTTGTTTATATGTATTGACTACTCACATCTTCGAGCAAGGCAATCATAATATTCATTTTGTTGGACATGTTTGCCTGTTGATTTTTGGAATTTTTCTGTCATCAACAAGCCACTAGTTAACATTGTAGTATTCTAAAAGTTTCATTATTGAATTATATCCGTTACTTGATACATTTCCTCAGCATATGTACGTTTGCCTTATCTTATGTTTCATACATGAGAGTTCAATTTCATTTGTTCCCAATTCATTTTACTCCTTGTGGAGCTCAGCAGGTAAGTTGGACAGCCATTACCTAAACTTGTAGCCCACCTATTTAATGTTATACGAGGACGGGCATACACATACTTCAACCCGTTTAAGCTATGTTAAATAGGTTATAATATAAGTGGGCGGGTTAAAACCGGTTATGGGTAACCTATTTAAATTTTAAGCTTTTTTAAATAAAAATCTGTGTAAGAATCACTGTTTCAAATTTTAAATCTTCAAGGTTCAATCATCACATATTGCATAAAAGAATTTAAATTTAGACACATATCATCATAATATTATTTTAATGTTCAAACTTCAACTTTCAAACTAAATCATGACAATTATAAGTTCAAAGATTTAGGAAATCACATGCTCCCATTATGAAAAGACTTATAATTCTAAGCACATTTATCGAAAAGAAAAGAAAAGAAACACATAACCCACGAGTCAGACAATACTGATTCTACAATACATGGTTTGCACCAAACATTTTTACATAAAGTATGATTGTGGGTTCACTAAAATATTACAGTGTATAAAATAAAGTCTTCGGTCTAGTAGCATATCAATAGTCATAATATCACAAAATATGAGTGTCCTAAGATAGCAATATAGGAATCCATACAACACCAATACCAAAAAAGGCTTACAAAGTTTCTCAACTCTTATGCCTCTGGTTGCTTCCCTTGGCCTCTAGTAAGATTAGAGATTTCACCTGAAAAATATTGATAATGACGAGGTGAGACATAAAGTCCCAGTAACCAAAATTTATTTATCAAATATGCAAGAAATGATTGCAAATCAAAGAAACAAATTTATTAGCATAATTATAATAACAATAATTAAATGCAACATGACAATTATCAATAACTAGAACCATCCCCGCTCATTCATCCTGCTTCTCCTTATATCTTCTGGACATGGTACAACCTATCAATGCTAGTATACCTGGCCAAGGTTATCTAGTCACTTCAAGAATACTGTCCCCCCCCCCCCATGCTACCACCGATATATCGTAACAATGAGGTGTCCGCCCACTCTACTCAAATTCCGGGCCAGGAATGAGAGAGCCAATGAGCACAATTTCACCCTAAATCTTTTCCCCACAAACCAGCATATCCAATAACAGATAAACAATATATCCCTATAATTTTCCAAGATCATCGTACAAAACATTATTCCATTTACACATCTTATAACAAACATCATAACTATCACAACAATCACTATTGCTTTACTAAAACAATTTCATGTTCAAATATAAGCATAATTTTTCAAAACACATACCAAGAAGACATATAATGGTAAAGTTTAGAAAACACCTTATAGTCCAAAACAAGTATATAAGATAAATTAATCCTGGTTACCTCAACTCCAAACTAAATCTTGAGAAGTCAAACATGAACGATCACCAATTACAAGAAAATTCTACATCATCACAATAATAATTTAATATAACTTATATTATAAACATTCTAATAATAATATATTATCATAAAAAATGAAAATAATATTTTAGTTCTTCAAATTCCAAAACTAAACCGATTAAAATTAGTTATTAATCATTCTACACATATATATAGTCATCTATTTTTAAAAATCAAAACTTCTCCAAAATTGTAACCTCAAAATTTTCACTAACCAACATAATATTAAGTTCATTGGGAAGAGAAAAATATATAGAACAACTTTCATGAAGAAAGTTTATTGAAAAGAAGTTAATTCAACTACTAAAATTATCTTATAAAATAAATAATATAGCTCAAAAGACCCCAAATACTGCCCCAACCTTCTTCTCCTTCTCTCTTCCTCACTCTCACACACTCACTCTCGGATTCTCCACGGCCCAGCGCGCGCGCACACTGAATTTGACTACACCACACTACACCACATATCTATATGGGATTAATGTTTTTCATGTTGCATGAGAAACATTATCTCATGTCACACACACATGAAATGGTGGGGCCCACATATACATATATGAATTCATATATGTATATGTGGGCCCCACCATTTCATGTGTGTGTAGAAAATTTAGTTTTCTCATGTAACATGAGAAAACTAAAACCCTATCTATATATATAGAAAAAAGGGGGAGGGGGTAATAATTACCCCTCCCCATCATTACTTTACATGCTGCCTACTCCAAAAATTAATTAATTTTTTTCCTTCTTTCTTCTTCCCCACATAGCTCCACCTTTTTTTAAAAAAAAATGGGCAAAATTACCCCAAGGGCCCAAACCTTATTTTAATATTTTATTATTATTATTTTCTCTCTCACAATTACAATTAATTACAATAATCATATATGATTATTTTATAATTATAATTAAATCCTAAAAAAATAAAATTAGGATGTTACACATTAGATCTTCATGCTTCAACATTAATTTCAGATTCACTTGATGAAGGGGATGTAGCTCCAATTGTCAAATAAATACTATTGATATAGTTTCAAAACAAAATACCCCTATATATAAACCTGATATCAACTTAAATACATATTTGTTACTTGCACAACCCTATACTATCTTTTTATTTTATACACTTGGACAAAAATACAATCATGACAAAAATAATCACCTTCAAATATATTGTCAAAATGCACCATAAAAAATTGTTCTTCTCCTAATGAAATAAAACTAAATCCATAAAACCAATGGACAATTATCCAGAAACAACTCTGGTCCTTGTTAATTCATTATGCAACTAACAGTAACATATTACTTCATTTGCTAATTTATTCTTCTAAAAAACTGCACATGAAAATCTACCGATAAATAACAATAAGCAAAATACTTTAGACAAATTAAAGGTTATCTTAGCCACAACCCCACTTTGAAATCTAATTATCATAATAAAAAAGATCAAGTTCAGAAACCCAAAAACATAAAATTCATAGTACTTATATAAATAAGAAACTAACCAGAAACAGAGTAATGGAGTGTTTTTGCAAAATGCAAACACACACAAATAAAAATAAATCATAATAAAATTTAAAAATTTTAAATGGGCGAGCATGGGCAACTTGAAAGTGTGCCCTTAGCCCGCCCATTTAATTCTTAAATGAGACCTACCCTATCATGAGTCTTTTATGGGCGGTCTTAAATGGACAAATTTTAGTTGGGTTCGCACACGCCTACTGGGTTATGGGCAACTTGCTCATCCATTCTCCCATGCTTATATTTATAAAAGTCCGATAATTGAATTACGAAGTTTAAAGAAGCAGTTAAAATAATAAATATATTGTGAAATATTTTTTTTTTCAAGTATACCTTTATTTATAAGGGTCATGTGGGAGGGAGAAATAAACTAAATATAAGTATCATTAACTCTAAAATTAATACAATACATATAATTGATGACAGGTACAAAAAAGAAAACATCCTTAAATGTTTAGACAACTCTTGGTAGGCTCTTATAAAAAAATTTAGACAATTTAAAGCTTAAATTCATATAAACTGGATACGAGGGAATATCAAAAAATTTGGGCCCTCAAGATGCAATGAGAATGAGAGGGTGAGGTAAGAACGGGATGAGAGAATGAATAAAACTTAAGAAAGAGATTAAAAAAATTAATTTTTTCCTGATGAAATAATTACTATGTTCATCTGGGTCTAATAAACTTGATTTGTTTTCTTATTTAGTTTTCAAATTTGTAAAACAAATCAAGAATACCCCAATTGATTTTGTGTACATAGATTGGAAGGGCAAGTTGTTCAAATGAAGAGATACAAGCCAAACGAAAGTCCAAGCCAAGTCAATATTAGTTTTAACTTTGTTTGTGTGAACGTACTTCTCTAACGCAGACCCAGAATCTCACAAACACAACAGATTTTTGTCACGTCGGGTTATTTTCCCACAGCCTGAGGCAATCCAAAATGCCAAATCCTGAAAAATAAGCTAAACAAGAGTACAAATCTGTGTCCACACAGAGCCAGCATACTGGAAAAGTTGTTAAACCCAGTACCATTGATTACTTTATAGGATTTGACAAACATAATCCCATCTCATTCACAATGACTCAGCAAGAGAACCAAAGAGAAAAAGAAAAATCCAAGGAAGGCAAGATCGTGAAGGAGCACTTGCAGTCATGAAGATGTGGAAACAAAGCTATCTTGATCCAGTCGCAGCACCACCTGTAAAAAAGGGAATTCATAGAATTGTTATTTAATAATTCCATATAGGTTTCCCAGAACGACCCTAAAAACAGAGAACAAAAACTCTTCCTCTCCTATCTTCAACCCGCCCAACTTTCTTTCGACATTTTTTTGAAGGGCAAGAATTCTTTGTACGTATTACTGTCAAGGTTATCTAACAGTTCAACAAAGTAATAGAGGGATAGGATGATTGCCAACAGTGTATCCCCACTCAGCATCAGAATTTGGTAAGAAACTGAAGTGGTACTTAAGTAAAGATGATTGCTAATTGATACTCACCATTTGTTTCTTCACCTATAGGTTCTGCTTTCCAAACAACATCTTTCAGCCCCGTAGATAGGTTCTTGTAGAACTGTAAAAGAAAGACAGTTGGTTCAAAATTCAGTCCAATAGACTAGAAAAATATTAGTAAGAAATGTACATAGGACAACAGGATTTTTTTTTTTTTTTTTTGAACAGCGTGTAAAAGCTTCTGAACATAGTTTGAATCTTTCTGTATAGACATTTAGTCGTTTAAACAAATATTTGGCACGCGGAGAAGTGTTTTTAAAAAAGAAAATGAAAAAGTATATTTTCCTAGCAATATAAAGGCAATTAATCATAAGGCAATGCATTTTTCTATTTCCTTTCTAGAAAACACTCTTTCACGTACCAAACATTACATATCACATTATGCAACATTAAATATCACGTACTAATTATTGAACAGTAGGCTCGGCCCAATACTATGGACCCATTACCTCTTCTCTTCCTAGTCAAACCCTAGTCAATCTTTATCTAATATTATGGGATCAAATAAAATTTCTTTATTGTCTTTTATTCTCTGATTTTACCAATTATAATATTGACGATCTAGCGGCATGATTATGACTGACCAGCCTCCTTATACTTTAACCCTTCTCTACTCTACAAATAATACTCCTCAATCTTTAATATAAGACATATTTAGAAAGTTGATCTTATACCTAAATATATGACAAAGTTTTCATATTTGTCAATTTTTTTTCTAATTTACCTTTATTGATGCTACTTCAACAATAATCAAGAAGAAGGAGATAGAATGAAGGAATTAAGAAAAGTGAATAGGGTATTTTAAAAAGTACATATCACATTAACTAACTTAATCAACTTCCTTAATCTAATCAAATTAGATAATTAAGTCTTATAGTTAAGGACAGGAGAAGTAAGATTTTATCCGAGTTCTTTCACTGATGGACGAAAGGTAGTTGGAAAAATTATGTAGTATATTCATATGTGCATTCTAAAATGTAACCTTGTGAAATTCCAGAGTATCTCCTCCAGACTTGCGGAGCTCAGACACGCAAAGTGACGGGGCCACCTCAAATATCTATAAAAACAATAAAAACCAATCACTAGAAATAGCCCTGACTCCTGATTACAAGGAAATTATAAAGCAGAAATAGAGCGCCTTTTGAAAGGAAATACTGCGAGAAACATTTAACTCAGTCGCAACAGATAGATGTCCTTTGCGTCCACTCTTTTCTCCTTGAAGCTTTACCTCTGAGATGGAGTGATAGACAATAACAAGTGTCACCAAAAGTAAAACATTCATAACAAAAAGTTATTACAAATAATCTTAGGACTGAGTTACAAATAATCCCAGGTAAGTATAATTCTTGAAGAGTTCTCAAGAAGCGCAGGATGACTATCCAATTCCCAATATTGGTGTCGGTAAGCATAGGGTATAGCAAAATACGTCATTGAATAGCACTCAATGGATTTTATCTATTATCAGGTTGATTAACAATATATCAAATTTTTTTATTTTTAATACTGATAAAAATTATAAATGTTATTGTCTCTAGTCTTAAATATAAGACATAGTTGAGTTTTTTTTAGAAAGATTAAGAAAATTAAATAAGCTACTTAATCATATCACATGTTATACATGATTAAATTATATACCAGTTTATAAGTCAAATAAATTAGTTTTGAGAAAAAATGATAAATATAAATACTTCAAAAGTAATTTAATTAGCTTTCTTAATCTCCCCAAAAAAGTAAACTAGGTCTTATATTTAGGACCAAAGATAATACATATTTTTATGTGGACAATTACTTATGATGATAGTAGCACCCATTAATTATTAAAAATTGCCATCCATGCCAATATCTGCACCGACGCCAATGTAACATAGGTGAATACAAAGATAGCAATAAAACAGCAAAGAAGCCATCAAAGTGTATAGCTAAGCTTGAGTTAAAAGAGAGATGGAACTAAATTATTGACTTAGAGAATAAGATAAGAGAATAATATTTTTACCTTGTAGTTATTCTTCCTAACATCAAAACCCATTGGTGTTACCGTTTGCTCAATTTTTGAAATTATCTCATTCGCTGGACATTTGGATGTGAATCTTGTTTCCCTTTTAACAAGTCCCTAGCAGCAGCCAGAAAGGTAAAATAATCATAATCCATATTTAAAATTTTTTTTTTTTTTTGGATCAAAATGGAGAGATTTGGCACCCCTATTCCAAAAAACTTCAAACCAAAGACATGGTAGAGTAAAACGACAACAAAAATATGCCATTAAGCAATGGTGATCAGATTTCTTGTAATTAGAGAAATGATTTTCTTCATATTCAACCCATTCCAAGCCTATATTTTGGGAGCCAAGGTTTAATAAGAGACAAGCTACCGTTCTTTTTGCTATGAGCATTACCATTTGTTTCTCAAAAAGACTACTAAGGTTAAGGCCTTGAGATGTAGAGATAAGTTCGAAAGCATTCATAGCCATAGGTGCAACTGGTGCCTCTTCTCGCCTCTCAACAACTAAATTTCGAGAATCCTGTGCACCACAAGAAACATTAAGATCATAAATAGAGCTCAGATGCTCTAATGAATCATAATAAAGACAGAAGTAAAATAAAATTCGCACCGCTGATTCGCTGAATATAGCATCTACATCATCAAGACTAACACCAGCTTGCTCGAATCTAGGAGGCACATATCCCTTCTTAAACCAATCATTCTCAATTACCTCAGCAAATGTTATTCGCTGTTTCACATCACCAAAAAAGAAAAAAAGCAAGTTTAAACGTCTTTGGAAAACAGCCTATCAGGCATCAGCCAAAACAAAGATTTATGGAGACATGAAGTAACTTTTGGCTAAATTAGCAAAGGCAAAGGGCATACTGTAGCAGGATTGGGGTCAAGAATTCTCTTGATTAATTTCTTTGCACTTGATGAGAACCAAGGAGGGCATGTGAAATCAGCCTTAAAGATCTGAGTCATGGTATGTCAAGAACAATTTGAAGCAACACATAATCAGAAAACAGGGATAAAGGCCTATGAGTTCCTTCCCAAGTATAGCAAAAATAATAATAATAATAATAATAATTACCTTTTTATATAAAGCCATAATGTTATTATCTTCAAAGGGCAAGTAGCCAGCCATTAAAACAAAAAGAATAACACCACATGACCAAAGATCTGCCTTTGTGCCATCATAGCCTTTGTTGTGGATCACCTAGAAAAATGAAAGCAGAAATTACCCAAAAAAAAAAAAACAAGAAGAAAGGCCATGAGAAAAAGATATGCTGAATTGCAGCAACAGCCAAAATACCTCTGGGGCAACATAATTTGGTGTACCACATGTTGTATGAAGCAGCCCATATTCCTGAGTCAGATCAAAGGATAATCGATTCAAAAATTAAGAATCACTGATGCTCTCTTAGTTGGATCAGTACAAAATACAGCTAAAAATGTTAATTTTCTTTTTCCTTCTCACTCTCCCTGATGCTCTCTTAGTTGGATCAGTACATCCCATCCTAGACATAATAAGTATACTCAGAATACATAATTGAAGACAAGAGTGCACTAACTCACCCAAGAAAACAAAAAAGCCAAGCAAAATAAGAAAGATAATGGAAGTTACAGACAGCGATAGAGACTCACCTTTAGGTCCCTATGACAAACATCTCTACTGTGACAGTAATCCATGGCACATATAACCTACTGGAAATATTTTCTTGCTTCATCTTCTTTTAACCTGCCCTTGCTTGCCTGCTCAAGAACATAACAATAAAATTGGCACCGGACTCAAATTACAATAGTTTACCAGAAGAAGAAAAGATAAAGGTAGCTATCTTATAATCTTATCAAACAATTCCGCACCAGTCACAAATTCTAGTACAATATATATCTTGGTCTTGCTAGCCATCACCTACAACATAAATGCTGCATAAGTTGCTTCTTATGCATAATATAAAGGGAAAAAATAAATTTAAGGGAGAGTCTAGATGAATGATCATTGATAAATCCCAATTTTATATATTTTATCCCACCTTATTTCATTTATTTTGGGGATTATTTTAGGCTAATTTGGAATTATTAGATAATATTTAGATTGTTAGCCAATTCTAGGAAATAATATAAATATGAATTAATTATAAGATATTGAGCTTAAATTATTAAATTATTAATATTCTGATTAAATAATATCTCTTGATATATGATAGATGGTGATTTTATAAGATCCTATGGTGCAGGATTTTTCAGGATAGCTAAAAGAAATCCAATGGTGAAATTTTAGGGGACTACTTGAATTTTATTGGGCTCAAGTTAATACCCTAAAAAGCCCTCTCTTCCTCCCCTTTAATTAACCTAGCTGCTAGGTTTTGAGAGATCACGCTGAAAGCTGGCCACCACGCCGCAAGCTACAGATCATCACGCTGAAGCGGCCACACATGAGAAATCAACCTAGCCGCAAGACACCACGAGATTGAGAGAAGCTGAACACTGACGCAGGCGGGGAGATTGGAGGACGCTTGGACTTTGGAGAATCACCGTATTCAAATACATCTTGCAGGAGAATTAATCAATTCTTCCTCCCACGCACAATCACGCGGACCCTACCTCCAATTCAATATCCATTGATTCTTTCTTCCTTCACGTACAGATTGCTCTCAATTCTCAAGTGATCTCCTACGGGTCCCACGCCAAATCATTCAATTATTCCACAATTCATTTACATGGCAGTGACCTTTTCAAGGCTTGGTGAGGGAAATTTTATGGAAGCTTAAGTTCTCTTGGGAGGCAACTTAGGAGGAGTGTGGAGGAGGCTAGAGCCTAGGGCCTACACATGAAGATCACAAGGGAGTGTTGTTCTTTTTATCTTTTTAATTCAAGACTTGAAATAATTTAGTTTTAAATAATTCCGAGTTGTGTTAATTGAGAACAATCTAGTTTTAGATTGTGAACTTATTTCTTTTGGATTAGACTGGTAATTTGAAGTTTTATGCTTATTGTTGGACTCTTGTTTGCAACCTTTAGATTGTCAATTAAATTAATAATTGAGTTTTCGTTATTAATTTAATTGTTAATTGGGTTAATCATCTTAATTGTTTAATTAGGTTGATGAATTATCTGGTTGTTCAATTAGATAATTGTAAACAAGATTTTCAAGATTATTTTATGATTGGTTTTTAATGGGTTTAATTAGCCACCGCTTATTTCATTATGAGTTTTCTAGTGAAATATGTGTTATTGAACTAGAGGGTTTCCCATGTTCAATTGGGTAATTAAATTTATTAATCTCCCTTGGGTCTAATTAATTAATTTGGGCTAAGAAAGTTTACTCCTTACAATTCCTAAGTTGTCCCCTTCGTCATCATAACTGAACTAGACCTTTATTATTTTATTTGCAATTAATCGACATTTTTATAAGGATTTTAATTCTTCTCTCATAAGAAAAACCCCCAAAAATTGCGTTCAATTTCATATAGATTAGTTTCATTTTCATATAGGTTTTAGAGTCAATTGCATATAGGTAGTAATATTTTGCATTCTAGTTTAGGTCCATTTACATTCTACTGCATCTTTTATCACTTGAAAATTAGACCTAAAGAAAACCCAGCTTGCTCCTTGGGAGAATGACCTAGGTTGACCCTAAACTGCATAATTCATTAGGACCTAGTTTAATTGATCACTTTAACGACAAAAGTACCATCGATCAATCATTCTCCCATACAAAAATTTGAGTAAAGTTGAAGTCAATAAAATAAATCATACAAAATCAAAATACATGGAAGCAATCATTTACTTCCTCCTAACCTCATAAATGCATATGACATTTGGGTGCCTGATCAATTTCATTGTAGAAATCTGTCGCTTTATCTGCATAACACATACACAAAATATAAATGATACTAGAATGTTCAAGCATGGAAGAATAGAGTCCTACAGTCCTACTTATTTAGCAGGAGAATGCCACACTCGCACAAGTTATACAAGCCATAGCACCAAAGCATAGTTAGCTGATCTATTGCAATGTTGTGCAACACAAAGAATGTGAAACTAACATGGTAAGGTATACTCTATCCTAACAGCACTAGCTATTTTATTGCCTCTCAATAACAAAAGTAATATGTGTGGTAGTCTGCAGAATTTTGGAAAGTTCAATCACCAACCAATTTCATAGCATAGTCCACTTTTGCTTGGTCCAACCAATTTTGTAGGGAAGTTCAGTCACCAAGGAAATGACGATTAAGCAGGCTCAGAAAGTGAATGAATCCAATAAAATAGAAGAATATTCCTTGAGACAAACCAGTCAGAAGCTCAACAAAGATAACCGAGTAATCTTACTCAACTTTGATTACTTTCTACATAAGTAAAGAAAAATACCCTATTCCTAATTACACAGGATTTCCTCTCACCATTTTTCAGCTTTTAGCTGAGTCAACAGGGGCACATCAAATCACAGTTGACCATTTTCCTTAATCTACAACTACAGAGGCGTGCAAGATTACATCATTTCTCAATTAGCATAACGAAGGAATATTCTCAATTGATAAAGCAGAACAACTGCTCCCAACAACCAAATAGCGGAAAAATTAGACCCCAAAAACGGTTCAGAAAATTAAAAATCAATTCAACAAATAAACCGGCAAATTTGACTTGTTATAATTTTGTTCTGAAAGAAAGAAGACCAGATCAACTATTACACAAGTTCAGAAGAAATCAACAGTTTAAAACAAGAATTTAAAAGATGGGAGAAAAAACTACAGTTGAGGAGAATATAACAAAGCTGGTTGCTGAACACTCAATCAATGATCACGCACCCACTCATCCTCAAAATATACACCATCTGCAAATCTCTGAACTGTAAAATCTCTCAAAAGCCAAAAATTAAGTGCTCTATGCCTGACCTGAGTCCTGTGAAAATTTCACTCCATTAAGACCACTTAGTCTTATGTTTACTTCATCAACTCTCAAGAGATTTTTTTTCGTTTCAAAACGCAATTAATTTGAACAAACAATCTCAATCAAATCAATAACACATGATTTATAGAAGTAACCCGGAACATTTAGCTAGAAGTCCTTGTTCTTACGAAACGCAGAAATCAAACAGTCTTACTTGTTTGCACACAGTTTTGCTTAAAATTCATAGAAATTAATTCTGAAGAAGGCATATTACCAAGTGACGAAGTGGTTGAATCGTAGAATTGGAAAACCTCATATCTCACATTACAGGCCGAAAGCAGAACTCTCGCGCCTCGCTTTCCCTCGCAGCAAGCCGGAAGAATTCCGATAGCATTCTGCAAACACGTTTCACATTGTTCAGAAGTCAAGTCCTTCGAGCATTGCGCAAGCCCATAAACAGTCACAGAGCTCGTGACCCTAACTTCCCCCTGTTGCGAACTTCTTATCCGTCTCCGATTTCGCAGCTCGCGTGTCCAAATCATCCAGCAATCCGAACAACGACTGATTGAATCCATTAAAATCGGTGCTAGATACGCTCTTCTCATCCGTCAAATTCATTCCAGGAATGACGCTCCCAAACCGAAAGAACCTGTTGGTGAAACGCAACGTGCAGACGTTGTACCAGATAACGGCCTCAGTCTGGTTAGGACATAGGGAAATAACATCTTTGGCGGCGGCGGTGACGCAGTCGTGACAAGTGGAGACGGTGACATCGCCGCGGCAGAGGAAGTAGCCGTTGACGTTATTACCAGGTTTTCTTATTAAAATAATAAGAAAGACCTGGTAAATCTTTATATATAGAAAGTACTTTGCAAATTTTATACACACAAAGTACTGGTACTATAATTTGGTCATTCTCACCAATAAATTTTTCAATGGGGGCCAATTTAAAATTGATGTTATGCAATTTCAATAAGTCGATTTTAGGATTAAAAAAAAAAATCTAAGAGCCAGTTCTTTTTTTGGTTTTGGATTTTTTTTAAAAACAAAATAACTTTTTTTATTGTTAATTTTTAATTAAGTGATTTACAAAACGAAAAAAAAATAGAAATATGTTTCTTATAAAAAAGTTCAAAACAACTTTTACATGTTTATTGTTTTCTATTTTTATTTTTATTATTTTGTTTTGTTGTTTTCCCTATTTTTCCTTTTCATTCACGGCCACATTTGTCACCGTCTTTCGTGCTTGTCTACGTTGTCACTTACTCTTCCGACGCTCCACCCGTCGTCGCTGCACTCTTCATTTTGCCTCTCATCTTCTCAGTCCTCTACATTGATCTTAATAATAATTGTTCCAAATAAGTTTTTATGTTTTATATTTTCAAATGTAACTTTTTAGAACAATTATCCAAACATATTTTTTAAAACTTTTTTAAAAAATAATTTTATAAAACTATTCTAAAAACATTTAAAAAACACAAACAAAAAATGCTTAAGCTTCTCCCATAACCTAGAAGTTGGAGACAACTCCATTTTTAAGTAGGTTATCTGGTTTTTACAAGTATGTGTGATATGGAATTCACAACTAATGTTATGCGATTTTCAACAGTCAATATAAAAAAGGATTGGGCCCCTTCAAGACTTAGAAAATGAGAGACAGCTTGATTTTCAAGTGGGTTATTTGATTTTTTTTATAATTAGGTTATCTGGAATTCACAATTAATATTATTTCATTTCCTATATATATACATTTTATCTTTATTTAATACTACATTCAATCTGGGGCACTATCTTATAATTAATTAATTATATATTAATTATTTAAGGTTTAAATAGGTCTTTATTGACCTACAAATACCTTACAACTTACAACTATTGGGTACATAATGGATATAACTTATCTATATGTAAAAATGCTCTAAGGCCTTTCTTGTGTGACAAATATCCCATTTTTCAGGTATCAATCTATAATTCAAATAAGATAACCAAAAAAGACAACTTTTCTGGGATATCTCACTTTCTTCATCACCATCATCGTCTCCACCACCAGCGCCATTTCCGTCACAGCCGCCGCCTTTTAGAAAACGAAGATCTGCTACGATTTTTGTTCCCTCAGATTTCTCACCCGGTGATAATGTCTCAAATCTTGGGGCTTCATCACTGGTTCAAATATGGGAAAAGAGACTAAATCAATCACCATTAAACACCACCAAGTCATCGTCAACTCCGAAATCTAGCCCTAACACAACAACATCTTCTTCTTCATCACCACAAAGTTCATCATCATCATCAGAAGCAGATTCACCAGAAGGCCAGATTCATCATCAACAGAGCGAGAGATCAATATTGAGGGTGGCTGATATTATCAAAAGACTAAAAGCGATTAGTAGTGAAGATACTGCGAGCAATAAAAATCAAGATCATCCAAATTATTGTGTGGGATCTCCAGAAAATAGAAGCTTTGTGATAAATTCACCAAGAATTAGAGGAAGACAAGCCTTCATTGATTTGCTTATGCAAATGGAGCGAGATCGTCATGTTGAGCTCAGTAATCTTGCAGATTGTGCGCCTGTTTCAAAATTTCCGTACAGAGGTTGGATTCAGGTGATAAATATTACTAATCAAGTTGTCTTTTTTATTTTCTTTTTAACAAAGAAGAAAATGTTTTGGACGGTTCAGTAGAGGCTCATAAAATTTTCCCAATAAAGTATTTAAATCGAGAAATGGTTGTAGTAATTATGCAAATAATTTTATGACCTTCAGAATTTTAGTATGAATCTCTCAAATATATTTATTACATGGGGTTTGCTTTGTTTGCCTAGTATTTATGGGAACATAGCTCGTTCGTACAGACGAGCTCCTAACTGTCCAGATCTAAATTTGGATGGTTCATATCTTTTTTTTTTTGTTTTTATTTTTTTTTTCTACATGACAAAATCATTTTTTGAAAAAATGTTAGTTCAAATATTAATTTTATTTTAGGTTTTTTACCCATTAATTTTTTTTAAGAAAAATCGAAAGTAAAAAAATAATTTAGATCATCCATATCAGATCTGGACAGGTACGAACGAGCTCCCCCTACAGGGAAATGGGGTCCGTATTTATACCCTTTTAATAGTCCTTTTATCTCAAATACTAGGCTTGCTTTGTAAATTCCATGTTAATGTATAATTCTACCAACGAAGTTTTTTCATTATGAGCATCTAGCATAGTTAAATTTTGAATGGTACAGAAGTATACACAATCTTTTAAAAATGTTTTAATTTTGTTTATTCTGCTAAATTGACCCAACCTCCAATCCTTTTTTTTTTTGGTGAGACCCACGAACATTTGAGCCTGTTTGATGGATTTGCTAAAATTGCACTCTTATAAATAAAGCATTTTGTGTTATGAATATACTTATTATGTGGATGTCTATTGACCCATAATCTCCAAATACAGGATGACATGGGGTATATGCATAGTAATTTACTATTTACATCCTTCTATAAATAGAGGTCTCCTGTAACTATTCATTAGACACTTGAATGAGAATCCATTTCATCTCTCTAGAATTCTCTCTGACTTCTCTTTAGATTTCCTTTAGTTTCATAACACGTTATCAGCACGAGCCTCTAACCTACTGAACGTGCTACAGAAGCTAAGAGATAAATTAGCCTGAAGCTAAGAGACAAGTTGGCCTGAAGCCAAGAGACAAATTATGAAACAAGGTTTGATCCATAATTTTGTATGCCATCAATTGTATAAAGGCCTCAAAATTGTATATTTGGCATTTAATACTCCCTCAAATTATGAGATAAGGGATTGTATGATCATGGTTGATTGTAAATAAATATATCCAATTTGCTCTTGTAGTAGCAATATTGTGATTAAGTCAAGAAATATTGTAGATTAATTTCTTGCCATGATCAAATAGATCATTGAGTTATGGATCATCAATTTTATCCAACTTCATTTCCAGAAGTGCATGAAGTAAGAAATAAATTTGTCATTATTGTTGTTTTACTATTGTTTTGTGTTTCGTATAATTATAACAATTTTTCTGAATACGAGAGAGGAATATTCATAAACAAAATAAATAAACAAAAGGCAATATTATTTCAACAAAGTTTAATAACGAGTGGTTCAACTCCTTTACAAAGCTTAATCATCTCATTCTGAAGATATTTAATGTCATCTTCTTTTGCTTCTCTTGAGATGGGATCAAGATGAGGTAAAGCTCTTCGTAATATCGAGATCTGCCTCATAAGTTTTTGAAGCTTTTTGTATGGCCACTCTGTTAACCCTCCTTTTTTATAAATCTTTTGGATGGTGTGAGTACTCATATTTAATTGTTTACTCGCATCATCGAGGGTTAAATGAAAAAAATTTCTTAAATCATGGAGCGTCGTTTTCTTTATTCTTTCTCGTTGCTCCATAGTTAACCTATATAATTCACCTTGTTTAAGGGATGAAGTATCATATGGAATATTAACCGCGGGTTGTTTTCCTTTATCTAATGAATTTTCAATGTTGGTTTGAAATGAACTTCTGCGGTGTTCATTTGGGTTTATAGCCCATTCCGAACCAAAACAAAGGATCTCATAATAGGATAATACAGGATCATGCATCAAGTTATATCCTGATGCTTGTAAATCTTTACAATACTATGTCAAAAAATGTTTGATTTCTCCAAAATTTTTATTAGTAAAATCAAACATTGGAAGCCTGTCAGTATTGTAAGATTTATCTTGTACATTTTCAATTAAAACAGCGTGAGAAATCATACCTGTTCTCCTTCCGTGAACTTCAAGTTTATGACACTGAAGTCCGTTGGTATGTATGATCTCCCGTAAAACATCACAACAACTACATTCCAATAGGCTAGTAGTTGCTAATTGACTGGTAGTCACTAGTTGACTAGTTGTAGCTGACTGACTGGTTATTGTTGGTTCGATGGTTGTTGCTAGCTGGCTAGTCATTACTTACTGGCTGGTGATTGCTGCCAGGTTGTTGTTTGCTTGCTGGCTAGTGAATGTTGTTTGATTAATTGTCGTGACTATTGGCTGAACTGGATTGGTAGACTCCATTAGTTCTGTCATAGTTCTACACCTCTTAACAGGCCTCCTTGATGAACCTGCTTCAGTTGTACCTTCAATCCTTATAGATTGAGGAAGAACACTTGTTCTTGGGGGAGAAATAGGTACATTTAAAGCAAAAGGAGGAATAAACATGTCTAAAGGATTAGAAAATAGTAAAGAAGAAAATGACATGTTTGTCTGATTATCATACAACAAAGTATCAAGTAATGATGTGTCGGATGTATCAGAAACTGGGATAAAATTGCTTAGTCCTGCTATGACAATAAAATTTAGTGAAAAATGTGTGAGTATCTGGTAGTTGATATTATCAGATGCTTGAGTGTTTGTGAGGCATGTTCATTTGCCTTTCTCAATTTATAGTCGTATGTATTCCTATTGAATCTCTACAGATCTGTGCAGTTCTATTGAATCTCTAAAGATCTGCTCCCTATAAAGCTCTTGCGTAGAGCCTTTTTGACTTTATATGCATACGACAATCCGAGTTGTTACGCCTGTGATTCCACCGTAATGCATCTGTGAGTCCACAATATTGCGCTCGTGAATATTTTTATGAGATCGATGATTTTGTATTTTATGATAATATATATTTGATTATCATTTCTAGAAAATGGAAATTTTGTTACAAGAAGTAACAAAATTGTGCAATGATAATGCATTAAGAAATCTATGGAATTTTAATGATATCTGCAGAAATAGATATCATATATGAAATTATCATGGAATATTGTATGGAAATTACATTAATTGACTTTAACAAACTCACACTTGAGGGGGAGAATGACATAGATCAAGTGTGAGTGTTTGTGTATTAATTCTCCGTGAATATTTGTGTTAATTCCCCTGGAATTTGATATTAGATTTAATGATAAATCATATGAAAAGTTGGCATGACTTGTTTGATCATCTGAGTCATATATTATGAGCTGCTTATTGTCAAATAAAAATGATTATGAGAATATTATTGATTATGATTGGAAATGAATCTCTAGAAATATATCATATTGAATGATATAAGATTACATGTGATATTATAAGCCTGCAAAGTTTGCAGTGATTATTGCAACCTGAGGTTTGCAATAGATTATACGCGTAATTTTCAGATTGAATGATCCAGAAAGTATATGAGGTTATGAGAACAGTGTTTATATGTGTATATTTGCGACAATTATTTAAGCCAACAAAATTCTCCCTGTATAATTGGCTTTTGGTCAGAAGCCAGATTAATTCCATCTTGAAATTTTTTTAATGTGAAATGATTATTAGTCCACTACAATGCATACAGATGGATATACATTATATGATTAGATGAGGGGGAGAAAAATAAGCAGATTGGGTAAAAGAGATAAAATGGAATGAATTATCATTCGCTCTTTTTGATCCTCGTACAAAGAAATGTGCACTAAAAGTTCAAAAGATAATTCATTTGCAAAAAATTCCAGAAGCATTTACTGACCTAAAGAAAGTGACAAAGTCACATGTCCCAATTGCAAATACTCCTATATGAATTGTTATAAAGCACGCCTGAAGCATTGCAGGTCCATCGGTTTTAAAGATAAAAATCCTCGAATGAGAAAATGAGCTATTAGAATATAGATGATCAAGTTGAGGATAATTAAGAAAAGCTCCAGAAATGCCATCTCCTGAAAAGATGTTATCTCCAGAAGAGATGTTATTTCCAGAATTGAATATTATGGTTCTAGAAGAGATCTAGGAACCTAATATATTTGAATATAAAGAGATCTCAATAAATGAAATCCGATGGGACCGAAAATGACGTCGACGTTGATGATATTTATGTTTATATGATAGTATATGTTGTAATGAATGATAATAAGGATCATGAGCCACAATATATTAGTGTGCTAGAAGCACGTGCCTTTGAAGGATGTAAGGCGCTAGAAACATATGTCCCTGAAGGACTAAATATGCCAGAAGCATAAGTCTCTGAAGAACTCAAGATGCTAGAAGCATCAAATTTTCGAGAATAATGATAAATTCATATATTGCCAAAAGCAATTAGAGTGTGCATTTTCATGAACATTTATTAAAATTCTATATGCACATGTATATTTATGAAAAGATTATTGTGATTTTACTTGAAAGATTTAGATCTTGCAGGTATACAATGAACAATCAGACTGGGCAATACAAAATCAGATTGGATGTTTCTATACATGTTCCATAGCGAACAATAATTGATGACAGAGAGGATGATATGCTCAGAATAACATTGAAAATAATGTAATCATCAGGGGGAGCAAATCTAATGTAATCAAGAGGGGGAGACGATACACGCTGTACTCTTTTTCCCTTATCTAGGTTTTGTCCCACTGGGTTTTCCTAAAAAGTTTTTTAATGAGGCAGCACTCAACAGTGTATCAATGAATGATGTACTCTTTTCTTTGGCTAGGTTTTTATGCCACTGGGTTTTTCCTAGTTAAAGTTTTTAATGAGGCACATTCATAAATGGATATCCAAGGGGGAGTGTTATGAATATACTTATTATGTGGATGTCCATTGACCCATAATCTCCAAATACAGGATGACATGGGGTATACACATAGTAATTTACCATTTACATCATTCTATAAATAGAGGTCTCCTATAACTATTCATTAGACACTTGAATGAGAATCCATTTAATCTCTCTAGAATTCTCTCTGACTTCTCTCTAGATTTCCTTTAGTTTCATAACATTTTGTAGATTTTTAGGGGCAATTAATATAGATCTTTTTAAAATATTCATAAGAGTAGCATATTAACATTACTTAAAACCAATGAAAGCAGGGTTCGGCTTAAGGAACTAATCCATTATAATGCGACGAAACATGATTTGAATTTATTTTGGGAGAGGTACCACAGTGCCTGGAATAGGATTGACGTCAAACTTGGACGCCACCTTGAATTAAATAAGGTTTAAATATCATTTTTGCTATGAAAATTTATCTTAAGAAGCACTGGTCATTCGGAAGTTTTTTTTTTAATATCATTTTTGCCTTGAAAGTTTAAAAACATAGTAATCTTGTCCATCCATTGATTTTGACCGTTGAATTGTTACTCTTCTTTGTAAACTTTTAGGGGCAAAATTGCCCCTAAAAGAAATTTCTAAGGCATATTTGCTCCGTTTTAAAATTTCTAGAGCAAAAATGAGACCAAGAAAACTTTCAGGTGACCGTGCTCTTTAGAGTTAACTTCCTTGACAAAAATGATATTTAACCCATTAAATAATTACTTTTCTCTTAGATTATATTGTCTTTATTCCAATATATATACGCTCTCCATAACTTAGTTTGTTTATACGCGCAGTCATTGCTTCGGCTAAAGACTAATGCAACGTGGAATAGTGGGTAAGGATTATCAAGGTAGCTTTCCCTCAACAAACTCACAAGTGACTAAGAAATTACTTCGAAGATCGATAACCATGCGCTTAAGGTACTTAATTAACTTCTCATCTCCATTTACTTTTATTTCCTTCTTTTTGTTTCTATCTTTTTCTCTCCTTCCAAAAGCATAGGTAACATTCATGTTCTTTCTTTCTTTCTTTTAACATGCAGTCATCATTTTTTTTACTTAAATGCTATTTTTTATATATCATTATTAACTTACGCTTAAATTTGATGTATAATTAACAGACAATTAACTCAAGTGTTAGATTTTGGATAAAAAATGTGTTACATGCATGGATGGATAAAATTCAGAATTGTCTCTGCTTTCAAATTAAGGGAGCAAAAGAAAAAAAAAAACATTTTTTTATAATTAAGCTAGAGGAATTATTTAATATAGTTACCCCCTTTCTATTCATCTTTTACTAAAATTATATGAATACATACACAAATAATATTACATTCAATCTGTCATAATGTTGTCATTGGATATTAATACATATTTTCAGTTAATAAAATTAATAATATTCAATTTTACTCCTAGCCATATTAATCATTCAATTTTAATATAAAATTAACATCCAAATAATTTAGATGTCATTTATTTATAAAATTTCATTACATTTAGACTAGAGTGGGGCTCATTGTCTGACAAATAGTATATGATTCCATACACACGCGTATTTTATGTGATATGGTGTATAACCTAGCTAATGGAATATTAAATTTAATGTAGATTTTAAAAAAAAAATGAAAAAGGGACCGAATTAACATTATTGTCTATGTACTTATAAATTAGAGGGGTCAAAGTTGGCATGTAAGTTAGTTTACTGTTAAGTTTAACGCTAAATGTATGGTAAGGGATCGGATGTGACTAAAATAAAAAATTTTAGAAGATAGGCGGTGTTAAAATTGTATTTAAGAATTTATTTACATTTTTCATGAAATGAGAACAGATAAATTCCTTGTTGAATTATACATTCTTAACATTATTCATAACACAAACAAATATTACTATATATATGGTAGTGTTCTTATCAAATCATTATATTCATAATTTCTTTTTCCCCATCTCTCTGTGAATTATTGAGTGATATATAAAGAATTAGATTAAAATTATTCATTTATGATGAGATAAATTCTCAATTAAATGCAGGGAAAGATTTGGCACAGGAATAAAAAGTAAGGCAAATGCATCAATTGAAGTAGTCGAGCCTGAAACTCCTAGTAGAGAAAAAGAAAACAAAGTCTCACCAATATATAATATTCCACCAAACCCTACCCAAAACCTCGTGTCCTATACAGGTCATAATAACAAAGAAGAGGAGGAAGAAGAAGCACGTCCATGCTCAGATGTCTCAGTACCGAGCTTGGAGGCTCAAAATGCGAAAACAAGTTCTACTTCCATGGCTGATATGAATGTAGAACCAGAGACATTAGAGAATGATGAAGAAATAGAAGAGAAATGTAAAAATGTTTATGATGAGATGGAAGAAGAAGGAGGAGGAGGAGGAAGTGAGGAAGAAGAGTATGGTGAGAGAGTTTATGAAGAGATAGAAGATGTAGAGATTAATTATGGTAGTGAAGCTAATAATTTTGTTTGGATTAGTCAGATTTCTAAACCTAAGAGCTATTGGGAAGACCTCAGGCAGGCTTGGTACAAGGAGATGCTTGATGACAATGAACCACAAAAGGATGATATCTGCCAACTCCTTCAAAGGTACACTACTTATATTGAGTTTAGGTTTTGGTTCAATAATTGTATTTTGTTGGGCTCAAATGATCAAAATTTTTAATTGACTCTAGTTCGAAAGTGATCTATAACCAATGCCTTTTCTTTTTGTCTTTTTTTTTAAAAAGAGAAAAATTAAATTAGTCTTTATATTAACTTCTACTTTCAAAATCAATAGTCTAGAGAGATAGATATAATGATAAATCTCATAGCAGTTAAAATTCACTAATTTCTATATATCTCTACTCACAACATGATTGCAAAATGAAAATGAAAACAGTAAAGGTGCATATTTGATGCTGAGAGTTTATATAAGATTTTAGTTTGTTCTTTAATTTTATAAAGTATTTTTATTTTTAGCACTCTAACCTTGTCACTCCTGTGACTTTCAAATGATGATTTTTCATATCAATCACTATTATTTTGAGAAATTATATCAATATGTTAGCGAAGATGCTACATGCCAATTTATTGTGCCGGAGGTAGGTTTATTTTTTTTAACTTCCTGATTGTGATTTGCATTGTATACATATTGTTTATGAGTCTAATAGTTACTCTTGGGGTTCAACTTTGAGCTCCACACTATTATGGAGACATAGGGGTGAGGCAGTAGACAACAGGTTGAAGAAGGTAGGGCATGATGCAGAGAAATGAAGAACTAAGGGATGCCCTATTGCTTTTTTTTTTTATTACTATACTTTTGGATAACTGTTGTTTATGATTAGTACTTTGTTTGGATGACTGTATTTAACCCTTCGGGGATTTACATGCTGTTTGAATGCTATATGTTTATCAGTATGTTAGACTCGTCTAAACTAGGTCCCATGCTCTGCTATGTTTACTCTGTTATATGTGAAATGAACTAACTGATGAAGGAAATGAAATAAATTAAAGGGAGTCTGTTTCACCCCTACCGGCCTCGCCCTTTCGGGTGGCGGGTTAGAGGGATCCCTTTTATATTCATTGCATTTCCTTTTAAGTATTCCGTGTTAGCATCTATCAGAGTATTATGCAGCAGAGCTAATTTGGTTTGGACAAGTATAGTGTAAATAAGCAAAAAGTAGTCTCCGCAGGGTTAAGGGTACACTCATCCCAAAGAAAATATTAGCAGAAGGTAAATAATACAGTCATCCAAAGCTATAAAGTACAAAATGATAGGGCATTCCCTATTTCTTCAATCACCACTTCCTACCCTACCTCAAGTCTCCTGTTTTGCTCAGCTCGAGACACCTGCATGTACTCCTAGAAATGGTCTAGGATCCAAAATTGAATCCTTGGAAACTGTCAAACTCAAATACTATACGTCTGTAATGCATGTATGCAATTCACAATTAGGAAAATCACTAAAACAATCATGGTAACACATACCACATGCATTTAGTACACATCTCATGCAATAACATATAAAACAACATACCATTTATGCACATGTTTACTATGAAAGGATCCAGTCCTTAACAACCACATGACCGCCTAACAAGACAAGCCTCCTGTAACATCCCAAAAATTTGGGAACATAAATTTGAATATTATAAGAAAAATTAAATACTAATGATTTTTCTGTTATCTTGGTCTTCATAATTGCAAAATTTAAATATTTGAAATAAAGACTAATCTTCCTTAAATTAATATGGGAAGAATAATAAATTCAAGGAAGTGATTAGTTTAGGCCAAAAATATTTTAGAAACAATATTTTATATAAAAAATGCTTAAAAAGGAAATTAAGGAAATTTCTAGTTCTATTAATTTTTTTTCTCAAATACACACACACACACATATAACATATATAAGCAAGAATGGTTTTCCTTCCTCTGGCCCAAACCGAAATTGGTACTAGCAAGCCCAAATCCATCACCCGCCCCAAAACAAATGTCAAACCCATATACTCAACCTAATCCACCCTCAGCAAACACGTACAAAAAACAGAAGTAATATATGACTCAGCAGCATATATCAGATCCAGAAGGATGAACTCAGCGACAATCACGCAATGAAGGTCAGCCACGCAAGAGCAACCATGCTTCTCGAGCCCATAACCGATTAACCTCTGGACCTTCCTTCTCGGAACTATTGCTGGACCTCCAAAATATATTGTTGCTGCCTTTCGTTTTCTTTCGCCGAGTGTTGCGAGAGTGTGAACGAGAGAGAAATTGAAAAAGAGAGTTGCAGCTTAGAGAGAGAGAGTACAGAAAGAGAGAAAGAGAGAAGGAGAGAGAGACCGAGAAAGAGAACACCACCTTGCTCTGTTTTGAACGCCGTGAAGCAGGGGAGGTTTCAGCGTCTTTTCTAGTGTCTCAAAGTCATCTAACAAAGGAAACCTTCTGAGTTCCTTTTTCCTTCGGTTTCCATCAGTTTTCCGACGAGAATCCTTAAGCATGAAGCATCTTTGATCCTTTTTTTTCCTACTGTCATCGTCTTCCTTCTTGTTTTTGTCTTGGTGTGTGTCGTTATATGCGAAGGAGCAGAGGAAGACGCTGAGCATGGTGAGTGTTGTGGAAGAGAGAGAGAGAGAGAGGAGTGTGTGTGTATGTCGTTGGTTCCTTATATTTTTGCTGTCATGAGAGTTCCCTTGTGTGTGTGAGTTCAAATAGATATATACATATAGGAAGAAGAAGAAGAAATAGCACGTTGCTAGGCTATGAACCATACAATATATACACGTTTCAGGGAGGGGTTCATGGGTTGCAAAATGAATATCTAAACCTATTCACGCCACACGCACACACACACATATATTGAATGTTTGCACGTTGCTGTTCCTGTTTTAGTTGTTGCAGTGTGAAGATATATATATAAATATATATATAGGTTGTGGGGATTTAATAATGTTGCAGAAGAAGAAGAAAAATAATAACGATAATATCAATAAATAAAATAAAATAAAAATGCTGCATAATTCAATATATATATATGTGTGTGTGTGTATTATAAGGAAATATTAAAATAATACTAATGATTATAATAGTAGTAACAATAATGATAATCATGAAATTAACAAGATAAGGATATGATCAAACTTGAGTATCTTTTTTTAAGATGTCCTTATAAGTTGCATATATTTAAAAGGAAAAATGTCATTTAAATACCATTTGAACTTGAAAATCCCCAAAAGGTCTTTTAAAACATGAAAATGACACATAGTTCACAAGGGAGGAGTAAGAGATTTTGAAATATTGTGCTTTTACAAAAATGCCCTCAAGTTTTTTTAATTTTTTTATGAAAGGAAATGACCCTTGCCTACACTGAAGCTCCACTAGCCGACCCACCCTACTGGCGCACATAGCTCCACGGGTACAAAAAAAGCTTTTAAGATCGGACAAAAGAGGTATCTGCAGACCGGACTCGCGACCGATCTTGTTCCAGCCGGTATTAAAAGTATATCTTTAAGTGCGGACTTCAACCGGTTTTAAATAAACTATTTTAAGACCGGACATTTAAAAACATCAGGTCTTAAAAGTGATACTAAATCCAAACATCAGGCCAAATTTTCAAGATATTGTTTCTGTAGCTTTATAGCTTCCCTCGGCTGAGAGCATTGGATCAGATCCAGCCGCCACAAACATAAAACAAGAACAAACTTCATAAAGTTAGTAGCATCAGTTAAAAACATAGAAGGAATATAATACAGTTAAAACCTTAAAGTTTTCAAATAATTGTGCAGAAGAATATTATCTTATGAATTGACTCTTTTATAAAGGGATATCCTCCCATATCCCTTCTTGATGATCATTTCTTATGCTGGGTTCATTATCCGCTTTATCTTCTTCGTTCATGTCCGGTAGACCCCTTGAAAAAGGAGTACTATCAGGAAGACCATAATTTGCATGACTTTCCTCATTAATATCGATGACCCTTTTACCTTGGAGAGCTACATACCACATTTTATTTGCTTGATCGGTAATATAAAAAACTTGTTTCGCCTAGTCTGCCATAATAAATGGTTCATCTCCAAAACTTGTACTATTGAGATCGACTAACGTAAATCCGAGCCGATCGATCTGAACACCACTGTTGACATTAACCCACTTGCATTTGAAAATGGGAAATTTAATGAAGACATAGTCCACCTCCCAAATCTCTTCAATAACCCCATAATATGGCATGACTGCCAATTTAGGCCGCTTGTCTTTCGAATTGGAGAAGTGCATGGATTCAGCCTCTAACATTACACCACTGTTCTGGACGGTGCTCTTCTCATCTAGGGACTTCGTGTAAAATGTGTAACCGTTGATCACATAGGAATTCCAACTTATGACATCAACCTCAGGACCACGTGCTAACCATTTCATTGTCTCAGAAACAGATTCCTCTCCCTCAACCTTTTGTTTGAACCAGTTTGCAAATGTTCTGTTATGCTCCCTAATCAACCTTTGTTCAGTCATTCGGGGATTTTCTTTCCTCACAGCTTCTTTATGGACAGCTATGTTGGCCTGAACTTCATCAACATTATTCAAGATGTATAAGTGGACTTGTGATAATTCATCAGGATCCACTCTATTTACTGAGGCCCCCCGTCTACCCCCTTCAGCATGCTGACGTTTTGGAAGCCCAATATGTCTTACTTTGGCCAAATAATTTTGACAAAATTCCATAGCCTCTTCAGATACATACTTCTGAACAATTGATGTTTCTAGCCAGTATGCGTTCTTCACGTACCCTTTTAGGAATTTCATAGATCTTTCAATTGGGTACATCCACCGTAAATGGACAAGACCGACAACTTGATCTCCCTCACTAGATGAACAATTAGATGAACCATGATGTCAAAAAATGAAGGAACAAAAAGCCTCTCAAGGTGGCACAAGATAAGATATCCTTCATTCTCCAATTCATCCAATTGTTCAACCTCGAACACTTTACAACAAACAGCATTGAAGAACAAACAAAGCCTAGTCAAAATGTGTCGAAGATCATACTCGGCTATGCCTTAAATAGCTACTGGGAGTATCTGTTGCATCAAGACATGACAATCAAGAGACTTTTGGCCTACTAATTTCAAGTCATTCATCGATACAAGCCTCTTAAAATTTGAAGAATACCCCGACAGAACTTTTGTGCCATGCAAACACTCACAGAAACTACATTTCTCATCCTTAGATAAAGTCTAAGAAGCCGGGAGACAATAAGTTCTGTTACCGTATGACCTTGGATGTAAGTCTTCATGTATTCCCATTTCTTGCAAATCCAATCTTGCCTTCACACCATCCTTTGTGCTACCTTATATGTTGAGAAGCGTGTCAACAATACTATCACATATGTTCTTCTCTACATGCATGACATCAATACAGTGTCTCACATCAAGGTTGCACCAATATGGAAGATCGAAGAATACAGTTTCTACCCTTTGCAGTCTTACCGAAGATGACACTTATATTTTTCACCTTTGCATACACTTGCTCCCTAGTCAATGCCACCAGAGCATCTTCATGCTCTTGGCCACCAAGAAAGGCTTTCTTCAATCGACGATATGGGTGGCCCCGTCTAAGAAATTTTCTATGTCCAAGATAAACCGTCTTTCTTCCATGTTGAAGTTGATGGTAGGGTGTGCCTTCTTCACAAACCAGACATGCCTTATGGCCTTTTATACCATACCCTGACAAGTTCTTATATGCTGGGAAGTCGTTTATGGTACAAAATATCATGGCTATCATTTTGAAGACCTCCTTCTTGAAAGAGTCAAAAACATCGACACCTTCTTCCTACAACTCCTTCAAGTCTTCGATCAAGGGCTGAAGGTAAACATCAATGTCGTTTCTGAGTTGTTTTGGTCCCGAAATCAACATGGACAACATGATGTACTTTCGTTTCATGCATAACATAGGAGATATGTTGTAAATAATCAGGAGTACAGGCCAGGAACTATGTATGCTGCTAAGGCTTCCATAGAGATTCATGCCATCCGTGCTAAGGGCAAGCCTAAGGTTCCTAGGTTCTTGGCCGAAGGTCGAAAATAATTGATCGATTTTCCTCCATTGAGATGAATCAACAGGATGTCGAATCTTTCCATCAGAAATCCTCTCATCTGCATGCCACCTCAAATTTTTTGCATCATTTTCATTAGCGAACAAGCGCTTGAACATTGGTATGATTAGAAGATACCATAACACTTTTGTAGGCCCCTTATTTGACTTGTACCTTGGGGTTTCACATATCAGACAATTCAGCTTCTCTTCTAACTCGTTCTTATACAACACGTAATCACTCGGGCATGCGTGGATCTTTTTGTACTCCATCCCCAGTGGACAAAGTATTTTCTTAGCATCATAGTATCGGTGAGGCAACACATTATCATTCGGAAGCATGTCCTTAAAAGCCTCAAGCATTTCAGAAAAACTCTTGTTGCACCACCCATGACGTGCTTTCAGGTTGACCAATTTCAATACAGCGTTCAATGGTTGGTATTTCTTACACCTAGGGTATAATGGGGTCTCTGCATTACTGCACATATTACCATATGCATGTGATTGATGAAAAGCCTTTTCTCCTACATCACGAATAATATCCTCTATGCGATCATCCATATTAGCGTCATTATCATCAGATGTCACTTCTTCGTGTTGAGACCCACTTGGCATTTTTTCACCATGTCATACCCATACTCTATAGGTCTTACAAAATCATTGACAAACTAAATGTATGTGTATAACTTCAAGACTTAGTCGCCTCTCATTAAAACATCGTACCCAAGGGCAATAAAACTTCCCATTATCATCATGGGCGTTTTGTTTAGCAAATTTTATAAATTCCCCTAACCCCATTCTGATATTCAACACTCGTCCGTAAAGCATTTATCCAACTGCGATCCATAGTACAATTCCTATGGACGGGAAGATTTAACATATAACATAATCCGTAAAAACAGAAACTTGCATATAAAATAAGCCAACTACAAATGTGTATATAAGCTAAATGTAGGTTCTGTCTTATGGTCATAAATGTATGATAGTGAATCAAGAAGCAAAATAAATGCATGACGAGGAATTAAATGCATCACAAGTAGGTCTCGTGCACTCACCAGTAGCATATAGGTCAAATGTGTTTGCTGAGTCTCTCTTCTCCTGCCACAAATGTTAATGTTGAAGACAATAAGAATAACCTGAAAACACTTGTTGGTCAGTTGGGTAAGTCCCAAAAGAAGATTTCATCGATTTTGATCAACCCATGGAAAACCCAGAACGATAAGTAGGAAAAGCATAAAGTTATATAGCCGATACAACTCGTACAACTTGGTCTTTAGATGTTGAGCCAAGGAACCAGAAAGTTGTTGTCGAGAGTGGAACGCGAAGCAACGATGAAGCAACACACAAACACTGGAGACAGAACCAGAGTAATCACTTTCGACTAGATGAGAGAAGTTCATACAGGGAAATTTAATTTTTCCGCGCGAGTGGCGCGAGAGAGACATTTATTATTTGGGATATTATTAAGACCAGTCAATTAAAAGGAATACGGTCCTAAAGATATATTTAAATTATATTGAACTTTTTAAGACTAAAGTTTTATAAAACTGCGGTCCTAAAAATAATTTCATTTAAATTTATATTGAAAATTTTAAGACCGAAGGTTAATAATACTACGGTCTTAAAATTCATTTAATTTTGGATCGCATGATTTATAAAACTGCGGTCTTAAAAGTCAAATACTTTTTAATATTAAAAAGAAAAATTGCTGCAGCAATTGAATGAAAATAAAGAACACTGGAGAATGGAGAATAAAATATAATCTTCGTTCTTATTAATTTTTAGATCACTATGACAACATGCAAGTACAAAAGGAAATAAGATCAACAAACTGAAAATTAACCAAAAAAAAGATTATAATGCGACTAAAAATCCTAGTCCTTGGTATCATCTAATGTCTTAGAGATGGAGGCTTCAACAGCAACAATTTCATGCCGGATATCAACAATTTCCTGTATTATGCGCCTCAATTTTGCTTCATCATCATCAACCAAGGGAGTGTTAGGACCAAGAGGTTGGAGAGGGGGAGCGGGAACCTCTTCATGGTCTGAAGGCTGGAGGGGGCCGTCAACCTCTTCATCATCCGAAATAACAATGGTCCAATGACCCGGGACTCCTCCGTCGAAATGGAACGACGCACTGGAAGAGAACCCACGAGAGATCTGGCGTGGGCACGCGCTTCAGGAGTACTCCTGTAAGGGGCTGTCTGCTTGTGTCTAACCATTGTTTGAGAAGTTGGGGAATGATGGGCAGAGAGCTGCGTAATGTGGAGTTATGAGGTAACGAGGACTTAAGTTAAGAAGGATAGAGAGGAAGCGTGTAGGGGACAATAAAGGCAGGACAACAGTAGTTAATACTCAAAAGTGTATTAAGACCGTCATATAACATATCCACGGTCCTAAAAGTCTATTATTTATTATTTCATCAAAATACCTTTAAGATCGATCATTTATCTTATACCCGGTCCTAAAAATCTATTAATATTTTTCCATTCATTTACCTTTAAGACAGATCATTTATATTATAACCGGTCCTAAAAGTCTATTATTTTTTTTTAAAAAAATAATAAATTTAAGAACGGATCTCTTACAATATGTGGTATTAAAAGTTCATTCTTCTCAAGTGAGAGACGTATACCAGAGACACTCTGTTCAAATGAATGATTCAGAGTCTCTTCGACTTCCAGATAAACTTCCCAACTAGGTGTCTCCTCGTATTCTTATAAACTTGCGTCTCTTCGATAACGGTTCCCGCGTTTCACATTCTTCAGGATGACTTCTCTATTTAAAACCGTTGTTACTTTACGTTCTTCGCATTCTTCTTAATCACTTCTACAACCTTCATAATGGCCACTCCATCACCACCAGGAATGCACAACAATGGTCCTCCCGCTCTACCACCACCACCACCTAACAATCCTCCTCCACCCCAATAGCTACTTCCGTACCCTCCTCTTCTGCCTCCAAACCCCTTCGCTCGATAGATGATGCAGCACCTCCTGACCCGTGTCGCTCATATAGACCGACGCATGGGCTAAATGTTTCAGGTCTACCACGCCGTCAACAACAAGCTAAACATGTTACTCGACACCAATGACATCAAGTACAATCTCTCTGACAACAACGTCTTTGACCTCTCCTCCGATCCCTCCATCCCCTCCGACAACGACGGGGGGATTAAATATTTTTATGTTTTTTTATGTTTTTTTTGGGTTTGTACTCTTCCTGCCCTACAGCGAGCATGAAAAAATGATAAATAATTTTTTTTTTCCATTTTGATTGTTTGCGTATAGTATACTTTCATTGTCTCGATTTTGTTTCAAACAAAAGGTAACAAACAAAACCATAACTGAAAAGTGATTAACAATAAAAGTTCACAAAATACAGTTAACAACATACAAAACGTACAAATCGAAAAGAAAGACAACTCTTACCTTTCAAGAATAAAAATACACACAATTGTTTTAGACAAAAAGGAAACAAACGAAACCATAGCTGAAATGTGATTAACGATAAAAGTTCACAGAATATAGTTAACAACATACAAAACAAAGCAAAAAAAAGACAACTTTTACCTTTTAAGAATAAAAACAAACACAGTGACAACTCTTCTCTAGCCTGGACCACCGTTACCGTCAGTTTTACCACACCCAGAGTTGAAAATTTCCATTATCTTACTTCTTTTCCGACAATGCTCTTCAACATATGGAGAGGTAAAACTGACAACGACGAGGGTCCTGAGCTTGAGCTGAACGCCAGAAACTCAAAGTGTTCTTGAACCTTAATTGTTTGTCTTAAAAAATGACTAATCATTTCTATTTATAGGAAGATTATTAAGACTAGATATTTAACAAATAGACAGTCCTAAATATCTAGCCATATTTAAGTTAGAATAATCAAAAACCTTTAGGACCGTCTGTTTAATAAATATGCGTTCTTAAAAGTTTCGCCAACTTTTATAAGACTTTTAAGACCAGATATTTATCAAACATATGGTCCTAAAATTAAGGCTTATTTTTTTTTAAAAAAAACAAAGACCTTTAGGACCATCTGTTTAGTAAATATGCGTTCCTAAAAGTGTCGTCACTTTTTTAAGACTTTTAAGACCGGAGATTTATCAAACATACAGTCCTAAAATCAAGGCTTTTTTTTTTTAAAAAAAAAAACAAAGACCTTTAGGACCATTTGTTTAGTAAATATGCGTTCCTAAAAGTGTCGTCACTTTTTTAAGACTTTTAAGACCGAAGATTTATCAAACATATGATCCTAAAATTAAGGATTATTTTCTTAAGAAAAGCAAAGACCTTTAGGATTGTCTGTTTAATAAATATATGGTCCTAAAAGTCGCGAATACTTTTCAGAATATCTTACTGCTGGTTACAACTCTCCAAAACTCAAAACTCAAGCAATATCCACCATCCAATATACGTTCAGAAAACCAAAATTACACAGGCTAAGAAAATTGTTCGCAAGAATAAAAATTGTATTATATGAAGAATTATACAAATTGTAAAATTGTTCATTTACAGAATGAATTTACAAATTAATTAATGTAGTACTGTAATTACAATTGTTGCTCTACAAGCATATATTTATAAATGAATTATTACTGTAATTGTTGTATTTACTCTAAGATGTCAATAACATGTTGACAAAACACTCTGAGTATGTGGTCCACCTCATCAGCAGAAAAGGAAGTCTCAGAGGCAAATCTCTGTATAACATCAAAGAAAGAAATTGAATTAATTGGCGTGCATATTTCATATGTAACATTAATTAAGACATAAACTGAATTCAACCATAATATGTAACATCAAATACATTTACCTTTGCAGTGAGTTTATTATCTGGTTAAGTGATAATATCATACATGCGTTTCACTATGTACAGGCCACATAAGTTGGATCCGATTGGTTGCCGACGGGTCTGAAAAGAACAAGAAATATATATAAGATCGAGCATATATATATAGCTTACTGACCAACTTCACAATGCAGTATGCCAGTGTCCAAATATGTACTAACCTTTGGTGTGAGCCATCTAGGATCTTTGAGATCAGTCCCTTGCTTTTTTCTGACCTAGTTTAGGAAGGTCTTCATGGCACTATCATCAAAATCACAAATTTATCAATAATGTTCCCTGAAAATTCACATCAGAGATTTCTTACAAGAGAATCAAAATGACATGCTTACCTGTTGATGATCTGCTTCAACAAAATCCCTGGTTGGCCGTGAGTGGAGCATAAGAATAACACCGTATTTGAGTCCATGATCAAGACGAGCAACTGCCAGTGGGCGTTGAAAATTCACAGCAGTAAAGTACTTAGTGATATATTATGCAGAATTAATTGAATTGCAACAAGAGATCGATTGTGATATGTACCTATGGTAATATGGAAACAAGTACACCTTCCTTCTCACTTGACACAACCTATTTGATATGTACTCCTGTCTTTGTTCCACGGTGGCTTCACTTGCATATACTGGGCACAAGAATCCAAAATCATTGATTCTGCCCTGTTGCTCCAAATCTTGATGCATGAACCTACAATAAAGACATCAATCATGGAATTATTATACATGTTCCTAAACCCTAAACGGTGCATTTAAATTATGTACTCAAAAAAGAAGATACTTACTTCATAAACATTTGAACACATGTTGATGTAAGCTCCTGTCCAGGAAGCAGCAGGGACCTCATATCAACGGTGTCAAAGAAAACCGGTTGAGAATCACGAGGAATCCCTACCACTTCCTGTATATCCCACGATTGACATGCAAATTCTCCTTTAGATAGCATTTGGGATATTTTATCCATGGCCCCCAACTCAGCAGTAGGGGATGCAGCTTTAGGAGGGGTTGCAGCTTTATTAGGAAGGGATGGAGATAGAGGAGGGGATGTAGCTTTATCATGAGGGGAAGGAGATCGAGGAGGGGATTGAACTTGAGGAGCGGATGCAGCTTTATTATGAGGGGATGGAGATTGAGGAGGGGATTGAACTAAAGGAGGGGATGAAGCATTAGGAGGAGTATAGACATTTACAAGCTTCATCGACCAAGAGATGAAGGTTCCCTTGACATCACTCACACAGTTCAGCTGATCGGTTGGGAGAGGGAGAGGTGCATCAATAATCACCTCTTCAACTGAAACTCTGACTTCATCATCAGCCATTTGTTTGTGGTGTACAATTGATCCCAAGTTGTGGACAGTCCCTTTAGCAACTAATTGTCTAGTTGGTTCTGCCACTATAGGTCACAATGTTGCTCTGACTGTCCAACAATGCAGCTCCCTCTGGTACTGTGCTTCACATGTGCAGGTGTATGTGTGAGGAGAACACTGGTCTTTACCCGAGAGCTAATAAGCCTCTTCATCTCCATCATTTCCTCCTTCATTAGCCTCATCTGGGCGTCAAACATCTCTTTCAATGCACGTTTTTTGGCCGCTGCCTCCTCATTTAATTGTCTAACCATTTGGTCCATCTCTTCCTGAGTAACCATACTTTGCCTAAGTCATTTGGTTTTACCAAAGTATTATTTTAGGCCTACCCGTCCTCCGATCCCCCTTACCCGCCCGGGTGATCCGGTTTTCTGGTCGCAACGGTCAGAATATCATTCCTCCCGCCCGACACAAAAGATCCCTCTGCTTCTTTCTTTTTTAGATCTTCTTGTAAGATACAGATAACGAGAAGCTTAGTAATGAAATATGTTTAGTAACTAAAAAATAATAATAAACGATACTTACAATTCTCTCAGCAACTAGATGAGTTTGTTCACTCATGTAGGCGCCTTTTTTTGGTCGCCGAATATACAGCCACAAATCCTCATGACCTATCGGGGATGCCTGCTGATCAACTACAGCATAAGGATTGGATTCAACTTCTTCTTCCAATCTCTTTCGCTTGGCCTCCATCATTTCTTCTTTGGCCTTTGCATATCCCCTACGAGAAGCTCTATGCGGGCAATGATTATTCCTTCTCCCTATCTCCTGTGCTTGTGCCCTTCTTCTCTGTGAATTAGAATTGACAACAACTATTAATTATGAATTCAAGCCATCTCACTAAAAGAAATTATAGAACTTCTGCTTCATATGAACCTCAAACACTAATCAAATTCACTTCATCAAGTTTTAACGTTTAATTTAAGGAAGATGTAGAATTGTATAGAACTAAGATACTAAGTTACTAATAGCAATGTCTAACCACTACCTACTATAACAGAACTAGCTAAGAATATAATAACGGTTAACATATAAGACATGCATACTCACACATTAAACCATCATACTCAAATTCACTTCTGACTTAGTTGAATATATACTTCTACTCACACATTAAACCATCTAACTAACAGGATTAGACAAACATAATAACATTCACATATCCACACAGGTTAATAAGCAAACAGAAAGGGCAAACAAAACTAAATATGAACTCACCAAAGCATAAGAAGTGGACCGAAGCTAAACAAATTGATCCCAAATTTGTTGATCAATGAATGTGTACTTGTCCCAAGGATTATGATCAGATTGAACCTCAGCATAAATATACTTGTTGGCGAGAAAGGTCTTAAATTTCCTCCACCTATCGCACAATAAGACAAGGTCTTGGCTTTCAACTTGTTAGAGTCAGGGATAGTGTATGAAAACCGGATAGTGTCCCAGATAGGATCCTTCACTGTGCGTTGGTCAACATTTTTCCACTAATCTATCAAAATGCTGACCTTGCTGTGTGCCATATAGCCAACATAAATATTATATTCGTGTTTATTCGAACCGACAGGTTCCAACCTATCATTAAACTGAATCTCGATCCTTGACCCAGCGTTCCGTTTTACGGACACGATGCTCATTCGTGTGCCACTTCTACCAGGGTGTGCAGGGCGGTCACCAGGCTCATTTTGAGAAGAAGAGGGTTGGTTCTTGCACACACCAGTAACATCAGTAACTGGCGTTGATTGAACAGGGTGAGAATGGTTTTCTCCGTTCATTTTCGATAAAGTAAGAGAGTGGTGGTGCGAAGAAGTAATGCCTGAGAAAGTGAGAGAGAGTAACAAAGGAAGGTGGTGGTTGGTGAGGAATAGACGTAATGCAATAGGAAATGGGGTTTCGCAAAGAGAACAGAGGTTTCAGAGTTCAGACAGTAAGACGTAAGTCGTAAGTAAGGTTTCGCGTGAAGAAGTATATGTTGTTGGATCTGGCTATCACCCAAGAGGGGGGTGAATTGGGTGTTTGATAAAACTTCAGGAACTTTAAAAATCTTTTCGCAACTTATAAATTGACAATTAGATATTCAAATATAAGCATATACTGGAAATGTAAGAGTGTAGGGAAGAGAGTATGCAAACTGTGATTTATCTTGGTTCGGTCTAATCCTTGACCTACGTCCAGTCCCCAAACTTCACTTGAGATTTTCAATCCACTATTTGCTTTGAGCTTGATTACACGTTCTGTACTTGAAGTAATCCTCTCCCTAGGATTCACTCCCCCTTACAAACTGTAATCAATACACTTGCTTGATTACACACTCTGTACTCGAAGTAATCCTCTCCCTATGATTCACTCCCCTTACAAGCTGTAATCACAACACAGTGTTTCCCACTCAAGATCACTCAATCTTAAGTAACTCTCAAATAAACAGATTTACAATCAATCTTCTCTCTCAGAAGTAAGTGAATAAACACTGAAGCACAATCCAAATAATCTCACTCTCTAAGCTAAATTATATGAACATTGAGATATGCAGAGAGTAGATGAAGCATATGTTAGAATATTAGCATTTTCACTGTATAGGCTCAAGTCCCCGTTCTTCGTCACTGTGTCTGTGAGTCTTCGTTTCAGGTATTCTTATATCTGAAGAAGACTACTTTGAATCTTGAATATGACTGTTGTAAGTCCACTCAAAGATAGCTGTTGGAAGCCCACTGAAAATATTCTTGATGGAGAGGTTCTGCCTTTGTCCTAATGGTTACTGACAAGAATATGTCCGTTAGACACATTTGAAGATTATTTTTGAATCTTCTTACTTTTGGTTTCAGCAGTAGCAAACAGTCCTTTGATCTGAAGAATAATTAACTTAAAGAAAATATTGATGTCCCATTAGCAGAATGGGTAGCATTTGGAACGTTCTAATTGTTTTCTCCAAGTTGCAGACATTTCCTGACATATGCAGAGCACCTTCCACTTTACAGCTCAACATTTGAATCTTCATGAAATTCTTCATTTGATCATCTGAAACTTACTAGAAAATTGTTTAAACAATGTTAGGAATAATAGTAAGTGATGATATGAAGTAATGAAATCATAATAAATGATTTCCATTTTTCGAACACGGTGATTTTCAATTCTGTTTTTCGCATGACTGCAATAAGTTATGCATTACTAGAGTCATTTAAGTGTCAGTTGCTCTCTGTCTTCGATCTTACTGGAGTAATCACTTAGTTACTGGAGTAACTAAGGTTCATGTCGTTTTTGTGATAGATTTGACTGGAGTAGTGTCTTGATAACTGGAGTAGCTAAGCTCTTAAAGTGTTTCTGTCTCTAACATGACTAGAGTAATAGCCTTGTTACTGGAGTAACTAAGGTTCATTTTGTTTTTGTCCTCGAGCTTACTGGAGTAGGTACTTGGTTACTGGAGTAGCTAAGGTTCATTTGCTCTCTGTCTGCGATATTACTGGAGTAACATCATGGGTACTGGAGTAATTCAGGTTCATGTCGTTTCTGTCTATGATGTTATTGGAGTATCAGATGGGTTACTGGAGTAATCATAGTGTAAATGTTGTACTATGACTGGAGTAACTATTGGGTTACTGGAGTAATATCAGGTTTTGACTATGGAAGTGTTTGAAAGTGAAGAGCTACTGGAGTACTTAAATGATTACTGGAGTAACAAAATTGTTACTGGAGTAATGTGTTTCAATTCCTCTCTATAAGTGTCTGACTGCAATGACTCCAAGATGCCTCAAGTTAAAGTTGATTTTGTGAAGCTTGTATGCTCTTTGGAAATGCTTTACTGCAGGAACATTCAGTATTACTTCAGTAGCAAGAATGACAGTTTCTCTTTGTCTTGATATGACTCTAGTAGCATGATAATAACTGCAGTTATTAGGATGGCATTTGCTTTCTGTCTTCGATCTACTGCAGTAGCTTAGAAATTACTGGAGTAACCATATGTTGAAATCTTCTCTGTAAACTATTTACTGCAGTTACATTGACATGACTGCAATAACTGAAAGATCAATTACTCTTTGCCTTTGCAATACTGCAGTAACGTTATGCATGACTGCAGTAACGAAGGGATTAATTCATCTCTGGATGTTTTTCGCTGCAGTAGCATCTGGTATGACTGGAGTTATCATAATTCTTCACTTGATTGAGAGCCAGTTCCATAATTCTGAACCAATACTAAACTTCCAAAAATCATATCTCTCTCATTTGTTCTTTATTTTATGTTATCTTGATATTTTTGGAAAGGTGTGTGAGTCTAGTTTCATATGCCACTAATTTCAACTTATTTAGATGTGTAGTTTGAGATATATCCTCAAATTACTGAACCTTGGTCAGCTGTATGTCAATAACAGGTGGGTCAAATTCAAAAATTCATAGCTCTCTCATCTGATCTTTTTTGGACCTGAATTTTTGACAGAATGACGCCTTGGATGTCTAGTTTCGTCCAAAATTAGTTTCACCTCATTCGGATCTCTGGTTTGGAAGATATCATTGAGTTACTGAATGTCACCCAGGTGAAACTCTGACAGAATTGCTGGAATACCCGTATTACTGGAGTAACTCGAGGATTATTGCAGTAATTTTGTGCCAGAAGCTTTCTGTATGAACCATTACTGCAGTACATTAATGATTACTGCAGTAAGCATCTGACAGAAACGAATTCAGCCGCTAATACGCGCGTATTACTGCAGTAACTAAGTGACGACTGGAGTAATGAGCGCAAGAACCACATGTATAACTGGAGTAATGCGTGGTAACTGGAGTAACAACACAAAATACACATATATGACTAGAGTAATATGTGTATTACTGGAGTAAGTCGATCATTACTCATCCGAAAGCTTCAACTTGCTCATTTTAACTCCGAATTGACTCATTCCAACTTCTACTTGATCGTAAAAACTTCAAGAATCAATCTATGAACTTGTGTAATGATTTTCTCAATCCATTCAAGAAGTTCTTCTTTCTTTATTCTCTCTTCTTGATTATTCTTCATGAATCAACTCATTATTTCTTCTCTTCTCTTATTCTTTCTTCACATGAACAAATCTACATCAAATTGTAGCAATTAGTCAATGTATATGATATGAACTTTTTGCTCTTACTAATGGCATAAGACATCATCAAAACTAATTATAACCAACATATGTTTCCATTTTTAAGACCGGCCGTTATTAATGTAAAAGTTATGTCCGCTCTTAAAAGTATTAACTTTAAGACTTCATTTATATATGTCCGGTCTTAAAAGTTTTATACAATTATATTTAAATATTTCGTTATTGTTCTTGACCATAGAAAGTATAAGTCGGTGATGTACGAGTTTTCTCTATAATGTAATCCATATTTTATTTTTTTTAACATTTTTAAGAGCGGTTGGTTATTTTAAGCGAACTGAATATTATATTTAAGAATTTATACGATAGAAGAAGTTCTTTATATTTACAAAATTGCCACCGGTCATATCTTTAAGACCGGCTGTTATTAATGTATAAGTTACGACCACTCTTAAAAGTATTAACTTTAAGACCTCATTTATATATGTCCGGTCTTAAAAGTTTTATACGATTATATTTAATTATCTAGTTATTGTTCTTGATCGTAAAAAGTATAAGTCGGTGATGTACAAGTTTTCTCTATAATGTAATCTATATTTTTTTTTAAACATTTTTAAGAGCGGTTGGTTATTTTAAGCAGTCTGCATATTATATTTAAGAATTTATGCGTTAGAAGAAGTTCTTTATATTTACGAAATTGCCACCGGTCATATCCTTAAGACCGGTGCCTAGAAACTCCGCTGTAAATGAGGCGGTCTTAAAAATTGATGCGGGTGAATAAGTTCTTTATATTTACAAGATTGTCACCGGTCATTTCTTTAAGAGCAGGGCGTTGATAATTTGCTGTAAATGAGGCGGTCTTAAAAATTGATGCAGGTGAAGAAGTTCTTTATATTTACAAAATTGCCACTGGTCATTTCTTTAAGAGCGGGGCGTTGATAATCTACTGTAAACGAGGCGGTCTTAAAACACTTTTTTGCACTAGTGCTCCATGACAACTTGATTAAAGTAGTTAACTACTTAGATATAAAGATTGATAATTTGAGCTTTCCAAGTTTTATCAAGCGGCTTCTGTTCCATGTCTTGGGGCTAATTCTAGCTTGGTCGAGTCTGGTGACGTTGGAAGGTATTTATCTGCCAGATTAGACAACAATCATTCTATTTCTTTTTAATAATGAGATTAGAATTGTTGAAATTAAATATGCATTATGCCGAAAAGATTTACACCTGGCGCACATTGATATACACCAAATTCAGACTCAATGTTAGATTGAACCCTTTTCTAGATATATATCATTCAAGTACCTAACACCATACCAAGTAGGAGATGATAAAATTTGTTGACTTTTATAAGATTTTCCCATCGTATCTCTTGCTTTATTGTCTTTTATAAGATGCTACTGTGTATTTTTTTTTTCTTCTCACAAATTTCTTTTGTGATACTTCATATGGACATCATAATTCATGAATCCCCATGATTTCTTTCACTTTTCTTTAATTTTTTTTTACATGATTTCTTTTGCTTTGATATCTGATCCGGTGTGGATCACAAGTTGGGTTGGACTTGGCCTGGGGTGAAATCCCGGGGTCCTACGTACCACAGTGTGGATCAAAGTCCACATAGTTCGAGAGTATACGGCAGGCTAATGATAGCCAGAGGGGGTGGTGTGTGTGCTCTGTGTGAATAAAAAAGCTAGGGTTTCAGAAGTGTGTACCTTGTAAGGGGTTTACCCTATTTATAAGCGTACCTGGGCCCTATCTTAATCAGTTGTATTTGTCCTTTATTTTAGAGATATTAAGATATGCTTTTTTGAATAATCACCTTCTTTCATAGGCGGTTACCATTATGATAGATATTCTTGATAAAACCACTCCTATTTTCAAGGAAGCGGTTATGAGCATAACTGAAGCCATTTTGACTAGGCTCTTTGGTCATTGGGTTGGGCTCATTTATGAGATATCCGTAATAGTTGCCCCCCAGCCCTGTTGTTCAGGGCTCCGAGCAGCCGGGATGTATTTGTCAGGTTACGTCATGTGTTCTAGTTCATTTCGTCGTCCTGAAGTTTTTGATTTCTAGTTCTTTCTTTTTCCGAGGTCGGACATTTTTGGTCCCCGGGCTACCCCATCTGTCATCAATTTGCATTCTGGTTTATTTGGGTGGGATGCGGGTGCCCTCCCAGCCCGGTTAACGCGGGTTGCATTCGTTTGCTATCCCGAGAGAACATTAATGTTCTATAATTTTGATTCTAGGCCAAACTCCTCCCATGCCTTCTCGAACTTTCCTTCTTTATTGCTGTCGGGTAGTATTGATATTTCTACTTGGTCTTACTCCCCATTTACAGGTACTTTGTCCAGTTTTTCGTGGATCGGGACTTGTTGCCCCCAAGTTTGAGATTGCATGGGGAGTTAGGTCGGACGACGGGGGTGTATTCATGTGGTCGGCCACGTGAGCATTCCAATCCGGGATCATTGTCCGCCTCATCTGTTGATTCAACGCTCGTCTTATCTCGAGGCCATAAGTGTCATCATTGCCTCCTGCTGATTTGATTTTACTAGCCGGCCTCTGAGTGGAGCAACTGCCTCACTATCTTGGTTTTCGTGTTTGCTTAACATCAGCATTAAATGCGCACGCCTTTTAATGTCCACGTCACCATTCGTGTATGGGCTCTTTGGGCCTTTGGCGGTTGAGTTTCCTGACTCTCATCCGCCTGCTTGCTTTGCTTATAAGAGCCTTCGACTTTCCGCTTCTTCTATTTTGAAAACCGCCAAACCTTGAGTTTTCTTTTTGAGAGAAACTTGCAACCAGTCACCAGTTCATCTTTCTCAGATTCCCATTTCTGGTCTTCGTGGCTCGCGCATTTCCTCTTCCCTTAACTTATCTCAAACCAGGTATTTTCCTTGTTTCATTCTCTGGTTATTTGGCTGTGTTTTCTTCTTTCTTTCTCTATCTCTTGGTCTTTCTTTTTTCTGGGTAGGTTATTGTGAGTTCTTTCAAGTTTTTTCCCCGTTGGGTTCTGGCTTCTGCTTTGTTCTTGAACTTCTGGTCTATTCAATCCTTTTTCTCCGTCTTTGGTTTTCGGTTTCCTGTTTAAATTCTATCTTCTCGGGATGAGCCATCAAGGTTCTCCTCCGCCTTTTAATCCAAATGCTTTTTCCCCGGAAGAGGCCGAGCTTATTTAGTGCATGCCTCCCCGGACAGCTTGGTGGCTGTACGGGAAACCTCTGACCAAAGAACAAAAGAGGGAAAACGTTCTCCGTAGTTATGGCGGAGAAGGTGGTAGTCAACCAGGACGGTCTGGTCGGGTTAGGGGAAGGGCTCGAGGTCGGTCTGAGTCTGTAGAGCCCGAAAGTCTAGGCGGGGGGATTGCTGCCACTAGGATTTTTTCTTTAGAGCCGCCCTTAGGAAAGAGTAGGAGGGAAAATCCTCCTTTACCCGTTTCTTCCTTTCCTCGACGCGTGGGCCCTTCATCTCCCTTACTCGGCCTATCAGCCTGTGCGAGGAATGTTCCTGGCTGATATCTGAGGCCACGATGGTTGGCCGGTCATGGGAAGCTGAGGAAATAGCTTCGCGATGCCGGCATATCCAACCGCGGGTTGTTGAATCCGTTTCTACCCGTCCCGCTTTACCACCTTCAGGTATCATCTTCCTCGTTTCTAATTTATTTTTGTTTTGCCTTTTCTAGGTAGTATGTCAACTTCTCCCCATCCTGTCGAGGATTCCGGATCCGTGGAGTCAGCGGCCGCCAGTATTCCACGTCATCTTGCTGAAAAGTATGACTGGGTTGCGACCGGGGTGCTATCCAGGCTCTCGAAAGCCACGACCAATCAGATCGCCGAGCTCCCATTAGGGGACCGGGATCATTGTTCTTTATCTCTTCCCAGCCCTTCTGAACCGGTGTACATTGCCCGGGAAGGGAATAAGCGTTCTTTTTTCTTCTTCTACCTAGATTTCGTTAAAAAACTCGGCCTTCGTTTTCCATTTTCCAGGTTTCAAGTAGATCTTTTAAACATTCTTCAGCTGGCCCCTACTCAGCTTCACCCTAACTCCTGGGGTTTCATTATTGCGTTCGAGCGGTTTTGCCGATTTTCAAATCGTACCCCCACCACCGGAACATTTTTTTATTTTTTTAATATCCAAAGGTCTCGTCAACCCGGGGAGCCCGAAGAAAAGAGGGGTTGGGTTTCTTTCTGGGGGAAACCGGACAAGAAGCTTTTCCATATGGCAACCGACACCTGGAAAGGCTTCAAGGTTTCTTTTTTCAAAGTTAGTGCTGAACCCGGTCATAAACCGTGGTTTCTCCAGGGTGTCGATTCCAGCTCGGTGGAGCTGCTGTTTCCTCTGTATTGGTCCACAACTCACTATGACCAAGACCAGAACATTTTTGCATCCTCCGATGATAGCCTAGAGCTAGCCGAGGTTGAGACTGTGATAGCTCTGGTTGACCATGTGGCCGAGAGGGATGTCATTGATTCCCAGATTTTTATTCGACAGTCGGTGGAGGAATTGTACCCACCGAGTATGATTTCTGTTGGTTGTTTGTTCTTTGGATAATTTTTTATGCCTCTTGTCCTTTCTGATGTTCGTTATGTTTTTTGTAGTGCCCGACATGGGGAATGCTTCTTTTCAAGAACTGGCCGAGAAGCTCCGAGCTAAGGCCAAAAAGAAAGGGGAGTCCTTTTCCCAGAAGAAGGCTGTGGTTGCTCCTTCGCCTGCCAGAACTACTTCTGAGAAGAGGGCTGCGCCCTCTCCTGCCCTTACGGACCTCATTCCGCGCAAGCGATCGAAGTCGGTGGCAGCGTCATCGATCTCGGTCGCAGAAAAGAGTCCGGCCTTTGTCCCGGACGCCGGTGCCGCCACAAGCGTCCCTCCTCCCCCACTTCCTAGCAAGTCTCGCCTTCACTCACGGGGTGAGGTATGGACTGATGGGGTCTCGGAGGAGCTTAAATACGCGGTGAAGCCCCCCAGCAAGTATTTCAGCGGTGAGGCCTTTGCCGACTCCGACCTCGATCATCTGCAGGTGCTGCAGGACCATCTAATGGAGACGGCCGGTGTGTTGGACGCTTATGCTGCCGTTAAGCATAAATACGCCAAAGCTGCAGCCGAGATTACCAAGGCTCGGATTGAAAAGAAAGAGGCGGAGATTAGGCAAAGGGAGGCTGAGGAGGCGCGCCTGAAAGCGGAAGAGGCTCAGATAAAAGCGGTGGAGGAGCTATCAAAGGCCCTTACTAAAAGGGATCGGTTCTCCGCCGAGCTTGACGCCAATCAGGCCCGTGAAGACACCCTGAATGCCTCACTGCACACCTTGCAGGGTCAGTATGCGGGGGTGGTGAAGGACCTTGATCTCGCTCACTCCGACCTCGACGCTTCGAAGGCCGAGCTGGTGGCGTCTGCTGCCGAGGTGGATAAGCTGGAAGTCTTGGTCGTGGAGACGGCTGCTGAAGCTTTCAACCTATGCTTGGCCCAAGTCCGAGCTCTGAATACTGATATTACGATGAATTTGGACACTGTGGATTTCAGAGCTTCGGTAGAGGACGGGCAATTTATACCAGCGCCGCTTTCTCCGGTCGAAGAGTCCGAGCATCTCACGGAGAATGACCGTGGTCAATTAGCTGAGGGAGATGCTCCGACGACTGACGCCCCTGGCTCCCCTGTGCCCGGCCAAGCCCAATTTTGAGGCTGTTCTTCTAGGACCTTTTTATTTTTTCCTTTGTTGTGTAGTATTTTCACTTTCATTTTTGTTTTTCTGTAATCTGGGGCCTCTGCCCTCAAAATTAATACCATGACAAGCCGGTGTTCCCGGATATTTCTAGCATCTTCAGCTCGTCTATCTTGTCAATTTTTATTTTCATCCTTTAAACCAAACTCGTGTTTTAATTCACTAGTTGATGAGTAAAGGGGAACGTAATCCGTGCACGAAGCTCAGTTCTTTATTTTATGACTTGGCCAAAGTCAAGATATATTGCGCAGAATCTGCTGGATATTCAACCGACGTTTTAACAAACGGGCCACATTTATTAAAGGTCGGGCATTCTAAACAACAGATGATTTTCAAAAATCATCTAAGTACTTTATCTTGTAAAGTACCTTACCGAGATGGTAGCCAACTGCCACATGTTCGGGCCCTAATATCCTTTTTGAATAGGAGCCTAAACATTTCGACCTGATCAGGATCTTTATGGCAATCTCACACCACCCCAGGGGACAGTTCCGATGCATCATAACGTTTATAAGACTTGTTGACAAATCTTATCACGATCGGGATCGCGAAACCCAAGTCTTTGTTTAATTATCTTGCCTTTATCACGGCCTATCTTTGCATTGATTTCACGAGTAATAACTTGGTTGGCCCATGAATTGAACCACCTTTTTTATTGATTGAAATAATCAGGATTACATAGAATTTAAAATCAACGGAAAATACTGCCAAAAGCAAAACAATGCTTAATAAAAAATGGTTCTTGGTCACCACCGACATCCGTTGAAACTGAAAAGCGGTTCTCAGTCACTACTGACATCCGCTGTGCGCTTATTCCGAGTGTATCCCGGTCTTTAGCTGTAGTAAGTCCTTAGTTTGTCCGCGTTCCATGTTCGTTTAATGGGCGTGCCATCTAATGTCTCAAGGACATAGGTCCCGGGCCCCATTTTGTCTGAAATACGGTAAGGACCCTCCCAGTTTGCTGCAAGTTTTCCGTCCCGGGCATTCTTATTTCCAATATCCGCTCTGCGTAATACCAAGTCACCTTTATCGAATGCTCGTGGTCTAACTTTGCGGTTATACTTAGCCGCCACCAGCTGCTTCGTTGCCAGATCTCGGCAGTGTGCCGTCGTTCTGACTTCATCGATGAGGTCTAGCTCGACTGCTAACTGCTTGTTGTTAGCGTGTTCTCCCTCCTCCATGACTTTGGCTTTCCTCCATGATGTTTGCCCAATTTCAACCGGGATCATGGCCTCGCATCCATATGTCATCCGGAAGGGTGTTTCCTGGGTCGAGGTTTGGACACTAGTTCGGTAACACCAGAGTACTGGGTATAGTTCCTCGACCCAGTTACTTCCTGCATTGGTCATCCTTTTTTTGAGCCCGTCAACAATGATTTTGTTGGCTGCCTCGGCTTGCCCATTAGATTGCGGGTGTTCTACCGAGGTGAAATGGTGCTTGATTTTAAGCTCGGACATCAACCTCTGGAAGCCTTGGTCAATGAATTGAGTACCGTTGTCAGTTACGATCTCGGCAGGAATCCCGAACCTTGCAACAATATTTCTTTCGAAGAATTTTTGTATTCGAGCGGCCGAGATGGTTGACAGTGGTTCGGCCTCGATCCACTTAGTGAAATAATCCACCGCCACCACAAGCCATTTCAGTTGCCCTGCGGCTGGTTTGAACGGTCCAAGGAGGTCCTTACCCCATTTAAAGAATGGCCACGGAGCCGTGATGGTCTTCAACTCGGTCGGAGGTGGCTAAAGGATCCGAGCATGTTTTTGGCAGCTTTCGCACGTCCGTACATGCTCTCTAGAATCCGCGACTATTGTCGGCCAGTAATATCCAGCCCTTAGGGCTTTCTGGGCTAACGCCTTTGCCCCCATGTGTTGTCCGTTTATTCCTTCGTGTATCTCTGATAGCACGTACTCGGCCTCTGCCTGGTTTAAACATCTCATCATTGGGGATTGGAGGCCTTTTCGGTATAGTTGGTCATCGACCACCGTGTACATTAACGCGGTTCGTGCTACCTGCCTTGCTTCCCCGGGATCGTTTGGGCTAACTCCCTTTTCCAGGTAATTTAAGATGGGCTTTCGCCAGTCTTCTGCTGCTGCGATGACCATGATACACGTGGGCTCCTTCAGACTTTGTTATATTACAGTCCGATTATTTCCCGGGTTCCTGGTGCTTGCTAATTTGGAGAGGATATCAGCCCTTGCATTTTCTCCCCTGGGGATGTGGGTGACTACGACCTCATCGAAGTTGGCCATTGCCTCTTTGATTTTCCCCAGATACTTGATTAGCAAGGGTCCCTTAGCCGTGTATGAACCGTTGATTTAGGCCGCGACTAGTTGAGAGTCGGTGGAGAGATGAACCCGCCTGACCCCATATCTTTTGCCTGTGATAGCCCGACCAATACAGCCTCATACTCGACCTGATTATTGGACGTTCTGAAGTGCAATTGCAGGGAGTGTTCCATGGCGACTCCTTCCGGGCTTTCGATTATGACCCCGTCTCCACTTCTTTTGGCGTTTGATGAGCCGTCTACAAATACTTTCCAAATGTTAAGGTTGGCTTCCGGGACTACCTCTGTTGGTACTAGCTCTGCAATGAAGTCGGCTAAAGCCTGGGATTTAATAGCATGCCGAGCTTTATATACTATGTCGAATTCGGACAGTTCGATAGCTCAACTAGTCATTCTTCCTGCCAAGTCAGGCTTATTGAGTATTTGGCGTATCGGCTGGCTGGTTTGCACAATTATTCTATGCCCCTGGAAGTAGGGACGTAATCTCCTCGCGGCAGTGAGAAGCGCAAAGGCCACCTTTTCCAACCTTTGATATGTTAGCTCAGAACTTTGCAAAGCCCGGCTTGTAAAGTAAATCGGTTTCTGTTTTGTTGATTCTTCTCTCACCAGGGCGGCGCTTACTGCTTCTGGGGCCACAGAGAGATATAATATCAAATCTTCCCCGGGCTCGGGTTTCGACAGCACAAGTGGTGAGGACAGGCATTTTTTGATTTTGTCAAACGCGGCTTCACACTCTGAGTTCCATTCTCCATGTTGTGCTTCCTTTTTCAATAACTTGAACAAAGGAAGAGCATTTTCTGCCGATTTCGGTAAGAACCTTGTCAGCGTGGCCAGTCTGCCAGTCAACTGCTGTACCCCTTTTTTGTTTTTTGGGGCAGCCATATTGAGGACGGCCTAACATTTATCCGGATTGGCCTCAATCCCCCTGTTTGTCAACAGGAATCTGAGAAATTTACCCGCTGGTACTCCGAATGCACATTTAGCTGGGTTAAGTCGGATTCTGTGATCCCGGAGCTTATCAAATGTTTATTGCAAATCCTGGATGTGGTCGGATCGCTTAACTGACTTCACGATCATATCGTTGATGTAAACTTCGACGTTCCTGTCGAGCTGTGCCTCAAACACTTGGTTCATCATCCTCTGGTAAGTAGCTCCTGCGTTCTTCAGCCCGAAAGGTATGACATTATAGCAATAATTAGCTTTTTCCGTGATAAAAGCTGTTTTTTCCTGGTCTTCGGGATGCATAGCTATTTGGTTATAGCCGGAATACGCATGCATGAATGAGAGCAGCTGGAATCCCGAAGAATTGTCCACCAGTTGGTCTGGGGTAAGCATCCTTGGGGCATGCTTTGTTGAGATCGGTGTATTCGGTGCACACCCTCCATTTGCCATTGGGTTTCTTGACCATTACCACATTTGATAACCATGTGGTATACTGGATTTCCCTGATGAATCCCGCATCCAGCAGTTCTCTTACATGCTCGGCTCGAGCTTTCTGTCGGTCCGATGAAATCTTTCTTTTCTTCTGCGAGACCGGCGTATATCGTGGATTTATGGTTAATTTGTGACAACAGAACGCCGGGTTGACACCTGGTAACTCCGAAGGTTTCCATGCGAACACGTCCTTGTTCATCCATAATAGTTTTTTGAGCTCGATTTTTTCTTGCTCGGCAACCGAACTCCCGATTTTCGTTATTTGTCCGGGCTCCTCTCCTAGTTGGTAGTCTGTGAGCTCTCCATCAGGCTCTGTTTTCATCAACTTTGCTTCTTCTCTTACATCCAGCTCTACCACGTTGACCGAGCTCAGCGCAATTGGCGCTGAATTTTGAATTCCTTTCTGCTGCGAGCTGGATGTTCCGGGTTCATTGTTTTTAACCGTCAAGAAGTAGCATTGCCGAGATTCCTTCTGATCACCTTTGATGGTGACGACTTCATTCTTTCGACTTACCATTTTCAGCTTCTGATGCTTGGTTGATATGATCATGTCCCAACTATGAATAGTTGGTCTGCCTAAGATTATATTGTAGGACGAAGGGAAATCTGCTACAATAAACTTGACTCGCTCAATCTTAAAGGCTTCTTTAGAGCCCAAGGTCATCTTTAGCTCTACACACCCTTTGGGACTTGTATCCTCTCTGTTGAACCCGATTAAGGTTGTCCTGCACGGCTTTAGATTTTCTGGGTCGAGGTCCATGCGCTTAAAGGCGTCCCACAGGATGATATCCACCGCACTGCCAGGATCGATGAATATCTTCTTTACGCGGCATTTTCCTAGGAGGCCGGTTATGACCAGTCCGTCTTGATGACCCGGGATTACGTCCCTCAGATCTTCCTGAGTAAAGAACAACTTAGGAGGCTCTTCTGTTTGCGATGGTTCCGGCTTGAAGGTCGGTCATCCCCTGATGGTTAAGACTTCCCGAAGGTATTTCTTCCACTGATTGGCGGTATCGCCGCCACCTCCGTAACCTCCACTAATGACATTGCAGTCAAACTCTGCTTCCGGGAACTCATCCTCATTGTCGTGCTTTCTCCGGCCTTCGTCCAGCTTTCTCCTCTGGGAGACCGGGCTTGTACTCCGATCCGTCTGCTTGCGCTTGGCTTTTTGCCCTTGTGTTTTGATAACGTACTGACGTAATTTTCCATCTCGGATAAACTTCTCAACCACATCTCTAAGGTCCCAGCACTCATCCGTTGTGTGCCCGGGTCCATTGTGGAATTCGCAAAATCGTGTGCGGTCCAACTTACCCTTGTTATAAAGTGGTCGTGGTCGCTCCACCTTCCTCATTTTGATCAAGGCTACCTCTCTCCATAGTTGCGAACGAGGGACATTTAGTGGAGTATATCTCTCAAACTTCCCCTCATGCCTTTGTTCTCGTGTTTTTTGGTTCGAGTTCCTGGGTCGGTCTCTTGCTGCTCGGTCCTTCCCTTTCGGGGGTGGGCTTTTCTGTCTCTCTTTTCCCGACGCGTTGGCTATCTGCATCTGCTCGATGTCCAGATACTTTTTGGCTCGTCTATGGAATTCTTCCAGCGTCTTGATCTCGCCAGATATGACCGATCTCCCCATTCTGGATTCGCTATCTAAGCCCGAGATGAGCAAGTGTACGTGGACGCTTTCCGTTAATCCCTGGATTTGCAATGCAGCAGCCTTGAAACGATCCAAATACTTCTGAAGGGTTTCACCGGGTTGCTGCTTGATTCTATCCAGCGTGTAAACTGACCTGAGCTGCTTTTTGCTTGTCGCGAAATTCAGCAGGAACTTCTCGCTCAGGTCGTTGAAGTCGGTAATGGACTTGGGAGATAGAGTCCGGAACCAAATTTGAGTGGCTCCTCGTAACGTTGAGGTGAACAGCCTGGAAATGATTGGCCCCTTGAATCCTCGGACCAGCATCTCAGTGTCGAAAGTATTCAAATGTGTCTGGGGATCCTGACTTCCGTCGTACCTAGGGAGGTCGGATGTATTAAATTTCCTTGGGTACTCAGCTTCCGTAATTTCATCTGAGAACGGGCTGTTGTTTTGTCCTCCGTCCCCATACCACATCTTGTACCTTCCGGAATCTGGCCGAATTCCCTGATTGTCCGAGGTACGGCTGTCTTTCCTAAGAGCCCGGGCTTGATTCTCCTGACTCGCATCCCGGTGATTACTTTGCTGAGAATTTTTGGTTGAAACTATTCGGCCTTGCCCGGGATGGTCCGCCTGTAGGGGATCAACAGTTTGGTGATTGGTTTCTTCGTCCTCATTCTGCTGATCATCCCGACGTTCCTCCTGAAGAGGGTCTTGTAAGTGTTTAAGGATTTGGTTCATCACCTCGGTCATATGGTCAATCTTTTGGTTCTGAAGATTGTCGCGCTCTTCCACATTCTTGATTCGTTTCAACATTGATTCAGCAATGTTATGTAGGAGCCATATGTCCGGGCTGCCAATCTGAAACTTTGCTGAGGGACCAGCGTGGTTAATATTTTCCAGCGCTTGGCCTGCTCGTCCATCTTGAGATGGGAGGTTTGAGTTCGGGGGCTCCTCAATTTGTTCCTGATTAACGCCTTGAACGTCCTGTTGTTGGGTCTCGCTAAAATTTTGTTCCTGACCTTGCTCGTGTACATGCGGGTGGCTTTTGCTTCTGGTATTAGCCATCACGGGTCACAGGAATAGGACTTTACAGTCCCCACAGACGGCGCCAATGATCCGGTGTGGATCACAAGTTGGGTTGGACTTGGCCTGGGGTGAAATCCCGGGGTCCTACGTACCACAGTGTGGATCAAAGTCCACGTAGTTCGAGAGTATACGACAGGCTAATGATAGCCAGAGGGGGTGGTGTGTGTGCTCTGTGTGAATAGAAAAGCTAGGGTTTCAGAAGTGTGTACCTTGTAAGGGGTTTACCCTATTTATAAGCATACATGGCCCCTATCTTAATCAGTTGTATTTGTCCTTTATTTTAGGGATATTAAGATATGCTTTTTTGAATAATCTCCTTCTTTCATAGGCGGTTTCCATTATGATAGATATTCTTGATAAAACCACTCCTATTTTCAAGGAAGCGGTTATGAGCATAACTGAAGCCATTTTGACTAGGCTCTTTGGTCATTGGGCTGGACCCATTTATGAGATATCCGTAACAATATCCTATACTGTACCATAGCATAAAATGTGTAATAATAATATACTAAAACATTAATAAGAATAAACATTTAAAAAGTACTTGTGTGGATTTTATACCACACTTGGAGCCTGAAAATGAGTTGTATGAATTTGAATAATACAACTTTTTATTCTTTTTTATATTATATATAGATACATAATTATAAGTGAGTTCAGAGAGAACATAGCACTTGAGATATGTTTTATTAGTTATTACACTTAAACTTCTCATTTAATTATTTATTGGGTTTTGAGAAAAAATTACATTTATGAGGTTCACTATAAATGATATTGGAATTATAGAGATTGTCACTCATCTACAGAATTGTATCAAGGAAACCAAAGATGTGTGAGTAGTGAGAGACTCAGCATCGAAACCTATCTCCTAGATGGAAAATACTTCAAGCCCTTATACTTGGTTGAGTTTAGCTGAATCTGGGACACAAATTGTGTACATGTTTTACTGTATATTGTATATTTTTACTACATTGAGTTAATTTGTTAATTGTTAGGTCACCTCCATTTTAACTTTTTTTTTTCTTGGAATAACCAAATTTATAGTATTTTTTTAATAATAAATTTATAGTAAAACAGTGACGTTTATGTATTTTTTTCTATCCTTTCAATTTTTATTCGGACGACAACACGACAGAGCCTCAGCCCATCTCACGTCCAGACCAGAGCCAACCCAATTCCTCACTTTCACAATTCCTCACAATTCACAAAACCCTAATCCTTCAAATTCATTGCACTCACGCTCTGATCTTCACTCTCAGTCTCACTCACTTCGCCTTCTCGTCTCTTTGCTTCGCCTTCTCAGAATCTTACCTCTTCACTTCTCAGATCCATTTCCCGTCTTATTCCTCTCAGTCACCCTACCCCGTCCTATTACTTCGCCTTCTGCACTGCTCTTTTGCTTCGATCTGCAGAGGTCAAAGGTCGCTCTTGCCTTCTCAGCGACTCTGCAGATCCGGTCTTACTCTACGATCTGCAACTGCGATCTACCTTTTCATCGGTTATCCGAAGTTGATGTCCTAAGCAAAGGTCGATCTTGCCTTCTCAGTGTCATCTCTCACTTTGGTGAGTTCCTTTACTTCACTCCGTTTGCTCGTATTTTCAGCGTTGTCTTTCACGGATCCACCCCTTCTCCAGTTCTCCGGTCTCACTTTACTCGTATTTTCATTGTTTCCAGACATTAAAAAATATCTCCTTTCAGTGTTTTATATGGGTGTCGAATTTTAAAAGGTTGTGGATTTCGATTTTTCTGATGTGGTCATGTGGGTATCAATTTTTTTGATTATTTCTCTGGGTATTTGCATGTAAATGCTAATAAGCTCGTTTTTTCATTTTACGCTGGCTGTGATGGATGAGTTGCTGCAGTTGTTTGAGTTTATGATGTAGTTAGAGTTTGTTATTGCTGCCATGTTTTGTATAATAGTGTAGACTTTGTTTTGCCATTGAATTTCTGGGACAAAGTTAGGGGCAGGAATTTTATCATTGCGTGCATGCTGATATGCAAGATCTGTGTCCAGTTCTTCGGTCTCACTTCACTCGTATTTTCATTGTTTACAGACATTAAAAAATATCTCCTTTCAGTGTTTTATATGGGTGTCGAGTTTTAAAAGGTTGTGGGTTTCGATTTTTCTGATGTGGTCATGTGGGTGTCAATTTTTCTGATTATTTCTCTGGGTATTTGATGTAAATGCTAATAAGCTCGATTTTTCATTTTACGCTGGCTGTGATGCATGAGTTGCTGCAGTTGTTTGAGTTTATGATATAGTTAGAGTTTGTTATAGCTGCCATGTTTTGTATAATAGTGTAGACTTTGTTCTCCCATTGCATTTCTGGGACAAAGTTAGGGGCAGGAATTTTATCATTGCGTGCAGGCTGATACGCAAGATCTGTGCTGCCTTGATATATATACTAGCTGCTCCATGTTTTGTGTAATATTATTTTTGTAGACTTTGTTATGCCATGTTTTGTATTTCGGTTGTATACCAGTTGCTCTATGTAATGTATAATATATACAAGGTTGCACTCAATATTGTAGATTTGATTCGAGCAAAACAAAATATTGTAGATTGGCCTTTTTATAGAATTCACCCAAACAGGAAGGCCCAAAATAAGCCTCAAAACCGAACCAAAGTATTTTTGTTTGGTATTTTAGTCACTTTGGTTTCGGTTTGGTGTGGAAAAATGCATGTATTTGGTTTTAACTGAACACTGCACCGAAAAACCGAATGCTCACCTACATGTCAGTGGCTTAGAAAAAAGTAAAACATGAACTCAAATAAAAAGAGAGCTGGGTAGAGTTTTATGGAATTGATGATAATGTCAGTGGCTTGATTTTGTTGTTTTAACTCTGACGAGATTGGGATTAGACTCTTGGCTCTGGCTTTTAGCCTATAATCTCTTGTGATAACTCTATTGGCCATTGCAATTCAGTTGTTCTGTGGATAAAGTGTTTGATTGCTGATTTTACTTGCAATTTAATAATTGCATTTGCCATGTCATTTAGGAACTCTGTTACTGTATAAGGGTGCTGTAATAATTTAATTGAAGCGTACTTTTGTTGGTGTGCCTAGTTTTATGTGGTAACCATTGTTTCTCTGCTGGTTGGTGAGTGTTAGTTGCATTTTCGTAAGGATGTTTCTTGCTGCTGTTGAGGTCGTTACTTGCTAAACTTTTAAGTTTGTCTCTGATTTGATTGCTACTGTCACATTTTTTTCCGGTGAAAGCTGATTTACTGCTGGAATTCTTAAAGAAAAAAATTGTATTGGTGCATTGTTGGTTCATAAATAGTGCTTCTGTGTAAATCATCTTCTCTTGTGGAATCTGAGAAGAATTGAAGAGTTAATAGTGCTGTCACTGTTGTGAAAATTGCCCGAGAATTTTGTGCTTGTTTGCCTCATTTCGTGTGCTATTATGAACTCCTATCGTTTTGAAGAAAATTCTCACATTTAGCTGCCAGTTATTTCTATCAGTGACATGCTTTTGTTTTGTGTGTCCAGATCCTTCATGCGGGGATGACTAATAAAAATACCTAGGAGACGCTCATTGCTGCTGTGCACAGTAGTGTGGATGTTAAGATGGCCCCAAATTTTGAGATGGGTGTTTCTAATAAAACTCCTGAATATCTCAAGATTAACCCTATTGGCAAGGTATGCAATATTCATATTCTATATTTCAAAGATGATTTTTTTGTGAAATTATAGTGCTAAATTTTCCTTTCTGGTTCCTGTGCTGGAAACACCATATGGTCCAATTTTTTAGAGTAATGCCATTGCCCGCTATGGTTTAATTATTTATACAAAAATGTTCATATTCTTAAGTAAGTATGTTTAAGTGTTTTGTTGTCTTGGTGCAGTTGTTTGATTGAAGGGTGACAATGCATTGTATGGATCTTCTCTAATGGACTATGTAAGGTTTTTTAATGCGTGATCATTTCTTGTTCTCATGCTGTATCTATGTTTTCTTACATTTATCTAAGCTTGCAAATTCTAGTTGAGTTTGCTAATTCTCCCCTCCCCCTCAACCTTATCTACTTTTTGATGTGTCAGGTTCACATCAAACAGCGGATTGATTTCATCATTAGAAGAATTTTTCTTTTTCCTGCCTGTGAAAGTGCTGTGATATTTGCATTAGGGGGAATTTTTAATTTAGAAGAATTTTCCTTTTCTGCTTGTGAAATTGCTGTGATATTTGCATCATGGAGAACTTTTAAGGTAGAAGGTTTTTCCTGTTTTTGCCTGTGAAATTGCTGTGATATTTGCATTATGGAGATTTTACAGAATTGTAATTCTGTATAGAAAGATAGAGAGAAAGAGAGGGTAAGGAACCAGAGATGCAGAGAGATCAAGAGAGAGATAGCGAGAAATCAGATAGGCACCATGTTATTCCATATACTGACAACCTGCTAAATTACAATGGGGACTGCCTATTTATAATAAGGCACGGGTAATTATGCGTTAATCATGTAAGCACTAATTGCCAATCCTCTAACAACTATATTCTAAGTCCTAACTACCCTTCTAACAACTTTATAAACTATTGTTACAGTTTATATATTAGGAGACCTGATGCTGTCAATTCGTATGCAACATTTCTTTAGTATATATCATGGGAACATGTTATGGATAATGAAGGTGTTGCTTGACATAATGTTTTAATTTTAAAGATACTCTTTTAAAAACTACAAATGTTGGGTTCTCTCTATTAATGGCTTATTGAAACTTGAAAGAATTGGTCTTTGACATAGGTTTGGTTGAGTGACTTGAAAATGTTCTCTAACTATTGTTGAATTGATTTAGTGTACTGATGTTGATGTTAGCATCAAGAACCTGCTACATGTTGCATGAAGCTGGATTTTCTTGAGCAACTTGCAATTTTGTATTATTGATAGCTATACAATTGTGAGAAATCTCATTTAAATTTTTGAAACCTTGCATTGAGGATATAAATAAGTCATATTTACTGTTGTTAAAACTCTTCAAGTTTAAGAAAATTCGTGTTGATAGAAGCTGTTTCTGTTATGTGATTTATAAAATCCTTGATCTCGCTGAGATTTCTGATTTAAAGAGCTTTGTGTTTCTGCAAAACCTTTCTGAATTTGTGAAACTTGCTGGAACAAGATTGAGCTGACAACCAGCCATTAATAATCTGTCATTAAGAGTTTGAGTTAAATACTTACTGCCGGAATGTTTGTTACAAGGGCCTAAGAAGATTTCAATCATCTGGTTGTCGTTTTCCTCCTTTTACCCTCTTGAATTGCTTGTGAATTCATTTGTTGGATTGATTTTTTATAATAAGTGCAGGGGTGACCTACTGAGTAGTTAATGGTAGTTAGTTGATTGTGCTCCCTATGCCATGGTCTTGTTGTTCCATATCTCTTGCTAAATTTCATTAATGCTCTTAGACTTAGGTGCAGCCATTAATTTTTGCCACATTCTGTTTATAACTCATTAGGTATAAAAAACATTGAGTCCACTATTGTAATATTCCAACTAGTTGATAGGACAATTATACAACCTTCTAGATTTTTAGAAGACATTTTGGTTAAGGTTGAAGGTCTAGATTTACAACCCGATATAGTGGCATTTAAGATGGATCCTCTTGGATTGTGAGGTTGAGTATGAGTTACTTACATTGCATCATGACTCTAAAGTACAGCATGGACATAGTTTGATTTGGAGTATTAAGCATATGCGTGGTTTCTACTTACAAGACTCTTTCATGCGAATTTCCTCTGCACATAGCCCCATTTCTGTATTGCTGCTGCTCACATTGATTCCTTCTCTGTATTGAAGGAACTTGATGTGGAGGCACTCCAAAAGGATCACTCTCCACCTTACATTGAGAAGCCTTTAGCCATGGAATCCGAACCACCACCACCGACAAAGATTGGTCAAGGAGGAAGGCCTATGCTCAAGAGGTTTATGATTCTCATTTGTGATAAGAATTTTTTGCTTCAGGAGCTTAAGAAGATTTCATCTACATGGTTGTCCTCTCCTCCCTTTGTTGTATTGAATTGCTTGTGACATTACTTGTTGCTTATTGAATTTGAACAATGCTTGATTTATGATTTTTTTTGCACTGCACTTTGCTAATTCTGAGATACACATGCAGAACCGAACTTATGAATGAATGAAGCAACCACTGTTTACATATTGATGCTAACTATGTGGTTTATCATCTAGAAAATTTGTATCACTAGTAGAATGTTCTCATGCATTGAAAATGGTTACGTGCATGGTTTAGCCTTGTGTGAGTTAGTTTAGAATGCACAAACCTTGATGGAAGGATTTGAGACTTATTATCATTCATTAATTCAGTGTGCATACTCCACTTGATTCAATTTCCTCTAGAACTTGTCTTGTGTCTTAATCAAGGCCACATAATTGCGCAAGAGTCATGAATATGATGGAGGCATTCTATTTCTTCACCCATTTTCCTAAACACAAGCTGCTTAAATCAATCTCTTGCTAACCCCATTGAGCCCTTCACTTTCGTTTCTTCTTTACATATGCACTGAATCTGAATTTATACATGAGAGTCGATTTCGTATTTGATAGAATTTCCTATGAGATGAAAATAATCAGATACATTGATACATTTTTGTATATTTTGGTATTTAGTTAACATTGATCATGCCACTTATGGAGTTTGATATGGATGATTAGTTGTTCCTGGAAAGAGAAAAGGAAAATATATATGAGTGTGTAGAATAAAAGGAAGAAAACAGAAAAAGCTAGAAGGAACAAAATATGAACAAAAAAAGGGAGTAAAAGGCAAGGAAGAGAAAGGAAAAGCCATATGTGGAGAAAGAAGAAAAGAGAAGAGAAGAAAAGAAAAGAAAAAAAAAGTGAAGAAGGCAGAACACAAATGTCTTCAAGAGAACCAAAAAAAAAAAAAAATAGAGAGAAGGAGAAGAGAACAAATTGTCAAAAGAACTCTTCCAGCTTATGTATATAATTTGAACCAATAGATTTATGCTTTAACATTATTGTACATGACAGCAAATGTTGAAGTTTGAGCCACTTGATTGTCTAATTATTGCTCATCGCTTGCGTATATTTCAGACCATGCGCCATTCTTTTTTCCATTTCCACTCGAGCCTTTTCAATATTACAACCAAAGCAAAGACCTCTTAATTCATTACTCTTATGTATAATGAGTGGTGGAGATGGTAGACACATTACAAGCCTATGGTAGGAGTTGGACTAGTGGAGAAGAGTGAAATTACCTTAAGAAAGGAATGTGAGAAGTGCCAAAACAGGACCAAGTTGTATTCTAAAGCATTACTCACTATTGGCTAGGCCAAGTACGAGGACCATTTGATTTGTATTTGTACACTTTGCTTGTGATTTTAGTTGAAGTATGATAAACTACTAGGCTTGCATATTTTGATTTAAGCTTGCTACATTGTCACTTATACATCTGTTCGGTTTTGTATTGGATTTCCTTAATTGAATCTTTTTCTAAGGAGTAGAAGGGAATTTGATAAACCATTATTTTTATATGGTTAAGTGAGCATTTTTGTGGGATTTTAGGAAGAATAATAGCCTATTATTTGCATAATTAGGCATGAATAAGATAAATGCTTATAGCTGGAGATTTTGATTAAAATGATTATTTTAGCAGCAATTTAGTAGAATTTCCAGATTTGGACACTGGCTATTTGGTTGTTGTTTGTGCTGCAGGTGTAATTCTGAAATTACTGTGGCTGGAAAGAAATTCCAAGCAGGGAGGAAAGGAACTCATTTCCATTACTGATGGAATTTGGCTTCCACCTAATTATTGAGGAGGCAAGAGGCTGCTGTTAAATATGAGAGAGCAACAGAGTAACTTATACCACCTCTTGTTTGATTATGCATGCTGGAACCAAAATATCTTTGTAGTTTGATATATATTTCCATACTTGAAGATGCATCTCAACCCTTTATAGTTTGATGTATTGATTTATCTCTCCTTTCTCCTTTATTATTTGCTCTCATCCTCCCCCTTATTAGTTGTTATCATTTGTTATTTATATTTATTTTTTATCTTTTCACATGAATTTATTATTGTTTATAAATATTATATATAATACTTGATTATTCTTGCTGCTTATTAACGCCTTCTTTCAAATACTGTATAGTTTCTTTATCAATAATTTAGCATTCATTATTTTTTTCCTGAAGTCTTGTATTTGTTTTATTTATTATCTTGTTAATTAATTTATTTCCTTATTCTTAATGAATTATTAATTGATTAATTTACTTTTTCATGAGACGTTATTTATTTTATAATGAATAGTTAATGGTTTGTTAGTTTTAAATTTAGTACTTGTAGATTTACTTATCTTTATTATTGGTTGCTACTGTCTTTTCTATATTTATTTATGTTTACTATAAGTTTGACTACGTTCTTATCCCATTTGTTGTCTTCCTTTTTTTGATAAATTATTCCTTTCTATTTTTTCTTTTTTTATTTGGCTTTTAAGATTTCAATTATCTCCTTTATTTTCTCGTGTCTTATTAATTAGCCAATTAGTTAAGAGTTGTGAATTATTGGAGCCGAAACTGCTACTTTATGAAGTAGGGCTCCTCCCTCTTTGCTTTGAAATTGTTCAGTTTTCTGCAATATCTTGGATCTTGAGTTTTGCCTAGGAATCTCTTAGAATTTTAAATTTTTCCCTTCATTTACTGCTCTCGTAATTTATACATTTTTATAGGTGGAGTTGTCTCATCCTAATACAGAAATTAGGTTGCTAGAAGTTTTCAATTACAAGATAGGTGTGAAATACTGATAATAGTAATTACAAAGATTAATGGGATTATTTGTGGCTAACTTTTGTCTTCTGTTGCTGATGCTGTTGACTATTAGTCTATTAAACAAAAGTGCATAGTGTGATCAATAACCATAACAGACAGAAGGAGTACAAGCATCATAAAATTTCCTACATGTCAATGTTGGAATTGAACCATTTTAGACCAACTAATTATTATGCCTCCTAAATTAATTATTTTCTCATAATCACTTTAAATTCATTACTTTGACCACCATGAACCATTCATTGGATCTGTAACTTCTTTAAACAAACACATACGTATTCAAAAGAAATAACTCATAAAACAATTACTATTATTTCATATTACTTGTCAAACAACTTCAAACAGCCACAGCCACAGGAGGTCACAAGATCCTCTAAATTAAATTTCGTAACATTTAACTTATAAATTTCAGAACCCATGCGTTTCCCTTGCAACGGAAATTTCAGCAAAATACCCATCCAAGTTCTTCTCCAATGCTACAGCCAAATAAAACTTAAGCACCAAATGGAATAACTACCATAGTTTCTCAAAAATCTTCCAACATTTTATAATAAAACATCCAAATTTTATCTTCAAGCAATTCAGCTCATAGTTAACCAAAATAGAATTCAAAATCCACCACAAGCAAAATAGCTCATAGTTAACCAAAATAAAATCCACCACAATCAAAATACTATGGATACACATGTCGAGATAAACAACTTCCCCTTTTAGGCAATCAAGATTAACTCATAAAGGATAGACCTCTATCCATAACTATCAACAAATAATGCAATATCCAAGCATCAGTTCAGTTTCATAATGTTTCTAAAATCAACTCCTCAACAAAAATTAGTATCAGAATCTTCCTTTTGTCCATAAACATTCAATTCAGTTAACTTTTATCTTAATCAACAACAATCATAAAAATAAAAATTAAAAAAAAAACAGAGAAGATTTGAGCATACTACACAAGCGATGCACAAGAGAAGGAGATGCCACCCAAAACCCACCCATAGCAGCGGAGCAGAGAGAGAGACAGAGATAGGAACTCCCACATACAAAGATGAAATAGAGAGGACTCCAAAGGAATAAACGAAATCAACTCACCCTGCCTCCCACGACACACAAAATGGAAGACAAATAAGAAGAGAAACCGTCGATTATTGCACACATAGCTACGACCAATGGAGAAAGATGATCACACACACCACCACGAAGCAGGGAGAAAGGCGGAGTAGAGTGATGGGAAGGAGGAATGAAGATGAAATCCCAAAATTTCAGATCTTCTATTCTCTTGAGAAATTAGGAAAAATCTGAGGAAGATTTTCTTTTTATAACTGTTTTTTTTCCTTTTTCTCTTTTGTTTAAATTGCAGAAGGGCATTATATGAAATAATAAAATTACTCATATAGCATAGCCAAGATTTGACCTTAAAGCCCCCATGAATAAATAGCAACATCTTATCTTTAGTTAAATGTCTACAATTGATAACATATTAATTATCCACATCATTTTCTATTTATATATTATTATTATTATTATTATTATTATTATTAATGTCAAGGTCGTTACATTTTAAATCCATTATTTTTATTGTTCACATATATTTATTCTAATTTATTTTATTTAGGATTTTCTGTGAATTGGTTAGTAGTACAAAATAAAACTAATTCAATTATGAAAGCACCTTATATTACAAAATATGTAAACTATAATTTCTATTACTGTCATTTTATATGTTCACGTCAAATTTTGAAAATTATTAACAAAAACCTCAATGATCAATTCAAATACTATAAGTTTGTCTTCATGAAAAAAAAAAAGATTAAAAGACAATTTCATCATGATTGAACCCACCCCACCTCATAAATTGATATTAAAACATAGATAACAATCCAGAGTGATTAAGCAACAGACAGTGATAAAATAGAAGGGAAATACCTGGACAATACCAACAGGAACATAAAACCACCATTAGCATTCAATAACCTAGAGATTCTCCCACTTTCAGCTCACGTATTGCCTAACCTCCATAAAACTCCTCTCCCCAAATATATATATATAGCAAGCAATCCCTTCTATCTCATGGATTAGCCTTGCCCATTAGACAAGGGCCCATTTGCCACAGGTCCAACACTTGAACACATGATATATTTACCAAAAACATTATTTTCACTCCATTTTAAAATCCACAACATTTGTAGACAGATCTCAATTTTTTTTTTCCCCAAACATTTATGCAATGTCAAGACATCAAAGACTACAGAAAGGCATATGCAAAAAATAATGGCAACAATTTATACAAAAGAGCCTCTCTCACTTGTCCAATTTAGCCTTATTTCTCGGCCGAGTTGTTCCCGGGGTTGCCCAAAAGATCCTTTCACTTGTCCTTTCTCATCAAGATTAAGTGACTAAACATGGAGAAAACTAGGGGAGATGTCAATATGGTGGAACACTCTTTACTTGTCGGCCCTGTTTTCCCTAGGATGCCCAACAAGCGTTTGACTTCCCTTATTTCCTCTCTCATTATCGTTAAGTCGGCCCACACGAAAAAAGAGAGGGAGAGAGGCCGAATGTCATAAAGTCTCTTTACTTGTAGGCCAAGTTACATGTACGTGGTGGCCAAGCGTTTCCTGGGTCTGCGCACGAAGCCTTTCACTTGCCCTATTTCCTCTCTCATCGACATCATGTCAGTCAACATGGGGAAAGAGAGGGAAGACGTTGAACATAGCAGAAAACTCTTCACTTCAACGCCATGTTGTCTCCACTTGTTGGCCAAGTTTTTCCTTGGGATGCCCAACGAGCGTTTAACTCCTCTTATTGCCCCTCTTTCACTATCATTAAAGCCGGATCACACGTTGAAAAAGAGGGGGGAGGCCGAGTGGGAGAAGTCTCCTTACCTATTTGGCCAAGTTGTTCATGGGGATGCCCACAACGCCTATCACTTGTCCTGTTTCCCGTCTCATCGTCACTTTGTCAGCCAACATGGGGGAGAAGTGGGGAGATGCCGAATATAGTAGAATCCTGCCTACTTGTTGGCTAAGTTGTCTTTACTTGTTGCCCAAGCTTTTACTCAGGATGCCTAACAAGCCTTTGACCTCCCTTGTTTCCTCTTGCACTATCGTTAAGTCGGCCCGTACGAGGCAAAAGAGGGGAGAAGGGGCGGAATGTAGTAGAAGTCTTTTTACTTGTTGGCCAATTTATCTTTACCTGTAGGCCATGTTGTTCCAAGGGTTGCCGAGAACGCCTTCGACTTCTCCTACTTCCTTCCTCATCACTACTATGTCAGTCAAAATGGAGAAAAAGAACGGGATGCCTAATATAGTAGGAGTCTCTTTACTTGTGGGCCAAGTTACCTTCACTTGTCTACTATGGATGCCCAACAAGCTTTGGACTTCCCTTATTTGATTTACCATCACCATTAGCTCATTCAGCATGGAGAAAAAGAGGGGAAGGGGCGAATGTTATGGGAGTCTCCTCACTTGTTGCCCAAGTTCTCGGCCGAGTTGTTCCTGGGGTTGCCCATAAGAGACTTTCACTTGTCCTATTTCCTTTCTCATCAAGATTAAGTCACTAAACTGAAGATGGAATATCACGAGGGGGGGTGAATAGGTGATTTAAAAATCTAACCGCTTAATCAAAATTTTCACAAATTAATGAACTAACTGATCAAGAGTTTAAAGGAGAAGGAACACGAGAGAATTTATCCTGGTTCGGTCTATCCTGACCTACGTCCAGTCCCGAAGAACACCTTGAGATTTTTCACTATCTTCAGAATACAATTACACAACTCGGAATGATCCCTCAGACTCACTCCCCCTTACTATTTGTAATTGTACACCCTTACTTAAGGTTCCACAACCTTAAGATTTTACAAACGAATGAAAATTGAATGTTTAAGTAACTCCTCACGAGTTGAATAATAAATGATCACTGAAGTACAAGTTGAGAGTAATGAAATTGATAAGTTAATAACTCAGAATAAATGCGCAGAGTTTTCGGTAGGTGGCCGAATTGTATGCTTGGGTATTTATACTCTTTCGCCATTAATGCTGTTGGGAGGAACTTGAGAGTTACCGTTGTGACTTATTTAATTTTCCGTTAGACACAGCTTGCTCTATTCCTTGTGCAGCCAAATGGACCGTTGAGGCCTCATTAAATGAAATCAGTTCTTTCATTAAATACGTTGATCGTTGAGAGTGCTTTTGCAGAAGAATGTCTTGATTAAGTAATCCTTCCTGCTGCTCTAGGCTTCTTTCTATTTGCTGCTCTATTTCCTGCTTCAGCATTAAATGCTGTGACGTGAGCATAAGCTTTATGTTGATTTTGAATAATAACCTATTGTAAGTTCCTGAAATCACTAATAAACATATTAGAAATACTTTAAACATCATTCCGAGTGATTCTGGAGGTTACAAACCAAAAGCTCAATTTTTCGCAAAATCAGAAGTGACAGCGACAAGAACTCGAGTTTTCAAAGTAGAACTCGAGTTCTTTTGTTTTTCCATTTTAGTATCTCAGTGCTGTAAGGCAGGAACTCGAGTTCTAGAACTTGAGTTCTTATACAAGAACTCGAGTTCTTTTGGTTACTTTTCTAGGCACGTGGTCTGCGTGATGAGAACTCGAGTTGATCCTGGAGAACTCGAGTTCTTCCTTTTTCCTTCAAATTCATTTTCAAAGAACTTGAGTTCTCAGATATGAACTCAAGTTCATGAACTCGAGTTCTATTATAGGAACTCGAGTTCTTAAACTTGTTCATCAGGTGATACAGTGTCATGCAGAGAGAACTCGAGTTCTTAATTATGAACTCGAGTTGATGAACTCGAGTTTGTCACTAATGAACTCGAGGTCTTTCAGACTTGAGAATTTTTCCATGACCTGAGCCGCGAACTCGAGTTCTTAACCCAAGAACTCGAGTTCTACATCTATGAACTCAAGTTCTATGACCAGGAACTCGAGTTCTTCATTTTGCTGAGATGAGAACTGGAGTTTTAAAGCTTGAAATCGAGTTCTTATGTAAACCATTGATTCACAAGTGTTTAGTTATCATCAAAACTTGGTTGAGAACTAACATAAACATGGAGAAAAGGAGGGGAGATGTCAATATGGTGGAACACTCTTTTCTTGTTGGCCCAACGAGTGTTTGACTTCCCTTATTTCCTCTCTCATTACCGTTAAGTCGGCCCACACGAAGAAAAAGAGGGGAGAGGTCGAATGTCGTAAAGTCCCTTTACTTGTTGGCTAAGTTACCTGTACGTGGTGGCCAAGCTTTTCCTGGGTCTGCGCACGAGCCTTTCACTTGCCCTATTTCCTCTCTCATTGACATCATGTCAGTCAACATGGGGAAAGAGAGGGGAGACACCGAACATAGCAGAAAACTCTTCACTTCAACCCCATGTTGTCTCCACTTGTTGGCCAAGTTTTTCCTTGGGATGCCTGACGAGCGTTTGACTCCTCTTATTGCCCCTATTTCAATATCATTAAGCCGGACCACATGTTGAAAAAGAGGGGGGAGGCTGAATGTGTGCGGAGAAGTCTCTTTACCTGTTTGGCCAAGTTGTTCCCGGGGATGCCTAAAACGCCTATCATTTGTCCTGTTTCTCGTCTCATCGTCACTTTGTCAGCCAACATGGGGGAGAAGTGGGAAGATGCCGGATATAGTAGAATCCTGCCTACTTGTTGCCCAAGCTTTTGTTCAGGATGCCCAACAAGCCTTTGACCTCCCTTGTTTCCTCTCTCACTATCGTTAAGTCGGCCCGCACGAGGCAAAAGAGGGGAGAAGAGGCGGAATGTAGTAGAAGTTTTTTTACTTGTTGACCAATTTATCTTTACCTGTAGGCCATGTTGTTCCAAGGGTTGCCGAGAACGCCTTCGACTCCTCCTACTTCCTTCCTTATCATCACTATGCCAGTCAAAATGGAGAAAAAGAAGGGAGATGCCTAATATAGTAGGAGTCTCTTGACTTGTGGGCCAAGTTACCTTCACTTTTCTACAATGGATGCCCAACAAGCTTGGACTTCCCCTATTTCCCTTACCATCACCATTAACTCATTCAGCATGGAGAGAAAGAAGGGAGGGGCGGAATGTTGTGGGAGACTCTTCACCTGTTGCCTTATTTAGCCTTACTTTTCGGCCGATTTGTTCCCGGGGTTGCCCAAAAGAGCCTTTCACTTATCCTCTTTCCTTTCTCATCAAGATTAAGTCACTAAACATGGAGAAAAGAAGGGGAGATGTCAATATGATGGAACTCTCTTTACTTGTCGGCCCTGTTTTTCCTTGGGATGCCCAACGAGCGTTTGACTTCAATTATTTCCTCTCTCATTACTGTTAAGTCGGCCCACACAAAGAAAAAGAGGGGACAGGCCTAATGTTGTAAAGTCTCTTTACTTGTTTGCCAAGTTACCTATACGTGGTGGGCAAGCTTTTCCTGGGTCTGCGCATGAAGCCTTTTACTTGCCCCTTTTCCTCTCTCATCGACATCATGTCAGTCAACATAGGGAAAGAGAGGGGAGACGCCGAACATAGCAGAAAACTCTTCACTTCAACCCCATGTTGTCTCCACTTGTTGGCTAAGTTTTTCCTTGGGATGCCCGACGAGCGTTTGACTCCTCTTACTGCCCTTATTTCAATATCATTAAGCAGGACCACACGTTGAAAAAGAAGGGGGAGGCTGAATGTGTGTAGAGAAGTCTCTTTACCTGTTTGGCCAAGTTGTTCATGGGGATGTCCACAACGCCTATCACTTGTCCTGTTTCCTGTCTCATCGTCACTTTGTCAGCCAGCATGGGGGAGAAGTGGGAAGATGCCGGATATAGTAGAATCCTGCCTACTTGTGTTCCGAGTTGTCTTCCCTTGTTGCCCAAGCTTTTCCTCAAGATGCCCAACAAGCCTTTGATCTCCCTTATTTCCTCTCTCACTATCGTTAAGTCGGCCCGCACGAGGCAAAAGAGGGGAGAAAAGGCGGAATGTAGTAGAAGTCTCTTTACTTGTTGGCCAATTTATCTTTACCTGTAGGCCATGTTGTTCCAAGGGTTGCCGAGAACGCCTTCGACTCCTCCTACTTCCTTCCTCATCACCACTATGCTAGTCAAAATGGAGAAAAAGAACGGAGATGCCTAATATAGTAGGAGTCTCTTTACCTGTGGGCCAAGTTACCTTCTCTTTTCTACTATGGATGCCAAACAAGCGTTTGACTTCCCTTATTTCCCTTACCATCACCATTCACTCATTCAGCATGGAGAAAAAGAGGGGAGAGGCCGAATGTTGTGGGAGACTCCTCACTTATTGCCCAATTTAGCCTTATTTGTCGGCCGAGTTGTTCCCCGGGTTGCCCAAAAGAGCCATTCACTTGTCCTATTTCCTTTCTCATCAAGATTAAGTGACTAAACATGGAGAAAACGAGAGCAGATGTCAATATGGTGGAACTCTCTTTACTTGTCGGCCTTGTTTTTGCTTGGGATGTCCAACGAGTATTTGACTTCCCTTATGTCTCGTTTGGTTCAAGGAATAGTTAATAAGGGAAGGGAACTTAAAAAAGGGAAGGGAAGGGAAGGGAAGGGAAGATAAGAGGGAACTTAAAAAGTTTAAGCTGTTTGGTAGACATGGGAATAGAACTTAAGTTGCGGGAAGATAAAATGTTTGGTAAGAAGAATTGGGTATTCTTTAAGTGGGAAGTTAAGGTAAAATTCCCATAATGCCCTGTAGAAGTTCGAACTTCACGGCGAAGTTCGAACTCAGATGCAAACATAATAATTGCTTGGCAAATCTAAACTTAATGAAGGGGTGGAAGTAAATTGTTATAGCATTAATTTATATGTTAATTTCCTTCGGCTTAAAACCAGCGAGTCCGAACTACACGCTAAGATAAAGCTCTATTTCGGTTAATAGAAAACAGATCCATAAAGACATGCAAAAACACATCATCGTTGACACCCATACGACAGGAACTGAAGTGTAGAACCAGCTGAAACCAGAAGAAAAAGGTTCTGATTCTCACCTTTAGCTTCCAGAGGAAATGACGAGCTTGATCGACGAGTGAAGGCGACTGGATTTCTCCCCTTTTTTCACGTGATATGACAGAGGAAGAATGAGTTTTCAGTTTGAAACTCTTTACTCGATCTTGTTCTCTAATTCTCCTCCCCTACCCTCGGTCACTCCCTTTCATCTGGTGTATATTTCAGAGGGGCTTTGTGATAATTGAATATTTTACACACTTATTTTGTATCTTTTGGGTAATAAATTAGGATTGTTAGCTAATGAATAATGGGTTTTAATGCTTATTTGGGCTCTGGGCATTTATTTGAATTCAATTCATTTTCATGATAAAAATTCCATATTTAATATGCTTCACTATTTTAACCATAACTTTTGAACCAGACATCAAATTCGCCTCATTTTTGTCTCATATTTCAGATGATTCAAAGGGCTACAAATGTTATGAAGACTTAGAAGGAAAATTCGGTCAAGAGGATGGTCAAACTTGGAGCCAAAGTCAGAGACGTTTTTCTGGATTTTTTTGGGCCTGAATATTGTATTTAAAAACCCATTTACCATTTATTTCGTTTTGGGCCATTGTGCAGCCCTAGCCCATTTCCATTTTAGGTTAAGTTTAAGTTAGAAGTAGCCACAAACAGAATGGTCATTACGTTTTGGGATTATTCTGGATTGAATTGAGGAGCTTCATTTTTCTCTGAAATGTTCTTCATGTTCTTCATATGTTCATCACTTTTTCCAGCCATGATTAGCTAAACTTCTGTGATTAGCCCTCGGATTAAGGATTCCACTATCCAGAGGATTCGTTCTTAATGGTAACAAATATCATTTCTGTTTTGTAATTTCAGATTCGATTTACTTTCGGATTGGGTGTCAAATCTAACATCCAGATTGAGAAATCCCAATGATTCAGTCCAAACTAAGTTCAAGTGCTTGTTGTGCGATCGTACAGTGACACACTACTGTTTGGGTAAATGCTAGATGATCATTTAGTTGAGGGGTTCTCTGGACGAACTAGAGATTTCAGTTCGTCCAGAATCAATCATGAGTTTGTTTAAAAATTTGTTTTCGTCCAAGGAAGGAAAATATTGGAATTCGAAATCCTGGGTTAATCTTCTGTTTATCTATTTAATCTTCGTTTTACTTGTTTGATCTTTACTTTATCGATTTCTGTTTAGTTCTACATTAATATTCAGTGCCTTGAAAAAAATTCCCCCCAAATTGTTACTGTTCTGTTTCATTATTGTTGTTACTGATTTAAACCTACTGCAAATTCTTTGGGAAAACGATCCAGGTTACACTATATTGCAAATCTTTTGTTAACTTGGTTATTTTGGGAGATATCACGATAAATTTCTGTCAAAATTTGGCGCCGTTGCCGGGGAATTCGCTTCGGTTTGATTATTAATAGATTAGGAGTAGATTCGTGGTTCGGGTGACTGGGCAGAAAATTTTCTAAGCCAGATCACTTGAACCAGGGCTTTCCCACATGGAAATTAGCATTTTAAACAATAATTACTACTCAATAGGACGTAGCCGATATTTTTGAAATTGTTCCTAGGATGTCTACTAGACTTTGCGATTTTCTCTGGTTGAGCTGAAATTTGGCAAGTTGATAGATTTTAGCCTAAATATCAAGACACATTGCTTTACCATGTGGTCCTCATTTTAAAGCCAAATTCCATCGTTTTGACCACTTTTTGAATTTTTTTTAAAGCTTTTTTATTGCATTTTTAGGTCCCCCAATGGTCTAGGAGTGTTTCTGTACAAATCCCAAAAATGTTAAAAATCATTTGATAGTGTTTCTGCATTTATTTTGGTTATTTTCTAGTGTGGTTTTCTGTTTTTGCGTTTTGAGTCTTCTAGTGTCATATTAGTGTTTTTGTTGTTTTGTGAGTAAGTTTTTGTTGTTTTGTTGTTTTCTGAGTTTCCATTATGCCATATGCTGCTGTATGAGTACCTAGAATACTACTGATCCACATGACCTATTAGAAAGAGATCCTGAAATAGAGAGAACCATCCTAGCTGCTTGACGAACCGTGAGGTTAAGTCAATTAGTAACTACGGATCCTGTTTCAAATTCGGAATTTGATTCTGTGTCTCTTGAGTCTTCTGAATTTACTGATTCTAGTAGTACTTTTGCTAACTCTGAAAATGTGGCAGAACAAGAAAACCGTCCAACTTTGAAAGAATTGGCTACACCTATAGTAGTCAATCAACCTTTATGCATTCAATATCCTGAACTTGGTGCTAACTTTGAACTTAAATCTGGTCTTATCCATTTGCTTCCCAAGTTTCATGGTCTTGCAGGTGAATGTCCCCATAAGCATTTGAAGGAATTTCATGTGGTCTGTAGCACAATGAAGCTGCAAGTAATTGATGAGGAGCATATCAAACTAAGAGCTTTTCCTTTCTCACTTGAAGGGGGAGCTAAGGACTAGTTGTTCTACCTTCAACCTCAATCTATTGCCTGCTGGAATGATATGGCCAAGTTGTTTCTAGAGAAATTCTTTCCCTTCTCAAGAGCTACATCCATCCGGAAAGAAATTAGTGGCATTAAGCAAGTGATTGGGGAGAACTTACATGAGTATTGGGAAAGGTTCAAGAGGTTGTGTGCAAGTTATCCACATCACCAGATCATTGAGCAACTCCTGATCACTTACTTCTATGAAGGTCTTTTGCCTAATGACAAAAATTTGGTTGATGCATCTAGTGGTGGGGCTTTGTAGAATAAGACACCTGAAGAAGCAAGAGATTTGATATCTACCATGGCTGCCAACTCACAACAATTTGGCACTAGAGCAAACAATACCCTTGTGTACCAGATTCAAACACCTCAGATTGCAGATCAACAAAGACTTGAAAATAGACTTGATGACTTGACTTCTCTGGTTAGACAGTTGGCAGTTACACAGACAGTACATGCTTCCCCTCCTCAGATGGGATATTCATGTGGATATTGTGCTGATCCTTACCATCCTACTGAGTCCTGCCTTACCTTCCAAGATCTCAATTATCAGGACCATTCAGTAGCTGTAGTTGGTGTGTTTCCAGGGAAGCCTCAATACTAGAAACAGAACAATGCCTTCTCTAATACTTACAACCCTGGTTAGAGAAACCACCCTAATTTTCGCTGGAACCAGAATCAGGGTAATCAGAGCTACCAGAATCAAGGCAACCAGTTTCAATAGAATCATACTTCTGGTAGTTACCAGCAGAGGTAGTTTAGACCACCAGGTTTCCCACATTCTGCACCACCTTCTCTTCTAGCCAATCCTTCCCTACCAGCCATGTGTGCACCCCCTCCAGTGACTCAGTAGCCTAGTAGCAGTGGTAGTGGTTCTTCTAATTCCTCACTTGAGGATATGATGAAGCAATTTGCCAAGAATACATTGCAATTCCAACAGCAAACTGAAACTTCCATTCAGAGTTTACAAACCCAGATTGGCCAATTGGCAACATCATTGAACCAACTCCAACCTCAAGGTTCCAACAACACTCTTCCTTCTCAGACCATTCCCAACCCTAAGGGGAATGTGAGTGCTATCTCCTTACGGTCTGGCAAGCAATTGGAAGAGCCCAGGATAGCTACAGATGTGATTACATCGGATAGAGAGTCAGGAAATGAGAAGAGTGACTCTAAAGACAAGGGGGCAGTAAAGCAAACTGAAGAGGACATCCTTGTCCCTCTTCCTTTCCCTCAGAGATCCATCCAATCCAAGAAAGTGGCAGAAAAGGCACTAGCACAAGAGAAGGATATTTTAGAGACATTCAGAAAGGTTGAGATCAACATTCCTCTCTTGGATGCAATCAAGCAAATTCCTAAGTATGCCAAGTTTCTAAAGGAGTTGTGCACTAACAAGAGGCGATTGAAGGGAAATGAGCGAGTGAGCATGAACCAGAATGTATTAGCACTCATCCAGCCTACTATGCCTTGGAAATGCAAGGATCTAGGAATGTTTTCTATCCCTCGTATTATTGGTAATTATAGATTTGATGATTGCATGCTAGACTTAGATGCCTCAATTAATGTTATGCCTGCATTGTCTATGCATCTCTTGGTCTTGGTCCCTTGCGTCTTACTGGTGTTATTGTTCAGTTAGCTAATAGGAGTAATGCTCATCCCTTTGGTTTTTTTGAAGATGTATTGGTCAAAGTTAATGAGTTGATATTTCCTGCTGATTTTTACATCTTAGATATAGAGGATCAGTCTCCTAATAGTAGGTCACCAACTTTTGTCTTCTGTTGCTAATGCTGTTGACTATTAGTCTATTAAACAAAAGTGTATAGTGTTCAAACATGTTCATGTCTTTGTGCATTGTGCTCGTGCAGGTCTTTCCTCCCAATGAAAAGATTGAGAACATCAATGACCAATACCGGGCATGGAGAAAAGAGGAGGTAAGAGTCTTTCTGTCTAATTAGAAAGAATGGGCTTTTGGGAGCTAAAAACTACAAACATTCATGTTGTTACTTGTGCAAATACTGACACCACTAGTTTTTTTTTCTTTATTTAATTAATAAAATTTTTTTAGTACTTTTAATTCTTGTCTAGGAAACTATTTATTTTACATCATGAGTGTTACAGATTCCAAAATAAGATGGTGCTTCATTTGATATATCTAGCTATTACCTTTTAGTAATTAAATGTTTATTTTTCATAAATTTATCTTAGCTGTTGTCCAAACTATTTTTTTTTAATTAAATGTTTTCTTAGCTGTTCTCCTTTTTTTGTTTAGTATATCTAGTGTAGTCTCCTTTAGAAATTGTGTAACAAGAAACAAATTTGCTTCATGTGGTAGTCTTGTGTTAGGATCCTACTCTAAACCAGGAAATAATTAAATTGAAAATAGAAATAAACAAGAGGGAGTGAAACAACTTTCGACTGATAATATAGTTATATGGACCAACACATTACATTCAGTAATGCAACACTCTTCTACTACACATGCAAACACACCAATGGAACTAACACATGGAGGATAATGATTACAAAACACAATGGAATAAAGATTACAATGCACCTAGACAACAATAAACACAATACAAACGCATAGGCTGCCAATCTTTCTAGAGGAATGGGACTTTCCACCCTAAAGGGCCGAGCCACAATTCTAAATTCTTGTCTACCCCTTTCTCTAGATCAGTATGAGAATTTAAAGATCCGAAAAGTGACTCAGTCTTCTTCTCATAGGCTTAGACCATAGCAACCCTATAGTCACCCTACTGCTCTATTTTGTTCTCCTAATTAGCAAATCATAGTCCTAACCAACAAAAGGTGCCACTTTTCATTATCATGTATCTTCCTAGGTATTGAAAAGGGGTCCTAACATCTAGTAAATGAATAAGATAGTGGTTTGTTCTATTATTACTAGTGTGGTAGCTTATCTGGAGAAATAAACTCATCTCCTTTTTAAATTATAGATCACTTTCTGTTCTTATTGTTTACATATATTTATCTAAAGATTCAAAGTGAAAGTGCAGGGAAAGCAGAGCGGGAGACACCGTATCACTGTTGGATTCTTTCTGGAAAGTTGGTTCGTATATTGTCTAATTTGTTTCTCCCTTTTTTCTTATTTTACACGTTAGTAGTGTAACTAAATTAGCTCAACATAGTTTATTTCCAACTACTTCATTTTTTGTGTATTCTTTCTTATATAATCGTGATTTACAGTAGAATCAAAGAACTTAATGGTGTAGGTCTAGTGACATGCATAATGGAAATGAGAGAGAAGGAGAAATAAGGAGGAAGAGAAGAGGGGGTGGTAGATATGGTAACAAAGGAGGGAGAAACAGTAGAACTCTACTTTATACCTATCTATTAAGCACCTTATATAGAGTCCAAAGGATAAATTTTTGAAAAATGTAAAACGTAGAGAAATATTGACAAAATATTTCAATCCTTTTCCACTTAAAATTTGTAATTTCCTAGAACATTCATAAAAAAAGAAAACAAAATAATCGTGATCTTATTTAAATCCTATCTTCTATACTCATCTATAATTCTGAACTTACCAATAATTAATATCATATTTTTTTAATCTATTTTTATCCTCCCCTACTTAATGGAGTTGGATAGTCATATCTTCTTTTATGATCCTTTTACTGTATTAATGAGCATTAATTCACATATTTGAGTGCCACTTCCTTTGATTGTACATCATCTTTCTATTGCTGTCACCTTTGGTTTTATCATGGAAGATCGAAGATCTTTAGACTGGCTTTATTCATGGGTTTTTGTCAGTACCTTCGATATTTCAATTACAATACTGATTGAGACTCTTCATGTTAATAACTGGCTTGAGTCTTCTCTGTCATATCCTTATGGTCTAGGGTTAAGTATGACTGGAATTGAACATGTGGAGTAACCGGATGAATAGCCCTTGTCAATTATGATTGTCAAAAAACATGACTTTTAATTGCTTGATAGTTTTGGATAAATTCACTTTCATCTTATTTCAATTTGGAAGGCTGAAAAAAATTGACTTTTATGTTGTGTGGTATTGGGTGTTGGAGTAGAATAGGACGGGAATCAACTGCAAAGCTGATGAGAGAGTTCCCCATGCGGGACTTGCGGTATTTCATTCTCTCTATTTATTAAGTTATTGATTATTGATTCTAGAGGAATGTTTTTGGTATTATGAGAGCTCTTATTTAATAACCGGTTTTGTGGTATTGCCTACCTTTCAATCATACAACATTTCCTCAATTATTTGACTAGTAGTTTCTTATTTATTTTGTATTATTTGGTAATTAATGAGTGTGATAAATATGTATTATTTTGAATGCCTTAAGATTCCTTTTCTCCTCTGTTCGTTTTCCTCCTCAATTATCTTATTAATATTCGTTCCTAAATTTTATATAATCTCTCATAAAGTTATTCATACTTTTTTGCTCTTTTTATTTATATTATTTTTATAAGCTATTTTTTTAATTTTATATTTATTATGTTTCAAGCAAAATATTAAACATTTAATTGAATTAATTTCTAAATTACTAAATTTAGTTATTGATATATAAATATTGATAATTTTGCATTCCTTAAGTGCCTCTCATAATCTTCTCCTGTACTCTATTTTTATCCTCTATAATTAATTTAACTATTCACATAAGTTTCTGAATATGTTTTTGCCATTTAAATTATTTAACTTAAATGTGTTAATTTCAGTTTTAAACTATTTAATGTTGTTATATTTGTTTTCTGAAAGGGCCCCATTCGCTGGTAAGGTATACACACGTATACCAAGGTAGACATAAACAATACAGACAAAGAGGCTAGATGCCTTTTAAGGTTGCAGGGTTGACCTTTTTAGTTTATATCTTTTTTGGAGTAAGAGTAGGGTTAAAGCCGTTAGGCGTTTTTGGGTAAGTGGTAGAGAGGATATTGAGAGAGTGGTATTAGGAAAGGGAATCAGATGCTGTAGGTACTGAATCTCGTCTTGGCTGATAAGGAGTTGAGTGTTCCTATCAGATTGTGTAATCTTTGTTTTTTTATCAGTAATATAACTAAACCATTCCTCACCAATCATATTAGGTAGACCATTCATGGAAATAGGTAGGAGTAAAATAGATGTGCATTCTGGTACTCTCTCTATGGAGTTTGGTGATATCTCTGTGAATTTTAATATTTTTGATGCCATGAAACATCCTAGGGAGGAGCACTTTATTTTTTGCATTGATGTGATTGATGATGTTGTGGATGATGTTCTTGCTGATTGATATGCTGATTTTCTAGATATTGCATCTATGAGTGATTGTGCTATTTGTGATTGATTTGATGACACTTGGTGTCCTATATGCACTGAGATTGATGCTGCATTATGTGATGACATTGATTGTGAGAGTATCTCTTTGCATTCTGATATTGACTGTGATGCTTTTTGTGATGTTGATTGTGAGAGCTCTTCTTTACATGATGTGTTGAATTCAGATCCTAACAATGAGTTTGCCTGGACATAGTTCTGCTTCTTTGTGTATGGTTTCCAAGATTTTAGTTGCACACACTACAGAACTTGTGGAACAACCACCCAAGCTCCTCCCCCCATTGAGCAACCACCCAAGTTAGAGTTGAAATCCCTCTCGGATCATTTGAAGTATGCTTACTTGGAGGTGGGTGAGCAATTACCAGTCATTGTGGCAAACAACCTTCTACCGAAGCAAGAAGAGAAGCTGCTAAGCTTATTGAGGACAAACAAGAAGGCGATTGGGTGAACACTAGCTGACATTGTTGGTATTAGCCCTTCCATGTGTATGCATCGGATTTTGTTAGAAGATGAGGCTAAACCAGTAAGGCAACCCCAGAGACGCCTTAATCCCCTTATTTTTGATGTGGTGAAGAAGGAGGTCACTAAGCTTCTGTAAGCTAGTATTATATATCCCATCTCTGATAGCCAATGGTTTAGCCTGGTTTAGGTGGTTCCCAAGAAGTTCGGAGTGACTGTGGTGGCCAATCAGAAGAATGAGCTCATTCCTACTAGAGTCCAGAACAGTTGGAGGGTTTGCATGGATTATAGGAGACTCAACCAAGCCACCGGCAAGGATCATTATCCTTTACCATTCATTGATTAGATGTTAGAGCGGTTGGCTAGTAAGTCTCACTATTACTTCCTTGATGGATACTCCGGCTACTTCCAGATCCATATTGCTCCTGAGGACCAGGAGAAGACTACCTTCACATGCCCCTTTGGAACATATGCCTACAGAAGGATGCCCTTTGGCCTTTGCAATGCACCAAGCACCTTCCAGCGTTGTATGGTAAGTATTTTCTCTGAGTTTCTAGAGGATTGTATGGAGGTGTTTATGGATGATTTCACTGTATATGGGTTTGGTTTTGATGCATGCTTAGCTAACTTGTCTAGAGTTTTGCATAGGTGCATAGAGTCCAATTTTGTGCTGAATTTTGAGAAGTGTCACTTTATGGTTGAGTCAGGGATTGTTTTGGGGCATATTGTGTCTAGTAAGGGTATTGAGGTAGATCTTGCTAAGATTGATGTTATTACTGCTTTACCTTACCCCACATCTGTGTGGGAAGTTCGTTCTTTTCTTGGTCATGTAGGTTTCTATAGGAGATTTATCCAGGATTTCAGTAAGATTGCCCGACCTTTGTCTAACCTTTTGTACAAGGACATCGACTTTGTATTTGATGATGAGTGCAAGTTGGCCTTTGATCATTTGAAGCAGTGCTTGACTACAACCCCTGTAATCCAACCACCAAATTGGCTGCTTCCATTCGAGATTATGTGTGATGCTTCCAACTATGCTGATGGTGCTATCTTGGCTCAGCGGGTTGATAAAGCTTCTCATGTCATTGCATATGCATCCAAGACCTTGGATTCTGCCTAGTCTAATTACACCACCACTGAGAAGGAGTTGTTAGCTATAGTGTTTGCCTTTGATAAGTTTAGATCATATCTGTTAGCCAGTAGAGTTATTGTTTACTCTAACCATGCTGCATTGAAGTTTCTTTTGAGATGCTAAGCCCCGACTTATCCGATGGATGTTGTTGCTCCAAGAGTTTGATGTTGAGATTAGAGATAGAAGTGGAGCACAAAACTGGGTGGCTGATCACTTGAGTCACATTTCTCATTCTCCCTTTCACCCCTCTCCTATTCAGGATGATTTTCTTGATGAGCAGCTTCTTTAGCTGCAAGGTAAGATTCCATGGTATGCGGATCTGGTTAATTATTTGATTGCTAGAGTTTTACCTATTGATTCTACTAGGGCCCAGACTCTGAAATTGCAAAGTGATTCTAAATATTATGTTTGGGATGACCCTTATTTGTGGAGATTTTGTAGTGACCAAGTAATTAGGAGATGTGTGCCTGATCATGAGTTTGATTTTATCTTGCATTTTTGCCATGCTTCTGCTTGTGGTGGTCACTTTGGACCACAAAGAACTGCTAGGAAACGAAAGTGGAAGAAATCACCAAGAGGGGGGTGAATTGAGGATTTTAAAAATTCTTTTCAACTCTTAAAAAAATAAAGCTTAAGAAATGAATAATGAAACAGTAGAGAAAGAAAAGCTCAGACACACAGGATTTATACTGGTTCGGTCTTAACCTTGACCTACGTCCAGTCCCCAGATACCTTCTGGGTGTTTCCACTAGTTCAACAGGTTTTTAACTACAACAATGAAGACAAGACACAATCCTAATCACCTAGGACTTGCTCCCCCTTACACCTTGTAATTTAAACAACCCAACTCATAAGTTCCACAACCTTGAGTTTACACAACCAAATACTTTAAAAGAATTTCAATCTCTCAAAAGAGTGAATATTGATAATCACTGAAGAACAGATAAAAGAATCACAATACAGACTCAAAAATGCAAATGTGTTCAAGTGTAGCTTCGTTGTGTCTTGCTCTGTGTCTTCATAGCCTTTTATAGCCTAGCTAGATGAGCTAGCCGTTGCAATATCTTCTCCAACGTTCAGCTGCAAATATGGGAAATGACAGTTGCATATTTTGCTCTGTTCTTTTAATTCTTTGTTGAAATCCTGGAATGTGTTGTTGCAAAACGTCTTCCAGATTTTTAGTCATTCCATGATCTTAATTCAACTGTTTGAGATGATCTTAATGTGTTACAACGGTCCGAACTGAACATCTGGGATAAGGGAGAAGAATCAACTCTGTTCTTGGTTCTTCATTAAATGCACTTATGCTGGATCTTGATTTCACCTTGATCTTGTGATGAACTTGTCTGAAACTTATCAAAAACTTGATCAATAATGTTAGGAATAATAATACAACAAGATATGATAATTTCAGATTAACCCATAATGATTTCGCAGATTGATTCAATCTGGTTTTTCAAAATCTCTGATGCAAACTCGAGTTTATAATCCTAGACTCGAGTTTGAGGTTCATCCAGAAGACATGACTATTGAGCATTGGTCTAAACTGGCAGTTTGCAAAAGCTAACTCGAGTTTGGTTCTTACAGAAAAGAAAGTCGTGATTTGGTCTTGAATGAGATTTTGAACACATGGCTAAACTCGAGTCATTTAGTGACTGGCTCGAGTTTGAAGCTTTTATGAAAATCTTAATTTTAAGTTCACAGCTTCAAAACTGGAGTTTAGAACTGCATACTAGAGTTTACAAGACCTGAAACATTGTATAGCTCTCTGTATGATCCAAACTTGAGTTTTGATATCCAAAACTCGAGTTTTAGTGAAAACTGAAACTTTTGAAATATCTCCATAAGTGTAAACTGGAGTTTCCATTTTCCAAAATGGATTTTCAAATCAGTCAATTACTTGAGTGTTTTCTGTTTGAGCTAAACTCGAGTCACTAAAATCTTGACTCGAGTTTCAGTGTGAACTGAAACATTTGAAACATCTTTGAGGGCTCAAACTGGAGTTTTCGTTTTCAAAACTGGAGTTTACAAAATAAACAAGAGCTCGAGTGTCTCTGTTATAACCCAGACTCGAGTCTTCTACGTCCAGACTCGAGTTTCAGTTGAAAACTTTAAACTTGAAGACTTTTGTATTTGGTAAACTGGAGTTTGTGGATATGAAACTGGAGTTTTAAAATCTTGATAAAGCATTGAAGCTTCTGTTTGATCCTAAACTCGAGTTTCCAAAACATAGACTCGAGTTTACAGTTCTTAAGAATTTTGATTGCTCTCTGTGTAATGCAAACTCGAGTTTGTCTTACACAAACTGGAGTTTGGCTAGCTTTGTAAAAACTGAGCTTCTGTCTGTCAAGTCCAAACTCGAGTTTTGTTACCTAGACTCGAGTTTGCCTTGAACAGTATGTTTTACAACTTACCAAAGACAAACTTCAAATTTAGTTTACAATTGTCAGTTATCATCAAAACACATAGAGAACTAACAGGAAAGTGTTAGATTGTCGCTTGTTTTGGCCTACCTTATTTCATGATGCTCATATGTTTTGTAAGTCTTGTGATAACTATCAGAGAGCAGGAAGTATTTCTCGTAGGCATAAGATGCCCCAAAACCTTATACTGTTTTGTGAAGTCTTTGATGTGTTGGGGTATTGATTTCATGGGTCCATTTCTTGTTTCTCATGGTCATACTTACATACAGTTGGCTGTGGATTATGTTTCGAAATGGGTTGAGGTGAAAGCCACCCGGACTAATGATTCTTCTGTGGTGGTGGATTTTGTTAGGTCTAACATTTTCTGTAGGTTTGGCATTCCTAGAGCCATCATTAGTGACCAAGGCTCTCATTTTTGCAATCGAAGCATGGGTGCCTTGTTACGCAAGTATGGAGTTCTTCACAAGGTCTCCACAGCATACCACCCCCAGACCAATGGTCAAGCTGAAGCTTCCAATAGAGAGATTAAGCAAATCCTTCAAAAGACTATTAACTCTACCATGAAAGATTGGAGTAAGCGATTGGATGATGCTTTGTGGGCATATCGCACCTCCTATAAGACTCCGATTAGGATGTCTCCCTATCGGCTTGTCTTTGGTAAGGCATGTTATCTTCCGGTTGAGTTGGAGCATCAAGCCTATTGGGCCATTAAGCAGTGTAACATGGATTTGGCTAAGTCTAGGATGGAACGGAAGCTACAACTGTAAGAGTTGAATGAGCTTAGATTGGTTGCCTATGAGAGTTCATGGTTGTACAAGGAGAAGACAAAGGCATTCCATGATAAGCACATCTTGAGGAAAGAGTTTTTTGTGGGCCAAAAAGTTCTTCTATTCAATTCTCGCCTAAAGTTTATACTAGGTAAGCTTCGATCTAGATGGGATATATGACTCTTTTATGGTTGCTAATGTTTTCCCTTTTGGTGTTGTTGAGTTGTGTGATCCACCCACCGGACGGACCTTCAAAGTCAATGGACACCACCTCAAGCAATTTCATGAAGGAGACATGAAGCAACCTGAAGAAGCAGAGATCCTCCTCATTAATGCCACTTATCCTCCATAAACCCCTTGGGGAGTATTCTTCTTTCTTTCCTTCTATACCTCTCTTTTCTTTTCTTTTATTTCTTCCATTTCGCATCTTTCTTTTTCCAAATAAAATTAGTTGGTAAATAATACAGTTTCTCTTTCTATAATTGTCACATCTTACAAACTTGGACATTTGGGTTTTGGTAGATTATTCTGTTAGACTGCAATTCTGGACTCTTGGATTATATGTCTTGGTAGTTGATTTTGTAGTGCTGACTTCATGATTTGATATTTCGCTATGTGAGATTTTGGGCCTATTTGAATGGAACTTATCTTTTACCATTCTTTCTTTTATGTGTGCATCTACTCATGATTCATGTTTTCTAGAACTTGCCCCCTTTCTTTTTGAAACTACATTTTCACTTACATGTGTAAATATGATGGAGGCTTGTTTTCTTTCTTTCATTTCCCTACTTTGGCCAAATAGCTTTCCCTTGCATCATTTTCCCTTTGCTAGCCCCTTTGTGCCTTCATGACTCATCCTTTTACAAACCACATTACAAGCCTAAGTGTAAAACCAATTTTTACCGCACCTTGGAATTATATTAAGCATTGGTTTCACTTTTGTTTTGTGTTTAAGTGTGGGGGCTGCTCAGGAGTGCAACAATTTAAGTGTGGGGGAGAGATACTTGATTTGGTCATTTAAAAAAAACGAAAAAAATAAAAGAAACAAAGAAAAAGAAAAGAGCAAGAAAAAGAAAGAAAAAAAAGAGGAAAAAAAGCAAAAACAAAGAAAGATGAGCAAAAAAGAAAATGGTCATTCTCTTTAACTAGTGCTCTTTTAGATTTCCTTGGTGCTTAGCCTCTCTTATCCATACTTCTACATACCTTCACCCTAACCCCATTACAACCATAAATAATAAGCTGTTTTGATTTATGCATGCATGTGTTTTGAGTAGTGGAGAAGTAGAAATTGAGCAAGCCTATGGTAAAACAATTTTCTTGAGTAGAATTTGAGTGATACACTTACCTCCTTATACACTTGAGAGATTGATTGAAGGCATCCCTTGAGAGATCACATTGTGTGATTAGCATCATTGATTGAGATTGCCATGATTTGTAATTTGAGATGAAAGGATTTCAGTCTTGATTGCTTGGTCTTTTGAAATCTTGTGTTCCTTGTTCAAATTTTTACATTGTTGGCAATTACTAGAAATGAGAATTTTCCTTTTTCCAATTTTCTTTTCTTTTTGATTTTGCCAGGGTGCAAAAGGATAAGTGTAGGGGAATTTGATAATTGAATATTTTACACACTTATTTTGTATCTTTTAGGTAATAAATTAGGATTGTTGGCTAATGAATAATAGGCTTTAATGCTTATTTGGGCTCTGGGCTTTTATTTGGATTTGATTCATTTTCATGATAAAAATTCCATATTTAATATGCTTCACTATTTTAACCATAACTTTTGAACCAGACATCGGATTTGCCTCATTTTTGTCTCATATTTTAGATGATTCAAAGGGCTACAAATGTTATGAAGACTTAGAAGGAAAATTCGGTCAAGAGGATGGTCAAACTTGGAGCCAAAGTCAGAGACGTTTTTCTGGATTTTTTTGGGCCTGAATATTGTATTTAAAAACCCATTTACCATTTATTTCGTTTTGGGCCATTGTGCAGCCCTAGCCCATTTCCATTTTAGGTTAAGTTTAAGTTAGAAGTAGCCACAAACAGAATGGTCATTACGTTTTGGGATTATTCTGGATTGAATTGAGGAGCTTCATTTTTCTCTGAAATGTTCTTCATGTTCTTCATATGTTCATCACTTTTTCCAGCCATGATTAGCTAAACTTCTGTGATTAGCCCTCGGATTAAGGATTCCACTATCCAGAGGATTCGTTCTTAATGGTAACAAATATCATTTCTGTTTTGTAATTTCAGATTCGATTTACTTTCGGATTGGGTGTCAAATCTAACATCCAGATTGAGAAATCCCAATGATTCAGTCCAAACTAAGTTCAAGTGCTTGTTGTGCGATCGTACAGTGACACACTACTATTTGGGTAAATGCTAGATGATCATTTAGTTGAGGGGTTCTCTGGACGAACTAGAGATTTCAGTTCGTCCAGAATCAATCATGAGTTTGTTTAAAAATTTGTTTCGTCCAAGGAAGGAAAATAGTGGAATTCGAAATCCTGGGTTAATCTTCTGTTTATCTATTTAATCTTCGTTTTACTTGTTTGATCTTTACTTTATCGATTTCTGTTTAGTTCTACATTAATATTCAGTGCCTTGAAAAAAATTCCCCCCAAATTGTTACTGTTCTGTTTCATTATTGTTGTTACTGATTTAAACCTACTGCAAATTCTTTGGGAAAACGATCCAGGTTACACTATATTGCAAATCTTTTGTTAACTTGGTTATTTTGGGAGAGATCAAGATAAATTTCTGTCACTTTAGAAGGAGAGTGATTTGGGGACGAAGAATAGAGAACTACCCTTTGAAGGGCTGATTTGGTCCCATTAATTCAAATTACTGGGAAGATTTTGAGATCCCACCATTTTTAGAGGGATTCCAATTTCCCACATTTATGGGAGCTTGGAGCTAGGCGGGAATTGACATTTACCGGAACTCTGGGCACCAAACGTGTTTTGGCCCTGGGAACTCTATTATGTTCCCATTCCCTCCTATCAGTTCCCTGGACCAAACGAGACCTTATTTCCTCTCGCATTACCGTTAAGTTGGCCCACACGAAGAAAAAGAGGGGAGGGGCCGAATGTCGTAAAGTCTCTTTACTTGTTGGCCAAGTTACCTATACGTGGTGGCTAAGCTTTTCCTGGGTCTGTGCACGAAGCCTTTCAGTTGCCCTTTTTCCTCTCTCATCGACATCATGTCAGTCAACATAGGGAAAGAGAGGAGAGACGCCGAACATAGCAAAAAACTCTTCACTTCAATACCATGTTGTCTCTACTTGTTGGACAAGTTTTTCCTTGGGATGCCCAACAAGCATTTGACTCCCCTTACTTCCCCTCTTTCACTATCATTAAGCGGGACCACACGTTGAAAAAGAGGGGGCAGGCCGAATGTGGGGGGAGAAGTCTCTTTACCTGTTGGCCAAGTTATTCTTGGGGATGCCCAAAGGCCTTTTGCTCTTCCTATTTCCCGTCTTACGTCACTATGTAAGCCAACATGGGGGAGAAGAGGGGAGATGCCGGATATAGTAGAATCCTGCCTACTTGTTGGCTAAGTTGTCTTCACTTGTTAACCAAGCTTTTCCTCGAGATGCCCAAGAAGCCTTTGATCTCCCTTGTTTCCTCTCTCACTATCGTTAAGTCGGCCCGCATGATAGGAGAACTCAATTACTTCCTTGGTTTGAAAATCAAGCAAAAGAAGAATGGAATCTTCATATCTCAGACCAAGTATCTCAATGGACTAGCGTAATGGAGCTAAGACTCTAATGAGCTCAACCACTTTATTGGATGCTGATGAAAAAGGTAAGGATTTTAACATCACAAGATATAGAAGAATGATTGGATCATTGCTCTATCTCACTGTAAGCCGCCTTGACATCCAATTCAGTGTTGGGATATGTGCAAGGTTTCAATCCACTCCCAAGGAGTCTTATGTTGAAAATGTGAAGAGAATCTTCGAATACCTTGCTGACACAAAGTCCCTTGGTCTGTGGTGTCCCAAAGGTCAAGCTGAACACTTGATGGCTTATTCAGATTCAGATCATGTTGGATACAAAACAGATAGAAAGAGCACAAGTGGCCAATGTCAATTTTTTGGTGGCTTACTTGTCTCTTAGTTTAGCAAGAAACAAATAACTGTGTCTGTGTCATCGACTGAAGCTAAGTACATTGCTGCATCAAGTTTAAAAGACCATCCGGTTATTGGCAATAAATGAGTATTCAAATAAATGAGTATTCAAGAACAAATAAGATGAATCTACAATCATTGTTCGTAACAAGGTAAGATTAGTTGCAAAAGGCTATATTTAAGAAGAAGGAATTGATTATGAAGAAACTTATGCTCTAGTGGCAAGATTGGAAGCTATAAGAGTTATTCTAGACTTTGCTTGCATTAAACGATTCAAACTTTGTCAAATGGATATGAAATCTACTTTTTTAAATGGTTTTATCTAAGAGGAAGTTTATGTTGAACAACCTCCTAGATTTGAAGATAATCATCATCCTGATCATGTGTTTCATCTCAAAAAGGCTTTATATGGCCTTAAGAAAGCTCCTAGAGCTTAGTATGACAGACTCTTGATCAAGGATTTGTTAGAGGGAAAGTAGATACAACACTCTTCATAAAATGCAATAAGAAAAATGACTTATTAATTGTCCAAATATACGTTGATGATATTATTTTTGGAGCAACTAATGTTACTTTATGTGAAGAGCTTTCTAAGACAATGCTGAAGATGGAATATCACCTAGAGGGGGGGTGAATAGGTGATTTAAAAATCTAACTGCTTAATCAAAATTTTCACAAATTAATGAACTAACTGAGCAAGAGTTTAAAGGAGAAGGAACACGAGAGAATTTATCCTGGTTCGGTCTATCCTGACCTACGTCCAGTCCCCAAGAACACCTTGGGATTTTTCACTAACTTCAGAATACAATTACACAACTCGGAATGATCCTTCAAACTCACTCCCCCTTACTACTTGTAATTGTACACCCTTACTTAAGGTTCCACAACCTTAAGATTTTACAAACGAATGAAAATTGAATGTTTAAGTAACTCATCACGAGTTGAATAATAAATTATCACTGAAGTACAAGTTGAGAGTAATGAAACTGAAAAGATAATAACTCAGAGTAAATGCGCAGAGTTTCGGTAGTTGGCGATATTGAATGCTTAGGTTTTTTTATCCTTCGCCATTAATGCCATTGGGAGAAACTGGAAGGTGACCGTTGTTACTTGTTTAAATTTCCATTAGGCTCAAGTTCCTCGTTAATCAGAATGGACCGTTGAACCTTCAGCTTCTTGCATTTAATGTATTGTGCCGTTGGTTGTACTTGAAAGCTGGAATAAGAATGTCTCAAAAAATGTCTTTGTTCTGCTGCAGCGTTAATTCCATATGTTGCTATGTTTTTCTGCTCTTTCTGCTGTGCAATAAATGTGATGACGTGAGCATTCGCTTTATGTTGCTTTTCATTTATTGCTTCGTTTTGAATCCTGAAATCACTAGCAAACATGTTGAAAGTGTTTTATAAATGATTATTTATCAATCTGGTAAGTATCAGCTTAAGTTCAAAGCATTTGGAGAGTTCCAGAAATGATTCGCAGTTTTTTTCGTATAAGAACTCTAGTTCTTATCACAAGAACTCTAGTTCTGTGTAATGGCCCAGACCCAGTTTCAAAGGAACTCGAGTTCTTAAAGAAGAACTCTACTTTAGAACTCTAGTTCAATATGCAAGAACTCTAGTTCTTATACTTTCCAAAAAGGTCCGAGCGTTTTTCCTTATGAAGAACTCTAGTTCTTTCTCAAGAACTCTAGTTCTTGAATGAGAACTCTAGTTCTTGTGTTTGCAAAGGAACTTCGCTGTTTTACAAAATGAAGAACTCTAGTTCTTGTTCAAGAACCCTAGTCTTGAACTCTAGTTCTTGTTCAAGAACTCTAGTTCTTATGTTCCTGAAGAATTTTGGACAGAACATAATTTTGCGAACTCGAGTTCTTATGTCAAGAACTCTAGTTCTTGAATGAAGAACTCTAGTTCTTAAGTAAGAACTCTAGTTCTCATGGATTGAAAAATTTTTATATGATGCAAAGGCCGCGAACTCGAGTTCTACTCCCAAGAACTCAAGTTCTCAATTTGACAGATTGAGAGCATCAAAAGGCGTGAACTCGAGTTCTACTCCCAAGAACTCGAGTTCTCAACTTATTAGATTGAGAACTTCCTTATCAAAGGCCACGAACTCGAGTTCTATGACCAGGAACTCGAGTTCTTACTGCTCAACTTTTCTAAAACCTGAGTTTTAATGCCCAGAACTCTAGTTTTAAGAACCAGAACTCTAGTTCTTGTTAAACCAACAACTAACAAGTGTTTTTATCATCAAAACTTAAGTTGAGAACTAACAAATGCAGGGGGAAATTGAGATGTTAATGATGGGTGAGTTGAACTACTTCCTTGGTCTGCAAATCAAGCAAAAGAAGAATGAAATCTTTATATCTTAGACCAAATACCTAAGAGATGTCTTGAAGAAGTATGGTATGATTAATACAATGGAGCTGACATTCCAATGAGTTCAACAACTGGCTTGGATGTTGATGAAAAAGGGAAAGACTTCAACATCACAAGATATAAAAGAATGATTGGATCATTCTCTATTTGACAGTAAGTCGTCCTGACATTCAATTCAACGTGGATATTTGTGCAAGATTCCAGTTGGCCCCCAAAGAATCTCATGCTGAGCATGTGAAGAGTATATTCAGATATCTTGCAGGCACAGAGGAACTTGGTTTGTGGTATCCCAAAGGACAAACTGAATATCTTGTGGCTTATTCAGACTCGGACCATGCTGGATATAAAACTGACCAGAAGAGCATAAGTAGTCAATGAGAGTTCTTTGGTGGTGCTCTAGTGTCTTGGTACAACAAGAAACAAAATAGGTCTCATTATGATCCACCGAAGCTGAATACATTGTTGCATCTAGTTGTTGTACACAAGTTTTGTGGCTCAAGCAACAATTTCAAGATTTAGGAATCCACCTCAAAGAAATACCAATCCTCTGTGATAACACCAGCATAATCAACTTGGCGAAAAACCAGGTTCAACATACAAGGACCAAGGACAACGATGTTAGACACCGTTTCATCAGAGACCAATTGCAAAAGAAAGATGTCAAGGTGTTGTTCATTCCCACTCATCATCAACTCATTGACATCTTCACAAAGCCTTTAGCCAAAGAGCAATTTGTGTTCATCAGGAGAGAATTGGGAATGGTAAATCCCAATGAATTGTAAGTTATCGTCACTTAATGTTAGTTTTATGTTTTTTTGATGAAAAAATTTACTAACTTAAGCATCGGAGTATGTAGACTTTATTTTTGCATAATTAGTGAAGATAAAAAGTGACAGTAAGTAACAGAGATCAAGTGACTCGAGTCACTCCTCATTAAGCTTAATATGCCTTGTCTAAGTTAACTGGAGTCAAGAGTTATTTAACTCCAGTAATATCGAGGAAATTTGTTTGGAAAATTCTTATTTAGATGACTAGAGTCATTAAATGAATAATTTGAGTCACATATTTGTTCCTCAACTAATGATTTTCTTGAGGTATTCATGACTCTAGACATTCTAGATGTTCTTGCAATCAAAGGATTACAAGAGATAACATTGGAATTTGAAAAGTCATCTCAACTCAAGTAATGACAAGAGCTACTATAGTCAAAGGATTACAAGAGATAACATTGGACTTAAAATATGTTTTTTACTATAAATTTCCAAAACTCGAGTTAGTCACTTAATGACTTGAGTTTAGGTCTTGCTCAGAACATGTCTCAAAGATCAAATCACAACATTCTTTTGGGTGTTTGAAGAAAACTCGAGTTTAGGTTGAAAATGGAAGAAATCACCAAGAGGGGGTGAATTGGGGATTTAAAATTTTTTTTCGAAAGACACCCAAGTTTTTGAATTGAAAAACAGAATGTAAGAAGGCAAAGAGAGAGAAGCTTAGACACAGAAGATTTATACTGGTTCGGTCCTAACCTTGACCTACGTCAAATCCCCAGATATCTTCTGGATTTTTCAACTATCAATATTCTCTTATTACAACAATATAACTCCCAAGCAATCCTAATCAACTAGGACTTGCTCCCCCTTACACTTTGTAATTAAAAGACCCAACTCACATGTTCCATAACCTTGAGTTCTCTCAAACAAGTAATCAAAATGATTTTCAAAACAATACTCTCAAAAGAGCAGATATTGATAAACACTGAAGTTCAAATAAAATGCACAACAATGACTCAAATTGAAAATGTAATCAGTTGTAGTTCTGTATGTTGATGCAATAAGTCTTCTTGGGTATTTATAGCTTGATCAGAGAAACTAGCCGTTGCATTTTCTTCTCTTTTGTTCTTTAATGTTCAGCTTCATTTCTGGAATATGACAGTTGCATATTTTTCTCTATTCTTTCAATTCTTAGCTAGAATCTTGGATTTAGACGTTGCATATGATCTTCTAGTTTTTCTGTCATTCCATAAACCTTATTTGACTGTTGGAGAGTGATTTGATTGACCTATAATAGAGTGACTTGAACCCTTGGAAAAAAAGGAGAAGTTTCAGGCTTGTTCTTGGTTCTTCATTAAATGCATTTAACCCATATCTGATTTCACCTTGATCCTTACTGAATTCATCTGAAACTAATAAGCATTTTGATCAAGTATATGCATATATGGTGATTCACAACTTATCATGTGAGTAAATTGACTTATAAGTTTGAATCAAATAGGTATAGGATCTCGTTTATGAAACAGAGTTCCGTTAAGCTCGAGTTAAGAATATGTAGGCTCGAGTCTAATTTGCTGTAGACTTTTTGACAACTCTCTGTCTGAGCCAAACTTGAGTTTATAAGTTCAAGGCTCGAGTTTGCTTCAGTAAAACTCTTTTTGAAAACAGAGATAGGATTAAGTCTACATAATCATGTCCGAGTCTATATTTCAAAATATTTTTGAATGCTCTCTGTAAGGGACAAACTCGAGTTTAGCTTATCAGGCTCAAGTTTGTACACATGAACAATGAAGGGAGAACTCTCTGTAAGACTTAAGCTTAAGTTAGATAAAAACATGCTTAAGTCCCAAAATGTCAACATGCTCTCTGTAAGGTATAGGCTCGAGTTCATTATGTCAGACTCGAGTTTAAATAAGGGCGACAAACTTGTTTTGCTCTCTGTAACCTGTAGACTCGAGTTTAATATAATGGGCTCGAGTTTAGTTCCGATAAAAACTTGAAACTTGCTATCTATCACGAGTAGGCTCAAGTTTATCAAAGGAGACTCGAGTTTGCCTAAGTTCAAAAACACTTATTCTTCTGTATGTTAAGTATGAACTCGAGTGTAACAGGATTAAGCTCAAGTTTGACTTACATAACAAGGATTAACTCAATGTTAACAAACTTCTACCTTTCTTTGAATTTTAACAACAAAGAGCAACTTCTTAGTTTACAATTGTCAATTATCATCAAAACACATAGGGAACTAACATTCTCCCCCTTTTTGATGATGACAACACTTGTAAACTATCTTTACAGAGATTTTGACAGCATTGAGTATGTTAAGTTTAAGCAAAATGTAAAGTTTATTTGAGTTAGACTCAGATGCTTAAACATTCATTCCAGATAACTTAAAGCATTCATTGTATCGAGTTCAATATACAAGATTAAACTAAGATAATTACTCTTGAGTTATAGAGTGTGTAATCAATTAAGATAGTGAAAATCCCAAAGAGTTTGGGGACTGACCGTAGGTCAAAAGGTTGGATCAAATCAATATAAATTCCTTGTGTCTTGCTCTTCTTCCTTATACTCTACATAACTCTGTTTTTAATGTTAAAAAACAGAGCAATTTCAAAAGAATTTTAAAATCCCCAATTCACCCCCTCTTGGTGATTTGCTCCACTTTCATGTTTCGTACCTTTTTGCTAGTTACACATTTCCTCGTAATTTGTGCCTTTCAAATGGACTTATGTGGGCTCAGATCATCAGTCTCTTCTCCCTGACCACAGGTGGTCGAAATTCAATGCCTTAGGGAGCAAGAAATCCATATATTAGTATCCGGGTCGGTTCCCCTTTATTGGTTAACGTTTCCCCAAGCCTTTGACCTTTTAATTGGGCTTTTATATGTGTTTAAATCAGCTTTTCCTATCCCTTGATGTGGCTGCACGTTTTTCTCTATTCTTTAGGAATAATAAATGTATATTTAAATGTCTCATAATTACCTCGTACTTCGTGGTGCCAAAAAGTCAAATATCCAATCCCAAAACGCCTTGTGTTCCACTAGCATTATTACCTTTGACTTTTGTAATTATGAAGGGATGTGTCACCATTCTATTTCGCCAACACAAAAGTATGTCATCATTAATCATTATGACCTTACTTTATTAAAGTTACTTTATCAGTGCTCACTCGAGATCCTACCTGAGTTTTACTCGGGTTTTCTTCACGAATACCGATGTTCTCTAAAAAACGCAGGGCACCCCTGATTGCCCTGAATGCTACATACTCACTTATACCGACATACTTTTACCCAACTAATTGTCCTATACCTTAAGACGTAGTTAGGTGGAATCTTTCCAAACCGGATTTACATCATATAGGTCATCGATGCCCCTTTCCATTAGCACTTCAATTCCATGGCTTGAACATACTAGGTCCATTGACCCGTATAGCTGAGTTACTTATTCTCAGAGAGGCTTCCTAACCCTCGACATTCTTGGGACTCTTCTCGAATCGGGCTTAGTCGTTGGCCTACTTTAGGTTTATTCTCAATTCTTAGGGTCCAAAATTCGGGATGTTACAAATTGAATATAGGTGATACTCGTGTGTTGCATACACACACTCAAGTATTGTCTCCCAATGCTCAAGTGTTGATGAACTTGCATTTAAAGAGACTCATTTGAAGAATGAAGCTTCCTTGGAAATAAGTGAAATCTTCCAAACACTTGAGTACTGGAATCCTACACTTGAGTCTTTCATAGCATGACTCGAGTATTAATGCTTTGTGAGTGGTATAATACTATTCAGAAAGAATAGAGTTCAAAGAGGAAGATACATTACTATCTACCACTTGAGTGTTTCAACATTGCACTTGAGTATCATGATTGACACTTCATTATGAGGTGAAAATGGAAGAAATCACCAAGAGGGGGGTGAATTGGGGATTTCAAAAATTCTTTTGAACTCTTTTTCCAAACTTGAAAAGTAAATAATGAAAGAGTAAGGGAAGAAAAGCTGGACACACAGAATTTATATTGGTTCGGTCTTAACCTTGACCTACGTCCAGTCCCCAGATATCTTCTGGGTATTTCCACTAGTAGAACAAGCTTTTGTAAACTTAATTTGAAGTTTGTCTTTGAAAGTTGTAAAACTTTCTGTTTAAGGCAAACTCGAGTTTAGGTAGCTAAACTCGAGTTTGGACTTAGCAGACAGAAGCTCAAATTTTAACATAATAGGCCAAACTCCAGTTTGCATAAGCAAACTCGAGTTTGCAGAGTTACAGAGAACAATCAAAGTCTTTAAGAGTTGTAAACTCGAGTCTATATTTATAAACTCGAGTTTAGATCAAAGGCAGAGTGACATTCGAATTTCAACTTGTTTCCAAACTCTACCTTTGATTCTGAGAAACTCCAGTTTACAAGAAAGTTTAAATGCTAAAAAGTTCAAAAGACTTGTAAACTCGAGTCTATGTTTTGGAAACTCGAGTTTTGAGATCAAACAGAAACTTCAACGTTTTTATCAAATTTTCAAACTCTACCTTTGATCCTTCCGAACTCCAGTTTACAAGAAAAGTTTAAGAGCTAAAGACTCGTAAACTCGAGTCTGGGTTAAGCAAACTCGAGTTTAGGATAAACAGAGACACTTGTGTTGTTACTTGCTTTGTAAACTCCAGTTTTGGTTTCAGTGACTCCAGTTTGCACTTTAATGAAAAGTTTTCAAAGTTTGAATATACACTGAAACTCGAGTCAGATTTCTGGAAACTCGAGCTTAGGACTGTTTTAAAAACACTTGGACTATTACATGATTTCTAAACTCCAGTCTTGAAAATGGAAACTCCAGTTTGAGCTTTTAAAGGTATTTCAATGTTTCAGTTTTCACTGAAACTCGAGTCAAGGTTTTGGTGACTCGAGTTTAGCTCAAAGAGAAAGCCTCGAGCAAATGACTATTTTGAAAACTCCAGTTTGAGAAACATAAACTCTAGTTTACAGTTATAAAGATTTTTTCAAAAGTTTCAGTTTACACTGAAACTCAAGTTTTGTATATCAAAACTCGAGTCTGGACTATACAGAGAGCTAAGTAACATTTCAGGTTTTGTAAACTTCAATTTACGTTTTCTAAACTGGTGTTTTGATGATAACTAACAGCTTTAACTACAACAATGTAAACTACAAGCAATCCTATTCACCTAGGACTTGCTCCCCCTTACACTTTGTAATTAAGCTACCCAACTCACAGGTTTCCACAACCTTGAGTTTACACCCACAACTATTGATTTCAAAGAATCAAGACTCTCAAAAGAGTAGATATTGATAAACATTGAAGAACAGATCAAAAACAACAATACATACTCAAAATGCAAATGTAATCAAATGTAGCTTTGTTGTGTATATTCTGCTTTGAGTCTTCATAGCCTTTTATAGGCTAACTAGAGGAACTAGCCGTTGCATTTTCTTCTCTAACGTTCAGCTACAAATCTGGAAAATGACAGTTGCATATTTTCCTCTGTCCTTTCAATTCTCAGCTGGAATCTTGGAATATGTTGATACAGATAGTCTTCCACGTATTCAGTCGTTCCATAACCTTCATTTGACCGTTGGAGAGTGATTTAATTGATCCATAACGGTCTGTGCTGAACCATTGGGATAAAGGAGAAGGGTAAGCCCTGTCCTTGGTTCTTCATTTAATGCACTTATTCCAGATCTGATTCCATCTTGATCTTAGCTGAACTTATCTGAAAATTACTCAAAACTTCATCAAAGATATTAGAAACAATAGTATCATATGATAAAACATTTTCAAATTGACCCATAAAGATTACGCAGATCAACATCATCTGGTTTTTCAAAATCACCGTTGTAAACTCGAGTTTGTAATCCTAGACTCGAGTTTGGGGTTCATCCAGAAAGCATGAATGTTGAGCAACGGCCTAGATTGGAGTTTATAAAAATCAAACTCGAGTTTGGTTCTTACAGAGAAGACTGTCGGGCTCTGGTCTTGGAATGGAGCTTTGGACATGTAGCTAAACTCGAGTCAATTAATGACTAACTCAAGTTTGGGGCTATGTCAAGAGGATAAGTCTAAGTTCAAGAACTTCCAGACTAGAGTTTAGAAGCATAAATTGGAGTTTCCAAAACAAACATATTGGTGGTCTTTCTGTATGACTCAGACTTGAGTTTACAGAAGCAAACTCGAGTTTCAGCAAGAACTGAAACTTTGAAATTTTTCTTCGTCAAGTGTAAACTGGAGTTTGCAAGACTTGTGAAAATACTGAAGTTTCTCAATTCTTTCTGTTTAGTCTAAACTCGAGTTTCATGGTCTAGACTCGAGTTTGTCTTGTTCAAAATTTTGAGTTCTCTCTATATCTTCCAGACTTCAAGTTTGTCTGAGCAAACTGGAGTTTAGCTTGTCGTGAAAAACTTTGAATACTTTCTGTGACTCCGCAAACTCGAGTTTGACTAAGCAAACTGGAGTTTGGCTTTCTTGCAGAATTGAGCAACTCTCTGTCAAGTCTCAAACTTGAGTTTACATACCTAAACTCGAGTTTGCCTTTGACAGTAAGTTTTTCAACTTACCAAAGACAAACTTCATACCAAGTTTACAATTGTCAGTTATCATCAAAACACATAGAGAACTAACATGAGGGTCATTTAATTTCCAACCAAAAATGCCCTCCTCTCTCCTCTGATTTTATTGGTTCCCATTTCAAACTTTCTTCTTCTCTCATTGCCGTCGAAGAATATGGCCACTGCTAGTGAACTTCTAATCTCAGACCCTGTTATTCCTCCCAAATCTCTTTTGACTTTGGTTGATCATCCTGTGCCTCCTCAATTCCATGTAAATTGCTTCCATTTTTAAATTCTCTAACGGTTTTATTCTTTGTTAGCATACCATTATATATCAAGAATATTAGTTATTTTCATCTTCGTGAACATGCACAATGAAGCTGTCTATTCTGAGATGAATAGTGTTTGGTGGCTACCTCCATCTCATCCTACCTAATTGCTCACTCTGATTCTTAAGCTTTGTTTGGTATATAGCATTAAATTTGAGGGATTGAGATTAAGAATGGCATTGGAGTGGGATTGGGATTGAGAACTTAAAATTATGTTTGGTATGAAGTAATATTTAGGAGGAAAATTAAATTAATTTTATCTAATAATAAGTGATAAGTTATAAGAAGACTACAATGCCCTTATAATAAATCAAAAAACTTTATTGACTCTTGGTACAAACCTTCCCTTTCTTGCCCTACCCCTCAACTTTGTGCCTACTTGCTCAACGCCCTCATTGGCAGTTTAGTTCACAAACCAAACCTATTGGCCCTTTAGCATCTTCTTTCCACCTTTTACATTCCAAATTGGGAAATTGTGCCAAAGTATGTACATAAGTCATGTACGTTTTGTTATCTCGTACACAAACAATTGAAATTATGCCAATTCTATACCAACCCATTCTTAATAGGGAAAATGAAACTTAAATACCATATGAATTTCTTAAATCCAGAGAAGCTATTAAACTTGTGGAAGAAAAGAGAAAGGATAAGTGGCAATCAAGGATATGGAAATTTTAAAGAAAAGTCCAAAATGTCATTCACATATTGAAGAACACCAAGAAGATCCAATGCTTCGACCTTCATGATCTCATTGGAGACCAAGAAAAGCATGTCGGAGCTTTGGCTAGCTATGGTACAGGGCTTGTTGAAGGTTTGATTCTGGCGAATGTAGAGGAAGATTAGAAGAACTAGGAAGAGTAAGATGAAGAGGAAAAAGGCAAATTGGGCTCTAACTTCTTCTTCCTTTAACGCTTACACTTGCGTCATGGTCCCTAAATTGGGTTGGGTTGGGTTAAGGTTTAAATCGATTTGATTTGATTTACTATCTACACACGCAAAAAATAAGGGGGAAAAGAAAGGAAATACCACTTGAAATTCAAAATGAATAGTATCTGGGTTTTGAGGAAGAAGAAGGTGAACAATAAACATGAGATTTAACAAAAGTCATAATGAGAATTATAAGCCTTTAATGGGATCAACATTTTTAGTAATGGCTTGAATAAGTTCATTCGTCAAGTGGAACTTATATCACTCAGGAAAAACCAAAACTAAGAACCATTAACAAAATTAGTAATGGGAATACAAGTTCGTGAATGATATTAATAAGTTTAGTAATGAGTTTAACAAGTTCATTCGTCAATTGGAACTTATGTCACTTTTGACTTGTTATTCATATTAGTAAACTTGTTAATCACATTAAAGAACTTGTTATTCTCATTACTAATTTTGTTGATGGTACTTAGATTTTAGTTTTTTCATACATAAGTTTCACCTGACGAATGAACTTATCAACCCATTATTGAACTTATTAATCCCATTAAAGAACTTATTATTCCCATTACTACTTATGTTAAATCTCATGTTTACTGTTCACCTTCTTCTTCCTCAAAATGCAGATACTGTTCATTTTGAATTTTAGGTGGTATTTCTTCTTCTTTCCTTAATTTTTGTGTGTATGCATAGAAATAAAATTAAATCAATTCAAACATTAACCCAACCCAACTTGATTGAGGGACAAGATACGAGTGTGAGCATTAGAGGAAGAAGAAGTTAGAGCCCGATTTTCCTTTTCATCTTCATCTTTGTCTTTATGGTTATTCTAATTTTCCTTTACATTTGCCAAAATCGAACCTCTAACAAGCCTTGTACCATAACCAGCCAAAGCTCCAACATGATTCCGTTGGTGTCCAAGGAGATCGTGGAAGTTGAAGCCTTGGATCTTCTTGGTGTTCTTCATTATGTGAAGGGCAGCTTGGACTTTTTTTTCAAAATTTCCATATCACTGATTGCCCATATCCCTTCTCTATCCTTTCACAAGTTCAATCAGCTTCTCTAGATTTAGGAAATTCATATGGTATTGAATTGTCATTTTCCCTTCTTAGTAATTAAGATAAAATTTTAAAAATTTTGATATTTATATGCATAGGATCAGTTTCTTTTCATTGACCTGTATGTTTTCATCCTGAATTTGCTATTATATTAGCAATGTAGGTCCTTAAGCAAGAATGGGAGGTTGGGTTGCATTGTATTCCTCAAAGTGCGAATAAATTGGTCAAATTCAGAGGGATACCAAGGAAGATAGGAAGAGATTAAACAACTGAGGACTAGATCAAAGATAGAGGAAGCAATTAGAGATGGAGGAGGTTTGAATGAAGTTACTTTTTCTACTTTCATTTCAAAGATTAAACTCTCTAAGATGTTGGATCTGGCTGTCACCCAAAAGGGGGGGTGAATTGGGTGTCCGATTAAAACTTATGAACTTTGAAACACTTTTCGCAACTTACAGAAAGCAATTCGTATGATAGTAGTAAGTTGTAAATCGACAATCATTCATTCAACCATATATACTAGAAATAAAAGAGTTTAGGGAAGAGAATATGCAAACTGTGATTTATCCTGGTTCGGCCGAATCCTGACCTACGTCCTGTCTTCAGGCTCCTCTTGAGATTTCAATCCACTATCTCCTTGTTTAACCGGGCACAAGAGAAAAGCCTTTACAATCTCATAAGTTTAGTCGGGCACTTGTGCAGCCTTTACAATCTCTTACAGAGATACTCCCCCTTACACGCCGTAAGCTTAGAATCTTCCACTCAAGATTACCCAATCTTGAGTAACTCTCAGATAAACTGATTTACAGATAGATCTTCTCTCTCAAAAGTGAATGAATAATCACTGAAGTACAATATCAATAATCTTACTCTCTCTACGGTAAAATGAATAACATGGAGAAACAGAGAGTGTATAGGCTAAGTGTATATTGACATATTGACCGTGAGTATCATCTCATTGGCTTCGTTGAATCATTTGTCAATCGTCAATCATCATCCATCATTTATCGTCACCTCTTCCGGTTTGAAGGCTTCGCTATTTATAGCTAATCGTCTTTTCACCGTTGCGGGCAATCGACTGTTGGAAGAATTTGAATAAGTATCCATTGGGAATGTTGAAGTATGTATCCGTTATGAATGGCGGACGAAAGCATTGAACCTTGAAACATTCTCCAATGCCATTCATGTTTCTTAAAGTGTCTGTACTTTGCTGTGTGTTGTCCTTCGTTTAATAAATGTCTGTTGTGGCATTTATCTGCTCAAGGACAAATAGCCGTTGTGAGCTAATTTTAATATCGGTCCGTTGTGTCTCTTCGAGATTCTGTTTAAGCATAAATTCATCAGTGGCCGGCATGCTTTTGGTTCGAAGGCTCCATATCCATTTGCGTCTATTGGAGCATCTGTACTTCGCTGTATGTTGTCCGTCATTTGAAATCGCTGAACCGTGGAACATTCTCCCATGCCATTCCCATCTCTGTTTGTCTCCCAGTGAAGTCTCTTTATTAGGATGGGCAGCAACTGGACAATTCTCTTTGTTTAATCCAAGTTGAAAATAATCTCTGACATACATGATGGCACACCATACTGCAATTGGGACTTTTCAACTAAGCAAAAACTATTGCCCTGTTTTTCGAGACATATTCGAGTGTATTGCCACGTAGGATTGCTCTTTGCTTGATTTCAAACTAAGCAATGCTAATTAACTGAAACTCGATCAAAGACATGATTAAATATGAATAGATGAGTTTAAAGATGATTAACTAAGGTTAGGTAATGGCCCATAGAATTTCAAAGGCAATTGATGCATCAAATATGATGTACATGCAGTAAATGCATTCTGCATACATTCTCAAGAATCATTTCGTTATTCTCGAGAGTCATAAACCATTTCTTGAGAATCGGCGAGGTTCATGCATAGATCAATGATATTCCATTGTCTTTTATGTAGCATTCTCGAGAATTACTCTTCCATTCTTGAGAATCAATTTGAGAGCAGAGTCTGGTCTGATAGTTGAATCAATCCATTCTCGAGAATCATCATGAGGACGAAGAGATCAATCAAGCAAATGTGTCTTCTGTTCAGGCATTCTCGAGAATCATTCTTCCATTCTCGAGAATCAACTTGGTGCAAGCTCTGGTATGAAGACTGAGACAATCCATTCTCGAGAATTTAATTATCATTCTCGAGAATCATATTAGATGAAAATTGATGTAGAAGAGTCATTCGGCCTGTCACCTACCATTCTCAAGAATCCTTGATTCATTCTCAAGAATCAATTACACAAAGATGCAAGTGAGTTAATTCTGATTCAAATACTTGAACTCTTTAAAGCCTTCTCTCATGCAAGAAGAATACTCCAAACTCATTGTAGTTCGACTGATATCATTAGGAGAATAAAGGTTGTTCTTGATCAATGCTTTCTGTAGAATCCTGAAACAGACTGTCAACTTCAAAACATCATATCTCTCTCATTTGATCTTTGCTTTCTGTGATTTTGATGTTTTTGGAAAGGTATTTGAGTCTAATTTCATATGGCACCGATTTCAGCTCATTCCGATTCGTAATTTGTGAGATATCCTCAAATTACTAAACCTTGGTCAGCTGCAGAACGTTGACAAATGGATCAAATTCAAAAATTCATATCTCTCTGATCTGATCTTCGTTCGATCTAAATTTTTGACAAGATGACGCATTGGATGTCTAGTTTCATCCAAAATTAGTTTCACCTCAATACGATATCTGGTTTGGGAGATATCATCGAATTACTAGAGGTCGCCCGGTTGAAACATGAAACATTGCTGAAATGGATATTAATTGAGCACTGTAGCACAAGACATTCTCGAGAATGCAGAATCAATTCTGAGAATTAGCGGATCATTGTAGCTTTTTCACTGTAGCAACTCGTTCACCATTGTTACTATAGCAACTCGGGTACTATTCATCGTGAAGCTTGAACTTGCTTATTTTGACTCCGAATTGTGCCATTCCAACTGCTATTTGATCATAGAGACTTGGATATTGATATTCTCATTATATTTGTCAAGATCATCTTTCTTCAATCTCCTCTCTTGATCATTCTCTATAATTGAATCAAGTAATTAGTCAATTATATATGATACAAACTTTTTGCTCTTGCTAATGGCATCTATATAAGACATCATCAAAACTAATCATAACTAACATAAGATTTACGAAGCCCTCTTAGACAATGATTGGGTTATAGCAATCCAAGAGGAGTTACATCAGTTTGAAAGAAATCAGGTTTGGGACTTGGTACCTAGGTCTAAAGACCATCCGGTTATTGGCACTAAATGGGTATTCAAGGCTATAATCAAGAAGAAAGAACCGATTATGAAGAAATGTATGCTCATGATAGGGCAAAACTTTATAGCCTAAGACTCCACAAGTGCACGGGCTGTATTAAGTAATAAAGAATGAGTAAAATATCATTCCCACGAGGACTTAGTACCCACAACTTCAATTAATAATTAATTTTGCACTTTCGTTTAAGTTGAGCAACTAAATTGAATTTAATTAAGAAACTAAAACCAAAATTAAGATAAACAATCTACCGCAATAATCAAATGAACAACTTAGAGTCACTAATCCTTTATTAATTTAATAAACCTTTATTTCACCAATCTAATTACCTTTAATATCAATTTTATTAATCTCAAGTATTAATAGCTATAAGTGCCTGTAGGTTCACTTATAGCCCTCTCTTAAGTAGAAATTGTTATGTCTAACAAATTTACTCAAGAGACAATTTAATTCGAACACACTCTTCTACAATTATATGGGACTATTAGGTATTTGTCTATCCTAATTGCAAATTAAATCGTAATCTAATTCCATATTACTTAATCTCATAGCCTAATTAAAATCTCCTTCCTCAAGGTAAATCCTTTTGCTCGAATTCATATTCAATGATGGACAATCACTAAATAAATAAAACTAAACAAGATTAAGCATCGACCTATAAGTTCATAGTTACTCTTGGTTGCAAAACAAATTTGCCACACATGGCTATACTAAAAATCTAGAACAGCAAAGCAATAAACCATAGATTCAGATTCAGGAGAATAATGGAAATCAAGTGAAGGGGATAAAAACAAAGTAGTGAAATTAGAAACAACCAAAGAACAATCGAGCTCCCTGTGTACTGCGCCTCCTGCTTTTTCCATTCACTGCCCTGTTTCGCGTCTTGGTCGTCACAACTTGCATCTCCCTCTTTTTTTTTTTTTTTTTTCCTTTTTTAATCCGTGCAGCTGCTTCCTCTTCTTGCGTCCAGACTCCCCTTAGCTTTTTAGGTTTTCATTCATCCTTTTAATCATTCACTCCAAAATGGGCCCGTCTCTGCTTCTTTCTTCCAATTTGTCCAGACTCTTCTGAATTTTATTCATTCAAATGGTGGGGTCCAATTCCATTTTAATCCAAACCCACCAATTCCAAAGCATTCAGCCCATAAAACAATCCTGGTGCTCTGCGAAAACAAAAGACATTAAATAATAATAATAATAATAATAATAAAAACTAAATAGTTTTTTTTTTTTCTTTTTAAAACTTCTAATTACTATTATCTATTTCCTAAACTCAAAAACTTTTATTTTAAATTGAAACCCCACAATTGATGTGCTAATTTGATCTGATCTTATAGTAATATAATCTCATAGAAATCTCTTAAAATTGTCTAGATAACTCTCCAAATATCTTTAAAATATACTTTATATATATATATAATATGGAGAGTTATCAGCTCAAGTGGCAAGATTGTAAGCTATATGAGTTCTTTTAGTTGTTGCTTGCATTAAGGGATTCAAATTGCATCAAATGGATGTGAAAAGTGGTTTTCTAAATGTTTTCATCCAATAGGAAGTTTATATTGAACAACCTCTTGGATTTGAAGATAATTATCATCCTAATCATGTCTTTTGCTTCAAGAAAGCTTGTATTGTCTTAAGCAAGCTCCTAGAGCTTGGTATGAGAGACTAAACAAATTCCTTCTTGATCAAGGATTTGTTAGAGGCAAAGTAGATACAATTATATTCATTAAAAGCAATAATGGAAATGGTTTATTAATTGTTTAAATATATGTCGATGATATTATATTTGGTGCTACTAATGATGCTTTGTGTGAAGATTTCTCTAAGACAATGCAGGGAGAATTTAAGATGTCCATGATAAGAGAACTCAATTATTTCATTGGTCTGCAAACCAAACAATGAAAGAATGGAATCTTTATTTCCCAGACCAAGTATGTGGGTTAATTCATGTATTTTTTTTGCAATATCTAAGTTTCATCCCTCATTCCACCTGACAATGTTAGTTTCCTAAGCTCACCAAGTTTGTATTCCCTATTCCTCATATTCAAGCATCCCTTAAAAGAAATGCTAACTCAATTCTCAATCAACAAATAATGTTCATAATAAGCACATAACAATTCATAATTATTTTAGAATGCAACCGAAAACTCAAAATGCATGTGAGGTGCCGAAACTAGAATAACCATAAAAATGACATCTAAATATCTTCCTCCCCCACACTTAAACACAGTGGTATTGTCCTCAATACGATGCAGAAAATTAGAGAAAGGGGTAGGAACAAGAATAAGCAACACAAAACAAGCATGGTGGAACAGGCCCAATTATCACAAAGAAAAAGAAAAATGACACTAACTCTAAACCTAATCATAAGTATTCCCTCACACCACTCACAAAAAATGAAAACATGAAGAAGAGGAAAAGAGTAAGGAGGAGTGAAACAACCTAAAGAGTTATGGCGACTTGATGTTCTTATGGTTCAACTTGAGTAAGTGACCATTAACCTTAAGAGTTCGACTAGTTTGAGGGTTAGTGAGTTCAATCATGTCAAATTCATGAACTTCTGTAACCACATTTGGATCTTCCCATTGTGTCTTCAGCTTGCTAGATTTAAATTTAAAATTGGCTTTATACAGTAATACCTTATCTCCCACTTGAAACTACTCTCTCATAATTCCTTCATCATGAATTGCTTTGGTATTCTCTTTATAGATGCTAGAATTTTCATAAGCATCATCCAACCATATTTCTTCTAATTCTCACTGCTACTACACGTCTCTACACTAGCACCTTCTAAATCCAGATTGTAGGTCTTAACTGCCCAGTAGGCTTTAGCTCGAGCTCCACAGGCAAGTGACAGCCCTTGCCATAAACAATTTTATATGGAAACATTCTAATGGGGGTCTTATAAGCTTTCATATATTCCTATAATGCTTCCTCTAGTTTAAAGCTCTAATATTTCCTTGAAGGCTTAACAATCTTCTAAAAAAATTGTTTGATCTCCCTATTAGAAACTTCAGTTAGTCCATTGGTCTATGGATGGTAAGTTGTGGACATTCTGTGTGTGACATCATGCGTGGTAATTAATTCTTCAAGCAATTTATTATACAAGTGAGTACCTCTGTCACTAGTTGTAGCTTTTGGAACCCCAAATCTGGTGAAAATGGTCTTTAGCAACCTGGAAACATTAGTTGCATCCTCCTTCCTAGTTGGAATGGCTTTAGTTCACTTAGAAACATAGCAACAACTACAAGGATATAGTGAAACCCATATGAAGGTAGAAATGGTCCCAAGAAATCTATACGCCACACATCAAAGATCTCACAAAATAGAATATGGTTTTGAGGCATTTCATGTTACTTGTTGTTACCTCCAAATCTTTGGCATTAGAATTTTTTAATATAGTTAGCTAGAAGAATCCAGCTTCTAAAACCTTTCTTGTTGGATATAATAAGTTTTGATGATGACTTATACATATGCTATTGTTCAAAGCAAAAAAAATTGAGTAGTATGTTTATCTTCTTCATTGACTAATTCTTGTATTTAATATAGATCAATCCAAGTTAAGGTCAGTTAAGAAGGAGATAAGAGAATTCAAATTGAATGATAAAAAGATGAGGATAAGGAAAAGGAAGAGAAGAAAAAGAAGAGGAGAAGAAATTAAAGAAGAAAGAATTTATTGAATGGAACATCTTCAATCAAGATCAGTTCAAGTTATTTGTGAATAATGTCCAATGGAAGAAGAAATAATTTATGAAGATGCTCAAGAGAAGAGAAGAGAGAAAGAATAGAGTTAAGCAAGTGAAGAGAAGAAAGCAAGGGAAGATCTTGTCAAAAAGAATGGGAAAAATCAATTTACAAGGTCTTAGATTGATTCTATAAGTCTTCACAATCATTTGGATGTTGAATGAGTCAATTCAGAGTCAAAAACTGCAAAAATCGAGCTCTGGAAGTGAATACTTGAGTTTCCAGGTCAAAACTCGAGTATACAAGCTTACTGGAAAAATTGGCTTTTGGATGAAGAAACTGTGGTATTGAAAACAGTGGTTTGGAAAACTGAGGTTTGGGAGTCAACTTAAGTTTTCAAGTCAAAATTTGGGCTATAAAGGTCAAAACTTAAGTATGGGTGTCAATACTTAAGTATGGAACTTAAATATTCAAGTATTGGGAGTTTTCAGCTTCTCTCGCATCTCTGGGACTGACAAAACTCGAGTATCCAGTCAAAACTTGAGTTTCCAGTGTTCTTCAACAACTTTGTTCACCTCTGTTCCACGATCAGAATGGGCGAGGTCTGGTAAATCAATGATATCTCCTAAACCAGACATTGGATTGAGGTGAAATCAAATTTGGCTAAAACTAAACATCCAATGCGTCATCTTGACAAAGTTTCATGACCAAAAAAGATCAGATGAGGGAGCTTTAATTTTCTAAAGTTGGATCAAATGTTCACGCCACACTTCAAGCCAAGCTTCAATGTTTTGAGAATAACTCACAATCTACAAATCGAAATGAGCTGAAATCGGTGGCATTGGAAAGAAGACACATAAAGCTTTCCATCAATACTTGATTCAACAAGAATGAAGATCATACCAGAGAGATACAATCTTCAAAAGTTGACTGATGTTTCAAGACGATGGAAAAACGCTGGTTTAGAACAACTCTCCTTCATCATATTATAATGGACAGATCACAACGAGTTTGGATCTGATTCTTGTTGGATTGGATAGAGGACATAAAGAGCTTTATGGGGATAATTGGTTTGCTAAAATAGAAGTCATTTCAAGTCAGAAAGACCCCAAAGGATAGAACAAATCAAAAACTCCTTTACTTCCAGTATATATGGTTTAATGATTGTTTATTGTTTTATAACTCCTTAATATCATTCAAATTGATTTCTACGAATTGTGAAAAGAATTTCAAAGATTAATTGCAAGAATTTTCATCTTTACCCAATTCACCCCCTCTTGGGTTCAGCCGGATCCTAACATTTCTTGCAGTTCTTTTTACACCAAAATGCCCACCACAGGACCAAGAATGGAAAGCTTCCAAAATCTCCTTCCCTTACTTATTCCTTAAGGACACATTTTCTAATGAGCTAGTCATACAAGTTCTGCACAAAATAGGATCATCCCAGACCTATATTTGGCCTTAATTTTCATCTTTTACGCCTAAAAATGAGAATGAGAGACATGGATTAAATTGATCATTATATAACTTACCATATTAGCATACTAAGGTTCGTGGACTACATAGCACACAAAATCTCAATAAAGAAATCATAACAAATTTCATTAGCATCAGTTACTCCCCTGCTATTACTTGGTAATCTGCTGATATGGTCTACTACATGATTTTCAGCTCCACTCTTGTCTCTACTCTCAGTCTTAAATTATTGCAACAGTAATATACCCACATTAATAAACTTGGCTTAGTATGAGACCTGCTAAACAATTACTTAACAATGTTTAGTGTAAACAACTACCTTTGAATGCACAAGATATGGTCTGAATTTATCTAAAGCAAAAACAATGGCATACAACTCTTTCTTTGGTGGTGTAACTAATTTGAGCATTATCCAATGTTTTTAATGGATAGGCAATGATCCTAGACAAGTTGTAACACCCCTACCGGCCTCGCCCTCTCGGGTGGTGGGTTAGAGAGATCCCTTTTATATTTATTACCTTCTCTTTAATTATTCCATATTAGCATATATCAGAGTGTTACGTGGCAGAGCATTAATTCGGTTTGGAAAAATATGACATACTGGTAAAAGTACAACAAAAAGCAGAAAGTAGTCCCCATAGGGTTAGGGTACAGTCATCTGAAAGTAAGTATGGCGGAAAGTAAATAATACAGTCATCCAAAGCTATAAAGTACAAAATAATAGGGCATTCCCTATTTCTTCAATCATCACTCCCTACCTCAAGTCTCTTGGTTTGCTCAACTCAAGGCACCTATACTCCTAGAATGGTATGGGATCCAGAGTTGAATCCTACGGTAACTGTCAAACTCAAATACTATATGTATGCAATGCATGTATGCAATCCACAATTAGGAATAATCACAACACAACCATGGTAAGCATACCACATGCATTCAGTACACATCTCATGCAGTAACATATAAAACAATATACCATATATGCACATGTTCACTATGAAAGGACCCAGTCCTTAACAACCGTAGGATCGCCTAATAAGACAAGCCCCCGGATCCTCAGCGCTAGGAAATCATAGTAGCTAGGGTCTCAAACTTTAACTACCTTGAATGCATCTAAGCTCGCTAGCGACCTAAGGACACCGGTCCAATAGGCCCTATAGTGCAAATCCTCAATCATGGCAACACAAACATACAGAGTAACATAAAGTATGCAAGTAAGCAGTTACCCAACACACACCTGGCACCTTTAGTAATAATAACTTCCTGATGCTTGAAAATTATTCCGCACACGTGCTGACCTTAAATAAAGCAAATATATCTTATTTTAATCACTTATATAATTTCCCCTCTTTAATTTATGAAATTCGCCCCTTTTCCACAAATTTCAGAAACAATGTTCTAACTTCGAAAATTCATAACTAATTCTACAAAAATGAACCCTTAAAATGTCTAGTTTCTATTAAAAATACTTTCACAGATCATAAAAACTCAAGTCCTCTTTCTGTGTTAACTCTTTGCTCGCTGGACAGAGAAGAAAATCCAGTTTCTGGGCTGTTTTCACATATTTATTTCGCCTAGTAGGAAACTCAAAAAATTGTAAAATATTATATCAAATTGGAGCCCAAGATGTCTACTTTAAGCGTAAAAAATTTCGTAGCCATCAGACAATGTTTTCTATTTTAAAACCATTTAATAAGCATTGCTGCCCAGAATCCAACAAAACTGACAGATTTGGTGTCTTTCTAGCTTTTAGGGTTTCGGAGTTAGAAATCAAGTCGATAACTTATACCTACACAAAATTTTGTTCTGAACCCATTGAAACCCTTAAAAACATCAAAAACACATCATAACTCTAAGTTTCACGTGCTGGCCAGAAATCAACAAAGAACTCCAGATTTCTAAAGTTTCAGACAACTCACCTTGTTCGATGCCTTGGATCTTCTTCTGCACTTCTTCCTCTTTGTTCTTCTTTCATGGGGTAGCCTTGGTCATAAGAATATGATAAGGTGTTATTCAAAAGGGATCTTAAGGGTTTACATGAATGGAAATCCAAATCTTGCATTAACTTACCTCAAGCTTCACTTATGCTTCTTCTTCCTCCTTCTTGTTGCTTGGATCGGTTCTACTTTCTTCTCTTCTCACCTTGGACGAAATGGCTGAAGCAAATGAAGGCTTGGAGGTCTTTAATAAGCATTAAGGGTTATATAAGGTGTCCATACATGCTTTTATCTAATGGTCCAAGGGGTGCTCTAGGATTTGACTCATTTCTTTGCTTTTTCTTCAAGTACTTCAAATTTATCTTGGCAGATGTACATGTGGCATAAGTCTGATCCATAAGAGAAAGATTCCATCTAATCACATGTCCTTCATGTGTCCTTGGTGTTTATCTCAAGTACAACCTTAATTCCTTTTGGACTTTGTAATTCTTCTTATAAATGCACATATGATCCTACATGTACCTACCTTAGCCCTTCCTTTTCCTTCATTTTTGGCGTCATTCCCAGCTGAAAGAGGATCAGATTTTTGTTCAAATACTTCATGAATAAGCCTCTAATTGGTACCTGTTGGTTTCCTCTCATTGGTCAATGTTTTCCCAAGTCTTTGATCATATGTTTAGGCCTTAATTTATGACTTATTTAGTTTTTTCCTACCCCTAACATGGCTACATGTTTTGTGAATCATTGAGTAAGCTTGTTTGAATTTTGATTACCCCTCTTAATTACACCTATTAATTACCCTTGTACTCCCTTGTATAAAGTCAAGCATGCATCCTTTATATGCTATGTGCACCCTAGAGTTCAACCATGTGTTCCACCTCTCCTTTTTCCTTGTTGGCTCTTCCACATCTCACACATCCTACCTACCACATGATGTGGTTCACTTTGGTCCATTGATTTTCCTTTTTAATCTTATTGCATGAGATTAATTTTACCCCCATTTGACCCTAATGAGTACCAATAATTTGTTCCTTAATGACCTTTAGGCGCTTTATAATAGATATGGCAATCTTCCTTTATTCACCCTATTTTTATTGCAAAACAACTCTCTTATTGTCCTACTTAGTAGTTCAAAATTTAGTTTCAATCATGGGGTTCGTTCATTGTCACAAAGTCTCCAAAATAATGAATATAATATGTCACTCAACAAAAAATCACAATTATAGTCTAAAGTTTCCTCAATACTTCATTAATTCTATACGTGGTTTGCAAAAGTAGGGATGTTACATTTCTCCCCCAGTACAATAAATTTTGTCCTCAAAATTTGACTATACATTAATTAAATTTTGAGACATAAAATATGGATATCACTTCTTCATGTTGACAATTGTCTCCCATGTTGCTTCTCGAGGAGAAAATCCCTTCCAAACTACTTTAACAGAAGGAATATATTTCTGCCGGAGTTGCTTTTCTTGATAGTCAATTATTTGTTCTGGTCCAACCACAAAAGTGTGATTGTCCTGTACATCAACATCTTCATACTCTAAGATATGCTCCAGGTCCGGCTGATATTTCTTCAATTAAGAAACATGAAATACATTATGAAGTCTATTGAGGTTTGGCAGAAATGCTAGCTGATAAGCCACTGGTCCACGCTTCGCCAATATTTCAAATGGACCAATATACCGAGGACTTAGTTTCCTCCGCTTTATCGCTCTACCAATTCCAGTAACAGGTAATATTTTTAGGAAAACATGATCACCTACATCAAATTCCAAAGGCTTTCTTCTTTTATCTGCATAACTCTTCTGTCTACTTTGTGCTGCAAGGAGCCTTTTTCGAATTAAATTAATCTGCTCAGACATCTCATCAACTATCTCTGGTCCAAACAGCTTTCTTTCAGACAATTCTGTCTAACAAAGAGGCGACCTACATTTCCTCCCATATAACACTTCATAGGGAGCCATTTGTATATTGGAGTGATAGCTATTATTGTAAGTGAATTCAGTGAGAGGCAAATATCGATCCCAACTGCCCTTAAAATCCAGGACACAAGCTCGTAACGTATCTTCTAGTGTCTGGATGGTTCTTTCTGATTAGCCATATGTTTGGGGATGGTAAGCTGTACTAAATTTTAGTTTCGTCCCCATTGCCTCATGTAGTACTTGCCAGAATCGGGAAGTAAATCGGGGATCCCTGTCAGAAATAATGCTCTTTGGGGTGCCATGGAGTCGTAGTATTTCCCATATGTAAATTTCTGCTAACTTCTCAGGAGAATAATTCACACTGATAGGAATAAAGTGGGCCGACTTAGCATGGCGATCAGCAATCACCCATATAGAATCATAATGCCTGATCTTTGGCAAACCCACTACGAAATCCATGGTAACATCCTCCCATTTCCACTCAAGAATCTCTAATCCCTACAAGAGTCCCCCCGGTCGTTTATGCTCAATTTTAACTTTCTGGCAAGTTAGGCATTTTGCTACATAACGAGTTACATCCTTCTTCATACTAAGCCACCAAAATTTTGATTTTAGATTTCGGTATAATCTTAATTACTCCTAGATGAATAGTGTACCTACTTTTATGGCTTTATCTAAGATTCTCTGCCTCAATTCCTCTATTGGCGGCACATAAATTTGTTTCTTATATCGTACCAGTCCATTAGGTGAAAGATCATAATCTAAAGATTCACCACTTGATATCTTTTCCCGAATGGACCTTGTTAATCCATTAAGCTTTTGAGCTACTTCTATTCCAGATCTCAGATCATTCTCCTCACGGCCTACAAGAAGTTTAGAAATGAAGACTTCATGCGGCTCACCATTATTTGTGAAAATTTGGTTGCACAAATTCACATCCGTGAAATCCTCTAATAATTTATATTCTGCAATCATTAGAGATGCCACCTGCACGACTTTTCTGCTTAGCGCATCTGCGACAACATTTGCTTTTCATGGGTGATATTTAATCTCCAAGTTGTAATCTTTTAGCAACTCCATCCATCTACACTGTCTCATATTCAACTCTTTTTTATCAAACAGATACTTGTGACTCTTGTGGTCACAGTACAACTCAACAATAGCACCATATAAATAGTGTCACCATATCTTCAAAGTAAAGACAATCGCTGCTAGCTCCAAGTCATGTGTAGGATAATTCAATTCATGAGGCTTCAGTTGACGAGAGGCATAGGCTATAACTTTGCGTTGCTGCATTAGGACACATCCCAATCCCTGCAAACTAGCATCACTATAGACCATAGGCCTCACTTGGATTTGGGATAATCAATACGGGACCCATCATAAGCCTCGCCTTTAGCGCTCTGAAGCTCTCCTCACATTGTATCTCCCACACAAATGGCTGGTTCTTTCTAGTAAGCTTTGTTAATGGCAATGCAATCCATGCAAAATTCTGTATAAAGCGGTGATAGTACCCTATAAGACCCAGGAAACTACGAATCTTAGCTGTAGATTCTGGTCTTTTCCAGTCTAATACTGCTTCTAATTTACTAGGGTCCACTGATACCCCTTCTCTAGAAATCACATGGCCCAGAAATTTAACTTTTGAAAGCAAAAATTCACATTTACTAAATTTGGCATAGAGTTGCTTCTCTTTCAGAATGTTTAGAACTATTCGCAGATGATTTTCGTGTTCTGCTTTACTCTTCGAGTAGATCAATATACCATCTATGAACACCATAGCAAATTGATCCAGGTAAGGTCGAAATACCCGGTTCATATAATCCATGAAAACTACAGGAGCATTCTTTAACCCAAACGGCATCACCAGAAATTCATATTGGCCATATCTAGTCCTGAAAGCTGTCTTCGGGATATCCTCAACCCTAACATGTAACTGATGATATCCGGACTACAAATCAATTTTTGAGAACACAAAGGAACCAGATAACTGATCCAAAAGATCATTGATCCTAGGAAGTGGATATTTATTTTTTATTGTTACTTTGTTTAACTCTCTATAATCAATACAAAGCCATAAACTCCCATCTTTCTTCTTCACAAATAAGATTGGGGCTCCCCAAGGAGAAACACTCGGCCTTATCAACCCTTTTTCAAGCAGTTCCTCAATCTACTTCTCTAGTTCCGCCATCTCATTAGGTGCCATTCTGTAAGGGTGCTTTGGAGATTGGTCTAGTGTCGGGCGTCAACTCAATAGCAAACTCGACCTCTCTTTTTGGAGGTAGTCCATTGATGTCATCAGGAAATACATCAGGGAATTCTTTTACTATTGGTATTTCATAAGGTGAGAGCTCAGCTTTGGCCTGCATGGAAAAGAATACTGCATACGTTTGGCAACCTTGTTTGATATATCTCTCAGCATTAACGGCCGAAAAGAGATTAAGGCCTACCTCACCGTCAGATCCCTTTTGCGGTTCTGGATAAGCAATCTTTTTACTCCCCGAATCCATGATTATATTGTTGGTTGTCAACCAATCTATACCCAATATCACATCAATCTCCCGCAATGGTAGGCAAATTAAGTCGACCATCGTCTCACGCCCATTCATGTTCACAATAAAATTTAGGCAAACATCAACAGTTTTGGTTTTAATTCCTTGAGGTGTGGGCACATTCAAATCATAGGGCAACTTTTGCACTTCCAATTTCAAGCGGGCAACACAATCACACGCAATAAATGAATGATGTTACACCCCTACCGACCTTGCCCTTTCGGGTGGCGGTTTAGAGGGATTCACTTTTCTTATTACTTTTTGACTGCTACTTGTTCCTTTTATCATATATCAGAGTAGACGCAACAGAGCATGTATCAATTTGGACAAATACAATATACTGGTAAAAGTTTAATAATCCAAAAGGTAAACAAGTCCCCCTAAGGGTTAAGGGTACAGTCATCCCAAATAAAATATTAAACAGTAGTTAATATTATACTCTTATCCAAAATAAATACAGCTTAAAGCCTCCTTGGACCATCTTCATTCCTTCGTCTCAACCCCCGGCCCTTGCCTTTTAAACTCCTGATCATCTCCACCTGAAGCACCTGTATCCTTAAACCAGTCTGAAGTTCAAGATTGAACTCCAGAGTAACAGTTAAACTCATATACCATATGTATGCAATGCATGTAATGCATATCACAACAGGGAAAAAATTCTGCCTCAAGCATAGTAAACCGGCATGTAATACCTCCGTAGGACTACCTAATCAAGACAAGCCCCTGGATATAACGCGCAAAGGGCCTCAATAGTCAGGGGGCCAACCCCAACCACCTACCCTAGGGCCTCAGTGGCACCTATAAACACACAATCATATAGGCTCCACCTACCCCACATAACCTGGGTCTCAGTAGCTACCTAAGGACACACATCGTCCAAGGGCCTCACAGCCCTACATACTCTGGACCTCAGTAGTCACCTAAGAACGCACAGTCACATAGGCACCACAGTCCAATCCCTTACATTATGATAAAACACACATGCAAAAGTAACATAGAGTATGCAAGTTTACAGTTACTACCTGGCACGCCTTGAAAATAGAAACCCTTCCTTTGACACTTGAAATATGTCTCACACGTGTTCACATCCTAGATACAACAAAAATACCACACTTTCAATTACATATTCAAACTTTACTTCAAGTTCCATAAAATTCGCATAGCACCAAAATTTTCAGAACCTCTGACCCAACTTCGCCGATTTTTAATAAATTCTAGAAAAATTGTATTGATATTAAATCAGTGGCCTTAGAACCCTTTGGATGTCTATTTTATAGTAAAAATAATTACCAAAGTCATCTGGGTTCTAAACTTGTCCTTATTCTCAAACATTAGACACTGGTCCAAGACCAAATCCAAGTTTTTAGGTCATTTTCAACTCAAAAGATCTCTCGGTTGGAAACTCCAAATGATACAAAATATTATATCAAAATCATCCTCAGGATGCATAATCTCACCATGTAAAATTTCAGAGCATTTAGACTTCATTTACTATTTTAAATCTACCGATTTCCATTTGCTGCCCAGACACCGTAAGAACCGACAGACTTTCGTATAATAAAGACTTAAGCTTTTGGGGTTTGGAAAAAGGTGATCCAGCATCCCCCCACAAAAAAATGCCCTCTGGAACCTTTGAAGACCTTAAAAATATGAAAATCCCACTGTATTCCCACAAAAACACCTCAGGGCAGAAGTGAGAGTAGTTAGGTTGCCAGTTTAGGGAACTTACCTTGGATGTCGGTTGCGTATGACCTTCTTCTTCTCCTTGGACCAAGACCTTGTTGCCCACTCCTTCCTCCCTCATTGAGCACGTCCTAGGCAGAAGAAAATGGCCAAGGAAGGTGTCCTTATATAGACTCCAAAGGTGGGGCCCTTGTCCAACTTTGATCGCGATCCGACGGTCGAGAAAATTCCTTGGATTTAAATTATTATTTCTTGCTTGCTTCTCAAGGCTTCTTAGAGATCCTTTGGGCAGATGGCTATGCCTTCCAAGACCAAAAATAAGATTCTAAAATTGCCCTTGGTGGTGGTCTCTGATATTGCTAGTTGTAGGTTTTTGGCCCAAGGGTAAGACTGTCATTTTGCACTGCTCTTTCTCCAAGACCGTGGGACCCGTGTGATCTGCCCTAGTATATGCAATAATTACCCTTTTAGGTGTCATAATTACTTGTCTTTCATTGGTCATGTCAGATTCAATTTGTGTGGTCCAGATTAATTTTGATTATTTTATTTTTCTCTCTCTTCATAATTACTTGATGTGACCTTTCTCTCTCTTCATAATACATGATGTGACCCTTTCTTTTCCTCCAAGTCACTTTCTCTCTCTTCTGGGCCCACCAATTTCATCCTCCCTCTATGTCCAGGGGTCTAGACCCGACTCTAGTACCCTAACCGGTCCCGCATAGCTCCTTTACGCCGGGTACACCTTTCCTCGTAACTCGTGCCACTTTGTGGGACTTGTAAGGGCCCAAATCATCAGTCTCTTCTCCCTGACCATAGGTGGACGAACTATAGGGCCTTAGGGAGCAAGAAAGCCTTATTCCAATATCTCATAATCGCCTCATACTACATGCTACCAGATAATCCAGCTTCCGACCCCGAAATTTTGAGAAAGCATTACGTAAGTGATCCTTTATTAGCAATTTTGAAAATATTTCAAAGCACTAGAATGGTCATTAAAGTTTTTTGCTAGTAATGCACAAAATAGGATCACTCAAGTGATCTTTTCATATCACTTGGTGGATCACTTGAGTGATCAACTAGTGATAAGGAATTACAGGGTTACTCTAATGACCTTGTTTCTTTTGATTTTTTAGAAAGGCATATCACTTGATCACATTATTAGACTGTTCTACTAGTGATGTTTTTTACACATCACTTAAGTGATTTTATACTTAGATTTTTTTTTTTAATTTCAGAACACTTCCAAGATCATTGCAATGTTTGTTAGAGATGCTGTCTCATTACTCAAACGGTCACTCAAGTGAAATCAAGTCATTACTTTAGTGGTCACTCGACTGACTTTTTCTTTAAAGTACTTCAGAGCAACATCACTAGAGCAAATCACTTGAGTAGTGTACTAGTGATGAATTTTAACTTGCCACTCAAGTGCTCACTCAAGTGAACTTGGAACATCATTTTAGTTATTTCCCCTTTGAAAATTTTGCAACACTGATCGCTCATGATTTGTCAATGATGGATTTTAATACATCACTCGGTGGTTACTCAAGTAATCTTCTTTTGTGAAACTATTTCATCAGACAAACCACCATGATGATTTATATAAGATCTAACACATCACTTGAGTGGTCACTCAAGTGATCTCTTTTTCAACTTGAAGTGATGAATTCTTCTCACTCGAGTGATCCAACAGATTTTGCAAAATAGAGATATTTTTTGTTCAAAATACTTTGTTCATCATTTAAATCATATTCAAAACCTTTCTAAGCTTTGTTATCATCAAAACATACAATTTAATAGTTCTTCTGGCAGATCCTAACGGTGAAGGCTAAGGAAGTCAATCATGATGGTTGAAGCTTCAATCTCTTTTCCTATTTTCTCTCAATAATATTATATATTGAACCTCCACATGTGACATTTATATAGGAACAAGTTAGGGTACAAGTGGTGGCCCTTACATTTGAGGTTCTAAGCTTTAGTGTGTTTGTTGGCCAAATTTTACATGAGAATGAAAGGTAAACATGGAAGCCCACTTTTAGACACTTTCTAAGGGTTTCCTAATTTTCTTTGAATGAAATCAATTGGTCATAATGGTGATGAAGGTGGCTGGTCAAGATAAGGCACAAAACATGAACATTTTAGCCTTTACTTTATGAGTACGTCACTGTAGTTTCCTAATTTAAGTGTGGAACTAGGGCTTCAGTTTTGCCAACCTTCTTAGGGTTTCCTAAATTTTCTTAAATTTAATTGGATTCCTAATTTGCTACATCAAAAAGAAAATGAGCGGTGGTCAAGCTTGCTCCAAAATAAGAAACTAAATGCCTTAAATTTAGGTGCAAGATAAGAAGGTTTCCTAATTTGACTAGGATAAGTTGGAGCTACATTTGTTATGCTTTAGGAAATGATTTAGGAGTCCTAATTGACCAAGGATTAAGGTTTTCTAAATTGTTTTAATGAACTAAGCGTTGCCACTTGTCTCCTAGTTACTTAGGATGCAAGGTTGTGTGGGATTCCTAATCCTAGTATGACTAGGATTGTAGATAGTTTCCTAAATTCATGAGTTTCTTAAAGCCTTCTTCTTTGATGCTCTATTCTTCTTTTGACTTGTTGGTTGATGCCATTTTGGTGTCTTTTTTAGAGAGAAAACATGCACAATGACATTTGTGCCCTTCATTAGTTGATGTGACACCTTTTTTGACATGGTTAGGAAGAAGGCTTTGTGAAATAACTCATTTTCCCTTCATTAATTGTTGGTAGCATCCTTTCCTCTCTAGGGCTAAGGAAGACATGTCGTTGAGGCATAATTTATGTTAATAGAGCCCAATTAAAGAGTATAGCTTATAAGTAGACGAGTATGAGCCCTAACCATGCTGTTAGTTTGCCTAAAACTAGTCTTAAGGCATTTTGTTCTTCATGGGTCCTCTAGCATCTATGAATTTTCACACCCTCTAGGCTCAAATGCTTGTTTCTTCATCCTTTGGGCTTCAATCAATGTCTTTAGCTTATCTTGAAATCAAAACATATATGCCTTTTAATCTAATGAAGAGGAATCATAAAATCAATTGACAAATAAGCCCTTTTGATGACATATTTTTGTGCGATACCTTTTAATCCAAAATAATCATATTAATCACATTTAAGCCCAATAATGAATATAAAATCCCATAAAAATGTGAAAATATATGTTAAAATAGGGATATATCAAATACCCACTCACTAATCCTTTGCACTCCTTGACAAAGTGATAAATCGTAGAATTAATTTGGGATATAGATAATTGCAATCAAGATAATCAATTATATTCAAGTATGAGAGTGATGAGCTATCTTGGACACATTCCTCAATTAGCAAAAATCACAGAGTAACAATGATGAGAAATCTTCATATGAACACAGTTAAGACAAAGGAATATAACATAAGAGAATCTCTCAAGGATATAATTGTTTTGCTCATCTCACCTTTATATGGGTTCTTTATCTCAAACCAACCTATATTGAGCCTTACCATAGGTTTGTAATAATTCTAAGTACGCCACCTCATACATGTGCATTCTATAATCAAGAGGTCTTTCGTGGTTGTAATGTTGGAAATAAGCGAGGTGGAATAAAAGATGGAGTTACGTATTATACATGTGAAAGAGATCATTCAAAATTTGTCACATAATATATTGTAAATATAGAAGTAATGTTGTTGCCAATAAAGAGATCTTGCTAGGGATGCCTTCTTTCTTTTTTCCTCTTTCTTTTTTTTTAATTACTTTTTCAATCTTTTGAGGAACTATATATTTGCCTTTATTTTTTTGCTCCCTTCTTTTTCTCTATGTTTTTTTCATGTATATATTTTTTTCTATGGCATCCCACAATAAAGAGTGATAATAGAAACAATACTACAAGATGTAACTTTCATATATGAAAAATAAGAACGCTTAGAGAATGAATTTACATGTACAATAACATACCATAATATAATGGAATTTAAGAAAAGAGATGGGTTTAAATGGATAAGCAATAGATAATGATATATGTGGCTTGTGCTTGGAATATAAGGTTTAGAACATGAATGCCTTTATCATTTTAAAGTTTGCACATGTAAAAAGTAACTATAAAAGAATCAAGACAAGTTTTGAAGAGTTACCTGTTACGTTAATCATGTTGGATATGATTAGTTTTGATGATGTCTTATATAAATGGTATTATTAAGAGCAAAAAGTTTTACATAATCTATTCATCTCCTACATTGGCTAACTACTTTGTTTAATATAGGTTGGTCCAAGTTGAATTATAGAGAATGATCAAGAGAGGATATTGAAGAAACAAGATCATGGTCAAACATTATGAGAATATCAATATTCAAGTCTCTCTAATCAAATAGAAGTTGGAATGGCTCAATTCGGAGCTAAAATAAGCAAATTGAAGCTCCACGATGAATAGTAGATTACTACAGTGATTTTGCCTCAATTTACGATCTTACTCAAGTAATAAATAGCTTTACTTAAGTACAAAACTGTTACTACTCGAGTAAGCCATATATTACTTGAGTAAGCCAATGTTTCAGCAACTTTGCTCGATTCTGTTTCACATTTCACCTGAGCAAGGTATGGTTATTCGATGATTCTCCTAAAGTAGAGATCTGGTTGAGGTAAAACTAATTTTGTATGAAACTAGACTCCAAATACATCATCTTGAGAAAATTTCAAGCTCAAAGGAGTTCAGATGAAAGAAATATGAATTTCGGAAGTTGTCCCATCAATTAATGTCACACAGTAGACCCAGCTTCGGTAATTTGGGTATATCTCACAAACTATACATCAGAATGAGCTGAAATCGGTGGCATGTGAAACTATACTCACATACCTTTCCAAAAACATCAAGATCACAAAAAAAAGATCAAATGAGATAGATATGATTTTTGGAAGTTCATAGTCTGTTCAGTATTGTGCAAAAACGTTGGTCCAGAATAGCTTATATTAATTGGATCATAATGCTCAACATACAATGAATTTGGAGCTGATTCTTCTTGCATTAATATTGTAAAGAAGACTTAAAGAGCTTTCTAAGTATAGGTGGTTTGTCAAATTTGAAACTATATCGAAGACGTTACACTCATGGGAAATTGACTATTGCGTTGCCAGTACTCTTACATTTTGATATTCATCACATTGAGGAGATTAATCCTTGACAAGATCAATCGAGTGAAGCCTTGACGATAAATCACAAAGGATACTCGAGTACACTTTGATATTACTTGAGTATGATCCTCTCTCAGACATTACTCGAGCAAACAAGATGTCTCACCCAAGCAATTAAGTTATTCTACTCTAGCAGAGAAAATTGTTGCTTGAGTAATCTTATCTGTTCACAATGTAATAAGTTCATTTCACAATCTTACTCAAGCAAGCTTTCAGACATACTCGAGTAAAGCCTCTCTGGATGGCTAGGATCACTGTACTGGATAGAGCATACTTAAGCACAAAGTTTTCCTTACTCGAGCAATATATAGTTTGCCATCTAATATCTCGTTCCTGCAGCAGTTTACTTGAGCAAGTCATTGTACTCGAGCATGTAGCGATTTGGAACACTGAAGCAAAACGCAAGACAACGATGTACTCGAGCACAAGCTTGAGTGTACTCAAGTATATGTCGTTAGTTTCAGTAGCAAAGCATCTATGAGATTCTTGAATTAATTGTTATTGATTGTATATGATTATTGTTGATTGCATATCTCAATGCTACTAACATTATTTTGAGCAAGTTTCAGATGATCAAAAGCTCAAATTAAAGTTCAATGCCAATGAGGCAAGACCACGTGAGAACGAACTATCAAATGAACAGAGTACACAAGATGTGGAAATACATCTCAACATTTTATCCAGTGAAGCACTTGACAGAACAAGTTAAACGACAAAGCATTTAAATTCATCAACGGCTATTTCTTTTTGAGCGGATGAACGCCACAACAAACATTTAATAAATGACGGAAAACACAAAATGAAGCACAAAAGCTCCAATAGACACTAATGGGTTTCCAACAGTCAAATGCTCGTAATGGTTGTGTTACACCCCCACCGACCTTGCCCTTTCGGGTGGTGGGTTGGAGGGATTCCTTTTATAATTCACCTTTCCTTCGTTATTAAGTCCATTTAATAATTAGTCAGAGCACGCGCAACAAAGCACTGGATCGGTTTAGACAACTATTGTACTAGTAAAAGTAAATAATTAATAAGTAAAAGTCCCGGAAGGGTTAAGGGTACAGTCATCCAGAAATAAATACCAAAATATAAGTACAATTATCCCAAAAAAGTAAAATACAAAATATGATAGGGCATCCCCTATCCTTCAATTGCTCTGTAATCCTACCTCTGCAAAAAGGCCTTCTCTGCTTAAGCACTTCCTCCTGTGTCACTAGAAAGTTCTGGAGTCTGTGTGCCGCCCCCAGAGTAACCATCAATACTCATGCACTATATGTGGAAATCATGCCAAATATACCATATATGCAAATAGAAAACATATACAACATACACGTCTTCATATCGTCGAGCCGCCTTACCAAGGCAGGCCCCGGATTTACCGGAATCACAAGCCAGTTCGTACAGTTGTCACACTCACGTGTGCGAACTCGGCAGGCACACGCCAGTCCGTTAAGCCACCACACTCATATGTGTGACCCCGGCAGACATCCTCAGCGCTAAGAACACAATCACAAATATGTTCTGTATGCATATTTGGCCAAACACAAGCAAAAACACATATGGCAAGCAAAACATACAACAAACACATAAAAGTGCCGGAGTAAAAAGGTTACTACTACCTGGTGGTAAAATACTGCTTAATATTTTCATGGGCCCCACAAGAATCCCGACTGATTGCTTGACCCTAAATATCATCAGAATAATTCATTTGAGTATTTCCCATAATGCCCTTACATTATTTGGTTAAATTTCTCATAATGCCCTTACATTATTTGGTTAAAAACCAACCTAAACAGATTTTTCCAGAAAATCCAATGCTTCTGTACCAACTTTGAAAAGTTCTCTAAAATTCCACCAAAATCATTTATGAGTGAAACCAGCGCCATCTGAACCATTAGCATGTCTACTTTTTTTGAAAAAAATATTCCCAGGGGCCAAAAGTGCAAGTATCTAGGCGTGATACCACTTTTCTGCCCTCTGGTCCAGATTCCCGTCACTATTTCCTTTTCTGTTTTCAACCAATTATTTCAACAAGCAAATCTTATCCAAATCTTTATTATTATATATTTAGAATCATGCCCCAGATGTATACTTTTCACCTGTAAAATTCTAGATCAACTAAGCTCATTTACCCAGTCAAAAATGTTACCGGAGGTTCGCTGCCCAGATTTTTCAAAACTGGCAGCAACCTTCCTTTTAAGGTTTTTCGGTGTTTTGATTTTGGAAACCCAAATCAAACCCATACCTTATACAAAATCACGTTCCAGAGCCATTGGAGACCTCAAAAACACAAAAATCCAACCCTAAAACCATGCTCCTACCCTTTGGACGAAAATAGTTTAATAATACCTCAAGAATCCAAGTTTTCAAGGTTTACCTTAAATCGGAGGACCAGTGGATGAACTTGGATGTTAGGGTTTGAAGCTTAGCTATGGTGGCTGTCTGATCCTTCTCTCTAGCCTCTGGAAATTTTGGCCCTCCAAGGTGTAAAAGAAGGGTGAAAACACTATTAAAATAAAGTAATTTTGATCCGGTGAAAGTAGAATTAACTAGCGTAATTTTCGGTATAAAACTCTACTGGCTTTTTGACTTTTTTACCAAGTAATTCCAGAGGCTTCTAGGCAGTCAAAGTGGCGCAGAAAATTTTCGGTATGAAACTCTACTGGCTTTTTGACTTATCCGGTGGGATATTTTCAAATTTTTGGGAAAATTACCCGTTTTGGCCCGAAACTTTCAAAAATTATAATTTTGCCCCGGAACTTTTGGATAATTACCGAATTTGGCCTGGAAATTTTTACCTGCCTAGGGGCACATATGGGACGCCATGTGGGTCTCTCAAATCTATTCCCATTGAATTTTACCCATTTATTCCCATTTTACCCTTTTTATTTGATCGCGGGACCCGCAATTGACTTTTTTGTTGACTTTCCTTTACTTGCTCTCCAAGCCACGTCTTTTATTAATTAAGGAGGGTTATGTGGCACCTAATGGGGCCCAAACATCTTACCCTCTTTAATTACTTCCTATTCTCTACTTTATCAGTCCAGTTCTCGACCAACCGATCCCCGTCGAGCCCCACCAGGTACACTAGTGCTCCTTTTTGTACTTTTCTACAATTTTTCCCAGATATTCTCCCCTGAATTGACACTCACATGTGGCACCCTTCCATCTTCCCAAAGTGGTACCACACTTGTCCCATTTAGTTTAAAAAGAACCCTAACTGGTCCTTATCGATCCCCTTTTTAATAGTTAACATCTTGCGAAACCCGCCTTTCGTATTTAGGCCTGATTATGGATAAAATCATCTGATTTCTCCTTCTCTCTCCTGGGTGGACAAAATTAATGACTTAAGGGATAAGAACTTAACTTTCTTACCCTTGCTTTTCCTCTTTTACCCCTGAAGTGGCACATGTCCAACCGCAATCATTACTCTGACTCTTGTTTTTTTTACATATGACTTTTTAGTGTCTCTTTCTCTTCCTATTTCCTCAAAAACACAAAGGATCTTTATTTGTCCAGGAAATGTCACACTCCTTGAACCGGGCTTGGTAGTCTGCCTAATTTAGGTCTATTCTCAAGTCTCTATGCCTGAATTTTAGGATATTATAGGTTGAAAGACAAGTACCTATAAATTGCAAAGTCTTCAAACCAAAAAGGTGATGATTTATGAATGACCCGACGAAGCCAATGAAATGATTTTCACCGTCAATATGTCAATACACGCTTAGCTAATATACTCTCTCTATTTCTCCATGTTTATATAGTTTAGCGTAGAGAGTGAGATGATCAATTATGTACTTCAGTATTTATCATATTCACTTCTAAGAGAAAAGATTCATTGTAATCATTTTATCTGAGAGGTACTCAAGATTGGGTGATCTTGAGTGAGAAATAGATTGTAACCTTAGGTGTGTAAGGGGGAGTATATCAATGAGAGATTCGGCTTCACAAGTGCCTGGGTGAACTTGTGAGATTGTAAAGGCTTTTCTCTTGTGTCTGAATTAAACAAGAAGATAGTGGATTGAAAATCTCAAGTGGAGCTTGGGGACTGGACATAGGTCAATGATTGGGCCGAACCAGGATAAATCATAGTTTGCATATTCTCTTCCCTAAACTCTTATATTCCCAGCATATATGTTTGAATGACTGATAAACGCTTTATAAATTATTACTGTCATACGAACTGCTTTCAGTAAGTTGCGAAAAGATTTTCGAAGTTATCCAAAGTTTTATCAAACATCCAATTCACTCCCTCTTGGGTGACATCCAGGTCTAACAAATCACTCAATTTTAAAAATTATAAAGCTCAAGAATCCTCACAGGAAGGCTATCTCTCTTCTGATATTTTTATAGTGTCTAACTGAAGACTAACTAATCACAAAGCATTTGCCTTACCTGTTTTTAGGCTAATTCTCAATATATAACCAACCAATACATCACAATCGACAATGAATATAAAAGATTTATAATTGCACAAGATGGGTCCAAATAATCTCTACAATTTCTTGTTATAATAAGAGCAGAACAATCTAAATATGAGAAAAATATCATTCAAATTGATTATTTAGTTTCAAATATTGCACAATTATTAACAATCAATCAAAAATCTACCTCACACTTAAACTATGCATTGTCCTCAATGCATGATAAATAAAGTGTAAGAGAAGAGTAGATATGGCATATGACAAGAGATTGGGTACACAGGTGTTTTATTGAATTGAAAAAAAAAATCTAAACTACTAATCCTGATTCACTACTAGGAATGTCCCTCCCCTACACTCATCTTAAGCATTCAAATTCAACACATCTCACAAGCAATTACATACGTGATATAAGAGATAGAATAGGAAAAGGACAACTTGGCCTCATCAAGGTTTGGCGTTGTCATGGTAGAGCTTGAAAAGATGTCCGTTAACTTTGATTTGTGATCCGCTTGCCTCATCCAGTAACTTTGCCATCCCAAAACTATGCACCTTGGTGACTATGTAAGGCCCTTCCCACGTGGTGTTAAATTTTCCAAGTTTGAGTGCATACTAGGCCTTGAAGTGTAGGACCTTATCACCAAATTCAACGTGCTTTCTCGAAATCTTCTAGTAATGTAGCAACGAAAGCTCTCATAAGCTTCCAACCACATCTCTTATAATTCTTGTAGTTGCAGCTTCCTTTCCAAGCCAAATTCTTCCATATACATGTTGTACAAGTTCATCGCTCAATAGGTTTTGTGCTCCAATTCTACCAAAATGTGACATGCTTTCCCATAAATAAGTTAGTAAGGAGACATCCCAATTGGTGTCTTAAAGGCAATTCTCTATGCCCATAATGCTTCATCTAACCTTAAGCTCTAATCCTTTCTTTAAGGCTTGACTATATTTTCCAAAATATGCTTTTGGATATTTTTGTTTGCCCATTCGTCCGTGGACGTTAAGCAATGGAAGTTTGTGGCAAACCTCAAGCTTAGAAAGTAGGTTTTTGGAGATCGTTTGGACATCATCTTTCCTAGTGGTAATGGCATCATCTATTCCATGGTACCTTAATAATTCTCTTTATATCTCTTTTTCTTCTCTTATTAGCAGTTATTCATTTTTATATTTTTCATTTTATACAACTAAATAGGTGGTCACAATAGTTTTAGCCAAGGTTCCGACCTATTAGCATAAGTCATTTATTATAACTCAACCATTCGTATTTCTTATACCAACACCATGTCTATACACTATGAATAAGCACAAAGCATTTCCAAATACCATCACTCATTCAAGCTCAAACCTTGGGCCTAAGTTTAGGTTCATTATTTGTGGGCATGCATTCATACATGAGAAGCTAAAAGTCATCAGTATAAAAAAACAAAAACAAAAACAAAAAAAACAAAAAAAAGAAGCTAAAAATAAACTAGGTGCTCAGGCTTGACAAGAGGGAGCTTTCCTCCTTAATGAGAACGAAGACACTGCCACCATCTCCCTAGGAGATTCGAAGTTCTTCATCTAGGTATGTAGTAAGTAACCACGACTAAGCATTGCTATTACTGATTGGGATCTTCAATGGAGTTTGACTGGAAATTTTTCTAGCAACATTTGAGGTTGCGTCTTTCACAAAGTTAAGTATTCCTTTGAAAGGTGTCGAGTCAATCTTCTGGCCCAAGAATTCCATATTTTCCGGTATCACTAACGAGTCTGTCAGCTGCGGGGTGCCAATAATCCCTTCATCGAACTTGATATGGACAATGTTCCAAAGCAGGAAACTAGTCTCATTAGCCAAGACGTTAAAATTAACAACTCGGTTAATGAAAGCTATGAAAATGGAAGAAATCACCAATAGGAAGTTGAATTGGGGATTTCAAAAATTCTTTTGAAAGATAAACAGAGAACGAAAGAGTGAGAAGAAAAGCTTGACACAAAGAATTTATACTGGTTTGGTCTTAATCTTGACCTACGTCTAGTTCCCAGATATCTTCTGGGTATTTCCAGTAGTTCAACAGGATTTAATTACAACAATATAAACCACATGCAATCCTATTCACCAAGGACTTGCTCCCCCTTACACTTTGTAATTAAACTACCCAACTCATAGGTTCCACAACCTTAAGTTCTCACAAAACAAGTAATCAGAAATGATTTTCGAAATCATACTCTCTTAAAAAGCAAATAAGCTTAAACACTGAAGTTCAGAAAATATTTTCGCACAACAGAACAAGAAATCAGAAATACAATCAGTTGTGATTCAACTGTGTCTCTTGCTCTTCGTCTTCATGGGTATTTATAAATTAACCAGAGGAACTAGTTGTTGCATTTTCTTCTCTAACATTCAGCTGTAAATATGGAAAATGACTATTGCATATTTTCCTCCATTATTTCAATTCTCAGCTGGAATCCTGGAATTCATTGATGCAGATGGTCTTCCAGATATTCTGTCATTCCATAACCTTTATTTGACCGTTAGAGAGTGATTTAGTTGATCCATAATGGTCTGTGCTGGACCATTGTGATAGAGGAGAAGTTTCAGCCTGGTTTTTGGTGTTGCATTAAATGCTCTTAACCCAAATCTGATTTGTTGTAATCTGAAGCCTGAAACGTGTTAATGTAGTCTGTAACTCATGAACAAACTTATCAAACATATATATGATGATTCGTAATTTCATTTAAGTGTAAAATAGATCATAAGACTGAATCAGAAAGATGAAAGACGCGAAATGTAAAAACAGAGATCTGTCAGGCTTGAGTCTAAGCTCAGTAGGCTCGAGTTTGTTCATGAACACTGAAGCATGAAATAGGTAGGCTTGAGTTTGCCCTTTGGAAATCAGAGTTCATCGTGATAAGTTTTTGAAAACATTTTGAAATAGTGCACAAACTCGAGTCTGTTAGTGACAGGCTCGAGTCTGGAACTGTTTGGATTGAAAATAAGCTTACGTCTAAAGGCGTAGGCTCGAGTTTGAAAACTTAGGCTCGAGTCTGATCGGGCTGTGAAATTTGGTAGCTCTCTGTCTGAGCCAAACTCGAGTCTGTAAGTGTTAGGCTCGAGTTTGCTTCAACCAAACGCTTTTGAGACTTCTTTCAATCTGAAATAGGCTTGAGTTAACAAAGTTATGTTTGAGCCTGGTTTTGAGTAAATCTTTGACTCCTCTCTGGAAGGGTCAGGCTCGAGTTTAACTTCATAGGCTCGAGTCTATTCATATGAGAGATTGTTTGAAGATCTCTCTGTATGACTTAGACTTGAGTTAAGAAATGCATGCTCAAGTAAAAATACGACATGCTTTCTGTAAAGCACAAGCTTGAGACTGAGAGCTAATAGCTTAAGTTGCTCTCTGTAAGACATAGGCTCGAGTTCACCATAGCAGGCTCAAGTCTGCCTTAGGTATAAGCATGAAGCTTGCTCTCTGTCACAAGCAGGCTCGAGTCTATTAAGTTAGGCTCGAGTTTGTCTAAGTTCAAAATGTTTGTTTTGCTTTCTGTTAAATGTAAACTTGAGTTTATCAAAACTAAACTCGAGTTTAACTTACATTATAAGATTGAAATCAGTTTTAACAATCTTTAAGCAAGTTTGAACTTTAGCAATAATAAAATCCTTTTTAGTTTACAATGGTCTGTTATCATCAAAACACATAGAGAACTAACATTCTCCCCCTTTTTGATGATGACAACACTTGTAAACTAAATTTGACAGAGATTTTGAGATTTTCAAAAATGAATTTGACAATAGTGAGCAAAGACTGAGTATGTAGAGTCTAAATTCATTTGAGCAAGAATTAGAGACACAATACATTACATATTGCTCTAGATATTTGGAAATTCATTGTATTAACTTCAGAAAGTTTAAGCTACAGAGAATCACACAAACTAACAGCTGAAAACAAGATAATTGAAAGCTCAAAACATCAAAGCTCAAAAAGTCGCTTCACTCTTCACTTTCCTTCTCCCCCTTTGGCATCATCAGAAAGGGATGGATCAGAAGCAGGGACAGTGGTGATGGGAGTGATAGGCAATGCTGTCTTAAGGAGAGGAACATTGGGTGGAGGTGGAGGTGGAGGTAGAGCGTAGGAAGAAGCATATGAAGATGATGGTATAGAGATGATAGGTATAGAAGAGGATGGACGAACAGGAGGCACATATGGAACAATGTCAAGGATTGGATGATCTGGCCTAAGTGATGGAGGATTAGGAGGTGGAGAGGAGATTAGAGGAGATGATCTGGGAAGGGAATGGTGAGAAGGAAGGCTAGCAGTGGAGGAAGAAGAAGGGGAATTATGGGCTGAGGTTTGAGGAATAGGTCCAAGGGTGGTTTGTGCTTGTAGGAATTTTGAGAGATGCTCTACTTTTTCATTCAAGGTTTTCAATTGTGCACTTTGAGCATCTTGGACTTCAACCAAAGTGTCATGGCTTGTAGTGACCTTCTTAACCATCCTTCCAATCTGAGTCTCAATGGCGGTTATGAGTGTGTTGTACTTAGCGTCCAGATTGGTTTGGAAGGTGTTAAAAGTGTCAACCACTGCTTCTTCAACGATGCCTTGATCTAAGAATAGAGATTAGTAGGAAGTGTAGATGGAGCTGACTGGGCTTTATTGGCGTTGGATTTTGAAACTCTTGACTGAGATGGAGCTCTTGATTGCCCGGATCCTTCTTCTAAATTGACTCTCATGAGGTTCAGATGGTGCTTCCCAAAAATTGGTCTTGCTATAGAATTATCATTACCCAAATACCAGATCTTTTCTTGGAAGAGTATGACTGAAATCAGGGAAGGAAATGGAATCTAGGATGAATGTCTTGAAGCAAACCTAAACCTGGTCATTTCCTGGAAAATCCAATAACCAACGTTGTATGGAACTTTGTCAATGAGGGAAGCAAAGAGAGGAGAATCCTTCTTTGCAAAGTGAGTAAAATTTCCACCTTTTTGTAAGAGATTTCTGGCATAGATATACCAAATAGCTCTATACACAGTGGGCATTGCTGCTGGTGTGAATTTTAGGATGTGGAGAAAGTCAGGAACTAGTTCATTGGGTCTAAGAAGTGTAAAACTTTGTCTGTCTGTGTATCTATATTCAGGTACACGTGGAGGATTAGAAATTTGCAATAGAGAATTTAAATAGGTAGGGGATATGGTTATCTTTTTTCCTCTCAGATTGATTGTAACTCGTTCTTCTAACAGATTTCCCTCATCGTCTAATACATAGTCACTTTTCATATAAAAATAAAATGCTTTGACAACAGAGGGGCTAAAGGAGGCTTGTATGGACAACAGAGTTTCCAAGGGTTTGAGCCAAGGTGACAGATCAATGCCACATTAATCCTTGACTTTTTGCAAGTTAATAGAAACCACAGGACAAAAGGTCTTGTGCGAAAATTGTTCTTTGAAAGAAATGGCTTCCTTGCCTAGATATTCTATAGGTTTATCAGTAAAATCTTTTGGCTTGGAAGTAACGTCATTGATTTTTAGGATAGCTGGGAGTTCTTTGGATACCTTAGAGTGAGATTTTGAGGGAGTAGTCTTGGAAGAGCTTTGGTCCTTGCTAGCTTTGTGAAATTCAGAAGATGGGATCGTTGATTTCCTTTTCTTGGAAGGCTTGGCAACCTCAGCGATCTTCTCTTTATCTTTCCTGTGGGCAATTTCAGGATCAATAGACTTCCTTTTAGGGCTTCCCGTTGGTTCTTAGATGACCAATTTCTTTGGCTTGATAGGGAAATAGGTTCGTTTGTTGCAACACCAAGAATTATGGTATCTATACCAGTCTGGAGCTTCTTGGGTGCAAATTTCTCCCTTCTAGGTCTTTTCAATGGTGGTGGAGACGCAGAATTTGTAGCAAAATCAGATGAAGCAGTAGACGCGGTTCGTTTGATCTCCATTTGAGAGTATGGGATCGGATGAGTTTGAGAGAAGAGAGAAGGTTTTAGAGAAGCTACGTCAAGCTCGAGCGAGAAGACGAGTGAAGAGCAACGTTTGAGCTTCTGACATATATATAATGCACGACAGGCTCGAGTTACCTACTCGAGTTTGTAAGAACAGACTCGAGTTTGTACACAAATGAACTAACCTGGACGTCAAGTATGTATCTGTGAACACTTGACACTCATCGATAGGCTCAAGCTTGTCACTAATAGGCTCGAGTTTGGTGACTTCCTGAGATTGAGTTGAGCATTGTCCCGAGTAGGCTTGAGCTTACTCTTCTAGACTCGAGTTTACGTCCTTCGTTAGTAGTTGAGCTGATCTCTATCTTCACTAGGCTCGAGTCTGTTATTTGTAGGCTCGAGTTTGGTTGCCTACGAAATTAGATTTTCGCTCTCTGCCTCCTTTAAACTCAAACATGCTTTAGATAGGCTTCAATTTGCTTCATCAGACAGTAAACTTCAAATGATGGTCAGTCTATGAACTGTATAAAGCATGACTAAACACTCCAATGCTTAAGTTAGCAACAATTAATCATCAAATTCACAACTAACATTTTGGGATAGAAACAACTTACAACTCATTGAGATTTACCATTCCCAATTCTCTTCTTATGAAAGTAAATTGCTCTTTTGCAAGTGGTTTAGTGAAGATGTCTGCAAGTTGTTGATGAGTTGGGATAAACATGACATTGACATCTTTCTTTTGAACATGATCTCGAATGAAGTGATGTTTGACATCAATATGCTTCGTTCTGGTATGATAGACAGGATTTTTGGCTAAGCTGATAGTACTGGTATTATCACAAAGAATGGGAATTTCCTTCAAGTGAGTTCCAAGATCTTGGATCTGTTGCTTGAGCCACAGGACTTGTGAACAACAGCTTGAAGTAGCAATATACTCTGCTTCAGTTGAGGATACAGCTACTGTGTTTTGCTTCTTGCTGAACCATGAGACAAGTGAATTTCCAAAGAATTCACATTGTCCACTTGTGCTTTTACGATCAGTCTTATATCCAGCATGGTCTAAGTCAGAATATGCTACTAAGTATTCAGGTTGACCTTTGGGAAACCATAAGCCCAATTCTTCTGTATCACGCAAGTATCGAAAGATTCTGTTCACGTGTTCAGCATGGGATTCCTTAAGAGCGGATTAAAATCGAGCACACATCCCCACACTGACTTGTATATCTGGTCTGCTTACTGTCAAGTAGAGTAGTGATCCAATCATCCCTCTATATCTTGTGATATTAAAGTCTTTTCCCTTCTCATTGGCATCTAAGTCAGCAATTGAGCTCATTGGTGTGTCTGCCCCATTACAATCTTAAAGACCATATTTCTTGAGCAAGTCTCTTAGATACTTGGTATGAGAAATAAATATTCCATTTTTGTGTTGCTTGATTTGTAGTCCAAGAAAATAATTGAGTTCTCCCATCATTGACATTTCAAATTCACCCTAGATAGTCTCAGAAAATTCCTTGTACAAACCATCATTAGTAGCACCAAAAATTATATCATCCACATAGATTTGTACAAGTAAGATTTCATTAAGCTTGTTATTTTTGATAAAAAAAAAAAGGGTGGTATCTGCTCTTCCTTTTACAAATCCATGATCTAGAAGAAATTTACTTAGTCTTTCATACCAAGCTCTAGAAGCTTGTTTTAAACCATATAAAGCCTTTTTTTTAATTCAAAAACAATCTGGGTGAAATTCATCCTCAAAATCAGGAGGTTGTTCTACATAAACCTCTTCTTAAATAAATCCATTTAGAAATACTGATTTCACATCCATTTGATATAGTTTGAACCTTTTAATGCAAGCAAAGGCTATAAGACAAGGTTCCACAACCTTGAGTTCTCATAAAACAAGTAATCAAAAATGATTTTCGAAATTACACTCTCTTAAAGAGCAAATAAGCTTAAACACTAAAGTTTAGAAAATATTTTCGCACAACAGAACAAGAAATCAAAAATACAATCAGTTGTGATTCAGCTGTGTCTCTTGCTCTTCGTCTTCATGGGTCATAGATTAACCAGTCGAACTAGCCGTTGCATTTTCTTCTCTAATGTTCAGCTATAAATATGAGAAATGAATGTTGCATATTTTCCTCCATTCTTTCAATTCTCAGCTGGAATCCTGGAATTCGTTGATGCAGATGGTTTTCTAGATATTCTGTCATTTCATAACCTTTATTTGACTGTTGGAGAGTGATTTAGTTGATCTATATCGGTCTATGCTGAACCATTGGGATAGAGGATAAGTTTCAGCCTGGTTTTTGGTCCTGTATTAAATGTTATTAACCCAGATCTGATTTGTTGTAATCTGAAGCTTAAAACGTGTTAATGTAGTCTGTAACTCATAAACAAATTTATCAAACATATATATGATGATTCGAAATTTGATTTAAGTGTAAAATAGATCATAAGACTGAATCAGAAAGATGAAAGACGCGAAATGTAAAAACAGAGATCTGTCAGGCTCGAGTCTAAGCTCAGTAGGCTCGAGTTTGTTCATGAACACTCAAGCATGAAATAGGTAGGCTTGAGTTTGCCCTTTGGAAATTAGAGTTCATAGTGATAAGTTTTTGAAAACATTTTGAAATAATGCACAAACTCGAGTCTATTAGTGACAAGCTCGAGTCTGGAACTGTTTGAAATGAAAATAAGCTTTCGTCCAAAGGCGTAGGCTTGAGTTTGAAAACTTAGGCTCGAGTCTGATCGGGCTATGAAATTTGGTAGCTCTCTGTCTGAGCCAAACTTGAGTCTGTAAGTGTTAGACTCGAGTCTGCTTCAGCCAAACGCTTTTGAGACTTCTTTCAATCTGAAATAAGCTTGAGTTAACAAAGTTATACTTGAGCCTGTTTTTGAGTAAATCTTTGATTCCTCTCCGGAAGGGACAGGCTCGAGTTTAACTTCATGCGCTCGAGTCTATTCATATGAGAGATTGTTTGAAGAGCTCTCTGTATGACTTAGGCTTGAGTTAAGAAATGCATGCTCAAGTGAAAATACGACATGCTCTCTGTAAGGCAAGCTCGAGTTTATTTAGGTAGGCTCGAGTCTAACTGAGAGCTAATAGCTTAAGTTGCTCTCTGTAAGATGTAGGCTCGAGTTCACCATAGCAGGCTCGAGTCTGCCTTAGGTATAAGCATGAAGCTTACTCTTTGTCATGAGCAGTCTCAAGTCTATTAAGTTAGACTCGAGTTTGCCTAAGTTCAAAATGCTTGTTTTGCTTTTTGTTAAATGTAAACTTAAGTTTATCAAAACTAAACTCGTAAACTCGAGTTTAACTTACATTATAAGATTGAAATCAGTTTTAACGATCTTTAAGCATGTTCGAACTTTAGCAACAATAAAATCCTTTTTAGTTTACAATGGTCTGTTATCATCAAAACACATAGAAAAATAACAAGCTATACAATTCATCCTTTTGTAGGACTTGGTAACTCAAAATTTGAAAAACATCATAGGATTTCATTAGTAAAGATCTTAGACTTCCAATAAGGTTCATGAAAAAATATACACGTCAACATTGAATCCGTCCTTCTATAGGACTTTTAATTAGCCCCTCAAAATTCGTAAAACATTTTACGATTGAAGGCAAACCTGGACACCTTTTGGACTTCGAACTTCAAATTTGGCATTGGTGCTAACTGAGGTGGTGGCCAAAGGGCCAGCAAACTGAACTGAGTTTTGAACGGTGAAGTTTTGGGAATCAATGGTCTGAGATATTTCCTCCACCTTCACCAGTGGCAGTGTTCCCCTTGACAATAGTGGGAACAAACCTGCAAAAGATGTGAACCTGTACAACAACAAATACCCCATTATCGCTATCAAATTCAACCTATCATGAAGGCGATAAAATTAAGTTCTTTAAATACTTTTTTAGTGTTAGCAAGTGAAAATCACCTAACTTTTGCAAACTCAAGTATTGAACTCATTAATGCCAATTTTAATGCTCCAGGACCACATGCCAACCTATATACGCCTAAATCTCCGACCAAGTCACCAAACTAATTTTCTCACCGTCCTATATATAGTATAGACCTAATGAAAACTGCAAACAGATAACCACAAGTTCTGTGGTAGACTAAGTTAAAAATGTAAAAATTAGATTAATTTGATAAGAGGAGTTACATTTTCTAGACTAGTTTAGAATGTTTCTCTAAAACCAAACAGAAATTAAAATAAGTCCCAAAAAAAAATTTGAGATAAGGTAAAAGGAAATCTTACGCTAGAATCCATTTTCCATTGAGAAGTTGCAAGGCGTCAGTAGGCGCAGGGTTTGGGTTCCTGGCCTCAAGTTGCGTGATAAGCTCCACAATCTCCGCTCTCATTTCGCTTGTCGCTTTCAATCCTCGATTGGTCCCATAGAACGAATCCACCAACGCTTTTTTCAGCCGATCAGTCTCCAACTCCTCCAATACCGTCTCCTCCTCCGCCACAGCCACTCCCACAGCCGAACCCTCCCCCTCCTTCTTATTGTCAGGACCCCTCTCGTCGTCGTCAGTCACTGCTCGAACACAGAGGACTGGCCGTGGCGAATTGTTAGGTTTTCTGATGGATTGACCGAAAAATTCAACCATGCAAGGCAGAGAATTTGAAGGTTTAGGGATGAGATTAGAAGCCAAAGGGGAAACTGAAGGGGCTTTGCAGCGAATTTGATTTATCTGAGACAAAGACGACATAGTTTTAACCTCAAATTTGGAAGGTAGAAACAGATAGTAAGCACATAACTAACAAAAGAAAGGCCGAGAGAGTCTGATATCTTCGGACCGAGGGGTGAGAAAAGTTTCCTGCGCCATTCAAATAGCGTGGGAGAAGTTATAATTGAGGCAGGAAGACCATTTTGACCTTGCATTTTCCTTCCCTAGTGCCTTTCTCAAGATGATTTCTGAAATAAAAATTGTCAATTGTTCTGTCCAGACAATCCGGAATGCCAAAGATATGTTATAAAACTGATAAAAATAATAAGAAGAAGAGCAGAGGTTCTAGAGAGATAAAGTAGAGAGATAGATTCTCATTTCATTCAATTAATGAACAGTTACAGAAAACCTCTATTTATAGAAGAAAAATGGGACTTTAGTGTAATTTCTACCTCTGGGTCATTTGGTGTAGTTTTCCCCAAAAACCTAAACTATTCACTCACGGATTTCCTTCCCGTGAGTGTTTGTATAATTGTGTGCGGGTCCCACCAAATAGTAAACTACTATGCGTGGTACTATGCAAATAGTAAATCACTGTGCGTGGGTCCCATATCATCTTTTAATATTTGGAAACCGGGAGTCAATGGACATCCACATAATAAGTATATTCATAACACTCCCCCTTGGATGTCCATTTATGAATGTGCCTCGTTAAAAACTTTAACTAGGAAAAACCCAGTGGGATAAAAACCTAGCCAAAGAAAAGAGTACATCATCCATTGATACACTTTCTAGTGCTGCCTCATTAAAAACCTTTCTAGGAAAAACCCAGTGGGATAAAACCCAGATAAGGGAAAAAGAGTACAGCGTGTATCGTCTCCCCCTCTTGATTACATCAGTGTTGCTCCCCCTGATGACTATATTGCTTCAATGTCTTTCTATGCATATTATACTTTCTGTCATCAAATATTCTGTTAGAAACGCCCAATTTGATTGTTCATTATATACCTGCAAGATCTAAATCTGTCAAGTAAAGTCATAATAATCTTTTCATAAATATATATGTGCATATAGAAATTCAATAAATGTTTATTCAGATAATGATGCTATATGCACTATCATCTTGAGTCCTTTTGGGACATATGTGTTTCTGGCGCCTTATGTGCTTCTAGCACATACAAATATATTGTGGCTCATGATCCTCATTATCATTCATTGCAGCATATGCTATCATAGATATTATTAACGTCGACTTCATTTTCAGTCCCATCGGATTTCATTCATAATTTATTGAGATCTCATAATATAAATACCTGGGTCTCTTCTTGGACCACAATACACTTTACTTGTAATATCTCTTCTGGAGATAACATCTCTTCAGGAGATGGCTCTTCTAGAGCTTTTCTTAATTATCCTCAACATGATCATCTATATTCTTATAGCTCCTTTTCTCTTTTGAGGATTTTTATCTTTAAAATCAATGGACTTGCAACACGTCTGGTATGCTTTATAACAATTCATATAGGAGCATTTGCAGTTGGCACATGTGACTTTGTCACTTTCTTTAGGTCAGTAAATGCTTCTGGCATTCGATTAACTAAACTCAGCAACTGAATTATCATTTTGAATTTTTAGTGCACATTTCTTTGTACGAGGATCAATAAGAGCCAATGATAATTCATTTCACTTTATCTTTACCCAATCTGCTTATTTTTCTCCCCCTCATCAAATCATCAATTTTCTTTGTATATCCATCTATGTGCATTGTAATAGATTAATAATCATTACACATTTAAAACATTTCAAGATGGAATTAATCTGGCTCCTGACCAAAAGCCAATTATACGGGGAGAATTTTGTTGGCTTATATAATTACTGCAAATATACACAACATATAAATTTTGTTCTCATAATCATTGATCTATCCATTCATGGATACTTTAATACATGATTTCTGGATCATTCAATCTGGAAATTGCGCGCATAATATATTGCAAACTTCTGGTTGCAAACATCACTACAAACTTTGCAGATTTATAATCTCATATGTAAACTTTCAATTTGATATATTTCCAGAGATCCATTTCCAATAATTATTTCTATCTGAGAACAAGCAGCATATAATATATGACTCGGATGATCAAACAAGTCATGCCAACTTTCCATATGATTTATCATCAAATATAATATTCATTTTGGGGGAATCATCATAGAAACATTCACAAAGAATTATCACATAAATATTCACACTTGATATATATCATTATCATTCTCCCCCTCAAGTGTGAGACCTTAAAAATTAATTTATGGAATTTCCATACAATATTCCATGATAATAGCATATATGATATCTATTTCATTAAAATTCCACAGATTTCTAAATGCATTATCAATGCATAATTTTGTTACTTCTGGTAACAAAATTTCCATTTTCCAGAATCAACAAACAAATATATATTAAATACAAAATCATCAGGTGTATAATTGCAGATTCATGAGCGCAATACTGTGTAATCACAGGCGCATCACTGTGGAATCACAGGCGCGACAACTCAGATTGTCGTATACATATAAAGTCAAAAAGATTCCAGGCTCGTGCTTTATAAGGAGCAGATCTGTAGAGATTTAACAGGACTACGCAAATCTGCAAAGATTCAATAGGATTTAATTCAACTATAAATAGAGGAAGGCAAACGAACATGCCTCACAAACACTCAAGCATCTGATAATATCAACTACCAGATACTCACACATATTTCTCTAAATTCTATTGCCATGGCAGGACCAAGCAGTTTTATCCCAGTTTCTGATACATCCGAAACAGCATTACTTGATGCTTTGTTGTATGATGATCAGCATAACATGTCATTTACTTCTTTGTTATCTCCTAATCCCTTTGAAATGTTTATTCCTCCTTCTACTATTCCTCCTTCTGCTTCAAATGTACCTACTTCTCCCCCTAGAACAAGTGTTCTTCCTCAATCTACAAGGATTGAAGGTACAACTGAAGCAGGTTCATCAAGGAGGCCTGTTAAGAGGTGTAGAACTATGGCAGAACTAATGGAGTCTACCAATCCAGTTCAGCTAATAGTGTCGGCAGTTAATCAACCAGCATTCACTAGCCAGCAAACTATCATCAGTTTGCCAGCAACAACCAGCCCGACAACAACAATCAGCCAACCAACAACCACTAGCCAGCCAGCAACAATTAGCCAGCCAACAGCTACAAGCCAATTAGCAACTACTAGCTTATTGGAATGTAGTTGCTGTCATGTTTTACGGGAAATTATTCATACCAACGGACTTCAGTACCATAAACTTGAAGTTCACGGAAGAAGAACAGGTATGATTACCCATGCTGTTTTATTTGAAAAAGTACAGGATAAATCTTATAATACTGACAGGCTTCCAATGTTTGATTTCACAAAGAAAAATTTTGAAGAAATCAAACAATTTCTGACACAGTATTGTATAGATTTACAAGCATCAGGATATATCTTGATGCGTGATCCTGTATTAGCCTATCATGAGGTTCTCTGTGTTGGTTCGGAATGGGCTATAAATCCAAATGACCTCCATGGAAGTTCATTTCAAACCAATATTGAACACTCATTAGGCAAAGGAAAACAACCTGCAATAAGTATACCCTATGATACTTCATCCCTTAACCAGGGTGAATTATATAGGTTATCTATGGAGCAAAGAGAAAGAATAAAGAAAACAACGCTCCATGATTTAAGAAATTATTTTCACTTAACCCTTGATGAAGCGAGTAAACAATTAAATATGTCTACTCACACCATATAAAAAATCTATCAAAAAGGAGGGTTAACTGAGTGGCCTCACAAGAAGCTCAAGAAACTTATGACGCAAATCTCGATATTACGAAGAGCTTTGCCTCATTTGGATCCCATCTCAAGAGAAGCAAAAGAAGAAGACATTAAATATCTTCAGAATGAGATGATTAAAGTTTGTAATGATGTTGAGCCACTCGCAATTAAACTTTGTTGAAATAATATTTCCTTTTGCTTAATTATTTTGTTTATGAATATTCTTTTCTCGTATTTATAAAAATTGTTATAATCATAGAAATCACATAACAACGATAATAATATATTTGCTTCATTCACTTCTGGGAATGAAGTTGGATAAAAATTCATGATCCATAACTCACTGATTTGTTTGATCATGGCAAGAAATTAATCCACAATATTGCTACTACAATAGCAAATTGAATATATTTATTTATAATATCAATCATGATCATACAATCCCTTGTCTCATAATTTAAGGGAATATTTAATGCCAAATATACAATTTTGAGGCCTTTATACAACTGATAACATACAAAATTTATGGATCAAATATTGTTTCATAATTTGTCTCTTGTTATCAGGCTAACTTGCCTCTTGGCTTCAGGCTATCTTGCCTCTGAAATTAAGGCTATCTTGCCTCTTGGTCTCAAGCCAATTTATGCCTCATCTCTCTATGGCGTTTTGATCTCATAATATATATGGCCTTTTAACAGTTTATCTTCAGGATAAATAAAATATAAACATAATAAAATAAATAGATGGAACCCACTAATATGTATATATTAGTGTCGTTGCCATAAATAATAAGAAGGGAGAGGGATATATATATATAGCAATAAATAAATAAAATAAAATAAATGACTGGAAATAAACATGCTAGATAAATAAAAAGAAGATGAGATAGGAATGGTAGTAAACTCACAGCGAGACCTATCTCATCCAAAGATAAGAAAGAAGATGCATATGCAAATGTAAATATATATATAGATATAATATATAAAAAACGGTAAAATAAAAAGGGAAGGGGATTTAAAGCAGTAAATAAATAATAAATAAATGGAGTCCACTATACAAGTGTTACCACCATGAAAAATAAAGCAGTAAATAATAAATGGTGCCCACTATACTAGTGTTGCTACCATGAAAGATAAATAAAGCAGTAAAGAATTAAAATAAAATAAATGGGGCCCACAAAATGTCACCACCATAAAAGATAAATAAACTCTAAATAAAATAAATAAATAGAGCCCACTAATAGAGACTAGTGTGCCTCCATGAAGAATAAATAAATGTAAAATAAAATAAATAAATGGAGCCCACTAATAAATAATGTTGCCGCCATAAAAAATAAATAAATGTTAAAATAAATAAATAGAACCCACTAGTAAATATACTAATGTGCTATCATAAAAGATAAATAAATGTTAGTAACAATAAAATAAATGTTAGTGACATAAAACTAAATATTAGTAAAGTCAGTACGGAGCTTAGTATAGCCACCATGAGATAAATAAATAAAGCAGTAAGTAAAGAATTACAAATGGAGCTTAATGACGCCACCATGAAATAAATGAATAGGAAGTGGGAAGAATATATAAACATAAATAAATTACTGTAAATAATAAAATATAAATTTACCGTGAATAGTAAAATTACTATTCACTATAAATAGTGAATAAAGTAAAATTACAGAAAGATTAATCTAGACTTCCATGTAGGAGTCAAATGAATAAAATGTAAAAATTACTGAAAAAGGGGTAAATTTACTGTGAATAGTAAATTACTATTTACCGTAGTAAAATAGTAAATAATCTCAAATCTTAACCATGGAACCCGATGTTAAAATAATCGGTAAGAATAGATATTTAATTCCATATAATGATTAAGATCATCCCAGATAAATAAAATGGAAATATGAAATAGATGGTGAGAAAATCTTACCTTGGTAGAGTCTTCGTGCTGATAACGTGTTATAAAACTGATAAAAATAATAAGAAGAAGAGCAGAGGTTCTAGAGAGATAAAGTAGAGAGATAGATTCTTATTTCATTCAATCAATGAACAGTTACAGAAAACCTCTATTTATAGAAGAAAAATGGGACTTTAGTGTAATTTCTACCTCTGGGTCATTTGGTGTAGTTTTCCCCAAAAACCTAAACTATTCACTCACGGATTTCCTTCCCGTGAGTGTTTGTATAATTGTGTGCGGGTCCCACCAAATAGTAAACTACTATGCGTGGTACTATGCAAATAGTAAATCACTATGCGTGGGTCCCATATCATCTTTTAATATTTGGAAACCGGGAGTCAATGGACATCCACATAATAAGTATATTCATAACAAGATAGATATTATGATAATAATTATAAGAATTTAAAAATAATAATAATATAATTTTTTTCTTATGATTTTTTTTCGGAAAATAATAATAAAATCTTTACGAAAAGTTGAAATTTAAATTGGGGCCTACATTTTATTCAAATCTCTAATAAAGTCAAGAGACCACGTTAGGAATTTCTAAATTCCAATATATCCATGTACTATTTTGTCTAGTGTCTATTCTTTCCATCTCATTCTTTTTTGGGAAAATATCAGTGGTCTTGAGGTAGAGAAAAAATATATCAAGAAGTCCCAACCCCAGATCCTTTATCAAAATATTCTTTAGGGACTTTTTTATATTAATTATTAAAAGTTATGAAATTCCTCTCGCAAAAAAATCTCATTGTCAAAATAGCTTTTTAAGTTGTCAAAATGGCTTCTAAAGTTGTCATGTTGGCTTTATTAATTGTTAAAATATCCTTATGAAAATCTTGTGGTCAAAATGGCTTTTCATGTTGCCAATAATTCTCCAAATTTCTAAAATTCTATACATCAGAGGAAAAACTCAGAATTTTTTATAAGATAAAATATCATTTTGATAACATTAGAAGTTATTTTGACAATAATATTTTTATAGGAACATTTTAACAACTAATGAAGTCATTTTGACATTATAAAAAACCGTTTTGATAACATAATTTTTTTTATATTAGAACTCCATAACTCATTCACAATTAATATCTAAAAAGTCTTTAGGAATTTTTTTGTGAGGAAATTTGAGGTTGAGACTTTTTTAATATATTTTTTCCTATTTTAGGACCTCACTGATATTATCCCTTCTTAAATCCTTCTCAAACCCGACAACTCTGGCATCTCCGTCTCCTCTCTCCCTTTCCTCTTCCCCTATATTCGCTTACTCAATCCCCTTCTCACTCGTAGTATAATTATAATTAAGCGCATCGTCAGAGAAGTCTCGACGTGCTAGTATAATTGGAGAAACATCAACATCAAACGAAAAAAATCAAGAGCATTAATTAACACAAGCCATTGCTTCGTAGTCCTGGTTAACCAAGTGTTGCATGACCAATGATGGCAGACCTTACTTCTTCTGGAGTTTCACTCATCATGCTGAAATCAAGAAAAGCAAGCGTTCCATCATGTGTCGCCAAAAGGTTCCCAGGATGAGGATCTGCGTGGAAATATCCGTACTCAAGTAGATGGCTAAGACTGCATTGTATACAAGGCTTACAAGATCCAAGACCTTTACTCCTTGCCTCTCTATAGCGTCCTGCTGATTTAGTTGGACTCCATCGGCCCATTTCTTTGTCAGTACTTTGGCACTTGTATAATCTTAGAAAACATCAGGGACAAAGATATCTTGATTGTCAACCTAACATTTTGTCCCTCCTGTAGGAACATGTCAAAATTAACTTTAAATTCCCAAAAAAAATTATCATAGGAGTTACAGTTGTTGGCAAATCAACAAAACAAAATATACAGTAGTTTCTGGGTAAATCGAAGATTTTTTTTTCGTAGAATATTCAGTTGCGAACTGACATTATCATGAGATGATGAACAACAATATCATTCTCATTCAGAAAATTGTTTATAAATGGGCAAATCTATGTTTTTGTTTTTGTTTTTCTTTTTTTTTTTTGGAATCTACAGGTGTGAACAGTTGAGTACACTTTTCAATCATCCCATATATATTCTATATAAATCATATAACGTTCGGATTCAAGAAAAATTGTGAGAAGTGAGAACTTACCTTTCACTGTTTGTTGTAAGTCACTACTAGAATTTATTAATTTTGCGACGGAATTTGCGACAGATTTTATCCATCGCAAATTCCATTGAATTTGCAACGGAATTACATTTCCGTCGCAAAGTTTTCTTTTTTGCGATGGATTTTTCTGTTCCCTCGCAAGAAAATCAAAAATTTCATAAAAAAATTTCTGAAAAAAGAAATCAGCAAGGGAAATATAATTCCCTCGCTGAAATCAGCGAGGGAAATGCTGTCCCTCGCTGGCCCCCGAGTGGGCCAGCGAGGGAGTGTGTCTCCCTCGCTGGCCCTCTCGGGGGGCCAACGAGGGAGTGTGTCTCCCTCGCTGGCCCTCTCGGGGACCAGCGAGGGAGTAGGGCTCCCTCGCTGGCCCGAGCAGGGGCTATCGAGGGAGTGGGCTTCCCTCGCTGGCCCATTAAAAGGGGCCAGCGAGGGAAGCTATTTCCCTCGCTGGTTGGCCCCCTTTTCTCCATCTAATTCATCTCTACCCTCCCTCTTCACGATTTTTTTTTTGCTGAAACTCCACCCCCCGTCACGCGGCGCAGCGATCGGCCAAGCTCCCCCCACTCTGGTGACATTCCTCTTCTCCACCCCGAGAAGCATTGCCCGGTGGCCCCCCGGTGACCTCCGTCCATCCCCGTTCCGGCGTGGATCCAGAAACGCCCCTAGCGTATCTACGCCTTCCAAATTTCCCATTCAACATTGTTGCTCCACCTCCTGAATCTTGCTCTCCGGTCTAATTTTCTATTACAAGGTATGTTTGAATTTATTTATTATTTTTTTGGTAATATATTTTATTTTACTATAATTATATTGATAGTAATTATTTATTTTGCTTTACTTATTTGTTTGCAGTGTGAATTATTTGTTGGCATAAATGTAAATATGATGGTTGAATTGTTTTACTTATATATTGATGTTAATTATTTAGTATGGATTATAGGGATTATGTTTTGAGGAAATTTGAAAATTTTATTTGTTTGCTGTGTGAATTATCTGTTGGCATAAATATGATGGTTGAATATGTATATGAAACTAGGAGATAATGAGCATAAATTATATTTATTTGATTTAGTTAATTTAAAAAGGACTTATCTCTTGTTGTAATTTTGTTTTCTTTGTGTTGTATAATTTTTTATGTCTTCTTGTAAATTTACTAATTACTAATTGTAGTTATCCCTTACATAGAATCAAAGAGGAGTACATGGTTTAGTCCAAAAAGTTGCAAAAATACAAGTTTTCTTGGTCAAGTGCGTGGTTTGAACTTTAAATACATTGAACTTTCCTCACGTGGCTGTCCAATGGCCAATATCATTATTTATTTTGAAACAAAACAACTAAATGTGCTTAAAAAATAACTTTTTTCCTTTAATCAGTTACTTGTTTTTTTCAATTAAGAAGCGTGTTGTCCACAAGCATGCGTGCTTCTTTGCCTACCAAATTTCATGTCAATTTGATATTTACTAACACCTTTACAATTCCAAGACAACATATGAACTCAAATTTGGGTTATATATATATAAATATAAAACATTTATAGTGTAACCAAAGGTACATATTATATGAAAATTTATCCTATATTTTTGCACATTGTAAAAAAAAACAGTAGTTCTTTGATTGAGTAACCTAATTTAATTTAATTTAATTTCCTCATCTAAAATTTTAGAGTACGTCTCTTATGTTTTTATAGATTTAGCTTATGAGATTTATTAAATAAATTATAAGAAGAATTTTATTTTGACATAAAAAAAATATTTAAAATCTAGATTTAACGTTTCTCATACCATCCCTATTTAAAAAGTACAAGAAGAATAATATTTTGACATAAATATTTATGTACAACTCGCTGTTTTAATTTCTATTCAAAAAAAAAAAAAAACAAGTCAAACTTTAAATGCTCAATTAATTAATTCGTGTGTTGTAGTTATAGATATAAATAATAATATATATGATGGATAGATGGAGCGATGATGAATCAATAATCTGGACTTTTTCTTTTAACCTTTATTTTCTGACTTTTACAAATTTTTGTAATGTTTCTGCTTGGTAGTTTGTGTTGTTAGGACTCTACTTTTCGCCTTTATTGTAAGTCCATTACATTACACTGCTCCATTCTTTGTTTGAAAGGTGCGTGAACTTGTGCCGGTCCTTTTTATGAATTCCATGAAATTGTGAATATATATACCTCCCTTTATTTCTATATTTTCTTTAACTTGTTTGCTTGATTTGTATCTGAATTATTATTTGCCACTGAAATTACTGCCTGATACATCATTATTTGCTATACCTCATAATTAGACGCAGAATAACATAATTTAGTAAACAACATTATTAGCATAAAACTTCCTTGAAATATAAATCTTCGCGATGCACTACACACACTTACAAAACACAACAAACTTAGTATATATGTGAAATGTAATACAATTTTCACCAAAAACACTTAATTTGATAGTATGCATATTATATAATAAATATTGTGTACATAAAAACTTGATCTTATAACATAAACTTTTGTTATCTCCACACACTATATCTACACACACATTATATAAAATTCACTTTTAATAAACAAATTAAATTATAAAAAGATTAATGATATGTGTGACTTTATGTACCAATGTAATATTTAATAAAAATGGAAAGACTTTATAAATAAATTATTCGATAATTTTTGACGCAATATATAACTAATTATATAATTATATGTGTAGGTAGCGATTATTTAATAAACATAAACTTTTGTCAAGTACTTATTATAAGTTTTTGAAATAAAGTCGATCAAGATGTTATATTTAAAATCAAATCTATTTATCAACAAAATATATATTAGAAATTGAGGTACTACTTGAATCTTAAATATATAACCTAGTTAAATTTATTTTTTGGAATGTTAACTTAATCATGTGTATAATTGAAACAAAATCAAATAAGTATTATATTTAAAAATTAGTGAAATTGTTTAGTTGCCATAAGTGGCCCAGTTGCAGAGGTATGGAGAACCATCGTGATAGGAGTTGGATGTACAATCGTCTAACTAAGTAAAGAGAAATAACTCGAGCATTCCTGGACGGTTTGGAAGAGTTCATTCAATTTGCTTTGGAGCACTCAACTAATTCAAGTAGACACATCAGATGTCCATGTGTCAACTGCGAGTGTTTCAAATATCAAGAGTTGAACATAGTCAAAATTCATTTATGTAAAAAGGGATTCATGAACAATTATCAATGCTGGGTATATCATGGCGAAGTCCAACAGACACCGAGTAGATATTACAGGAGCAGTAGTCATCGAGACAACCTTAATCAATACGAACAGTTGGTGATAGATGCCGCCGGACCGTCGATTGGGCAATATTTTGATCCCTTTACTCATGATGAACCATCACACATGCAAGAGGATATCGATTTGCATAATCAACCATGTTACATGGGAGAGGATCCTAATCCAGAAGTCGGTAGGTTCTACAAAATGCTTCAAGATGCGCAATGACCGTTATGGAAAGGTTGCGAACACATTGAAAGTAGTGAGTACTCATCTCTTTCGGCTACCTTAGCAACACTAAGCTTGAAGACTGATCACTATATGAGTGAGAGAAATTATAACGAAATGATGCAGATCATGAGCAAGATTGCTTCGAAAGAGAATAATATGCCGAAGGGTTTCTACCAAGCAAAAAAAAAGGTTAAAGAACTTGGGCAAAAAAAAGGTTACTCCAGATGAAGGCGAGCAAGGAGAGGTCGAGGAAACGGAATTTTCCGATTGACTTGTGTTAGTTCTTTGTTTATAACCGTCTGTTATACTAGATAATCCGTTACTTTGATAGTGACATATTAAATATATATTTTATGACTTTTTCATAATGTTTGTCGGTGTTCACAAATGGATCGTTCAGGAGGGCGTTCGAGTAGTGGTCATAGTGGTGGCAGAGGTCGGTCTCGTCCTATCAGGGGTGGTAGGACAATGACATCTGACCCCTCTTTAGGCAGAGGGCTCACCTCTTCGCCAGAGCTGCCACCATTTCATATGTTGTCTTCACCGACCACTATCGACTCTATTATGGGAGGTGCAAATATGTCTTTCAATCCCCCTAATCCACAGCAAGTGGGAGAGGAGGTATAGTTTACGATTTGTAATTGATTTACATCTTTAAATATATTTAAGCAAATATGTCCTAAAATTTTGCAATTCGTCACATTTCGTCCTTCAGCACGCCGTGTCTCTTCACAGTCAGGTTGGGGAAGCTAGTTCCTCAGCCGCACCAGTGTGGGGAAATGTTGATCCTGAGACTGGAAATGTGTGGATTTGTCCACGTGGTGATTTTGAGTAAGTCATGTAAAGTTAATGATAATGTTACGGGTTTTTTTATCTTTAGTTTGTATGCTAATGTTTGCGTCATTTTTGCTGTATCAAGATTTGAGTCTTATAATCAGGTCACCGATTTTGTGTCGGGCCAAATCTTTCGTAATTTCAATCATCCATGGACCCATTGGAAAGATATTCCTGAGACTCAGCGAGATGTTTGGTTCAATGAGTTTTTGGTAAGTTTTGTAAATTATGGTTATTAATTTGATATGAAAATGCAAACTGATCATGTAATTTTATACTTTGGAGCACTAATTGTGCATAATTGATTTTCAGAGTCACTTTAGGTGGTTGCGTGAGCATCGAGAAACGTTGAAAAAAGCTTACAATCATAAGGGAAGCAAGTGGTTATCTGATAGGTTTTATAAATTGCGACACGGTTTGGGCAAGACTGATTGGATTCAACCTGAGACTGTACAACAATTAATTCAAAAATGGAACTCCGATCCCAAATTTCAAGATAAAAGTGAGAAAAATAAATCAAATAGGGCCCATATGGATGGACCAACATACACTGGGGGCTCCATCCCATACATGAGCATCGACAAAAAATTGTGAGTACAGTCATTTTCTATTTCAGTATAATACTTTGAAGTAAATAACTAGCAGCGGTAATCTTTTGTATTTGCAGGCCGCGTCTGGAGAAGTTCCTGAAGACTCAATTGAGTGGGCTACCTTTAAGCGGACCCATTCACAACAGTCTACCGATGGTAGTGGGAGTCGCTGGATCAACACCAGGTCGCAGCAATTTGCGGTAAGAAATTTATTACTTTTGTTATTTGTTTCAGGCACCACTATATTTATTTCAATTCATGTGTTATCTATGATGCATCTTTTTTCTGTAGGAAACCTATCAGAGGCTGACGCAGGAGAGAGACTCGCAGAGTGGGGCCAGCCCCACATCCTCTCAGTCAGATAACGAGAGTATATTCATTCAAGCTGCAGGAGGATTTGGCAAGAAAGGCGGATTGTTTGGGATGGGTGCCTCTGTGAGCCAATTGAAGCCTGTGAAGCGATCCTCACCGCACAGCGAAGGTGTTGATAGAGGTAAACGTAATACATATGTTTACATTGTTACATTTTAAATAAAGTTGAAAAAATTAACTCACTCTGCAATGTTTCTTTTTTTTAGATGAGCTTAGGAGGATGAAGGCGTTGGTGCAAGATCAAGATGCTCGTTTGCAAGCCCAAGATGAGAGGATGCAAGCCCAAGATGAGAGGATACGGCAGCAAGAACAAGACATTAAGCGGACACAGGAGATGATGAGGCATATGCAGCTTGTTCTCCAGTCCATGGCTAAGGGCAAGGGTTCATGGCCGACTCTTGGGGGTGACGACTGTCTTGGTGGTGATGACCGTTCCGGTGCTGATGACCCTCCTGGTGGCAATGATGATGATCATGTTGCTCTTTTTTAGATTAGATTTTTAGTATATAGATTTTGCAACTCTGTTCTATATATTTGACTTTCTCAATGTAAAACTGTTTATGATTGTTATTTAAATTTTTATGATATGCAAGTTTTTATTGAAAGTTATTTAGTTTTATTTTATGCAATTTTATATATTTTTTAATATTTTTTATGATTTTTTAAAATTTAATTTTTTAATTTTTTTTCTTGGTTTTTTTGTAATATTAAATTTGAAAAAAAAAATTAATTCAATTTTATTTTATGAAATTTTATATATTTATAAATATTTTTTATGATTTTTTAAAATTTAATTTTTTAATTTTTTTCGTGGTTTTTTTTGTAATATTAAATTTGTAAGAAAAAATTTATTTTTTTTAATTAATATCAATTTTGCGACGGAATATATTTTCCGTCGTAAGTAGGAGGGAAACAAATTCCCTCGCAACTGCGAGGGAATTGAAATCCCTCGCAGTTGCGAGGGAAACAGAATCCCTCGCAAGTGGGAGGGAAATGAATTCCCTCACAATTCCTCTGGGATTTGTGAGGGATTTTTTTCCCTCGCAGTATTTCCCACGCAAATTTAAAATTTTGCGAGGGAATCCAATTCCCTCGCAAATTTCAAATTTTGCAAGGGAATTTTAATTCCCTCGCAGATAGCGACGGAATTTTTCAATTCCGTCGCAATTACGGCGCCTATCTTGCGACGAAAAGAATCCGTCGCAGATTCCGCCGCAAACAGTTTTTGCGACGGATTTTTTCTGTCGCAAAAAACAAATTTTTTTGTAGTGAGTGTTAGTATGTAGGTGTCTTAGAGACAATCCGTAAAGACATATTAGCATCTTTTCTATGTTGTAGTATTTTATTATTAATAAATGAGCACATTTAATCTTTATTATATTTATGTCTCACTATTTTAAGGTAAATATGTGTTTAAAGATAAAAGTCCTAGGCATGTGTTACTCTTAAGGATCAATAATAGAGATTATGATCGTGAGGACTCAAGAACACTAAGTATCTATTGCCTAAAACTTATTCTTAGTCTTGAAACATCGAGAAAGGGCATCGATGATCTCAATAAGACTAGTATAACATGATCTACATGTATAGAGATATAAGGAAGGAACCTCATGGAATACAAACATGATGATACCTTAACTGATGTCGTAGGTAAATCTGTTGGAGAACAGATAGCGCCAAACAGACCCACCAAGAGACTCCATAAAGATTCATTGTAGAGAGTATCATTGTATATGAAAAGTCTTTCATCGCTTGGTAGTGTGGATCATCCTAGACTTTAGAATGTCATCGAATATTATGTCTTAGGGTTATACTTTGACTGTACAACTCTATCTGTCTGAAAATGGGGAGTATAATGTACTCTTTAATGTAACTTTAATACATGAGTACAAATAGACATACCGAGATTACCATAGTCCCTTATAAGAGATTAGTCATTCACAAGACCGATAGAACTTAGATAGCTTTTAATTAACTCTGGAGTCTGTGCACATCAAGTGAGCATGAAGAGTTATGATTGTTATAGAGTTAATATAAGAAGATTCCAAGTTCTGTAAATTAGCTACATTTAGTCAATTAAGAAAGATGGTACTCTATCTTTGCTTTCGACCAAATGTGAATGAGGTTGTGAGGGATGATACTTGCACAGTCTCCAAATATGAAAGGTAGATCACTTAATCAACTCAATTAGTTATGGGGTCGCAGAGCATTGCTAGTGTCTTATGAGGTCATTAAATAAGTTGAGCCCGTTAAAGGATTTTTAATTGGTCCAAGTTTATTTATGTCACTGACTAATTGAGCCTAATGGGTCACACGTACACAAAGGTTATTCTCGATTGCTTGAAATTAGTAAACTTGGGCCAATAATTGTTATTGGGCTTTATCAAGAGTAAATGTATAATTGGGTTGGAGTAGGACTTCAAGCCTAATAAGGAGCAAAATGACATCACATATATGGTCCCTAGTAGGAAATCAATTTCTCCATAAAAGGGCCCAAATGTGTGAGAAGACCCAACAAGGTCTTAGACCAAGTTGAATTTGGAATTCGAAGTTTGAATTTAAGTTTGAAATTTAAAATTTTAATTTTAATTCTAAAAGTACAAAGATAATCATGAATTATCTTTTATATATATATATATATATATCCAATAAAAATTGAATTAAAAATGACTTTGAATTTTAGTTTAAAAAATGAATGTGATTCATCATCATCTTAAATTTAATCAATCAATCAAGGTAAAAATATGATTCATCATATTAAATTCAATCAATCAAGATCTGAATTTAATATGACTTGGTTGACAAGTAGTGAGCCTATTACCTAAAACTTCTTTTCTTAGTGCATAAGTCTAAAAATTCCAAGTCCTAAAATTCCTAAGGCAACTAGGACTTAGAATTTTCAATCCACTAAAGCTATAGAGGGGGGACAAAATTTTAGAGAGGCTTTTGTGCTCTTTAAATTTTGATCTTCACCAAGGTTTAGAGAGGAAAAAGGTGACACTCACAAGGGCAAGGTACCAATGATCTTGCCCCTCCTATCTTCAACCTAATTCTAAGAAATCACCACCTTCTTGAAAAGATAAAAGACCCAAAGAAACCAAACTTCAACCTCTTGAATCTTTGCATGAAAGTCATGTAATAGGCAGAATTTAACCAACAATAAGTCTACTAAAAGTTGAGATCTCAAGCTTCAACAAAACGTGGATTCTAGTGTTAGGGTTAAAAAGTCAAAGGAATTTTTAATTAAAATTCTTAAATTTTTATGGTTTAAGGTACAAAAATACACATAACCTTTTCCCCTAGTAGCGTCCAACACCATAACATTTTTTTTGAGCAAAAGTACACATAACATTACGTTTTGATAGCAAAAATACCACGGGTTGTTAGTTGACCGACGTTGACGTTAACTTGGACGGAAATGAACAGTAACTCCGCTGAAATTACCATTTTGCCCTCAGTTTTAAGCTTAAATTACCATTTTGCCCCTAGTTTAAAATAATTTTTTTTAAAACAAATCACTAAAATAAACCCTCCCCGCCGGTGGGCCACACCACCGCCGGCCGCCGCCCTCCCCACTTCTGGCCACCTCCGGTGACTTTTCTTTTTTTTAATTTTTAAAAAAACTAAGGTTATTTTTTTAAAAAAAAAAGTAAGGTTTTTTCTTAAAAACTAAGGGGAGGCCGATGGGCCCCATCACCGGCCACACCACCACCGATGGCCTCCCCCCTCACTTCTGGTGACTTTTTTTTTTTAAGAAAAAAACCAACCTTAGTTTTTTTTAAAAAACAAACAAAAAAAAGTCGCCGGAAATGGACGCTGGTCACTGGCGGCAGCCGGCAGTGGGGAGGGAGGCCAACAACGGTGGTGGAGCCCACCGGCCTCCCCTTAGTTTTTAAGAAAAAAACCTTACTTTTTTTTAAAAAAAATAACCTTAGTTTTTTTTAAAAAAAAAGTCGTTGGAGGAGGTCACTGGTCACCGGCGGCGGCCGGAAGTAGGGAGGGAGGCGGCCGGCGATAGTGGGGCCCACAGGCCTCCTTAGTTTTTTGTAAAAAAACCTTACTTTTTTTTTTAAAAAAAAACCTTAGTTTTTTTTTTAAAAAAAATTGCAATCGCCGGGGGCGGGGAGGGTGGCCAACGGCGGTGGTGTGGCCCACCGGCTAGGAGGGTTTATTTTAGTGTTTTTTTTTAAAAAAAATTATTTAAAACTAGGGGCAAAATGGTAATTTTAGCTTAAAACTAAGGGCAAAATGATAATTTCAGCGGAATTACGGTTCATTTCCGTCCAAGTTAACGGTCAACGTCGGTCAAATAATGGCCCGTGGTATTTTTGCTCCCAAAACGTAATGTTATGTGTACTTTTGCACCAAAAAAGGGTTATGATATTAGGCGCTCCTGAGGGAAAAGATTATATGTATTTTTGCACCTTAACCCAATTTTTATTAACTATAAAGGGACATTATGATCTTTTAATAATATTCATAGATCCCTAATCAAGTCTATAACAGCTTATACAAGTACAAAGTATCCATCATTTCTCCAACGGAACAAATAAATGCACATCTAACAACAAAAGCAACGACATCTAAAAATCACTCATTTCTATCGAAAATAATAATAAAAAATAAAAATTAGTTTAGTTTCCAGTAGCGGAAGCTTGGATGATTAACACTGCAGTGCAAGCACTAATTCCCACATACAGTTTCTATGAAATGAGATCAACATGGAAATATAAAAGGGGTTTCCAACAAAAAGGAAATATAATCATCAAACCCATTAAAAAAAAAAGTGAATAAAGATGAGAAGGAGCGCACAGATACATTAATGCCTCCGTAGATTAGATTAGTGTGTAAAACCCATACAGCATCATTAGTTTTGAAACAACCAACCTGTAAAAAAATGTCAATAAATTAAGTCAAATATTGAGCTCAATCGCCAGTTCCCACAACTCATGTGGGGGATATATAGTTGAAAATATTGTTAATATTAAATAAAAAGAATCAAAATTTTTCCCGTAAGATGAACTTGAGAGGAAACTGTGGGAAGTATCCCAACCCATTTATTAGCCTCCCACCTTTTCGACCACCACATCTATTTTGAATTCTTCATCATCCTCACCCTTGCACAATATTTGCTACGGCACCAGGAATAAAGGAAGTATATGAATAGAAGCAAGCGATCGGAAAGAAAATATAGGCATGAAAAATGAACTAAAGAAGAAAATAAAGGGGAGAAAAGGAGTTTGTGAATGTTGAAAAAGAAGCATACTGATGGAGAGATGACGATAACCGTGAAGGAAGCAACATCAAGAACTGCAAACTGCACAATCTCTAGCAAATAAGGAAGCTCGAAACTCCCTCCCCCTATGGATTGATGGTTCGTAATTTTGAAATTTGGAAAGTGAAAATTAACACATATATTATTGGTATAATAGAGATAAAGAGGGTGAGTGGAAAGTTAGTTATAAAATATTTCAAATTCTTAAATTCAAAACATTAAACAAAATAAAGATATAACATAAAACAGTCTCAAAATAAACATATCCTCAAAAGAGATGGGAGAAGTTAGTTACGTTGGAAAATATTTTAAAATCTTAAATTCAGAACGTGAAGAATAAAATAAAAATATCTTAAATTCAAAAAGTGGAAAATAAAAAATATATATAAAAAATAAATCTCAAAATATACATGTCATAAAAAATAGAGATGATGAGAAGTTAGTTGCAAAATATTTTAAAATTTTAAATTTAGAATGTGGAAAATAAAATAAAGATATAAAAAGTCTTATTAAAATAAGTATATTAGAAATAAAGAGAGATAACGGGGATAGTTACCAAATATTTTGAATTCTTAAATTTAGAATAAGAAATTTATTAAAAAAAATTTAGAATCGAAAATAAATCAAATTTATTAAATAATATATTTTGAAAATAGGTATATCAAAACTAATATATTTATTTATTTACAATATTTTATAAGCAAACAATCATAAAACATGGGCAATTGGTGCTCGAAAAAATATAGGGAAAATTCCATTCAAGTCCCAAGGAACTAAGATATCTCAAAAAAGTCCTAAGGGAAATTCAAATGTCAAAAAAGTTCTAAAGAGTTGTTAATCTAATTGATGGAATTGTTAATTTTATATATGAGAGTTGTTAATTTCACAAAATGAGTTGTTAATTAAACTTTTCTAACATCTGAATTTTCCATAAAACTTTTTTGAGATTATCTTGGTCCTTTCGGGAGTGGCGGACCTAGAAAATAATTGAAGGGGGCACCATTGGCGGGGGATTTGGGGAGTCGCTGCCCCCGATTTTTTTTTTAAAGTAAAGTTTTAAATGCATTAAAAAAACAAAAGAATAAAAGGGAAAAACAAGGCTAAAAACTATTAGAAATAGCAAGGTTGAAAACTAAATAAGTTTAAGTACATATATTGTAATAAAAAAAGTATATTACAATAATTACAATGTCATCCTTCTAAGTCTTATTTTTTGAAATTATATCATAATTGTCTTATTATCAATACTATCAAATACATCTTTTTCAATATAAGGCACTAAGCAATCAAGGGGTACTTCCCTATCTTGCTAGGTAATAAAAGAGCAAACTTTTTTAGGGAAGTTTTAAATGCATTAAAAAACAAAAAAATCAAAAAAAATCAAGCGAATACTGATGATGTAATAAGAGAGACAGTTATTTTACAAACCTGTTATTTAGAAAAGTAAAGCTACGTGCTATTACAATAAAAATAATTACAATATCATCCTCTAGGCCTTATTTTTTGGAATTCTATCATAATTGTTTTATTATCAATGCTATCAAATACATATTTTTCAATATAAGACACTAAATAATCATTCAACCATTCATTCCTCCATCCGATTACAAAGTACAGTCTTAATATATTAAGGATGTGCACTTAATTTAAATATGTATTAGTTATCTAATTTAAATTTCCTTCTTTTTTTAACAATTGTCAAATTTTAGGGGGCATCCCCCCCTCCTTTCCAATGCCTCGGTCGTCATTGCCCCTAAATGAAATTTTCCCATAAATCTATAATTTTTTGTTAGAGAGAAAATTCAAGGACGACATAGCATACTATAGTGTAGGCTTTCGGCCCTACTTTTAAGAATAAGATAGATAATATATTTTGAAAAAAGGTATATTAAAACTAAAAATCTTAGAAGGCGGACAATTGATGCAATGGCGTTATCATCAATTAAATGCAAAAAATCCATCATTGAGAGAAAATTCAGGGATTATGTGGTACAATGCGGTGCCCGTTTTTAGCCATACTTTTAAAAATAAAATAGACCAGAGTGCACGAGATAATCTTCTATAGGCATAGCCATATGGAGCTGCTCTAGAACCTTCATTTTTGTTGCTTTGGTTCATGTCAATTCTTGTCGTTGATATTTATATCGATACATGTATTTTGTTTAATTTATTATTTGACCAGTAGTGCATGAACTTGTTTATTTAGGAGTGTAGATATTAACAAGATAAGGTTATTATAGGAATTCACACATATACACGCGCATATATGTATTTGTATCACTAAATTAAAAGCCTATTCAAACAGGTATTTTTTTATAAGAGCAAAATTTGGAACGCACTTATATTAAAAAATAAAACACTTTTCCAACTAACATCCGTTGGTTAGTAAAATGGGTATTAATTACTTAAATATGAGGTCTCAAGTTTAAATCCGTATAAATGTACTGAATGTTTTTACGATAGCTAACATCAATTGAACCTCTAACTAACTAACCCAATCAAATAGCCATATTAAAAAAAAAAAAAATGTATAAATTTAACTTGTATTGAACCAAAAGCCTACTATTTTGTTTCCCGAAAACAGTTCTTTTAATTTTTGAGATTTTCCAACCTTGGGTCAAAAACTAATTTGAGTGGGTTACATCTCATAAATACATTTTTTTTTAGTACAATGGAGGGCTGTTTCTCTATAACAAGAAAATTAACCTAAGTGGGGAATAAATTTCAACTTCTCAGCATCAAGTTGCACCCTCAAAGGCCAAGGGCAACACTCAAAGATCAAGTCCTTAGTGAGGCCTTCCTTAACAAGTTTATCAGCAAGAGAATTTTGTGATCGAGGGATAAATCGGACTACCAATCGCAAAGGTTCCTCATGAGTTTTAGTATTTGCATAAATAAAAAGTTGCAAGTTTCATTATCATTTTTTAACAACATCAAGTCCACTAGATTCTTTGCATCAAACTCTAATATAACCTAATGAAAGCCACGGTTCCATGTGAGTTGAAGTCTCTTAAGCATTACCCACTACTTTGCCTCAAAATCACTATGTAAATGAAGGAAATCACCAAGAGGTGGTGAATTGGAGATTTTAAAAACTTTTTAAAATACTTTTGAAAGACAAACTCATAAACAAAGTGAAAACATAGAGAAGAGGAAGAGGAAGCTTAACAAAAAAGATTTATACTAGTTTGGTCTCAACTCTTGGCTTACGTTCAGTCCCCAGACTCTCTAGGATTTTCACTATCTCTTAATTCAAATACACACTCTGTACTCGAAAGTTATCCTATCACAATGATACACTCCTCCTTACAAATTGTAAACTGAAAACCCAATCTCAAAATCCCACACTTTGAGATTTTACAATAAATGATAATCAATAATAAAACTCTCTTAAAAAGTAGATGAATAAATATTGAAGTTCATTGTATTAGAAGATACTTAACAGAAGAGTAATAAATGCAAGTAAGACTTGATCGTTTTTCGTTTTCTGTATGCTTGTTGTTGAGAATTGAATGCTTAGCTTATATATGATGGAAGCATTAAATGATCATTAGAAACATTAATGTTGTTAGTTCTCTATGAGTTTTAATGGTGACTTACAATTGTAAGGACAAAGAGAAGTTTGTATTTGGTAGGTTGGAAAACTTATTGTCAAAGGCGAACTTAAGTTTAGGGTTCCAAAACTTGAGCTTAGACTTGACACAGAGTAGCTTAGTTTTATGAACTTAAAGCAAACTGCGGTTTGCATTTACAAACTACAGTTTATGTCAAATAGAGAGCACTCAAAGTTTTTCAAACTAAAGCAAACTCGAGTTTGTATTAGTAAATTCATGTTTGTGTTAGATAGAGACAGTTCGATATTTTGAAGTTAAGCAAACTACAATTTGATATTCTAAACCACGGTTTACTCCCAGCTAACGGCTATATAAAGTTTTCCATGTGTTGAGAAAACTCAAGTTTAAGTTTACAAACTTGAGTTTAAATCAAGCCAAGAGTTTGCAATGATTTCATGTTTTACTCAGTTTAAGGAAACTCTAGTTTGGTTTTAACAAACTCCAGTTTTCTCTTAGCAAAGAACTTTCAAAGATTTTGATTTTTAAAGGAAACTTGAGTTTATGCCAAGCAGAGACCTATGCTCTATTTCTTGAATTTGAAAACTCTAGTTAAGTTTTGGAAACTCTAGTTTTGAGTTTTGTGGACTTAAAATTATTTTCTCATCAAAAGTCCAAAACTTGAGTTAATCACTAATTGACTCGAGTTTGCTCATATGATCAAATTGTATTTCAAATCTCAAATCGCAATGGTCATTCCTAGAATGAACCAAACTCAAGTTTGCCACTATTTCAAAATATGTTTTAAATCTTAAATCATAATGGTCATTCCTAGAATAAACCAATTAAACTCCATTTTGTTTGAACAAACTTGAGTTTGTGTCGCATAGTTTGAAACTATGATTTCTAGAAATCTACGATTTGATTCTATTTGATCTATATGCTTCATGATATTATTTTATATTATTCCATGTTATACTTGATCAATTCGTTCATAAGTTATAGATGAATTTAGCAAAGATCAAGGTGAAATCAAATCTGGGTTAAATGAAATCAATGAAGAATCAAGAACAAACTTGAACTTTCTCCTCTATCCCATTGGGTCAGCTTAGACTGTTACAGAACATCTAAATCACTCTCCAACAGTCAAATGAATTTTATGGAATGGCAAGAATGCTGGAGAATCAACTACAACAACTCTATTCTAAATTTCCAGCAAAGAATTGAAGAAGTAGAGAAGAATATGCAACTATCATATTCCAGATGTCATGCTGAACATTGAAGATTTAGAGAGAAGAAAATGCAATGGCTAGTTTCTTTGATTGACTACAAATACCTAGGAAGACTTGAAGAACAAGACACAACAACATACGATTACAATTGATCACATTATTATTTGATTTCATCCTTTGTTGTGCATACTACTATTTGAACTTCAGTGTTTATTCATATATGCTCTTTTAGAGAGTTTGTTTTTGATAATCATTTGATTACTCATTCAAGAGAACTCTCAAGGTTATGGAACCTGTGAGTTGGGTTATTTAATTGCAAAGTGTAAGGGGGAGCAAGTCCTAGGTGTTAAGATTGCTTGAGAGTTACTTTTGTTAGTTCTCATGTTGTTGATGTTTTGATGATAACAATTATAATGTATTTAAAGCTTAATTTTCGAAGAAAATTTGAAGTCTCAATTTGCCTCTAGGTAATTTAATTATACCTCGAGTTATCTTGTTGAATATTTGAAAATTCATTTTCGCGCTTTGAAGTTGCCTCTAGTCACTTAATAATTGACTCAAGGCATGTGAGCATTTCTTTTTTCTTGATCTGCGTGTTTTTGACAAGTTAATGGCAAAATCGTAATTAAGTTGAACTATACATGTTGCCTCTAGTCAAATATTGATCTACCTCAAGTCATTGCTCTTTGCTCCAGACACATGATTTTCGAATTAGCTTTAATGGCAAAAAAGTAATTAAGTTTGAACTATACTTCATTCCTCTAGTCAATTAGTAAGTTGCCTCAAGTCATTGCTTTCTCTCTAGATATGATTTTTGAAATATAGGATATAATGGCAAAATCGTAAATTTATTAAACTTTACTTCATGCCTCTAGTCAATTATGTTTTGCCTCAAGGTATCTTACTTTTAACTCCAGGATGTATGTCTTTCGAAATAGCATGCAATGGCAATCTCGTAATTATGCTAAAATTTCCTTTTTGCCTCAAGTCATGTGTCTTGCCTCTAGTCATGTATTTTGTTAAAGTTTTCAACATGCCTCTAGTCATCAAAATATTACCTCTAGGCATATTACTTCTAGTGTTTACCTCTAGGCACATCTTAGAGCCCGTTTAGATCCTCTCTTTTTTAACCTAAAAGATACTTTTAAGCTAAAGCTGAAAAAAAGAGCTTCTAAGAAAAAGCTAAAAGCTGTTTGATGGTTTATATAAATTATTTAGCTTAAAAGTTACTTAAAAGCTCAAATTAAATTAAGTTGCTTGGCAAAATTTTTTTCATTAACACTTTTTCTAATAAAAAAAATATCATAAAAGATAAATTATAAAGCCTCATGTGAACTTATTAGCACTTTGAGATTTGTGAAAACTTTATCTGAACTTATTAAAACCTTATGTAAAATTCTAAAATTCTTATTAGAAGGGAATAAAAAAATGTAAAAAGATCTTATTTATAACCAGAATTCGAAACATTATTTAATCTTTTTTATATTTTTAAACTTCCTTTTGTGTGGGATTTTTCCCAAAAATAAAGAAAGAAAGAAAGAAGGAAAGAAATTATTAGAGGCAGCCTCTCTGTAATTCAAGATATTAAATTCAAAATTTATCTATAAATAAATAAACATACTCATTGAGACCTACAGCCATACACTCATATCCCTTATTAGATATTAAAAAATAGTTTAAGATAATTTTATTATTTTTAAGGGTTAAGACTTTGACTTTGAAGTGGTTGCTTAGAAATGGAGACAATGGGGGATGTGTGAACAAATGACAAGATTTGAGTTTGTTCAATTTGTAATTTTCTGGGTTTATTCAATTTGTAGTTTTTTTTATTTTTTTATTCAAGTTCATACTCCCCTGTTTGGCATTCTCTCTTGATTCAAAATTATGTTTTGTTGATTTAAAATCATAGCTAGATCTATTGATTCAAAATTATATTTGTTGTTTTATGTTGTTTTGCTCTTTGTCAGAGGAGAAGATAGTAAGCCTGTTTGGGATAAGAGCTTTTGGTCAATAAAAGCTTAAAAAAAAACTCCTCCTAGGAGCTTCTGGTTTTTGGCTTTTTTCTTCTTTATAAAGAAAGCTCTTTTTATTATAAGATCTTTTGTAAAAACTTATTTGGCATAGCTTCTGCTTATAAGGAGAAGATAAGCTAAAAATAAGAGGATCCAAAAAGTCACTTATTACCTATAGGCATATTATTTCCAAATCTCATCATATTTGCCTCTAGGCATGTCTTTTGCCTCTAGGCATATAACTCTTGTTTCAAAATTTGACTCTAGGCATATTATCTTAACTCAAGGAAAATTATTATGTTGCTTGTTTTCACGCTAATATCCTATTTGCCTCTAGTCAGAAAATATTGCCTCTAGTCATGATAACTCAAGACATCATATTTTTGACTCAAGGTAAAATCTTCAAACACTTTATTCTTACCTCCAGTCTGAAAGAGGAGTTGAATCACCAAGAGGGGGTGAATTGGGGATTCTGAAAAATTTTCGCAAATTTGGCTCTTATGGTGATTGATCAGATAAATCAGTGAGCAAGGAAGAATAGCAATGCACAAGAGTTTATACTGGTTTGGCCCAACTCCTTGGCCTACAACCAGTCCTCAAGCACCCTGAGTTTTCCACTAAATCACTTGATTACACACTCTGTAACTCTGAAGCAATTCTCTCTCTAGAACTTGCTCCCCTTACAAGTTGTAATCAATGATTCCCAAATCTTCAAGTCCCCTGACTTGAGATTTTTACAATCAAAGGATAATACAAATGAATTACTCTCTTAAAGAGCAGATAAGATAATCACTGAAGCTCAAGTAGTATCAACCGATACTCTGTACAGAAACTCTAAGAGTAGATGAACAAAATTAATACTTAATTGATTTTCTTCTCAGTTGTTCTGATGAGAGAATTGAATGCAACTCTATTTATACTTAGAGAATAATTAATGACCATTGCAGGCATTCATTTGACCGTTGGTGAAGATGGTTATCAGCTGGAAGCACTTTGGTCTCTTCTTTCTCTACTTTATAGCTTGTTCTTTGATCTTTTGGATAGAGGGTGACTTCTAGCCGTTTGTATCCGTTGGGATTGTCAGTCCTGAGTTAGGTGTATGGCTCTTTAACCCTTTTGCTTCGTGTAAGCCTTGGTAGATCAAAGTATAGCTGGTTAGGTGGCCTTGCATTTAATACTTCTGACAAGACTTAGCTTTGTGTGATAATAGCTCTTTTAATCTTCTTGAATCATCTCTAATTTGGCTGAAATACACTAGCAAACACATTAAACATATCTAGTAATGATAATAATTAATAATATAAATCATTTGGATCATTCCATAAACACTACACAGATTTCACAAATTTGAATTATCAGAAGGCGCAACCAATACTCGAGTTTGTGCAACTATACTCGAGTTTGCCATTGTGCACTTAAGCCTATACTCGAGTATCTGTGTCTATACTCAAGTATTCTCCTTCCAGAGACGAGACTTGCGATTTGAGTTTTTGAGTTCCAGATGAACTTAAGTCAATACTCGAGTATTCAACCAATACTCAAGTTTTGGACTCTTGAAGAATATTTGTCCAAAACATCAAAACCGGAGTTTTCATGCTATACTGGAGTATTAAAGGCTTAGAAACCTTGGTAGCTCTCTGTATGGCTCAATACTCGAGTTTCAATCTCTATACTCGAGTTTTCTCCTTAGTTTTGAAACTTAGAGATTATCTTAGAAAGTGCTAAACTGGAGTTTCCAAAACTGGAGTTTATAACTGATAAAGTTTTAAAAGCAGCTTTGCTTGGCCCAATACTCGAGTATTCTAATGTGATACTCGAGTTTTCATTTGACATTTGAATTCTGGAGCCAAGTTAGAAAACTGTCTTTTCAAATTCCAAACCTGAGTTTTCGAAACTGAAGTTTCTATTTCTTTGAAAATTGTTGAAACTGTTTGAAGAGTCACTTAGGCCTAAACTCGAGTATGCATATCAATACTTGAGTTTTCCTTGATGGAAAAACTTGCGATGTTCTCTGTAAGCTTCAATACTCGAGTATTCATTTGAATACTGCAGTATTGCCCTTAGTCATGTGCATTGAGCTTTTCTTTGAAATTTCAATACTCGAGTTTTGCTACTGAAACTCGAGTATTGTCTCCTTCAGAAAGTTTTTGCTTTCTTGAGACAACTCTTCAACCTTGGTTTTACAATTGATTGTTATCATCAAAACCCATAGAGAACTAACACAGTCATTTAACATGCCTCCAGTCATGCTCCTCAAGTCATATCTTTCTAAATTTTCAAATCACCGCCTGCGTAAACTAAAAATCAATTCTTGTGATTTCATAACTTTATATGTTGACTCATTACTATTCCTAAATGCTTTTAACGTGTTTGATAATGAGTTTCAGATAATTATATCTTGAATTAAACAACAAATTGCAACAAAGTAATTTGTTTCAGAGAGCATTTAATGCAGTTCCCAAATCGATTCATATTCATGATAACCAATCTATGATCATTCTAAAGCTTTTGCTGCTATTCCGTCTGGGCAATTAATGCTATTCCACAATGGGCAAAACAAAAAGAATGAAGAGAATGTCGTGATGGCAAATCCACCTGGATTCTTAACGATGAAAATATTAACCAAGCTTCATCTGTCTAACGGCTATATTCAAGAGTCACAACGGTTAATGTTTAAGCTTCACCAACAGTTATTAATTGCAACAACTATAAATACCCGAAACATTGAATTCGCCAACTATCGAAATGTTGTGCATTCAATTTGTATTTATTGCAATCTACTGTTTCATTAACTTCGCTAATATCTTCAGATATTTCTGTGCTCTTCAGTGTTTATCATTTTATTTACTCGTGAGGAGTTTCTAAACACTTATTTGATTACTTGATTTGTAAAATATTAAGGTTGTGGAACTCTAAGTGTTGGGTATACAATTATAGCTTATAAGGGGGAGTGAGTCCAAGTGAGAGGATCATTCTAGTACAGTATGTAATTGTAATCACTTTGAAAGATAGTGGAAATCCCAGGTGTTCTGGGGACTAGAAGTAGGTCGAAGAATTAGACCGAACCAGGATAATCTCTTGTGTCTTTCTAATTATTCACTTAGTCTCTATTCTTTAGTGTTCTTGAGCAATTCGGCGAAAGAATTTTTTTTATAATCACCTATTCACTCCCTAGGTGATATTCCATCTTCAACATTGTTATAATTAAAGTTTGTTGAGATAGTTGAAAATCCCAGAAGGTATCTGGGGACTGGACATAGGTCAAGGATAGGACTAAACCAATATAAATCTCACTGTGTTAAGCTCTTCTTCCCTTATCTCTTATACTCTATTTTTGGTCTATACTTGGGTGTTTCGAAAAGTTTTTTTTTTAAAAAAAAATCTCTAATTCAATTCCCTCTTGGTGATTTCTTCCATTTACAAATGTAACCTTAGAGACATTAATGAAGTTGTTAGGTTGCAACTGGGTCCATTTTCTCAAGCTTTGAGTTAATTCAGATGCTTAGACATTCTTGTTGATTTTGAAAATCACCTAGAGGGGGGTGAATAGGTGATGTTGTTATAACTTAGAAATTTTTCGCGGAATGTAAGAATTAAAGGATAACAAGGAAAGAAAGACTTGCACACAAGATTTATCTTGGTTCGGTCTCAAACTGACCTACATCCAGTCCCCAGAACACTCCTGGGATTTCCACTAAAAGCTCTTGTCACAATTACACTGAATCTTGGAAGATCTCACTGATCACTCCCCCTTACAAGCTGTAATTGTTACACCCAGTCACTTGAGGTCCCTACCTTAAGAATACAGTCAAGTAAGAAAATGTAGAACTCTTAAAGAGTAGATAAGATAATCACTGAAGCGTGTGTTAAAAACTGTTACAGAAACAGAGTAGAATAAATGCTATTGAATTTTTGTAGCGTAAAAGTAATTTTCGGTAGTTGGCGCTATTGAATGCTTCTTCAATTTATATCTTCGCCATTAATACCGTTGTAATTTAGCCGCTGTCCCTGGTGTGTAATTTTGGTAATTCATCGTTGATAATTTGACCGTTGGAGCTCATTAAATGTTAGTGGTTGGCCTTAGGCAAATAACCATGCACAAACGTTTGTTTCATAGAGGAATCTCTTTGGAATGTCTTTGGCTCATTCTTCCTTAATCGAGCGTTGTAGTAGAAGAAGGAATGTAGAAATCTTTATCAGTCCAGATGCTTTATCAGATACTTTCATGCAGTATTTGGTTTGGCATTGAATGCTGCTGACATCACAATCTGCTTTTTATCTTAGAGCATTAATCTCTTGCTCAAATTCATCATAATCAAAACTTTAAAGTATACTTAGCAATGATAATTAGAATACAGCATGGAACAACAGAAATAGATAGATTAGATGGAACCGATCGATTGCAGAGGCTTAAACACTTTAAACGATCACATATCAGTTCAGAGCCCTTTAACCTCGAGTCATGGATACAACCTCGAGTTTCTCAGTAAACTCGAGTTAAGTGAACAACCTCGAGGTTATGATACAGATACAAGCTCAACGCAAGAAACATATAACCTGGAGTTTCGTGAGAAACCTCGAGTTTAGCAATAACCTCGAGGTTCATTTTCCTACCTCAAGGTTTTGTATGTTCAATTCAAAAATAACGGATAGCGAAAGACTTGGACAAGAGGAACTCAGCCACGAGTTAAGAATCTAGCCTCGAGTTTTGCCCTAACCTCGAGGTTGTTTGTTGAGACTCGAGGTTGTGAAGAGGATCATTCAGAAGAGCTAAAGCTTGAAACCTCGAGTTTACTTAATAACCTCAAGTTTTGGCATAACCTCGAGGTAAAATACTCAGCCTCAAGGTATTTTGATAGCAAGACTCTGAATTCCATTTTTCTATGTTTTTGACAGAAAAGTTCGATTCTATTTTTCCCTATAATGTTGAGTCATCATCAAAACATGAGAGCTAACAGATTTTTCCCATCAAATAAATTCATTGGATGAGGTGGCTTCCACATGAAGAAAGAAAACATTTATCCTTTTTCTAGGTCCAGAGAATGATTTGCCAAAAGGATGCTAAGATTTCTGGGCCAGCAGTAAATGTTCTGACATCATCTTTTGCTTTATGCTTTAACTTTTGGTTTAGGACTAGTTTGATCATCTAAACCATAAAGCAAACATGTGGAAGCCCATAAATTTGAGCAAAATTAATTTAACATAGAGCACTATAAAGTGGAGTTTGTTCAAACAAACTGGAGTGTCAAACTCGAGTCTCATGGCATCTTCTTTAAGAAGGCTTTAAAGATAAAAAAAAATGCAGACACCTCTGTAAGACTCAAACTGGAGTTTAAGATATTTTACTCAAGTATCTAACTCGAGTTTGATTTCATAAACTTGAGTTTAGTTCTTTGGTTCAAAATAAATATCTTGATGGATTTTTGAAAGAACTTTAAGATAGCGGAAACTGTAGTCATTAAGTGACAAATTGAGTTTGGAAATTTTGAAATGAAAATAAGTTTAAGTCCACAAATACAAACTTGAGTTTAATAACATAGGCTCGAGTTTTCTTAACTTCCAAATATCTTCAAAGCTCTTAGTCTAACTTAAAATGGAGTTTGCCATAACAAGCTCGAGTTTACTCAAAGATGTAATCCTTAGAGGACTCTCGGCCAGAGACAAACTCGAGTTTAACTTAGTAGCCTCGAGTTTAGTTAAGAATGAAAGTCTTTGAAAAGCTCTCGGCCAATCTCAAACTCAAGTTTCCATGTCCAAACTCGAGTTTAATAAAGTTCAAATATCTTGGCTTGTTCTCTGTCAAGTGCAAACTCGAGTTTGACATGTCTAAACTTGATTTTGTCTTTGACAGCATAGTTCAAATTAAGTTTCAACAACTTTCAAACTATTTGAACTTAGTCAAAACAAACTTAAGTTTACAATTGTCAGTTATCATCAAAACACATAGAGAACTATCATTCTCCCCCTTTTTGATGATGACAACACTTGTAAACAAATTATCTCAAATTGAAAGAATAATTGAGCATATTATCAAACTAAAACGCAATATATCAAAACTTGAAATATCATAATGTCATTTCATTGCATTCATTGAGTTCAAAAGTAAATCAAAAGAAATTAAGTACATCAAATACAAGCAAATGATGTAAACTCAAATGAACTAGCTAAAAACTTCAAAAGACAAAAGTTGTTAAATCTTCACCTTTCTTCTCCCCTTTTGTCATCACCAAACAAGGGTGGAAAAGAGGAAGGACCAGGAGGAGGAGTTGAGATAGAATCTTCAAAATGAAGATCAACCAAAGGTATGGGTGGAGGAGTGTTAGGTGATTCAGAGGAGAGTCTGATAGTGGAGGTGTGAGAGGGAGTTACAACTATAGTTGCTGGGATGGAATCAACAACTGAGAGGTATAAATAATGGGGGTGGTGGATTTTGGGTATGTTTGGTCTAATCAATTGAAATAGTATTTTAGTATGTATATGTATGCTCATCCTTGATCCTTTCTTTTATGGAGTTTCGACGGAAGGATCTCTTTACTAATGAAACGAAATCTTTACTAAGGAAACGAAATGCCGTCAACTTCATTTGTTAGAATAGCTTCCGTTGAGTCTCTGCACCTATCCTTTTTTTTATTCTCCTATTCTGAACTCCTCTTGGTTTTCGAAAAGCAGGATTTGGCTCAAGATTTCCCATTGTTAACTCCAGGGTTTCTCTGAATTTGAAATTTATCACTTGGTAGGTTTCCATACCAAGGCTTAATCCAATTAAGTCTATAGCGTCTACCAATTTTGCCATATCCCCCCTCCTTTTCTTTGAGATTAGAGTCTCATTAGGATGGTTTTTTTTTCATTTAAATTATAACAATTATGTCGGAACTGTTGAATTTGTTAGATACCGATTCTTATACCAAAAAAATGTTTCTTTTGGAAGGCCTATGTCACAATCTCCTCAGTGTGAGTCAAAGTAAAAATAAAGGTAATCTAGTTATTTTTAACTCAGAGGAATGCTTGATTGTAAACAAGGATGATCTTCTCTTAGACAATATTAAGACTAAAGCCTTATTTAGGGCTCCCAGAGAAGGTAACTGCTATACTCTGAACTTTTCTAATGACATATCTTCTGAAAAATGTTTAATTAGTAATTTGGATGAAAGTTGGCTATGGCACAATGAAAGTGGAAGAAATCACCAAGAGGGGGGTGAATTGGGGATTTTAAAAATTCTTTTCAACTCTTAAAAATAAAGCTTAAGAAATGAATAATAAAAGAATAGAGAAAGAAAAGCTTAGACACACAGAATTTATACTGGTTCGGTCTCAACCTTGACCTACGTCCAGTCCCCAGATACCTTCTGGGTGTTTCCACTAGTTCAACAGGTTTTTAACTACAAGAATGAAGTCAAGACATAATCCTAATCACCTAGGACTTGCTCCCCCTTACACTTTGTAATTAAACAACCTAACTTACAGGTTCCACAACCTTGAGTTCTCACAAAAAAATGTTTTCAAAGAATTACAACCTCTCAAAAGAGTAGATTTTGATAAATACTGGAGATAAAATCATAAAACACAATACAGACTCAAAAATGCAAATGTATTCAAGTGTGGCTTCGTTGTGTGTTGTTTTCTTTGAGTCTTCACAGCCTTTTATAGCCTAGTTAGATGAACTAGCCGTTGCTTTTCCTTCTCCAACGTTCAGTTGCACATCTGGAAAATGACAATTGCAAATTTTGCTCTGTTCTTTCAATTCTTTGCTGAAATCCTGGAATATGTTGTTGCAGAACGTCTTCCAGATTCTTTGTCATTCCATGATCTTAATTTGACCGTTTGAGGTGATCTTAATGAGTTCCAACGGTCTGAACTAAACATCTGGGATAAGGAAGAAGAATCAGCCCTGTTCTGGGTTATTCATTAAATGCACTTATTCTGGATCTTTGATTCTCTCTGATCTTGTGATAAACCTGTCTGAAACTTATCAAAAACTTGATCAATAATGTTAGGAATAATAATGCAACAAGATATGATAATTTCATATTAACCCATAATGATTTCGTAGATTGATTTGATCTGGTTTTCAAAAGTTACCGATGCAAACTCGAGTTTGGTGTTCTAGACTCAAGTTTGAGGTTCATCCAGAGAGCAAGGTATGTTTGAAAGTTTCCTAAACTTGAGTTGACAAGTAACTGACTCAAGTTTGGTTCTTACAGAGAGGAAAGTCGCGAGTTGGTCTTGAATGAGATTTTGAACACTTGGCTAAACTCGAGTCATTTAGTAACTGACTCGAGTTTAAAGCTTTTATGAAAAACTTAAGTTTAAGTTCACAGCTTCAAAACTGAAGTTTAGAAATGCATACTGGAGTTTAGAAATCATGTAATAGCTCGAGTATTTTCAAATAGTCCTAAACTCGAGTCTCCAGAAATCTGACTCAAGTTTCAGTGTACATTGAAACTTTGAAAAATTTTCTTTTAAGTACAAACTGGAGTCACTGAAATTTAAAATGGAGTTTAGAAAACAAGTATCAACTCGAGTATCTCTGTTTATGCCAAACTTGAGTCTACATAATCCAAACTCGAGTTTCTAGTGAAAACTGAAAACATGAAGGCTGTTGCATTTTGCAAACTAGAGTTTGTAAAACTGAAACTGGAGTTTGGAAAACTTGATAAAACGTTGAAGCTTCTGTTTGATCTCAAACTCGAGTTTCCAAATCATAGACTCGAGTTTACAAGTCTTTAAACTTTTAGCACATAAACTTTCTTGTAAACTGGAGTTTCTCAGAATCAAAGGTAGAGTTTGGAAACAAGTTGAAATTCGAGTGTCACTGCCTTTGATCTAGACTCGAGTTTATAAACACAGACTCGAGTTTACAACTCTTGTAAACTTTGATAGCTCTCTGTAACTCTGCAAACTCGAGTTTGCCTATGCAAACTGGAGTTTGGCCAACATTGTAAAATCTGAGCTTCTGTCTGTCAAGTCCAAACTCGAGTTTCTATACCAAAACTCGAGTTTGCCTTAAACAGAAAGTTTTACAACTTCCAAAGACAAACTTCAAATTAAGTTTACAATTGTCAGTTATCATCAAAATACGTAGAGAACTAACACACAAGAGATTAGCTCATGTTAATATGACTCAACTTAACAAATTATTAAAACCAGATTTGGTCATTGGTATACCCAAACTTCATTTCAAAAATAACATGATTTGTGATGCTTGTCAAAAGGTAAACAAACCAAATCTTCTTTCAAATCCAAAAATGAAATCTCAACTAATAAGCCTCTTCAACTGATTCATATGGATATAGTTGGACCAGCAAGAATAAAAATCCTTGGAGGCAATCTTTATACCTTGGTCATAGTCGATGGTTTCTCTAGATTTACTTGGACCATATTCATATCATCTAAAAATGAAACATTTGATCAATTTGTTGTGTTTGCCAAGAAGGTCCAAAACAAGAAAGGAGTTTCTATTGCAAAGTGTAAGGGGGAGCAAGTCCTAGGTAATTAGGATGGCTTGAGAGTTACATTATTGTGATTAAGGAATATTGAGGTAGTTGAAAAACCTAGAAGTTATCGGGGGATTGGACGTTGGTCAAGGTTGGGACCAAACTAGTATAAATCTTATGTGTCTAGTTTTTCTTCTCTTGCTTTCTTACACTCTGTTTTCAATCTTAAACTTGGGTTTTCAAAAAGATTTTTTAAAATCCCCAATTCACCCCCCTTTTAGTGATTTCTTCCATTTTCATTTGGTATCAGAGTAAGGTTGGCTACTTGAAGGATTAACATCCTAGACAAAAAGATCCAATGGAAGGAATTCTGCCAGATGGTGCCTCAATAAACAGACCACCAGGTTTCAATGGTGAACAATACTTATTCTGGAAATCCAAATTCAAAGTATTTGTAATAGCCAGTGAGTATGGTCTGTGGGAAGTAATTGAGGAAGGGAACTATGTCCCTAAAAAGAAAGTTGGTGAGAACTTTGTGCCCAAAACAAGAGCTGAGTTTGATGAAAATGATCAAAAGAAAATTGTTCTTAACAGCAAAGCCATCCTGATGCTGCAAAGTGCCTTGAGCTAAAAGAAGTACATTCGCATTTGCAACTTACCCAGTGCAAAAGAAATGTGGGATGCATTAGAAGTCGCCTATGAAGGAACCTCAGGGATCAAGGAGAACAGAATCAACACACTCACAATGTTGTACCGTGATGGGTGAACTCAACTACTTTCTTGGTCTACAAATCAAGCAACGCAAGAATGACATATTTATTTCTCAGACCAAGTATTTAAGAGATTTGCTTAAGAAATATGGCCTCAATGACTGTAATGGAGCAGACACACCAATTAAACAAATATTTTTAAAGTCAAATATTTCTAAAGTCAAATATTTAACTTTTTCCAAGGTTTATATTTTTAAAGTCAAGATAATACAAATATTCAAAAATTTATTCCAACCAAATTCTTTATTCTTTCTAAGATTTCAATGAACTGGCTCTTACCAAAGTGATAGATGGACAATGAGGAACCACGGAACCCTTTTTTATTTATTTTTTTATCCCCCCTTTTTTCATTTTTTTCAAAGAGAAAATAAATCCATTTTTTTATTAGTTATTAAGCGCAATACACACTTTCTATAGGAAACAAAATAGACATACTAGTTGTCTAAGGACATACTACACATAATAAGATATTGTCGTTGCCTTAGGTGAGTCACATATTATGTGGTTATTGCTTATTTTATTATTTCATTTTTTATTTATTTGAGTTTCGAAATTGGATTTATGTTTTCAATTCATATCATGGTTCAAACGTTAAAAATCGGTTAGTTTTTACTAATATTTTTGAAATAGGAAAAAGTTTCCCATAGAACCCCTAGACCATCTATTAACTATTTAATTTAATCAACTACTTCTTCGAATGCTAAAAAGATTATTTGATTTTTTTTAATATGATACCGAGATTGGTCTTGAAAATAATTAGAAATCTAGAAATTCGAATCGAACGAAAAAAAAATTTGCCTTTTAATTATTTTAGATTGATTGGAACCAATACAAATCAAATAGATTAAACAAAAAAAAAATGGACGCTATGTGCCTTACATATATGCGATTGACTATCTATATGAATACATGAAGTTAGATATTGTAAATCGATTCATATTAAACCTGCATCTTCATAGAGTAAAACTTTATACAGTACAATAATAGATAGTATGGGGTAGAAAGAAATAAAATCTATTTCTTCCTACCATACTATCAGATTTCATAGAATATTGCTGCTTTTGGTCTAATCATTTCATTTAAGAGTAAGACGCAAAATTGAAATCTTTTTTCATTTTTTCTTCCATCATTGCATTGATAAGAACTAAAAAGTAAAGTTTAAGTCAAATTAATCACTTTGACTTACCGTTTTTACGTAAATTATAAGTAAGAAGGCAGTAGGAACTAGAATGAACAGTGCAGTAGCAATAAATGCGAGAATATTTACTTCCATAATCTCATATTTAGATTTCTCTTTAATTCGCAATAACTCGGGATTTAATCCCATAGATATGATAAATCTTTCGTTGGTAAATTCAATGGTATAAATTATATCTCGATGATATCGAATCGGATCAATATCATGAATAACAATATCTAAACTATCAAATCGATTCATCGTCAAGAATTGAATAGTATAACATAGGAAGATCTTTTATCCATACCAAATTCTAAAATTTCTTTCTGATCCAATCAAAAAAAGATTCCTTTACTTTTTTTTGAATATTCTCATCCTTCGATTAGTAATAGGATAAACTTTGAATCCTAAAGTGTTCTATCAAAATCAAAGGAACTCATTTTTTATTGTGAAAATTCCATTTGTGTGTGTCTTCACTGTAAACATATTATATAGTACTATATCTTATTACACAAATCGGGAGTAATGGAAAAAGTTAGGTCTAGTAGTATAATATCGCTTTGTCTTGGAATCCTAAATATGATGCTACTAATAATTGTGCTAATCCACATATGTTTCTTTTCCATCAATTAGTATTAGTTGAAGAAATGAAAATTACCCTATTTGTTTGATGAGAAATGTTAAACAAAAAAAAAGAAAGATTTGTAATATCCTGAATTTCGAAACTAGAGACTTGAGAATAAGCTTAAAGTTGGTGGACAATTAAGCCCAGTTCTAGAAGAACCCCAAGAATGTCAAGAGATAAAATAGCTTTCAGGGGCTAAATAACTTAGCCATAATGGTCAGTGGTCATAGTATGTATAGGCCATAGAAATTAAAGTGCCAGTGTAGAAGGGCACAAAACACTTATACGGCGTGAATCTGGTGGTAAAAATGCCATTTAACTATATTCTAAGGTATGAGACAATTAGCTGAACAACCATGTGCTAAAATAAATATGCACGTGGCATTTCCTAAGCTAATAAGGGTTTCCTATGTTTTTGGAGGAAATAAGAAAGGAAGAAGATTCAATAAAAATATAGGATTAAAAGAGCAAATAAAGAACCATAGAATACCCCATCATGTGGTAGGTAAAATATGTGATGAAGAAGTGGCTAACAATGCAAAGAAAGAAGAAAACCATATTGCGCCACATAAGCATCAACCAAGAAATATCAAGATTTACTTTGAGAGAAAGCAAACATTAATGAGCATTAATGAGGGAGAATGAAAAGTCAATTCCTTACCCACTAAGGATGCAATTTCGTCCACATGGGAGGAGAGAGAGGAAATCATATGATTTTATCTGTACTTAAGTCCAAACATAAAGTGAGGTCTCAAAGGAAGCTAACCGGTGAAAAGGGGACCGATAAGAATCAATTAGGGACTTCTTTTTGAATTAATGGAACAAATATGTAGCCATATGAGGGGGTGTAATGGCGCCACATATGTAGGTCTTACCAAGGGAAAAGGTCTGAAAATATGAAGAAAAGTGGAAAAGGGATCACCCTCTTAACCGGCGTGCACAAGGACCAGTGGATAAAAGGGTGAACTGGATAAACTGAATAATTAAATAAAAAGCATAAGGGATCAGATTTGTGGACCCAAATGGTGCCACATATACCCCTGGAATTATCTATAATTTCTTGAAGAAAAAGAAAAGAAAATGCATGCTTTTAACCATTGAACAAAAGGGTGTTTCGGGTAACATAAGGAAATTTACACATTATGAAAGATAAAAATCTGACTTCTATGGGCAGCAATGTGCCACACCATCATCTTCTAGAACCCTTTGGATTTTCTTAAGAATTAAATCAAAAACCCTGATTCACGCTATTAACCAGTGGATAAAAGTATGAACCGGATAATTCATTACATGTTGATCATTTTAATAAGGCACAAATTTCTCATTTTTGACTGCCAAGAGGAGTGCTATAGCTGAGAGGGAGGAAGTTCCAGCCAAGGTTCTAGCACTTAGAGAAGAAGTCGGATCTTCGATCAAAGCTCTTATTTCAGGTAAACACCGAAAACCTAAACCTTTGAAAATAAAGTTAGGGTTTTCGTGCAACTGGTTAGAGCTTGGATTTGTGATCTAATTTTGGTGTTTTTAAGGGTTTCAATGAGTTTAAAACTTGATTTTGCATAGGTTTAAGTCGAAGTTAAAATTTATGAACCTGAAAACACCAAAAACCTAAGGAAATAGCATGCTGCCAGTTTCAAGAATTTTGGGCAATGAAGCTTTATTAAAATATACTTCCTGAGCTTCATTTTGATATAAAATTTGATACCTTTTTTATTATTCATCTGGGAGAAATTAATTTTTGAAGATGGCTCTGGAAACTACAAAATTTTTCCAACCAGTGAGTAAAGTTTGGGCTACACGCAAAAGTATGAAACCTTTTGGACTTTAGAAGTATTTTTAATGTAAACTAGACATCCTAAGGGTTCATATGCCACCAATTTCATACCGATTGGATTTTTTTTCTTTTGGAATTTATGAAAAATGTTTGAAGTTGGGTCAGAATCACTAGAATTTTTGGATTTTCTTATTAAGGCTCCGATTTCTTAGAAATGTAAGGGTATTTTTGGAAATACTAAAAATAAGGTATTTTGATGTTGCTTAAGGTTAAGGCATATCTAGGAGGACAAACAGGCATCATAAAAATTTTAAGTTGGTGAATAACCCACAGATAGTAAGTATTTACTCAAGTACTTGATATGTGTTTGTTGTATGTTTGTTTGCCATGTGTATATGTTTTGCCAAATATGAATACATAACATGTTGGGGTTCGAGTCCCTAACTATTGTATTCCTAGCAATGAGGATTTATCAAGGACTTGCCTTAAGTAATGGCTTTGTAGTTTGTGATTCCAGTAAATCTGGGGCTAGCCTGGTTCAAGCGGCTCAACGGTGCAAGGTTTGTAATTCCAGTAAATCCAGGGCTTGCCTTGGTAAGACAACTCATCCGTGTGTGATGACTGATTATTGTGTATGTTTATGAATGCATATGGTTATGTTTGGCTTATTATTTGATTTTATATGTCATGGTTGCACACATACACTATACACATATAGTACATGAGTTTAATAGTTACTCTGGGGTTCACTTTTGAACTCCAGACAGATTTGTAGATATAGGGGATCATGCCTGAGCTGAAAGAACCTTTCTGGAAAGGTCCATATCAGTGCTAATTGAAGAATAAGGAATGCTCTATTATACTTTGTAGTTATATTTGGGGTGACTGTATATTATTTTGGTATTTTATTTTGGATGACTGTACCCTTAATCCTTCAGGACTATTTACTTTTGTTTAGTATGCTTTTACCAATACAGTAGGTAGTCCAAATCGGTATAATACTTTGTTGCACTCACTTTAACATAAGTTAAAATGGAATAAACATTAAAGGAAAGGTGACCATGAAAAGGAATCTCTCTAACCCGTCACCTGAAAGGGTGAGGCTGGTGAGGTATAACAAGATCCCGATTAGGAATGAAATTATGTTTGTTATTTTGACTCCTTTTTGTAGAAGAAATGAATTTTTGTATCTTTTTATTGGATTTCTATCCATTGAGACTGATAAGGCTCGAACCTATAGGTTTTGCCTTCACAGGGCGGTGCTTTGACCAATTGAACTACAATCCTAGGAAAAAAGTGTACAACATGCATATTGTTACGATTTCATTCAAACCTTTTTCTATTTGGATTTTAGATTAGAATTGTCTTGTTCTAACTGTCAGAGGCGGGACTAATATATTGATATTGAGATTTTTATTTATATGGATATATACTTTAGCGAGATCTACACGAGTTACTAGTAATTTATTTGTTATTTCCAAATCGATTAAAGAAAATCAATCTTTCAATAAATCAATGAAAATAAAAAATAGTCTCTTTTTATTAGACTTTATACTTCTAGATCTTGATATCAATCTAGATCATTAGCAAGATCTGAATTTGTGGAAAAAAATATGTATAGGGATGTAGCATATTTTGATTTTTGTGTATCAAACTTCATTAGGCATTTCCGCAGAACAACAAACAGTTACATCATTTCATGGTGGATTGGTGAATCATTGGGTCGAGCTGGATCTAAACCAGCGTAGACATATTGCCAACAAATTTACATTCCATCCCCATTAACCGCTGAGCATCGACCTAGGAAAAATAAATTTAAGCCTTTATTGATTATCCATGATCAACTTCCTTTCATAATACCCTAACCTTACCCCTAAAGAAAGTTGAATCCCTACTGCCTCCTTGAAAGAGAGATGTTCTGAACCACTAGACGATGGGGACTTCCCCAACCGCCATTATACTATGTTCATAGTATAAACAGTTTTTTGAAATTGTCAATATAATGAAATGATATGACTCGATCAAAAGGATCTTTCTATCTTTCATAATTCCATAGAATTTTTAGATTCATCATTCTCATTTTTAAAGTTTTCAGTCTAATCCCCACTCTATAATTCAAAAAAAAATGAAGAAAGAAAAGTAACAAAAGAGAGATAGGAGCCTTTCAGGGAATGATTGGTTTGCTGGAAAAGAAAAGGCGAGGGGGTTAAACTTCATTTCTTTCACTTTCATTGATTGTTATGAAGGATTCGGTGGGCATATTTCTATCTCACACTAAGCTAGGAAATCAAAAAAACGATAATCAATTTGGAAATCCAGGAAGAGGGATAGGGATCAACAAGTTATTGAAAAAAGGTTTTTCAATAAGAATTTGGTTGAGAGACAAATTGAATCCATTTATCAACGATTCGATGAAAAATCTTGTATCTATGTTTTGAATTGGTGGATACATGCATCAATCAAATGAATTTCGTTAGGATGAGGATCAATTCAATTAGAATCAGTTTTGAAATAATTCATTACATTGACGTTTAGAAAATCCAATATCAATAAACCCATTTTACCTATACTATACTTCACTAGGTAAATCCGATCTCTTGTTTATTAATGAGCCCCTATGCAGATGAAACCTATCTATGTACATATATTCTAATTTCATATAAATCTCTTATAATCATATAATATATTATAAAATAAGTATGCACAGTAATAAATATATGCACTAGACTCATAGTGGCTAGTTCCTTATTCAGGAATTGAACCAAATAGGGCCCTTTTAACTTAGTGGTAGAGTAACACCAAGGTAAGACGTAAGTCATCGGTTCAAATCTGATAAGGGGCATTTTATCTTTTTTCATAAAACTCCAGCGGTAGTATTAATATTTGAAGAGAGAATAGAGATATTGTTGATATTTGTAATAAAAAAAACTAAGGAATCATAGAACTTCATTAGAAAATGGAATTCTGAATTTTAATATTATCGTTATCATTCTAATGAATTCGAATATAGTAATTCTAGTTAGCTAGTTAGAAAGTAGAACATTTTTTTTTTATTTCATTATAATTAATGCCAGATATTCCTATTTTATATTATTTGAATCAAAAGAAATCGGAAAGATTCTAACTCAACAAAAGAAAAAGTAAGTAGACCTAACCCATTGAATCAGAATTATATCAACTATTCTGATATTCAAATTCAATAGAGATAAAATTTGAATAGTGGATCTTTTTTTTCATTTTTTATATTTGTTTGATTTGGACTCTGCAAGAATCTGTCGATATTTCCAATTAAATCTTCTTGTTCCTAGAGGTTTTATAGGAAAAATTTGTTATTCCCTTCCTCTACAGAGAAAGGTTTATTCCAAGTCCCAATATATAAATAATTCTTCATTTTCAATATCTTTCAAAACACAAGAAAATATCAATTTACTCTATTATTTATAGAATATTATTTAGATAGGGTTCTATTCATACTTGGGGTGATCATTGGTGACAAGTATCACCTTTCCCAAGAAACCTAAAAATTCTCAATAGTTTATTATGAAGTACGGCAAATTTTGTGATTTAATGTGGGGAGGTGCTTGGATCTTAACCCAGTATGTGAGTTGCTTCCAGAAAACGTGCTACAGGCAAATTCTCAAATTTCAATCCCAACTAATGATATTGAAGACAAACTCTTCCGGAAGGGGGCTCCTAATGGCCAAATACTCTATCAAATTAGGATACAAGCACGGTAAGATGTGTGCTAACAAACTAGTTCACAAGGCTAGCTCTTCTTATGTAATGTTTGATTGGAAATCCATATGGAAACTTCAGACCATTGCCCGAGTTCAACACTTCCTGTGGCGAATTCGGAGTAAGGCAGTGATGACAAATGAAGCCCTTTTCAGTCGCAAAAGATCTCTAATTTGCAACCATGAGGATGAATGTATTCAGCATCTTTCTTCCAGGTATTCTTAGACTTGTTGTATTTGGTTTAGTTGTTATCTGCATGCTAAGGTTGATATGTGCAATACGGAAAACTTTACCTCTTGGTGCAACTAAAGGCTTCAGAGATACAAAAATTTTGCTGGTTTGCTAGATTTCGTGGCTTATTTAGAAGCAACGGAATGATAAGGTATTCGATGGCATGGATCAAAATCTCATACTGGTAATTGAATTGGCTACTCGAGTGAATAATGAATTCCTATCATCTAATGGGGAATCTCCTACCGTTGCTAGGATGGCTACTCCTGAAAACAATAGCTGGATCCATCCTTCTGAAGGGTGTATCAAAAAAATTGTGATAGTGCTTACCAAGAATTTTCAGGCATGAATCACTGGGTTTGGTTTGCTAAGATGAGCGGGGCTATTTCTTATGGTGATTTGTTGCCAAAATGAAATCAACTTCAACATTTATGACCGAGGCACTTGCTTAGGGGAGAGCCCTCTTGATGACCATTGATTTGGGACATAAGTTTGTGTTTGAAACCAATTCCAAATTCCTAAAAACTTGTGTTTTGCTACTTCCAGTTCTTTTTTACTGGAAAAGTAAGGGAATCGTGCATGATATCATTAAGCTCCTTTAATCCAAGTTAGGTTCTCTATCTCTTTTACTCCTAGACTAAGAAATGTTGTAACAAAGTCACTAGTAGCAGAGGCTTTTAAGGGAGTGTGTCTAATAGGGTGGGTTTCACAACTATCACTATTTGACTTCAATTCTAACTTTGGATGCTCATGGAGGGCAATGGTCTTCTGCAAAAACGACGATGCCAGAATTCTGATTAGGAGTTCGCTAATGTGCTTCACTTTGCTTTGATTTATGTTGCTTTTGTTATAAAATTTTGCTACATTAATGTTACATTAGCTATATCGTTGATTTCATACAACAAAAACACATTTGTCCAAAAATAAATAAATAAATAAAACCACATAGCCAAGATTGTTAGTAAATATGTGTCCTAAAGACAGACTGTTTTGATAGAGGAACACCTTTTTCTACTTAGTCTTTTGTGATTAATAAAATTGAGCATCTTTTATTCTTTATCATATTTATGTCTCGATTTTATTTAAAGTAAATATGTTTTTAAAGATAAAAACCCTAGGAATAGAACATGTGTTTACTCGAGGATCTATGATAGGGATAATGATCATGAGGACTTAAGAACGTAACACTTGATGTCTATTGCCTGAAACTTGTTCCTAGTCTTGAATCACTAAGAAAGGGTATTGATGATCTCAATAAGACTAGTACGACTTCATCTACTTATATAGAGATACAAGGTAGGGACCTTATGAAATACAAGCATTTGATGCCTTAACCAATGTCGTGGGTGGATTTGTGGGAGAATAGATAGCACCGAACAGACCCGCTAAGAGACTCCACAAAGATATGTAGAAAGTATCATTAGATATAAAAGTTTCTCAACGTTTGGTAGTGCGGATCATCCTAGACTTGAGGATGTCATCGAGCATTATGTCTTAGGGTCATACTTTGACTGTACAACTCTATCCGCCTGAGGATAGGGAGAACAATGTACTCTTGGGTATAACTCGAATGCCAAAAGGACTCACGGTCCCCTACAAAGGATTATTCTTTCACATGACTGATAGGGCTTGGATGACTTCTAGTTGACTTGGAAATTTGTGCATAGTAAGTGATCATAAAGATTCATGTTCTATCTTAGAGTCAATATAAGAAGATTCCTAGTTCTATGAAAAAGCTATATTTAGTCAATCAAGAGAGATGATACTCTATCTTTGCTCTCAACTGAATGTGAATGACAATATGAGAGATGATGCCGGCATGGTATCCAAATTACAAAAGGCAGATCACTTGATAAACTCAATTAATTTGGGGGCCACATAGCATTGCTAGTGTCTTATGTAGTCATTAGATAACTTGGGCCCATTAAAGGAGTTTTATTGGTCCAAGGTTACTTATATCAGTGATTAATTAGGCCTAATGGGTCACATATAAAGGTTATTCTTGATTGCTTAAAATTAGCAAACTTTAGCCAATAATTGTTATTGGGCTTTCTTGAAAGAATAAGTGTATTTGGGTTAGAGTGAGACTCTAAGCCCAATATATAAAAATGTCACCATAGATGGTTCCTTAGTGGGAAATTAGTTTCTCTACTAATGGACCCAAATATGTTACAAGACCAAACAAGATCTTAGCCCAATTTGAATTTGAAATACGAATTTTGATTTTGAAATTTAAATTTAAATTTCAAATTCAAGAGATTAGATTATAAAGATAATTTTGAATTATCTAAAATATTTATGTCTCTCTCTCTCTCTCTCTCTCTCTCTCTCTCACACGGGTGCGAGCGCAGACACACACACGTATATATATAAATAAATAAATATCCTATAAAGATTGGATAAAAAAAGGATAAAAAAATAATTAAAGATATGGATGTGATCCATCATCTTGAATTATTAATTCAAGAAATAATTAAAGATATGGATGTGATCCATCATTTTGAATTATTAATTCAAGAAATAATTAAAGATATGGATGAGATTCATTATCTTAAATAATTAATTCAATAAATAATTCAAGATATGGATTTAATCCATTTTTATTAATTATTTAGATAATACTAATTAATGGATTAATCTTGAACCCTAATTAGGGTGTTGGCTAATAAATTCAAATGATACATTAGTATTGTTTTTATCGGCCAAAACACCAAGAAAGGGAACAAGAGGCACCATCTATAGGTAATCCGTTCTTGTTCTTCCTTTCCGAAAACCTAATCTCAAGAAACATAATCTTCTTGAGATAAAGAAAACCCAAGAACCTTGACTTCTTAACCTTGCCATCGCCTAGCAAGCATTCAAGGAAAGAGAGGAATCAAAGAGAAAGAGTTCTCAAGGAAATTGGGAGATAGCCGTGTGGATCAACGTCAGAGGACCTCATACACTTTGAAGTCTTCAATGATCTAAGGTAAACCTAAAACCCATGTGTATTTTAATGAGTATATCTTGAAAGAACCCATGAGTATTTCTTTATAATTTAATTTGGGATAACTCATGAACGCCCGTAAAGAGTTACGGGATCCGTAATAAGTAATAAAGTTGAAAAACATAATTATAATCATTACCCATGAGTACCGTAAAAGTTATGGGTTCTCATGAGCGCCCATTAAGAGTCATAAGTTTGATAATTATTATATTTATCATGGTATTTAGATCCATGCTCTCCCGTAAGAGTTATGGGTTCTCATATATTAACTTATTTAAGTAACTCATAAGTACCGTAAAGTGTTATGGGTTCTTATGGTATTTAATAAATAATTTTTTGTTTTTGTGTTTCCTACTCATGAGTTTGCGCTTGAACATCAAGTAACACTTGAAAGATGGAATATCACCTAAGTGGGAGGTGAATTGGGTAATTTAAAAATTTTCTTTTAATCCTCTTAATCACACAAGTAACATAGGGATAAACAGAGAGGAAGAAAGAAAGATTAGACACTAGGAATTTTTTTTCCTAGTTTGGTCCAAATCCTAAACCTACTACGTCTAATCCCTAGATTCTCTGGGATTTCACTAACTCAAAACTTGATTGCACACTCTGTAACTCTCAAGTAATTCTCTCACTAGATTTTACTCCCCCTTACAAGTTGTAATCAACTAATCCCAATCTCAAAGGTTCCACAACCTTGAGCTTAATACAAGAATGATGATTTTAAGACTCTCTAAAAGAGTAGATAAATAATCACTGAAGAATGTTTATATCTGAAGATATTGCTCAAAGATTAGAAATACTAAGTGCTAATTTCACAAATTGAATGCACAACGTTTTGGTAGGTGGAAAATTCAATGCTTCTGGCTTTTATAGTTGTTGACATTAATGAACATTGAGAAGCTTGAGAATTATTTGTTGAGACTGATGAAGATGACCATTGAGACTGATTAGGTTAATCGTTACTCACACATTTTCTTTCTTCAATCAGTGCTGATATTCTCTTTTGACATTTCTTGTTCCATTTTTCCGTTGAGACTCAGTAATGGAAATGAAATGGAAGTGGTTGCAATCCTTTAAGTTGCTCAGAAAGTTAGTTGTCTAATTCTGGCATTTGTCTCTGCTTTGCATTTAATGCTTCTGACACATAATTACTTTATTGCAATTTGGTGTTAATTCATATCAAAATTGTTACACACTACGGGACTCGCTCTTTCGGGTGGCGAGTAGTGTGATCCTTTATCTTAGTTCAAATTTTAGTTCAATTATTTAATTCCATTTTCCAGGTTAATTATGCCATACATCAGAGTATTAGCAGCAGAGCACACATCGGTTTGGACAAAATATATTGGTAAAAATAAAATACTGAATAGTAAATTTTCCCCCCGAGGGATTAAATACAATCATCCAAATCCATAATGGCCGAAATAGCCAAAATAATAATACAGTAATCTGGGAGTATCCAAAATAAATATCCAAAAAGAGACAAAAATACGGTCACCCTTAGCCTCCACTGACATCTCTTTAGTTCAGCTCGGCGGTCTTACCTTTGTCTCCAAGCATCGCCCTAGAAGAGCTACCTGAACCCTTGCAAAATCCTGGGAATCATAATTGAATCCCAGAGTAACCATTGATCTCATATGAAAAGTGTATGCAATGCATGTATGTCACCATATCAGGAAAACAATAAATCATACAACATTCAGTAATCATGCACAGTAAAATAAAAAGCATACCACACACATGCAATATTTACTATGGAAGGACCAAGTTCTCAAAAACACAGGACTGCTCAGCATAGCAAGCCCCGAATCCACAGCGCTAGGAAAATCACAGTGGTCAGGCCTCAAACCCGAACCACACTAAATGCACATACAAGTGCATATCTCCCACGAGACACGAATCCACAATCATGGAGAATCAAACATACAAAGTAACACAAAGCATATGAAGATTAAGGTTACTACATGACAATTGCTCACAAGTATCAATAAATTTTCCTAGTGCACAATTGGCAAAATAACCCTAGAATATACAATAATGCAAATAAACTCCCAATAATAATGAAAATTCATTTTAATAAATATTTGGCTTCTTGAATTGATATAAGTATTTTCCAAGCTTCTATAATCTCCAAATCCCTTTTCTCAATTGGAAATCCATTATTGGTGAAAACCCTTTTACTTTCAAATTGTACAGAAAATTCCAGAATCAGTGACTGAACTTCAAAAACTCATAATTAATTCTACAAAAATCTAATTGTGGTGTTCCAAAAGCCAAAATGACCCTTAAAATGTAGTTTTGGATCAAAATATTTCCAGAGACCTTAAAAATTCATACGATTTTTCTATGTCTAAAATCCACCCTCAGGTCAGAGACAAAGTCCTGTTTTTTAGGCCATTTTTGAAAATTCATTACTCCTAATCTAGAGCTTAAAAAATTACAAATTATATACCTATATACCAAAATAATCCTTGAGATGTCTACTTTATGACTATAAATTTTCAGATTTTTATAAGTTCATTTGCTGAGTCGAAAATATCATAGAAGCCAGCTGACTCCACTGTTTCTATCAAAAACTTATTCTCAACGTTTTGAGAACTTATCTCTTTGATGCCAAAAACATGATCCAAGTTCATTCTTTTACAAAATCTCATTTTAAACACTTTGGAAGCTTCAAAACATCCAAAATCAACTCAAATCTTCAAGCATATAGGGCTGACCGAAAATCTTAATGAACAAATAACACACCAAGTTCTTGTTTTAACAACATACTCCTTCTTAATCATGCTTGATGTACTTCTTAAACCATAGTTCCAAACTTCAATCATATGTTTAACCTTTTCCTCATCCAAAACAGTCCCCAAATCATGCATAAATATTCAAGAGAATAACTATCATTAACAACATGAGCTAGAAATCACAAGGGAGTTCAAAGACTACTTACTTGACTTAGCTTCCTTTGAACCCTTGAAAATCTTGATTCTTGTTCTCCTTCTTCCTTCCTTTTGGCCTTCACTTCCATCAACAAGGGAGAGTTTGCTTGTTAACGATTATCATGAAGAAGAGAGAGTAGGGTATGAGTCCAACATACTTACCTTAGTTTCAATCTAGTTTCAATCTCCTTCTTGCTTCTTGAATTCTTTCTTGAACCCTTATGCCTTAGCTAAATGCCTCTTGCTCTCTCTTTTCTTTGCTCTCTAAACCAAAAATGAAAGCTGAAATGAGAGGGAGTGCTTTTTATAAAGCATGACTTCACATGATTTTAAATTTGAACTTTGGCTCCAATTTCAAAGTTGGCTCCAAATTCAAATTTAAATTTTGGCTCCCAATAGGCTTCTAGATGTGTTGTAACACCCCCGAATTTCTAGCAGTTATAAAACATAAAATTTCCATAATTTCTATAAATAATAACTAAAATTCAAAATACCTCAATTCGGGAAGTGTCACCGCCACACTTGTACTAGGACAAGTGCAAGGCTACTAAGTACATTAAATAAATCTAAACCTAAACAAAAATGTTTTACGCAAAATAAAATAAAATAATAAAAAACAATAAATTTAAATAAAACTAAAATCGGACGTCTTCCTCACTTCTCTCTGCTAGCCTCAATCTTTGAAACCTGTTCACTGAAATTCTGCTCCCCCGAAGGATAATTGCAACCCAAAAACACAGACATTAGCAAACGCTAGTAATCCTAATTAGGGAAAGATAATATAAAATAAATAAATAAATAAATTTGAAATGGTTTGAAATAAAATAAAATAATCATAAATAATTACAAAATAAAATAAAAATAAAAATGACATATATATGTATAATTTTAAATAGCACAAACATATTAATCAAAGCAAATATATATATAATCATATATATATATATATATAATCATGCAGTATTTGCATCAAACATTAATCATTATCTTTTTAAATTTATTTAGACCCGGGAAACCTTGCCAGTCTACCCGTGACCCGGGAAACCTTGTCAGTCACAAATCATCAAAATTAGTCATATCATCATTCTTCCTAGTGTGCACATCTCTTCCCAAAGTTGTTACTAGTGTCCCGGGAAACCCTGCCAGACACCACTTACATCAAATAAATTCTCGAAGGCATAAAGCATTAAAAGTGTGTTCATCACTTTAGGAGGTATCATTCCAAAGTTATCTTCCCACTGTTAAATTATCTTTTATATACTTTTCTTATTCTTTAACTTTAATTATAAGATGGAAGGTTAATTTGATATTATATCTACTTATATCCTATCCTTATATATATACATATATATATATACACACACACATATATATATGTATATATGTATATGTATATGTATATGTATATAAACAATAAAACTATAACGTAATATAATTAAAACTATAAATTTATCCACAAATAAATTGAAGTATTAATATAATATATAAAATATATAGAAAACTTCATAATTCATAAGTCATTAAAATATACAATGTGTATTATTGTAAATATTAGTCTTCATATATATACAACACATAAACTCAATCATCTTATTCTTAATTTTATATTCATCAAGTACAGAATTTTTTTTTCAAATAACATGTGACTGAGATGATGTTAACTAATTGTTGAAGTACGTAGACATCTAGCAATGTCAATAGTTAAATGATATATGCCAAAAACCCAGATGCCAATCATTCTAAACCTAATAATCGATATATACCAATATTTGAAAACTTCAATAAAAATATACTTTAGGTCACGTGTTCGTATTGCAAACCTGAACAACAATATATGTATATATATCTATAACCTAAATAATCAATCCTAAAAAGATCCGAGAACCTAATTGCAATGTAGAGAAGAATACAACAGAGATAATTAAAAGAGGATTAACCGGTAGAGAGAGTTTCTCAAAGAATTATGATATGTAATTATGAATTTCAATTGTTCTAGGGATTAGGATTACCTGGTCTCCGTGTTTGCTAAGCTCCTAGAAGGGAAACTCTGCCGCAAAGGATATTTCAAAGTGAGAGCTAATGAACGATGACTAAAGTTAGGCGGCTAAACCTAACTTATAATTAGGCTCTTAGGGTTTAGTCATTAGCTGGGCTTTGTGGATTGAGCTTTTAACTATTGCTAGTCTAATAAAATAGTGACAAATCATTTATTAGATTCTAATTTAAATTAATTTTTATCTATCCATTTATTACTATTATTTTTTTACTACATTATTAAATTTAAAATTTTAATATTAGTATTATTACTAGTATTATTAGTATTCATTATTATTATTATTATTATTATTATTATTATTATTATTATTATTATTATTATTATTAAAATAATAATCGAATCTAGGGTATTACATTGTTGATCTAATAAATAATAAAATAATACAAACATTATTAAATTCTATTAAATCATTCAATAAATCTATACTTAATAAAATCAAATCTATCTAAACTAACAACTAATCAAATTAATCTAAACTAATAAAATTAAACTAATACTATATTATCACTATTATTACTTTTACTTTTATTATTATTATTATTATTATTATTAAAAATAATAATAATAATAATCTGGGGTATTCTAGCAGTTATAAAAAACATAAAATTTCCATGATTTCTATAAATAATAACTAAAATTCAAAATACCTAAATTCGGGAAGTGTCACCTAGGCCAAATGGTCCAGAAAGCCCAATTAAGGCTTTGAACTGAAGAAATGTGGGTTCGAATCCAATTTCCAATTTTTTGGAAATTTAAATTGTAACATCCCAGCACCTCGCTCTTGATATTGTCCGCTTTGGGGCTCATCGCCCCTCACGGCTTTAAAACGCGTTAAGAGGGGGAGGTATCCAGACCCTTATAAGGCGTCTTTCGTTCCCCTTCCCGGCCGATGTGGGACATCACACTCCACCCACCTTTGGGCCTAACGTCCTCACTGGCACGTCAACCCACATCGACCCAAGCCTAGCTCTGATACCAATTGTAACATCCCAGCACCTCGCTCTTGATATTGTCTACTTTGGGGCCCATCGCCCTTCACGGCTTTAAAACGAGTCAAGAGGGGGAGGTATACAGACCCTTATAAGGCGTCTTTCGTTCCCCTTCCTGGCCGATGTGGGACATCACATGTGTACTTGCTTCATAAGCTCTCTCTCTCTTTTTTTTTTTCCTTCTTCTTCTTCTTTTTCTTCTCCACACTAAAATGGGATCCCTCTTAGGCTCCAAAGAATTGTTTTACTTCCTAGCCCAATGACCTCAAATTCATGATCCACCACATGTCTACCTCTTAGGCTTTATATTAGAATTTCACTATATTCTTCTTATTTTTCCCTTTTGGCGGAAATACAAGGGTGAAAAGGGAAAATATATGTTTTGACTTCCATTGTCATCTCCTACCTTAAATTGTCCAATGCCACATTAATTACCCAAAATTTCAAATAAGTCCACATCATTTTCTCTAGCTTAATTATTTACTTGGAAATTAAATACCATCATCTAAAGGCATGATGAAAATTCATGTATTCCATTAATTCATCCAATATATCAATTTACATAAAATTGGGGGTGTTACAAAAATCATCTGAAAATCATTAACAAACTGATTAAACATAGTTAGGAATAGTAATGATTAATATTATGAAGCATTCATGTCATAATCAATGATTTAAATATTACAAATACAGTGTTTTTTCATTTTCTAGAATATTGACTCGAGTCATATATGACTTGTTAAACTTGCTTAGTTTTGATGATGACAAATATACATATCAATATCAAGAGCAAAAAGTTGGTATCATATACATTGACTAACTACTTTGGTTAATATAGGTTAGTTCAAGTTAAATTATAGAGAATGATCAAGAGAGGAGACTAAAGAAAGAAGAACTTGACAAATATTATGAGAAAATCAATATCCAAGTCTCTATGATTAAATGGAAGTTGGAATGGCATAATTCAAAGTTAAAATAAGCAAGTTGAAGCTTCACGATGAATAGTAATTGAGTTGCTCAGTGCCAAGACGAGTTGCTACAGTAATTGCGCTTCATTTCACGTAATTACTCAAGTAATCCATATATTACTCGAGTAATGTATGTGTTTTAGCAACTCTATTCTACTTTGTTTCACGTTCAACTTGCGCGAGGTCTAGTAATTTGATGATATCTCCCAAACCAGAGATTGGATTTAAGTGAAACCAATTTTATATGAAACTAGATATTCAATGCGTTATCTTGACAAAAAATTCAAGCCCAAAGAAGTTAAGATGAAAGCAATATGAATTTCGGAAGTTGCCCTATCAATTAACATCACACAGCAGACCCAGCTTCGATAATTTGGGTGTATCTCACAAACTACACATAAGAATGAGCTGAAATTGGTGACATATAAAACTAGACTCACATAACTTTTCAAAAATATTAAGATCACAGAACACAAAAATCAAAAGAGAGAGATATGATTTTTGGAATTTCATAGTCTGTTCAGGATTGTGCAAAAATGTTGATTCATAACAACTTCTATTAATCTGACGATAATGCTTAACATACAATGAGTTTGGAGCTGATTCTTGTTGCATTGTAAAGAAGACTTGAAGAGATTTCTGGGTATGGGTGGTTTGTCATATTTGAAGATGTATAAAAGACTTTAAGCTTATCGAAAGTTGACCTTCATGCTACAAGTACTCTTACATTTTGAGATTCATCACATTGAGGAAGATTAATCCTTGAACAAGATCAATCGAGTGAAGGCTTAATGATGAATCATGAAGGATACTTGAGTACACTTTGGTATTACTCGAGTTATGTAATCAAGCATGTGTGTTGATATAAGCCCTCTCAGACGATTACTCGAGCAGAGAAAATGGTTACTCGAATAAGCTTATTGTTCAAAATGCTATAAGCTCATTTTCACGATATTACTCGAGCAAGCTTTCATACGTACTCGAGTAAAGCCTATCTGGATGACTAAGATCACTGTACTAGATAGAGTGTCGAGTAATATATGACTTACTCGAGTAAGGTCGTCATATAAGCTCCTAATATAGTTTTGCTGATTACACTCTCAATGCTACTAATGTTATTTGTGAGCAAGTTTTAGATGATCAAAAGCTCAGATTAAAGTTCAAATGCCAACGAGGCAACACCACGTCACAATGCACTATTAGACGAACAAAGTACACAAGATGTGGAAATACAGCTCAACATTGTATCCAACGAAGTACAGATGCTCCAATAGACACTAATGTGTTTCCAACAATCGAATGCTTACAACAGTTGCATGTTCGCAACGATCAAAAGACAATTACTTATAAATTGCAAAGTCTTCAAACCGGAAGAAGTAACGACGAGTGACGATTGATGAATGACTCAACAAACCTAATGAAAATGATTTACTATTTCACCTCGATATGTCAATACACACTTAACTCTATTTCTCAATGTTCATAAAGTTTACCGTAGAGAGTGAGATGATCGATTATGTACTTCAGTATTTATCTTATTCATTTTTGAGAAAGAGAAGATTAATTGTAATCATTATATCTGTTTATCTGAGAGTTACCCAAGATTGGGTGATCTTGAGTAGAAAACAGATTGTAACCTTACAATGTGTAAGAGGGAGTATATCGGTGAGAGATTCGGCTTCACAAGTGTCTGGGTGAACTTGTGGGATTGTAGAGGCTTTTCTCTTGTGTTCGGATTAAACAAGAAGATAGTGGATTGAAAATCTTAAGTAGAGCTTGGGGACTGAATGTAGGTCAAGGATTAGGCCGAACCAGGATAAATCATAGTTTGCCTATTCTCTTCCCTAAACTCTTATATTTCCAACATATATATTTGAATAAATGACTTATTGTTTACAACTCAATACTATTACACGAACTGCTTTCAGTAAGTTGCAGAAAGATTTTTAAAGTTCTTAAGTTGTTAGCAGATATCCAATTCACCTCCCTCTTGGGTGACAGCTAGGTCTTACATGACTGACTTAAGTTACATGACTGGAGTCACATGACCTTGACTGGAGTCATCTGTGATTAGCTATTGAAAGACATAGTTATTAAGACATGATGACTGGACTCATTATCATGTTGACTGGAGTCAAACATTTTCAAAACATTTGAGATCGTCTTTGTAACATGATGACTGGAGTCATTAACAAGTTTGTAAATAGAGCAAATCACCAAGAGGGGGGTGAATTGAGGATTTTAAAACTTTTTCGAATTACTCTGTTTTATAGAAGTAAAACAGAGGTGAACAGAGGAGAGTTAAGAGAAGCTTGACACAGAGGAATTTATACTAGTTCGGTCCAAATCCTTGACCTACGTCCAGTCCCCAGACACTCTGGGATTTTCACTAACTCACAATATCAATTACACACTTTGTACTCAAAAGTTATCCTCTCACTAGAATACACTCCCCCTTACAAGTTGTAATATGATATTCTCAATCTCCAAGTCCCACGACTTGAGATTCTTACAATAAATGATTTCAATAAATGAAAACTCTCTCTAAGAATTGATAGTGATAAACACTAAAGTACAAATGTATCAAAAGATACTGAACAGTAGAAAACTGAAAGAGTAGTTGGAAACTTGAATAATTTTTCGTTTTCTTAATTTTGGTTCTTAAGAAGACTTGAATGTAGCTCTATATATATCAAGAGAGCATTAAATGACCATTATATTCTTCAATGTAATCGTTGGAGACATTGCTAAGTTGATTAGGAACACTTTGGTCTTTTCTCTCTCTACTCTTCAATTAATCCAGGTGCATAAAGATTTATGGTTGACTTCCCTTGAGTTTAATCCATTGGAAGAGCAGTTTCTTTATGGGGAAACAAAACATTAATCCTTTTGCAATGTGTGCAGAATGATTGTCCAAAAGGATGCTAGCTTTCTGGACTTTGCAATAAATGTTCTGACATTACTTTTTGCTTTTGACTGAATCTCCATTTAATACTCTTTAAATCATCTAAAACTCACTAGCAAACTGATTAAACATAGTTAAGAATAGTAATGAGTGATGATAATTAGTATCTAGATCAAACACAAAGATTTCACGAATTCGTGCAGTTTGATTTTCAAAAACTTGCGACACAAACTCGAATTTGTTCATCCAAACTGGAGTTTGTAATTTACTTTAGAAGCCTAAACTTGAGTTTCCAAATCCTAACTCGAGTTTTCGTCAACCAGAGAAGAATGTCGTAATTTGATCTTTAAGGAAAGTTTTGAGCAAGGGCAAAACTCAAGTCATTAAGTGACTAACTCGAGTTTTGGACATTTATAGTAAAAGCATATTCTAAGTCCAAAAGCTCAAAACTGAAGTTTTCATTTTAAACTGGAGTTTTCGAAACTTTAGAAATATTGAGTTGTTCTCTATAAGTTCTAAACTCGAGTTTATAATAGCTTAACTCGAGTTTCCTTATAAGAGAAAACTTTGTAAAACACTTTGGCAAATGCAAACTAGAGTTTTCAAAAACATAGCTCGAGTTTTCTCAAGCTCAAAATGGAGCATAGCTCTCTGTGAATTACAAACCTGAGTTTACTCACACAAACTTGAGTTTCCAACAAAGCTTGGAAAACTTAGATTAATTCTGTCTTGTTAAACTGGAGTTCATTAAACTAAACTCTAGTTTGCTTTGTCTTGAAAAACTTAGGAGCTCTCTATATAATCCAAACTCAAGTTTCCAAAACTAAACTCGAGTTTGTCTAAGTTTACAAAAGCTTGAGTTGCTCTCTGTCAAGTCCAAACTTAAGTTTCCTAACCAAAACTCGAGTTTGTCTTTGACAATAAGTTTTTCAACTTAACAAAGACAAACTTCAACTTGGGTTTACAATTGTCAGTTATCATCAAAACACATAGAGAACTAACAAAGTTGACTAGAGTCTTTATTTGCACAAATTATTTGAGCACGTCTCTTCAACAATATGACTGGAGTCACTCAAAGTATTACTCAAGTCATATCAATTCTGATAAAAAGTTGTCGGCTTTGAATTTCGAAAAACTCTCAACACAGTATATGACTTGAGTCATTAAGTGACTGACTAGAGTCACATTTGACTATTGGAAAAAGTTAAGTTTGAAATGTATTTCCTTGACTAGAGTCACAATATCTTAACTGGAGTCATGAGGTTTCCAAATGTTTTGCACTAAGGGCCATGACTGGAGTCATACAAGACTAGCTCGAGTTACTTGACACCGATATGATTCAATTCAAAAGGCAATGATTCAAGTTGCACAATGATAACTCGAGTGATCTTTTCTCAAAAAATGCGGCTATTAAACAAGACATTTTTAATCATGAAAAGATCTTGAACTTACTTCAATAACAATATTTTGAATTTACAATTGTCATTTATCATCAAAACATATAGAGAACTAACAGCAACCAATTTAACTAACAAAGATGAGCATCATAAGTAGAAAAAAGAACTTCCTAGGAGCATAAAGAACATCCTGGGAGCACAAAGCACAGTATTGTTGGGAACTTTATATGTCACTCGTGGGAGGCTTTTTACATCGATCGGTGAAAATTAGCATCTTAAACTGTCTTAGTTTGCTCTAAACTTGCATGGGTAAAATAATCGCCATATCTAGAAATTTCTACGTCCATTACTCCAAATAACTTGCAGAGTTGAAAACGTCACCCAACCAGTCTAGCAAATCCGTGGTCCACAATATATTAAAAAAACAAAAACTTTAGGGTCCACATAGAACACCTAAGATGCAAACAAAGACTTTCTCAATATACTGTACAAGTTATCATATGCATCAGTATTCATTTCTTATTGACAAAATTCTAAATAAATACCATTTAAATTTGAAAATCTTAAAAAGTTTGTTAACGCAAAAAGGATAAATAGGTCTTGAGGGATTAATCTAAAATTTTGAAATATTATGCTTTTACCAAAATAATCCTTAATTTTTTTTGAAAAGAAAAAACCCTTACGGGCATTGAAGCTTCGATAGCGTGCGGCAACTAAAGCTCCAATGACATCTTGAGTAATGAGATTAATTACTTAATTTTCCTAAACTCTATAAAACATTGTTGGCAAGTTAAATAAAAACAACGCCAACTCGAACATTAACAACAACAACTTGATTGTAATGAATAATAATCCACATGAGTACAATTTGTCATTACATTCAATTTGTCATTACATTTATTCATTTATTCAACTTATTAATTCCTATAATAATATAGTCAGTCTCATTACTCAAATTGTATTTGGACCTCTAGTGACATCCATGACGGAACTTTAGTATTGGGTAAGGTTCTTTCTTTTTCGGGGAAAAAAAACACTTGAAGAGTATTTTGGTAAAAAATAATTTTTCAAAGTGTCAAAATGAACTTATTTATTTTTTTCATATGTTAATAGTTTTTTGAGATTTTCTAAGTTTAAAGGGTATTTATTTGAATTTGCCTTCTTTATCATTTGGTTTTCCATAAAATAAAAACTAAATTCCACAGCAAAAAGAGAAACCATATTACCTGACCTGAAACAAGGATTAAATAAGAATGTGAATTTCTATATTAAGTACATGTTTGGATCCTCTTATTTTTAGCTTCTATTAGCGCTAGGCCAAACAGATTGAGCATTTTTTTTAAGCTCTTATTTCATACAGAGTCAGGTATCGTCTTCTCCGAGAGGAAATTGGTTCTCTGCTCTCCTCGCAAACTGCAATGGAGCTTCTTCTTCTCGTGGACCCCAATCACTCATGCTGGTCATCTTTCCTCTACTCAATTGTCCTGAACCAAAAACTTAGCCACACTCCAAAGCTACGTCGTTTCCTTGTTCAGTCATCGAAGCAATCCTTCGATCCCGTATCTTGAGGGTTCCAGAAGGACACCAAGAAGGATTTGTCTCGAATTCTCAAAACGGAAGCTGCTATTTGCGGTATTGAGAATAAGGTTAATTTGATGAAGTACAAACCGCTATGACCCAAGGCTGTTCTGGAAGCTTTGCGTAAAGCTATCAATGAAATTCATTGGGAAGCTGCTCTTAAGGTTCGTGATGCTTCTTTTAGTTTCATTTTTCATTAGTATGTTGCCAAGAACCTTCATCGATTATGTGACTTCATCCTCAAGCCCCTGTCAAAAAAGCTGTGATATTTATTCTTAATTTTTAAAATTTGTATAATTTATTTAAATCCAAAAGGAATAGAAATTTTTTGTTACATGCCCAAGTATTTTGTTAATTAACAGCAACTTAGCACTGCTGCCACTGAGGGAGGCACAAATGTTAAGATTACTTCTGCGAAATAAAACCTAGGATGAGATTAACTTTAGCCTTAAGATTTATCTTGAAAATATTTCCCTCTTGCAGATTTTTGCTCTTCTTCGCAAGCAACTTTGGTCTGAAGCAAGATGACAAACATACACAAAATTATTGATTGGCAAGTGTAGGAAACCGTTAGGACGCCTCTATTTGAGATCATGTTGTCTGAAGGGCTTAAACCTACCGTTGATGTCTCCACTGCTCTTGTAAGTGCCTATGCTCAAAGTGGTCTCCTTCACAAGGCTTTTGATTTAGTTGAAGATATGAAATGAGCCACTAATTGCAAACCTGATATATATACATATTCCATTCTTCTCAATAGTTGCACAAAACACAGTCGCTTTGATTTGATTGAGCGCATTCTTGCTGAAATGTCATATCTAGGCATTGAAAATAATAATGTGATATACAATAATAATAATAATAAGTGCTTGTGATTAAAATTTTGCCAAACAGTTTTTAATTTTTTTAAAAAATCTCTTTTTTCTTAAGCTTCTAACTTTAAACAAAAAACAAAAAAAAAAATCCAAACAGCCTCTAAAGCCCCACATTTCGCCATCGATAATTGGATTAAATTAGGGTGGGGGAGTAACCTCAAACACTAATTCTAAGCTACCCGGCAAAGCTGCTCATTATAATTCGAATTACAAAGATGATTTGACCAAAAAAGGCACTAATCTACATACAGCGCAGCACAATCATATATCTTGTCATACAAAGTTCCCAATTCGCTCCCCAGAATACGATCACGAATCTGACAAGGAACAGAGCGGTTTAATACCATTAAGACAGAGCCTACAGCAAGTGAAACCCACTTCAATTCTCTAGCTCCAGCCACTAAAGCGTTCCAAAAAAACACAGATCAAAAAGTAGGAATGAATTCATCAGTTTTACTTGTTACCGGGTCCATAAAATGGGAGTGGAAGTGTTCTGAGGAAGCTGGGGGTATCAAGCAGTGCTGTTGTTGCCATGGCTCTAAACCCTCGGCTACTGTTAATTCACCATGCAGCGTTGTCGGTTGAATAGATGAGTTGCTATAATCTTGTTCTTCTATAACCATGGATGCTTCTTCTCCTTCCATTTGTTCAGCTTCCATCAACTCTCTGCTCGAATCTTGAGCACTTGATGCAGACTGAAATTGGGAGAGTGCCCATGGCACAAGAGCCCAACGATCGCGATTATTCTCATCCCTGCATATTGCTTCATCCTCTACACTTTGCCTCGACCAAGGACGCTGATCTGTGAAAATCAGGTATCGGAATGAATCATCAACATGCCAATAGAAAGAAGGAAAAACATACAGAGAAGATGAAGATTGAACACATACTGTAAATTGCAGAAACAACGTCAGAATCGACAGTGAAAGAGAAAGATGAAGGAGAGAAAATCGGAGAGTGACTAACGGGCTTGAACAACACGAGAGCCCTCTCCTGGTTCTCCGATGCAGGGGAGGGAGATTCCGGAATAATTGAGGGTTGCTGGGAAGCTTCGGGTTCTTCAATCGGCAGCAAATCGGCGTCCTGTGAAAAACCAGAAAAAGTCGGAATGAAAATTGAGAGGAGAGACCTTCCGAATTTGGGAAAAGATGAGAATAACAATGAATAAGAAAGTACCAGACGGCGAATCTTAGTTGCAGAAGAAGAAATGGAGAAATCTTGATCAACTTTCCTCTTCATCTTGATGAGCAGCAACAACGAATACGACGGAAACAGACTCGCTCGAAAGACGCGTTCTGCGGCTTTTCTTTTCGGTGCCATTTATCGAATGTGAAAGTCATTGAAGATACCCTCTAGACTTCTCCAGAACTCGTCCATGGTCCATCTGGGTGCACATTAGGTGCCAAGCACCTTATGTGCCCCTTAGGTGTCCATCCCTCTAATAGAGGGATGGGCATATTTTTTTTAATTTTTTTTAATTTTTTTATATATTGTATTTATTTATATTTAAATTATATATTGCTTTCTGGAAAAAAAATTTCATCCAGCATCTCAAATTAATTAGTTTTCATTATACTGGTATTACAGATAAATATTACTGAATGCAGGATTGAAAACTAATTATTTTGATATAATATGGTCAAAAGTCATATTCTTTTAATTCCATGATATACGGCCAGAAGCCATATACCTACCATATACCTTTTTCATCTTTTATCTTATAGCCATGAGTCATATCACTTTAATTTTCTATTCTAAAATCATATGACCATAACTTATATCGCTTTAATTTCTTATTCTGAAATTATATGACCAAAAGTCATATTGCTATGATTTCTTATTATATGGCCAGAAGCCATTTTCCCTTTATTCCGGTTTTGAAATTATATGACTAAAGGTCATATCACTTTGGTTCCTATTTTGATATTACATGGTCATAAGCCATATTATACCTTTTTACAATAAGTTGAGAAGCCATATTCATTTGATTCCCTATTATATGACCAAAAGTTGTATACTTTTTCGTCTTCTATATTTTTAGTGGATGGTTATAAACCATATATTCCATCCGGTCCTAATTATATGACATATTTAACCGATTTTAGAGAGATTAAGGAAAGAAGTTAAATTAGTTAAATTTACTCATTTTCCTAAAATGCCCTTATATAAATTTTAAGTGACATCAATAAAAGTACATTAACAGCAATTGCGACATGTCTCTCTGACCTAGGATTTTCCTTTCTATGCGTTCTAATTGAAATAATGATCTTGTTGTATATACATCTATGTGTGTGTGTGTGTGTGTGCGCGCACACATGTATGTATGTATGTATTTATATATACATATATTTACACACATACACCCCCACAAATACACACACATACATAAATACACACACAAATAGATAGATATATATGTTTATATATTTATTTATGTATGTATGTATAAGTGTGTGTACATATATACACACACATACACACATGCACACACACACATATATATATATGTATGTATGTATGTATGTATGTATGTATGTATTTATGTATGTATGTTGTCTGTGTAAACACATATATAGACACCAACACATAAACACACATACAAAATACACACACACACACAAGCACACACATATTTATATAAGTATACACATACGCATAGATATATAAGTGTATGTTGTGTGTGCACACACATATATAGACACCAACTCATAAACACACACACATATTTATAAGTATACACAGATGCATAGATAAAATATATGTATGTTGTGTGTGTACACACATATGGACACCAACACATAAACACACAAACAGTGCGTGCGCGCGCGTGTGTGTGCGTGTGCGTGCAAATTAATATTAGTTGATCAATTAATAAATTAAAATATAATAATTTAAAAGTTTTATTGACTGAAATAGTTTTTACACCCATATGTATATACTCACTAAAAACTAAACACACTTGAGAGAATAAAATAGGGGTATTTTAGGAAGAAATTGACAAAAACTAAAATTTTGTCCTATAATTAGGACCAAAATCAACTCTCAAATATTGTCCTATAATTAGGACCGGAGGGAGTACAACTTTTGTTTATCCTAAAGATAAGAAGCTAGAAACCATACAATTTTATTTATCTTGAAGATAAAGGTCATAAGCCATATACTTTTAGTTATCATGAAGATAAAAAGCCTAGAAGCCATAAAATTTTAATTATCCTAGAGATAAAAGGCCTGAAACCATAAATTTTATCCTAAAGATAAAAGGTCGTGTTAGTGCTAATGTTTCATCTAAGAGGGGGTGAATTGAGTGATATAAAAAAATTTTAAAAAATAGAATCAACAATTAAATCAAAAGATAAGAGTTAGAGAAATATCATCAAAGTGTACACAGGGGATTATACTAGTTTGGCCTTAACCTCTTGACCTACGTCCAATTCTTAGAGCGTCTATGAGATTTTCACTATATGCCCAAGATTCTATATGTTCTTGGCACCATAGTACAAAGAGAGATCCTTAATAGGAAACACTCCCCCTTATACTTTGAATTCGACAACCATACTTAAGGTCTCACTACCTTGATATTTTACAGAATTGAATACAGTTGGTAAAAACTCTCTCACAAAGTAAGTAGATAATCACCGAAGAGCAAATGAAATATTAGTAGATATTATGGAGAAAGAATTGAGCAATAAATGAATAGATGATTTGTCATTTTCTTTCTTGGTTGCTCTGTATTGAATGATTGGCTATTTACAGGCATTCGCCATTAATGACCAATAAGAGCATTTAAATTTGTCTATTAGAGACATATTGGAGCCGTTGAAGGAATTCAATGTTCATTCAGTTTTGTCTTCACTTCAATAAAGGCTTCAAACGCAATCCCTATAGTTTGTTTTGTTTTCTGCTTCACATTCAATGCTCTGACAAGAAATTTTGCTTTTGTTGCTTATGGAGTTAATCCATGGTTTAATCATCTGAAACTTTTACATAAACAAGATTAGTAGCATTGAGGAGTTGTATAAGTGATAATCATGTTTAAACAGATGTTCATCGCAAGTTTCAATTTTATCGAGATGTTGATTTTCAAAAGACGATGAACTTGCACTCGAGTGTGAATCAAGTTCACTCGAGTGAACACTTATCACTTGGGTGCTTGCAATGTAATTCAAGTGCTAGACGAACTTTGAGTTTTGGTAAATTGTTGTTAAAGGTATATCACTCAAGTGCTTTAAAATGAAACTCGAGTGATCTTCTATTTGATTGAAAAATGAATCAACACTACCAGTTACTCAAGTGAATATTTAGATCACTTGCACTTGTTTGCAAGTGACATTGGATCACTCGATGATTCTTAGGATGACTTAAGTAATCTTTAGTAAAAGATCACATCACTCTTGATCAATCTGTAAGTGACTTGCTAAAAGCCCACGAGTTAACATTATCACTCGAGTGTCACTTACCTACTCGACTGACTAGTCATAACTTCCAAGGAACATTGTGAGTGACTTGCTGAAGAACTGCAAGTTAACAGTATCACTCGAGTAATCTTTATCGTATCACTCGAGTGATGCAAATCATCACTCAAGTAATTTGTTCTAACTTTCAGGAAATATTGCAAATGACTTGTTGAATCTTGTGAGTGATGGGGAATAACTTGAGTGCTTACCTAATCACTCAAGTGATTTTACATCAATTTATAAAATTCAACGAGTGACTTATAAAATCTCTGGAGGTTATGATGTATCACTCTAGTACATTAGCTGCCACTCAAGTGATCATCTCAAATCACTTGTAGTGAATTAACTTCACATGAGTGTCTTGTTGATTCAAGTTTATTTCAAATACAGTTCCATCACTTAAGTGATTAGAAACTCACTTAAGTGACTTAAATCATCAAGTCCACTTTGTATTTCAAGGTTTGTTGTCATCAAAACATAATCTGAAAACTAATATCTCTCCCTTTTTATGATGACAAAACTTAAGTATGTTTGAAAATTATTTTGAAGATCAAAAAGTAAAGATACAACAGATAATTGCACAAAATGGAAATGAAAATGTTATTATGAAATGAGAAATTACATAAGAGTTCAAATCATAAAACAAAATAACTGTAGAAGTTAAATATCACATCAGAAAAATATCAGAACTATTCTTCTCCCCCTTTGTCATCAAAAAAAAAGGGGGAAGGGAGTGGGAAAGGTGATATTTGAAGGTGGAGGAGGAGTAGTTCATAGATGAGCAGGTGGTGGAATAGTATCGTTTAAGGAAGTAGGAGGTGGAGTGTAGACGACTATAGTGATCATAGAATCAAAATATGGAGAGGTGGTGTCAGCGGAAGAAGTGGAGTGAGATTGTGGAGTGAAAGTGGGTTCTAACTCAATGACTATAACCTTATCAATATCAGAACTAGAGGTGGAGTAATAACTCTGGTCAGTGGAGGTCAGAGAGGCTGGGGAAAATACAGGATCCTTATAAGGTAACTCACCCATCATGATGGGATTAGAGATAGAAGTAGTGGTAGTATTGAGGATGGTGGTGGTATTGGTGCTAGCAATATCCAAAATAATATCAATAGGAAGCTTAGGGACAATGTGTGTATTAAAGGGAGTTGAGATAGTGACATCTAGAGGAGCTAAAGTAGTAGTACTGGGTGGCTCCGAAAATGGAATGCCCAAGTGAGTTCTCAGGATCTCCTCCATCCGCTGAATCCCAGTAGTTTGTGCTTCTTGGTAATTGAAGAGGATCTTGAAATTGTGGCTGGCTCTCTCTACTAGAGTCATGATTTAATCATCCATCAATCCAACTTTATGAATATTAATATGTGCTAGTGAGGTGCCAAGTGGAATAAAATAGTTCAATCCAAAATAAAACAATTAATCAACATTCTTAGTATGTATCATAAATGGGTGTCACAAATTCTCTTTAACCTAATCCCCAAAATACCTCCCATCAATCCAACTGAACTGCCTTATTTCCTCCGACTAGACCTATGGGCTTTCCAAAATATAATATTTCAACATATATATGGACTTTAAAACCCTGAGTTCAGATAACATTCTTTATAAGTAGCAATTAACATTGGTATTCAATAAATAGTCTAGCTTCACTATATTGTTTCTTTCCCTTTAATAAATAAATAATAATATTATTCATTATTATTATTTATCTAATTTATTAGTTATTTCTCCTCATACCAATACATAATAATATTATTTATTATTATTTTTTTAATTAGACTTTTGAATAAAAAGTTGCCTTAAGCTATAAGTCAAAATTTTAAGCTTTTTAGTTTTTCCACTGTGGAAAGAGAAGTTTCCATCATGGAGAGATAAAAAATTAAGTACTGAATGATGAAAAGATACTAGACCCCATATTCTTTTATTAGAATAACATTTTGTTCTTATTATAAGTCCACTTCTTGTAGATGAAAATTTTGGTCATACTTATATAAAAGTCCACTTAAAGGTTAATAATGATTGTTTTCTAATTTTATCCTTATTTATTAAATTATTCAAAGAAAAAATAAATTTTATTATTTAAGGGAAATTAAAAAAAACTCCTCTACTAGAAATTTAATTGGCATAAATAACCTAATAAATTTGTGTGTGTGTGTGAAGAATAACAGTACTTTGATTATGGTCAATCTCACCAATTTAATTTTTAATGGGAGACTTTTTTCCAATTTTTTCTAAGATTTAAGTAATTTAGTATTTTCAAAATTTTATAAATAATACATTAACTATTTTTATTTTTATTAAATTCATATCATTTTCAGTCATTTTAACTTACTTGTACATTAACCATCCAAATAAGTTTTAGTTTATCAAACTAACTTTTTTCAAAAGCCCATCCAAACATTAATTATATTACACAATTTAATTTTTACCCGATCTTACATTTGCAAAAATCATATTTAAAAAAAAAAAAATCATTTTTGTCACCGCTAATCCAAACACATCCTAACAGAGAGAGTTTGAAAAAAATGCTTTGGCGGTTCATAGCATGGTTTAGACTTTAGATCAATTGACTTTTTTCAAAAGTCAATCCAAACATTATTATATTATATAATTTAACTTTTATCCGATCTTATTTTTATAAAAATTATATTTAAAAAATGTCATTTCTACCACCGCTAATCTAAACACACCATAACCGGAAGAGTTTGAAAGAATACTTTGGCAGTGCACAACATAGTTTAGGCTTTAGATAGACTCTAGAGTTGGGATGGTTTACATAGCACATCCATTTATCATAGGGTTTTAGCGTAATCCAACTATTGATCGTTCTTATATAATTCACCACTATTTTTTTTAAAGAATAAATTTCTTATGGTATTTGCGTAGGGGATTTTTTATTTTTGTTTTTTTGTTTTTTTTTTGCTCAGGAATTTTTATTTTTATGTTAGGACAATACGAAAATAGGAGACTATTGGGAATATAATTATTAATTTGTTTATATCATGTTAAATGCCACATCATTCTCAATAATTTGACGTGACAATTTCAGTCCGTGAGTTAACAGAAACTTTTTTTAAAAAAAAACAAAAGGTTGATGCGCCAAATTTTTTACCATGATTAATGAGCTAATTTTAAATTTTAATATATCAGGGAGTTCCGTAGGATCAATTCAAAATTTAGGGAAACTTTCTATAATTTAGCCTATAATTTTTTAATGACTTTAGGCAAATTTTAGTTACACGGTCAATTACACATAAATCATGAGACTTTAGGACAAAGCAAAGTGGTTTGATTAAAATTATGATAATGTTGTCTTCAAAAAGCTACTTTTTAATTTTGGACAAAAACCGCCACAAGAAGAAAGAAAGAAGAAAAAAGAATGGTTATCCAAAAATAAAATAAAAAAATAAAGAAGAACGAACAATGGAGAATTATAATGCAGGAATATTAATTTTAAGACATAAGAAAAGACTGACAACTTCAAACAGAAGCGAAAATGTTGAATTTTGAATTTTGATATTTCTTAAATTATTAAAACCATTCTTTTTTTTTTTTTAATCTAAACTCATCTATTATTTTAGTTCAAAAGTTGAAGGGACTTGCATGTACCTTTCATTTTTTTTTCAACATTTAAACTAATTTGATTGAACATCGAGTAATAACCATGCGAATTCAATTAATAACAAGAGAGTCAAATGACCTCTTTATAATTCTTATGAAACTTATTATAAACTATTTGGCCATATTCTGGTGTAGAACACAAGAGTGATTGAACTTGGCCTGGGTTGAGATCCTAGGGGCCTACGTACCACATAGTGGATCAAAGTCCACGTAGTTCGAAGGTAGACAATAGGCTAGTTATAGCTAGAGGGAATGATGGTGTGTGCTCTGTGTGAATTGAAGAGCTAGGGTTAGAATCTGTGTACCTTGTGAGAGCTTTCACCTATTTATAGACTTACTTGGGGCCCTCCTCCAATGGGCTTCGTTCTTATCTTCTTTTTAAAAGATATTCAGATATTCAGATATAATATATCTGTTCTCTGAGCAGTTATGATTTCCCTGGATATCTTTATAAATTACTTCTTAATTCAAGGGGTGGTTAGGATCATAACTTGGGCTATTTGACTGGGCTCTATGATCGTCGGGCCAAACCCATTTTAAGTATATCCGTAACAGGCCATAATGTTTGATTCATTTTAAAAAGAGAGAGAGAGTCAAATGACTTCTTGGTAATTTTTATGAAATTTATTATAAAATATTTGGCCATAATGCTTGGGTTACGTTATGGATAAGGAAGGAAGTGAGTGAGATCCAAGCTTTCCTTTTTTTTTAAATGCCATAAAGTTTTAAAATGAACCTTCTTGAATAATTACAATTTACATGTGGAGATTTGCACGGTATTTTTTAAGTGTAAAGTAGTACATTGTAAATTTTTTCTATATCAAATTGAACTATACCAATATTGAAGTTTCTTACCCATATTGAAGTTTCTTACCCATGCTTGTTAATCCAATGAGTTGGCTTAATGAAAGTAAGTTTATTTACTTATAGGAAAAAAATTTAGCCCAAGTGTATCACATTTATTGTGTCAAAGTTCTCACCATGTGTCATATTTATGTAAAGTGGATTTACAGTTAAATCATAATATTTTAAAAATACCATGCATAGTTATGTGTGGTTAGGAACTTAGACATACATATGAAAATAACTAATTTGACCTAACTATTTTTCTTTTATATTACCCCGGTCTTAATCATAAGACATAGTTAACTTTTTTTTAGAGAGATTAAGGAAGTTTAATAAGTCACTTAATCATTTTATATATTGTGTATTCTTAAATTATATATTAGTTTATTAGTTAAACTAATTAGTTTAAAGAAAAAATAAAAATAAAAATACTCTAAAATATCTCTAAAAAAGTCAACTATTTTTATAATTAGGATGAAAAGGTACTTTTTAGCCCAGACAATTTTTCTTATATATATTTAATATGAAAACCCAAAATTATTTTTTTTTTCTCAGAAAAGACCCAAAATTATTGATATATATATATATATATATATATATATATATATATATATATATATATAGACACACATAAACAGAGGCAGATATATTCATTTTCATGGATGCCGTTCATTTCATTGGTTGCTATCACAAACATGTCAATTTACTTTCAAACCGATTTTACCGCTAAACCAAGCATTCGTGTTGATTGAGCTCTTTCAGAGTAAGTGTCTGTGTCTCAGATGGATTTTCTAACTCCTAGATTCTGACGTTTTAACAACAAAATCCCTTCCTTGCATTGGGCGGTGGAAGAAGTTGTAGCCAGCATCAGCAATCCTATCGACCGCCATTCAAGCATTTTCGGACAATGGCTGGGTTCTCTTGGCCCTCCGAAGCTGAGGTACACGTGATCCGCAGCGAACAATAATCCTAATACACTCCGATTTCTTTTCTAGTTATTTCCGTCAATCTTTGGCCTTTCATTGATTCTTTGTTTTTTGTTACTATTGACGCCGACTTGATGTAATTTCTATTCGAGATTGGTTTTCCGTCAATCCTATCCTGTCTGAAAAGCGAGAATTTGTATTGATGTAGTGTTAGATGAACAGGATTGGATTATATAGTGTTTTTATAGATTATCCAAATGAAACTGGTTAGCAACGAGCAAGAGGTGAATCGAATTCGATTACGGGGATCAGTTTTAGCAATCCGAAGGGAATGCTCTACGAAGTTCTCTCTCGATATTAGAACAGTGTTCTTTTCGAAGTGAATTCATCATAAATGTAGTTCTTTAAATTAGTCGGAACAAATCAAGGAACAGAATGTTGTCAATGGAGGAAGAAATTGATCTTAAAACTTAGGGAAAAAAATACAGGTCCTGAATTGGAGGGTCAAAGGAAGCATTTCTTTTTAATAAAGTAGTGGTCTTTTCACTTTGTTTTATACTTTGTTACCCTATCACTGATTCATCCTTATGTAATTTACAGTTAAATGAAATAAGAAAGATAGTTTCAGAAATGGCTGGGGCAGATAAAGGGAAAGTTCGAGTTGTGGTATCTCCTTATCGAATTTGCCCTTTGGGAGCACACATTGATCATCAGGTACTATAATTTACTTTTCAGTTATGTTAGTGAAAATGAAACTCAATGACTGATAGACAACTTTTGATGTATAACTGCACTATAGCTCTTGCTAGATATATTCACTTGTTAAATCTCTAGGTGATCTTTCTTTTTGCAATACAAAGGCAAGCAAAAGCTTGAGAAAATATTAACTAGTGAACTTGAGATATGACAAAATTCTCTTGCACTTTCCCTTGGTATTGGCAGGGAGGGACCGTTTCAGCCATGACAATCAACAAGGGAATACTTCTGGGGTTTACACCTTCCGGCAGTAGCAAGGTAAATTTTGAAATTGTTCTCACCTAACAAGCTTAAAAAGCTTAAGGGAGCATGTGGGAATCTCCTCCATTCATTTGAGTAACTTGGATACGTTAAATTTATAGCAGACAGAATGAAACGAGATTAAGGGAAGATTAACTGATTTTTGGTATCTAAAGTGCAAAGTGAGAAGACGGTGGAAAAAAAAGCCTTTGTGGGAACTGTTATCTGTGTGTGATGAGTGGTGGCTCACAACACATAAAAGTAAATTTTATGTATTCACATAATCAGACTGTTGTTCTTAGCACAGCTTCCTCTTTGAGTGTTTCCGCTTTGCCCTCCACCCCCCCCCCCCCAAAATTTTATTGTTTGTTATTGTAGCATAGTTGTCCAGTCAAAACTTGAAATATTTTTTTTTTAACTTTATTCCCTTTGTGGAAAACTTGTTTTATGTTCAAAGTTTGCACATGTCAATGAATGATATCTCAAGGCGTTGAATTTAGAAATTAGTGAGAAACTGAGAATGTACCAATTGTAATTCTCTCCATGGTGTCCATCAATTGAATTTTTCATACTGCAGAATAGGTGTAAGGTTGTGGCACAATCTTAAGCTGCTTTGGGTCACCCTATTCCTTGGGTTGATCCCCGTTACCTTTGGCATTGAACTATTAAATAATCCGATAAACTTGCTTATAGTGCAGATGAGAATGAGCTGAGTTCTAGGAACTGTTAAAAAATGCTCACTATAAGTTTCCTGGATTTTCAGCATTTGTTTCAGAACATGTAAAAGCTGATTTAGGTCTAGTGTTAAGTAAACTACAGCCAAAAAAAGAAATTAAATGTGATATGTTTCAGATAGAAGAACTGATTATAAACATAACATTTATAGCAGAACTCAATGTCAATAAAAGAGCATATTCAAGGGGACGGATATGACAACATGACAATATAAAGTTTCTCGATGTCAATTAATCATTCAATTACTGTCTCGTTTGTACTTTTTGACCTTGAATTAGTGTCTGATTTGTACAACACGCGCAATGTTGCTTATTAATATATCCATGCTTCATAGAATGCCGTAGTCCCCTGTTTTTTATATCATGATGAGTTATACATTGTACTATCTTTTCTATTTATTTGCAGTTCCTGTGACTTTCCAATTCGTATAGCTTATAGTTTCAGATGATATCTTCATCTTACTTAGCATTCTTGATATTTATTCTGCTCAATGCTCTTTTCTCTTGGAATCTTAATATACTTTTAAAGCTGTACCAGTATTGTTTTGTTTTGTCTATATATTTTAGACAAAAGGATTGGATCATTGAAAATTGTTTATTGGAATTTTTAACATATAGGCTAAGTTAATGGAAATGAAGATATTCTTATTACTAATTATGTTAATCTATTTGATGAACAATCCCTTTGGTTTTCTTGTAGGTTGTAATTCGATCAAGACAGTTTAAAGGAGAGGTTAGGTTCAGGTGTGTGTTCTTTTATTATAAGGCTTCATATCTTATGCTGTTTGTGGGCTTCATATCTTCCTTATTCTGATTTTCTTACCATGCTATTCTTTCTCCAATGTCCATATTACCTCTATACAATTTATGCATTTTTGTTTTTTAAATTGATTGATATATGCTAGAGTTGATGAGGTTCAGCAGCCAAGACAATCTATTCAGAACAATAATGTGAATGGGACAAAGGATTACTCACAGCAAGAAGAATGTGAATGGGGGCGTTATGCTAGAGGAGCAGTATATGCACTACAAAGCAGAGGAAACAATCTTTCCCAGGTTAGAAAATATGCTCTGGTGGTCTACATTGTAGTTCATCATTCAAGTATGTCACTTTACTACAAGTTTGTGTACACTTTCCTCAGGCAAATATCATAATCATTGCTTGAGTTTTATTTGGAGAATAATGGGATAAGACAATACTTTTCCATTGGGCTTAATGGCTCCGCAATTTAGGTTAATGTAAACTGTAAAACTGGTTATCTTAAAATATTTTCTTAGTGTTGTCCAATTTTATTTATTTATTTATTTATATTTTTTTTCAGTAGTGCTTAAACATTTGATGAAGAAATAATCTGTATTCCTTAGCTAATCATGTATATATGTGGTGTATTTATACAAGGAGAGAGAGCCCTAAGCATTAATGGCTCTTAATGATAATTAGTCCTTGATTCCCTATAATCCCTGATTCGTAGGGATACTAATTAATACTGATTACAATTGATTATTTCCTAATACAATATTTCTTAACACTCTCCCTCAAGTTGGAGCATAGATATTAATCATGCCCAACTTGTTACAAAGATAATCAACCCGAGTCCCATTTAAGGCTTTAGTTAGTAGATCAACCAATTAGTCGCTAGACCTGACATGTCCCGTAGAAATGAAGTTCTCCTTGATTTTATCACGCACAAAATGGCAATCTATCTCAATGTGCTTTGTGCGTTCATGGAATACAGAATTGGAGGCTATGTGCAAAGCAGTTTTGTTATCGCACCACAATTTTGCAGGCAAAGGTGTAGTAAGACCAACTTCCTTCATCAACTGATGAATCCACACAATTTCCTGTACTGATTGAGACATGGCTCTGTACTCAGCTTCTGCGCTTGACTTAGAAACCACATCTTGCTTCTTACTCCTCCATGATACTAAATTTCCACCTACAAACACACAGTATCCTGTGGTGGATCTCCTGGTAGCCTTTGATCTCGCATGATCCGCATCACAAAAACATTCAAGCTTGGTGTGACCATGATTCTTATAGAGTATGCCATGTCCCGGTGAGCCTTTCAAGTAGTGTAAGACATGCTCTAATGCTTCCCATTGAGCAATGGTTGGAGCTGTCATGAACTGACTAAGAACACAAACTGGAAAAGTTACATCGGGTCGAGTCACTGTGAGATAATTTAGTTTCCCAATCAATCTACGATATCTCTCAGCGTAGGCAAATGGTTTGATCTTCTCTGGGTCAACCTTTTTTCTCACATCCTTCGGTAACTCATCGAATGGTATGCTATCATCAATATCCAAGAAAGGATTAGGAATCATATGAAAGCTACTTGGTGCTGCTCTAAGTTTCCCAGTTTCTTTTAGAAGATCAAGTACATATTTCCTCTGTGTCAAGTAAATCCCTTTCTTGCTCCGCATAACTTCAACTCCAAGGAAGTACTTCAATTGACTCAAATCCTTAGTTTGGAATTGAGAATTAAGAAACGTCTTTAGTGATGAGATTCCTGAAGTATTGCTCCCTGTAATGACAATGTCATCAACATATACTACTAAGAGAATCATGCCATCATCAGTGCTTTGATAGAATACTGAATGATCACACTTGCTCTGATTCAAACCAAACCTTTTAACCACCCCGCTAAATCTGTCAAACCAAGCACGAGGACTCTGCTTCAAACCATATAGTGACTTTCGAAGACGACATACCTTCCCATATTCCCCCTGAGCAACAAAACCCGGTGGTTGCTCCATGTAAACTTCCTCTAGAAGATCACCATTTAAGAAAGCATTTTTAACATCCAACTGATGAAAATCCCAACCATAAGTAGCTGTTATAGAGATGAAGAGACAAACAAGGATAGTTTGGCCATAGGAGAAAAAGTTTCCGAATAATCAATGTGATAGGTTTGAGCATACCCCTTGGCAACAAGCTGTGCTTTCAAACGTTCCAAGGTGTCATCAGCTTTTGTTTTAACTGTAAACACCCGCTTGCACCCAATAGCCTTTTTTCCTGAAGGTAAATCAACGAGAGTCCAGGTACCTGCCTGATCAAGGGCCATCATTTCTTCTTTCATAGCATCACACCAACCAGGATGGGCCAAGGCTTGGTGAAGATTAGTAGGAATGTGGATAGAGTCTAAGGAGGCTATGAAAGAACATGATGGAGGGGAAAGGTGGTTATAGGAAACAAAAGAAGAAATAGGGTAGGTACAAGAACGCTTACCTTTATGAAGAGCAATGGGTAAGTCATCAGAAGCAGGGACAATATCTGATTCAGGGACAATATCTGAAGCAGTAGGCACAATATCTGATTCAGGGACAGATGCGGGAGAATCTAACTTGGGATCAGATGTTGAAGAGGCACTGGTAGGTCATGAACCTGAATGGCGCCATTACTTGCTTGAGGGCGTTTCTGATATACATAATGAACAGGTGGCTTAGCAGGTGCTGGATCAGGTGCTTGAATTGGTGGTGACTGGACTTGATAAACCAGGATATCATTAATAGGGTCGGTAGGACCAGGGGATGGACCTGGAGGAGAGACAGGAAAAAATGAGGTCGACTCATGAAAGGTGACATCTGTAGACACAAGGTAACGCCGAAGAGTGGGAGAATAGCACCGATAACCCTTCTGAATCTTAGAATACCCAAGGAAGACATACTTAAGAGACTGAGGATCAAGTTTGGTAATAGTGGGACGAATATCACGAACAAAACAGACACAACCAAAGATTTTAAGGTCAATAGGAAACAAGGGTTTGGAAGGAAATAAGGTGGTGTATGGAGAAGTACCATTGAGGACAGGAGATGGCATACGATTAATAAGAAAGCACGTAGTAGACACAGTGTCATCCCAAAAAGGCTTGGGAACATTCATTTGAAACATTAGAGCCCGCGCAACTTCTAATAAGTGTCGGTTCTTACGTTCTGCAACACCATTTTGAGCCGGTGTATCTGGACAGAAGGACTGATGAAGCATGCCATGTTGGAGCATATAGGTTTGAAATTGGGCAGGAAAATATTCTTTAGCATTGTCACTCCGTAAGGTTTTTACGGACACCAAACTGAGTTTTGATTTCAGCACAGAAATTGCAAAAGTGAGAAAACAACTCAGAACGACTTTTCATTAAGTAGAGCCAGGTGGTACGAGAGAAATCATCACCAAAAGTAACAAAGTCCCTAAAACCAAACTTGGACTCGACATGACATGGACCCCAAACATCAGAATGGACTAAATCAAAAGGAGATGCAACTCGTTTATTAACGCGAGGTGCCAAATGAACACGATGATGTTTAGCAAACTGGCATGACTCACATTCTAAAGACGACAAATGATGGAATTGAGGATACATCTTCAAGGAAGACAAAGACACATGATCTAAACGACAATGAATGTCACAAGGGGATGAACCACCAGAGCAAGCAGCTGAACGCAATACGTGATCCTCAAGAAAGTAATGACCTCCAGATTCATAGCCCCGACCAATAGTTGAGATCCTGAATCAAATAGTGGTCAGGAAAGAGTGTGATAAAACAGTTTAATTGTCGAGTAAGCTTGCTAGGAGACAAAAGGTTAAATGCAAGGTCAGGTACATTAAAGACATGTGATAAGGAAACGGACGGAGTAGGTTGAACAGTGCTAGAGTTAAGGACAGGAGAGTAAGTACCGTTGGCAATTGTTATACTAGAGGGGGTGGCATACGACGTGTACGAAGAAAACAAATGATGGTTACTCGTCATATGATTAGTAACACTGGAATCGATGATCCACTTTGAGGAAGAAGTAGCAAGACTAGAGGCAATATTACCTGTAGCAGGAGCAATGGAAGAGCTAGACGTAGATGCAGCCATGGGGCGTCACCAGAAGCAAGTTGAGCACCACAACAACCAGTAGAGGAAGTATCAAACAACAAATAATCAAGAGTGCAGCCAACACAAAGGTGAGATAACCACCAAACAATCTCCAAGCAAAATTACACAGAGACAATAATCTCAAATGAACCAACAAACGCAAAATGACCGCCAAGAAGCAACAAAAATCCAGCAACAATACCAACTACATGGCCAAAAAGATGATTAAAGCAGCACCAAATGGTCACCCAAGGACCAACAAAACAGTACAAATTCGAAACTAGCCAAACCAATGTGCCAAAGCCCAAAATGAAGACAAAACCGAGCAAATTCTCAATAGAGGAGAGGATCAAACCATAAGATACTGGTATGAAACCACCTGGGTAAGAATGGTGGCAGTGAGTTGATCACAGAAAGGAAAACGGCGACGGAAAACTCGCCCGAAAACAGGCTCACGCGCCGACGCGTGTCTCTGACGGTGAAGCTCCGGCGAGCGCGTGAAGCTCTACCTGTCGGTGAAATGGACGGTGGCCGGTTGGGTTTCGCCGATCGAGACCTCCTGAGCACGGTGGAGCGGCGCGTGGCGGCGGAAACGGCGGCTAACGGTGGTGAATTGTAACCCTCACTCTCCCTCTCACTGGATAGAAACAGAGACCACAACAAACTGAAAAAAATTTGCAGGAATCAGATCTGAAGCTTTGATACCATGATGAAGAAATAATTTGTATTCCTTAGCTAATCATGTACATATGTGGTGTATTTATACAAGAGGAGAGAGCCCTAAGCATTAATAGCTCTTAATGATAATTAGTCCTTGATTCCCTCTAATCCCTAATCCCTGATTCGTAGGGATACTAATTAATACTAATTACAATTGATTATTTCCTAATACAATATTTCCTAACAACATTAAAGTAATTTTTGGTACAATTTTGCTCTTAAAGTATTTTCTCAGCCAAAAAATACTTCAAAAGTAAAATTGCACCAGAAGTTACTCTAGGGTGCTAAGTGCTAGTTGCACCTTAAACCTTGTAAAAATTAGTTAAATAAATGGATAATCTCGTGCAAGTTTACTTTGGCTTTACTAGGAAGAATAGAAAATGTATCCATGAGTATGATTTGAGAAGTCCAAAGTTATTTAATTTGTTGAGTGTGATTACTTTTTTTTCTTAGGTGTCTTCTCGTTTAAATGATAGCAAATTAATATCATAAATCAAAAAGAAATACTGTACAAAAGAAAGTATAGAGGTTGAATTGAAGTTTCTAGCCAAAGGACTATCAGAATATGCAATATGTTTAGAGAATAGCTGTCTGCAGTCTGATTCATTTCACATTCATAAAAAGCACGCTAAGAAGTAAAAATAACATTGGTATGTGTCAAGAGTGAAACTATTGATATTGGGCTCTAATTTTTGGGTACGAGGGTATTGGAAGTTTTATATAATGGTTGCTACCTTTATGTTCAATGTTTCAATGCCGCTTGTTGTATTTTGCTTGACTAGCTTTGGGACCTTTAGAAGTTCCATAGAGTTGTTTTGTGTATAAAAGTTTGGGCTTTTTATATCAAATGTTTGGCTCCAGTTTTAAGATTATAATTGACTTTTATTTGGCATTTAATTCTTGCTATTATAAATCAAAGATTAACTTTATGCCAATCTACAAATAAGATTAATGGCAATATTTCATCTTAAGTATTTATAAGTGGACAATTTGTGAGAGAAAGTATATTCTCATTGCATAAAATGTTGCGATACAATCGCCTAGTTATATATAAAAGAGAGGGACATAACAATGAAGACTAATGAAAGCTAACAAATACTAATAGTTACTCCTAATTACTAATTAATTGATAACTATTAATAAATAGAGAATATTTACAATAAATACATAATATTCCCACACTTCCCCTCAAGTTGGATTATAGATGTTTGTCCAACTTGGTTTTGCAACTTTCAATTGCAGGTTTGAGTAATCCTTTTGTCAACACATGAGCAGTTTGAAAATTTGTCGGTAGATAAGTGAGACATATGACCCCTTCTACTTTTTCCCTGCTGAAGTGTCTATCCATTTTTACATGTTTCGATCATTCATGCTGAATAGGATTTGAGGCCATGTTTATGGCGGCCTTATTATTGCAAGAGAGTTTCAGCGGTAAATCCATGTTGAGTTGTATCTCATATGGGACCTGTTTCAGCCACTACTTCTCCATTATCCCTTGAGCTAGTGCTCTCAACTCAGCTTCAACACTACTCTTAGATACAACCCTTTGTTTCTGGCTTTTCCAGGTAACAAGTTTTCCCCATACGAAGGAGCAATAACTAGAGGTTAATCTCCTGTCAAGATGACTTGCATCAATGTATACTTACTACAATTCTTCGTTCTTGTTTCTGTAAGAACAACCCTCTACTAGAAGCACCCTTTAGATACCTTCAAATTCTATAGGCTGCGTCAATGTGCTTCTTCTTTTGCTCACTCATGTACTGACTGGTCACACTTACTGCAAGGGTATATCAAGTCTTGTATGAGAGGGATAAATCAAGTTCCCAATAAGTCTTTTATATCTTCCTTTATTGACAACTTCATTTGCTTCGTAGTCTTGATCTTCTTCTTCTTCTTCTTCAATTCCTCTAAGTCACCTTCTTTTGACTCCTCTTTATTGTTCTATTTAGATTTCTTCTTCCTTTTTTTCTGAACCACAATAAGAGTTGGCTTGGGTATACAACCTAGCACGGCTGTTTCTTTCAGAAGATCAAGTATATACTTCTTTTGAGAGACATAGATGCTTAGTCTTGACCTTGCAACCTCCATCCCAAGGAAGTATTTCAAGTTTCCAAAGATCGTTGACTTAAAATTCTTTCCCAAAAGCAACTTTTATCCTAGATATTTACTTAATATAATCTCTTATAAGGATTATGTCATCAATGTACACAATGAGGATGATAGGAATAATTGCCATAATAAAGAGGATAACTCCCCTCTGCCTCTGTTAGTTTACTCTGGGCATAAGAAGTTAAAGAATTAGGATAAGACAGAATAATTATCAGCAGTTAGAGGAAGTTACTGTAAGTTATCTGTTTATGGATGGTTATATAGGTAGTTATGTATTGTATAGGCAATTAGGAAAACTACTCTTTTTATAGACATGTATTGTGTTTTATGAAGTTATGAACGAAGATATATTTCAGAGAACCATTGTGTTGGCTAGAGTTAGATTCTAACTCTAGATTGTCTTAATTTCTCATTTCTATTCTCTAAATCTGTTAAGATTTATCAACTTGGTATCAGAGCGGTGCATCCTTGGACCAAAAGATAACATGGTTAATACTTGAAACTCCTCATATGAAGATAATTTTTCCAGTACAGCTTCCCCAAAACCCAGAAATACCACCCACTTCCAATCTTCAAGACGATCCAGCGGTAATTTTGGTGCAACCCACTTCTCAAATGCATCTTGAATCAAATAACCCTCAATTGACAGCCATCATGGCACAATTAAGTCAGATGAATGCAGAAATTAGCACTTTGAAGAAGCAAAAAGCACCCATATTCGTTCAAGGGGAATCAAGTCATGTTAATAAAGATACTTACAATGACCACAGGGAAACTAATGAACCTTGGTGGCACAAGAATCCTTTAAGACGACCTCATTCAAAAATCGAGTTCCCGAAATATGAAGGGGGAGATCCCAGAGGCCGGATATTAAAGGCAGAAAAATATTTCCGATATTATCAAACGCCCGAAGACTTTAAGATTGACATCGCTGCAATAAATCTGGAGGGAGACGCACTAGATACGTTCACTTGGGTCTCTTTAGGGAAGACTATATGATATTGGGATGAATTGGTACAAATTTTTCAGGAACAATTTGGTCTTGCTGAGTTTCAAAATCCTGATGCCTATTTATGCAGCATAAAACAATTGAATTCAGTCAGCAAATACAAACAAGAGTTTGTCAAAAGGCAAGCCCAAGTACATGGGTGGCCTGAACATTGTCTCCTAGGAGTTTTCATCAACGGCCTGAAGGAAGAGTTATAGTTGGATGTTAAAATTCATAAGTCGCGGACTGTTTATAAAGCAATCAGTTTAGCAATGGAGTTCGAATTGAAATTACAGTCCCAGGGTGTTCAGCGCTCTAGTCAGCGGTTTAATAACGCATGTGGCACCAACGATTATAATAGCCGAGATTATCGGACTCCATCACGCCATCAGTTCAGAAATTATACCGCCATGAATCTAGGAAATCTTAATCCTGTTACTTCGTTCGGGGCGACTAACCAAGGCCAAAATCCAAATTCAAATCTGCAATACCCGATTGGTGCGCAATCAGCGGTTTCACAATGGAATTCAAACTTTCTGGATTTCAACGCCTAGAAGCAACCACCGTCGGCCAACTCGCAAGGCTTTCCGTCAAACTCCTATACTCCCCGACTTTCAGAAATAGAGAACCAGAACAAACGCGAAAAATGTTTATGTTTTCGTTGTGGGGACAAGGTTACGCCGGGACATCGCTGTACTACGTCCACCTTGAGAATTATGGATGTATTAGATGAAACAGAAGAATTAACTGTCGAGCAAGAAGAAGAGATGCAACAAGACGTTAATTTCGCTGAGATATCATTACATGCCATTCTTGGCAATTCAACGACATCAACTATGAAGGTTAGAGGAACTGTTAATAATAAATCGATCCTTATATTAATTGATAGTGGTTCTAAACAATTTCATCTTAAATCAAATTGTGAACGATCTGCAATTACAACTTCATCCTCTTGCTCCATTTGGTGTCCAAGTTGGAGATGATCGCATGGTTCCTTGTAACTCTGTTTGTAAGCAATTAGAAGTCAAAATCCAGGATGTCATCCTTCAGGAAGATTTATTTCCTTTTAATCTAGGGACAGTTGATATGGTATTGGGTGTCAAGTGGCTGGCTTCTCTTAATACAGTTGAGGCAAATTGGAACAAATTATTCATGATATTCTGGTACAAGGGAAAACACTACAAATTCCAAGGGATTCCACAAAAAGTGACATCAACTTCTCTTCGCAATTATGTCTGTGACCAAATGATTCAGCAATTTAATAACTTGGAGGATCTGCTGCAAATTTATTCAATTGTGTTCAATGAGCCTCAATCCTTACCACCATTCAGATAACACTGCCATGCCATACCCCTTCTTCCCACTGCCATCCCACCAAATATTCGACCTTATCGGTACCCCTTTGCACAAAAAGATGAAATCGAAAAACAGGTTGCTAATTTGTTACAAAGGGGTTCATACAACCTAGTGTTAGCCCATTTTCCAGCTCGGTTCTTTTGGTACCAAAGAAGGTTCAACTTGGCGATTTTGTGTGGATTATAGAGAACTCAACCGAATAACACTCCCAGATAAGTATCCGATACCTACGATTGATGAATTGATTGATGAGTTACATGGTGCTAAATTTTTCTCAAAAATTGACCTCCGTTCTGGTTACCACCAAATCCGAGTCCTTCCTTCTGATGTACACAAGACAACATTCCGTACAAACTCCGGTCACTATGAATTTATCGTTATGCCCTTTGGCCTTACCAATGCTCCAGCAACCTTTCAGGCTACTATGAATGATTTGTTCAGACCTTTTTTAAGAAAATTCATTTTGGTCTTTGATGATATTCTAGTATATAGTCGGAGCTTTGAAGATCATATGGGGCATTTACACATCATTTTCCAGCTTTTGCAGCAAAATGAGTTCTATGCCAATCCTAAGAAATGTGACTTCCTTCAACTGGACATTGCCTTTTTGGGACATAATTTTTGCTCAAGGTGTGGTTGCTGATCCAGAAAGGTGTCTGCTATTAATGACTGGCCCCTACCTAAGGATATCATTGAACTTCGCGGATTTCTAGGTCTTACTGGTTGCTATAGGAGGTTTGTGCAACATTATGGCCAAATAGCAAAACCACTGGTGGATATGATTAAAAGGGACTATATTCATTGGGACACCAATTCAATATGAGCCTTTGAAGATCTCAAGGCAGCCCTTACCAAGGTACCTGTTTTGCACTTGCTGATTTCAATAAACCTTTCATTGTCGAATGTGATGCTTCTTCAACTGGTACTGGTGCAATTCTCCAACAAGAGGGCCATCCAATTGCTTATTACAGCAAAGGCCTATCAGCATTTCATCAACAGAAATCAGTATATGATTGAGAACTTTACGCCTTAGTGATGGCATTACAGAAATGGCGACATTATCTATTTGGTTGCCAATTTTGTGTACAAACTGATCATTTTACTTTGAAATACCTCTTGCAACAACGCGTCACTACACCAACCCAACAATGTCTTCTTTTGAAGCTCCTTCCATTTGACTTTCATATCCTTTACAAACCTGGTGCAACTAATCAAGGGGCTGATGCCTTGTCACGTCACCCACATTCAGGGGGGTTTTTCCACTTGGCAATACCACATGCTTCAGATTTTTCAGATCTGCCAGCTCAATTACAGCAAGATCCTTTTACAAATAACATCTTGCAGTCAATCCAACAAGACCCTCAATCAGTACCTCATTATGATGTGGTCTCGGGAAGACTCTATTATAAAACCAAATTAGTCTTGCTTGTCAAATCATCTCTTACTACATTATTGATTTCAGAGGCGCACACTTCTCTTGTTGGAGGTCATGGTGGTGTTAAGAAAACCTTAAAGCGACTACAAAACCTCTATTTTTGTCGCAATATGAAAGAAGAGGTAACAGATTATGTTAGAATACGCTCAATACCTACACGTATTAATCTCTGATCTTAGAGAAAAAGCAAGAATCTCACTACTTCAATAAGAACAACCTTATCTCTAGTAATTAGGAAAGCCAGAATCTGTAACTTAACTAATTAATAAAGCCCAGAAGTTTACTCCGATGATTAATTTACTCTCTAAAATCTGTCATACTTTATTGATAAGGTACTACGCCTATTTATAATAGTTTTCAGAGAGCAAGACTCTAAAAAAGATAAATAGTAAATCTAGAATATATCTAAACCTAAGATTTAGATAACTACCTAATCCTAATAATAAATCTATCAATATCTTTAAAGATAATAAAAGATAATGATAAAAGATAATCAAAACAAACTCGATAAAAGAAATAATAAAAGATAATTAAAACAGATTAAATAAAATAATTAATTCCTAATTTATCCTAATATTCTTATTTTTCCTAGAATAGCGGATCACTATCATTTCTCCCCCCTTGAAAAAAAGACTTGTTCTCAAGGCGATTTTTTTTTAGTTAGGGTTCAACAATGTTATCGTTGCTTCATGATTCGAGGCTTCACGTTCCACATCAGGTTCGAGTGGTCGGTCAGCCACTGGGTATCTGTCTTCCTCGACTACAAGGAGAGAGAAGGACGGTGAATTACAACGGTGACCGGGGCGGTATGGTTCAGTGCATCGAAAACAAAGGCCTTTGTCTCGCCGGCGTTGTCTTTCAGCATCCATGGACGATACTCGACTAGTGGGTAATTGAGCCGAGGTTGACGAAGAGGTTGATGAAGAGACGATCTAGGGATAATTTCCGGCGGTTGACGAGTCACTGGTTTCCTGGAGTCATGTGTATAATCCGACTCGTGAGCTGAAGATGCTATGGAGTACACAGCCGTGTTTTGGGTCGGTGTGGCTGATGTGATGGGCTTGGGCCCATTTATAATAGACATTTGCTGTTCAAACTCTAATGCCAAGCTAGTTGCTCGATAGACGCTCCTCGGTTTGTACAATTGGACGTCCGACCTTAAGTATTCGGTCAGGCCTGTCAAGAACACGTCGAGAAGGCAATGCTCCGGCCAATCAGAGACGCGTGCGACGCTCCATGCCCATTCCTGTCGATACTCTTGTACTAACCCAGTTTGTTGAATCAAGCAGAGGTTCTCGTCGGGGTTGAGAAATTCAGGAGGTCCAATGTGCTCCTCTAAGGCTTTAACGAGGTCTTCCCAGTATCGCATGGTTCGTTGGGAATTTAGCCATGAGAATAACTCTAGTGCATCTCCTTCATAGTATAAGGCTGCCACGTCGACCTTGTCTTCATATGGAGTGTGATAATAACGGAAGAATTTTTTAGCTTTGAGGATCCAACCTCTTGGGTCACCGCCTTTGAATTTCGGAAAGTCTATCTTTGCATATGGGGAATGATTTGGCCGACGACATGAATCAGAATCTTCATCGCTGTTATCTGCGTAATGATGTGATTTGCCCCTTCGATGATCTTGACGAGCAGACCGTGCTTCTAAGGCATTGACTTTATCTATGAGTTCTTAGATGGCGTCGAGACGCGCAACGATTATAGCAAGGGGGTCTGTGGCTGGAGGAGGTGTAGGTGGATTGGGGTTTGAGGAACGCTCGTGATGTGGCTGGGACGCGGGATTGGGAGCGTGATCGTGATTTGGCTGTGGCGCGGCGGCGGCTTGTGCAGTACGTGTGTTCACCATTTTTGGATCTTTGTGGCTGTGATGCCAAATGTTAGAATACGCTCAATACCTGAACGTATTAATCTCTGATCTTAGAGAAATAGCAAGAATCTCACTACTTCAATAAGAACAGCCTTATCTCTAGTAATTAGGAAAGCCAGAATCTGTAACTTAACTAATTAATAAAGCTCAGGAGTTTATTCCGATGATTAATTTACTCTCTAAAATCTGTCATACTTTATTATTGATAAGGCACTATGCCTATTTATAATAGTTTACAGAGAGCAAGACTCTAAAAAAGATAAATAGTAAATCTAGAATATATCTAAACCTAAAAAAGATAAAGAATTTACTCTCTAAAATCTCACGTTCCATTGTTTACAGAGAGCAAGACTCTAAAAAAGATAAATAGTAAATCTAGAATATGTCTAAACCTAAAAAAGATAAATAGTAAATCTAGAATATATCTAAACCTAAGATTTAGATAACTACCTAATCCTAATAATAAATCTATCAATATCTTTAAAGATAATAAAAGATAATGATAAAAGATAATAAAAGATAATTAAAATAGACTCGATAAAATAAATAATAAAAGATAATTAAAACAGATTAAATAAAATAATTAATTTCTAATTTATCCTAATATTCTTTTTTTTCCTAGAATAGCGGATTGCTATCAGATTATGTCCAGCAATATGTGGTGTGTCAATGTAGCAAATATATCCCTCAGTCTCCTGCAGGATCACTACAACCATTACCCATTCCCCAACATATTTGGGAAGATATTTCATTAGATTTCATCACTGGTCTACCCAAATCTAATGGTTTTGACGTCATCTTAGTCATTGTCGATCGTTTCAGCAAGTATGCCCATTTCCTGGGTTTAACAAAGCCTTTTACAACAAAGATAGTGGCTGTTCTTTTCTGTAAAGAAGTTGTTCGCCTACATGGGGTTCCTAAATCAATCATTTCAAACAGAGATCCTATTTTCCTAAGCTCTTTTTGGCAAGAAATGTTTAAGTTATCAGGAACTAAGCTTAAAATGAGCACATCCTACCATCCACAGACTGATGGTCAAACGGAAGTGGTCAACCGGTGCTTAGAAACTTATCTTCGTTGTTTTTGTCAAGACCATCAGAAAAGTTGGTATCGTTATTTACATTGGGCTGAGTTCTCTTACAACATAGGTTATCACACATCTAGAGGATACACCCCTTTTAAGATTGTCTACGGCAAGGAGCCTCCAATCCTAGTGCCGTATGTACAAGGAACTACCCCTATTGCGTAATTAGAAGTCTTTTTCAATGAAAGGGATGCTGTTATGGAATTAATAAAGACAAATTTATCAGATGCGCAAACGCACATGAAGGCTCATGCAGATTCACACAGACGCCAAATGGAATTTCAACCAGGCGATTTGGTTTTCTTAAAATTCAACCATATCGCCAACATTCCATTTCTGCTCATCGCTTCACCAAATTATCAGCCCGATATTTTGGCCCTTATTCAATCATCCACCGCATTGGAGCTGTTGCTTATGAGCTTCTACTACCCCTTGGTTCTCGTGTACACCCAATTTTCCATGTTTCTTTGCTCAAGCCGGCTCATGGATTTGAAGCACAAACCTCAGTTCAACCGCTTCTAGTCAATGACAACTGGGAATTCAATCTACAACCAGATAGAGTGCTGTCTACCCGTGTCATTAATATAGCTAAACACCAAAACATAGAATTACTCATACAATGGCGTGACAGACCTAAAGAGGAGGCTAGCTGGGATCCTTATGACCAGATTGCAGCACAGTTCCCTCTTTTTAGCCTTGAGGACAAGGTTGTTTTGCTAGGGGAGGGTATTGATAGGAATAACTGCCATAATAAAGAGGATAACTCCCCTTTGCCTTTGTTAGTTTACTCTAGGCGTAAGAAGTTAAAGAATTAGGATAAGACAGAATAATTATCAGCAGTTAGAGGAAGTTACTGTAAGTTATCTGTTTATGGATGGTTATATAGGTAGTTATGTATTGTATAGGCAGTTAGGAAAACTACTCTTTTTATAGACATGTATTGTGTTTTATGAAGTTATAAATGAAGATATATTTCAAAGAACCAATTGTGTTGGCTAGAGTTAGATTCTAACTCTAGATTGTCTTAATTTCTCATTCCTATTCTCTAAATCTGTTAAGATCTATCAGAGGATGCACTTTTTTCCATCCTTTGTTTTGACAAACATTGTATGATATGATAATCCTCGTTTGTAGCCCTCTGACTTCAAGACTTTCGAGAACCTGTCAAACCATACCTTGGGAGATTGCTTCAGACCATATAACGATTTCTTCAGCTTGCAAACTTGATCAATTCTACTCTTTTCAAAACCTGGAGGTAGGTTCATGTATACTTCTTTTTTAGCTCTCCATTTAGAAAGGCATTCTTGATGCCTAGCTAGTGAAGTGACCACTCTAGGTTGGCCACCATAGACAATAGAACTCTAATAGTGTTTAGCTTCGTCACTGGTGCCAATGCTTCTTGATAGTATAGACTATACGTCTGAGCGAACCCTCTTACTACTAGGTGGGCTTTTAGCTTGTCTAGAGTACCATTAGCTAGATATTTAGGGGTAAACACCCATTTGTAGGTTACAAGTTTCTTGCCTCAAGGTTGTTCAATTTATCTCACGTTCCATTCTTTTCTAGTGTTCCCATCTCCTTTATAACCGCTTTTCTCCATTATGGTATCTCCATTACCTCCGCTTTTTTCCATTTTGTTATCTCTATTACCTCTTGGATGGTGTTGGGAATGCATACTTTATCCATATTAGCAACAAACCTCAATAATAAGGAGAGAGAACCTTATAAGACCTATGTTTCTGAATTGGATGTAGTGTGCAAGATCAAGGCTTTTTCCTAAGAGCAATTGGCAAATGAAGGTCAAATTGTTCACTAACCTTTTTAGCTACTACTGTTTCTACCTCTTTTGATACTGCAGGAACTACCACCAGTTTTGACTCCTTTGGTGCTTCAGATGCAAGGTGTTCTCCTCTCTTAGATTTTTGTTTCTGTGAGTACACCAACCCATCCTTATATTTGTTATCACTACATACTCTTTGTTGGGTTCTGGTTTGCAAGTTTGAAATTCATCACCCATACTCTCCCCTTGAATTGAAGACTTGGAATAGAAAGGAACCTCTTCATGGAAGGTGACATCAAGGCTGACAAAGGTGTGTTTGGAAATAGGATCAAAGCATATGTATCCCTTTTTAGTGGAAGGGATTCCAAGAAATATACATTTCATGGCATGGGGGGAAAACTTGCTATTAGAGTGCATATTGACGTACACAGAGCAGTCGAACACTTGAAAGGGAAGGTTGGATTAAAGGTGGGTTGTGGGAAAGGTACTCTTGAATTGTTGGAGAGGGGTTTCAAAGGATATGGCTCGATGTGGCATTCGGTTAATGAGATAGGTGGCGAGTAGGATGGCATCCCCCAATAGAACTTTGGCATATTGCAAGTTAGCATAGTGCTTAAGCGACATTTAGGATATGTCGATTTTTACGCTTAGCAATCCTATTCTGTTGTGGAGTATTAAGACATGAACTTTTGTGGATAATACCATGTGTTTGGAGGAAGACACTCAAGGTTTGGTTCAAGTACTCTGTGCCATTGTCACTATGCAATACCTCGATTCTCATATTGAATTGATTCTTAACCATAGTGAAGAATTTCATGAATGTTGAGGGAGCTTCATGCTTTGGTATGGTTCAGAATGCAAGAAGGTCCCCACAGATCACTATGGACAGTAGTGAAAGGCTTGGATGGTGTATATGCAACTTTAGGGTACAATGAGTGGTGGTGTTTGGCTAATTCGCAGATCTCACATCTCATATTAATACTAGTATTTGGACAGAGAGATGGGAACATATGAGATAGGTAATGAAAATTGGGTTGGCCCATTCTCTTATGCCGTGACATGATGTCTTTAGTTTTAAAGGTTGATACAGAATTGCATACCTTAATCGGATGTTGGTGACTCACTTCAACGTCATCAAGAAAGTATAACCCCTTGCACTTTTTAGCACGGCCAATTGTCATCCCTGATGATAGATCTTGAAAAACACAATGCAATGGCAAAAATTTAGCATAACAGTTAGCTTGTTTTGTCAATTGGCTAATAGATAACAGATTGCACGCCAATTTTGGTATATCAAGAACATATTCAAGAGTGATAAACTCAGAAATCCGAATGCTTCCTTTCCCGGTGATAAGAGCATGAGAACCATCAGCAATCTTACACTTTTGGCTACTAGCACATGGAACATAAGTTGTGAACAGTTGATGGCAATCAATCATGTGATCCAGTACTCTAGAATCAACTATACATACTTGTTTATCTTGAGGTTGAGGGCTTGAAAAGAGTTACCCTTTTTAGATAATAACACCAAAGCTATAGCATCTGACATATATCACACAATTGCTTTAGCTGTAGTTCTTCAAAATTGAAAATGGCAATTTGGGGTTCAAATTTCAAAAAGATAGTTTAGTCCTTAAACTTTCAGAAATGACAGTTCAGTGCTATGAATTATCAAAATACAGTTTGGTCCACGAATGAAACTGCCGGCGATTGCAAATTGCAGGCTCGGACGAAGCAACAAATTGCAGACTTGGACGTGGAGGTCGACATTATGAGAGGAGGGCCGACAGTGAGACTGGCGAACAGTGAGCTTGGATTGACAACAGTGAGCAGCGAGGAGGGATGATAATGCTAGATAGAATCGGGTGTTATCATGCGACGAGATTGATGGCGATGAGGACAAATCTTCAACAACAAAGAATTATGGTGGCAGAGTGTGGTCTCTAACCACTTGCAGAATCTCCTTGTTGGTTCAATCTTTGTCGAGCTTGCTCTTGTCCCATTGCGAGATCTCGTCTCTGCTTCTGGTCTCGGCCATGATGTAGGTGGTTGAGAGAGGATCACTGGTGGCAAAAGCAGAAGAAGGTAGAGGTGAGATGAAGGTTGCCAGTGAGGACAACATGGTGTGATCAGACGGTGAGCAAAATCGACGGATCCGGCAAAACTCGATGGTGCTAGGAGTTTTGGCAACTCCTGAGAAATTAGGTTAACCTTTGATTATTTTCAAAGATGCTCTGATACCATGTGGGCAATTTGTGAGAGAAAATATATTCTCATTGCATAAAATGTTGTGATACAATCGCCTATTTATATTCAAAAGAGAGTGACATAATGGTAATGACTAATGAAAGCTAATAAATTCTAATAATTACTAATTAGCTAATAACTACTAATAAATAGAGAATATTCCCACAGTATACTACTTCATATGCATTCCTAAGTTCTCTGTCTTCCGGATAACTGTATGTTTACATTATTTCCACATTAGAAGATGTGATGTGCTTTCTAAGTACCTACAAACAGTTGTTAATTTTTGCAGGGTATCATAGGATACATTTGTGGTTCTGACGGTTTGGACAGTTCAGGATTAAGCTCTTCTGCTGCTGTGAGATTTCTTTTGTCGCTGCCCACTTTTTCTTTCTTTGGCCCTTAATATATGAAAGTTCTTATCACGGAGCCCTGTCATGAAAATCAAATTGAAGTTCATGATGTGAGGATTAAATTTGGCTTCTTGAGTAAGATCCATAACACCACTTTCCTGGTTCTTTTACTTTTCCCTTGCCCGCATAACAGAGATGGTAGAATCTAAAAATATAAAGGTACAGTTAACTTAATTATCCTAATGATATCTTAACTAACCGATAAAGGCAGTTCATAAATCTATAAAAGCTTCTAAGTATAACCTGCTCAAGAACATGTGCATAAGTAATACTCATCCTCAATATAAGAGCTAAATGTTGAATCCAGCTTGGAGCTTAACTCATCAAATTCAGTTCTTGCCACTCCGTAGGCTAATAAGTTTGCCACTTGTGACTTTATTGGAGTATGGGATACTTCCTTCAGACCTGAATCAATCTTCTTCTTAATGAAGTTATGATTGATCACAACATGCTTTATCCTATCATTGTAGGAAGGATTTTTACAATATTAACTGTGACCATGTTGTGTGTCTGATCTTCATGGGCTTTTCAAATGAAATTAGTTTTTCAAGAACTTAGAACCTTAGTTATATCCAAATCCATTTTATTATTCACTACAGGCATGCCCATTTCTTCATATACTGTGAGGACACTCATGACAGCGATTAACTACCTTAACAACCTCATATAACCACTCTAACAGCTCCTAACTATTACTATGATAACAAACTCTCTCAATCTATATTCATTCACGGCATGAAGCTCAGCTTCTAAACACTTCTTACTACAATTGGCCGCCTCTTGCTTCTCAAATCCTTGGAATATGTTGTCAAGGAAAGGGTTCAAGGAATAGAATTTATGGCTCTAACATCATTAAATTAAGATGATGCGTGTGTTAAAGGTAGGTAATTTATGTATCATAAGCTTATTTAGCTAGAAATTTCATCTTCCAATAACTCTACAGCACTGGTCTTATCAATAAAAGTCCATATCTAATCGCTTATTTTTCAAGTCATGGCAGTTTCCATTAAAAGAAATTTATGCTTAGAGTCTAATTACTTTCCTAAGAAGATTAAGGAAGAAGGAATATAAAGTTGAGAACTGGAAACTTATAATTTGGTGGGCCAAGGACTAGGAATGAGAGGGCCCTCTATGAGGAGATTGAGCTGGGACAAGGACCCAATAGTGGGGGAAGCACGGGCAAGGAAGTTATCTAGGGTTGCGGCAGACAGGAATTTGGCTGGACTTGGATAGCCCTGACCTCTCGAATGTTAGGAAAACCTTTTCTTCTTTGCTGTCCCTACATTTCTGTAACGTTTACTTAGTGCTTATCTCTGGAACTAGGCTTAGTTAGCTCTATTTTGTCATTTCTCCTCCTCCATTTTCATTGAAGAGGATTCTAGCTAACTCTTACTGGCTAATAATACTCCAGTTCCATCAGAATTATAATCTCTTGAAGTGTTGTATGAATCTGGTATGCTGATGCTGATTTGATATGAATTTTTTAATGTCAGAATTGATTTTGACAGTAAACTACTCTGACCATTTGTTTGGTTTCGTTTCTGAAAAAAACAGAGGTTCCATATATCTGCCAATTGGAAACTGCTATTTTTCTGATCTTCCTTTTAACCCTAAAATTTCCGAGGATTGATTTCATTATTGCATTGCTTGACAGGTTGGAGTAGCCTACCTTTTGGCTATGGAACATGCAAATAATCTATCAATATCTCCTAAAGAAAATATTGATTATGATCGGTAAGTTTCTCCAACATGGATGCATGTATGGCTGGGTATTTCTCATCAGGAAAGGGGTTAGCTAGTAGTAATAAATGTTGTGCTGGATAGTTTCACATGGTAACTTCTTAAAATGTTACCATCACAGTTTAAAAGTTCTCTACAGAAGCAAGTGGTACTAGAAAGCATTGTAATGGCTTAAAAGTGTTATGTAACTAGTATTTTTTCTCTGATAAATAAAAATCATGGTCTGAGACAGAGAAAAGCTCACTAGTTCTTTTTAGAGCTCTCTTAACAGATTCAAGTTTCTTTTTTTCATTTTTTTTAAAGTCCCTTGATTTACATTTTTCACATCTATATCTTCTATTGAATATATACGGTTTATTCTTAGTTGTTTGGTAAGTAAAATTAGTCACTATGATTAGATGCATCAATGCATGACAGAGTAGGGTGTGTGACAGTACGTTTAACAATTTATAACTTGTACTGAAGTATAATTGTGCTTCTGAAAGAGATACAGAAAACTATAGTCTATTTTAGGCATGCTTTGTGCAGTCTATTGCTGTGCCTTTTAGTAATTAGAAACTTTTAAATTAATTATGCATACCCTTCCCTTGAAGCATATATCATACTGGAAGTTGTTGGTGTTAGGATGGTTAGTCTCAAAGAGGGTTAATAAGGTGTCACAATAATTTTTTCAAATAAAATAACAGATTATAAAATCAATAAATAGTAAATAGGGCTGTCAGAAGTTTATAGTAAAAGCCAAAAGCAAGAAGAGTAAGAAAGAAATATCAAGGCAAAGAATTATCCTGGTTAGGCCTGAATCACTTGGCCAGCATTCAGTCCCCAACTTTCCAATTGAGATTTTTTGCTAATTTAACTAGCCTGGAGGTGGCAGTACGTACATGTATAATATATCACTTCCTTTCTCTTTCCTCTTGTGTGCTTAATACTATGTACACTGAAATGGGTTGCTGCTGCCACTGCAACAACTTGACTCACCTAGTTTCACAAAACTTTGTGGTTCACTCTCCTTACATGGGGGCAACCCCAACGCACTAAAAAATCCCTGTCTCTGGGTATATACTCGCTGAAAGAAAGCAAGAAATTAAAAGCTTTAAACTATCAAAAGAGTGGATGTTCAGATGAAGTTCTGTAGAGAAAAAGATGAGCAAGTAGGTATAAATTTAATGGAGTGAAACATTGTTTGATTTTGTTACTAATTCCCAGTAATTTAGAAGCATGGGTCCATTATAATGAAATTTGTTCTTCCTTCCTTGAGGCCTTCTTAATCGTATTTCTTTCGGTTCACCTTTGCGTGGTAATTTAGGGCCCCAGTCTTTCAATTACAGAGATTCTAATTTCAAATTAACTTATTTGTTTTGATTTTGATGGTCGAGTGATATCAAAATTTCTAAATGTTATAGGTTAATTGAGAATGAATATTTGGGACTGAAAAATGGCATAATGGACCAGTCAGCAATATTACTTTCATGCCATGGTTGTTTGATGTTCATGAATTGCAAGGTAATGTATGGCTATGAATATATTGTCATTAAATTTTCTATTTATAAATCTACTTTGAAAAACTTATGCTTATATGAATTACAGAAGTAAATATGATGTTTGGGATGTGTCTATCATTTAAATTGTGTATTACAAATATATGTCTTTAGAATTCATGGTTTAATTTTTCTTTGAAGTTTATTTATTTGATTGAAGCAACATTACATTCAGAGATGATATAAAGAAGAGCTAACTCCTATTTGAACTCTCTGACATTTCAGAAATAAAGTTATTTGAACTTTATTTATTTGATTGGAGAGCTAATATCCCGATGGTTGCACTCTAGCATTTCCCTCGATGAATTGACTTCCCTTGCTGGTTAGAACCCTCCACTAATCTGAGCCCTTGGTAGTCCTTTTGGGAATCATCAACCACCAGGTTCTTGTACTATTTGATGGGTATTGTTAGGACGCCCTGCAATCGCAAGGAAACAAAACAGCAACCAACGTTTCACAACGACCAACGATCTCGCAAAGGACCAAAACAATAACAAACAATCCCACAGGGATCAAAGCAACAACGAACAGTCTCATCAGGGACCAAACAACACTCCAAAAGTCTCACCAAGGATGAACACCAAAGGTCTCACTAGGGACCAAAACCAAAAGACAGCCAGAAGAAGATGAAACTCACAAAACCACATCTAAAACCATGAGATATGAGAACAAAACCACCAAGAGTGAGTCATGTTTAGTGACATGCTAAAATCAGATATATGGAATAACCTACGCTCACTCTTGACCAAAGCGAAAACCAATAGTCTCACAAGGGATCAAAGCAACAACGAACGGTCTCATCAGGGATCAAACAACACTCCAAACGTCTCACCAAGGATGAACACCAAAGGTCTCATTAGGGATCAAAATCAAAAGAACGCAACCAAAAGAAGATGAAACTCACAAACCCACATCTGAAAGCATGAGATATGAGAACGAAACCACCAGCAGTAAGTCGTGTTTAGCTATGCGCCAAAATCAGATCTGTGGAATAACCTATGCTCACTCTCTCACGAAAAAAGAGAAAGAACCTAGGTTCTAATACCATGTTGAGATTAAAGGATCACATTGAAACATCAAGTTAATGCTAATATTATTGATCCTTAAGAATAAAAGAGAGTATAAAGAGGCCTTTATATAGGTGAATTAATAGACCAACCCTAACACAAGAAACTAGTCTAATATAATCATAATGATAAAATATTCATATGAACTCCTAATATATTCTCATAACAATACTAATTGATTTCCTTATCCTAAACTTTCTACTCTTAACACAAAAAAACTCTAAGGCTTTGTTTGGGAGTTTGGAGGAGAAGGAAAGGAAAGAGATGCAAGGAGTTTGGAGGGGAGGAGAAGGAAGGGAAATGGAATATATTTCCTTCCCTTGTTTGGGAGTTTGGGAGGAAGATGAAGGATTAATGAGTTATTTTTACTATTTTGTTCTTTTCTTTAAGAATTAATATAATTATTATACTTTACAAAAAAATATTTTCCCTAAAAATATATTTTCTCTCTAAAAATATTTTCCCCTACAAAAGTATTCTCTCTCTAAAAAGTATTTTCTCTCTCTTTTCCCCTCTAAAAAGTATTTTCTCTCTCTAAAAATGATTCCCCTACAAAAAGTATTTTCTCTCACTAAAAAGTATTTTACCATCTAAAAAGTATTTTCTCTCTCTAAAAAATATTTTCCCCTAAAAAAGTACTTCTCTATCTAAAAAATATTTTCTTGTGCATTCCAACAATTGAAAAGAAAAAAGAAATAAGGAATAACGAGAGTGTTTAATTTGAACGAGGGTAAAAAAATAATTAATCTATTCTCCCTCTTAAAACTCCCCATATTGGGGGAACTTTATTTTTTTGAAGAAGAAGGGTTTTGGGGGATTTGTTAAAATCCCTGATTCCCTCCCCTTTTAGTTTGGGAAGGGACTACCAAAACCCTTCATTTCCTTTCTTTTCCCTCCAAAATGGAACTCTCAAACAAAGCCTAAAGTACTCCAAACATATAGATGATACAAATGACACTCAGATTGAAAACATGGACCCCGGTGCAGAACGGTAACACAACATGAAGAAGAGTATTACGAAATACTTTATTAAAAAAGCCTCCCTTGAAGCTTAAATATTAGAATACAAGGCCATCAAGAGGAAAAAAAAAACAGAAGTTACCAACATATAAGATGTTGGCTCTCTCCACCAAAATCTGATTCTTTGTCTCTGTCCCTTCCCTCCTTAGTTTTTCTTCTTATATACCATGCCAATAACTGTTTATACACCTATGAGGCCTAGACTCTTGGAAGCAAGAGTTGTGTTTGTATCCAATTTGAATTGAACACAGAGAATAAATGACACTAGATGGAACTTTGAATTACATGTGAGCACTTCACATTGACTGTGTTGTCTAGATCTCTGTATTGGGGATTGTGCGTCACAATATTATTATACATAGATTACTTATTCGGTTTTGACTTATTTTGTTTGAGATCAATCAGTCTGCGAATCAAATTATTTGATGGCACTTGGCCATATTGAGTACTTAATCTGATTTATCTAGTTAAGGTTTGTTGGCATCCTTTTCTGAATGCAGTTCTACTGCTAATTCATTCTAGCATATGATCAAGATATGCCTACCTCACTGCCAAGACTCCAGAAATACTCAGTGAACTTATTCTTGTTATCATTAGCATTATGATGTTTCACATTTTTGAGTTTGGCGTTTGCAGACCAAGGAACACACACTTGTACACTTACCAAAGGCTAGTTCTGAACCACAAAAAGCAATCAAAATATTGCTGGCACTTTCAGGGTTGAAGGAAGCTTTAACTAACAACCCTGGATATAACAGGCGAGTTACAGAGTGCCAAGAGGCTGCAAGAATTCTTCTTAGGTAAGAACTTTGTTATTATATTTTAAAAGTTAAATTAGTTCTTAACTAATTGCTGCTTCGCACTTTTATTTTTAACTGTCTTAACTCTTAATATATATTTAACTAAAAAGAGGCAAGGACAAGTTTCTAAGTAAGAGTTACCATAAGTTTGAATTAAACCTTGAGAAAACCTGACATTTCCATAGGTCATGTAAGTTTTCATCTCCATGGGGAAAATTGTGCCATAGCATTTCTCTATTTTTTGGGTGTTTAGACCTTGGCAAAATAGTCAATGGATACTTTGATTATGTTTATTCATATCAATGCTCAATATAACTTCTTTTGTTTTTACTCTTTCTTTAGAGAATCTGGAGATAATGAAGTCGAGATCATCCTATCTAATGGTCAGCATTATGAATATCATTCATCGTGTTTAAACTTATAACAAACTATTTGATCTGAGATATTCTTTATATTTTCTCCTTTGTACAGTTAAACAAGAAGTTTATGAAGCTCACAAGGTAACATTGGTAGTACGCCTTGTCCTTTTTTTTTAATTATGGTTTTTTCTTTAATTAAACACAATTTTGCTACTTCTGGGTAGGTTGTATGATATAGAATGCTTTAGTTTTTTAGCAACGGATAGAATGCTATAGTTGAAGTATTCATTTGTGTTTGATAAGTTTGAAATTTTGGCTGAATAGTTTCTTTTCTCATTGGATTGCACTTTTAATATTACAAGTACATAAAATTAATACTTTAATGTCACCTAATACAAAGCTTCAATATCATTTAATTAACTGCGGGAGAAGTCTGAAACTGAGATGCATGATGAATAAAATTGTTGGACTAAGAAGTGATTTGTATAAAAAAAATGAGCCATCCCAATTTTTTATGTTAGAGAAAAACACATGGCTTATTATTAATATGCTGATGGCATTATCATCGTTGACCAAATACATTATCATCATTGAATAAAATTAATATGCTGATGGCAATATCACGTGGCTTATTAAAAATTTGTCAAAGATTTCAAAATTTTGGTTATTTTTTGAAATCATTTTAAGGTTATGGTATTTAATTATTTTACTTTGTTATGGTTTCTGTAAAAATGATAAGGAGAGAGCTTGCTGTGATGAATACATATCTCCGGGAACTCTTTAGTGTTAATGTTGTTCATAACTGGCCCAAGTGTTGGTCCAGCACATGAGACTTACTCTAGGAGAGGACAAAGAAACATGAACTTTGTACATTTGGTACAAAGGAACATCTAATCTGACTCTAGTGGAATGTTTGGTACAAAGGAATTGAATAAAAAGGAAATGAAAAAGAATGATGAAAAATGAGTCTTGTACCTAAGGGATAGACGTTTGTTTTATGTCTTGATACACTTAATTTTCAATATGACTAGGTTAAAAATTTGTAAGTTGGTCCTTATAATTTAAATAAATTTTGATTTAATGTGGTGCCATATTTATTTCAATATTTTGTGGTTTACATGAGTTAATTTTACTTCATTATCAATATTTTGTGATGCTATAAATTATAAATATTAAGAGTATTAAGATAGAGTATAATTAGTTATGTCAACAAAATTTAACAAAAACTCAAAATTTGAACAACGGGGAATGAATTAAAAATGTTAAATTTTAAAATTTTAAACAATGAGGACCATTGAAAATATGAATTAAATTATAAGGACCTAAATATAATTTTACATAAGGGAGTAATAAAAGTGGATTGGCAGTGCTAAGTAATTATAACAAAAATTTAGTGGACATCACATAAATTCCCCCTCCCTCTTCCATACTTCTCTCTTACTGGTACTAAACATGCTCACGAGAGCAATGAAGGAGGAAAAAAGTGATGGTATGGGGGGCAAAGAAGAGCCCAAGGATGATGGTAGAATCATTTTGATGGGTTTTCCTTGGAAAGACTCTGACCTTTTCGGAAGCTAGAGATGATCAGTCTTTCTCCTTTGACTTTGCATCTTGTGTAATGTTCTGTTGCTACTTTCTTTCATTGTTTGTTATCAAAGGTCTCTGGCTTATACCTTCCTATGTCATATTGGCTGTATCTTTTGGTGTGTCTCTAAATATAAAGCAATGAAGTTTCAGTATTTGGCTCTGGCGTGTTAGTTTTCCTTTATTCTCTGGTATCAGGGTTTCCATCATTTACGGTAAAAACCATCTGTCACCTACATTTTTCACTACTCTCTCTATCTGATATCCCTCAAAGATGAGGTGAATGATACATATTCAGTATCCAACTTAGAAAATGAGGTTTTCAAAGTGAGCGTGAGAAAAATTTTTATTTCCAAACAGTTCTTATTGAACCAGGAAGAAAGCAATGATAAGGTTCTATCAATTATTAAATTGGACTTGTTACAGAGTAGATGTAGGAGAATAAGAGAAAGACGGAATATCAGATGTAACTGACTACATAAATTGTCTATGGCGATTTAAATCACATCTCCTTGTAGCATCTGTTGTGCATTTATGCCCTATGCGTTATTGACATATACCATATAGCAAAGCACTTATGTATATCATCCTCTTTTAAAATTTCCTCCTCCACTTTGTGATAAAGTGATAATTTCTATCAATTGTAAAGCTTATAGTTTACTTAGGCCCATTTTTTAAATTCTGCATTTTGAATGTTCAACTGTAAATGTTATCCTCATTGGCTAAAATTGATTCAAGTCACCATGGCAAGAAATTTGTCTTCGACTAGGTTATGTTATTTTCCAGGTTATATAATAATGTCCAATGCTTCCTTATACACGTTATACATGAAAGGGAAACATTATTTATTATTTAAGCACGAATAAGTAGGTCTACACTTTCGTTTTGCAGGGCAAGTTAGAACCAAATTTAGCCAAAAGAGCAGAGCATTATTTTTCAGAAAATATGCGTGTAATGAAAGGTACATTTCTTTTCATATTTTACTTCTCAGAAAATATTCATGTTTTAAATCTAATTCAATGGATGTTTAAACCAGGAAGAGAAGCTTGGGCACTAGGAGAAGTTGAAGATTTTGGAAAGCTCATCACAGCTTCTGGTCTCAGTTCCATTAGAAATTATGAATGCGGTATAGCCTTTAACCTCAAATTCTTTCTTGGAAACTTACTGGCTTGCCATTCTGGTGACCAAAGGATTGTGGGTGTTGAAGCCCAAGATTATAGTGATTAATACCCGATTAGATAGGATCAAATTTAAATATATTATATTAGATATTATCTTATGTAAATTAGTATAGATGGGATAGATATTCTTGGATCATTGTAGATATTCTTTTGTGTGTGTATTTACCTCATATGACTATAGAATGATCATTGGAAATTCTCCAAAATCTTTGATTAACTTCATGGTATCATAGCTCTGAAGAAAATAATCGGAGTTTTTCCCTGAAATTAGCACTGTTAATTTTGGTGTCATTCTAAATCAGCAATTCTGGTTATTCTTGCGCAATCGACTTTCCACAAGCCGACCCCTTTGCAATCATCAACACGGTTAGAAGTCTCAACCTTGCCAGCATCATTGATCAATAACTGTATTGTCCTCTTCAAAGTCCGCCATTAGTGCCTATTAGACTCAGATTACAGTTTTTCGTTCTTGCTTCTCCGAGTTTTTTCACCATCTCAAATTCTTGGTGATCTCGGTCAAAATCTCTCTGTCCAATTCAACAGGTTCTCTCTCAGTGATCTTAGTCAAAACCTTTATCGGGTATTTGTTTTTGTCATCACTCTATTTATTTGTTAACTCTCTCTTTATTTACTTGATCCCAAGGTATGTTACTCTATCGGGTATTTACTCGGTAACACTCTCGGTATTCACTTGGCTCCACGATCTGTTACTCTATCGGGTAGACTGTTTTTTTCTTGGTTTAACTGTTTGTACGAGACTCACAGATTCTGAGAGAATTAAATAATTAGTCAGTATGACTTCTACTACATCCTCTAATCATGAAGTGTCCTCTTTGGGGCCTAGGTCTGGTCCCAGTGATGCCTTAACGTTTCTTATTGTTTTTGAGAAACTCACCAGTGACAACTATAGGGAATGGCCTCAATCCATGTTTCTTGCTAATGATAGGAGGGACAAACTCGGGTATATCTCTGGTGAAATTAAAATGCCTCCATCAGACGCCAAAGCACTGTGAGTACAAAAGTCTGAGAATGCTTTGGTCTCCTTGTGGCTAGTCAATGCGATACCACCCTCAATCAAAAAAAGTTTCATGTTCCTTCTTTCAACCTGCGAGATTTGGGAAGCAATTTGAGAGGCATATATAGTGATACAAGAAATAGGTCTTGCACATTTGACATTAAGGCAAAACTGTGCTTGCTGAAACAAGATCACAACTCCATCAATGACTACTATCTTAAAAAATTTGCTCTCTGGCAAGAATTGAATGCCTTAAAGAGCGAGGTTCATCCTTGTCATGCTGGTGCTGCTGAAGATCACAAGGTAGAAGAAGAAGAAAGAGTATTTGAATCATTGGTTGGTCTCAATGTGGTTTATGATGATACTTGAACACGAATCCCTAGCGAAGAACGCTTACCTTCTATCTGTGAAACATACTCTATCCTTCATAATGAAGAAATTGGCCCTTGCCATTCGCCACATGAAATCCAGAAATTCCAAAGGTCGGCCTTTTTGTGATCATTGTAAGAAGTAGGGACATACTCAAGATAAATGTTGGGATCTACTTGGTAAGCCAGCTAATTGGAAACCAAAGAAAGGGTGAGGGAAGAACAATGTTTCTGAGGCATCTAACAGTGATGACTCATTTCCTCATAACGATCAGTTGAGCAAAATCATGGAAATGTTAGCAGCATTAAAGCATACAAGACAACCCACTGCCACGGTTGTTAGAAGAGGTAATTTTTTGAAAGCCCTGGCTAATATAAAAGGATTAGGTACAAGAAACTATTGGATTGCTAATTTAGGTGCTTCAGATCGTATGACTGATGATAGAACTATTTGTTCATCCTACACTCCTATTTTCAAGGGATTGACAGTGAAAATTGCTAATGACTCTAAATCTGTTAACACTGGAACTAGCTCCATCAAAATTTTCGCTACGCTTATCCTTCACTTTGTGTTACATGTTCCAAAGTTAAAGTGTAACATTTTATCAGTAAGTCAATTAGCAAGTGATGAAAGATGTCATACTAACCTTTTTGCTACAAATCGTCTTTTTCAAGATCTGCTGACAGGGACGACGTTTGGAGTGCGAAAGAGTTTGATGGCCTCTATTATCTTGATGCAAGTGATGCTCGTAGTATTAGGTCTTGCAATAGAGTGTCTCTTTCTAGGACTATTGAATTGGAGCAATGGCATAAATGTTTAGGACATCCAAATTTCAATTACATGTATTAAACTATTTCCATCTATTTGTTCTAATAAAGATGCATTCAATTTTTATTGTGATTCTTGTGAGAAAGTTAAGCATCATCAAACCCCTTTTCCCAAAATCCCATATAAAGCATCCTAACCATTTTCCACTATTCATAGCAATTTATGGGGACTATTCCATACACTCAAAGTGGTTCATCACATTTATTAATGACCATACACGTGTAACTTGGGTCTACATGTTAAAAGACAAAACAAAGGTGTACCAAACCTTGCTAAATTTCCACAATATGATCCAAACCCAAATTCAGGTTCTCTATACTAATAATAGGGCTAAATACTTCAATCAGGCCTGGTCCACCTTTCTTACCAACAATGAAATTGTTCACAAAAGCACATGTCTCAATACACCCCAACAAAATGGTATTGTTGAGCAAAAGAACCACCACATCCTTGTTATAGTTAGAGCTTTCATGTTTAGTTGTAATGTTTATAAATATCATTGGGATGATGTTGTACTCACTGCCATGTGTCTCACAAATCGCATGCCAAGCCGACCCTTGTCCTTCCAAACACCACTTCAAGTCCTACACAAATACCTTGAAAACCATTTGCCTCTTTGCGTCTTTGGTTGTACGTTGTATGTTCATCTTATACCAACAAAATTGACCCTAAATCCATTCACTGCATCTTTCTTGGCTACTCCAACTCCCAAAAAGGCTAAAAATGTTATGACCTTGTCTCCAAACATATTCATGTTATGTGCAATGTTACCTTCCATGAGACAGTTCCTTATTACTCCCTTTCTGCAATTTAGGGGGAGAGGGAAAATGAATTACAAACACTCAAACCAATACCACCACTTAAAGACAACTTGACCTTCATTGAATACATACCTAGAGCTTAACCCTAAGAATCCAAATAATTCTAATAACCCTCCTGATAACTCTCATAATCATGATAATCCTGATAACCCTGAGAATCATGATGATTCTGATAATGTGCCTTGGGACATAAGAGATTATGAAACAGGGGAGACAAATAAATGGGCTAATATTTACACACAAGACAAGTAAGGGGCTACAAACTATTAGCACTTGCCATGAATTAGAACCGATGGCAATTCAAGAAGAAACACTGGTCATGGAAATCTCTAACCTTGATTTGCCCATTACAATAAGAAAGAAATCTAGATCTTGCACTCGACATCCTATTGAGAAGTTTGTTTCTTATAAACCTCTTTCCTCAAAATATCATGCTTTTGTCTCCCATCGTGACAATATCAAGGTACCTAACACCATTAATGAAGCTATGGCTATACCTGAATGGAGGCAAGTAGTTATGGAAGAGATGGAAGCCCTTAAACATAATAACACTTAGGATGTAGTTGATCTGCCTCGAGGGAAGAAATCAATTGGTTGTAAATGGGTATTCACCCAAAAATATAAAGTTGACGAAAGCCTTGAGAGATATAAGGCTAGGATGGTTGCAAAGGGTTCACTCTAGTTTATGGTGAAGATTATACTGAAACTCTTGCACCTATGGCAAAACTTAATACCATTAGAATTCTATTATCTCTTGTAGTCAATCTAGATTGACAACTAAGCTAGCTGATTTTAAAAATGCCTTCCTCAATTGAGAACTTAAGAAGTGTATATGAAACTACTTCCAAGGTTTCCAGGGAAAAGAGCTAGCCAAGTGTGCTAGTTAAAATGATCATTATATGGGCTAAAGCAATCACCAAGGGCATAGTTTGATAGACTTACCAGGATGTTGAAGAGACAAGGGTATACCCAAAAGCAAAGCGACTATACATTATTTTTTAAGCATCATAAGGGCAAGGTAGCCATACTAGCCATGTATGTTGATGATATTGTTCTTATAGGAGATGATGAGGTTGAAATCAACCAGATCAAGAAAGCCCTCACTCTAGAATTCCAAGTTAAAGATCTTGGAGATATGAAGTATTTTCTTGGAATGAAAGTTGCTCGATCAAAAAGGGAGATCTACATTTCTCAAAGGAAGTACGTCCTAGACCTTCTAAAGGAAATAGGGATGCTAGGTTGTAGGCTTAGTGACACATCTATATGAGTTCACAAGATAAGTGAAGGAGACCTTGGGAAGACTATAGACATAAGGAATTATCAGAGGATGGTTGGCATATCAATCTCTCCCTCACTAGACCTGACATCTCGTTTGCGATCAATATGGTCAGCCAACATTCCATGATCCTAAATAGAAGCATCTAAATGAAGTGTACAAGATCCTACGATATTTGAAAGGATCTCTAGGTCATGGTTTGTTCTTCAAGAAAACTGATAGGCGGGATGTAAAATTGTTTACAGATGCCAATTGGCAAGTGATCAAGAGGATATGAAGTCAATGTTTGGGTATTGCACGTATGTATAGGGTAACTTGTTCATATGGAGGAGTAAGAATCAAAGTGTGGTTGCAAAGAGCAATGCTGAGGTTGAATATAGGGCTGTGGTATTAGGAATTTTTGAAGGTATATGGCTGAAACGAGTTCTTGAAGAGTTAAAACAGATGAACCTACCTCTCAAACTCTATCGTGATAACATGGCTGCCATTAACATTTCTCATAATCCAGTCCAACATGAAAGGATCAAACATGTAGAGATTAATAGGAACTTCGTAAGAGAAAAAATAGATGAAGGTGTTGTTCACTTCAAGTACCTTCCATCCAAAAAACAAACGGCATATATACTCACAAAAGGACTGCCCAGAGATAAATTTGACTACTTTGTTGGCAAGTTGGACATACTCAACATCTAAAGTCTAACTTGAGGGGGAGCGTTGAAGCCTGAGATTATAGTTGAAGCCCAAGATTATAGTGATTAATATCCGATCAGATTATAGTGATTAATACCCGATTAGATATGATTAAATTTAAATAGATTTTATTAGATATTATTTTATGTAAATTAGTATAGATAGGATAGATATTTTCGGATCATTCAAGATATTATTTTGTGTATATATTTACCTCATATGACTATGGAATGATCATTGGAAATTCTCCAAAATCTCTGATTAACTTCAATAGGAAAGCAAATTACTTGGTTGCACATGTTTAAAGTACAATCTTAAGACAAGTAAAAATGTTGTCTTGCACTTGCACGGATTTGAGGTTTTTAATACAACTATTTGGTTACTAGTACCACTCACTAATCCTAGTTTAAGTATTGCTAAGCTTCAAATAAGAAGTATAGCTTTTCTAGTGTGCTTTCTTTCCATTTACACCTCTAAAGAGTATTGAGTTCCTGCCACTCGGCCGAATTATCATTGGTGGAGTTCGAAAATTCTTTTTCCCCCTCAAATAAACCTTCATTTAGTTGATTCGTTTTTTTCTGCATAATAATTAGTTTTCTCCTATGTTTTTATTTTTCAATTTGGATTTATCTTCTTGGAATAATGTGAAGATGATGACATGTATGTTTTCTCTTATACTTTTCTCCTCCTTTCTTATTGATGATTAATTCTCAAGGAATCAGCCACCTCTGCGCCATTTTCCAGTTCCAGAATGCTAAACATATTTATATATAAGGACGGAAATTTATATCATCCAAAAGACACGAATCCTGAATTCATGATAGTAGCAATTCACCCAACTTTACGTCTTCAATATGTCAATTCTGTCGTTCAGCTTTTCCCGTGTCTTCAATATGTGAAATTTCCTCTCTTGTAAGACTTCCTTATCGCTATAATTTTCCCGTGTCTTACCTTCAACTTTCTTTAAATGGCTGGCAATGGGGGTAGGGTGTTATACTAAAAGTCAGGATCTCAATATATTACTATTGTAAGTGATTGGGTTATGTTTGTTATATGATATATTATTAGCTTCATTTCTTTCTTTCCATGCAAGTCTAGTTATTGATCATTAATATGACATGTTTTGGCTTCCTAGGTGCTGAACCACTAATTCAACTGTACGAGATTCTTTTGAAGGCTCCCGGTGTCCTGGGATCACGCTTCAGTGGGGCCGGGTTTAGAGGGTGCTGTATTGCATTAGTGAAGGCTGACCGTGCAGATGAAGCTTCCGCATTTGTCAGGTCTGAATATCTCAAGGTACAGCCTGAGTTAGCAAGCCGCATAAATGAAGAAACAGCAGTTTTAATATGTGAATCTGGTGATTGCGCTCGTATAATCTAGGAATCATGTTTTGGAATTACCTTTGATATATGATTCTTTAAGATCACAATGACAGCCAATGGTCTCATTATTTGTATCTTATCCTTTTTCTTCTTCCCTCTGCCTGAGTTACCTCTTGTTTGGGAGATAATGAAACTGAGGATATAAGTTGTGATGCTAAAATTTTGGGCCATAACCATCTTCTGCGCTGTGCACCGAGCAGCATGGTGCTGCACAACCTGTCTGTCTCTGCCGCACAGTTCTTGTGCAGCAGAGGATGACGCCCTAAATTTCCTTGAGTTTCTTTCATTTGTTCATATCTTGAGGACAATAAACTTCAGTAGATGCTAGCTCTTTCTAATTTCTGTTAAAATTATTTTATACAACAAACTACGTGTAAAAATTCTGATTATATGCTAGCTCTTTCATATCTTGAGATAAAATATAAGTTAAAACCAAATTCTCCCTTATTCAAAATTATTGTTAGTTTACTACAGTATTATCTTTTTAGGCAACATGGCAACATCCAACTGAAGGCCTCAGTGGCCCAGAACCCCTAAAGGTGAAGGTCTGGGCTTGTTTGATCCTATTTTCCATTTTTATATGCTCTTATAAAACCCCTCGTCCTTGGATTCAACTAGCGTGGAAGTCGGTCTTCCTCACCTTTAGAGAGGGGGTTCGATTCCTACGTTGGTCAAGGCGCTGGAGGAGACATCCTAGGGGTCTAGAAAACAATGTTAACATTGGTAGAGGTAGAGATATGTATACTCTCTGGTCAGTATCCCTTGTGAACTGGGCTCTAAGCGCCCTGCCCTTGGACTGTGGAAGAGCCCGACCCCTTTCCTAAAATTTTTATAGCAAAAAATATAAAATAAAATAAGAACACCGAAAATCAATTTTTTAGAATAAGCTTTCGGGAAAAAAATAATTATTATTATTATTATATTAAAAAATCCAAAATAAATTAATTATTTACCTTTTTTTATGTGATTGTTATTATTGAAAATGTAAAATCATTTGCCGCCTCTAATTTTGCAAAACAAAAGGTAACAACATAAACGGATGTTGTGAATGTTTTTTTAGAACAAGATTTTACTCTTTTCATCAAAACACATTTTCGGATATATTTTAAATTTTTCATTTAAAAAAATTGAAAAAAAAAACTAAATAACCCCCCCCCTTTTTTTTTGGGACGGCAACCTAGAATTTAAACAACGGTCATGCATTGCAAGTGAGGCATATCTAATTGCTAGGGTGAAAATAGATTGTAACCTGTAATGTAACGGGGATATAAAGTATGAGCCTTAATGCAAGTTTTTTTAAGGCATAGACTTAAGTTTTCAAAAAGCATAAGGTTTAAAGATTTTATAAAGGCCTACTTACAATATAGTTTTTTTTTTTGGAGGGCGGGGAATATAGGAGTTTTTTTAAAGGGAAAATTGCATTCAGGTCCCAAGGATAAAAAAAAAATAGCAAAGAAGTCTCATTGTAGATTCTCATATATATATATATATATATATATATATATATATATATAACCATAACCTAGAACTATAGTGATATAAATTCTATATGTGAAATTAACTTTTTGCCCTTAGTAATTGATATTTGGATATTATATGATATTAAGTTATATGATTAGGTGCAAGTACTTATCAATCATCATTTTATGACTTGTCAATATAGACAGACCCACTTGTCGACAGGAGCTGTTTTAGTTAACATAGATGGGCATGTCAATGGCCGCTATGACTTGTTAATATAGTTACATTCACTTGTCAACATATGTTTCAAAATTGTACTAAAAAAAATCAAAATGATCAGCCTAGATGAACTTGTCAATGACCACTCTTTTTGACTTGTCATTAGAAGCACATAAATTTGTCGAAATAGCCATATAAACTTGTTAAAATAGACACGTGCATTTACCAATGTATAACTTACCATTGCTCGTGTAAATATCCTGAATTTTAGGATTAGAGGCTAGAGAATAAGACTAAATAAAGTAGACTACTAAGTCTAGTTTAGCAAGAATCCCAGGAATGCATAAGAAATCGAATTACTTTTAGAAATCACACATGGGATAAAGTATGAATTTCAATGCAAATTAGTTGGAAGAAAGTACCCAATTCCTTTAGGATGTGTCATATTGACATAAAATCTAACTTGGATCCAAAGGGAAATGGTGTCTAGAAAGAAGTAATATAGATAACTAAAAGAGTTAATGGCACAAGAAACAACATTTCCATAATCAAGGGCAAAAGAGACAATTGCCACTTGATCTTGAGGTTAAAATTGGAAGACAAAATGAAGGGCTAGGATTTTCTCTTGGAAAGCAAAAGTAATCATGAGGGTTGAAAAAGAAATCAACTCCCTCCCCTTGTGATAATAAAAACATCCAAGAGGGAAACTAGGAAGAAAGAAGGGCTTGGTCAAAGTGCCAAACAATTTTTCAAGTAGATTTTTGTCAACATATTTCCCTTCACTTTGGGTGAGAATTTCGGCCAAGCATTCAAAAAGGATGGAGATTAATATTAAAACAACATCACACACATTCTCACACTCCAAAAAGGTGTCCAAGTAAAGAAAAAAAGGAGAGAAAATACAAGGAAAAAGACAGATAAAAGAGAAAGATAAAAGTTGAAGAACAAGAAGATAAGTGCTCATACTGATTTTTGACCTTTTAAATCATCTTTCTAGCTCTTGAGGCCTTCATAAAAGATGTTCCTCTTCCTAAGAGCTTCATTTCTATGGTTTTAATTTCTTGAATAGAGGTGTTTTGTGTTGTCTACAAAATGTTAAAGTTGGAGAAATCAAGAACAAGCCCTAGAAAGTGAAAGATGTTAGTATAAGCTTCAATTTGAACCCCATATCTTGTGGTTTAGTTGAGTATTGTGGATTGTGTGCTGCCCTAATATCAATTATCATGAGATTCTTAGGGTTTCATGTTGATATAAAGATATAAATGGTAATTTTATGGTATAAAATGATGATTCTAGGTTATTGAGGTGGTAAAATTGTAAACTTAATTTTGTTGCTTAAGAAATGAATTTTTTCAAATAGAATAGGGCATAAAGAAGGAAAAATAATTTTTTTTTTTTTTTGAGGTATACAATGGATTCCTTGGGCAAAGTTGTGTAGGAATATGTTGTTGGTATGATTTTAAAAAGAATGGATTTCAAATCCAAAAACTGGAATTTGCTGCCAATTAGGGTTTCCTACAGGACGGTCTAAATATGTTTTGTTTTTTGGTAGTATAATGTTGTCAAATGACCATGATATGAATCACAATAAAATTAGACTTGTCAAGCTTTAATTTGATAGGTCATATAGGACAATTGGATCTGTATACTATGAGTTGTGCATTTTTTAAGTGGGTCATATAAAATTGGTATGTTTATAGGGCAGTGTCTATTGAATTGTAATTCTAGAATAATGTGCGTCTAATTGGCTAAGTCGATATTTTTCCCTAACCCCAGACTTAATAAGGGTCATATAGCCTTTGGAATCACCTCAATTAGATTTTTGTAGATTGAGTTATGAGTTTTCCAAGATAAGTGAAAGATATGGCAGTGTAGGTTGCTATGCGAAAATATGATAATGGCTTGAATGGGGAATAGGTGTAGTTGATAAGGGTAGACATAAGTGTCACTTGGGTTGAATGGTAATTAGAGTGAAATCCAAGGGTAGAGATATGGTCAAACACTTGGGCAAATTGAAATAAGATTAATGACCAAGGGTAAAGTATATTAGGGAAAATGGTAATAAAAAAAAAACTTCAATGATCAAGATAAGCAAATGATGTTAGTGTAGGAAAATTAACCACCTCTTTTGCATAATACAATAACATTAAAGATAACTAACCCTAGTATTTTAAGATATTGAAGAATTTGGATAAGTAATAACTCATCCGTATATAAATATTAATTTATAGGATTTGATATTTACCTGTGACACCCAAGAAACTGGGAACAAGATCAAGAGTTGGAAAGGCTTCAAGGTAGTAACTTTTCTCTCACATACTTTGTATATCTTTATATACATGTATGAATCATTGTGTTATCTGTATTGTGAACACGAGATAGGCTGTAGGTCTTTGGGTCACAAAACCTATTAAGAATTCAGATGAGAAGGGATGAGGCCTATTAAATACTCAGCATTATGAGAATGGACCTGTAAGTCTTATGATTTAGTTGATGCTGCATATCATCTTTATCTCTTAATATTGAATGTGTTGTATGTTATGATTGATGGTTAACTAGTATATTCATTATATGCATTCTATGTGAGTATTAACAGTTACTACTGAGATTCATATTAATCTTAGTCCTTTCCACATATTTAGAATGTGATCAACACAATGGACACGGCTCCAAGGACAAAGAGGTAGATGTCAGCAATTGAAGGTTCCAGTCTTGTTCAAGTATATGATAATTTATGTAATGTAAAGGGGTATCTAGGACTGGTGTTACAATAGGCACATAAATTTGTCGAGATGGGCACATACACTTGCCAATGTATATCTTGTCAAAATATGCACATAAACTTGTCAAAATAGGCACATACACTTTCTAATGTATAACTTGTTATTATAGTCACTTAAATTTATCAAAATAAACACATAAACTTACCAATGCATAACTTATCAAAATACACACAATGACTTGTCAAAACTCTCTTCTCTAATTGCGATTCACACAAGGACGAACATGTCAATGTGTGTATTTTGACAAGTTATACATTGGTAAGTGTATATACATATTTTAACAAGTTTATGTGACTATGATGATAAGTTATATATTGGCGAGAGTATGTGCATATTTTGACAATTTTATGTGTTTATTTTGATAAGTTTATGTGCATATTTTGACAAGTTATACACTAGCAACTGTTTGTGTCTATTTTGACAAGTTTATGTGCCTATAATAATAAATCAAATAATAGAAATTGATAAGCTCATCTATATTAATTATTGTCATTTTCTGGTACAATTTAAAATAGATCATGTTGGTAGGTGGATATAACTATATTGACAAGTCATGGAGTGACTATTGACAAGCTCATCTATACTAACTAAAACAACTTAGGTTGACAAGTGGATGTGTCTTTATTAACAAGTCATAAAGTGGCGATTAACAAATACCTCCACCAAATCATATAACTTAATATCATAAAATAGCCAAATATCAATTACCAAAGGGAAAAAGGTAATTTCACACCCAGAATTTATATTACTATAGTTTTTAAGGAGGTTTTTGATAAGGGAAACTACAATGGAACTTTTTTTCCTATTTTTTTCTAGTCCTTGAGATTTGAATGCGATTTTCCTTTTTTTTTTAAAAAAAAAACAAATTTAAGCCTTAAAAGTCATAAGTGGGCTTTAAGGCTAAATTTATGTATTTAAAACAAAAATTCTATAAAATAAATTCTATAAATAGGTCTTTAAAAAAAAGCATGGTCGTACCTTTTTAGGCTCTAACCAGGTTAGGCCACAAACCCCTAACCTATTTCTATCGCAACAATAATCCGTGTAATATAAGTAAAACAAAATTTTTGTCTTCAAACTTTCATCTAATGTATAATTTGGCTCCTGTATTTTAATTAATTTTCAACCAATCCTTAAAATTTTAAAACATACTTAACTCGTATGGTTGACACTAAACAAAATTATTCCCGATGTATAAAAATTAAACACTGAATAATAAGTTCAGTAAGAAAAATACTCCCATAATTTGGCTTAAAGTAATAAGAAACAATTTTGAGCATTAATTTTTTTTAAAAAAAACTTAATAATGTCATTATGCTTGTTCTCATGATTCATATGTATTATCTTTGTTGCGTAAATTAATGTTATGATGAAACAGCGTCAAAACACAGCATTTAATCATAGGAATTACATTCATAAGGATTTGAAACTCTTAAAATGTGTTTAATGATTAGAACATGATGACAAGATTATTACTTAGGTGAGAGTTTAAGTACCCAATGTGTGTGTATATACATATATGTATATGTATGTATATGCAGGGGTGGAGTAGGGGTTAGGGGTGGCCCCCTCCCCCCACAAAAAAAAAATTTAAAAATTATATATATGGTTCAGAATTTGCGAAATTTTAAGACAAGGGAACAAGCCCATAAACACATAAACTTTAGATAGTATCTTATGGATGAGGGACTAATGTGCCATATGCATTACACTTATCTTCTATCTTTTCTCTATTATTCATCTCATAAATTCTCAAGATAATAGTCTATTTCATTACCTGATTAATCCGCTTCATCATATATTGCGTTGTTTAAATCTAGCTCTAGTTATCAATTGGTATTTTAGTATTTTACTTATCATTCCCAGAGGATGATATGCTGCTAATTCGATTTTAACGGGATTTTAGAGTGTCTATCATCTAATGGTCTTATTATTGACTTCTTTGTGTATAGTGAAACCTTTTATACTGAATGATGATTAGTAGTTTGATACTATAATTCTCAGTTTCCTTCAGACTTAGGGAGCTTAAATCCGGACAAGAAAGCAGCTCGAAAAGGCTGCATGACACATAAAAGTTTTCTTCATCTCCTATACACTCTGGTTAATAATCTTGCCCCCTCGTCTACAAATCGTAGCTCCACCCCTGTATATATGTATGTCCATGTATGTATATGTATGTATAAATATACATATTCATATAGACATATATATACATACATATAGATATATTTAACATATATGTATACACATACATACTTACATATGTGTGTGCACACGCATATTAATAATTTTATTAATATGTATAAGCATATGTAATTATTTATTGATTATAAATAATACAACTTGTTATGGATTCGCATAGTGGGCTTAATGTGTGGAGGCCCAATAAGCAGGCTTTATGACAAAATCCCCTCTAATCGGGTAAAACACTAATTCTCCTATAATCATGCCTATAATCATGCATGGTACAGGTAGTGGAGCAGGCATGATTAGAACGTGGAGGCGTACTACTAACAGACACAACAATGGGCTGAAACCCTAGGTAATCTCTATAAATAGGAGATTGCTTACAAGGTACATAGGTTTTGATTCATCTATTCTAAATACTGCCTCACTGTGCACACACCCTACTCTTTTGGCTATCGCCATTCTTGTGTAGCACAGTTTTCTCCAGACGCTCTGTGATATCTCTTTCATAGGTATCACTGAGTAATCTCCTTCTTCTAGGTGCTTAAACCAATAGACATCTTGGAGATTATACTTGATCCGACATAGACAAATCACTAGTCCTTTGAGGCTAGACATCTTTGTTCTTATAACAGAACATTGGCACCGTCTATAGGGAGAGATAAAATTCGATTCCCAAACCAAACAACTGAAAAATGGCAGCAAACACTAGAAGCCGAAGTTAGGTTTCCCAACAGGAACTACTACCAGAACACCCACAGCAGAATCTTGAGCAACATGTTTAATATGAAGATTCTGTTGCTCCGGACTATAATCATGTTGTGGTTCAAGAAGAGGATGAGACTGCAGACACTGGAACCTCTCCAGCCTCGGGTAACCGAATTATCTAGCAAATCTAGCCACCAGTTCAGCCGCAAAATCCTCCCCAAGAGTTTCAAATTGAAAACCTTGACATCCACCTGTTGCAAAACATTATGGCTGCATTATTTAGATGGATGGAGGATATGGAAAAGCGGAATTGATTAGAAAGAGCATATGATGTCCGACATCTGTAGGAGGCTATTGAGTGTCGTAATGCTATCTGGAGGCAAGAGGAAGGACGAAGAATGTAATAGATGATTGACGAACGTGTAGGCTGAGAGAATCACCAAAGTCTGAGCATAAACTAAGGTAACGCAGGCCATAATCAGGCTAATATTGCCACTCAGCACATTGATAGGAATGCTGCTGGCCCAAGCCGAGTTAATGCTCAAGATTCCGCAATTGTGATCACCAGGGTACCTCGTCCAAACCACGAGAAAGAAAATCAAGATGGGCAAGATCGAGGTCAAACTCGCAAAGAAGAAATCTGAAGGATGCATTAACTAGAAGAACATATTAGGCAATTGGAAAACCTAACGCCAAACAATGGCTGAGATGCTAGTGACCCCAGCAGGGTCAATATTACTACAGCCGCACGCCGGCATACCCCTTGATAATGCTGAGCAGGACAAGACACATGCTATGGATAAACAACCAATGGAGAGCTAAGATACTGGCAAGGAAAACTTGACGCTTCTGTCGCCAAGTAATCACAAAACCCTTTCTAAAATATGTGGCGGAGTGATTCAGGGCCCGTTTTCAGACGAGATTAGAATGGCTACATACCCTAAGGGCTTTGATTCAAGGGACCTTCCAAAATATGATGGGACCCAGGACCAGCAAGTTCACCTTAACAACTTTGCCATGGAAACAATGGTGAAAGGATTTGAAGGTCCAATCGTACCCCCGCTATTCGCGAGAACTTTATGAGGAGCTATGCAATTATGGTTTCATTCGCTGTAGCAGAAGTTGGTGTGGGATATGGATAGTTTTTGGCAGAAGTTCTTATTGAACTTTGCAACTAGCAGAAAGCAACCCAAGACCCAACTTGGTCAGGTCAAGTAGGCACCCAGCGAAACCCTACAAAGGTATCTGGATCGTTTCAAGGATGTCGCATTGCAAGTACCAAGGTTGAAAGAAGACATGCATATGTATCTGGCCATGGCCAGCTTAGATGACGATTCTTGGCTAAAGAGATCATCCATAAAACAACACTTAAGTTTCCTGACAAAATTCCGAGATCGATCAAAATAATACCTAGAGTTGGAATAGATGGAAATTGCAAGCTGAAGTAATAGAGGGTGAGTTAAGAGCCCACCTCCGAAGAGTAAAGAGCACCAAGGTGGATCTAGACAAGACTTTCGCGGACAGATCCCGGAAGGCAAACCCTGAGGAAGCAGAGCAGAGGAAAGATATGAGAGGTATACATCCCTGAAAGTATATCGGGAGTAGATTTGGAAGGAGGTCTCATTGACAGAAATAAAGAAAGTAGAGCGACATCGGCCTCTTCAAAATAAAGCCACCTTGGACAAATCTCGTTATTATGAATTCCATGACCAGTACGAGCATACAACGGAGCAATGATGGGATCTAAGGGATGCAGTGGAAGAATTTATAAGAGAAGGAAAACTGTGGAAATATGTCATCCAGACCCAAGGGCAATAGGGAAACAAGCGTCCAAATGAAGGTCGGAACAAGAGCTAAGAAAAGAAACGAAGGGACTAAAGGCAGAAGGTCAGGGACAGTGATGACGAGTTCCCTGAGGCCAGATACGAGTGTAATGTCATCAGCGGAGGTCTAGGGGGCGGGTGAGATTCTCATAACCAAAGAAGAAAGTATCTGAAGGAAGTATTGACAATCCAGGATCGCCAAATTTTTAAACAAGAGCCTAGTAAACTAGAACCACCTGTTTTGAGTTTTACTAGAGCAGATTTAGAGGATGTAGCTCCTTGCCATCATGGCGGCTTGGTCATAACTGGGAACGTTGTTGATTGCCAGGCTCAGAAGATTATGGTAGATAATGGAAGCGCGGTGGACATCATCCTATGGGAAGCATTCAAGCGGATAAGATTTAACTCAGCAGACTTGAAACCATGTAAGACGACCTGACGGGTTATATAGACTTAAAGCTGACGTTGGGGACAAAGGAGGCCTTTAAGTTGGAAAATGTTAGATTCGTGGTGGTCGATTTCCTGTCCCCTTATAACATAATTCTGGGGAGACCGACAATACATAACTGGGATATGCTAGTATCCACAAAGCACTAGAAGTTGAAAATGGTGAGCAGAAAGAACAAGGTGGTCACTATTCGTGGTGATCAAAAGGAATCTCACCAGTGCTACTATGACTCGGTCAAAGGAAGCAAAGATGACCCATCGTCTTCTCAAACTCCAAGGGAGGGAATGTAAAAACTTTTGAAGGAGGCTATGTATTTGGTAGAGTTAGATATGAGGAGGAAGACAAAATCCAAAAGGCTGAGCCCAACGGAGAGATGGAAGACCTCGTCTTGGGAAAAGAGCTGAGACAAGCAACCAAGGTCGGTAAAGCATTAAACCTCGAGGTTAGCGCAGAGTTGGAGGAATGCCTGAAGAAAAACTTGGACGTCTTTGCTTGGAAGCCATCTGATATACCAGGGATAGACCCCAACTTTTGTTGTCACCAATTGGCTATTCATTCAAGATCAGTGCCGATCGCTCATAAGAAGAGGAAGATCGGCCCAGATCGAGTCATAGCCTTAGAAGAGCATGTGAAAGAGTTACTAGAGGCTGGTTTCATCCGAGAGGTGCAATACATCACTTGGCTATCCAACGTCATCCTAGTCAAAAAGCCCAATAGCAAATGAAGGGTATAAAGACTTGAAAAAGGTATGTCCCAAGGATGCCTTTCCCATGCCTAACATTGACCATTTAGTCGATAATTCATTTGAATTTCAACTCTTATCTTTTATGGATTCAGGCTACAACCAAATTTCCATACATCTTGAGAATCAAGAAAAAACGGCATTTATCACGGAAACGGTGAATTATTACTACAATATCATGTCGTTTAGTTTAAAGAATGCTGGGGTGACATACCAGAGAATGATGACCAGGGTGTTTGAAGACCAGCTTGGAAAGAATGTTGAAGTCTACATTGACGACATGATTGTAAAGTCGGCCAATCCAATGAACCACATGCAAGATTTGCAGCAGACGTTTGACAAGCTGCGAGCCCATCGAATTCGACTGAACCCAGCCAAATGTGCCTTTGGAGTCCCATCAGGCAAGTTTCTAGGCTTCTTGCTGACCCATAGAGGAATTGAAGCGAACTCAGACAAGTACCAAGCTGTGCTGAATATGAGGACTCCAAAGAATAGAAAGGAGGTGCATCAACTTATAGGAAGACTAGCGGCCTTAACTCGGTTCTTACCAAAGTTGGCTGAAAATTCGTTGCCTTTCGTCAAGCTGTTAAAAAAGGAAGCTAAAGACGAGTGGAACTCGAATTGGGAGGCAGCATTTGCAAAAGTCAAGCAATGTTTGGCGGCCCTATCAGTATTGTCCAGACTAAACCCTAAGGAAACTTCAATCTTGTATTTGTCGTGGGCGAAGAGGCGGTAAGTGTTGCCTTGGTGCAAGAGTCAAAGGAAGGTCAGACACCAGTGTACTTCATAAGTCGGGCTCTACAAGGCTCAAAGCTGAGGTACCAAAAGCTGGAGAAGATGGCTTTCGCATTACTCACCACAACAAGATGACTACAACCTTACTTCCACAGCCACCCGATAGTCGTTAGGACCAATAAGCCAATTTGGCAAGTGCTGCACAAACCGGATCTAGCAGGCAGAATGATCAGTTGGGCCATAGAATTGTCCGAGTTCGACATAACCTATGAAGCCCGGCATGCAATTAAATCTCAAGCCCTAGCAGATTTCATAATGGAGTTAACTCCATCTGGCGATGGGGATGTACAAGAGAATGCCCCATGGAAGCTGTTTGTCGATGGATCTTCTAATGCTAAGGGAAGTGGAGCCAGTATTATCATAGAGAGCCCGGAAGGAGTGTCAGTTGAACACTCCTTGAGCCTCACATTTAAAACCTCTAACAATCAAGCCGAATATGAGGCCCTCATTGCTGGGTTGCTTCAAGCTAAAGAGAATAGGGCCAAGAGAGTACACATCTCCATAGATTCACAGTTGGTCGCATCCCAAATAGACAGGTCGTACCAAAGGACCATTGCTAATAAAATACCTCGGAAAAGTCAAATCTATCATGGTCGAACTTTACGAGGTAGTGGTGAAGCACATCTCGAGAGGAGACAACGCGAGGGCTGATATTTTATCCAAGTTGGCAAGTACCCAGAGCACAGGAAATCACCGAATGGTAATCCAGCAAAGTCTGCAGAAGCCAAGTTGTGTGATGATAATCTCAAATACTAGTGACTGAAGGAAACTAATTGCTGACTATCTCGAGAGAGGCGTCCATCCCGATGACTCGTTTGAAGCAAAGAAGCTGGTCAGAGCTACAGGGTCTTACACCATGGTGGATGATCAGTTGTATCGAAAAGGTTTTCATTCTCCAATGTCAAAATGCCTCAACTCGGAAGAAGCCTGATATGTTTTGGCCGAGATTCATGAGGGTGTTAATGGCCAGCATATGGGAGCAAAGACGCTAGCTCGGAAGGCCATAAGAATCAGGTATTTTTGGCCAACTATGGCAGTAGATTTCAAAGACCATGTGTGAAAATGTGAGAGTTGTCAAAAACATGCCAAAATCATCTGGACTCCACCATCAGAGCTGAAATCTATCTTAGCTCCCTGACCATTCTATAAATGAGGCATGGATCTTTTAGGTCCATTTAAGACGGCCCCATCGCAATTGCATTGGTTGATAGTGGTGGTAGACTACTTTATAAAGTGGATCGAAGCTAAACCACTAGCCATGATAACCTCGGCTTGAGTGCAAAAAATCCTGACAAGGAACAATATTTCTCGGTTTGGGATCCCGGCAAAGATAGTCATGGACAATGGGACCCAGTTTATTGATAAGGGTTTCCAAAAGATGATATCTGACTTCCACATCACCCAGCACTTTGCCTCTATCAAGCATCCGCAATCCAACGGCCAAGCAGAAGCCGCCAACAAAGTCATTATCGACAGGCTCAAAAAGAGGATGGAAGAGGCTGAGTTTGACTAGGTGAAGCAACTGTAGTTAATTTTATGGGGATATCATACCAGTATCCAAACGGCCACTGGGGAAACTCCCTTTCGACTAATCTATGGCTGCGAAGCAATGATCCTGGTGGAAATTGGGGCATAGAGGATAATTAAGGCTTTACATGAGGAGAACGACAGTAACGAGGCCATTGCAATTGAGTTGGACCTAATTGATGAAGTCAGAATCATGGCACATTGCCGAGATAATGTCGCCAAACAACTCATTGCAGCTAGGTTCAACAAGAAAGTGAGACCCCGGTCGTTTAAGAAAGGTGACTTAATGCTTCGAAGAGCCGATATAGGCAATAAAACTGCCCGTGATGAGAAGCTGGTCGCAAATTGGGAAGCCCCTTACTGAGTCAAAGAAAAACTAGGCCAAGGAGCATACATGCTCGAGACCTTGAAAAAGAAGGCCATCAAGAGGACATGGAATGTGGAAAAGCTAAAGGCTTACTACAATTGAAGCTAAAATCCAAAGAAGCGACTTAATCGCAAGTCTATTCAAAGGTGACATGGTCATGAGTCTATTCAGAGGCGACATAGTCGCGAGTCTATTTAAAGGCGACATAGTCGTGAATCTATTTTGAGGCGACCTAGTCACGAGGCTATGTAAAATCCATAAATAGATTAATGCGACGGCAATGCCACCAAGTCTATGTAAGTACCTATGGAACCAATTGCGATGGCCACGTCGGTAAGCCTATTTCAATAAATGAATATTGGGTCAAGAAACCCATTTTCAGAAATTATTTGTGACAACAATGCCGCCAAGTCTAATTAATGAACGAATGAAGGTTTTAAACTGAGTTCTAAATCAATAGCCTTATTAGAGGCCCATGAAGCCAACATATAATGATGTTTTCCGAGTTAATAAAAAACAGTTGCACCGACCTTGATCAAGTCGGATTGTTTGAGATCCGGTTAAGGAAAACTGAACTTAAGCACGTAATGAGTTTATTATTAGCTCAGAGTACATTATTTTTATGCAAGGTAGTGCAAAGGATTAATTCAAGTGCTTGTCAATTCAATAGCGACAGAATAAAGGAATAACTCGGGGAGCTATCCCAGTAAATTATTTCGGTGTTTTTTATTTTCTGACGAGTTACAATTTACTCCGCAAGAATACTTGAAAGGAAAAAATGCATTTCATTGATGTGGAAAAGATACAAAAGTTAGTCCGGGTTACTAACATAGACAAAAAAACGATGGAGGACTTCAAATTTTAGTGTTCAAGAAGGAGGAGCTCCAGATGTCGACTCGGCTTGTAGCGGCTCTTTTCCACCTCCAATTTGTTGGCCACCCTCTGATTGACCAGTGGATTTGACAGCAGCAACATCCTTAGCAGCAAAGACAGTGGGGTGAGCAACTGAGACGAAATTCCCATCAGGGTCAATATAGGCCTTGAAGTTAACACCCTCAGTATTCAACTTAACGGAAGGGTTCGGATGGACCACCTGCTCTAGGGCGTTAGCAAAACTTTGTAGGCCTCATTCCTCAAGTCGTCTAAGCTGGCGTTAACAGCTTTGAGCTGCTCCTCAACAAGACGTTGACCTTTAGCTTTGAGCTGTTGTCATCCGTTTTAAGACGTTGGTATCTTGCTGGTGTTTTAATTGTTCATCAACAAGGTCCAACCTTATAGTCTTGAGATTTTCCTGAAGGATGACCACATCTTCCTCGGCCTTCTCTTTGGCCAAATGAGCCACTCTGGCATCCTCAACATCCTTATCCCTTGCCTCTTTCGTCGCCTTGACCTTTAGCTCAGCTTCTGTGGCCACAGACTCCAACTTCACCACTACATCAGCCCACTCGTTTTTAAAGTATGCCACAACCTGAGGCAATCCTGCCGCCCTCATAGCATTGTGCTCAATCTCAACAAGCACTTTGTCTTCCTCATTAGTCATGTGCTTGGGCTTGAAAAAGCTTTTTGGAGAACGAAGACCGGGTCAGCTGTTGCTATCCACTCTATGGTTCCAGAAAAAAGACCGAGGTATTGTAATGGAAGGTGGCAGTGGGTTTTGTTTCCTTTGTGCAATTAGATTGGATGCAAAAGGAATGACAACAGGCTTCGAAGTTGGAACCTCGATGGACGGAGTAGGGTTGCCCATGGGAGAAGGAGTCGAGGCCCCTTTTGCTATCTTGGATCTCTTTGGGAGGCCGGTTTTTTGCTTATCCCGGACTCAGGAGTGGCTCTCTTGGCCGTCTGGCCGGGGTCCTAGGCAACCTCCTCCCTCTCCACCTGGTTCATGTAGCACGACTTTCTCCCCATCACTGTTTCTGCAAGAAAAATTCAAACTGTCAATGACATTGGCAAATAGAAAGTTGGAAATATAATGCAAATATACGGCTACAATAATATTCATACTTGTTAGGGGTTTTCTTTTCCTAACTAGAGGAGCCTTAATATAGTTGGTTGCATCGATCAACCCCATAGCTTTCCTAAGGTCTTATAGGAGGATTATTACCTGCTCTTTGTTGAGAGTAAGGTTGTTTAGTTTGAGGTTAAAAGATTTGGGAGATAGATCATAATACTCGATCGTCCAATAGAGGGGGAATCTCCCCTCAATTTCCCCAAGATCTGATTTTTCAAGAAACCAAGGTTGCTGCTCGAGGATGGCCGCAACCTTGAAAAAGACGGGTTTGAAGGCTTTGAAAGAATCAGTAAAAGGTTCGAGGAGTTTTCTATTTCAGACACTCCTAAGTAAGTTCCATGTGAATTCAATGGGTGCTTCCTTTAAAGTATATGACTCCAAAGGGGAAAAGAAATAGGAGAAAATGGGCACGGTACAATCTATATTCTGTTCCGTGCAAAGATTTTCAAAGGCTATGGTATAAGCCCAGCCATTAGGACGGAGTTGTGTGGGAGCAACATGAAGATGGCTTAGAAGGTGGATTTGAAAGTTAGAAAATGGAAGTTTTAGGCTGAAACGAGTAATTACATCTCGATAAAGGAAAAAGAAGTGGGGGTCGGAGTCTCTAGCTCGGCAGGAAGCAACAGACTCCCCTGCTAGGGGTAAACATAAGGTATACCCCTCCCCATCATAAAGTTAGAGATTGGGAAAATCATTCGACGTCATGCTACTCCAAATATCCATCATGGCACGACTCACTATGTATACGACCGAGCTATAGCCAACCTGCTCCGAATCGCCAGACCCTGACTCTTTCATCACCGACCATTCAGTAGGACAAGAAGAAGAAGCCATCTATACCTATAATATAAAGAAAATGATAAGAGTCAGAAAAAATAAGTACACTTTGGGGCAAATTTAAAGACTCCACGCCGGGTGGACTTGAAGCCGGGGTGGTGGGACTAAATTGATTGTGATGGTAGTAGGCTAAGATCAAGTCCGCCTCTTTTTCTTAACCGAGTTGGAATAACTCAATACTCTTATGGTAGAAGGTATTGCAAGGTGTTAGGCCTCGACTTTAGAAGGTTGGTGTATGATTTAAGGGGTCATCTATGTCGTGTCAGCAACTCGCTAAGGTCATGTTGGCTTCCTTTTGGCAGACGAGTTGAGCGAGAGTGATATACTTATAACAATAATTGTTGCAAGGCAATTTGCGACGAGGTTGGGAAGAAGATGTAGAGGCCTTTGGAGTTGGTTTTGGGTTTGTGGGTGGACGATGAGAAGGCTCAAGAAAAACTAGAACACTCGCTTTGGACATTAAATAAGCTGGTGTCCTTGTTTGCCTACTCCCACTTCCCGTGGACTTAAGCAAATCTGCTTTGATCGATTCCTCAGTACGAGGAACCGCCCAAAACCAAAATGTTGTTTTATCTGAAACCTTGTTCACCGTATCTACGTCTTCTACAGGGATGGGCCTACCGTACATATCTAAAGGAATATCAGATTTTGGGTCCATTGAACCTAGAAGAAAGGGGAGAATAATGAGTTTGGGGATAAGTTTCCAACCCATAAAATTGAGAATGCTAAGAACTTACTCAGGAACACTACCCAGAAACTAGAAGACAAAAACCAAAAGATAGAAACCAGAAGAAAAGTTTTCTAGTAAATATAAATGGACAAGAAGAATAACAAAGTGAAAGTAAAACAGTTTAAAGTCTTTGAAAATGAAGCAGATAAATGATGAACTTTTACCTAATTTCGGAAAGCTTAGAGAAGAGGGAAGAGTTTTGTGAGGAGAGTTATCATGGGAGATATTTTGCTCTGAAGAGGTGAAAGCTTTTGGGCAAAAAGTGTTGAAGCAACGTGACATTTTGAAATATATAGACGATGAGAATTTCAAAAGACGGGGATAATAGTGCCAATAGTTGCAAATTTGAAGAGCCAAGGTTGGTAACGTCAGCAGGCACAGAGAATTAGGTTAAAAACCCTAAAAAGTGCAATGATGACTAGCACAAAGAGACGTGAGCATTAAAAGCGCACGAAAACCAATGGCGGCTGGCGTGGCCAATAAAGGGAGAATGGCAATTATATGCTGCAACGCAGACAGTTGTCAAGTTCATTGAAGAGTCACGCCTATTTGTATGCCAGCACGCTTCCATGATACCCCAGATTGGGGGCAACACATAGCAGGGCAGGATAACTAGCAAGCTGAATTAAAATTGAGTTAAAAATTGCAACAAAACATAATCCTGGGCACCATGAAAGCTTAGTGCAAAAAATAAATTCGGCAGGCATGTTAAGGGGCAAGCTAAAAGCTAACTCGGATCCAAAAAATTTCAAAGCAACTAAACAAGAATAACTCGGCTAACCCTAAGATAAGTGAGCAGTTAATCTCGGCATCTTAGAGACCTGAAATACTGAGCTTAGGGGCAACTATTATGTATTCGCATAATGGGCTTAATGTGTGGAGGCTCAATAAGCAGGCTTTATGACAAAATCCCTTCTAATCAGGTAAAACACTAATTCTCCTATAATCATGCATGGTACAGGTAGTAGAGCAGGCATGATCAGAACATGGAGGCGTACTACTAACAGACATAGTAGTGGGCTGAAACCCTAGGTAATCTCTATAAATAGGAGATTGCCCACAAGGTACATAGGTTTCAATTTATCTATTCTAAATACTGTCTCACTGTGCATACACCTCACTCCTTTGGCTATCGTCATTCTTGTGTAGCACAGTGATCTCCAGACACTCTGTGATATCTCTTTCATAGGTATCACTGAGTAATCTCCTTCTCCTTGGTGCTTAAACCTATAGGCATATTGGAGATTATACTTGATCCGACATAGACAAATCACTAGTCCTTTGAGGCTAAACATCTATGTTCTTATAACATAACACAACTTATATTAGATTTTGAATAAAATAAGAGTTCATTAATATAATCAAAATTTTTAAATTAAACAAATATAATTGAGAACAAGAAGGATGAAAACTTTGATTAACGAATTCCTGATAAATTTTCGAAAACAAATATAGATGAAAACTTTATGTTTGGATGGAGAGAAAGTTAGGGGAGGAAGAAAACTAAGAGGGAAAACTCCCAAAAATAGTACTTCCATTGATTCTAAATATAAAATAAATTTATTTTTTCAGAAATATTGAGGAAATAATTAAATTACTTTAAGATATTTATATTTATCATTTTTTCTTCAAACTATTTTTCCATACATATAAACTAATATATAATCTAATGACATATAACATATGATACTCCCTCTGATCATAATTATAGCACAGCTTTTAGGAGTTGATCTTGGTCCTAATTATAAGACAAAATTTTAATTTTTGTCATCTTCTTCCCAAAATACCCCTATTAATACTTTCTTAATAATAATTTAATAGTGCACCTATATATTCAATAAAATGAGTAATGTTTGCAACTCATTAATGTCATGTACACCTCAATTCTACATTTTTTTAATAAACTAATTTTTAGCAATTTTTGTTATATTTAATAATGGCATCACTATTAAATTATACTTCCAACCTCTAATAGTAGACTAGAAATTGTTGAGGGAGATTGATGATGCGAGACTATTTGAGAGATCGGAGAAGTCATGTGTAAGGTAGGAGAGTTCCAACAAAAAAGCGAGAATCAGAATAACTGGATGTCATTTTAAATTTTAAAAAAGAGCATTTAGGAAAAAAAATGTAATTAACTAATTTAACTACTATCCTTAATTTCTCTAAAATTAGGTAATTATGTCCTATAATTAGGACCGAATGAAGTATAATTAAGTAATTTATCTAACTTTCATAATTTCTCCAAGAAAAAGTCAAATCTTCCTTTAAATATAAGACCAAGAGAGTAGGTTTTTTTTTTTTTACCATTTATGGAAGTTTGTTATCCTATTATTCCCTCCCCTATATTTTCTTATTATTTTTCTCCTCATCCAAATAAAGGGTAAAAAATTTATAAAATGGGGGGAAAAAACCAGTAAACATAGCTTGGTTCAACGACATTGTAGGTATGCAATAATCCCCATCGCACTCCTATAGACGACTCTCTTAGTCGGGGTTCATAAATGGTGAAAGTGATTGCACCTGTGAGAGAGATTACACATTTTCCTTTTGGTAATAGCCAATCATTGAAGCCCTTATAAATACTCATCACAGGCATGTAATCCTTTGTAAAATGTCTATTTTATCCTCACCAGCCTTGATGAAAAGACAACCCCCCCCCCCAAAAAAATCATGATTACAACTTGAATTGGTGGTGGATCAGTTAGAAAATACACGGGTGAACGGGTGAATTGAGTTCGAATTCCATTTTGTTAGAAAAAAATAATCTTGGAGAGGTACTTGGTCCTAAGCATTCACATTAGGTGTTTCTCTTATTAGGTGTTTTTTATGTACTCATCCCTCTAATTTTGGGATAAGCACATTTTTTTTATATATTGTATTTATTTAGATTAAATTATATGATGCATCCTAAAATATTTTTTCATCCAATATCTCAAATTAATTAATTTATAGTCAAGTATTCAGAAATATTTTTCCTGTAACACCAATATTCTAGAAGTTAAGTAATTTGATATACTAGGTGCAAAATATATTTCAAGATGTAACATATAATTTAAATAGAATAAATATATTGTATTTATTTAGATTAAATTATATGATGCATCCTAAAATATTTTTTCATCTAATATCTCAAATTAATTAATTTGTAGTCATGTATTCAAAAATATTTTTCCTGTAATACCAGTATTCTGGAAGTTAATTAATTTGATATACTAGGTGCAAAATATATTTCAAGATGCAACATATAGTTTAAGCAGAATAAATACAATATATAAAATAATAATAAAAATGTGCTTACCCCAAAATTAAAGAGATGAGTACATAAAAAGCACCTCATAGAGAACCATATGATATGAATTCATGACGTAAAAGGTTATTAAAAACACAAATTATGATTCATGGACAAAACCCTACATCTTTTTGGATTATCCAAAACCACATCTTACAATCATTTTTCATTTGAAGGTATTTATTTATTGAAGATAGGAAGGTTCATTCATCACTTATGAATCAATAATTATTTATTATATCCAATAATTAAGTTGTCCATTGAATAAGCTTATAAGCTAACTGAACTTGAAGCAGTTAACTATATAAAAACATGAGTTGTGACCCCACTGATACACACACACACACACACACATATATATATAAGACATGGTAGAGGGGCATTCAATATTTATTTTCTTCTAAATTTATAATATTCTTTAAAAAAACATTTATTGATCCAGTGAGTTGTTTCCAATACAAATAATTAATAATAAATACTTTAGAAAAATAACACACATATCTCACTCATGTATTTTATATTTAATATTGCCCCAGGTGCTATTTGTACAAAACATTCTCTCACATATGGAGTAGGGACGTTGATTGTACATATAACCAACAATTTAGCTCTATCTAAAAATTTAATGTACTATTTTTAAAATTATTACTCCAGTTAATTACATATTTCTGAAATCTCTTTTCTTACAATTATCATCTTAATATAGATTTTCCCTTCCTGATTTCCAAGAATATGGACTTTTCTTCTACTGGTTGGAAGGTGGTCTCAATCAAAAGGGCTAAACCCTCTTGTCGAGTATGGATATGTTATCAAGGTAAGCTAATTCAAGAATTCACACGGATGTTATTCCGGCCAATAAAATTCACATAATTGTTATTTATAAAAATGATACGAGTGAGCCCAACATAAACTAATGATGCATAATAGAATTTCTTATATAAAATGATAGAAAGAATCACGAGTCACTACAAAACAAAACCAGCCTCAATTGTCTGTTCTGACTTTCTGAGCTTTGTGCAAGTTTTTGTGACTCTGAACACTCCTCACAATCTGTAGGTCGCTTCACTTTCTCGTATAAATCAGCCTTTAAGCCAAACCAAGCTTCCCAAAATTTTTAAATCAATCCTGCAAAAATGCTCACATCGATGAAATCTCTCCTGTTTTCTCTCACATTTTTGCTCTACTTCTTCTCCATCCCCCTTTTTGCCCTTAACATTTGTTACGGGATTTGAATATAGCCCTTTTTGCACTTGGGCCTGAAGGCAAGTGAGGCCCAACAGTCCAAACCCTAACCCTAAGGTATCTCTATAAATAGATGGCTAACCTACAAGGTACACATCTTCTAGTCTCTTCTTCTTTATTATTCAGCAGACACAGAGCACACACCCTACTCCCTTATGTTTGTGCTCTGTGATCTCCTATCCTTATTGGTATTTCATCCATGGATACCTAGAAGAGATCTACCAGATCCTATATCAATATGATAGTCCTATGAGACTACACACTTGTGTTCTTATTTTAGAACATTGGCGTCATCTGTAGGGAATCGGTAAATTTCGATTCCTACTACCAACAAAATACAAAGAAAAGCCCCAAATCTACTGTTAGCAATTGAAGAAGGGCCAAAGAAACTGAGAAAGAGGGAGATCAAGGGGGTATAACTAGAGGGAGGCATTTTTCGCTCAACTTCTCTGCACTATTTGACTGAATGTGAAATGGGAAAATGGTTGTGTTCCGGACTCGTATATTGGGCCAGAAAGGGCTAATGGCCCAACATTAAAGCCCTGTATGGAGGCCAACCCACACACAGGTAAAACGCTAATTACCCTTCCATACTGCCACTAATCCTGGTTCGTACAAGTAGTGGAGCAGGCAGGTGGTGGAGCAGCAGTAACTGTTTGTGGGGAACCAGAGACAATACGCAGGTGTGTAGTGCAGCAGAGACGCGACGCATAAGGCAATGGATAAACCCTAAAGGTAACCCATATAAATAATGAAGTTACCCTCCAGGTACACACTCTCACACTCCATTTTACTTTCAGTCACACTGTGCACACACACCACCCCCCTCTGTGGCTCCGGCCACTTGGTGTATGCATGGTGATCTGTAGTCCGGTGATATCTGAATCCATAGGTATTGTTGTGATATCATCATCTGTCAATTATCTACACAGAGATAGTGACCAGAGTTATATTGATCCCAAATAAACATCCACTAACCCATCGGGGGTTAGACATTTGAGTTCTTAAAACAGAACATTGGCGTGCTAGGTAGGGGGAGGTAAAGTTCAACTCCTCGAAGTCACACCACTGAATATGGCACATACTAGAAGCAGAGGTTAGCCTTCTCGGCAGGATCCTTCATAACCAGATCAGCTACCTGGAAATGACGAGTAACAACGTCTGCCCATTATACAAGGGCAAGCATTCCCCAACCAAGCTCAAAGAGATCAGGCTAACGTTGTCAAGCATGATCATGTTGTGGTGGAACAAATGGAGGATACGACATCCTCACCGGTGCCAGCGCCAGCACGGCAACTGGGGGGACCCCAAGTTCCAATTGCATATGCCCATGCCAGCGAAATACTGGAAAATTGATATGTGCAGAGTGCTCTTGACGCTATTATAAAGCGAATGGATAGAATGGAACACCAGAATCGCTTGCAAAGAGAGGCCGACTTGAAATGTATCCAAGAGGATATGGAGCACCAGAATACGATATGGAGGCAAGAAGAGGCCGAGAGGACTCGATTATTTGAACAAAGAATGAGGCAGGTGGAAGATTTGTTGAGTGAGGAAAGCCATGATACAACAAACCAAAGCTGAAGAGAGGAATCTCAGCCGGACCAAGGTATCAAAGAAGGGACACAGGTCAACCTCGAGGAGGTCAGCTCGGCGGATCGAAAGCAAGTTAGGGGAAACCAAGCCCGGACGTAGAATCAGGGCATGGGGGTCCGACAACAGGAGCATACACAGGCAAATGGGCCGCATTCTAAAGCTGTTTGGGTTGAAGGAACATCCAATCAGGAGGCCGGGTTATCAAGCCAGGTCAGGAACGTGCCCCCACCCAAATCTGGGATATCTGGAAAATACCGAAGGATTTATGATAACGGAATAGATAATATTAGTCCCTTTTCGGACAAGATAGCCAATGCGACGTACCCCAAAGATTTCGACTCTATCGAGCTCACCAAGTATGACGGCACTCAAGATCCGCAGGCTCACCTCAATACTTTTGATCTTGACATGTTCGTGAGGGGTTATCGTGGACCCATCATTTCTCGGCTTTTTGTGGGGACCCTGCAGGGGGCAGTCCAGCGATAGTTCCATACCTTGCCCTCCAAATCCATCAAGAATTTTGAAGATTTAGGGGACAAGTTTCTTTCCAACTTCGCCACCAATAAAAAGCAGCCAAAGTCAATTTATACGTTGAACAAAATACAGCAGAAGTCGAAAGAGACACTGCACAAATACCTGGATAGGTTTAAGGATGCAGCGTTACAAGTCCGTGACCTAGAGGAAAGTGTGCATGTCCACCTGTTGATATCCGAGTTGGACTCAGAATCTCGGTTTGCCCAGGCTGTAATAAAAAACGAAGTTAAAACCTTGGAAGATTTTAACTTTCAGGCTAAGAAGTATTTGGAGCTGGAGCAGCTGCAGATTGCTAACTCAAGCGGGAAGGAAACACGGACAGTGGGTTCCCTGCTTAAGAAGGAGCATCCTGACAGTTTGAGATCTGAGTTCCGGAGTAGGAATACTGACAACAGACCCTAGAATGGCAAGTTAGAGGGTCGGTATGAGAAGTACACACCTCTAAACGTATCGAGATCCCAGTTATGGAAGGAGGTCGCTCTGACCGAGATGAAAAAGGTGGAAAGACCTCGTCCCATAGGTCATAAGGCAACACTCGATCAATCATGCTATTGTGAATTTCATGATCAGTCGGGTCACACGACTGATCAATGTTGGGATCTCCGGGATGCCATTGAGAAGTTTGTGCGGGAAGGTAAATTGCGACAATACGTGATAAAGACACAAGGGCATAGGTTCAATAAGCGACCCCATAAGGCATCAAACTTGAATCCGGATAAGAGGCGAAAAGAGCAAAATAGTCGGAAACCGAAGAGGGGAAATGAGGAATTTCCTGAGCCGGAGTTTGAGTGCAATGTGATTAGTGGTGGTTTCGAAGGTGGCGAGGACACAACGAGTCAATGAAGAAAATACTTAAAGGAGGTATTGTCCATCCGAAGCCAGCCGAAGTTCAAAGATGATGTTAAGCGGCCTGAGCCACCATTGTTGGCATTTACGAGGAAAGATTTAGAGGATGTAGTACCAGGGCACCAGGATGGGCTGGTCATCTCTGGGACAGTCGAAAAGTGTTTAGTAAGGAAAATTTTCATTGATGCGGGAAGCGCGTACGATATCATTTTATGGGTAGCATTCAGAAAGATGAACTTAGACCCAAAGCATTTGAAGCTGTGTAAGACTACTCTAACTGGTTTTAATGGACAGAACACGCAACCTAAAGGGTATATTGGACTTGAAGTTGACTCTCGGGACCAAGGAGGCATTCAAGTCGGAACAGGTTAGATTCATTGTTGCTGATTTTCCATCCAGCTACAATATCATATTGGGAAGGCCTACCATACACAAATGGGACATGTTGGCGTCAACTAAGCACCAAAAAGTAAAGATGGTGAGTACTGACAACAAAGTGGTGATAATAAAAGGAGACCAACAAGAATCTTGGCGATGCTATTTTTCCACTGTCAGAGAAAATGAAGGAGAAAACTTGCTACAGCCTACCCCGGATTGCAATCAACCTAGTTCGTCTATAAGGCCGGTATGCCTCGTAGAGTTGGATTTGTGCAAAGAGGCCGAGTTGTCAAGACTGGAGCCAAGCGGGGAGTTGGAAGAGGTGATTTTAGGAAAGGAACCAGGAAAAATCACTAAAATTGGTAAAACCCTAGGTTCAAAAGTCAAAGCCGAGTTAATTGCCTTTTTGAAAGTTAATCAAGATGTGTTTGCATGGAAAGCGCCCAAGTTACCAGGGATTGACCCCGAATTCTGTTGCCACAAGCTAGGCATCTACCCAGGAGCCATCTTGGTCGCTCAAAAGAAGAGGAAACAAGGGCCAGAGAGAATTCAAGCGCTTGAGAACCACGTGAGAGAACTCTTAGAAGCCAGATTCATGAGGGAGGTGCAATACACCACCTGGTTGTCTAATGCAGTCCTAGTAAAAAAGCCTAATGGGAAGTGGAGAGTATGCACGGATTATACTGATCTTAACAAGGTTTGCCTTAAAGATGCATACCCTATGCCCAGCGTTGACCAACTAGTGGACAATGCTTCGGGATTCCAACTTCTGTCGTTTATGGACGCCTACTTCAGATATAACAAAATTGCTATGCATGTGGATGATCAGGAGAAGACGACCTTTATAACGGAAAAGGCGAATTATTGTTATAATGTCATGCCTTTTGGTTTGAAAAATGCAAGAGCTACTACCAAAGGATGATGAACAAAGTTTTTAAGGAACAGTTAGGCAAGAATATAGAAGTTTATATCGATGATATGATAGTTAAATCTACAAGTCCAGAAATGCATATTCCGGATTTACAACAAACCTTTGATAAGTTGCGAGCATATCGGATTCGTTTGAACCCGGCTAAATGCGCATTCAGCGTCCCGACAGGGAAGTTCCTTGGATTTATGTTGACTCACAAAGGGATAGAAGCGAATCCGGATAAATGTCAAGCCGTTTTAAGCATGAAAGCTCCTAGAACGAAGTGGGAGGTCCAACAGTTGACGGGACAGCTAGCCGCACTAACCAGGTTTTTGCCTAGATCAGCGGAGAACGCACTACCATTTTTTAGGCTCCTCAAAAAGGCGGCTTAAATCGAATGGAATGCAGAATGTGAAACTGCATTCGCAAAGGTGAAACAATGCCTGGCAGCTCCGCTGGTTCTGTCCAGGCCCAATCCTGGTGAAATATTGATTGTGTACCTAGCAGTAGGGGAGGAAGCGGTAAGCACTGCGCTTGTTAGGGAATTGGAAGAAGGGCAGGTCCCAGTCTACTTTGTTGGTAAAGCTCTTCAAGCTTCTGAAATCCGATATCAAAAATTGGAGAAGGTGGCTTTGCGTTATTAGTGGCAGCTCGGAAGCTCCGTCAATATTTTTAGGGTCATCAAATTGTCGTCAGAACAAGTCAGCCCATTCGCCAAATCCTTCATCGACCGGATCTGGCGGGAAGGATGACTAGCTGGGTTGTAGAGCTTTCGGAGTTCAACATCGTTTATGAGGCTAGGCAGGCCATTAAGTCTCAGGCCTTAGCCGACTTCATTGCAAAGCTCACTCCGACACATGTGGGAGAAGCCGCAAACACGCCGGTGTGGAAGGTGTTTGTAGACAGTTCTTCCAATCATGCAGGAGGGGGAGCCGGGAATATCCTTGAGAATCCAGAAGGGTTGACTATAGAGCATTCCCTGCAGCTGACGTTTAAAACTTCCAACAATCAAGCCAAGTACGAAACCTTATTAGCCGAGTTGTCCCATGCGAAAGAAGTCAGAGCCAGGAGGGTGCAAGCTTTCATTGATTCTCAGTTGGTAGCCGCCTAAGTTGAAGGGACATATCAAGTCCGAGGTTTGTTGTTAGCGAAATATTTGAGTAAAGTCAAAACGGCTATAAGAGATTTTGATGAGGTGATAGTCACCCATATACCAAGAAGGGAAAATATCAGGGCTGATATTTTATCAAAATTAGCAAGTACCAAGAATCCGGGTAAAAACAGAACCATAGTATAACAGAGTTTAACTACACTGAGTTGTGTAATGATGATTTCGACGTCGATTGATTGGAGGAAGCCGTTGGTGCATTATTTGGAGAGGGGATTACTACCAGATGATTCTTTTGAAGCCAGGAGGCTCGTTTGGGATGCATCCATGTATACCCTAGTAGATGATCAACTTTATCGAAAAGGCCTTCATTCCTCACTGTTAAAATGTGTAAACCTGGAAGAAGTCGAGTATATTCTGTCTGAGGTCCACGAAGGAATTAATAGACAGCATATGAGAGCCAAGGCTTTATCCAGGAAAATACTTTGAGCTGGTTTTTATTGGCCTACGATGGTGGTTGATGCTAGGATCATGTTAAAAGGTGCGATAGTTGCCTGAGACATGGAAAGATGATCCTCTCTCCGCCATCTGAGTTGAAGTTCATCTTGGCCCCTTGGCCTTTTTACAAATGGGGAATGGATTTGTTGGGGCCCTTCAAAATGGCTCCGGGACAGTTAAAATGGTTAGTTGTCACCATAGATTATTTTACTAAATGGATAGAGGTTGAACCCCTATCTACGATTTCTTCAGGGCAAGTTCAGAAGTTTTTTGAAAGGAACATTATAGCTCGGTTTGGAATCCCAGCAGAAGTAGTCACAGACAATGGGACCCAGTTTGCCAACAAAGGGTTTCAAAATATGATGAAGGCCTTCCAAATCAAACAGTAATTCGCATTGATGGAACATCCACAATCCAATGGACAGGCGGAGGTAGCCAACAAAGTAATACTGGGAGGCTTGAAAAGGCGAATGGAGGACGCCAAAACTAATTGGGTGGAGCAGTTACACTTTGTTCTATGGGGATATCAGACTAGTGTGCAGTCTTCTACCAAGGAAACTCACTTCAGGTTGACCTATGGTTGTGAAGCTATGATTCCTGTAGAAATTGGCCAGTCCTCATAAAGGAGAACTTCGGCCATGAAAGCCAGGGAGGATAATAATAGCAAGGCAATAGCCTTGGAGTTAGATAATATTGACGAAGTCAGGGTCGCGTCCCATTGCCGTGATCTAGCGATGAAACAACTCATCGCGGCCAAGTTTAACAAGAGGGTGAATTCCAGATCTTTTTGTGTGGGCGATTTAGTACTTCGACGGGCCGATATCGGCAACAAAAATGCCAGAGAAGGGAAGCTAGCTGCAAATTGGGAAGGACCCTATCGCGTCAAAGAAGAGCTTGATCAAAGGGCATACCGCCTTGAGGCGCTAGATGGTAAGCCTATTAAGCGAACGTGGAACGCTGACAAACTAAAGTTGTATTACAGTTAGCCGACTTGCATGAAAGAGGCAAAAATGCTGTTAAAACAGTTGGTCAGTTAGTGCTTCCTTTTAAGGAATTATGTAAGATGGTGATTCCATCTAAGATATGAATACTCCATGAGAGAATGTTTACAAAGGCTGAATTATCCAAGTATGAGAATACAACTTCCGTTGAAGAAGTTATGATAGTAGCATGATTATGATTCTACTATTTTGATTTAAGGTCTTATGATACGATCATGTCATTAGACGGTATTTTCATAACCAAACTCTCAGTATAAGAGCAATTGCGAAAATTAAAAGCGTTCTTCTTGATAAAGTCGAGGGTTGTCGAGATTCCTGGTTTAAAGGGGAGGAACGTGGTAAAGGACTAAAGGTTTATCAAGACCTAGATGCATCTAAAGTCATTTTCCGGGATAGTGAAGCGACTTCCCTTGCTTGACCCTAATCAGGTCTAAGTATACATGAAGAGTTATAACCCGGTAATGTGCATAAGGAGAGTTACCCTTTCTCGGATCTTAACTCGGACTAAATAAAGTCGGAGAGGTAAGTAAAAATCGCGAGGTTTTTACGATAAGTTTGAAGCTCGGATAAAATCCAGAGTTAACATACATACGGATTCTGTGATAACATTTATGGCCTTGGCCGGGTCATTAAACGTAAATTCCAGGCTTTTAAGTTTGGATTCAAAAGTAAAAAGTGTAGCAGCTAGAAGCAATGCGCAGAAATATCATTAAATTTGGTAGCAATGCACAGAAATGTCTTTAAAGTTTGGTTTGTTCCTAATTAAGTGGAATTCCAATACTGGAATGAAAAGAAGAAGGACAAACTAAAAACAAGAAAGTCGACTTCCTAGCTCGCTCAAGGACTAGTAGTTCCTTAATCTTCGAACTCAGATCTACTTTGTCCGTCAGTCGGAGGAGGTGTCGTTGTGGAAAGTGCGGACGAAGGAGCAGGAACGAAGGTTCCGTCATCGTCCAGGTAGGCCTGATGGTGCACCTTCGAGAAATCAAAAGAGACTGCAAGGTGGAAATGCTGGACTTGATCCAGGGCATTGTGGAAGGACTCCACTATCCCATCCTTGAGCATGGAGATCTCGGCCTCAGCTTCGTCTCAGTCTCCTACGATCGTGTTTCCAGCTCTTGATGCTTGGCCCGTAGTTCTTTAATCTCTTTCATGCTTTCAGAAAGTGAACGTTGGGCAGTAGAAAGTTCAGCATCAACCCACCCAGTCTGGCCTCTAGCTCCTCCTTCTCCTTCACGGCAGCGTCCCGAGCTGCGTTAGCTTTGAAGGCTTCGTCAAAGGCTCGGTCGGATTCCATTTTGGCCCGCTCCATGTGCTCCTCAGTCAGGGCTCCTTGGTGCTTCAGGTGAACAACAAGTTCGACAAGACCTACCGCCTGAGCCATGACGTCCTCCAAGTCCTTCAAATTCCAAACTTCAGTCTCGGTAAGTTTGTTGTGCTCGTAGAAGATGGCAGGAGGACAGAAGCCTGGACGGTTGAGTCCATTAACCCCAGTTTCCCAAAGCTCGAACTCGGGAAGCCGGGTTGGTTTAGACGATGAGGAAGGAAGGGATGGCAGCGGAGGAGAAGTAGGAGCCCGAAGCACTTCTGCCTCAGCAGCAGCAGCTTCTTTAACTTGGACTGATGAGGTAGGTTCAGAAACTGCCGGAGTGGAACTCTTCTTGCCCCTCTTCAGCCTCTTTAAGTCGGCGCTGGAGGCAGGAGCTTTGGGTGCAGAAGGAGGGCGTTTCACCCCAGTGATGGTGATCTCCTCAGTAGCATCACCAAAGGTCTCGGCGTTAAGATATTTCGGTCTACCCATCACTTGAGCTGAAAAGCAAAACAACAACCCGCAGTTAGTGTGCAGAAATGGCTAACATAACGAGAAATACAAGTAAAAGCAGGAATGCAACAAACAGACGTTCATACGTTTGGCCTGAGGGATGATGATCTTAGACTGAGGGATAAAATTAGCCAACTTTATTACGTTGTGTTCGCTAACATAGGCCAAAATTTTGGCTATGGTAAGGGCGTCATCCTCCGTCAATTGTCTTTCCATGAAGCGGAAGTCAGAAGGGCGGAAGGAGTGATGGTGCTTGAACCAGTATAAAGCGAAAGGAGCCTCGTCTGAGCCGGCATTCAGGTTATTAAGAAACCAGGGCACCTTCCTGGCTTCAGCCTGAACTTTGAAGTAATTGACTTTGAATCCTTTAAAGGAATCGGTAAAAACATCAAAAATTTTGGGCAGTTGGGAGTCTCCACAGAGTGAGGTGATCCCTTTCCTATCAGATGTGCTAGACTCGTGAACGGTGAAAAGATAAAAGAAGAGTTTCAGGGAGTATTTCAACCCTTTACTCTTGCAGAATTGCTCAAAGGCAATCATGAAGGCCCACCCGTTGGGATGAAGTTGGGTGGGGGCTAGATGGAGATGGTTTAAAACATCTATCTGAAAGTCGATGAAGGGGAAGTGGACACCCAGCCTTGTGACTACATCCCGGTACTTGAAAAAGAAGGGGGTGGATGATTTGTAGTCTTCTGGCTGCGCGCAAATCGCCTCAGAGGCAGAAGGAAGGCGCAGGGTGTATCTATCACCATCCCGGATAGGCAGGTCTGCCAACTTAGCAGCCGTCATGTCGGACCTGGTTTCTAAGATGGCGTCATTAACCCACAACCTCGGGTGTAGTTCTTTAATCGCCTCTTCGCTCATTGTTATGGCTTTTGAAGGGCGTTGGGGAGCTTTTGAAGGACGTTGGGGAGCCTTTGGAGGGCGTCTGGGAGCCATACCTAAGATAAAGCAGAATGAGGAAAATGGGTCAAAACTAAGTCCAGTATAAAACAGAAAAGTAAAGGAATAGGTAGGCGGTGAGAACTAACTCAGATAACTATCAGAAATAGGCGTGAAACTTTGTAAGTGGTTACGACGGCAAAAGGATTGAATGGACTCGGCCTTAGCCTGAAAACCCTGGAGAGAGTAATCATAGGCCAGGAATAGACAATGTTCACATGTCGAAGTGGCCCTGAGATCCCAAGATTCTATACTAACATGAGAAGAACTTTGCGGTTGGGCCAAAGGTGCGCTTAAATGGTCGCGCGACCTTCGTAAAGGTTTGGGCGTAAATTACATGTAGAGGTTGGTTGTGGCGTCGAAGGAGGTGAGGGAATTTTCGGATTGCCACCTCTAGAGCCCGAAGCAGGACTTCCTGTTTCTGCTCGACGGTACGATCAACCCCCTAGAACCAGTGAGGAACACTAGGGGGTAATTTCGAGAAAAGTTCGTATTCTTCCCGGGAAACTGGTTTTCCGTTGATTGTGAGGGGAGGAGAAGGGGCTCTAGCCATGGTTTGCTAAAAAAGAAAAAAGCGAGGCTACAAATAGTCAAAGCAGACAAAATCACTAGGAATATGCGGATGGAAGTATCTGAAAGAAACGCAATTGATGCAGTAACGTATATTTATTGGATGAACAAAAGAAAACAAAAAACAATATGACAATGCACATCTAGCAAAGAAAGGAAAATTGGCATTTGACGGATCAGTGGTGTCATGGGAGACGGGTGTATGTCAACATGTTAGACATCGGAGAGGAATCCAGATCATCATCTCCTCCAAATGAAGGCCAAGTAAGCATTTAAAAAGGCATAAACATAGCAAATCAGAAGCGTAAAGAATGCAGGAATGCTTACCGGAAAAGTGAAAGAGGAGGTAAGCTGCAAGGTGAAGACTCGAATTGCGAAGAGGGTAAGTGGAAAGGTGGAAAGGTGGAAAGTTTGCGGAAGACGCAAGACCCCTAGCAGAAGTTAAGTCATATATAAAAGAGAGGGAATGTATGTAGATAGTCTCCAGAGGTGAGAATTTGAAAGGTCAGGGGCAAAAAGGTCAGTTAAAAATATGAAATGATGACTACACTCGGGAAACGAAGTATGCTTTTAATGCGCCTACAAATTAAGGGCACTAAGAGGTGACGTTAGGGTTTCCCACTCAATGTGGGGAAGCCATCTAGTAGGAAAGAAAAGGCGCTTGCGTAAGCTCATCAGAAATCGAAGCGACGCCTACATAGGTGGCATAGCCCATTTAGGTGACTCAGCGACTAGGGGAAAACCGGGTTACCTATATAACCCGGTATCGTGTCTACTTCCAAGAATGTAATCAAATGAAAGAAGTGTTAGACGCTCCTATCTCAGTTATGCATCCCTAGGCCGAAATCCTGTTGCCGGAGTTCGGGATTATCATCCCACTTGTGAACCAGGTGGATCAACCCAGATGAAAATTTCATCCCAAATAATGCACATCGGACGAACCGAGATGAGTTGCCGTGAATAAGCCTCCATCCCGGTAATGTGCATCCCGACACCTTGGATATCCAAGCTGCCAGGCTGGGGGGCAACTGTTCCGGACTCATATATTGGGCCAGAAAGGGCTAATGGCCCAACATTAAAGCCTTGCATGGAGGCCAACCCACACATAGGTAAAACGTTAATTACCCTTCCATACCGCCACTAATCCTGGTTCGTACAAGTAGTGGAGCAGGCAGGTGGTGGAGCAGCAGTAACTGTTTGTGGGGGACCAGAGACAATACGCAGGTGTGTACGTGGAGCAGAGACGCGGCGCACAAGGCAATGGATAAACCCTAAAGGTAACCCATATAAATAATGAAGTTACCCTCCAGGTACACACTCTCACACTCCATTTTACTTTCAGTCACACTGTGCACACACACCACCCCCCTCTGTGGCTCCAACCACTTGGTGTATGCACGGTGATCTGTAGTTCGGTGATATCTAAATCCATAGGTATTGCCGTGATATCATCCTCTGTCGATTATCTACACAGAGATAGCAACCAGAGTTATATTGATCCCAGATAAACATCCACTAACCCATCGGGGGTTAGACATTTGAGTTCTTAAAACAGAACAGGTTGGCATCTAAATCAACTTCCTTCTACAACGCTCATGCTCTTGCTATTGGTTTTTCACTCTCTGCACTTTCAAATTCTTTGGCCGAAAAGAATGAGCCAGAAATGTAGGAGTATAGTGGCGCTGGTTTATGTGTGCACGAGACGTTGAAACATTGAGGAATAACTGCAAGCACGAGGGAGTAGTGGAAGCATGGGCATGGCGTTAACTTTCTGCATTTCCGAGGACAATATAGAAGCAGTGGAGAAACGAATAAACAAGAATGGGTGCATGCAGCGAGGTATGCATGTTGACATCATTCTCTAAGTTGCCGAGATAGTCAAGAAGGCCTGCTGGTATAAAGCAAGAAAATTATCCGACTTGAGATGTATATTCCGAGATGGGGCGCATGCCGAGATTAGTATAAATGCTGAGATACCTGGCGATGTTATCAGTTCATGGGAGCGCTTGATCCACCGTCTTATTTATTAAAATTGCACTCGCGAGTGCTTTCTGCCTGAGAATTTAATGATGATGCATGGTCATCGTATAGGTCAGGGGCATTTGCTAGCAATGGCTCAAAGAATGTCCCAAGAAGCTTCGGTATTCCTTCATGTCAATGACCCCGGCCATGATGCCATGATTGCTTCGTTATCGGCACTAGTGAGCCTGGAATCATATGTTTCCGACATGGGTTCCAGACGCCGAGGTTCAGAAGTATTCCGCTGACATGGAATAATATTATGCCGTGATTGCTATGTACCAACCAGCAGCGACATTTAATGCACGCTAGCATCTTTGCAAGCTTCTCTTATCGAAAGATCAATCAGATTTATATTCCTCAGGACCCTCTCTATTTGGTGTTGACCGAGAATACCACAGGTCAGTCATTCAGCCAGAAACCAGATGTCTAGTGAGAAGCAAGAGAGATTCAGGACGAGGATTGCTGAGGTAAGCATTAAACCTCGGCTCTAGTTTGCGATTCCAGAAATAATGGAAGGGAGCTGAGTTGCCGAGGTTTCGAGATGAGCGTTAAACATCAGTTATAGTACATGCCGAGATTGGGAGCCAAGATAATAATCTATCGCTGCATGGGAGACCCTTGCATAAAAAAATGTGCCAGCAGTCAGTTATGGGATCAGGGAAAAGGTGACACAATGCCAAGGTTCCAGACTTGGCGGAAGCCGAGATGTTCTCCAACGTCGGCATGCTTAATGATTCACAAGCCAGAATTTCGATTTTCATCTTGAATGGATGATGGATTCACCCTCGGTGACGACATGCAACAAATTTTGGAAGCTCTTGGAGCTACAAAAACACGTGGAGGGCTGCTGAAAAATGAGGAGCATGTTGAAGAGATGATTCCAAAAGATGGAGAAATAGGTTACAGGTTGATGTTTCGACATGCAATGCCGAGATGAGGATAAGCCGATATCGAAAGAGAGGGAATGTGACTGAGAATGCAGACTCGCTTGCGCCGAGATGGTTGTTCATCGTCAGCCCTTCCTAGTTTGCCGAGAAAAAGTGAGCCGAGACCGAGATGTGTATTCACTTAACGTCGGCATTCATTTGCTGAGATATACTCTCTCTCTCTCCTTCATTGACAAAACCGTTCTCTCCAATGGATACCCACAAAAAATCCCAGATTGCCATTAAATTCATTGGGATTCCTCATGTGGGGAAGAAGGGGTGGCTGTTACGATCCGGTGGATTTGCTAAACTATGATAAGTGTGGATCTGCTAATGAAAATTTGGTTTTCTGTAAAAGTTCCACTTGGAAGAGTCAAGTTGGAGGGTTGCAACTTCTGCAAAAAGGCTATTCACGGCGGATGCATAGTGTCTAAATATGTGTTCGAAGTTTGGCGAATCTCAGTGATGCCTTGCAGAACTTCAATCTCGGCTCTATGCCGAGATTGAACAGTTTCTAAGACTCCGAGATATGCCATGCGAGTCTGGAGATTCCTGAACCTATTATGCCGAGACTTCTTTATGCCGATCTGATGAGGTTCTTGGATTTATTAAACCGAGACTTCACTGATGAGGTTCAGTTAAATTGCTTTGCGATAAGCAGTAAAAGAATAAACAAATCGATGGCATCGTGGACTTCCGAAGTAGATGCGGACGACGAGAAGTACCATCAAAGTCACGTGGACTTCTTAAGTTTTTCTCATGGATGTTGGGCTTTTCCCGAGCTTCTGTTCATGCAACCTGAGTCGTATGAGAGCCAGAGAGCCTTAGAGTAGGCCATGCAGGATCATGGGCATGAGGTACCAAAGTGGGAAGATTTCATATTCAGAAGGAGAAAACCATGGGAAAGTAAAGCTGAGAATGTTGATTGCCAGTGGAGGGATCGTAGGCCTTTTTTTGACTTTTGGCGGCAAAGCAGAAAGATAAAGGAAAAGGAATGCATCGTGGAGTGCGAATCAACATCTCTGCAAGTAATAGTGGTTCAACTTTAGACTTTTGCGAGTCCTTGAATCAATATGGTAAGTTCTCCCTTCAACTGTACCATGATCGAGAGAATGCTTTCTTGGCTTCAACAACGCCAGTACCATGACAAAGCTGTGCAATCATCGTTTTATATATGAGCAAAGAAAGGATCGCCTCCATATTATATTATAATATGCAACTCCGGCTCCCACATGATAGAGGCTTGGTGGGGACAGCCAACCAACAACAAACCTCGAATTCAAATCTGAACACAAAAGTACACTCTATCATGGAAAATCCTTGCGACATTGTTTATATTAGGGATGGTGCTGCAAAATGGGTCAACTTATCCATTAAATCATATCAAGCAATATCCAAAACCGGATGCATGTGTCAAACTTGACCATTCCCTCCTCCGTTCATTCCAACCATAAACTCACAGCTGACTTTCCCTTCACACAGTGCTCTTTATATGCGAGCACAAGATGGATTATCTTGAACAGAATTTCAAGAAAATATGGCTTCAAGTTGTTCATCATACACTAGAAAAAGTTGGTCCAGCATTTCTAAAATGGGGTTAGTGGGCAACTACTCAACCTGATCTATTTCCTCGAGATCTTTGCACTAAACTTGCAGAACTTCTAAATCCTGAGCCAAGAAATCTTGAGTATTTGACTTCAGTGAAATAGAAGGGAGACGCATCTATGCAGGATGAAGCTGAAACATCACGTGATTTACTCATGACTCGTCATTTTGTCTTTTCCTCCCAAGAAAGCATAGGGACTTGCCATTGGAATCTGATTATAAAGTGTTTCAGAGGTTCCATATGTTGAGGAGAAGATGAGCAAATTTTCGACCTCATGGTAAACAGTTTGCCGAAGTTCATTGCACAGTGAAACAGATTATAGGGTGGAAAAGCTGCTGCTATGAGTAGAATGCTTCAAAAAGGCTGGAGATCCTGTCTTGGGGTCTGCAACCAAAGAAGGGGCACAAAGGCTTTTGCCGTGGAAGGCTGCTGCTATTTATCATATATGCTCTGACTTATAAAGAAAAGCTTTGGCTCTGAAGTTTTCACCTTGGCTCATCAGCGCCTACTATATTATAGTTTTGAGTCTGGGGAAGGCAGGAAGAGGCACATATATGATAGATGGTCCTGTTGGCATGGAAAGAAGTGAAGATGCATTTCTAACTTTTAAAAAAGATGCAAGAGGCTTATCTCACTCCAACAGAGCTGAACACGTCGGCAGCTCCCTGATTTGAGAATCTAAGCGTCCAACATCGGCAGCAAGAGCCAGGTCGGCATTTCATCATCACTTCAGCATTCTGTTCCGTCTCATCAACGTCGGCTCCTGCTTTTCCACCCATGCAAAGTCGAAAAGATGGAGCAGGACAATGTTTCTGGAGGCCTTGTTTCTTATAATAACTTGATTGAGCTCTCACGCAAGTTATGCGGCAATTCCAAGACAATATCTATTTTTGTGAGATTAAAAAGGGTGTGGCTTTATTCCTGACGTGGTTGCCTATAACTCGATGATCAATGTATATGGAAAAGCTAAGCTCTTCCAATAAGCTCGTCTTCTTCTGAAAGAGATGAGGGAAGCTGGAGTTCACCCTGATACAAGATAAATGAGGTAAGTGCCCTCCCTTTATCTCGCTGTACAATAAAATTTTGACGACAGTAAAATGCCTGATTCCAACAGATGAGGCTAAGCTAACAAGTAAGGAAGCCCTGAAGATTTGACATTAAAGAAAAATGAAATGATGTTCTTGGATATTCCTGTTCTTGCTGGCCTAAGAGAAGAGAGCAAAAAACATGGAAAATTAACGCATGCCCAAATATTCCAATCAAGTGGTAGTTTGATGATTGATTTGGGAGTTGGGAGTAGTGAGAACGAGATTCAGGCAAGTTCAACCATTGATCTAGCTTGGGGGAAAGAGAATGGATCACTGAGAAATGAGGTGGAAAATTTTAAAGATAGTTAGCAGCTTAGTTCTTTAATCCTGGGACAAGTGAGTTTCTGATTTTAAATCACCTTCAAGGTGCCAGGATCTATTTAACAAGGAAAATTGTTTGCTGCATGACTTTATATGTTCTTTAGAGTTCCATTGCTATCGTTAAGCATGAGGAAGAATCAAGTGCACTCATTTATAATGATCTAGCTGTTATTGTTACCTGCTCACATTCACTGGTCGACCCTTCTAGTTGTATTAGCCAATCATTCGAGCTTAGCAAACTCACTTTACATGAAGCCGAGAATTGATTAGAGGTGACGGGGCAAGTCGTTGGAGAGACCATTGAAGAGGTTGATGAATATAATGGCAAAAGTGTCATTATTGAAGAGTTAATGGCATCTCTCGAAGACTCGAGGTGTGATCATTGAAGAGTTCAAAATTCTAAAAGTTGTGGGGCAGGGAGCATTTGTAAAAGTGTATCAGGTGAGGAAAAAGGGTACTCCTGAAATATATGCAATGAATGTAATGAGAAAGGACAAAATAATGGAAAAGAGCCATGCCACGTGCATGAAAGCTGAGAGGGACATTTTGACCAAAATAGAACACCCCTTTTATTCTCCATTAGTTCACATCTTCTAGCGATTACAAGGTGATGTGGGTTCATCAGTTGGATCTCATTTAATACAAAGAGCAGAAACATATTAAGCTGTCGCATCTTCTCGCCAAGGCAACTGTTGAAATTAAATATGACGAAAGGCAATATATGTGGCAGTGGTGCAAAGGGAAAACAAATCAAATTGTTTTGCTCATGAATGGTTAGTTCTAAGAAATCTCATTTTGTTTACTAACCTATATTGTCATAAATGTCATTTGCTTGTTCAAATCCATCAAAGCATCTTTCTAATGCTACGGGGAAAGAAAGAATGAATAGAAGGGACCCGGTTAAACGGAATCTTGTTAAAATCCGGCCTTCGTGTAAATTCTTAAAGGCGGACTCGGTTAAAACTGAATCTGGTTTAAAATCCGAGTTCCGTTTGGAGTCCGTCCCTACGAAAGGGATGAAGGTGGACCAGGTTAAACTGAATCTAGTTAAAATCCAGGCTCCATATAGAGTGACGGTGTCGCCAACCTCCATATAAAGCGATGATGTCGCCAACCTGTTTAAAGTGACGTGGTCGCCAGTTTACGTAAGCTCCGGTGGAGCCAAATGTGACAGCACGATAAGCCGGTTTTGTAATGTCGCCAGTAAAGCTAAAATGTGTTCCGCCAAGATGCGTTAAAGTTAAGATAAACGGTTAAAACGTGCTCCCCTTGGGACATGACAAAGCGAAAAGCCTTCGAGGCAATGATGCATCAATTTTGCGACGACAATGTCGTCAAGTCTATTTAAATGATTGAATTCAGGTATACAAACCCGTCTCCATCAATCATATTGCGACGGCAATGCCGCCAAGTCTATTTAAATGATTGAATTCAGGTATACAAACCCGTCTCCATCAATCATATTGCGACGGCAATGCCGTCAAGTCTATTTAAATGATTAAATTCGGGTACACAAACTCGTCTTCATCAATCATATTGCGGCGGTAATGCCGCCAAGTTTATTTAAATGATTAAATTCGGGTAAACATACCCGTCTTTAGAAATCATATTGCGACGGCAATGCCGCCAAGACTATCTACATGTATGAATCCGAGGTACACAAACCCGTTTTCATGAATCATATTTTGAAGCCGAACCCGGTTTAAACTGAATCTGGTTTAAATCCGAGATCCGTGTAAATTTTTGAAGTCATGCTCGATTTAAGCTGAATCTGGTTTAAATCAGGGATCCATGAAAATTTTGAAGGCGGACCGAGTCAACTGAATATGGTTTAAATCTGTGCTCCGTATAAAATTTTGTAGGAAATAAGAATAGAAGGCTGACCCCAGTAAAACCAAATCTGGTTAAAATTCGGGCTCCATGCAAATTTTTAAAGGCGAATTACAGTTAAAATTCGCACTTGTGTAAAATTTCCCAGAATCTTGGGCTTGAAATATATAAACCCGGAATCTCGGGGTAGAAGAATATTAACCCGGAATCTCAGGGTCAAAGTATATAAATCCAGAATCTCAAATCAACACATGAGGAATCCCAAAAATCATGAATACTTGATCCGGGTTGGGAAATCAGTACACCCCGGCAGCTCAGAGACCTAAACTACCAGGCTGGGGGCAACAGAGTAGACAACAATGCAAACCAATTGTTAATGGAAGAGCATTTTTATCATTGCAGGATTACAGAGATCAAGGCAAACCAAAACGAAAGTCAAACTCGGACGAATATTTGAAAAGAAATCAAGCTCGGACAAGCATTCGAGTTTCTACAAGAAAGAAGCAAACTAAATGATTTGTGCAAAATAATAAGTATTTTCCATTGATTGTGATTTACTTACATATTGTTAAATGTAAGAACATAGATTAGGTAATTATCCTGGGAAAATTGCTACAACAGCAAGCGAGACAATCAATACGTCCTGGCAGTCCAGAGACCTGAACTATTGGGCTGGGGGGCAACTGTTACGGGATTAGAATATAGCCCAGATATGGAGGCAAAGCATTTGGGCCTAAAGGCAAGTGAGGCCCAACAGTCCAAACCCTAACCCTAAGGTACCTCTATAAATATATGGTTAACTTACAAGGTACACATCTTCTAGTCTCTTCCTCTTTATTATTCAGCAGACGCAGAGCACACACCCACTCCCTTATGTTTGTGCTCTGTGATCTGGTATCTCATCCATGGATACCTAGAAGAGAGCTACCAGATCCTATATTAATATGATAGTCCTATGAGACTACACACTTGTGTTCTTAATTCAGAACAACATTGGAGTTGAAACCACCGGAATCGCTGTATCTGTGGTTCGCTTCTTAAATCCGTTCATCCACACACAATCACATTCAGTTTCAACATATGGAAATCGATTATTCGTTCACTTTTGATTCTTTTTTCTTACTTTGATTCATATGCAAAGCAAGGAGTGCAGCAAAATATGTGAATCAAGCTTCTGTTCAGGTACATTCACTCTTACTAATGTCTCTCTCTCAGGTTTGATGTTTGATGATTTTACTTATACTGATTTTAATTACGATATCTCTGAATGATAATAGTGCCTCCATTGCTGAGGTATGGGAAGTATGTGGGCTTATGTACAGTGGGAGGCTCCTTGCGATGGCCTTGATGCTAGTTGTATGAAGCACGACCATTGTGTTCAAGCCAAAAATAGTATGTTTCATCTCGACTGTTTCTTAAATCTCTTTTCGTTCTGGTTAATTTCCATATTCTGATAGTTCAATGAGTTTTTCAGATCTGACCACACGATTGCCATAGGAGGAGATTAATCGTACTCGTAGGGGAATCAATTTCCCTACCTATCTTTGGGATAGGTAGGGAGAGATTTTCCATCTGGACCGTCCAGATTGGATTTGGACGGTCCAAATTTAATTTTTTTGCTCTTTATTTTTTTTAAAAAAATTATTTTAATGGGTAAAGAATCTAAAATAAAGATAATCTCTTAATTAAAATATTTTTTCATTTAAAAAATCACAATTAAAAGAAAAAGTAAATCTGGACCGTCCAGATCAAATCTGGACGGTCCAGATCAAGACAAGCTCTCCCTACCTATCCTAAGGATAGGTAGAGAAACTTAAACTTGTTCCTACTCGTAGGTATCCCCTTTCTGGCGATTTGGATCTGGTAGTACTATATTATCATCGTCAATTGAATTTTAAACAATCTCGTAATTCAATTAAATTAAGTTAGTGCGTCTGTTTTGATTTTGTGACTGCTATGTATCACGTCATTTCCCTTTCATTTCAATTAGAAGCAGTGATAGTCGTAAAACCAAAATTAAAAATGAGGAAAGCAAGGTGCGACAAACCGGTCATTAAGGGTCAGTGTTGCTAGATTGGTTGGATCGGGTTAATCCATTCATAATTAAAAAATCTATTTAATTAAATTATATTAAACTATTTATATATAAATTATAGATGACAAATATTTGAATAAAAAAACGCACTAATACACAAGTAAATGAAACATTAGTGCTTTTTCCGTTTCTAAACGTATGACATAGTTTGAAATGAATTTTAGTTCTTAATGTGAGACATTTTTCACTTTTATCTCTTATATTTATCATTAGTCTCCTAACTAATTTATTCAACTTATAATCTCATATATAATATAATGTTATAGAAATCACATCACATATATTATAATTAGGTAATTTATTTAACTTCATTAATATTCCTAAACTAGATTAATAAGTCTTAGAGCAGAGGAGTGTACATAGCGCATACATATTCTAACATAACATAGTTACTAAAACAGAAATATGACATACAGTAATTTTTAATCTTAAAATGAAGTTTCAGGCTCAATAACGGGACAGGAAAAATATATAAAATCCAATCTTAATGGGGTCTTAATAGCATGTAAGAAAGAGACATTAATTATAGGATTAAAATGCAAAAATACACATGAGCTTTTTCCCCTGGAGCAAAAATACACATAATGTAGTTACCATTTTAGAGCAAAAGTCACATCTCATCGTTAAGTCACTGTTTATTGCCGTTATGTTACTATCCACCTCATCTCTTTCTCTCTCATCACGTGAACAGTAACTTAACAGTGGGAGGTGATGATAATTAAAGTTGATTAGTTTAGAATGTAGAAGAGAACACTAGAGTTAATGGTGTCGGTGGTGAGTCCTAGTCAAGCCAACCAATCTTTTTTCAATAACAAGTCTTGGATTCAAAGGAACTAGAGATGTTAGGTGTTGGCCAAAAACCAAAAAACAAAAAACAAAAAGAGATGGTAGGTGGGTGATAGATTCATACCTCTAGTAATGAATGGAAATGCATGTAATTTTGTGATTTAGTCTATTACTCTTTTTTTTTTTCTTTTTAAATTTTGGTTGTCTCTGAAAAATGAAGTTTTTCAATAAATTCTTTGATCATAATAGACTTTTTTTTTTAATAGTTAGTCGTTTGAACCAACAGAATTGGCATAAGTGGTAAGCGGCTTATGTCGTTTAAGTAAAATCACGAGTTCGAGCTTTATGAATGCAGAAAAGCCCCGTTGAGAGACTCTCCCACCATAGTCAGGTGCTCGAAGTGGGTCAGATTTGAATTAGTCAGAGCAAAGCTCTGGATATCGGATGGGCAACCAATTAAAAAAAGTCAGCCGCTTTAAGGATTAGTTGACTTACAAGGCAACATTGCTCCCCAACGTATACTTCTGAGATAGATTTACTACTTAACCCTTTTTTTTAAAAAAAAAACTAATCTATCATTAACTAATTACTTATACATCTATAATATTTTAATACATAACACATGAATTTCAAGGTCCCAGACAACTTGGCGTTTAAGCCGGTCGGCATGAAGTATGATCATCTAAAAAATGGTTCAATCATAAAACCTTTACAAATTGTTCACATTTAGGGGTCATAAAGACTGCAGACCTGAACTTTGATCACTATTTCTCTTTGGAATTGTCAAGATCCATGTTCTCATACCCAGACCGGACCGGTCGAATCAGACCGGAAACTAGCGAACCGGTCCCTAAACCGTTCCGATCCGGGGATCAAACTGGTCCACTTTTTTTTTTTTTTTTAAGAAAATCACTTTTTTAAAATTTTCCTTAGAATTTCATACTAATAACCCTAAAATCTTCCATTCTTCACCGGTTTAGCCCCGATTTAGCTCCAATTTGACTCTGGCCTGACCCACTGACCCTTAACCCAGTACCCCGACCGGTCTGATGACTGGTCCGGGTTTCAGAACCTTGGTCAAGATCACATAATAGAAGTCACATTCATATCATCAAAAAGTGCAGTAGAACCACCATTGTCACAAAACTCCTAATAATCGTCATATTTGCTCTTGAGAAACAATCTCCACATCCATTCATGAACATACCAATTCCGAAAAAAATCAGCATATCAGAAGATTTGGTGAGTGAGATAAAATCAGATTGCATAGATGTCATGAGGGGAAAAAGGAATGCTAGTAACAGAGGAACATCAAACATGAGCATGGTGAAAAGACTTGATCAGTTCATGAAACCAGGTCTTGTTTGGTGTTAGGTTCTACTTGTTTCTCCTCTAGTGGTGGCAACTTTTGTGATATCCAAATTGGGGAACTGTCAAGCCACAAGGCTTCACCGGTTTCTTTGTGCTTGAAATCAGGAGATCTTTCACTTTTCTGATAATCAAAAGGAACAAAATAAACAAAAATCCAACACATAAACTCAAGTATTAAATACTACAAGTCTTCTCCAATGTAACAACCACATGCAAATTTTCAGCAAAAAGAAACAAGGGGAAAAAAAACTAAGAAACCGAGGTTACCTTGTTCAATCTATTATCCCACCATTTATCTGGATTTTCTACCACGTCCTTCCAACTTGCATCATCTATACTAAGTGGAAGTAGGAAACTTCAAAACATATTGATGTAGCATGAACGAATAGTAATAATGAGAATCACATATATTCATAAAGTATTTATAATATGAAAATCAGAGTTTGTCTTTGGAGATATGCGGTTTATTTATAGTAATTTCTGATTTTGAACTGTCATTTGGTTCTTGCAACATCTAATCCCTTCGTAAGATTAGTACTTATTTCTTGTCTTGAATTAAAATATCTTGAGCATTATCCTAAAATTATGCAGGCTTTTAGTTACCATTCCAAGTAGAATTACAGTTATTTTAAATCACATAGAGAAAAAAACAAAATTGTCTTAGGTAATGTTTGGAAACCTTCTAAAACCTAAGTTTTGCATATTATGAGGTAAGTATGTGAGAAGAATTTTGTCTCAACTTGCGCAAAACCTAGATTTTGGGGAACTTTCAAACAGACACTTAGAATGGCATTGAATAGAATAAGAACATGTTACAATACCCATGTCTAGTGAATATAGTGTTTTGCTATCCATTAAGGTTTGTACATTGATATTGATATTGATATTTTTTTCCGTTCCATATCACATGCTTTTTGGGCAAAGGAGGGGACTGTAATAGGAAATGAGAAATCCTGAGATTCATATATCACAAAGCAAATGAAAAAAATGAAGATAAGGAAATTAAAGTGCCAAAGATCTTTAAGTGTTTCAGAAACCATAATATCGAGAGCATAACAAGGGTACACAAAATTAAAAAGAAGATTCTTTTCAATCTAGATACAAACTCAAGCAGCAAAAACTATAAGAATATTTTAAATTAACTTTACCCAAGCCAATTGTGCTTAGGGTGTATCAGAATTTGGAAGATCCAGTCATGTGAACAAGAAATGTATTCATACAGACCTTTCCTCTCCTTTGCTTGTAGGGATTTCAGATTCGAACCACTCTGTTCCTCTGCTTGTTTGGATCTAAGATTCGAATCACTCTGTTCATTTGCTTGCTTGGATTTCAGAATCAAAGCATCAAATTCCAATCCTTCAAGTTCAGAAAGAACCCACTTTGGGGCACTGTCAAGCCAGAATGCAAGATTCCCATCCTTGCGCTTGAAATCAGGGTACCTAAATTTTACCTATTATATATATTTTTTTAAAAAAAATGATGTTTCCCAGGACATAACAGTCAGAGAAAAATACCAAGTTGAAGGTCATCAATCATTACCAATCCATTGCGCTTACTTTCACGGCAATCCCACCATTGCTTAGGATCTCTTAGAAGGTCTCTCCAAGAATCCAACAAAGAGTCTGAGTTCTTCTTTGTACTGTCTGAATTCTTCTTTATGCTGTCTTTAAATAGAAATCAGATAAAAGAATTAGATCAACAGTGTGCCAAGGTTATCACTTGCTAAGATAAACTCAACGTAATGTCAAAAACTTTGAAGTTCGTTTTTATTGCCAAGCAGCAGAACAGCACAAACTTCAATGGAAAAGCAAATGATGGTGTTGCAAGCTTAGACAGACTAAAAAATAGCCATGTTATTTTAATACCATCACAAAATTATATAGACTTGGGTTTTCCTGAAATTAGACAGAGAAGTTGGAATAGTAAAGTAAAAGATGATGAGATATTGTTATGGTAGAGAATTCACTCTGCGATGGACCTCAATCACTACTATATGTGAGAATAGACATCCAAAAACTAATCTTCAGAGAAGAAAGGGCCTTTGCAATTGCCATGAGCATCCATAAAAGCATGATTCCTCAACATAAGAAAATAAGCTTTATTAACTGTAACATATATATGCTATCTTATCCGACTGTCTTGCCTATAATATTATACATTATACAGTAATGTTAAGACTAGTACACATACATTCAATTCTAACAACCCATGCTACAGTATTAAATATATCAAATATTCAGCACTTAGAAAATACATCAGCCTCTTCCACATTGCTCCTTGTTCTCTTGGCATTTCTAACTGGTGTCTTCAGTCCCCATTCTAATTCTATACCTTCTTTACGTTACAAAATGGCCCTAAAGAATAGTTCTTCTGGCTGTTAGCATTCTGCACATGACAGATTTCTTGCTCATCAACATTTAGGTAATAGAATACAATATCAGTGCTCAGTGATCTTACGACAACTATCCACCATCACTTGTTATTGACTATTTGCAAACAAGCAGTAGAAACAGGACCAGACCAGGCCACCTTCAAATATAATCAAAACAGATTCTGCCACTTGCACCAGGAAGAAACAACCCTTCGACAGCAAGGTCCCAACCACAGCTCCTTGCATTGATTTATAAAATATATATAGCCTTTCATATGATAAGATTATGAACGGTCAACTTGAAACAAATGTCAAATATGAATACACTTAGATTTCAACACTTTATTATCCGATAGTTTCAAATTACAATGAAGCTTCTCAACTAAGCTTTCCTGTAGAATTAAATTTGACTAAAACAAGTTTTTGAAAATTTCCTGAAGCCCACCCACTCTGAATAAGCATAATATACATGCTAGGTAGTTAAATGTATAAGAAAGTTTTTAAAACTTCATAAAACTACTTGTATATTCTTATTATTTTCATCTAATTCCGAATTTTCACCACCAAAATAAAGAAATATTAACTAGAAGCAAGGTATTACCAGATGAATCTGAGATTCCCTGTTGCTTTGAAACTGCAGATATTTCCTCCACTAAAGGATATCCTTGGACAAAGTTGAGGATTTGTACCAAAACCTAATATGATTAAACCAAAGTTGTAAGCCATATATATTCAATCTAACCACTTTCAGGCATGAGTAGTAAGGTCCCAAATGCATGAGATAAACATATTGAGCAAATGGTAACATTCTTGCCATCTTCATTGGCAAACAAATATGGGTTCAACTTAAATTCTGTCGACCCAAATAACTTCAAAATTATAAAATTAAAATTTATTCTATTATAAACAAATAAAAAAAAAAAAAGCACAACACAATGCATCTACCGAAGCCACAATTAATTATGGCATCCAACAATGCATGTGAATCTAAGGATTCCAATTGGAACATACCTGAATATTGCTATGGCCTTTACTTTGATTTGAATAAGATGAACTTGCACTGAGCTCTCCAGCAATATGTACGTAGTCATTTTCTTTCAGATGACAAGCAGCAACATGAGCCAAATCACCCTCAAATTTAACTGGAATCCTAATATATTGGGAAAGGAAAAGGATATGAACTCAATAGTAGATGGAACTAAAGATCATCCTAATGACCATATTTCAATATTTCCAAGACCAAATCGATCTAGTGAGTACCAAAAATAAAAAAAATCGCAATACATAGATGTCAGTTATATGACTTGCAATAAGATATAACTTCATGTAGCTCCTAATATAAGAACAATGTATCATGTCAAATTACCCTCAAATTTAACCGCAATACTTACATAATGAGAAAGGAAATGGATATGAATTTAATAGGAGATGGAACTAAAGACCATCCTAATGACCATGTTTCAACATTTCCAAGACCAAATTGATGTAGTGAGTACCAAAAAAAAAAAAAAAGAAGAAGACAATCATAGCAATTTTCAGATAAAAGAAGAAAATAAATGTAGACGTCAGTTATATGACTTGCAATAAGATATAACTTCATGCATCTCCTAATATAAGAACAAACTATCATGTCGGCCTTTGGACAACTTAATCTTCAGACACATTGAAGAATTTGAGTTTCATATAAATGAATGTCCAATATCAAGTTGGTTTAAGAGGATGAATCTGACTATCCCTAAAAGTATAAGAACGTATCAAATGAAGAGCAAGTAGGAAACAAATATTAGCACACGCCCTTTCTCTAAGTCATTTCCCTATTAATCAACTTTAGGTATTATTAAAAAGCAAGAAATACCCTCACTCTTATGAAACTCGGAATTTATTTCATCTGGTATAATCTACCACATCTATTAATTTTTGGATAGCTTCCACTTGTGCGAATAATTTAATAGGACACTGCATCACCTAGAGCTACCTGTCAATAAATACAAATGACTTATGAACCAATAGTATGTTCACCAATGCGCGGCATATACATTTACTGAGTAAATAATGAGTTTTACATAATGAAAGATAGTGGTTCAACTAACAATATGGACAGATATGTCTTGAAATATTAATAAAACAGCCATAGAAACTACGCAAGAATTAAAAAAAAAAAAAAAAAAAAATCATATGCGATCGTGAAGGGCATGAAAGCAAAAGTTTTCCTACCAAAGATGGGAAGAATCAGGAGTGAGCTCCCGGATAACAACGGTGGTAGCCCAAATTTTGCCATCGGGAGAAGTTTGAAACTGAACGGGCATGTGAACTTGACCAATGAGGTTGACGAAATTGGCAGCCTTGGGCTGATAGGGAATCACGGTGGGCCTCTGTCTTTCAGAGACGGCGTCGTCTTTTGAAGGTGGCGAAGGTTCCTCGACGCGTTTGGATTTCCGCCGGGTGGCGGCGGCCGTGGCATAGGACTGACGAATGTAGGTTGAGGGATGTGCAATAAGCCGCTCTGTCGCAATGGTCGAAGAAGCCAGCACTCGTAATGCTCGGCGCAGTGCATTCATTTTGAAATTAAAGAGAGATTCGAAGAAGAAGACAGCGATGAGGTTTTGGCAAAACCCTCAACCTGGAACTATGCACTTCCACTGCTCCTCTCGATGATCAACTCTCCAACTCCGACCGCGATGGTTAATTGGAAGGCCCCGCGTTTTTTATTTTTAATTTATAGTGTTATTTTATTTCTAAAACATATGTATAGTGCTTTGTACAAGTTAGCAACAGCTCTGTACAAGTTAGTTGCCAGTAAATCAATATAAAACACTAAACCCTCTAAGTGACTCAGTTATTGGACCACATGTCTTATCTATGTGGCTTTAACTCCACTGTTCTATGGTCATTAGTTGGATGTTCATATATGGATCCACGTCATTATTGAGTAATGGTGAAAAACCTCCTAGCCATTCAATTTCTTGAGTCCTCATTTATATCATAAAATGAAGTCAGTGTAAAAATATATCTCATTGGGTAAAAAATTCAAAGGCTACATATAACCATTTATGGGAGTTCCAATGTAACTAGCCTATTCCCAATGCAACATTATTTTTTCCCATGTATTATTGGTGGTCATAATACAATTCTCTATGCAGTATTGGTGGATCCGAAGAGAAAGGTCAGCATAAGGAATAATGTCATTGGGTAATACTCTCCTCTTCCACTGAACTATTTATTATATGGGGTGTTCTAACAAGATAGTTCTATTTTCTATGCAGTATTGTTGTTTCCTAGCAGTTCATATTGAATTAATGGACCTGAGTGGAAAATTTCTTTGGTCACCATCATTAATGAAGCATAATGAACTTTTCTTCTTTCCGTCGATTAATGCAAGATAGATGCTACTATTTATACCCTATTTATCAAGTTTACGAGATCCAGTTGAAAAACTCCATAGTATATCAACATAAACTATTTCTTCAAGGAACACCAGCTTTTTGGGTGTTGATAAGCTACTTGACAAGGATGATGTTTTTGTTGCATTGCTGTCGGTGAAGATGAAAAGGCTTGGTAGTTAGTCATCTTTTATCTTTTTGTATGAGCTATGTGTACATTATATTATGATTTTGATTTGGAAACATCATTGTCATTGTCATATACATTGTAGATGGGGAGATCCTTTTTCTTAGCCATTGTGATTTGTTAGAAACTATTTTCAATTACAATCACCATGTTGTAGTTGATTTCCGTGTTACACTGCACAAATGTGTGCTCTTGAGCTGAATGAATGAAGACGATGACTCTACGTATACTTAGCATCATGGAACTTACACACCAGTCAAAGCCGCATATTAGAAATTTTTAGTTTTTTCTTTTTTATTTTCAATTTTTAGAGGGTTTCTTTTTTCTTTTTTGCAAGACAGTTTGTAAGACCCCGACTATCTATTATCAAAATTATTATGTTCTGGTTTTTTTTTTTTTTGTATGGATGGTTATATGTTCAGTGTGCATTTACCTACCATATGTGGCTTTGACTTTCTTAAATCATATATTATTGTAGTCGATGTTGACGCTATGACAATGAGTTAAAAATTTAAAAAAAAAAAAATCTACAAAGTAACGCAGTTATAATTGGATCAACTTATGTCAAGTGTTGAGTATTTTTACATTATTCATTCCGCTGTAAATCGCCAGTCGCTTCATTTTCTGTTTTTGATTTGAAAATAAATATATGCTGTAGTCTGCAAGAAAAATATTATTTCCTCACAACGATCATGTTGATTCACTTCTTTGTAAAATGTTATTAAAGTTAATTAATTATTTATGCACTTGGTCAGAAGAAAACGTCTCCTTGATTCAAGCGCTGTTTCGCCAGTCGCTCAACTATTTAATCCTTTTTCATCTTCCTATTAAATAGACTGGGTGCATGTTTTTTATTTATCTTGATTCTTCTTCCATCTGATATTTCTCTACAACTTTTAGGATCCTCTTCCGGCAATCAACATGAAGAACTGACTGCAAGATTTATCTTCTGGAACTTCTGAAGTGATTCAAGGTTGATCGTATTATACATTGATATGTTGAACATTGAAGTAGGAGTCACAAGCGGCCGTTACTTAAGGTAATTTGTAAAGTATAATTGTTTTTACTTAGTTTAAGTTTAGATTCATGTCCATATCAATGTTTTCAAGTCCATTTAGTTTTTTACGCACACCCTTTAGATGATAGAAAGATACATTGATATTGATCAAGCTATCGATGCCATGAACATGAATTGTTGGAAGTTAACTGAAGGGGCCTGTTATCACATTTCGAAGTTTTTAGTTAGCGAAGGTGGTGAAGGAGTGCATCCGTTTATCCACATTGTGATTACTAAATATTCAACAATAGTACTTGCATTCCATGACAACTTACCTTATGTTGAATATTGTCAATGATTGCAATTGGTAAAGTGTTCCTACCAATAAGATGCTAATTGGTAAAGTTTTTATAAAGTTTAGACTTTTTATTTTGCTTTATATATAGAACTATGTATCTTCCGGTTGGAGATTATTATTATATAAGTTGATCACATTTGTCAAATTTTCATGTTTGTGGTATTCTTAATTTGGTCATACTATCGGACATCCAATTAAAAGTGCAGGGGGATTTACTCCATGTCATTGATTCTAGACCTTACAGTCAAATGGACTCTAAATCAACACTGAGAAATGTTTGACAAACTTAATATGCATGAGCTACAATGATGAGTTCTTATTAAAGACACAGTCACACTTTATTAGAGAAGCTATAAGCAAGTGACAAGTTCATAGAGGTGTACAGTGCACATTATTGTTAATAATGGAGGTCATGGCAGCGTTTAAGAATGGTGAGGGCGATTCTTGGTAGATGCATGAATTCTTCCAAGTGTCAGAATTGATGATAGCATAGAAGCATTCCTCTGAGATTTGGGAGAGGGGTTCACAGCATTTTGGAGTCACAGGAGCCTTCAAGTCTCTTACCCGTTTAGCACAGTGACGAAGAACATGTGTGAGCATCCTATCTGGGCTGTACTTCCCACACAATCCATGGCCATCAAGTTCAACCCTGGCATTGGCCAGCGGCTACTGTAACACCCCAAATTATATATATATATATATATAAACTAGGTATTGTTGCTTTTATAAATATTCAACTCAACTATCAAACCGTTTGTACGCTAGCGCAAATATAGGATGGCTTTTATATATGGTACAATAGATAGATTAAAAATTGATAAAAATTCAACACGGAGTGTTTGTAAATATAATGAAATTAATGAATCAATCAATTATTTTTTTTATTAAAATCTGCAAACTATATAAATTTGAATCTTCAAATTTGCTATTTAAATTGTGTAATTGTAATTTTAAAATAGGAATTAAATTATACAATTTAGACTAGGCTAAAGTAAATGTTTGGTTAAATCCAAGTTTACATCAAATTTTAGTTTATATTCTTAAGTTTATAAAATATATTATCAGTCCCTTAATATTCACATCATTAGTCTCATTAATGGAAAATGCTCACTCATCATATAAATATTATATTAAAGTATTACATTTTAAACATGTTTTTAGTATTTAATTGCATAATCATCACCATATAAATTACTTGATCTCGTGGAAAAGGAATCCATCAATTCAATATTATTATTTATGGGATTCAAAGGATTATAATTTTTGTACAAATTATAATTATACTTATTTTTAATATTCATTTATTGATAATTGATTTATTATTATTTAAATGTTTTGATATACATTTTTAAATGTTAACTTGTCCAACTCTCCCATTGATGTCGAACCATATGGTACCTTTTTTAGATATTGTGGGGCTTTTAACTGGAGTATTCGGTGTTAGCAAGATGGAGAGACAATGTACTGGTTTAACTTTGTTTTGAGATAATGGATGAATGGTTCATGTTTTACCGTCTTTTAACTTTTATAGTAGATTGTTTGAATCCAAAAATAATGTGGTTGTATATGAATTTACATATGTCCAACATTTTTCTCATGTTGATGTATGTAGTGGCAATCCCTTTCATTGCTGCTTTAGGGGAACAACAACATTTTGGGCTTCGTTCAACTACTCCAAGGTTTTAGATAAGGATGATGTCGTTGTTGCCTTACTTTGGGTTAAACTTGAACGTCTGCATGGTTAGTTTGTCCCGCATGTTTTCATTGAACACGCTCCTTTTACATATTGGAACTAACACGTCCAAGTTGTTCATTCCAGGTGGAAAATTACTTCTCAATAGCTTTTTTGACATGTCCAAAGCGAGCTTTAACTACAAACACCCAAGCGTCATTGCATTTTGTGAGAAGTTGCTCCGTCTATCCAGAGAGAACATGGTCGTTAACGATGGATCACTCATCCCTTGATGTCTGTCAAATCTTCTCTTGTACAAAGAACAAATGATAGTGGCAAATACCACAGATCAATTGAACCTAAACTAACATCATTTAGAAAGCTGTGACGGCATTAAAAAAAATAAAACAAGAATAGAAGGTGTGCTAAGATAGGTATACTGTAAAGAATAGATAATGGAATAGAGAGATGTTTATTTTCTTTTGCTTTTTTTGTGTCTAAATGGAGGTGAAGTGGAGAAAACATCCAGTAAAGACACCCCTTGCCAAAATTAAAAGGAAATTCCAGTAGGAATCCATTGGAAAACATCACTTTTTCACATATTTTAAGGCTACTTTGTATTTAATCATTTTTAGTTTATAGGCTGCTAAATCACACATTATACCAATAATTATTAATTGGTTAATTTTAATAATATCTTAGTAATTGATTTGTTTCCTAAATTTTTATAATAATATCTTCATGTAGTAAATAATAGAGATTGACGAATTTTTTTGATAGAAACAAAGGTTAAAAACAAAATGGAAAGCTTAACAAACTAAGCTACAAATTTTATGATAGAGATGAGGTGAAAAATGTAACCACGTGATTTAATGCTAAACATTAAGAATATATTGATATTAAATTTTGATAGGGGTAACCCTTTTTACTGTTGGCAATGAAAGCATTAATATGTCATAATGGGGGTGATTTCTGGCAAATCCTGCCAATTATCCTAAAAGGTGGATAAGCTAAGGTTGTAGATGCAACTATTAATGTTTTTCCTCTTTGGAATGAATGTAGATTATTATGATTGACCAAGAATATGAGGTTGATTTCAGGCAAATCCTGCCAATTAGTTTTAAATTTCTCAAACAAACAAAAAGTAAATCTAAGCCACTTCAAATTTATTATTAATCATTTACTATATAAATACAGTCCTCTATTGTCAAAATTCAAAACTTCTAAAAATTCCAACTCTAAATTTCTTACTAACCAACACAATACTATCATCATTACAAAGACAAAAATATATATAATAACTTTTGTGTAGCAAATTTGTTAAAAACAAACTATTTTAGCTACCTAAATTATCTTATAAAATAAATAACATACCTTAAAATTGTTTTAAACTCTTCACTTCTCCTCTTCTTCATTCCTCCAGCTGCTCTCTCACTCTCTCCCGTGGTTGTGTGTGTGTGAAATATGTATGATTGTTTGTGTTATATAGGGAAGAGGAAGGTGGAAGTTTGAATTTTTTTTAATTAAAATGCAGGGCCTTTCACGTGATGCTGCTGCAATTGCAGCATTTATTTATTTTTTTATAAAACCCACGTTTTTTTAAAAAAAATTAAAATAATCAAATTCAGAGCAGGGGGCGTCAACCCCTGCTCTGAAATTAATAAAGCCGCAGGCACTGCCTGCAACTTTAAGTACCCTGCAGTTTTAAGTGATGAATGTCCACCCATGAAAAGTTTCTACTGACAAAAAAGTGCAACTTTTTTTACTCTGATACTTCTACTATTTTCAAATATTTACCTTTAAAAAGAAACTATATATAAAGATTTTCAGATAGCTCAAGCTGGAAAATTTTCCATCTCTTCTCACATATATATTGATGCACAGTGGTTTTTCTTCTGATGTTAATGTATGTTAAATCCTTGCAGTCTTATTCATGCTTATGCAGTTGGTAGAGATATGGAAGAAGCCTTACATTGCGTTAGGAAGATGAAGGAAGAGAGCATTGAAATGAGTTTGGTGACATACAGTATTATTGTGGGGGGATTTGCCAAAGTGGGCGATGCTGAGTAAGTACATTTGACCAATGTCCCGTGCTGCTTTATCTTTTACTGAAAAAGTGGTCCTTTAGTTTCTGGCTGTAAGCTTTGCGTTTAAGTATGATTAATGAAAAAATAGAAGAGAGAGCATGCAAACTCTTAAAATATAGTGTGGAGACATTGACTAATTGAGGGAGACCAGAATTGTAATTGGAAAGCCAGTCTGGTGGAAAATACACTTTTCTAATTTACTCATTGTAGGGTTCCATAGAAATTTATTTTCATGTTAACTGGAAAGTTTAGAAACATGCCATGGAAATAGAGAGCTGAAAAACAGATGAAAAGAAAATCAAGAAATCAGAAAATTTTATGAAACAAAACAGACCATTCTGTTGCAAGTAATTATGTCAGGTGTCAAACATTAGCAGTATGTGCCATTTCAAGACGCCCAAAGCCTTAAAGGATGACTAGTATGAAGAAAACAAACCAATGTGCATGTGACTATCTTCATTTAACAATATCATATCTTGGCCAAAATAATTTGGTCCAAAAGCAATGTGATTTTAGATTTATAAGGTTATTTTAGGCCTTGAATTTTGTTTTGGACTTTCAGTTCACAAAAAGGTGGTGCGAATTTCATTTATTATGATTAAAACTGATATTTTTACTTCTCCAAAAATATTTTTGTATTATCATCACAATCCTCGTTCTGCGTGATTGCTCATTCAACTGAACTGTTCTATCTTTTTCAGCCTCACTGATATGGAGCAGAAATGAAACTATCCAATTCTAGAAGATAATAAAAAAGAATAATGGATAAGAGTAGATAATTAAAACCTTAAACCTTATAATTGTGATGCTGACACTTCAAACATCGAGGTTAAACAATCTGATATAACCAAAACCCAAGTTTGTCGCCAGTATAGAGAAAAAGATGTTTTGGTTGTTAAGTGCTCACTACCACTAGAACAGGGTGCTAGATTAGTGAACCCATTTATTGGTTTTATGGGGAAAGGGGAATACACTTCAAAGATGGAGTTCACGTTCTACAGTTTGAATCAGTTGCTACTTTATTGGTTTTGGTTTCATTTCTGATATTTATATTGGTGCATTAACTAATGAACATACTTATCTATACTTTGATAGTCCTCAGTCTCAGTTTCTGGTAGGATGTTCATTATCTAATTTTTTATATAAATGTCTTTTTTATGGTCTTTTCATATACAAGTGAAGGTTGAATTGTCAAATCTTTATCATATACATAACCCTATTTAATCTTGGGTTGGAAGTGCTGCAGATCACTGGTTTAAGGAGGCCAAAGAGAGGCATCCATCCTTGAATGCAATCATTTATGGGAGCATGATTTATGCACATTGGCGAGCATTTAGTTATTGTGGCCTCTCATGCAAATACATATATTTATTGTGTGTTTGTTTATTATGTGGATATTCAAATTCCACTATGTATATTTTTAAACGCTTGCTTCATCGCTCTTATGTAGAGATAAAAGTTAGCATCCTCCTCGCATTGGAACTGGATGAAAACTAATTAATTCATTTGCAAAATCTGGTTTTAATATGACGAATATTGTAGCCTTGCATTTATTGTATCTTCAAAGAGATTTTTGGTTCATTATAAAATTGGGAGATGCTAACTTTTACTCCAACTGAGTAATTTCCCACACACAGGTGGAAAATCAGGTTTCTGTCTGGTTTATTGCTCTTTTGACTTTTGGTGTCCTGTGGTATATCACAGCCAAACTCGGAATATGGAAAAAGCTGAAGCCTTGGTGAGGGAAATAGAAGAACAAGGAATAGATGCTCCCATTGACATATATCATACCATGATAGATGGTTATACTATAATTGACAATAAAGAAAAATGCTTGATTGTGTTTGAGAGACTTAAGGTAAAAGCTTGTTCATAATCTTCTTCAATATAAATGCCGTAAGATGATGTGAGAAACTATTATAGTACTATTCATGGATCTTAGCAGCTTAAGTTTCGTGGGTTGGTGTAGTTATTGGCATGCTATTGAAGGCTTTATGACCAAGAAGTTAGAAATTTGTTTCTTGCCGATCCAATTTTCTGAATTTAAATTAAATAAATTTTAATGCTAGCTATAGTGGGTTTGTGCCTTGTCCATGCATAAAGCCAAAGGGCTTTCATGTTAGGGGGCTTTTTAGCTTTGAAGCATAGTATTGCTAGATCCAAGACATATCAAACCTAGCATAGGCATCTCTTGGGTATGGCAAGGCACCCATCTCTTGGTCCTTTAAGTTTACATTAAGTTTCTGTATAATCTCTTAATTTTGTAAAGTGTATTTTCAGTTCAATGTTAACACTTTTGATCTCACTAACAGAAAATGCCAACTCAATGAATTTAAATGATGATTTTGCAATAAAAATTGCTGACATATTAATCTTTAGTTTAAAATTTGTAAATTGAAAAATATTAATCTTTAGGATTTATTTTAAATATTTTTCAATTTATAACTTTTAACTTAAAATTTTCATTTAATTGTAGAGTCATCATTTAAATTTGTTGAGTCAGCATTTTTTTTTAATGAGATTTATGGTGTTAACATTTAGGAACCAAAACTAGATTTTAGAAATTTGATATAAACTTATAGTACCAAACCTATAGTTTAGGCAAAAGTACGGAAAAAAACCTTAATTAATTAATTACCAAAATGCCACTGAGGTAAAAGTATTAACCCATCTGCTCCCCTGTAATCGATTACATGAGGCATGTAATCGATTACAGGGGAGCATATCTCTTTTTTTTCATTTTTTGCACTATGTAATCGATTACGTCACTGTTCAGTAATCGATTACATAAAATTTACATAGTGTAATCGATTACACCAGCTGTAGAAGCACAATGAAGAAGAGATTTTGAATTGGTGCATGACGAAACTGATTTCCAACTTCTTTTTACCTACAAATGCGACTTGGGGAAGGTCTTTTTGCCAACAATTAACCGTCTATACTATGTCTAGTCAATCGATGTCCCTATATCCGTTTTTCGTCCTACGACATATCATTTGCAAAATTCATCACCTCAAATCATATGAACTGAAAGCATAAACATTCATAACTAAAGTAAATGCCATAGTCAGTACAACATCACCAAGTCTAAAAAAAATTACAAGATCCAAATACAAACATCATGTCCGACAAAAAAAAAACATAGCTATCTAATTTGCATCCTCCTCTGAATCCTCCTCCTCCTCCTCATAGGAGACATCAGGCACTTGGTCCTCCTCTCCGGCTACCTCCTGGTGTTGTCCGTCCTGTAACTGCTGTAGTCCGACCTCCAGCCCGTGCATACAGCTTTGCATCAACCGCCACCGCTCGTTCTCCTTCTCAACATGGCTCCTCCACCACTGCTTATGGCTCTTCCACCGCTTTCTCTGTCGGAGGTCCATCTGCCTCATCTGTAGCATGACGTCACGGAGCGAGAATCCACCATCCGGCTCAACCATGTCCTCATCCTCATCATCGTCATCGTCTGGTATAGGGACCTCAGGATGAACCACAGGGGGAGCAGCCAGTGCATCGTCCTCGTCAGCAGCAGTGCATACCCAGACACCCTGATCATTCTGAACAATCTTGCACTACTCCAGTAAGCGCCTCCCGAAGACAGCGTTCCAATGTATCTGGTCCACCATCTCAAACAACTGCACTGACACACGGAAGTGGAGCAATATACGATGGACTAGATAGGCGAATGGGAGGGCGGCATTCTCCTTCTGCTTCACCTTGGACATCATCCAGCAAACATAGTGTCTCCAGTTCATCAGCCTGGCGTGAAGGATGGCCCACATGATCGGGAGATCAACCTCCAACACCCTGGAGTGATTGTAGGCCCGGGGGAACAAAATATGGGTCAGCACGTAGAAGAGGATCCGTGCATCCATAGTTAGCTGGCCCAAAGTGAAAAGGGCTCTCTACCGGTTATATCCAGGCAGGTCGACATTGGTATCCCCATCGTACAGAGTGGTGCTCGCCCCATCAAAATCATATCCCAACATGTGGGCCCATATCGGAGCAGTCATCTTTATATCAATGCCGCAGATGGACAACTTCAGCACTCCATTGATGTAACTGAGGTTATGGTAGAAGGCTCTAAGCATATCCTCTGAGTAGGGACTGACGTACTCCGCCAAGCCACGTAGATGCAAAGCCTCCACCAGTGGGACTATATCAAATCCCTCCTCTGCAAAAAAACTGCATGTCCAGTGACTTAGGCTTGATCACGGGTTTGCCCGCAAAGTACTGAACGAAGGATCTGTGGGATGCTGCATTATTACCCAGGAGAATTCCGTATCAGAGATCTGTCGGCTGTGCCTGAGAACCGGATGTATCACCCTCCATCTGTGCCTTCGAACGTCTCTCGGTCTGAGGGTCAACTCGTCTGCGTGGAGGTATGATGACAACAAATACCTACAAAGATACAATATCGGTCAACAATCAAAAACAACAATACAATCAACAAGCTCACTGTTTACATCAATTTCACAATCAACAATACACAATCAACAATACAATCAATAATCAACAATCAACAATCAACAATACAATCAATATCGGTCAACGAAGACAATGTAATTGAAAGAAAAATGCACAATCAACAATCAAACTCCACGTAATCAATAATCTTCAACATCCATACACACAATAACATGTAATTTGTGCTTCAATCCCACTGTTTACATCAATTTCACATGCAAACATACACACATTGTTTCCGAAATGCACAAAAACATCAATTTAATCTATTACTTGTTCAAAAAAAACAACAAACAATTCAAATCAATGATCAAAACACTACATACCCAAAGAAAACAAACCCTAATCGATTACATGAACCATATCTTTAGAAAAACGGAGAAAATAGAGACAAATTCGCAATGGGTACCGAAAACCTACCGAAATCAACGCAAATGAGAGCAAATCTTTGATTTTTCCTCAACCCACGGCTTGAATCCGCAGCTTTCTGGCCAAAAATCACAATAGAGGAGAGTGGGGGAGCCCTAATCAGTTAAAGAAATGAGAAATGAGGGAAAATGAGGTGTTTGGCCTTTTTAAAAACTGATTCCGCGATATGTAATTGATTACGGCCCGTTCCGTAATCGATTACATCGTGTGGTAACTGCCACATTTGCCTTTTGATTTTATGTAATCGATTACGCCACTCATTGTAATCGATTACACTATGTAAATTTTATGTAATCGATTACTGAATAGTGATGTAATCGATTACATAGTGCAAAAAAATAAAAAAAAAAAGAGATCTGCCCCCTGTAATCGATTACATAAGGCATGTAAATGTAATCGATTACAGGGGGCAGATGAGTTAATACTTTTGCCTCAGTGGCATTTTGGTAATTAATTAATTAATTAAGAATTTTTCCGTACTTTTGCCTATAGTTTAACATTATATTTTTTAAGTAAAAGTTTGAAAAGGATAAAACTTTGTAATATCACCCCCAAAAAATAATATGCTTTTTCATTGTTTTGTTTGTTTTTGGTTTACCTTAAGGGTCTATTTGGTATTAGGGAAGGGGAGGGGAGGAAAAATTTTAATGAGTTTGATTTAAAAAAATTGGAGGAGTGGAGTTAAAAGTCTTTAATTTTTTTACTCTTCTATCTTGTGTATTTTATTTATTAAAATTTTTTAATCCCACTTATATACTTCATTTAATTAATTAAAACTTCCCCTCCCCTCCATTTCCCTCATGCCAAGTTGTTATAGAATATAAATAAGTATCGGAAGGATTGTTATGTTTGTTATTATGTTACAAATGCCACTAGCTGTTAGGGTAGGTAAGATTAACGTCTATTAATAAGCCCCTTAATGCTTGTATTCACATTTTCGACTAACTATTAGTAATGGATATGTTGAATCCCGAGATCATAGGGATTTGATATTGGTTGGGATGTGATTAGATAGGAATAGTTATAGATAGATTTATTAGATATTATTTTTTATGTAAATCATATAATTTCGGTTCTCCTCAATCAGAGATATTTTCGAATCTCTACAAATCATGTGTGATACTCTTATGTGTATATATATGTAACCTCATGGAGTGGAATAACATCTAAATTTCTCCAAACATCCTCAGAGCATCTGGAGAAATAATCAGCGTTCTTCTATTCCGTCATCGTCGAGCTTCAGTTCGAACTCATTTAGCCTAGCATTCTATAAAAAGTTGCGTCTTAATTTTGGTATTGCTTGGCCTAGCTCCCATCGAAGGTTGCGTTCTAGCTCTTACTTGGAGCTTTTCTTTTGCCATGCTATTGAATTTGAGCCTATCTTGTCTAGTTCTTATCGGCAATCTTGATTGTAGTCGACTGCTCCCACACCGTCGACGCCGACCATAGTCAACTAATCTCCAGTTTCCATTCTTAGTGAGTTGCAACCTTAGGAGTGCACATCTTCAATAGGTACCACTTTCGCCCCTCTCAAAATAGAACAGCTAGTGATGATGTCCACTATAACTGACCATGAAGCCTCTTCTTTGGTGCCACGAATTGGTTCTAATGATGTCTCAATGTTTTTGAAAAACTTACCAGCGACAGCTATAGAGAATGGGCTTACTCCATGTCTCTAGCTCTTGATGGTAGGGTAAACTCGAATATATATGTGGTGAAATTAAGATGCCTCCGTCATTAGACACCAAGGCGTTGTGAGTATAGAAGTTTGAGAATGCTTTGGTCTCCTCTTGGCTCGTCAATGCTATGTCATCATCAGCCCGAGAAACTTTGGAAGCAGTTTGGGAGGCATATAGTGACACAGGGAACATGTCTAGCATATTTGACTTTAAGGCAAAACTGTGGTAGCTGAAAGAGGACCACAACTCCCTTAATGACTATTATCTTGAAAAATCTTCTCTTTGTTAGGAATTGGATGCCTTGAAGAACAAGGTCCATCATTGTTGTGCTAATGCTGCAAAAGATCACGAGGAAAAAGAAGAAGAAAGAGTTTGAGTTGCTGGTTGGTCTTAATTTGATCTATGATGATTCTTGAGCACGGGCTCTTAGCCAAATATACTTACCTTTTGTTCGTGAAACCTACTCCATTCTTTTTAATGAAGAGGGCATGTGCAATTCTATGCTTAAAAATAATTCTTCTACTGTTCCAAATCTTTTGAAAAGAGCCTTAGCCCTTGTTGTTCGATCCACAAAAACTAGAAACTTCAAGGGTCGCCCCTTTTGTGACCATTGTCAAAAGCAAGGACACACCAAGGATGCATCCTAGGACCTCCATGGAAATCCTGCGGATTTGAAACCAAATAATGGGTGAGGAAAGGGCTATGTTGCTGAAGTTTCTAAGAGAGACGACTCATCTACTTAAGGTGATCAATTGAGCAAAATCCTGGAAATGTTAACGGCATTGCAGCACACAAAGCAGCCCACTACCATGGTTGTCAGTAGATGTAATTTTCTGAAAGCCCTAGCTGCGATTAAAGGATTATGTACAGGAAATTGTTGGATTGTTGGCTCAAGTGCTTTGGATCATATGACTAATAATAGGACTTTATTTTCATCCTACACTCCTAATTCTAAGGGATTGAGAGTAAGAATTGCTGATGACTCTGAATCTGTTGTAACTGAAATTGGCTCTATCAAAATTTTTGCTATGCTTACTCTCCAGTATTTGTTATATGTTACAAATTTGAAGTATAACATTTTATCAGTGAGTCAGTTAGCAAGTGATAAAAGATGCCATGCTAACTTTTTTGCTTCATACTGTCTTTTTCAAGAGTTGTTGACACTTGACAGGGACAACGATTGGGAGTGCAAAAGAGTTTGATGGCCTTTATATATATCTTGATGAAAGTGACGCTCGTAGTATTAGGTCTTGCAGTAAAGTGTCTCTCCATCGAACTAGTGAATTGGAGTCATGGCACAAACATTTAGGTCATCCAAATTTCAATTACATGCCTTAAATGTTTCCATCTCTTTGGTCTAATAAAGATGCATCTGATTTTTATTGTGATTCATGTGAAAAAAGTTATACATCATCGAACCCCCTTTTCTCAAAATCCCATACAAAGCATCCAAATCGTTTTCCACCATTTATAGCAATTTATGGGAACCATCTTGCAAACCAAACTGAACACACTCAAACTGATTGATCACGTTTATTGACGACCATACATGTGTAACTTGTAACTTAGGTCTACTTGTTGAAAGAGACAAAACAAAGGTGTACCAAACTTTTATCAATTTCCACAATATGATCCGAACCTAGTTGCAAACCCAAAATCATATCATACACACTGACAATGGGACTAAATACTTTAATTTGGTCTTATCCACCTTTCTTACTTACTATGGAATTGTCCACAAAAGCACTTGTCTCAACAAAATGGTATCGCTGAGCGAAAGGACCAACACATCCTTGACACAACTAGAGCTATCATGTTTAGTAGCAATGTTTCTAAATATCATGAGATGATGCTTTCCTCACTGCTACTTTTCTTATAAATCGCATGCCAAGCCGGCCCTTGTCCTACAAAACACCACACCAAGTACTACACAAATGTTATGACCTTCTATACCTTGAAAACAACTTGCCTCTTTGCGTCTTTGGTAGACTCACCAAGGACAAAAACAGTCACCACAAGCATGGTTTGATAGACTCACCTGAATCTTAAAGAGATAAGCAGTGTTGTTAAGATGTAGAGTCTACATAGAAACGGAAAGAGTGAGCAAAAACGTAAAATTATAATACGTAAATGAAACGAAAGAGTTTGTTACGTACTACAAAAAGAAATAAAATCCCTTATATAAAATCAAAACACACCAATACATTAAAGTCATCACAAATTTAAGTCCAAACACTCAAGAAAATAATTAAGTTCAAACTAAGTCATCATAGTACATATTAAAATGATTAATTTGGATTATGGCTCAAGTTATAAAATTTTCAGTTTAGTCCCTCTATGAAACTTTCTAAAAGTTTCAGTTTGGTCCCTGCATTAAACACTGTGTTTTGACCAAATAGGCCAGCTGACCTTTCTCCATTCAGTTAGTAGACCCGACATTAGAGAGAGTATATCATAGTGCCGCGACAGACCTTCGAGTTTCGACCCACGCACATAGACCTTCCTTCTCCACTTCCATTGCTGGCAGTTCTCACCTTCATGAAGCTCAGGTCAGGTTTGTGGCGCTGAACCTCTCGATGGTGTCAGGTCTCTTGGTCTGGTTTATTTTCTGCGGCGCCCCCCAACTCCAGTCACGTCTATCAGCTCCTCTTCTCACCGTGAAGGTGGTCATCGGCGGCAATAGTGAGGAAGATGAGGGCCATTGGCGACAAAGGAAGAGGCAACAAAGAAGAGGTTGAAGCTTTCGTCCTCCCCTTCTTTTTTTTAAGTAACTAAGTCAACTCGGTAAACTCTCCGAGTTAACTAGGTTTACCAAGTTAACACGGTGTTTCAACCGTTTCAACCCAAATGTTGTTCCTACCTCTGTCTTGACTCGTTTTTCAGCCAAAAAACATAAAAATGGACGTTTCTACGTTTCTACTCTACGTTTTTACAACATTGGAGACAAGGGTATACCCAAGGGCAAAGTGACCATATCGTATTCTTAAAGCATCATAAGGATGAGGTAGCTATACTAGTTGTGTATGTTGATGACATTGTTCTTATAGGAGATGATAAGATAGAAATTAGTCAAATCGAGAAAGCCCTTGCTTAAGAGTTCCAGATTAAAGATATTGGAGAGATGAAGTACTTTCTTGGAATGGAGGTTGCTTGATCAAAAAGAGAGGTCTGTAATTCTCATAGAAAGTACATCCTAAGTCTTCTAAAGGAAACATGGGTGCTAGGTTCTAGGCCTAGTGACACGCTATACGAGTTGACTAGATAAGTGAAGGGGACCTTTAGAAAGATGTAGACATGGGAAATTATCAGGGGATGGTTGGAAAACCAATCTCTTCCCCATACTAGACTAGACATTGCATTTGCGGTTAGTATGGTCAGCTAACATTCCCATGATCCTAAATAGTAGCATTTGAATGAAGTTTACAGGATCCTATGATATTTGAAGGGATCCCCAGCTTGTGGTCTGTTCTTCAAGAAAACTAATGGGTGGGATGTAGAAATTTTTACAGATGTCGATTGGGCAGGTGATCAAGATGACAAAAAGTCAACATCTGGGTATTGCATGTATGTATGGGTTAACTTGGTCACATGAAGGAGTAAGAAGCAAAGTGTAGTTGCAAGGAGCAGTGTTGAGGCTGAGTATAGGGCCGTAGCACTAGGAATTTTCGAAGGCATATGGCTATAACAAGTTCTTGAAGAGTTAAACCATGTCATGAACCAACCTCTCATACTCTATTGTGACAACATGGCTGCAATTAACATTGCTCGTAATCCAGTCCAACATGACTAGACCAAGCTTGTGGAGATTGATAGGAATTTCATAGGAGAAAAGATAGACAAAGGTGTTGTTCATTTTGAAGTACATTCTATCTAGAGAAAAGATGGCAGATATTATCACAAAAGGACTGCCCAGAGATAAATTTGACTACTTTGTTGGCAAGTTGGATATGCTCAACATCAGGAGTGTTGAATCTCGAGATTATCGGGATAGATATCGGCTGGGATCTGATTATATAGGAATGATTAAAGATGGATTTATTAGATATTATTTTTTTTGAAAATCAGATAATTTCGGATCTCCTCAATTAGAGATATTTTCGGATCTCTACAAACCATTCGTGATACTCTTATGTGTTTACATGTAAGGTCAGGATATCCAGCGCTGTGATAAGAGAATGAGCTGAAGGGCAAAATGTAATAAGCCGAAAGGCAGATTATTACAGCATTGAGGCCTATGTAACTAAGCGTTTGGAAAAATGGACTAGTGGTCCTGTATGGTTGAATACTACAGCTGGGTACATGATAGATAAGAATATGGTATGAGGAAAAGAAGTTGTGTGCTTGGTAAGCATGCATAGGAAAGAGATAGGCGGTAGGCCTAGGATGATTCCCCAAGGTATGAACATTCAAATTTCGAGGACGAAATTTATTGAACGAGGGGAGAATTGTAACATCCCAAATTTTAGACTTTGGAAATCAAGAATTAATTATGGAAGATTTGGCCTTAGAAATTTTAAAGAGTTAGAATTTGGAATTTGAAGCATGTTTTCCATAAATTAAAGACAATTGGGAATAATTGGCCAGAACATTTTGGTAGATAACCTGTTATGGCCAAAATAAATTATGGGAGATTTAGCTTGGATAAATGCTATAATCAATATATGGGAATTAAATTATGAGATCGGGGCCAAAATATTTCTGATAAGAATTATTTGAAATTAAGGCCTATTTATCCTTAATTTATTTCTAGAAAAGAATAAATTCAAGGAATATTGATAGGTGATAATTTTGGGCCTAAATATTTTAGATTAATATTTCATGGCCTAGGAAAAATAATTTGGGGGAAAGAAAAATCCCTATATTAATTAGGGATTATTTCCATAATTATTCAATAATTGCAAAGTAAATTTAATTGCAATTAAGATGTTGTTTTAAAATAAAATCTAAAGAACAAATGGGATAGTTGAATGGGCTTATGAAAACACATGTGGCCCAATATAATGATCCAGCCTATTCTCCATTAACCTTTGACCAGTCCAAAACAAAGGAAACAGAAGGCTATGTAATATGCAGAAGCAGTTCGATTTTTCTTTCAGCCACCGAAACAGCAAAGATCAAAAGCTCATAACAGATAGCATTAACATTAATGGATCCAAGCCGAACACCCAAGCCCACAAACCTGACCCAATGCCTATCTTCAGTTAACCGCCAAAGAACCGAAAAGAAGCAGCTGCCATTTCAAAAACGTAAATCACATTTATAAGTAGCAGGCAATGATGTTTATCCGGAACAGAGATCAGACGCCCCATACTCCTCGAGAGTCAAAAAGACCTTCGGACTAGTGGATAAAGGTGGATTGACTGTGTTACGGATATCTCATAAATGGGCTCAGCCCAATAACCAAAGAGCCTAGTCAAAATGGCTTCAGTTATGCTCATAACCGCTTCCTTGAAAATAGGAGTGATTTTATCAAGAATATCTATCATTATAGTAACCGCCTATGAAAGAAGGAGATTATTCAAAAAAGCATATTTTAATATCCCTAAAATAAAGGATAAATCCAACTGATTAAGATAGGGCCCAGGTACGCTTATAAATAGGGTAAACCCTTTACAAGGTACACACTTCTGAAACCCTAGCTTTTCTATTCACATAGAGCACACATACCACCCCCTCTGGCTATCATTAGCCTGCCGTATACTCTTGAACTACGTGGACTTTGATCCACACTGTGGTACGTAGGACCCTGGGATTTCACCCCTGGCCAAGTCCAACCCAACTTGTGATCCACACCGGATCATTGGCGCCGTCTGTGGGGACTGTAAAGTCCTATTCCCGTGACCCGTGATGGCTAATACCAGAAGCAAAAGCCACCCGCATGCACACGAGCAAGGTCAGGAACAAAATATTAATGAGACCCAACAGCAGGACGTTCAACAGGAACAAATTGAGGAGCCCCCGGACTCGAACCTCCCATCTCAAGATGGACGAGCAGGCCAAACGCTGGAAAATACTAACCATGCTGGTCCCTCAACAAAGTTTCAGATTGGCAGCCCGGACATACGGCTCCTACATAACATTGCTGAATAAATGTTGAAACGAATCGAGAATGTAGAAGAACGCGACAATCTTCAAAACCAAAAGATTGACCATATGATCGAGGTGATGAACCAAATCCTTAAACACTTACAAGACCCTCTTCAGGAGGAACGCCGGGATGATCGGCAGAATGAGGACGAAGAAACCAATCACCAAACTGTTGATCCCCTACAAGAGGACCATCCCCGGCAAGGCCGAATAGTTTCAACAAAAAATTCTCAGCAAAGTAATCACCAGGATGCGAGTCAGGAGGATCAAGCCTGGGTGCTTAGGAAAGACAGCCGTACCTCCGACAATCAGGGAATTCGGCTAGATTCCGGAAGGTACAAGATGTGGTATGGGGACGGAGGACAAAACAATAGCCCGTTCTCAGATGAAATTACGGAAGCTGAGTACCCAAGGAAATTTAATACATCCGACCTCCCTAGGTACGACGGAAGTCAGGATCCTCAGACACACTTGAATACTTTCGACACTGAGATGCTGGTTCGAGGATTCAAGGGGCCAATCATTTCCAGGCTGTTCACCTCAACGTTACGAGGAGCCGCTCAAATTTGGTTCCAGACTCTATCTCCCAAGTCCATTACCGACTTCAACGACCTGAGCGAGAAGTTCCTGCTGAATTTCGCGACAAGCAAAAAGCAACCCAGGTCGGTCTACACGCTGGATAGAATCAAGCAGCAACCCGGTGAAACCCTTCAGAAGTATTTGGATCGTTTCAAGGCTGCCGCATTGCAAATCCAGGGATTAACGGAAAGCGTCCACGTACACTTACTCATCTCGGGCTTAGATAGCGAATCCAGAATGGGGAGATCGGTTATATCTAGCGAGATCAAGATGCTGGAAGAATTCCATAGACGAGACAAAAAGTATCTGGACATCGAGCAGATGCAGATAGCCAACGCATCAGGAAAAGAGAGACAGAAAAGCCCACCCCCGAAAGGGAAGGACCGGGCAGCAAGAGATCGACCCAGGAACTCAGACCAGAAAACACGAGGACAAAGGCATGAGGGGAAGTATGAGAGATATACTCCACTAAATGTCCCTCGTTCACAACTATGGAGAGAGGTAGCCTTGACCGAGATGAGGAAGGTGGAGCGACCACGACACTTTATAACAAGGGTAAGTTGGACCGCACACGATTTTGTGAATTCCACAATGGACCCGGGCACACAACGGATGAGTGCTGGGACCTTAGAGATGCGGTTGAGAAGTTTATCCGAGATGGAAAATTACGTCAGTACGTTATCAAAACACAAGGGCAAAAAGCCAAGCGCAAGCAGACGGATCGGAGTACAAGCTCGGTCTCCCAGAGGAGAAAGCCGAACGAAGGCCGGAGAAAGCACGACAATGAGGACGAGTTCCCGGAAGCAGAGTTTGACTGCAATGTCATTAGTGGAGGTTACGGAGGTGGCGGCGATACCGCCAATCAGCGGAAGAAATACCTTCGGGAAGTCTTAACCATCAGGAGACGATCAACCTTCAAGCCGGAACCATCGCAAACAGAAGAGCCTCCTAAGCTGTTCTTTACTCAGGAAGATTTGAGGGACGTAATCCCGGGTCATCAAGACGGACTGGTCATAACCGGCCTCCTGGGAAAATGCCGTGTAAAGAAGATATTCATCGATCCTGGCAGTGCGGTGGATATCATCTTGTAGGACGCCTTTAAGCGCATGGACCTCGACCCAGAAAATCTAAAGCCGTGCAGGACAACCTTAATCAGGTTCAACGGAGAGGATACAAGTCCCAAAGGGTGTATAAAGCTAAAAATGACCTTGGGCTCTAAAGAAGCCTTTAAGACTGAGCGAGTCAAGTTTATTGTAGCGAATTTCCCTTCGTCCTACAATATAATCTTAGGCAGACCAACTATTCATAGTTGGGACATGCTCATCTCAACTAAGCATCAGAAGCTGAAAATGGTAAGTCGGAAGAATGAAATTGTCACCATCAAAGGTGATCAGAAGGAATCCCGGCAATGCTACTTCTCGACGGTTAAAAACAATGAACCCAGAACATCCAGCTCGCAGCAAAAAGGAATTCAAAATTCAGCGCCAATTGCGTCGAGCTCGGTCAACGTGGTATAGCTGGATGTAAGAGAAGAAGCAAAGTTGATGAAAACAGAGCCTGATGGAGAGCTCACAGACTACCAACTAGGAGAGGAGCCCGGACAAATAACCAAGATCGGGAGTTCGCTTGCCGAGCAAGAAAAAATCGAGCTCAAAAAACTGTTATGGATGAACAAGGACGTGTTCACATGGAAACCTTCAAAGTTACTAGGTGTCGACCAGGCATTCTATTGTCACAAATTGACCATAAATCCATGATATACGCCGATCTCGCAGAAGAAAAGAAAGATTGCACCGGACCGACAGAAAGCCCTAGCCTAGCATGTAAGAGAACTGCTGGATGCGGGATTCATCCGGGAAATCCAGTATACCACATGGTTATCAAATGTGGTAATGGTCAAGAAACTCAATGGCAAATGGAGGGTGTGCACCGACTACACCGATCTTAAACAAAGCATGCCCCAAGGATGTTTACCCCATGCCAAATATTGACCAACTGGTGGACAATTCTTCGGGATTCCAGCTGCTCTCATTCATGGATGCGTATTCGAGCTATAACCAAATAGCTATGCATCCCGAAGACCAGGAAAGAACAGCTTTTATCACGGAAAAAGCTAATTATTGCTATAATGTCATGCCTTTCGGGCTGAAGAACGCAGGAGCTACTTACCAGAGGATGATGAATCAAGTGTTTGAGGCACAGCTCGGCAGGAACGTCAAAGTTTACATCGACGATAAGATCGTTAAGTCAGTTAAGCGATCCGACCACATCTAGGATTTGCAAGAAACATTTGATAAGCTCCGAGATCACAGAATTCGGCTTAACCCAGCTAAATGTGCATTCGGGGTACCAGCGGGTAAATTCCTCGGATTCCTGTTGACAAACAGGGGGATTGAGGCCAATCCGGATAAATGTCAGGCCGTCCTCAATATGGCTGCCCCAAAAAACAAAAAAGAGGTACAGCAGTTGACTGGCAGACTGGCCGCGCTGACAAGGTTCTTACCAAAATCGGCAGAAAATGCTCTTCCTTTGTTCAAGTTATTGAAGAAGGAAGCACAGCATGGAGAATGGAACTCAGAGTGTGAAGCCGCGTTTGACAAGATCAAAAAATGCCTGTCATCACCACCCATGCTGTCGAAACCCGAGCCCGGGGAAGATTTGATATTATATCTATCCGTGGCCCCAGAAGCAGTAAGTGCCGCCCTGGTGAGAGAAGATTCGATGGAACAAAAACCGATTTACTTTACAAGTCGAGCTTTGCAAAGTTCTGAGCTAAGATATCAAAGGTTGGAAAAGGTGGCCTTTGCGCTCCTCACTGCAGCGAGGAGATTACGTCCCTACTTCCAGGGGCATAGAATAATTGTGCGAACTAGTCAGCCGATACGCCAAATACTCCATAAGCCTGACTTGGCAGGAAAAATGACCAGTTGGGCTATCGAATTGTCCGAATTCGACATAGTATATGAAGCTCGGCATGCTATTAAATCCCAGGCTTTTGCCGACTTCATTACAGAACTGGTACTAACAGAGGTAGTCCCAAAAGTCAACCTTAACATTTGGAAAGTATTTGTAGACGGCTCGTCAAACGCCAAAGGGAGTGGAGCCGGGATCATAATCGAAAGCCCGGAAGGAGTCGCCATGGAACACTCCCTACAATTGCACTTCAAAACGTCCAATAATCAGGCCGAGTATGAGGCTGTATTGGCCGGGCTATCACAGGCAAAAGATAATGGGGCCAGGCGGGTTCATCTCTCCACCGACTCTCAACTAGTCGCGGCCCAAATCAACGGTTCATACACGGCTAAGGGACCCTTGCTAATCAAGTATCTGGGAAAAGTCTGAGAGGCAATGGCCGACTTCGATGAGGTCGTAGTCACCCACATCCCCAGGGGAGAAAATGCGAGGGCAAATATCCTCTCCAAATTAGCAAGCACCAGGAACCCGGGAAATAATCGGACTGTAATACAACAAAGTCTGAAGGAGCCCACGTGTATCATCGTCATTGCAGCAGCAGAAGACTGGCGAAAGCCCATCTTAAATTACCTGGAAAAGGGAGTTAGCCCAGACGATCCCAGGGAAGCAAGGCAAATAGCACAGACCGCGTTAATGTACACGGTGGTCGATGACCAACTATACCGAAAAGGCCTCCAATCCCCAATAATGAGATGTTTAAACCAGGCAGAGGCTGAGTACGTGCTATTAGAGATACATGAAGGGATAAACGGACAACACATGGGGGCAAAGGCGTTAGCCCGGAAAGCCCTAAGGGCTGGATATTACTGGCCGACAATGGTCGCGGAGTCCAGAGAGCATGTACGGACATGCGAAAGCTACCAAAAACATGCTCGGATCCTCTGGCCACCTTCGACCGAGTTGAAGACCATCACGGCTCCGTGGCCATTCTTTAAATGGGGTATGGACCTCCTTGGACCGTTCAAATCGGCCGTAGGGCAACTAAAATGGCTTGTGGTAGTGGTGGATTATTTCACTAAGTGGATCGAGGTCGAACCACTGTCAACCATCTCGGCCGCTCGAATACAAAAATTCTTCGAAAGAAATATTGTTGCAAGGTTCGGGATTCCTGCCGAGATCGTAACTGACAACGGTACTCAATTCGTTGACCAAGGCTTCCAGAGGTTGATGTCCGAGCTAGAAATCAAGCACCATTTCGCCTCGGTAGAGCATCCGCAATCTAATGGGCAAGCCGAGGCAGCCAACAAAATCATTGTTGACGGGCTCAAAAAAAGGATGACCAATGCAGAAAGTAACTGGGTCGAGGAACTATACTCGGTACTCTGAGGATACCGAACTAGTGTCCAAACCTCGACCCAGGAAACACCCTTCCGAATGACATATGGATGCGAGGCCATGATCCCGGTTGAAATTGGGCAAACATCATGGAGGAAAGCCAAAGTCATGGAGGAGGGAGAACACGCTAACATCAAGCAGTTAGCAGTCGAGCTAGACCTCATCGATGAAGTCAGAACGACGGCACACTACCGAGATCTGGCAACAAAGCAGCTGGTGACGGCTAAGTATAACCGCAAAGTTAGACCATGAGCATTCGATAAAGGTGACTTGGTATTACGCAGAGCGGATATCGGAAATAAGATTGCCCGGGACGGAAAACTTGCAGCAAACTGGGAGGGTCCTTACCGTATTTCAAACAAAATAGGGCCTGGGACCTATGTCCTTAAGACATTAGATGGCACGCCCATTAAATGAACATGGAACGCGGGTAAACTAAGGACTTACTACAGCTAAAGACCGGGATATACTCGGAATAAGCGCACAGCGGATGTCAGTGGTGACTGAGAACCGCTTTTCAGTTTCAACGGATGTCGGTGGTGACCGAGAACCATTTTTTATTACACATTGTTTTGCTTTTGGCAGTATTTTCCGTTGATTTTAAATTCTGTGTAATCCCGATTATTTTAATCAATAAAAAAAGGTGGTTCAATTCATGGGCCAACCAAGTTGTTACTTGTGAAATCAATGCAAAGATAAGCCGTGACAAAGGCAAGATAATTAAACAAAGACTTGGATTTCGCGATCCCGGTCATGATAAGATTTGTCAACAAGTCTTATAAACGTTACGATGCATCAGAACTGTCCCCTGGGGTGGTGTGAGATTTCCATAAAAGATCCTGATCAGGTCGAAATGTTTAGGCTCCTATTCAAAAAGGATATTAGGGCCCGAACATGTGGCAGTTGGCTACCATCTCGGTAAGGTACTTTACAAGATAAAGTGCTTAGATGATTTTTGAAAATCGTCTGTTGTTTAGAATGCCCGACCATTAATAAGCGTGGCCCGTTTGTTAAAACATCGGTTGAATATCCAGCAGATTCTGCGCAATATATCTTGACTTTGGCCAAGTCATAAAATAAAGAACCGAGCTTCGTGCACGGATTACGTTCCACTTTACTCATCAACTGGTGAATTAAAACGCGAGTTTGGTTTAAAGGATGAAAATAAAAACTGACAAGATAGACGAGCTGAAGATGCTAAGAAATGTCCGGGAACACCGGCTTGTCATGGTATTAATTTTGAGGACTTTGGCCCCAGATTACAGAAAAACAAAAATGAAAGTGAAAATACTACATAACAAAGGAAAAAATAAAAAGGTCCTAGAAGGACAGCATCAAAATTGGGCTTGGCCGGGCACAGGAGAGCCAGGGGCGTCAGTCGTCGGAGCATCTTCCTCAGCTAATTGACCACGGTCATTCTCCACGAGATGCTCGGACTCTTCGACCGGAGAAAGCGGCGCTGGTATAAATTGCCCGTCCTCTACCGAAGATCTGAAATCCACAGCGTCCAAATTCATCGTAATATCGGGATTCAGAGCTCGGACTTGGGCCAGGTATAGGTTGAAAGCTTCAGCAGCCGTCTCCACAACCAAGACTTCTAGCTTATCCACCTCGGCAGCAGACGCCACTAGCTCGACCTTGGAAGCGTCGAGGTCGGAGTGGGCGAGATTGAGGTCTTTCACCACCCCCGCATACTGACCCTGCAGGGTGTGCAGTGAGGCATTCAGGGTGTCTTCTCGGGCCTGAGTGGCGTCAAGCTCGGCGGAGAACCAATCCCTTTCAGTAAGGGCCTTTGATAGCTCCTCCACCGTCTTTATCTGCGCCTCTTCCGCTTTTAGGCGCGCCTCCTCAGCCTCCCTTTGCCTAATCTCGGCCTCTTTCTTTTCAACCCGAGCCTTGGCAATCTCGGCTGCAGCTTTGGCGTATTTATGCTTAACGGCAGTATAAGCGTCCAACACGCCGGCCGTCTCCATTAGATGGTCCTGCAGCACCTGCAGGTGATCGAGGTCGGAGTCGGCAAAGGCCTCACCACTGAAATACTTGCTGGGGGGCTTCACCGCGTATTTAAGCTCCTCCGAGACCCCATCAGTCTACACCTCACCCCGCGAGTGAAGGCGAGACTTGCTAGGAAGTGGGGGAGGAGGGACGCTTGTGGCAGCACCGGCGTCCGGGACAAAGGCCGGACTCTCTTCTTCGACCGGAATCGATGATGTTGCCACCGACTTCGATCGCTTACGCGGAATGAGGTCCGTATGGCCCGGAGAGGACGCAGCCCTCTTCTCAGCAGTAGTTTTGGCAGGCGAAGGAGCAACCACAGCCTTCTTTTGGGAAGAGGACTCCCCTTTCTTTTTGACCTTAGCCCGGAGCTTCTCGGCCAGTTCTTGGAAAGAAGCCTTCCCTATGTCGGGCACTACAAAAAACATAACGAACATCAGAAAGGACAAGAGACACCAAAAAAAATCCAAAGAACAAACAACCAACAGAAATCATACTCGGTGGGTACAATTCCTCCACCGACAGTCGGATAAAAATCCAGGAATCAATGACATCCCTCCCGACCACATGATCAACTAGAGCTATCACAGTCTCAACCTCGGCCGGCTCTAGGCTATCATCGGAGGATGCAAAAATGTTCTGGTCTTGGTCATAGTGAGTTTTAGACCAATACAGAGGAAACAGCAGCTCCACCGAGCTGGAATCGACACCCTTGAGAAACCACGGTTTATGACCGGGTTCAACACTAATTTTGAAAAAAGAAACCTTAAAGCCTTTCCAGGTGTCGGTTGCCACATGGAAAAGCTTCTTGTCCGGTTTCCCCCGGAAAGAAACCCAACCCCTCTTTTCTTCAGGCTCCCCGGGTTGACGAGCCTTTTGGATATTAAAAAAGTAAAAGAATGTTCCGATGGTGGGAGTACGATTTAAAAATCGGCAAAGCCGCTCGAACGTAATAATGAAACCCCAGGAGTTAGGGTGAAGCTGAGTAGGGGCCAGTTGAAGAATGTTTAAAAGATCTACTTGAAACCTAGAAAATGGAAAACGAAGGCTGAGTTTTTTAACGAAATCTAGGTAGAAGAAGAAAAAGGAACGCTCATTCCCTTCCCGGGCAATGCACACCGATTCAGAAGGGCCGGGAAGAGATAAAGAACAATGATCCCGGTCCCCTAATGGGAGCTCGGCGATCTGATTGGTCGTGGCTTTCGAGAGCCTGGATAGCACCCCGGTCGCAACCCAGTCATACTTTTCAGCAAGATGACGTGGAATACTGGCGGCCGCTGACTCCACGAATCCGGAATCCTCGACAGGACGGGGAGAAGTTGACATACTACCTAGAAAAGGTAAAACAAAAATAAATTAGAAACGAGGAAGATGATACCCGAAGGTAGTAAAGCGGGACGGGTAGAAAAGGCTTCAACAACCTGCGGTTGGATATGCCGGCATCGCGAAGCTATTTCCTCAGCTTCCCATGACCGGCCAACCATCGTGGCCTCAGATATCAGCCAGGAACATTCCTCGCACGGGCCGATAGGCCGGGTAAGGGAGATGAGGGGCTCCGCGCGTTGAGGAAAGGAAGAAACGAGTAGAGGAGGATTTTCCCTCCTACTCTTTCCCAAGGGCGGCTCTAAAGAAAAAACCCTAGTGGCAACAATCCCCCGGCCTAGACTTTCGGGCTCCACCGACTCAGACCGACCTCGAGCCCTTCCCCTAACCCGACCAGACCGTCCTGGTTGACTACCACCTTCTCCGCCATAACCACGGAGAACGTTTTCCCTCTTTTGTTCTTCGGTCAGAGGTTTCCCGTACAGCCACCAAGCTGTCCGGGGAGGCATGCGCTGAATAAGCTCGGCCTCTTTTGGGGAAAAAGCATTTGGATTAAAAGGCGGAGGAGAACCTTGATGGCTCATCCCGAGAAGATAGAATTTAAACAGGAAACCGAAAACCAAAGACGGAGAAAAAGGATTGAATAGACCAGAAGTTCAGAGAAGTTCAAGAACAAAGCAGAAGCCAAAACGCAAAGGGGAAGAAACTTGAAAGAACTCACAATAACCTACCCAGAAAAAAGAAAGACCAAAAGATAGAGAAAGAAAGGAGAAAACAGAGCCAAATAACCAGAGAAGGAAACAAGGAAAATACCTGGTTTGAGATAAGTTAAGGGAAGAGGAAATGCGCGAGCCACGAAGACCAGAAATGGGAATCTGAGAAAGATGAACTGGTGACTGGTTGCAAGTTTCTCTCAAAAAGAAAACTCAAGGTTTGGCGGTTTTCAAAATAGAAGAAGCGGAAAGTCGAAGGCTCTTATAAGCAAAGCAAGCAGGCGGATGAGAGTCAGGAAACTCAACCGCCAAAGGCCCAAAGATCCCATACACAAATGGTGACGTGGACGTTAAAAGGCGTGCGCATTTAATGCTGATGTTAAGCAAACACGAAAACCAAGATAGTGGGGCAGTTGCTCCACTCAGAGGCCGGCTAATAAACATCAAATCAGCAGGAGGCAATGATGACACTCGTGGCCTCGAGATAAGACGAGCGTTGGATCAACAGATGAGGCGGACAATGATCCCGGATTGAAATGCTCACGTGGCCGACCACGTGAATACACCCCCGGTCGTCCGACCTAACTCCCCATGCAATCTCAAACTTGGGGGCAACAAGTCCTGATCCACGAAAAACTGGACAAAGTACCTGTAAACAGGGAGTAAGACCAGGTAGAAATATCAATACTACCCGACACCAATAAAGAAGGAAAGTTCGAGAAGGCATGGGAGGAGTTCGGCCTAGAATCAAAATTATAGAACATTAATGTTCTCTCAGGATAGCAAACGAATGCAACCCGCGTTAACCGGGCTGGGGGGGCACCCGTGTCCCACCCAAATAAACCGGAATGCAAATTGATGACAGATGGGGTAGCCCAGGGACCAAAAATGTCCGACCTCGGAAAAAGAACTAGAAATCAAAAACTTCAGAACGACGAAATGAACTAGAACACAGGACGTAACCTGACAAATACATCCCGGCTGCTCGGAGCCCTGAACAACCGGGCTGGGGGGCAACTGTTATGGATATCTCATAAATGGGCCCAGCCCAATAACCAAAGAGCCTAGTCAAAATGGCTTCAGTTATGCTCATAACCGCTTCCTTGAAAATAGGAGTGGTTTTATCAAGAATATCTATCATTATGGTAACCGCCTATGAAAGAAGGAGATTATTCAAAAAAGTATATCTTAATATCCATAAAATAAAGGATAAATCCAACTGATTAAAGATAGGGCCCAGGTACGCTTATAAATAGGGTAAACCCCTTACAAGGTACACACTTCTGAAACCCTAGCTTTTCTATTCACACAGAGCACACACACCACCCCCTCTGGCTATCATTAGCCTGCCTTATACTCTCGAACTACGTGGACTTTGATCCACACTGTGGTACGTAGGACCCCGGGATTTCACCCCGGGCCAAGTCCAACCCAACTTGTGATCCACACCGGATCAGACTGGATCTTCAAATGGCTATAAAGCCATTCCATTTCAGCTCATTTCCATTTGTTTTCATCTGTTCGGTGTTCACAGAGAGAAACCGTAGAGAGAGAGAGAGTTGAAGAGAGATTAGAGAAGGAAAGGGAGAGTATACCCGAAACTCTTATTCCTATGTTTTGGCCAACGAAGATCAGAGGAGTATACCAGCATCGGTTCATCACCTTTGAAGCTTGGAAAACCGAAGGTGATTCTCATCCTCCCTTCTCCTTCGTTTCTTGTCATCGTGTAGCTTAGGTTAAAGCCAAGTAAATCTGATATAAAGCAAGAACAAACAGAAACCGAAAACAAAAGAAAAACAGGGGCTGTTCGGATTGTTTTTCTTCTCTCGGAATCATTGTGTTTTCTACCTTGGGGACTGCCAAACTAATATAGATATATGTATTTGATTGTGCATGTGTCATTTTGTTGTCACTTAAACATGCATGCTGGAGTTTTCTGCCGTCGGGTGTTGCTGCATGAAAGAGGATGTTATTTTGCTGTCAAGCATGTTTTTCTGTTGTCGGGTGTTACTTTCTGTTTGTCGTGTCTTCTTTGCTGCATAGGTATTAAAAGGAAGAAGAAAAATGCACTGGATATATATGTGTTATTGTTTAAGTGTGTGTCAGGTTTCATTTTTGTTGCTTTGACCTTCGGGTGTTTATGCAAAAAGAGAACTTTTGGATTATATATATATACATAAGTTTACCGAGGGTATCCTAGAAAAAAGAGAGAGAAGTTTTTGGTTTTACAAACTTATATATATGTGTGTGGCGCGTCTGTGTGTCTGCATGAAGAAAAAGGAAGAAAATGAATGGCTATATGTCCCAGTGTGTGTGTGGGCCGTGAGCTTTGTGGATATGCAGAGGAAAGAAAAACATTTATATGTGATCTTGTGTGTTTGTTGTGTCTCTTTCTTGCATGGTAGCTGTACGTGAGAATCAGTATATATAAGATAAACATAGATAAAAGATGAAACGTGGGTGCTGTCTTGAGTCCAAGGAAAAGAAAAATAAATGCTTTTGCTGTTATTTTCTGGAAACATGGTCTCGGTTAAAACAAGATATCAAGGACCCAAATGTTTTGCTTGCTATTTTGCAATTGTTTTATTGTATGGGTGATGTGTTATCTGTGAAGGAGAAGAGGGGGGAAAAAAGAGAACGCTGAATGTATCTCTGGATATACATGGTATTGCCAAATGTAAAGTTGGAGTAGGTCTTATTAAAATAAAGTACTTTGCATGAAAATAATAAATGGGGAATTATTATTGGGAATATAATAATAATAATAAGAATAATAATAATAGTAATAGTAGTAGTAATAATAATAATAATAATAATAATAACAAATAATGTTATTATTATTGGAAAGAGGGAAATAACTAATAAATAAGGAATTATCATTATTATTATTATTAGGATTAACAACAACAACAATAATAGAATTATTATTGTTAGGGAGAAATTAAGGGATTAATAATCATTAATCCTTTAAACTAATTCGCGTAATTAGTTTATCCGCGATTCGAATAAGTGACTGACAACAATAATAAACATTTTTAGGCAGACCTTGATATTGATCTGATCCCATCAACTTCAGTACAGAGGAAGGGGTACACGGTTGAGGTAGGTAACTCTAATCTTATAATCATGTATGTAAATGTTTATGCAATAATTAGTTGATCATGTATGCTGGTTGAATTACATGTTTATGTTTTCCTGGCCATGGATTTGAGACTGTGGTCTCATGGGGTTGCGTGTCCTAGACACAGGCTGTGGTCCTTGGTCGTTAACTGCGGTTATGGTTATGTGTAATTTCTTCCATTCTTTAACATGTGCTATTATGTCATCTTTATTTTCATACATGTGCATGAGATTAATTGTTACTCTGGGGTCCATTCATTTAGACTCCAGTCCCCTAAAAGATACAGGTAGTTGGTTCGGGATCAAAAAGGCAAAAGCAGTTGTAAGGACTACAGTGGATCGGAACTTCCTGGAAAATAGGATTAGTTAGATTGTATTTAATGTTTATCATTCGTCTGTTTTGGATTAATGTATTAACATCCCTCTATGAGATAGATATAGAATCGCGAAAAATTAGTCCGTGTTTTTCAAACTAAGTTATTTCAAAAACTTCTATTACAAAATAAAGTCGTCCAAATATTCTCGATGCCTGTCGCCGCGTTAACTCTGACAAAAATAAAGGCCCCAAAGGCTGGGCGTCATAGTATGGTATCAGAGGGATTGATTTGAACAAAGTCTTTGAAAAGGGATTTGACAAAACTTAGTATTTTGAAAACAGAATGAGGATTTACAAGGGTAACTTACCCCTCTGACGTACCATACGAGTTCTATCGTATGCATAACAGACGGCTGAGGGCGCGCATCGTTGGAAAGCGAGTACCCACCGTACCCAAACATATAAAATTGCGCTAAAAGCATAATGCTAACGTACTTGTGGATCATCCATCCATAAGGAATTCAGAAGCATAGAGGATGGCACAGAGTATGGGATCTGTTGCTAATCCTAGAGCTTCCAATTTTAAAAACTAGGATGTAATTAAATTTCCATATGGAATTTAGAAGAGAAAGTTAAGTACATTCATTATGAGAATGTACAGCAGGTAAGGAAACCTAGAGGACTAGTATGCCCTTAGGCGATTAAAGTTTGATACGTGAAGCCCTAGGTCCTGTGAGACTGACATGTACATAGGCTGGCTGGAGCACATGGTTAATGGGTGATGGATTACGAACATTATCCTAAAATAACTGGAAGGCTAAGATGGGAAAAGACTAGGTGAGCCTTGTGAATGCCCGAAGGATACGGATAATGTTTTGAAAATAGCCAATGACCATAATCACTGGTTTTCCTAAGTGTTGAGGACTGTGGAGTCGAGTAGGCTCTACAATGACATTTTCCTTAAGTAGGGGAATTCAGAACCAAGTAGGTTCTGCGTTTATTTTCCTAGCACTATGGGATTCAGGACTCAGAGGGTCCTGTGTTGTTGGATCTTGTGCCGGTATCCAATGATACATGGACTTATACTGGTAGTAGTATCCTTATAGCAGATTGACACCCATAAGTTAAGAGTATATATTTAGGTAAGAGAAATCTTGGGCGTGAGATCTTTGGGAAGTATCATGGGAATTTTGGATTCCTTTAATTTGAGGCCTAAGTACTTGGAGGCAAGTGTGAGCTTGCATATGCTGATTTGAGGACGACAAAAACAACAACAACAACAACAACTAAGTGAATTGACAATGGGTAGATGGTGATCCTTAGGGATACCATGATAAATCAAGTATGAAGATAATTGAGTATAGGCTTGAATCTGATCTAATTTGAAATAGTGCTTAGATCAAGCCGTGATTGAGGTTGCCTTAGATTTCAATACCTGAGAGTTATTGAACAAAATGACCTTCTAAGAATAGTTGTCTAGTTCCTGGTCATGTTTGAAAATTTAATGTTGAATTTGCCAATGCACCTGCTAATTTTGTAAAAAAATTTCGAAAGAAATGATTTCAACAAAATTTGAGATCAAGATAGTGGTCACTTTTGAAATGATGTTGTCTCATACAGGGGTTTGGTAGTGAAAGTGGAAGAAATCACCAAGAGGGGGGTGAATTGGGGATTTTAAGAATTCTTTTCAACTCTTAAAAATGAAGCTTAAGAAATGGATAATAAAAGAGTAGAAAAAGAAAAGCTTAGACACATAGAATTTATACTGGTTCGGTCTCAACCTTGACCTACGTCCAGTCCCTAGATACCTTCTGGGTGTTTCCACTAATTCAACATATTTTCAATTACAACAATGAAGACCAGACACAATCCTAATCATCTAGGACTTGCTCCCCCTTACACTTTGTGATTGAACAACCCAACTCACAGGTTCCACAACCTTGAGTTCTCACAAACAAATGCTTTTAAAAACTTACAAACTCTCAAAAGAGTAGATAAGGATAAACACTGAAGAACAGGTTGAAAATAACAGTATAGACTCAAATTTCAAAGTATAATCAAGATAGCTTCATTGTGTCTTTTGCTTTGAGTTTTCACAGCCTTTTATAGACTGAATGGATAAGCTAGCCGTTGCAATTCTTTCTCTAATGTTCAGCTGCAATTCTGGAAAAATGGCAGTAGCATATTTTGCTCTGTTCTTTGAATTCTTAGCTGGAATCTTGGAATTTAGTTGTTGCAGAACGTCTTCCAGATTTTTAGCCATTCCATGATCTTAATTCGACCGTTTTGAAGTGATCTTAATGTGTTGCAACGATCTGAACTGAACATCTGGGATAAGGGAGAAGAATAAGCCTGTTCTTGGTTCTTCATTTAATGCACTTATTCTGGATCTTGATCTCACCTTGATCTTGGCTAAACCTTATCTGAAAAACACTCAAAACTTCATCAAGGACATTAGAAACAATAATATCATATCATGAAATAATTTCAGGAAGACCCATTAAGATTTCGCAGATCAATATCATTTGATTTTTCAAAATCCCCGATGCAAACTTGAGTTTGTTCTTCCAGACTCAAGTTTGGGGTTCATCCAAAAAGCATGTCCGTTGATTAGAGGTCTAAACTTGCAGTCTGTAAAAGCTAACTCGAGTTTGGCTTTTACAGAGAAAACTATCGGGCTTTGGACTTGGCATGGAATTTTGGTCCTGCTCCTAGACTCGAGTCAATTAGTGACTGACTCGAGTTTGGGTCTATGTTTGAAGAACAAGCCTAAGTTCTTGATTTTCCAGACTGGAGTTTAGGAGACAGACTGGAGTTTTGGAAAGATGGTAGAAATTCGAGTGTTTCTCTATTGTCCTAAACTCGAGTTTACAATGACAGACTCGAGTTTATGTTTGAGCTGAAACTATTCAAATCTTTCTGTTTGGTCTAGACTGGAGTTTGTAACTCTAGACTGGAGTTTATAACTTGGCCTGGAACTCGAGTGTCTTTTTGTTTGGTCTAGACTGGAGTTTAGGAATCCAGACTCGAGTTTGGCTTGCTTGGGATTCTGAGTGCTCTCTGTATCTTCCAGACTTTAGGTTTGGTTTTGCAAACTGGAGTTTGGCTTGTTGTGAAAATTTCTGATTGCTTTCTGTAACTCCTCAAACTCGAGTTTACATACCTAAACTCGAGTTTGCCTTTGACAGTGAGATTTTCATATTGCCAAAAAACAAACTTCATATTAAGTTTACAATTGCTAGTTATCATCAAAACACATTGAGAACTAATAGGTAGAACCCGAGGTTTGAAATTGAATTTTGAACTGTGTGGTGGTAAAGCAATACGAAAACTAGAAGAGGTCGGAAACTGTAGTAGATGTACTCAGTTTGCTGGATCTTACTAGATGTTTTAGAATGTTTTTGAATCACTAGCCATTATTGAAAGTTCTTTTAAGGGGATTAGTTTTGAAAAGCCGATACTCGCACCAGCAGTGTATGCATCCAATCTAAGAATTTTGCCTTATTGGTTAAACGACACACGTGCACGACAACAGCTGCAGTTGTGTCATCCACGGTAGTGTGTCGATAAACACGTTTGATTTGAATTTTTATTTCTAAATGAAATACATGTTATTTATGCCTCTAAATGTTTGTTTGCTTCTAAATTTTAATTGTTTGATGTTTTTCTTATACCTATTTTTTTGTACATTGATTCAGTTGTCATTGTCACTATGTGATTCCCCCTTATTTTGTATGTTTATTTATTTATGAATAATCATTCTTTAATTAGATTTTTCATTATTTATTAATAATTTATCATTCATTTGTTTGCCTCTATTTAATTTTGTTATTTTTTTTATTGTTATACATTATTTTATATTTTATCATTCTCACTTCTCACTTGTAATAATTAGATTAGTCATTTATTTATTTATTTTCTTTGATAATATATTTCTGTTTTTTTATCAATGGATTGAACCCTCTCTTTTATGATTTGATCTCATCCTCCCTTTATTATTTGTTATTTATATTCATAATTTCACATGATTTTTAATTGATAAATAAAGTACATGTTATTTATTTTTTGATAAAATTATTTATAATATTTATTTATAAACGGTTAATAGTTTATTATTTTCATGTTTACCTAGAAAAAATACATCGATTGTCATTCTCACTATGTAATTCCCTGTGTTATTTATATTTATTTATTTATGAATAATGATTTTTTAACTAGACCTTTCATTTAATAATTTATCATTCATATGTTTGTCTCTATTTATTTTTGTTATTTTTGTTATTATTATATAGATTGTTTTACATTTTATCATCCTCACTTTGCAATTGTTAGTTAGCCGTTTATTTATTTACTTTCTTTGATAATATATTTTTGTTTTTTATTTAAGGTATTGAACCCTCTGCTTTGATTTCATCCTCCCTTTATTATTTGTTATTTATATTAATATTTTCATATAATTTTTTATTGATAAATAAAGTACATTTTTTTTTGATGAAATTATTTATAATGCATGTACTTACTGTTAATAGTCTATCATTTTCATGTTTACCCAGAAAAAAAATGTTTGCATTTATATGGGGTTTTTCTTATACCTATTTTTTTAGACATCAATTCAGTTGTCATTCTGTGTTACTTATATTGTTTATTTATTTATGAATAATCATTCTTTAACGATACTTATTATTTAATAATAAATTTATCATTCAGCTTGGGTCTATTTAGTTTTATTATTTGTTTATTATTATACAGATTGTGTGTGTTTATTAATAATTTATCATCTATGTCTCTTCTTTCTTTTGTTATACAGTTTTTGTGTGTGTCTGTTTGTGTGTTATTTTTAATTTATTATTCATCTGCTTGCCTCTATTTAGTTTAGTTTTTTTTTTATTGTTATACATATTTCTTGTGTGTGTCTCTGCCTATGTGTGTTTGTGTGTTTGGTTATGGTTCATTTACTTGCCTTTATTTGGGTTTGTTATTTTATTATTGTTATACTGTGCCTCTGTCTCTGTTTGTTTGTCTGTTTGTCTGTGAGTACGTGTGTTTGTCTGTGGTTGTGTGTGTGTTGTTATGATTCATTTGATTGCCTCTTATTTACTTTTATTTTATTTTATTGTTATGCAGATTTCTTGTGTGTGTCTCTCTGTCTATGTGTGTTTGTGTGTGTGTCTGTTTGTGGTTGTGTGTGTGTGTGTATTTGGTTTTGATTCATTTTCTTGGCTTTATTTATTTTTTGTTATTTTTTTATTTGGTTATGGTTCATTTGCTTGTGTTTGTTATTTTGTTATTGTTATACAAATTGTATGTGTGTGTGTATCTCTATCTCTGTGTGTTTGTCTGTGGTCGCATGTGTCTGTCTGTGGTTTTGTGTGTGTTTGGTTTTGATTCATTTTCTTGTCTGTATTTAGTTTTGTTTTTTTATTGTTATACATATTATGTGTGTGTGTGTGTGTCTCTGTCTCTCTGTGTTTGTCTGTCCGTGCGTGTGTCTGTATGTGGTTTTGTGTGTGTGTTTTGATATCATTCATTTGATTACCTCTATTTATTTTGGTTATTCTTTTATTGTGAGACAGATTTCTTGTGTGTCTGTCTGTCTCTGTGTGTTTGTCTGTGTGTGCGTGTGTGTGTTTGTGTTTTTGTGTGTGTTGGTTTAGTTATGATTCATTTGCTTGACTTTATTTAGTTTTGTTATTTTTTATTGTTATACAGATTGTGTGTGTGTGTCTATGTCTCGGTTTGTTTGTTTATGTGTTTGTGTTTGTTTGTGGTTGTGTGTGTGTGTGTTTTGTTATCATTCATTTGATTGCGTTTTTTTATGGTTATACAGATTTTGTGTGTGTCTTTATTTCTATGTGTTTTTTTGTGCGCGCATGTGTTTGTCTGTGGTTGTGTGTGTGTTTGGTTTTGATTTATTTTCTTATTTGTATTTAGTTTTGTTATTTCTTTATTGTTATACAGATTTCTTGTCTGTGTATGTGTCTCTGTCTCTGTCTCTGTGTGTTTGTCTGTGCGTGCGTGTGTCTGTCTGTGGTTGTCTGTGTTTGTGTTATGTTATGATTCGGTTGATTGCCTCTATTTATTTTTGTTGCTTTTATATTGTGATACAGATTTTGTGTGTGTGTGTCTCTATCTTTGTTTGCTTATCTGTGTGTGCGTGTGTCTGTCTGTGGTCGTGTGTGTGTGGTTTGTTATCATTCATTTGATTGGCTCTATTTATTTTGGTTATTTTTTTATTGTGATACAGATTTCTTGTGTGTGTCTCTGTCTCTGTGTGTTTGTCTGTGTGTGCTGTGTCTCTGTGTGGTTGTGTGTGTGTGTTTTGTTATGAATCATTTACTTGCCTTCATTTAGTTTTGTTATTTTTTTATAGTTATACAGATTGTGTTTGTGTGTTATGTCTCTGTTTGTTTGTCTGTGCGTTTGTGTCTGTCTGTGGTTATGTGTGTGTGAGTGTGTTTTGTTATCATTCATTTGATTGTGTTTTTTATGGTTATACAGATTGTGTGTGTGTGTCTCTATTTCTGTGTGTTTTTCTGTGGGCACATGTGTTTATCTGTGGTTGTGTGTGTGTTTGGTTTTGATTCATTTTCTTAACTATATTTAGTTTTGTTATTTTTTTTTATTGTTATACAGATTTCTTGTGTGTGTGTCTCTATCTCTGTGTGTTTGTCTTTGTGTGCGTGTGTCTGTCTGTGGTTGTTTGTGTTTGTGTTATGTTATGATTCAGTTGATTGGCTATATTTATTTTTGTTGCTTTTTTATTGTGATACAGATTTTTTGTATGTGTGTTTGTGTCTCTGTCTCTTTCTTTGTCTGTGCGTGCGTGTGTCTGTTTGTGTGTGTGTTTTGCTATCATTCATTTGATTGCCTCTATTTATTTTGGTTATTTTTTTTATTGTTATACAGATTTCTTGTGTGTGTGGGTCTGTCTCTGTGTGTTGGTTTGTGGGTGCGTGTGTGTGTTGGTTTTGTTATGATTCATTTGCTTGACTTTATTTAGTTTTGTTATTTTGTTATTGTTATATAGATTGTGTATGTGTCTATGTCTCTGTTTGTTTGTCTGTGCGTTTGTGTCTGTCTGTGGTTGTGTGTGTTTGTGTTTAGTTATCATTCATTTGATTGCGTTTTTTATGGTTATACGGATTGTGTGTGTGTGTCTCTCTATTTCTGTGTGTTTTTCTATGGGCGCATGTGTCTATTTGTGGTTGTATGTGTGTTTGAATTTGATTCATTTTCTTGTCTTTATTTAGTTTTGTTATTTTTTTGTTGTTATACAGATTTCTTGTGTGTGTGTCTATCTCTGTGTTTTTGTTTGGGCGTGTGTGTGTCTGTCTGTGGTTGTCTGTGTTTGTGTTATGTTATGATTCAGTTGATTGCCTCTTTATTTTTGTTGCTTTTTTATTGTGATACAAATTTTTTGTGTGTATCTCTGTCTCTGTTTGTTTGTCTGTGCGTGCGTGTGTCTGTCTATGGTTGTGTGTGTGTTTGGTTTTGATTCATTTTCTTGTCTGTATTTAGTTTTGTTTTTTTAATTGTTATACAGATTATGTGTGTTTCTCTCTCTATCTGTGTTTGTCTGTGCGTGCGTGTGTCTGTCTGTAGTTGTGTGTGTGTGGTTTGTTATCAATCATTTGATTGCCTCTATTTATTTTAGTTATTTTTTTTATTGTGATATAGATTTCTTGTGTGTGTGTCTCTGTCTCTGTGTGTTTGTCTGTGTGTGCGTATGGTTGTGTGTGTGTTTTGTAATGAATCATTTACTTGCCTTCATTTAGTTTTGTTATTTTTTTTATAGTTATACAGATTGTGTGTGTGTGTCTGCCACTGTTTTTGTCTGTGCGTGTGTGTGTCTATCTGTCTGTGGTTGTGTGTGTGTTTTGTTATGAATCATTTGCTTGCCTTTATTTACTTTTGTTATTTTTTCATGGTTATACAGATTTTGCGTGTGTTTGTGTCTCTATCTATGTGTGTTTGTTTGTGCTCATATCTGTCTGTGGTTGTATGTGTGTTTGGTTTTGATTCATTTTCGTGTCTGTATTTAGTTTTTTTATTTTTTTTATTGTTATGCAAATTTCTTGTGTGTGTGTGTGTCTCTGTCTCTGTATGTTTGTCTGTGTGCGCGTGTGTCTGTGTGTGGTTGTGTGCGTGTTTGGTTTTGATTCATTTTATTGGCTTTATTTATTTTTTGACATTTTTTATTGTTATACAGATTGTGTGTGTGTGTCTGTGCGTGCGCGTGTCTGTATGTGGTTGTATGTCTGTGTGTGTTATGTTATGATTCAGTTGATTGCCTCAATTTCTTTTTGTTGCTTTTTTATTGTTATACAGATTTCTTTTGTGTGTGTGTGTCTCTTTCTCTAGGTGTTTGTCTGTGTGCGTGTGTATTTGTCTTTGGTTGTTTTCGTGTTTGGTTTTGATTCATTTTATTGGCTTTATTTATATTTTGTTATTTTTTTTATTGTTATACAGATTTTCTGTGTGTGTTTCTCTATCTCGATGTGTTTGTTTGTGGGCGCCTGTGTTTGTCTGTGGTTGTGTGTGTGTTTGGTTTTGATTCATTTTCTTGTCTGTATTTAGTTTTGTTATTGTTTTATTGTTATAGAGATTATGTGTGTGTGTCTCTCTATGTGTTTGTCTGTGCGAGCGTGTGTCTGTCTGTGGTTGTGTTTGTGTGTTTTGTAGACATTCATTTGATTGCCTCTATTTATTTTGGTTATTTTTCTTATTGTGATACAAATTTCTTGTGTGTGTATGTCTCTTTGTCTCTGTGTGTGGGTGTGTCTGTTGAAAATGGAAGAAATTACCAAGAGGGGGGTGAATTGGGGATTTCAAAAATTCTTTTGAACTCTTTTTCAAAACTTGAAAAGTAAATAGCGAAAGAGTAAGGAAGGAAGAGCTAGACACACAAGATTTATACTGGTTTGGTCTTAACCTTGACCTACGTCCAGTCCCCAAATATCTTCTGGGTATTTCCACTAGTTCATCAGGCTTTAACTACAACAATGTAAATCACATGCAATCCTATTCACCTAGGACTTGATCCCCCTTACACTTTGTAATTAAACACCCCAACTCAAAGGTTCCACAACCTTGAGTTCATACAAACAAAAGTTTGAAAAATGTTTTCAAAGAAACAAGACTCTCAAAAGAGTAAATATTGATAAACACCGAAGAACAAATCAAAAAACCACAATACAGACACAAATTGCCAATGTAATCAAATGTAGCTTCGTTGTGTGTATGTCTTGCTCTGAGTCTTCATAGCTCTTTATAAGCTAACTAGAGGAACTAGCCGTTGCATTTTCTTCTCTAACGTTCAGCTGCAAATCTGGAAAATGACAGTTGCATATTTTCCTCTGTTCTTTCAATTCTCAGCTAGAATCTTGGAATATGTTGATGCAGATGGTCTTCCAGATATTCTGTCATTTCATAACCTTCATTTGACCGTTGGGGAGTGATTTAATTTATCCATAATGGTTTGTGCTGAACCATTGGGATAGAGGAGAAGGATCATCCCTGTTCTTGGTTCTTCATTTATTGCACTTATTCCAGATCTGATTCCATCTTGATCTTAGCTGAACTTATCTGAAAATTACTCACAACTTCATCAAAGATGTTAGAAGCAATATAATCATATGATAAAACATTTTCAGATTGATCCACAAGGATTTCGCAGATCAACACTATCTGGTTTTTCAAAATCACCGATGCAAACTGGAGTTTGTAATCCCAGACTCAAGTTTTGGGTTCATCCAGAAAGCATGTATGTTAACCAAGAGTCTAAACTGGAGTTTAGAGATGGTTGACTCGAGTTTGGTTCTTACAAAGAAGACTGTCAGACTCTGGTCTTGGAATGGAAGTTTGGACATATAGCTAGACTCGAGTCAATTAATGAGTAACAAAAGTTTGGGGCTATGTCAAGAAGATAAGGCTAAGTTCAAGAATTTCCATACTAGAGTTTAGTAGCACAAACTGGAGTTTTTAAAACAAACATATTGTTAAGCTTTCTGTATGACTCAGACTCGAGTTTACATATGTAAACTTGAGTTTCAGTAAGAACTGAAACTTTGAAATTTTTTCTTGGTCAGCTGTAAACTGGAGTTTGGAAACAAAGGCTGGAGTTTGGAAGACTTGTGAAAATACTGAAGTTTCTGAAATCTTTCTGTTTAGTCTAAACTCGAGTCTTAGGGTCTAAACTCGAGTTTGTCTTGTTCAAAACTTTGAGTGCTCTCTGTATCTCCCAGACTTCAAGTTTGTCTGAGCAAACTGGAGTTTGGCTTGTTGTGAAAGACTTTGGTTGCTCTCTGTGTCTTCGCAAACTCGAGTTTGCCTAAGTAAACGGAGTTTGGCTTTTTTTGCAAAATTGAGCAGCTCTCTGTCAAGTCTCAAACTCGAGTTTACATACCTAAACTCGAGTTTGCCTTTGACAGTAAGTTTTTACAATTTACCAAAAGCAAACTTCATTTTGAGTTTACAATTGTTAGTTATTATCAAAACACATAGGGAACTAACATTCTCCCCCTTTTTGATGATGAAAATATTTGTAAACTTGAAACTTCAAAATTTTGATTGATTTTGACTCAAGATGTTTATGCAGAACAAGATATTAGAAATTCACAAACACAGCAGCAGGGATCAAAATAAGTTCATCACATAAAATATATATAACAATCGTCATTCCAGAAAATATCATATAGCAACAATACACACAAACTTTTACAAAAGCAAGTATATAAAGCCTTTATTTACCTTTGTTATGTTTTCATGGTTATACAGATTTTAGGTGTGTCTCTGTCTCTGTGTGTTTTTCTGCGCGTGCGTTTGTCTGTCTGTGGTTGTGTGTGTATTTAGTTTTGATTCATTCTCTTTTCTGTATTTAGTTTTGTTATTTTTTTTAATTGTTATACAGATTTCTTTTGTGTGTGTCTCTGTCTCTGTGTGTTTGTCTGTGTGCGCGTGTGTCTGTCTGTGGTTGTGTGCGTGTTTGGTTTTGATTCCTTTTATTTTCTTTATTTATTTTTTGTTATTTTTTATTGAAATAAAGATTGTGTTTGTGTGTGTGTCTGTCTCTGTTTGTTTGTTTGTACGTGCGTGTGTTTGTCTGTTGTTGTATGTCTGTGTGTGTGTTATGTTATGATTCAATTGATTGCTTCTATTTATTTTTGTTGCTTTTTTTATTGTTATACAGATTTCTTGTGTGTGTGTGTGTGTGTCTCTGTTTGTTTGTCTGTGTGTGTGTGTGTGTGTGTGTCTATCTGTGTTTGTGTGTGTGTGTTTTGTTATGAATCATTTGCTTGCCTTTATTTACCTTTGTTATTTTTTCATGGTTATACAGATTTTGTGTGTGTCTCTGTCTCTGTGTGTTTGTCTGGTTTTGATTCATTTTCTTGTCTGTATTTAGTTTTGTTATTTTTTTACTGTTATTCTTGTGTGTGTGTGTGTGTCTCCGTCTCTGTGTGTTTGTCTGTGTGCGCGTGTGTCTGTCTGTGGTTGTGTGAGTGTTCGGTTTTGATTCATTATATTGGCTATATTTTTTTTTGTTTTTTTATTGTTATACAGATTGTGTGTGTGTGTGTCTGTCTGTCTCTATGTGTTTGTCTGAGTATGTGTGTGTGTGTCTGTCTGTGTGTGTGTTATGTTATGATTCAGTTGATTGCCTCTATTTATTTTTGTTGCTTTTTTATTGTTATACATATTTTTTGTGTGTGTCTCCGTCTCTATGTGTTTAACGTCTGTGTGTGCGTTTGTTTGTCTGTGGTTGTTTGTGAGTTTGTTTTTGATTCATTTTATTGGCTTTATTTATATTTTGTTATTTTTTTATGGTTATACAGATTTTGGGTGTGTGTCTCTGTCTTTGTGTGTTTGTCTGTGCATGCGTTTATCTGTGTGTGTGTTTGGTTTTGATTCATTTTCTTGTCTGTATTTAGCTTTGTTATTTTTTTTATTATTATATAGACTTCTTTTGCGTGTGTGTCTTTGTCTCTGTGTGTTTTTCTGTGTGCGCGTGTGTCTGTTTGTGGTTGTGTGCGTGTTTGGTTTTGATTTATTTTATTTGCTTTAATTATTTTTTGTTATTTTTTATTGTTATACATATTGTGTTTGTGTGTGTGTCTGTCTCTGTGTGTTTGTCTGTGCGTGTGTCTGTTTGTCCGTTGTTGTATGTCTGTGTGTGTGTTATGCTATGATTCAGTTGATTACCTCTATTTATTTTTCTTGATTTTTTTATTGTTATACAGATTTCTTGTGTGTGTGTGTGTCTGTCTCTGTTTGTTTGTCTGTGCGTGTGTGTGTCTGTCTATCCGTGTTTGTGTGTGTGTTTTGTTATGAATCATTTGCTTGCCTTTATTTACCTTTGCTATTTTTTCATGGTTATACAGATTTTGTGTGTGTCTTTGTCTCTGTGTGTTTGTATGGTTTTGATTCATTTTCTTGTCCGTATTTAGTTTTTTTTACTTTTTTACTGTTATATAGATTTCTTGTGTGTATGTGTGTCTCTGTCTCTGTGTGTTTGCCTATGTTCGCGTGTGTTTGTCTGTGGTTGTGTGCGTGTTTGGTTTTGATTCATTTTATTTGCTTTATTATTTTTTGTGATTTTTTATTGTCATAAAGATTGTGTTTGTGTGTCTGTCTGTCTCTGTGTTTGTCTGTACGTGCGTGTGTCTGTCTGTTGTTGTATGTCTGTGTGTGTGTTTTGTTATGATTTAGTTGATTGCTTCTATTTATTTTTCTTGCTTTTTTATTGTTATACAGATTTATTTTGTGTGTGTGTGTATGTGTCTGTCTCTGTTTGTTTGTCTGTGTGTGTGTGTGTGTCTGTCTCTGTTTGTTTGTCTGTGCGTGTGTGTGTCTGTCTATCTGTGGTTGTGTGCATGTTTGGTTTTGATTCATTTTATTGGCTATATTTATTTTTTGTTTTTTGTTTTTATTGTTATACAGATTGTGTGTGTGGGTGTGTCTCTGTCTCTGTGTGTTTGTCTGAACGTGCGTGCGTGCGTGTGTCTGTCTGTTGTTGTGTGTCTGTGTGTGTGTGTTATGTTATGTTTCAGTTGATTGCCTCTATTTTTTTTGTTGCTTTTTTTATTGTTATACATATTTTTTTGTGTTTCTCTGTCTCTATGTGTTTATCGTCTGTGTGCGCGTTTGTTTTTCTGTGGTTGTTTGCGATTTTGTTTTTGATTCATTTTATTGGCTTTATTTATATTTTTTATATTTTTTATTGTTATATAGATTTTATGTGTGTGTGTCTCTATCTCTGTGTGTTTGTCTGTGGCCGCATGTGTCTGTCTGTAGTTGTGTGTGTGTTTGGTTTTGATTTATTTTCTTGTCTGTATTTAGTTTTGTTTTTTTATTGTTATACAGATTATGTGTGTGTGTCTCTCTCTCTCTGTGTCTGTCTGTACGTTCGTGTGTTTGTCTGTGCTTGTGTGTGTGTTTTGTTATCATTCATTTGATTTCCTCTATTTATTTTGGTTATGTTTTTATTGTGGTACAAATTTCTTGTTTGTGTGTCTCTGTCTCTATGTGTTTGTCTGTGTATGCGTGTGGTTGTGTGTGTGTTTTGTTATGAATCATTTACTTCATTTAGTTTTGTTATTTTTTTATCGTTATACAAATTGTGTGTGTGTCTCTGTCTCTGTTTGTTTGTGTGTGTGTGTGTGTGTGTGTCTGTCTGCGGTTGTGTGTGTGTTTTGTTATGAATCATTTGCTTGCCTTTATTTACTTTTGTTATTTCTTCCTGGTTATACAGATTTTGCGTGTGTGGTTGTGTGTGAGTTTTGTTATGAATCATTTACTTGCCTTCATTAAGTTTTGTTATTTTTTTTATAGTTATACAGATTGTGTGTGTGTGTGTGTCTCTGTCTCTGTTAGTTTGTCAGTGTGTGTGTGTGTCTGTCTGTCTGTGGTTGTGTGTGTGTATTTTGTTATGAATCATTTGCTTGTGTTTATTTACCTTTGTTATTTTTTTATGGTTATACAGATTTTGGGTGTGTGTCTCTGTCTCTGTGTGTTTATCTGTGCCTGTGTTTGTCTGTCTGTGGTTGTGTGTGTGTGTTTTTTTGTTGTCATTCAGTTGATTCCCTCTATTTTTTTTTGTTACTTTTTTATTGTTATACAGATCTCTTGTGTGTGTGTGTGTCTCTGTCACTTGTGCACGTGAGTCTGTCAGTTGTGTGTATATTGGTTTTGATTCATTTTATTGGCTTTATTTATTTTTTGTTATTTTTTATTGTTATACAGATTGTGTGTGTGTGTGTGTCTCTGTGTGTTTGTCTGTGCGTGCATGAGTCCGTTTGTGGTTGTGTGTCTGTGTGTGCTGTATGTTATGATTGGGATGATTGCCTCTATTTATTTTTGTTGCTTTTTTAATTGTTATACAGATTTCTTGTGTGTGTGTGTGTATCTCTGTCTCTGTGTGTTTATCTGTGTGCGCGTGTGTCTGTCTATCATTGTTTGCGTGTTTGGTTTTGATTCATTTTATTGGTTTTATTTATACATTTTTACTTTTTTATTATTATATTGATTATGTGTGTGTGTCTCTTTATCTCTATGTGTTTTTCTGTGGGCGCATGTGTCTGTCTGTGGTTGTGTGTGTGTTTGGTTTTGATTGTTTTTCTTGTCTGTATTTAGTTTTGATATTTTTTTTTTATTGTTATACAGATTTCTTGTGTGTGTGTGTGTGTGTGTCTTTGTCTCTGTGTGTGTCTTTATCTCTGTTTGTTTGTTTGTGCTTTGTGTGTCTGTCTGTATGTGGTTGTGTGTGTGTGTTTTGTTTTGAATCATTTGCTTGCCTTTATTTACCTTTGTTACTTTTTCATGGTTATACAGATTTTGTATGTGTCTCTGTATGTTTGTTTGTGCGTGCGTGTGTCTGTCTGTGGTTGTCTATGTTTGTGTTATCTTATGATTCAGTTGATTGCCTCTATTTATTTTTGTTGCTTTTTTATTGTGATACAAATTTTGTGTGTGCATGTCTCTGTCTCTGCGTGTTTGTCTGTGTGTGCGTATGTCTATCTGTGGTTGTGTGTGTGTTTCGTTTTGATTCATTTTCTTGTCTGTATTTAGTTTAGTTTTTTTTTATTGTTATACAGATTTCTTGTGTGTGTGTGTCTCTGTCTCTGTTTGTTTGTCTGTGCGTGCGTGTGTGTGTGTGTGTGTGTTTTGTTATGAATCATTTGCTTGCCTTTATTTACCTTTGTTATTTTTTCATGGTTATATAGATTTTGGGTGTGTGTCTCTGTCTCTGTGTGTTTGTTTGTGCGTGCATTTGTGTGTCTGTGGTTGTGTGTGTGTTTGGTTTTGATTCATTCTCTTTTCTGTATTTAGTTTTGTTAATTTTTTTTTATTGTTATACAGATTTCTTTTGTGTGTGTCTCTATCTTTGTGTGTTTGTCTATGTGCGCATGTGTCTGTCTGTGGTTATGTGCGTGTTTGGTTTTGATTCGTTTTATTTGCTTTATTTATTTTTGTTATTTTTTATTGTCATAAAGATTGTGTTTGTGTGTGTGTCTGTCTCTGTGTGTTTTTCTGTGCGTGCGTGTGTCTGTCTGTTGTTGTGTGTCTGTGTGTGTGTGTTATGTTACGATTCAGTTGATTGCCTCTATTTATTTTTGTTGCTTTTTTATTGTTATACATATTTTTTTGTGTGTGTCTCTGTCTCTATGTGTTTAACGTCTGTGTGCACGTTTGTTTTTCTGTGGTTGTTTGTGAGTTTGTTTTCGATTCATTGTTTTGGCTTTATTTATATTTTGTTATTTTTTTTATTTTTATACAGATTTTGTGTGTCTCTATCTCTATGTGTTTGTCTGTGGTCGCATGTGTCTGTCTGTGGTTGTGTGTGTGTTTGGTTTTGATTCATTTTCTTGTCTGTATTTAGTTTTGTTATTTTTTTTATTGTTATACAAATTATTTGTGTGTGTCTCTCTCTCTCTCTCTGTGTTTGTCTGTGCATGCGTGTGTCTGTCTGTTCTTGTGTGTGCATGTTTTGTTATCATTGATTTGATTGCCTCTATTTATTTTGGTTATTTTTTTATTGTGGTACAAATTTCTTGTCTGCGTGTCTCTGTCTCTATGTGTTTGTCTGTGTATGCGTGTGGTTGTGTGTGTGTTTTGTTATGAATCATTTACTTGCCTTCATTTAGTTTTGTTATTTTTTTATAATTATAAAAATTGTGTGTGTGTGTCTCTCTCTCTCTCTCTGTTTGTTTGTTTGTGCGTGTGTGTGTCTGTCTGTCTGTGGTTGTGTGTGTGTTTTGTTATGAATCATTTGCTTGCCTTTATTTACTTTTGTTATTTCTTCATGGTTATACAGATTTTGCGTGTGTGGTTCTGTGTGTGTTTTGTTATGAATTATTTACTTGCCTTCATTAAGTTTTGTTATTTTTTTTATAGTTATACAGATCGTGTGTGTGTGTGTCTATCTGTCTCTGTTTATTTTCTGTGCGTGTGTGTCTGTCTGTCTGTGGTTGTGTGTGTGTGTTTTGTTATGAATCATTTGCTTGCCTTTATTTACTTTTGTTATTTTTTCATGGTTATACATATTTTTTGTGTATGTCTCTGTCTCTGTGTGTTTGTTTGTGCGTGCGTATGTCTGTCTGTGGTTGTGTGTGTGTGTATGTGTGTGTTTTTGTTGTCATTCAGTTGATTCTCTCTATTTATTTTTGTTACTTTTTTATTGTTATACAGATTTCTTGTGTGTGTGTCTGTCTGTCTGTCTCTTGTGCGCATGTGTCTATCAGTTGTGTGTGTGTGTTGGTTTTGATTCATTGTATTGGCTTTATTTATTTTTTGTTATTTTTTATTGTTATACAGATTGTGTGTGTGTGTGTGTCTCTGTGTGTTTGTCTATGCGTGCGTGTGTCCGTCTGTGTGTGTGTTATGTTATGATTGAGTTGATTGCCTCTATTTATTTTTGTTGCTTTTTTTATTGTTATACAAATTTCTTGTGTGTGTGTGTGTCTCTATCTTTGTGTGTTTGTCTGTGTGTGTGTGCGTCTGTCTGTGGTTGTTTGCATGTTTGGTTTTGATTCATTTTATTGGATTTATTTATATTTTTTTTATTTTTTTATTGTTATACAAATTATGTGTATGTGTCTCTCTATCTCTGTGTGTTTTTCTGTGGGCGCATGTGTCTGTTTGTGGTTGTATGTGTGTTTGGTTTTGATTGTTTTACTTGTCTGTATTTAGTTTTGTTATTTTTTTATTGTTATATAGATTTCTTGTGTGTGTGTGTCTCTGTCTTTGTGTTTTTGTCTGTGAGTGCATGTGTCTGTCTGTGGTTGTGTGTGTGTGTGTTTTGTTATCATAATTTGATTGCCTCTATTTGTTTTGGTTATTTTTTTTTTATTGTGATACATATTTCTTGTGTGTGTGTGTGTCTCTGTCTCTGTGTGTTTGTGTCTGTCAGTCTATGGTTGTGTGTGTGTTTTGTTAGGAATCATTTGCTTGCCTTTATTTACTTTTGTTATTTTTTCATGGTTATACAGATTTTGTGTGTGTCTCTGTGTGTTTGTCTGTACGTGCGTGTGTCTGTTTGCGTTTGTGTCTCTGTGTGTTTTTGTGCTTGTGTGTCTCTCTCTGTCTCTGTATGTTTGTCTGTGCGTGCGTTTGTTTGTCTGTGGTAGTGTGTGTATGTGTGTTTTTTTGTTGTCATTCAGTTGATTCCCTCTCTTTTTGTTTCCTTTTTATTGTTATACAGATTTCTTGTGTGTGTGTGTCTCTGTCTCTATGTGTTTGTCTGTGTGCGCGTGTGTATGTCTTTGGTTGTGTGCGTGTTTAGTTTTGATTCATTTTCTTGTTATTTTTTATTGTTATACAGATTGTGTGTGTGTGTCTGTCTGTCTGTCTCTGTGTGTTTGTATGTGCGTGTGTGTGTCTGTCTGTGGTTGCGTGTCTCTGTGTGTGTTATGTTATGATTTAGTTGATTTCTTCTATTTCTTTTTGTTACCTTTTTATTGTTATATAGATTTCTTGTGTGTGTGTGTGTGTGTGTGTCTATCTGTCTCTGTGTGTTTGTCTGTGTGCGCGTGTGTCTGTATGTGGTTGTGTGCGTGTTTGGTTTTGATTCATTTTCTTGGCTTTATTTTTTTTGTTATTTTTTATTGTTCTATAGATTGTGTGTGTGTGTGTGTGTGTGTGTGTCTATCTCTGTGCGTTTGTCTAAGCGTGTGTGTGTCTGTTTGTGGTTGCGTGTCTCTGTGTGTGTTATGTTATGATTCAGTTGATTGCCTCTATTTATTTTTGTTGTTTTTTTTTATTGTTATACAAATTTCTTTTGTGTGTGTCTCTCTCTTTCTCAATGTGTTTGTCTGTGTGCACATGTGTCTGTCTGTGGTTGTGTGCGTGTTTTGTTTTGATTCATTTTCTTGGCTTTATTTATATCTTGTTATTTTTTTTATTGTTATACAGATTTTGTGTGTATGTCTCTATCTCTGTGTGTTTGTCTGTGGTTGTGTGTGTGCTTGGTTTTGATTCATTTTCTTTTCTGTACTTAGTTTTGTTATTTTTGCTATTGTTATACAGATGATGTGTGTGTGTCTCTCTCTCTCTCTTTGTGTTTGTCTATGCGTGCGTGTGTCTGTCTATGGTTGTGTGTGTATCTGTTTTGTTATCATTCATTTGATTGCCTCTATTTATTTTGGTTATTTTTTTTATTGTGATACAGATTTCTTATGTGTGTCTCTGTCTCTGTGTGTTTGCTTGTATGTGCGTGTGTCTGTGTGTGGTTGTGTGTGTGTGTTTTGTTATGAATCATTTTCTTTCCTTCATTTAGTTTTGTTATTTTTTTTATAGTTATACAGATTGTGTGTGTGTGTGTGTTTCTCTGTCTCTGTTTGTTTGTCTGTACGTGTGTGTGTGTGTTTGTCTATGGTTGTGTGTGTGTGTGTTTTGTTATGAATCATTTGCTTGCCTTTATTTACTTTTGTTATTTTTTCATGGTTATACAGATTTTGCGTGTGTGTGTCTCTCTCTGTCTCTGTGTGTTTGTCTGTGCGTGTGTATGTCTATCTATGGTTGTGTGTGTGTCTGTTTTTTTGTTGTCATTCAATTGATTCACTCTATTTATTTTTGTTAATTTTTATTGTTATACAGATTTCTTATGTGTGTGTGTCTCTATCTCTGTGTGTTTGTCTTTGTGCGCATGTGTCTTTCTTTGATTGTGTGCGTGTTTGGTTTTGATTCATTTTATTGGCTTTATTTATTTTTTGTTATTTTTTATTGTTATACAGATTGTGTGTGTGTGTCTGTGTCTGTGTGTTTGTCTATGCATGCGTGTGTCTGTCTGTGGTTGTGTCTGTGTGTGTGTTATGTTATGATTCAGTTGATTGCCTCTATTTATTTTTGCTGCTTTTTTATTGTTATACAGATTTTTTTTTGTGTCTCTGTTTCTGTGTGTTTGTCTGTGTGTGCGTGTGTCTGTCTATGGTGGTTAGCGTGTTTGGTTTTGATTCATTTTATTGGCATTATTTATATTTTGGTAATTTTTTATAGTTATACAGATTTTGTGTGTGTGTGTGTGTCTATCTTTGTGTGTTTGTCTGTGGGCACATGTGACGTCTGTGGTTGTGTGTGTGTTTGGTTTTGATTCATTTTCTTGTCTGTATTTAGTTTTGTTATTTTTTTTATTATTATACAGATTATGTGTGTGTGTCTCTCTCTCTGTGTTTGTCTGTGCGTGCGTGTGTCTGTCTGTGGTTGTGTGTGTGTTTGGTTTTGTTCTCATTTATTTGATTGCATCTATTTATTTTGGTAATTTTTTTTATTGTGATACAGATTTCTTGTGTGTGTCTCTTTCTCTGTGTGTGCGTGTGTCTATGTGTGGTTGTTTGTGTGTTTTATTATGAAGCATTTTCTTGCCTTTATTTACGTTTGTTATTTTTTTTATGGTTATACAGATTTTGCGTGTGTGTGTCTCTCTCCGTCTCTGTGTGTTCGTCTTTGTGTGCGTATGTCTGTCTGTGGTTGTGTGTGTGTTTGGTTTTGATTCATTTTCTTGTATGTATTTAGTTTTGTTATTTGTTTTTATTGTTATACAAATCTTTTGTGTGTGTCTTTGTCTCTATGTGTTTGTCTATGTAGCCGTATCATGCCCCTACGGAGGAATCCCGCAACAAACTTAGGCATTCTATAATGCTCATGATAAGGAGTGCTTTTTGGTTGTCACCCAAATTTAAGATGGTGATGAAGCTTTCATTCTTCCGGGCTCAAGTTAGCGCAAACTGCGTATGTGGCCATCTCATGCCCATATGGAGGAATCACGCAACAAACTTAAGCATTTTGGAATACTCGTTATAAATAATGAGTGTATGTAGCTTCTCACCCAAATTCTAGACGGTGACCAAACTTTCATTCTTTCGAGCTCAAGTTTTCCTAAATTGCGTATGTGGCTATAAAGGACCTAAACATCTGAATCTCAAGACAATTTTTGGCATTTTGGAATCCTCATGATTAATAAAGAGTGCATGTGGGTTGTAACCCAAATTCAAGACGGTGACGAAACTTTCATTCTTTCGGACTCAAGTTAGCGCAAATCACGTGTGTGGCAGTATCATGCCCATACGGATAAAACCTGCAACAAATTTGAGCATTCTATAATCCTCATGATAAATAAGGAGTGCAAGTGGGTTGTCACCCAAATTCAAGACGATGACGAAAGTTTCATTCTTTGAGTCTCAAGTTGGCGCAAACACCGCATGTGGCCGTATCATGCCCATATGGAAGAATCCCGCAAAAAGCTTAGGCATTCCTGAATGCTCATGATAAATAAGGAGTGTATGTGGGTTGTCACCCATATTCAAGACGGTGACGAAGCTTTCATTCTTCCGGGCTCAAGTTAGCGCAAACTGCGTATGTGGGCGTCTCATGTGTTAGTTCTCAACCAAGTTTTTGATGATAACCAAACATTTGTAAATCAGTGGTTTAAATGTTTAAATAAGAACTTGATTTCAAGCTTTAAAACTCCAGTTCTCATCACAGCAAAATGAAGAAGTCGAGTTCATGGGTAAAGAACTTGAGTTCATGGGCTAAGAACTTGAGTTCATGGTTTAAGAACTCGAGTTCGCGAGCTTGGTCTGTGGAAAATGCTCTGAGTCTGAAAGAACTCGAGTTCATTAGTAGCAAACTAGAGTTGATCAACTCGAGTTCACGATTAAGAACTCGAGTTCTCTTTGTTGCAAACTTGGACAAGACAGAACTCAAGTTCTTGACAAAGAACTCGAGTTCATGAACTTGAGTTCTCAGTAAGGAACTCGAGTTCCTTTGTAAGCACTGATCAAGTTTAAGAACTCGAGTTCTTAGACTAGAACTCGAGTTCATGAACTTGAGTTCCTGTCTGAGAACTCAAGTTCTTTGAGAAATGAAATTGAAGAAAAATGAAGAACTCGAGTTCTTTGTGATCAACTCGAGTTCTCATTTTGCAGATCAGAGGTGTGTGAAGAAAAGTCAAAAGAACTCGAGTTCTTGATAAGAACTCAAGTTCTAGAACTCGAGCTCTACTTTGACAACTCGAGTTCTTGGCGCTGTCTGTGATTTCTGATTCTGCAAAAGTGCTGATCTTTGGTTGATAACTTTCCGAATCACTTAATATAATATATGAAATGTTTTTATCACGTTTGCTAGTGGTTTCAGGGATTACAACGGGTTATTATTCAAAATCAACATAAAGCTGATGCTCACGTCACAACATTTAATGCTGAAGCAGGAAACAGAGCAGCAAATAGAAAGAAGCCCAGAGCAGCAGGAAGAAACATTCTTCCAAGAATTACTTAATCAAGACATTCTTCTGCAAAAGCACTTTCAACGATCAACGCATTTAATGAAAGAACGGATTTCATTTAATGAGGCCTCAACGGTCCATTTGGCTGCTCAAGGAACAGAGCAAGTTGTGTCTAACGGAAAATTAAATAAGTCACAACGGTAACTCTCAAGTTCCTCTCAACGGCATTAATGGCGAAAGAGTATAAATACCCAAGCATTCAATTCGGCCACCCACCGGAAACTCTGCGCATTTACTTTGAGTTATTATCTTATCAGTTTCATTACTCTCAGCTGTACTTCAGTGATCATTTATTATTCAACTCGTGAGGAGTTACTTAAACATTCAATTTTCATTCATTCAGTTGTAAAAAAAAAAAAAAAAAAAAATCTTAAGGTTGTGGAACCTTAAGTGTGGGTGTACAATTACAAGCAGTAAGGGGGAGTAAGTCTGAGAGATCATCCCAAGTTGTGTAATTGTATTCTGGAAGATAGTGAAAAATCCCAAGGTGTTCTTGGGGACTGGATGTAGGTCAGGATAGACCGAACCAGGATAAGTTATCTCTGTGTCCATTATCCTTCAAATTCTTGCTCAGTTAGGTTCTTAATTTGCGAAAATCCAATATATTTTTTTAAATCACCTATTCACCCCCCTCTAGGTGATATTCCATCTTCATCATGCCCACACGGAGGAATCCCGCAACAAATTTAGGAATTTCTGGAATCCTCATGATAAATAAGGAGTGCAAGTGGGTAGTCTCCCAAGTTCAAGACGGTGACCAAACTTTCATTCTTTGGAGCTCAAGTTTTCCTGAATCGCGTATCTGACCGTAAAGGACCCAAATGGATGAATCTGGCAACAATTTTTGGCATTCACGAACCCTCATCATGATTCAAGATGCTGACGAAACTTTCATTCTTTTGAGCTCAAGTTGGCGCAAACCGCTTGTGTGGCCGTATCATGCTCCTACGGAGGAATCCCGCAACAAACTTAGGCATTCTATAATGCTCATGATATATAAGGAGTGCATGTGGGTTGTCACCCAAATTCAAGACGGTGACAAAGCTTTCATTCTTCCGGGCTCAAGTTAGTGCAGACACACACACACACACACACACACACACACACACACAATCTATATAACTATAAAAAAATAACAAAACTAAATGAAGGCAAGTAAATGATTCATAACAAAACACATACACACCACACACAGACACACGCACACACAGAGACAGAGACACACACACAAGAAATATGTACCACAATAAAAAAAATAACCAAAATAAATAGAGGCAATCAAATGAATGATAACAAAACACACACACACATAACCACAGACAGACACACGCACGCACAGACAAACACAGAGAAAGAGAGACACATAATCTGTATAACAATAAAAAAGTAACAAAACTAAATACAGAAAAGAAAAAAAAATCAAAACCAAATACACACACAACCATAGACAGACACATACGCCCACAGACAAACACACAGAGATAAGACACACACACACACACAAAATATGTATTACAATAAAAAAAATAACAAAATATAAATAAAGCCAACAAAATGAATCAAAACCAAACACGCAAATAACCACAGACAGACACACGCGCGCACAGACAATCACATAGAGATAGAGACACACATACACAAGAAATCTGTATAACAATAAAAAAAAAGCGACAAAAATAAAGAGGCAATCAACAGAATCATAACATAACACACACACGGACATACAACCACATACAAACACATGCACGCACAGACAAACACACACACCCACACACACATAATCTGTATAACAATAAAAAATAACAAAAAATAAATAAAACCAAAAAAATGAATCAAAACCAAACATGCACACAGACAAAAAAAAACCAAAAACCAAACAAAAAAGGGGGGGGGGGGGAGAGAGAGAAGTTGTGCTAAAAAAGAAGAAAATACAAATAAATTGGTGAAAGAAAAAGAAGTGTTGTTGAGCTGAGGAAAAGAAAAATGTAAACATAAAAGGGAAAGAAAAAAACAAAGAAAGAATTATATGTTACGGAATTTTAAGATTGGAGGCAAGTTTCCTAATTTGAGGTAAATACCACTCTCCTATATCTAATAAGGCTGGACGAGTATGACATTAGCTTAACCTTCAGAAGATGCGTGCTCGTGTTTAAGAAGATGAAGAAGCAGGCGTGACTATCATTTTTTTTTATTTATTTATGCATTTCCAGCTAATTACATATTCTAGTTCTCGGTTTTGCTTCCATCAGACCCAAGGCGCCCTATCTAACGCACCCTCTTCATTACTGTAGGCTCTTTTCTTGTACTACACCAGCATTCTCTTCTTTATCCCTTTTCTTTCAGTCACAGATTTTACAGTATAACACAAATTCTACTCGCATGCTTATGGGGAAAACGAATTGAAGATATAAACATTAAAACCCAATAACAGCTCTTAACAAAAACATTTAAGGCCATGAACTGTAAGACATAACATTATCAGAATCAGAATCTGAACCAAAACCATTGTCGCCGCCGTTCTCATACATATATTCATCATCATCATCAATTTCAGCATCACTAGCTTCATCCACAGAATCGGCATCAAAAACAGAATGGGAGGTCCAATCTGGGGGAAATGTCTTTTGCAAGATTTGTGTAAGTTCCCCTCTAGATCTTTCAATCTTCCGTAAGCATTTCAACCAGTGTACAGCAGTTCCCATGTCTACAGTCATGTCAGACTCTACCATCTCTCTACATATGGACAAGAGTCCATTGTAAACGTATGCTTCAGCAAAAGTTGCTCTGGAAAGCACAGAAGTCACCAGGCAGTGGAAAACTGCTTTGTCAGGCTTCACCCCTGAAGCTTTCATCTCTTCAAAGCAGTTCAACGCCTTCTCTGGAAGAGAAGCACGAGCCCAACCATGTATTACAGTCGTGTAGGTCTTCACATTTATTCCAATCTGAACCAAAACCATTGTCTCCGCCGTTCTCATACATATATTCATCATCATCATCAATTTCAGCATCACTAGCTTCATCCACAGAATCGGCATCAAAAACAGAATGGGAGGTCCAATCTGGGGGAAATGTCTTTTGCAAGATTTGTGTAAGTTCCCCTCTAGATCTTTCAATCTTCCGTAAGCATTTCAACCAGTGTACAGCAGTTCCCATGTCTACAGTCATGTCAGACTCTACCATCTCTCTACATATGGACAAGAGTCCATTGTAAACGTATGCTTCAGCAAAAGTTGCTCTGGAAAGCACAGAAGTCACCAGGCAGTGGAAAACTGCTTTGTCAGGCTTCACCCCTGAAGCTTTCATCTCTTCAAAGCAGTTCAACGCCTTCTCTGGAAGAGAAGCACGAGCCCAACCATGTATTACAGTCGTGTAGGTCTTCACATTTGGTTTTATACCACAAACTTCCATTTCTTGTATAATCTGAGTAGCTCTCTGTGGGGTAAATCAAAAGCTGTTATAATATAAACTAAATTTATTCCAACGAAATTTTCAGACTAAAAATATATGTTGATTTGGAAAGTTGGGAAGTTGTAAGTGGAAAGTTCAGATTACAAATAACAAAAAAAAAAAAAACAGATATGAAATATAAGACACATCAAAATGGGAAAAAAAAACAGAGAAATAAGAATAAAGAGACATGGAAGATATAATAGCCATACTATTAACCAGGCATGTAAACAATGAATTGTAAAGAGCAGCAACATTTTTCATGACTTTTCAACAATGGAAATTGTTAAACATTTAAATATATTTATATAAATATAGATAAAAATATAGACAAGGAGGAAAACTTAATTTAATCATCAGCACATCATTTCTTTAAAACTTGTCACTAAAACATAAGCGTCCCAGCAATGTCACTTTTTATCTCATTTTCATCCAAAATTTAACGTCAGATTTTAGCAGTATGCTGACTTAGATTTTATTCCCATACCTGACACCCTTTACTAACATACACTTAGAAGTTGACGTCACAGTCAGAAAATAGTAAGAATTGAAGCTAAATTTTAAATGAAATATGGGAAGAGAGGAAGGAATAACTAAATTGAAAGAAAGAACTTGTAGATAATTTTTTTTTCTTTTCCATTTTTTCCTTTGGAAAAGGTAGAGAAGTAAATTGAAAAATCCACCCACTTGTTAAGAACCAGCATAAAGGTTCCTGATAGAATAAACCTCCATTGCATTGAGAAATATTTTGAAATCTAATGCTAATGAGAACAGAAAGTAATGAGATGCAGAAGAGTATCAAGGAATGCTGATGGTAAATTCCAGACATGTTTACAGTGATTTAGAGGGAGGCATAACAGACAACTAACTAATGACTAATACCACTAAGTCCTCCTCCAATTCCTAAGTAATTAAATTCTGATGCTATTTACATTTAATTTGAAATATTTACTTCTAAGTTGACAAGGTTTAATACTCCAGCAACAAGGTAATATAGTAAAAAAAATATTCGATGAACAGAAAAGCAGAAACTCTTCTAAACCATGGAAACACAACTGATATCAGAATCTCATAATGAGATGCATGACAATAGCATTTTATGCTTGCAATATAATCCCTTGTTCATTCTATAATGATACATGATGAAGAGCACACATGCAAAATTTTATGTTCAGACAACAAAATTATATAATTTCAATCAAGCAACATGTACAGCAAACAAGATAAGAGCTAAAGTGATTCAGTATTACCATTGTCATATAAACAGCAGACTATTGTGGTTTCAATTTCGATTATGGCAAGAAAATCATTCAATATCGTACCATCATATCCCCAGCTTTAGAACAAGCATTTATAAACGATGTGTAAGTATGGCCGTCAGGTTGAACCCCTTCCCTTTTCATTTGTTGCATCAGGTCTGCAGCCTCCCAAACATCACCTCTCCGAGCCCACCTATGCAAGTTTAAGAAAGGCTACGTGAATACGAAGAACAAACAAAACAACAAACCATCAAAGGAAAACATCAAGAAGGAGGATAAGAGTATATGGACATGAAACAATGGTCAGATAGAGGCATATAGACACTGCAATGATTCGAGGAGGCAAGAAAAATGTAAAATTAATGTGAAAACTTGAATTGTGATCAAGTGATTTATACCCATCAACAAGTATGTTATAGACAAAGGTATTTCTTGGAACCTTTCTTGCACTCATTTCTTTTGTGACAGCTAGGGCACTCTGCATTCTGCCCGACTTGCAACATGCCTTCAACAATGCCTCATACGTATACACATCAACCTCCAGTCCCTCATTCTTCAATTTGGAGAAGTACTCGAAGGCCTTTCCTGTATCACCCAATGATGCATAACCATGCATGATACTCGTGTATGTGTGTTCATCAGGGCTGATGCCTGCCAGATTCATTTCATCCAATATTCCCACAGCCTTTTCCATCTGCAAGAAATGCAACATATTCACACAAAATGGTAAATATTGATAGAAATTAAACATAAATAAATCACCACGTACTTTAAAACTAATAAATAAGAAATAAGAAACAATCTGGATAAAGTATAAAGGTTTCAACAGCATTCCCATCTTGGAGCATAATTTCAGCCTCAAACTAGAGCCCTTCAGAAAATTTGTATAGAATCTTTTGTGAGCATTAGGTTGTGCCCTCAAGAGACCTCAGAGCAATTTCTCAGATCCTGGACCATAAGTTCAGCCTTGAACAGTGGAGATTCAAAAATAAGGGACATAGCAGATAGAAGGGAGTAAAGCCAGTACACGCATTTGAGGGATGGAGAAAACAAAGGGTAACAAGTGATTATTGAAGATAGAAAATGTGAAAGGAGGGCTGGAGAAACTGGATGCTTGAATGATATACAGTCTATAGCAGCTCAGATACCATGAAGAGATTATGAAGAGTGCATGGAATAAATGCAGAATGGGAGATATATAGTCAAGTTATCAGGAATGTGCATGTTATCTTATACTAGATGTACAGGATGAAACTAATGGTAGATGATTACAAAATCAGATCTGCCTAATCAGCCAAGTCCATCATAATCAAATATAAATAATGTCAAACAAAATCGTCAACAAATTGTAAATTCCCTTTAGCCACAAGCATATAAATAGTAGTGCCCATTTCATGCAAGTGTGTCCAAATGTATTCTTCCAGTCAATTACATGCAAGTAACTCACTAGTCTTCCAATTCTTCCCATATTCTTCAGATATTCCTGGTGTATATGAAATGCAGCTGTTATAGGCTTATAGCTGAGTTTGTTACCTCTACTGAAGAAATAATTTGGCTATCTCACTCTAGTTCATTTTTGTTTCGGTGAAACAACTAACTCTAATTCAAAGTAAGACCCTCATGACACTTCATTTATCAAATAAATAAAGCAAGAATCAAGAAAAATTACATTAAGTTTAAGAATTAAGAATCCTAGTATGTCTCCAAGCATCTCGATACACCTACAACACCAAACATCAATGATTATTTATCAAGCACAAGTTACCTGACGCTTCTCAACAAGGCCAAGAATAAGAGCATTATACGTGTGCACAGTGGGAATGCAGCCACTCCTTCTCATCATATCAAAAATTTCTAGCGCTCTTTTCATCTTTCCAGCTCTTGCAAAACCATGTATAATGGGCAAAAATGTCAGTGTTGTAGGTCTATGCCTCTCCTTCTGCATTTCCGTCACAATACGAACAGCACGATCCATATTACCCATCCCACAAAATGCTCTAATGATATTATTGTAGAGCACTACATCAGGCTTTAAACCCTCTTTAGAAACATCTTCAAAAACTGCAAAGGCATTGGCCCAGTCTTTTAAGAATCCATTGATCAACATAGAGTAGGTCTTCATGTTATGTTTTATTCCAGCCATTTTCATCATTCTGCTAATCTCCAATGCTTCAGACACTTTCCCAATCTGGAAAATAAATTAAGAATACCATGAATAATCGAATTGATAATTGCTAGGTTTAAAAAAGATAATCATGCCGTAGAAAAGGTTAAGCATTAAGAAAGCCAATTACAATATGGGAATTGCATGAAAAATAATTTTACAATATATCACATAAGTAACTGAAATCAACCTATTGCAAAAGAAAGTTTCAGCACGCTTATTATTTCATACCACAAAAACAGGAAAGAGAAAAACAAATAATTAGAATAAAAAACAAAGACCCTTGACACGTATGAAGGCCCAGTGTAAGCTGAGAAAAAAGCTCATATAATGCAACAATTGCATCTAGTTGCATGTTAAAGCCGACTCATAAGTCGTAAGGAAAGTGACATTTTAATGTCATATAACTTAGTTCAGGTAACAGAAACTAATCACATTAATTATACAGATTTTAGAAAAAAATTGAAATGAGAAGGAATTTTCCACGACTGAAGCCCTGAAACTAGCATTTTTAAGAGAATGAAAAATCTTATCAATAGGGTTTAGTTTTGAATCTGTTCATTCACATGGAAAGCAACAAAAACAAAGGTAAACGGGCAAATATACAGTTGATTTTTTTTTTAATGCAAAAAAAAAAAAAAAAAAAAAATCACAAATCAGAAAGTATTTACAAATTACAACGGCAAAAGATAGTAGAGAGATCTAAACCTATCATCAACTCCTACTTTCCTGCAGAAAGGTGGAAGTTGACCAAAGGTACAAAAAGAATGAGACATGGTGTGAGAATTTGGCAAGAGCAACAGCCCTTAGCAACCTAGGTGACAAGATCATACCACATTCCTTGAGGCAACAAAAAACAAACATCAGAAGAACATTCAAGTTGAATTAAATTAGAGAATTTGAATGTCATACCTTGGTGTAAAGATTAATAAGACAACCATAGGTGACAACTGAGGGTGTAAAACCACATTCCTTGAGGCAACCAAAAAAAAAAGAAGTCACTGAGCAATTCAATCTGAATACCTTCAAATACTTTAAATACTGCATCCAACAACATCGAAGTACAAACAGTATGATAAAAGCTGGGCTCAAACTATAATCAGTGTGTGTTAAGAATTAAGATTAAGAAGCATACAATTTAGACACTTTATGTATGGTCCCTCCATAAAGAAACATAATTGCCAGCTATTTATGATCCCAGCTTAATTACGTACTCAAATATACCAAGGTCCAAAGGCTCAGTCATTTCTAGGGGCCTGTTTGGGATAGCTTTGATAGAAGTGACTTTTATTTCTAATGGACTTTTTTTAATGGACTTATTTTCTAATGGATTTTTTTTTTTTTTTTTTATGTGATTTGTGTTTGGGATAAGAGTGGCAGAAGTAGCTTTTGTTTCTAATGGGCACTTGTTTGGCATGGCTTTTAGAAAGATAGACAAGATGAAAAATGACAGAAAATGGCATGAATCAAATTCACACACATACATATGTTGTATAAAATGTGATAATTTGGGATAAAAAATTAAAAATAAATATAAATTTACTAAATAAAATAATAAAATTACCATTAAAAAATTATAATACAATGAAGTGCTTAAATAAACCTATTCCCTACAAGTTGGTCTCTAATAAATATAAATTTACTAAATAAAATAGTAAAATTACCATTAAAAAAAAATTTCAGTGGACTTATAATGAGATATAAGCTATGGGTATGTGGCTTATGGAAAAAGCACTTTAAAAACTTGAATCTCATTATAACATGAAGCCATGCCAAACACTTAAAATTTTGCTTTCTCCCTTTAATGGACTTTTAATGAGCTTATTTTGGCTTTTAAAGCCATGCCAAACATGCTCTAGGTTTTGCGTCTAGATTGGAGCTACTCAAATATGTATGTCCAACATCACCCACTCTGTTGCAAGACAGATCATTCCAACAAAAAGTCAAAAAGAGGATGTTCAAACAACAGAAGCTCCAAAATTCTGGAAAAAGGGTGAAATGCCAGAAACTCTGAAGGAAAAAAATTGACACTAAAGAATAGAAGAGGTTTCTCTAAAAACGTCAACCACAAAAACCATAGGAATGCAACCAATTAAATCCTATTTACCTGCTGCGTATATTAAAGGACGGTAAGATCTTAACAATTAAGCTTACGGAGGATCAGAAAAGCATAAATTTAAGAGATAAAACATCATTATCCAACATCACTATTTTGACTGATTTCAACAGTACTAGATCTTCTTAACCAAGTGAACTAAGGTTGGGCAACCTATCTTCATTCTGATCATTTAAAGGTTCAATAGACAGTCCAATGGAGAGCTTCTTTATTTACACTTAATGCCAATGGACACAGGAAATAATGTGCACTAAAGATAGATCAATGCCATTGGTTAGTCCTCCCTTACAGCTGAAGCTAGGTAGAAAGTTATTAGAGAGTCCGTAATTGTCCTTCAACAATCTGAATGTGCTCATCAATTGCACGATTGATGCTTCGTGATTGGGTAAGAACCATAGAGTTTTAGGAATTTTAGTGGGAAGGGGCTGAGGACAGCCTGACTCTAGATACAACTTGATATGGAAGTTGAAGAAGAAAAGGAAACAGAGAGGAGAAAGATAGAATAAACAAAGATTGAGAGAGATAGAGAGGAGAGAATCTGAATAGTATGCTGAAGATAATCGGACGTTTGGAGAATTTCAAATATGTTATTCCATTCCATGAGGTTACATATAAACACATAAGAGTATCACGAACCGTTTGCAGAGATCCGAAAATATCTCTAATTGAGGAGATCTAAAATTATCTGATTTTCAACAAAAATAATATATAATAAATCTATCTTTAATCATTCCTATATAATCAGATCCCAACCGATATCTATCCCTATAATCTCGAGATTCAACACTCCTGATGTTGAGCATATCCAACTTGCCAACGAAGTAGTCAAATTTATCTCTGGGCAGTCCTTTTGTGATAATATCTGCCATCTTTTCTCTAGATGGAATGTACTTCAAAATGAACAACACCTTTGTCTATCTTTTCTCCTATGAAATTCCTATCAATCTCCACAAGCTTGGTCCTGTCACGTTGGACTGGATTACGAGCAATGTTAATTGCAACCATGTTGTCATAATAGAGTATGGGAGGTTGGTTCATGAAGCCTTCAATAGCATGCCAATAACTACACCAACCCACGAAACTTAAGCTGCTAAGATCCATGAATAGTACTATAATAGTTTCTCACATCATCTTACGGCATTTATATTGAAGAAGATTAAGCTTTTACCTTAAGTCTGTCAAACACAATCAAGCATTTTTCTTCATTGTCAATTATAGTATAACCATCCATCATGGTATGATATATGTCAATGGGAGCATCTATTCCTTGTTCTTCCATTTCCCTCACCAAGGCTTCAGCTTTTTCCATATTCTGAGTTTGGCTGTGATATACCATGGGACACCAAAAGTCAAAAGAGCAATAAACCAGACAGAAACCTGATTTTCCACCTGTGTGTGGGAAATTACTCAGTTGGAGTAAAAGTTAGCATCTCCCAATTTTATAATGAACCAAAAATCACTTTGAAGATACAATAAATGCAAGGCTACAATATTCGTCATATTAAAACCAGATTTTGCAAATGAATTAATTAGTTTTCATCCAGTTCCAATGCGAGGAGGACGCTAACTTCTATCTCTACATAAGAGCGATGAAGCAAGAGTTTAAAAATATACATAGTGGAATTTGAATATCCACATAATAAACAAACACACAATAAATATATGTATTTGCATGTGAGCCCACAATAAATAAATGCTCACCAATGTGCATAAATCATGCTCCCATAAATGATTGCATTCAAGGATGGATGCCTCTCTTTGGCCTCCTTAAACCAGTGATCTGCAGCACTTCCAACCCAAGATTAAATAGGGTTATGTATATGATAAAGATTTGACAATTCAACCTTTACTTGTATATGAAAAGACCATAAAAAAGACATTGATATAAAAAATTAGATAATAAACATCCTACCAGAAACTGAGACTGAGGACTATCAAAGTATAGATAAGCATGTTCATTAGTTAATGCACCAATATAAATATCAGAAATGAAACCAAAACCAATAAAGTAGCAACTGATTCAAACTGTAGAACGTGAACTCCATCTTTGAAGCGTATTCCCCTTTCCCCATAAAACCAATAAATGTGATATATAAATAAGCATAGCATGTAGTTAGGGACTTAATTGTAAACATTCTATAGGGACCTAATTGTAAACTTGCACAATTAGTGGGATAAGTGTTATAATATACTACTAATCAATAGTTTAGGATTAAAGGGAGGCTATCTCATTATAAATAGCCCAATCCTCATAATTGTACAATTATGTTAGTCATGACTTTGCAGAATTCAGTTGTGTGAGAAACATTGGAGTTCTCTTCTCTATCTCTCTTCTAGTCTCTTCTTCTTGATCTCTAATCTCTTCTTCTCCTAATTCTAAACCTAAACATCTAAAACCATAACAGTGGTATCAGAGGTCTCCTTCCTCCGCCTTCTTTCGCTGTTATGTTCTCTGTTCTGTTGGTCATTCTTCTGTTCTGTCGACTTGTTCTGTTTGTGCTCTGTTTGACCAGGGACAAACTAAAGAAAAAGAAAGAAATTTGTTCTAAGAGTAAAGAAATAAGATTCTGGGTGATTACCCAGTATTGTGTCATCTGCATATACCCAGGAAGGTGGGGGGTGTCGTGAATTCAACAAGAAAATTCACGAAAAAAGAAAAAAGTTAAAGAAAGTGAAGAACCAGAGGAAGTTCCTCTGTTTCTGGGTTCTGCAGTCCTTTCAGCCTTCGCCCAGTAGCAAGAAACAATCAAGAACAGCAAGGATTAGAAAGGGACCTGGGTTATCTCATCTGTACTTGATTGTGGGATCATAATTTGGTTGCAAGACTCCAAGAAAATGGCTCCAACGCGGTCCAGCAATATGGAAACTAGAGTTTCAGTCATCGAAGAGCAGCTCCAGAAGCTTGATAAGATAGATGAAATCGAAGGAAAATTGGAGCAAGTGGATGAATTACATGCTACGGTTCAGGGCTTTCAGCAGGAATTCAGAGACGAGTTAAGGAATCTGGTTCAAGCAATGCAAACCCAGAATGAAGACCCGCAGCGATGTTATCGAGCAAATGAGAGAGGCAACACTCATGGTGACACATACCATAAACCGAACCAATTCACCAAAATGGAATTCCCGAAGTTTCAAGGAAGGGATGTTGATAGTTGGATATCCAAATGCGAAAGATTCTTCTGTCTAGATGGAACGCCTGAAGCCGAGAAAGTCACTATGGCGTCAATGGGTCTAGATGAAACAAGCTTTGCATGGCATGTTGCTTCTGAGCGTCGATGGCGAAGACCGATGGGATGGAACGAATATGTGGTTCTACTTCGGGACACCTTCGGTCTGCCGATCGATAAACCAATGGGCGAACTATCACGGTTGCGCCAAACGGGGATGTTGTCGGAATACAACTCCAGGTTCGACTTACTTTCAGCCAAAGTCGACTTGAATGAGGCCTACCTGATCGAAATCTATTTGTTGGGGATGAAGGAGGATATCGCAGATGCGGTCCAGATGTTCGACCCCAGAACGTTAGGCGAGGCGCGTCGGCTGGCGAGAGTTCAGGTGTTGTCGAATCTAAGGAAGGAATCGAAGGTCTCAAGTCCCAGGAATGTGTCGAGTTCCCGTGGGTATGCCACAAATGCTTCAAATGCTGAGTATACTAAGTCTGCCAGCCAACTCAGTGGGGCCCAGCAGAAGGATATGGTAGTAATTACTCCATATACAGGAAATTCGGTGGCTTTAGCAACCCGAAACGCTTTAAATGCAGACAAAAATGCACCAAAAACCTGGAAAAATTCCAAGATTCTTTCTCCTGAAGATGAAGCCAATCACAGAGCCCGAAATCTGTGCTTTTACTGCCACGAACCCTTTACAAGAAATCATTCTTGTCCCCAAAGGCAAAGAATGAGATTGCAATTCATGGAATTGGTGGAAGAAATTGAGGAACCCCCAAAAACCGAAACGGAATAGGATAAAGAAGACGAATTTGCTCCTCTTATATCCCTGCATGCCATAAATGGCATTGATACAAATGATTCTATGGGAATACAAGGACATGTGGGCAAGAAACCGATCCAAGTGTTGATTGACAATGGGAGTACACATGATTTTATGGATTATGATTTTGCTGTCAAAATGGGATGGAAGGGTTCAGATCACCCCCTTGCTGCAGTTCAGGTTGCTGGAGGTCAAAAACTTCAAGTTTTTGGGGTATGGCACAGTTTTAGATGGAAGATGCAAGGGTTAGACTTTGTGTGATCTCCGGATTATCAAACTTAATACATTTGACATTGTGTTGGGACTAACATGGCTGAAAACTATCAAAAGTGCCTCGTGGGATTATGAGAAACTCTCCATGCAATTTTGGTATAGGGGAAAGATGTGCAAATTACAAGCAAGCCCTACAAGCTCCCTAAAGGTGGTTTCATCTACAAAACTAGGGGGTAACAAGCACCTTGGTCCACAAATGTATTTGGTACAACTCTTGCAACCTTTACCTACAATTTCAGATTGTTATGCTATTGGTAATGCTAACGTTGCAGGAAGTACAGATCTGCCCTTAGAGATTCAAAGGGTACTTGGAAGGTTTGAGAGCCTATTTGATGAGCCTAGAGGCCTTCCTCCACTAAGGGCTGGTCATAACCACCCAATTGTGCTCCAAGAAAGTACAAATCCCATAAGTCTCAAGCCCTATCAATATTCAGCAGCCCAAAAGGATGTCATTGAGAAGCAAGTGACTGAATTGCTTCAAACCGGTGTGATTCAAGAGAGTTCATCCCCTTTTTCAGCCCCTATTGTGCTAGTCAAGAAGAAGGATGGGTCATGGAGGATGTGTATTGACTTCCGAGAACTCAACAAGAAAATGGTAAAGAATCAATACGCTATTCCTCTAGTTGAAGATCTATTGGATGAGCTACATGCAGCTAGGTGTTTTACTAAACTTGTAAAGAGGGCTGGTTACCATCAAATCAGAATGCAACTGGAAGATTAATATAAAACAACTTTTAAAACACACTCGGGACACTTTGAATGGCTAGTGATGCCTTTTGGCTTGACCAATGCCCCGGCTACGTTTCAAGGTGCAATGAATGACATTTTCCGGCCTCTATTAAGGAAGTTTGTCCTTGTTTTCTTCAGAGTAGTCAATCGCGCGCTATAGCGTCGCGATAGCGCTGGAGCGGCGCAGAACAAGGCCTTGACGCAACAGAACCTCCATTGCGGAGCGTTTCAAGGTCGCGCCTGTAGCGCCAGTCGCGGTGCACAAAGTCGCGTGGTGCGTCGCACGATTTTGGTGTGTTTTTTTTTTAAAAAAAAATATGAGTTTAGAGATCACGATGGATTCGATTGAGCAAAAAAGAGATTATGATAGATTCAGAAACAGATTAGGAAACGATTTAAAGCCTGACCTGAAGATGCAAGAGGCCTAGGTCAGCCGTGAGACGCCAATCTTCCAAAGACGTAAGTTCCGAAGACGTAAATACTGCTGTTCTGGCCGACGAGACACACGATCGAGTTCACAGTGAAAGTTGAGACTGTCCACTGTTTTCTCGATCATCTTCTCGATGATCATTGATTTCTAGTTTATACAGTTCAAGTGTGACGCGTTCAAAGGGAGACGAGCTCGTTCCTTGTTGTTCAGTTCCGGTCCGACACGAGTACGAGTTCAGTTCCAGTTCCGAACACGCGTAGGTAGGTGACTTTTTTATATTTCTGCAGTACAGTTCGGGTCTGCGTTTTCAATTCTTTGGGGGTTCGGAGTTCGAGACAGCAATTTCTCTTTTTAGTCAAATGCTTCTTTTTGGTCAAATATATATTTTTTTGATTGCCAGCCTTCCTCGTAGCTTTCTACATCATCTTTTTGGATGTTTTGGTCAAATCTTCTTTATTGTCAAATATAATTTTTTTTGGTTAAATGCTTCTTTTTGATAAAATATAAATATTTTTTGGTCGCCAGCCTTCCTCGTAGCTTTCTGGATCATCATCTTCTTTGGATGTTTTGGTCAAATATAATTTTTTTGGTCAAATATAAATTTGCTTTGGTCGCCAGCCTCCCTTGTAGCTTTCTGGATCATCTTCTTTGGATGTTTTGGTCAAATATGTTTTGGTCAAATATAATTTTTTTGGTCAAATATAAATTTTCTTTGGTCGCCAACCTTCCTCGTAGCTTTCTGGATCATCTTCTTTGGATGTTTTGGTCAAAATCAAATATAATTGTTTTGGTCAAAGGCTTCGATTATAATTTCTAAAATATCCACTCTTGCACAGTAACTATGCGATCTAAGTAGGACCTTTTTTTTTTGGTCAAATGCTTCTTACTTCTAACAGAGTGGCGTTATAAAGTTTTGAAATATCTACTTAGTTTGTACTTTGTACAGTAACAATGCCATCCCAGTCACAACAAACTTCAGCTACGGTACCGCAAACTTCAACCAAAGTCTCTTCTTGTGCAATGGTCAAACCTACGGGTGAAAATATTGATATAGCATGGAAGTGGAATAGCTTGAGTGATATAAATAATAGGAAGAGTGTCACATGTGATTTCTGTGGCAAAGTGACTACAGGTAGGATTACTCGGGCAAAAAGGCCTCAAATGGGAATAAGAGGAGATGTGAATGCTTGTTTGAAATGCCCAGCTGAAGTTAAAAATCTACTCAAGGAAGCTGCTGAGAAAAAGAAGGTTGCTCAAACTTACAATGAGTTGCAAGATGATAATGAGGAAGAAGAGATTGAAGAAATTCATAGTTTACGCATGGGAAAAAGGCAAGCAACATCAAGTGATCTATCTACCAAGAAAGCCAAAAGCGTGAAAGGCCCTATGGATTTACATCTTTTTAAAAGTCCTGAAGCAACTATCAAATTGGGAAAGAATAAGAAGCAAACAAGTATAAATGATGCTTGTGATAAAGAAGCAAGGGATAGAACTTGTCAATACATAGCTCAATTCTTTTATAGGAATGGAATAGCTTTCAATGTTGCTCGTACAAGAAGCTTCAAGTTGATGCTTGAAGCTGTTGGAAACTATGGTCCACATCTAAAGGCTCCAACCTATCATGAATTGCGAGTTCCATTCCTTAAAAAGGAAATTGAGCGAACAAACGAAATGTTGAAGAGTCACAAGAAAGAATGGGAGGCATTTGGATGTTCAATTATGTCGGATGCATGGACGGATAGGAAGAATAGGACCTTGATCAATTTCATGGTGAATTGTCCATCTGGGACTATGTTTGTGAGGAGTGTTGATGCTTCATCATATATGAAGACTGGGGAGAAGTTATTTCAGCTATTAGATGATTTTGTGGAGGAGATTGGAGAAAGGAATGTGGTTCAAGTGATAACTGACAATGGCAGCAACTATGTTTTAGCTGGTAAATTGTTACAAGCCAAGAGAACCAACCTTTATTGGACTCCGTGTACTGCACATTGCTTGGACTTGATGTTAGAAGACATTGGGAAGCTTCCTAAAGTTAAAACGACAATACAAAGAGGCATTAGTCTAGTAGGTTTTATTTATAACCACTCATTGGCCCTGAACATGATGAGGAAGTATACAGAGAAGACTGAATTGGTTAGATATGGAGTCACAAGGTTTGCTACAACCTTCCTTACATTACAAAGGTTGCACAAATTAAAAAATAAACTTAGAGTGATGGTCACCTCAGATGAATGGTCCAAGTCTAAGGCTGCTAAAGATGTTAAGGGAAAAAGGGCAACTGACACTATACTTATGCCTACATTTTGGAATGGTGTCCTTTATTCTCTTAAGGCTATGGGGCCTCTTGTACGTGTTCTTAGGCTTGTTGATAATGAAAAAAAGTGCGCGATGGGTTACATATATGAAGCTATGGATAGGGCTAAGGAAGCTATTCAAAAATCTTTTAATGGAAATGAAGACAAGTACAAAGAGATTTTTGCAATTGTTGACAAAAGATGGGAGTGCCAACTTCATCATCCATTGCATGCAGCAGCTCATTTTCTAAACCCAGAGTTTTATTATAAAAATCCAGAAATTGAATTTGATGAGGAAGTGACTTCAGGACTTTATAAATGCATTGAGAAGTTAATACCGACCGACGAAGAGGCAGATAAGATTACAAATGAGTTGTCTCTTTATAAAAGAGCTATAGGCAACTTTGGTTTGAGGCCAGCAATAAGACAAAGGACCACTGTGGCTCCTGGTAAGTAAAAGCGCATTCTTTGATAAAATTAATTACATTGTAATTCAAACTAGCGGTTTTGCTAAATTGCTAATTAGTTCACTCATTACAGCTGAGTGGTGGAGGATGTATGGAGCATCTACTCCAAGTTTGCAAAAACTTGCCATCAAAGTGTTAAGCTTGACTTGTAGTGCATCCGGATGTGAGCGTAATTGGAGTATTTTTGAGCATGTAAGTAACTAAGTATTCATTTAAATTTTAAACGATTCTACTTTATAGAATTTCAAGTAGTGATTGTGAAACAAACATTCTTTTTTTGTAAATTATACAACAGATTCATTCTAAGAAGAGAAGCAAACTTGAGCATCAAAAGTTACAAGACTTGGTTTTTGTTAAGTATAACCAAGCTCTTAAGGGACGCTTTGATTGCCGTGATGTGATTGATCCCATTCTCCTAAATGACATTGATGATAGTAATGAGTGGTTGGTGGGGGAAATGGGTGGAGATGAAGAAGTTGCTGAAGAAGAGTTAGTTTTTGAGGATGACACTTTGACTTGGGGAGCTGTTGCTGATATAGTTGGAGCTGGTGAACCTAGAACACACACTCGGCAGCAAAGCAAATTAAAAAATAAATATGTTGCAACTTCAAGGCCTTCAACTAGCAATAACAGAAAGGGTATCATTGAAGACGAAGAGGAAGAGGCAAATGATGAAGAAAGTGACAATGAGGAGGAAGAGATCTACAAGTCTAGTAGTGGTGAAAGCAACAATGATGAAGAAGACTTGGATGATCTTTTCAATGAAGACTAAAGAGAACTTTTTCTTATATTTATGACCTTTAGAGACTAATTTAATTTGGAATGGTTTCTTATATGTTATTGTTTTATTTATGGTTTTTAAAGACTTGAATAATTTATTGTTTAATGATGAATATGTTTTACATTTTGAATATATTTTTATTCTTTAACATTTATATGTGTATCTTCAATGTAGCGGTCATCCCGCAATGCGCTATACCGCTATAGCGTTTTTTGGGCTTGCCGCTACGCGCCGCTATCTGGGATTGACTACCTTGGTTTTCTTTGATGATATTCTGGTTTATAGTGCTGATTTACAAAAACATGCTAAACACCTTGAAGAAGTATTACAGATTTTGCAAAAGCACTACTACTTTGTGAAGAAGAGCAAGTGCACTTTTGGTGCAACAAGTGTAGAGTACTTGGGGCATATAATCAGCAAAGGTACAGTGGCTACGGATCCCAAGAAAATTCTAGCGGTTGCTGATTGGCCTGAACCAAAATCAGCAAAGCAACTAAGGGCTTTCCTAGGCTTGGCTGGGTACTACCGAAGATTCATCAAGGGGTATGGTTCAATAGCTAAGCCTCTAACCCTTTTATTACGAAAAGAGGGGTTCAAATGGGGGGAGGTAGCTGCTGCATCCTTCAAAGAATTGCAATCAGCTCTTATTTTAGCACCTGTTTTGGCCTTACCTAACTTTTCTAAGGACTTTGTGGTGGAGGCTGATGCATGTGGAGGGGGAATAGGTGCTGTTTTGATGCAACAAGGTCAGCCCTTAGCTTATTTCAGCAAGGCTTTGGCTCCTAAACATGTAAGCCTCTCTATCTATGAAAAAGAATTACTAGCTGTTGTGCAAGCCGTGGAACATTGGCACCAATATCTTGAGAGAGGTAAATTTGTGATTAAAACTGATCAACAAAGCCTACAATATCTCTTGGGACAGAAATTGAAAACTCCCTTTCAAATGTATTGGATAGCAAAACTCTTAGGGTATGACTATGAGATTCAATATAAGAAAGGAAATGAGAATGTTGTTGCTGATGCATTGTCTAAATTGCATGGTTCTCAGATTTTGCAGATTTCTTTGGATACTTCCTCACCTGAATTAATGGAGGAAATCAAGCAAAGTTGGGAAAGGGATCTAGAAATAGCAGTTATCTTAGTGCAAGTAAAAGAAAATGATGGCATCTTTCACTCCTATTCATGGGATGGCACTTGTTTGAGGAAGAATAACCGATTAGTGGTTGGTAATATTGCTGAATTAAAAACAAAGTTGCTGGAGTGGTTGCATTCAAGCCCTCAAGGGGGCCCTTCAGGGGTTCAAGCTACCTATTACAAGGTAAAAGGCCTATTTTGGTGGAAACACCTACATAGGGATGTTGAGGAATTCATTCGGGGATGTGATACATGTTCTAGATGCAAGTATGAAACAATGGCTACACCTGGATTGCTTCAGCCCCTTCTTATTCCTAGCAAGGTTTGGGAGAGTATTTCCATGGACTTCATTGAGGGATTGCCTAAGTCAGGTGGTAAGGAGGTAATATGGGTAATTGTGGATATAATGACTAAATATGCCCATTTTATATCTCTTTCTCACCCTTATTCAGCTTCTACTTTGGCACAAGTGTTTTTAGATCAGATTTATAAATTGCATGGTGCACCGGCTGAAATCATAAGTGATAGAGATCCTTAGTTCTTGAGCAACTTTTGGAAGGAGTTTTTGAAGATATTGAAGGTGAAGCAAAATCTCTCTTCAGCTTATCATCCTCAAAGTGATGGTCAAACAGAGGTACTTAATAGATGGCTAGAGTCCTACTTGAGGTGTATGTGTTGGGAGGCTCCCAAGGAGTGGAGTCAATGGTTAGCACTAGTAGAATGGTGGTATAATACAACTTTTCATACAGCCACCAAAGCCACTCCACATGAGCTTCTATATGGGCAAAAACCAGCTGTTTACTCTCCATATATACCTAGAACAGCAATGGTTGAAGCGGTTGATCAAAGTTTTACAGCAAGGGAAAAGATGTTAGCTGTTTTGAAATATTATCTTCACAGATCAGCAAACACAATGAAGCAAAAAGCTGATGAGAAACGCTCAGATAGGCATTTTGAGGTGGGGCAATGGGTGTTTTTGAAGTTGCAGCCCTACCGACAGGTTTCAGCTGCTACCAGAAGCAATCAAAAGCTTGCTCCTCGCTTCTATGGTCCATACAAAGTGTTACAAAAGGTGGGACCAGTTGCATACAAGCTAGAGTTACCTCCTGAGACAAGGATTCACTCTACTTTTCATGTATCCTTGTTGAAATTGTGCCCAGATCCGAGTGTCAAACGACGGCACCCTCCTATTGATTGGCTGGTTGTTCCAAGTTCACTCTATCCCCAACAAATATTATCTCAAAGAGTTGGGAGGAAACAAAAGAGGATCATTACCGAAGTGCTAGTTCAATGGCAAGGTTACCCGGAAGAGGAAGCTACATGGGTGTCCTTGTTCAACTTGAAGCATCAATTTCCAAAGTTTCAAGTGCCAAACCCTTGAGGACAAGGGTTGATTCAAGGGGGGCATTGATATATAAATAAGCATAGCATGTACTTGGGGACTTAATTGTAGACATTCTATAGAGACCTAATTGTAAACTTGCACAATTAGTGGGATAAGCGTTATAATATCCTACTAATCACTAGTTTAGGATTAGAGGGAGGCTATCTCATTATAAATAGCCCAATCCTCATAATTGTACAATCATGTTAGTCATGACCTTGCAGAATTCAGTTGTGTGAGAACCATTGGAGTTCTCTTCTCTATCTCTCTTCTAGTCTCTTCTTGATCTCTAATCTATTCTTCTCCTAATTCTAAACCTAAACATCTAAAACCATAACAAAATGGGTTCAGTAATCTAGCACCCTGTTCTAATGGTAGTGAGCACTTAACAGCCAAAACATCTTTTTCTCTATACTGGCGACAAACTTGGGTTTTGGTTATATCAGATTGTTTAACCTCGATGTTTGAAGTGTCAGCATCACAATTATAAGGTTTAAGGTTTTAATCATATACTCTTATCCATTATTCTTTTTTATTATCTTCTAGAATTGGATAGTTTCATTTCTGCTCCATATCAGTGAGGCTGAAAAAAATAGAACAGTTCAGTTGAATGAGCAATCACACAGAACGAGGATTGTGATGATAATACAAAAATATTTTTGGAGAAGTAAAAATATCAGTTTTAATCATAATAAATGAAATTCGCACCACCTTTTTGTGAACTGAAAGTCCAAAACAAAATTCAAGGCCTAAAATAACCTTATAAATCTAAAATCACATTGCTTTTGGACCAAATTATTTTGGCCAAGATATGATATTGTTAAATGAAGATACTGCTAATGTTTGACACCTGACATAATTACTTGCAACAGAATGGTCTGTTTTGTTTCATAAAATTTTCTGATTTCTTGATTTGCTTTTCATCTGTTTTTCAGCTCTCTATTTCCATGGCATGTTTCTAAACTTTCCAGTTAACATGAAAATAAATTTCTATGGAACCCTACAATGAGTAAATTAGAAAACTGTATTTTCCACCAGACTGGCTTTCCAATTACAATTCTGGTCTCCCTCAATTAGTCAATGTCTCCACACTATCTTTTAAGAGTTTGCATGCTCTCTCTTCTATTTTTTCATTAATCATACTTAAACGCAAAGCTTACAGCCAGAAACTAAAGGACCACTTTTTCAGTAAAAGATAAAGCAGCACGGGACATTGGTCAAATGTACTTACTCAGCATCGCCCACTTTGGCAAATCCCCCCACAATAATACTGTATGTCGCCAAACTCATTTCAATACTCTCTTCCTTCATCTTCCTAACGCAATGTAAGGCTTCTTCCATATCTCTACCAACTGCATAAGCATGAATAAGACTGCAAGGATTTAACATACATTAACATCAGAAGAAAAACCACTGTGCATCAATATATATGTGAGAAGAGATGGAAAAATTTCCATCTTGAGCTATCTGAAAATCTTTATAAATAGTTTCTTTTTAAAGGTAAATATTTGAAAATAGTAGAAGTGTCAGAGTAAAAAAAGTTGCACTTTTTTGTCAGTAGAAACTTTTCATGGGTGGACATTCATCACTTAAAACACATGCCCATCAAAATATCATCTAGAAAACTCAAAATAGAAAGCAATCAATCAGAAACAACAACAACAAGCCTCATCCCACTAGGTAAAGTAGGAATCAATCAATCAAATTAAAATTTTAGGAAGCTCTAGTACACTACAGGGTTTTTTGTTTATAGATATTACCTAGTATACACATGTGAAGATGGCTCAATTCCTCTTGCTCGCATGCTCTCAAATGTTTGACGTGCACGATGCATGTGATATATAAGTCATAAATATTAGTAGTAAAGGCACAATATTAAGTCTATGAGGCCTTAGGACTAGTTAATCATAATAATAAATAGGGAAGGGTAGAAGTGGCATAATACTAATTCTATAAGGCTGCATTAGGAATAGGAATAAGGCAGTGCCGTGCGTCTGTTAGCATCAGTCATTGTATCTGTTAATGTTGCCTTCCTCTATATATATGTAGAAGGCTAGGCTCATTAGGCATGTATTGATTCAGCATTGTGTATGAATGAAAGAGTGAACAGCAGTTCATCTCCCTCCTCTCTCTCTTGTTTCTCTTCTCAATCCCTCTGATTTCTATCTCTTAACCCTGTAATTTCTCTAAATCTTTACACTAATCCTATCAGCATGTCCCCTCGTCTTGCATAATACTTAACCATCAACCCATATTCTTTTCTAGAAGGCTAAAAACATGAATAAAACAAAATAAAACAATGAGAAAGAACATCCACAACAGAATGCTAAAATTCAGTCTCTGAAACTTTTCATAAATAAATTTCTGCACATTTTCAGGCAATATATGATCTATAATTACATGGAGAAACATTTCTTTATAAAAGACGTTTTATTTGAAAAACTAGCTACAGGGTAAGAAATCTTCAAATCACAAAGCAGAAGTAGATGCAGAAACATGAAAGAAAAGAAGATCATAAAAAAGTAGCTTATTAACTTTATAATTGGACCCCTTGTAATAGTATTATTATTGATAATAATTATATAAAATAAGTAGAAAACAAACCAATTAATCATAAAATTTAGTAACTCATGCATAATTGATTATCAAATCATTCAGATTTCTCAAATTGCAAAAATAGAGTTCTCTTTTTCATTACAACATTCACTCTAGAAAACCAAATGAAATCACTAACAGAGTCAAAAAAACAGAGGTGGCATCAAAGTTTAAAAACAAGTTGTAAGGGTGGTTAGGAGGTTAATATAGTTAGTTTGTTCATCATTATGTTCATTAAATTAGTCAAAGATGGCTTGGTAGCTATAATTCATGGCACAGGGTATGAATACATTATTCAGTAAATGAATGAAACACATATCAGTTCAATTTAAGCAAATGCTAAAACATTCATGGGTCTTCTTTGAAAAACTTAAGCTTTTGAAAAGAAGTGATCCTAACATGACAGGCGAGCCTTGTAACCAAGTAAAATGAAGTTTCATCCCTGCTATACCCCTTGCATAACTAAATTAAATATACAAATTTATGTCACACTAAATGGATCAAGGGCCGCATATTTCAAACTGATAACTTTCATGTCCCCAAAAAATGAAAGATGACTTTCTGGTTTCCACAAAATGACTCCCATATCCAAAACAACAAGTTTAATGTAGTTATATATACATAAGGTATTCATGGTATTATAAACAACATAGCAGAAGATACTGCTCCATGTCCATTAAATATGAAAATGGAATTTAATGGGTTAAGTAGCAAATCCGCCCTGGAAGTATACGTCGAGGAGCAATGTTGCGTTGGAAGTTTTTTCAGGTTTAATTTTGCCCCAGAAGTCTAAAAACGTAGCAATGTTGTCTTTTTCCGTAATTGACGTTGACCATTAACTTTTTAACGAAAAAAGGCAATATTGCTACTTCTTTAGACTTCCGGAGCAATATTGAGTTCTAAAAAACTTCTAGGGCAACATTGCTCTCGGACGTGTACTTCCGGAGCGGATTTGCTACTTAGTTCAGAATTTGATTGACTAATCAAAGGAGCTAGGCAGCTGAATTACAGCTTAATCAGCAAGCCAAAAATAAGTGACAGGGACATCAAGAAGAGATAAAATCTTGTAACATTTGTCAGTTTTAAAGGATTGGTTGCCAAAATTTCTCCCTCCCCTCAGGCCACTTGGAACGATACTCAACTCCCTCGTCCCCTTCCACCCAACGTGCCCGATCTTCCGCTTTTTCCTTCAATCTCTTGCTATTATCCAACTTCACTGTCAGAATTCTGCCGTGGAATTCAACACCATCGAACTCAACAGCCTTCATGGCTGATTTGCCCGCAGTTGGACCTCCAAAAATCACAAATCCAAAACCCGCATTCTTCTCTGTATTATTGTGACCCTTAATCAGAATCACATTTTCTATCGGCCCAAACTGCCGAAAGAACTCAGTAACCTCGATTTTCTTAACCCAATTGGGCAAATCACCCACAAATATTTTCCCCGCTTGCCGGAACCGAGTTGCCAGGTGTAAGGTATCAATATCCGAGTCATTAGATTCAGCGCTCCCAATTTCACGGCTCTCCATGCTTCCTGTTTCTTCTTCATTTCGGTTTCGCAGGGGTGGAGAAGCAGGTGGTGGTGGCGGCGGCGGAGGTGGAGAGAGCTTGCTTGTGAGCCATAACTTGTTTGTCAAAGAATGCGAATGAGAATGATTAGTATTGTTCGCAGTGACATGAGCAGAAGAATGGAGGGGATTCTTCTTGAGAGGATTAGACTCAGATGGAGTTAAAGGATTTTGCCGCGAGGAAGGATTTGAGGTTTGCATGTATTTATTGGGGCGGCGGGGCTGGTTGCCGGAGAGAGAGGAGGAACTGGAAGGGTCAGTAGAATCAGGCGGTGGCTTGAGGCAAACAAACACAGACGACGAGGAGGAAGAAGTGGTAGGGGAGGGAAACGGTTTCGAGGAGAAAATAGAGGAAGACAAGGAAAGAGGAGTGCTAGTGGTGGGAATCATCAATATATATAATAAATGGGAAAATTGATTACAGTGCCTGAAGCAAAATAATTATAAAAAAGACTCAAAAAAATTCACATGTCAGGGCCTTTTCTGGCATTTTTTCAAAAAACGTTAGCAACTACATCAGTAGCGGTTAACAACTATATCAGTCCCCGTTAACAATTAAATCAGTCTAATTAACAACTACATTTTAACAACTACATCTGTAGCAATTAATAACTACATCTGTAGCAATTATCAACTATGTCCGTACACTTTTTTTGAAAAAATGCCAGAAAAAGCCCTAGCATGTGAATGTTTCTTGTGCCTTTTTTGTAATTATTTTGCTTCCTTGGGCCCTGTAATCAATTTTCCCATAATAAATCTCACCCTCAAGCCAACCTGGCTTATCATAGGCTCTCCTCACACATCACTGTTCATAAGCCAAATCAATTGTTATTGGGCTCCGTGTGAGCTGATTTCCTTCGCTCATGTCTGATTGTCTGAACGGGATTCAAATTATTCTCCTTCCTCTCTCCTATGCTCTCTCTACTTTCTCTCATAGACGCCTCATCTCGGGAGCAGGTTATTTTCAATCCCATGATATTTCTTCTTCTCCAACTCTCTCTTAGTCATACGCTCCGAAGGGTAAGGAATCTCCTTACTGAACTCAAGAGCTCGGTGATCTCTGCTGTCGCCATCGATGAATTTTCTGGTCCTCTTCTTTTGTAGCTTTTCCTGCTAAGAAGGTTTGTACTCTTCCACCATTCTTCCCTTCGTCTTTGATCTCTATGATTCCTTACTTTTCATCTTCTTCTTCTACTTTTCTGGTAGTGATTTCTGCCTTCTAAAACATAAACGCCTTTTCTGCTTTCTTCTGCCAATTTAATTTTTATTTGGATTTGTTTTTTTTTTCGCTAACGATTTCTTTTGTGAATCGCTTGAACAGAAAATCCAGAGCAGTCATTGGTAATGGTAATGAAATATAGAGAAAGAGAAGTTATGGTTGCTGATCTACATCTACTTGAAGTCCTTTATGCATTTATTGGAGATTTTGTTCTTTACATCCAGATCTCCAGTATTTCCTTCTTCTCTTCGTTCCCTACGCTTTCTCATTTCTTGCCTCTCCACATTCTGTTTGCGATTTTGCCTCTGATTTCTCGAACCTTCATTTTCCATTAATTTCCTGGCCCTAAGAAGATTTCCATCGGATTTTCTCTGTGCGCTGTGTGTTGATGAGGATGAGGACGATGTGAACAGATCGAAGAAACTCGTCTCTCGACTTCCTCATGCCGCGTTCAATCTTGATTTGGTTTGTTTTCCTTTCCTTTTATTTTCCTTTGTTTCTTTGAAACTTTCGGTTCTATGATGCTGTTCCTTTCTCGGTTGAATGCTTAGGATTCATTGTTTTTTTTGGTTAGTTTTGGCATCATAACCATGGAAAGAATAGTCCTAGATATCATAACCATGGAAAGAATAGTCCTGGATTCAAGCCCTACTATTTAATATTGACGAAAGCACCTACATCAGGAGATTTTTAACATGGGTAATTTTATATGCTGTATTCTGTGACTGATTTTTGTGTCTTGAGTACCCTTAAACATAATTTTCATTAGAAATATGCTTTCTTTCATGGCTTTGATTTTTGTCTCAGCAACTTTCTTGACACAGAAAATTTCTTCCGTACATCAAAGGTGTTCTGGATTGTTGAAGTATTTATCTTTTTGTTGAAGTGAAGACAGAGACTAATAATATTTTTTGGGGGCTCCAATTACTCAAGTCTGATAATTAATATTGGTCCTTTTTTGTTTTCCTACTTATGTCTATAATAAAAGATATGTGTGTTTGCTTTTATGGTTTTCCTGTTAAGTCTATAATAAAAGATATGTGTGTTTGCTTTTACGGTTCTTGAACTTCCATTCTCTTCAAATTTCAACTGTGGATTTGTTTTTTATTGGAAACTAGATATGTATATTTTTCTCTCCCAAGCATGAACAAAGAAAATCCTGCACCATATCTTTTAAAAACCCCCCTGTGACCCTCAATGAATTTTGGAAAAGAGAAGATAGTAACGTGGGATACAAAAAAGTGCAATTCATTTATCAATCAGTTGTCTTTACTTTATTCATCTAGTATTTGACTACTGTATATGTGAAACTTGCATGGTTAGGCTCCCTATTAGCATTTTTTTCAGTGTATGTATTTGCTCAAGGGCATATATCACTTGTTTCCATGCATGGTGGAGGGTCTGGATTCAAATTGTGTCATACTTCATTTATTTATTCATTTTATGGTTGTTGTTGTTACATTAAATGCCTGTGTAACATGTCTTCCTTGCTGCATATTTAAACAGTCGCCAGCAAGTTCTCATTTTGTGAGGGTGGCTTCTGTTGCTTCAATGTCTGATTTTTTTTTCAAGGTTAGATCTTTCTTTTAACTCATTCTTTTCCCCTTTTCATCAGTGTATAATTGTAGACATGTCCTGTAAGATGCTCATGAGGTTACGATTTGGGATCAAAAGTGCCATGAGGGTTAGTTGACCGTCTGGTCAACGTCTAGATACTGCTCATTAGTGATTACTAACAGATGGTGAAAATGTCTAGATACTGCTCATTAGTGATGGTATTGAATGATGTTAAATGCTAGGACTAAAGATAAAAGAAGATTTATATCTATTATTTTTCTACCCAACCCATAGACTATAAAGATCTAAAGAGGCCTTGATTGAGATTATGTGGTTTTTTATTTGCAAGGTTTATCATTTTGACAAATAATATTGCATTAACTGTCATATGTGTGTGTTTTCCATTTGTTTGTCTATGTACGACCTCAGAGGGAATTGAAATCGAGAGGCCATTGGATGGCTTTATCTTCTACATCAACGACAGGGTGATGAAGATGAAACCTGAACATTTAGTGCAAGAAAGGGAAGCGAAGAAGGTGCAATACTAACATTGTTACTGACTTGAATGTCGTTAGTATTAATGTATTTGTAAGGGTTTAGGTTTCCTTTTGTTGTGGTTGTGCAAGTTAAGACAAAGTTTCAATGATATGTAAAGTATTTGTAGATGCTAACATGTTGTCAATGGATTTAGTGTTATGTATCTTGGTTAATTCTAATTTACTTGTTGATTAACTGATCTTTATGGACAAAATGAAGTTTGGGAATTATAAGAGTGATTTATTTCAATTCCTTTTGCTTTGTCCTCAACTATGACAAAATGTACAAAGAAGCATAACTTATAAGGTTAAGGTGCAATTTTACACATGTTTTTCCTTCAGGAGTGCTCAGCATCATTTTTTTTTTTTTGAGCAAAAGTACACACGCCGTTACGTTTTAAGAGCAAAAATACCACTTCCGTTAGTTAACCGTTAATTGACAGTTAACCATGGTGAAATTACCCTTTTGCCCTTAGTTTAAAATAATTAAAAAAGAAAAGGGTTGAAGGCAAAAGGGTAATTTCACCATGGTTAACAGTCAACTAACGGAAGTGGTATTTTTGCTCCTAAAACATAACGGTGCATGTACTTTTGCTCAAAAAAAAACATATGGTGTTGGGCGCTCCTGGAGGAAAAACATATGTGTAAAATTGCACCTTAACCCTAACTTATAAATGCGTACAGGCATCATAGGAAAACTCAAGGTAATGGCAAATGTTACCTTTTGTGTGATTGTACCAACAAAGCCATATCACAATGGCCAAAAGAATGCTAACATCATTAACTTAACTTAGGGAGATTAACTCTCAGTTCTTTAATAATAATAATAACTAACACTTAAAAAATATACTTTATATGAAAAAGAAAACAGTAACTTTAATTTATATAAATAAATATATATGTATATACATATAGAAACAGTACGCTTTTATTCTTGGTTTCGTAGTTTCTGAATGATAGCACTTATATATTTAACTCTACACACACTTTCTTTGACTTTTTGAAAAGTTATATATATATATATATATATATATATATATATATATATATATATATATATATCCCAACACACAAACAGATAGCATACATATGCACGTTGTAAAATCTGATGGTATAACCATAAGGCCTACACACACGTATATATTACATTTTATTCAACACCCTTTATGCTTGATAGTAAACAAAAGGAGCATATGTATGAGAGTAAAGCAATCATGATTATATACCTATACACGCATACAGATTTGCATAACAGTAAGCCTTTCTTTTTCTTTTGCAGCAATAAAATATACATATGTATACACTCTTAGTCTTGAGGAATGCTTCATGTATATATGAGTAGATTTTAATCATTTTATATGCACATTTTTTAGACTTCCCTGGTTCATCCTTTTTCAAGCAAGTAATAATAATATAGAGGAAAATCAATAAATTCCTCAGCTACACAGTCTTCCCTGCCATCATCATTGTACAGTATCAACCATAATTCATCTTTCTATAGGGTACAAAAAACAAAAACTATACCAAAAACATACAGTCTTCCCTGCCATCCTCATTGTACATTATCAACCATAATTCATCTTTCTACAGGGTATAAAAAACAAAAAATATACCAAAAACATAAGTCTTCCCTTCCCTGCCATCATCATTGTATATTATCAACTATAATTCATCCTTCTAAAGGGTACAAAAAACACAAACTATACCAAAAAATGATGCCATGGTTCTAATTCTTTCTTTCAACTCCTGCATTTACAGTTTTCAAAGCCAACTAATTACAAACCCCAGTGCCACACACATGTAAACATAGCTCTAATCAATAGCCTTCTTTCCTTTGTCGTTGTTGGCTCGAAGTCGTGATAAGAGCTGTGACGTTGTGACACATGGTTCTCCTCTCCATTGCAAACCTCGAAGGTCGGACGGTGGAGCAACAGTGACTGAACTAGGCTGAAACTGAATGGACCTTGAACCTATTGGCTCATTGGAGTTACTGTCTCGAGACAACCTCATTTCCCTCTCATTTGGAATGGGAAATCGGGTTTGGGGATCTGCATTCCTGCGCATATAGTCATGTCATGTGCCCTCCTTGATAACAAACTTTGAATTAAGACCAGGCTACAATAGCAAAAGATGATTACCCAAACAAATTGAGAAAACAAAAATCTTTAGATTTTAACCTTCACATTATTCGTGAGACACTAAGGGACAAGCATAGAAGAGTTAAACTCACACACTTATCAGATGGATTTGAATGCAAAGACATCTTTGCCTTCCCACTAGTACAAGAAGTAATTTCAATCTTTATATGTGCGTGGTTGAGTGAATAATGTTAATTAGACTCTATGGAACTTGTTACTCAATACATCTGAGACCACAGAAAATTACATTAAGAAGTAGAACAAGTTAATTAGATGATAAACCTTGTGTGCTATTTGCTTCCTGGGAAATCACTAATTAGAACTAGCTAGAAATTAACATTTGTCAAATATATATTATGAGTATGTATTGTGTAGTATTTCATATATAGATATATATTCTTCCCAGATGCATTTCAAAATACTCGAGATAGCAAGCTATGTACTTATTAAGATTCCACGAATATACATACATGAACTAGGTTGAAAATAGGGATAGATCTAATTAATTAAGTAACCCATACCCCTATATAATCACGAAACATATAAAGTCATTGAGCAGAAAGGCTGTTAATTAGAATGGTGTGATCAAAGACTTAGAATGGTAAAAGTGGAAGCAAAGACCAATATATTGTAATTGACAAATATACATGATCGATTATCTCATCTCAGTCTTATATATTGGGCCTAAAGGATCAACTAATGGCCATTATTCGTGAAAGCTTTTAATGTTGACATTTGTCTTCAAAAATGGAGGGTGAGAAACTCAACATGTGTGTGTCTATATGTGTGTGTGTGTGTGCGCGCGCGCACTCAAGTAAAAATACTCTGCATAAAAAACAGAGAAGCAGATCCTCTCCTCATGTGAATGGCTGAGATTCAATTACAAAGATGACTATGTCCTGATTCCTAACACGTAAGTGAACATTCAAATATGATCATTTACATACCACTTCTTCATTTTAGTATGTCCACCGCTAAAACCTTCACCAAGCTTGGAAGCCATATTTCAAGTGAACTCAATGATTGGCAGTAACAGGTAGAAGGAAATGCCATTTCAAGTCTTTCAATGACAAAGGAACGAATTTGAGACAAATTATTTGGATATCATCTATTTGATATATAAAAAAACAAGAAAGTCATGGCCAGCAACAGAATAATTGACTCTGCAACTACCCACCCCCATTCTGAAATCCCTCAATCGGAACCCTACATTTTGCCCAATCTCCTCTCATAATGGATTTATGCAACCTATTTCCAATAAGAGAATGCACATGTAACCGGAGCTTCATATTGTAAGCTTTCGTTCAGATATTCTAACAATTGGATGGACAATTCCAAATGCCGCCCATGAAAAAGGAAAAACGAAGATAACAATTACAAGAGAAAAAAGTTAGAGTTTCTGTAGAAACAAAGTGTGAGTAAATCCAACCTTTGCGAAGGAAGAAAGATCGTCGGCCATGAAGTTAAGCGAAGGAAAAGGCACTTACTTTGGGTTTCTTTGAATCATCTTTGCGCTTTTCAGCTCTTCTTACGTCGCTGTTGACCAAAATGGCACAAAAGATGAAAAAAAAGACGGAGGCAGCGCCGATCAGGGAAGAACGGTGGTCGGAGAAGATGAAGGACGGTGGTCGGAGCTAATGGAGGATGGTGGTCGAAATTTTCACTGTTTATTCTTTTTCCCCAATCTGCTGTTCGAAAGTCGAAACCCAGCTTTGGGTGATGATGGAATGAACCCGACTTTGGTGTGTGTAATTTAAGTTTTTTTTAAAAAAAATTAACTTCTAAATCCTAGTCAGCCTTCTTATTTGGCTTTTTGTCAGTACAAATAAGCTTCCACGTCAGCAGCACTGTTCATTTCCATCCAAATGGACGTTGACCAGATGGTCAACTAACCCCATGACACTTTTGATCCCAAATCGTAACCTCATGAGTATTTTTTATCCAAAAAAAAGGTCGTGGTGCTGGGCGATCCTTGGGACAAAGGTCGTGTGTATTTTTGACCCTTCACCCTTTTTAAAATTGAATGGAAAGGACAATAACGCCCCTTTACATTGCTTAAAAACATAATGGAGAAGAAGGCACGATACACTTTTTTTCTTCGTATTCCCATTTTATTTGAGTTGTTGATTATTGTGGCCGAGAAGATTGGTGGAGAGCGGTGAAGTTGAAGGTGGATAACAAACAAGGGGAGGATTTTGTAGGTATTTATTAATTTGAAGTTGCAAAACTCTAAGGTGAATTTGTGAGGGAAATTTGTCAAAATAAGGATTATTTTAAAAAAATTTGTCAAATTGGAGTACTGTTGAAAAATTTTGCCAAAATATGACAGTTGATGGCGTCATGTTAGATGGTGCCACATGTGCAAGTGGCGTTGCCACGTGTGACACCACTAGTGGCATCATACATGGCGATGACACCTATGATGTGAGTACAACTCACGCCACCTATGCGCGTGCGCGTGCACACACACATATAGGGTCTTAGTTTTCTCATGTTACATGAGAAAACTAAATTTCCTACACATACATGAAATGGTGGGGTCCACATATACATATATGAATTCATATATGTATATATGGGCCCTACCATTACATGTGTGTGTGACATGAGTTAATATTTCTCATGCAACATGAGAAACATTAATCCCATATATATATATATATATATATATAATTGCAAGGTGCGTCAAGCTGCCCTGCAGCAGCTTTAATAAAGTTGCAGGCACTGCCTGCAACTTTATTAATTTCAGAGCAGGGGGGTTGACACCCCTGCTTTGAATTTGATTATTTTAATTTTAAAAAAACATGGGTTTTATAAAAATAAATAAATAAATGCTGCAATTGCAGCAGCATCACGTAAAAGGCCTTGCATTTTAATTGGAAAAAAAAAATCAAACTTCAATCTTCCTTTTCCCTATATAACACAAACAATCATACATATTTCACGCACACACAGCCACGGGAGAGAGTGAGAGAGCAGCTGGAGTAAAAAAGAAGAGGAGAAGTGAAGAGTTTGAAACAATTTTAAGGTATGTTATTTATTTTATAAAATAATTTAGGTAACTAAAATAGTTTGTTTCTTACAAATTTGCTACACAAAAGTTATTATATATATTTTGTCTTTGTAATGATGGTAGTATTGTGCTGGTTAGTAAAAATTTTAGAGCTAGAATTTTTTAGAAGTTTTGAGTTTTGACAATAGAAGACTGTATTTATGTAGTGAATGATTAATAATAAATTTGAAGCAATTTAGATTTAATTTTTGCTTGTTTGAGAAATTTAAAACTAGTTTTTCAATTTAAGAAGTTTAAGATTGTTGTATTATAGGAAAGTTTTACCGATTAAATGTTGTGTAAATAGTATAGTTAGGTTGATAGAGATATTATGAAAATTTTAATCGGTTTAGTTTTCTAATTATTGAGTAGTACATTAGAGAAAAGCACCAAAATAGGATGAGAAAATTAAATTACAAATAATAATTCAATATATATAATGAATTTTACTTATTTTATATATGTATATATTATGAATTTATTTTTTGTTATTAATTTTTGTTCTTATTAGTTAATTTTCATTTATTAATTCTCATTTGTTGAATAATTTTCATTGATACAATATAATTTTCACTATTGTGGTTATTATTATATATTATGAATTTTAATTTTTTAATTTATTTAATTTTTGTTATTATTATTATATTCTTTTTGTTATTATTATATAATTTTGAATAATTTTACTGATTATGAATTTTTATTTTTTTTATTAATTTTCATTATTATTATATAACTTTCGTTATTTTTATTATCAATATAAATTATGAATTTTAATTTTGTAATTAATTTTCGTTCTTATTATTATTTTATTTTCATTATTATTATATAATTTTGAATAATTTTACTTATTATGAATTTTGATTTTTTATTAATTTTCATTATTATTGTATAAATTTCGTTATTTTTATTTTTATTATTATATATTATGAATTTTCATTATTTGATTAATTTTCGTTATTATTATATAATATTGATTACTTTTCGTTATTATTATATAATTTTGAATAATTTTATTTATTATGAAATTTAATTTTTTGATTAATTTATGTTATCTTGCTTATTATTATATATTATGAATATTCATTTTTGTTTAAAGTTTTGTTATTATTATATAATCTTCGTTATTTTGATGATTATTATATAATTTTGATTTGTATTTATTTATTTATTTTTTAGAGAATAAATAATTAGTTGCTTAATAATGTGTTGTGTTAGAGTAAATTTTTGTTAGTTAAATGGCTCATCAACGCGATCGCACAATTCATCCCTGTAGAAGAAGGAAATCACCAAGAGGGGGGTGAATTAAGGATTTCAAAAATTTTTGTTTAGCTTTTGGAAACTAAGCAGAATCGAGTAAAACTGAGAAAGGGAAGAGATAGCTTGACACAGATGATTTATACTGGTTAAGTCTTAATTCTTGACCTACATCCAGTCCCCAGACACTCTGGGATTTCTCACTATCACTTGATCAATTACATACTCTGTAACTCAGGATGATCCTCTCACAATAGGACTCACTCCCCCTTACAAATTGTAATCTGATCTCACACTCAAGGTCTCACTACCTTGAGTTTACACAACAACTTTGAATCGAATTTTACAAATACTCTCTCTAAGAGTAAAATGAAATAATCACTGAAGCTCAATGTAAATGAATAAGACTAATGAAATGAATATAAGATGAAAGCTTAAAGTCTCTTGATATTTCGTTCACTGGGTTCTCTCTGTTTCCAGTTGCTGAGGCTTTCTTTTTATAGATTTGAAGATTGAAGACCGTTGGAGCTTTTGCTGGAAAGAGAGACGTTGGAGAGTTCAGATTGAGACATTAGACTCCTCTCCATTGCTTGCCCATGTCTGATTGTCTGCCATAGTGTCTGTATATTCCCTTTGTCTGAGGATAAGGTCTTTTTGGCAGTTCAGTGGACTTCTTAGCTGTAAAGCTGATTTCCTAAATATTTTATTCACTTTTGAGCGTTTTCAGCGAGAATGAGAATCTGTAGCTTGAAATGTGTTAATGGAATCTGAAGCTCATGGGCAAACGTATTAAGCATATATATAATGATTTGTAATTCCATTTAAGTGTAAAACAATGCATAAGATTGAATCTGAGAAGTGAAAAACACGACATTTAAAACAGAGATCTGATAGGCTCGAGTTTATGACTGATAGGCTAAAGTCTGTTCATGAACACTCAAGCATAAAATGGATAGACTTGAGTCTGCCCTTTGTATAACAGAGTTCATCGTGATTAATCTTTGAAAATATTTTGAGGCAGCGTGTAGGCTCGAGTCTATTAGTGACAGGCTCGAGTCTAGAACTGTTTACAACGTGCTGAAGCTTAAGTACAAAGGCACAGGCTTGATTCTGAAAAACTTAGGCTTAAGTCTGCTCGGGCTCTGTCACTTGGATAGCTCTCTGCCTGAGCCAGGCTCGAGTCTATTAGTGATAGGCTCAAGTCTATTAGTGACAGGTTCGAGTCTGTTTCACCAACACGTTGTGCAAATGCTTTTCAAACTTAAACATGCTCGAGTCAATGGGTTTATGCTTGAGCCTATGATCATGAAAAACTTTGATTGCTCTCTGGAAGGGACAGGCTCGAGTTTAAAATGTTAGGCTCGAGTCTGTTCTTAAGAAAAATGATTTGAAGTTTGCCCAAGACAAAATCATGAAATATGGCTTCTGTCACGCGCAGGATCGAGTCTATCAGGTTAGGCTCGAGTTTGCTTATGTCCAAAACATTTATTATCCTTTCTATTGAATGCAAACTTGAGTCTATCACACCTAAACTCGAGTTTAACTTATATTGTAAGATTTAAATCAATTTTAACAATCTTTAAACATGTTTAAATCTTAGCAACAAGTTTACAATATTTTGTTATCATCAAAACACATAGAGAACTAACAATCCTGAGCCCAAAGAGTGGGGAGTTCTTATTGAGGAGGTGCAGCGGTCACACCAATCACAAGTTGTTTTGAACCTAGGAAATTTTGTCACACGTGACGACACCACTTGTGGCGCTATCTGATGTGGCGCCACCAATTGCCAATATTTTGGTAAAATTTTTCAACAGTACCCCAATTTGACAAATTTTTTTAAAATAATCTCTATTTTGACAAATTTCCCCATTTGTGAGAAGTGAAGTTGTGGTCTTTTTTGTTTTTGGTAAAGCGACGAAATATAAAAGTTCTTGAACTAATACATTATTGATTTGTTTGTTTTATGGCAGTTTATAAATGAATAAAAATATTGGGTGAAGTTGTTTAGTTAAAACTTTATCTAAAGCTATCAAATCTTTGTTAAAAGTGGGAATGCGTAACATTCCTACTTTTGTAAACCATGTACGGAATTAATTAATGACGTATTATGAAACCTTAGACTATAATTGTGATTGGCTGTTGAGTGACATGTTATATTCATTATTTTGAAGACTTTGTGACAATGAATGAACTCTATAATTAAAATTAAATTTCAAACCACTAAGTAGGACAACAAGAGAGTTGTTTTGCAATAACAAAAGGGTGAATAAAGATAAGATGACATGTTAAGTATTAAATGCCTAAAGGTTATTAAGGAACAAGTCATTGGTACTCATTAGGGTCAAATGGAGATGAAATTAATCTCATGCAATAAGATTAAAAAGGTGAATCAAAGGACTAGAGTGAGCCACATCATCAGGTAGGTGGAATATGTGAAAGATGGAGGTGCCAACAAGGCAAGAAGAGAGAAGGAACACATGGCTAAACCCTAGAGTGACACGTGGCGTGGAATTGATGAAGGCTTGACTTTTTTTACCATGTAGTACAATGGTAGTTAATGAAGTCATTAATGGGGGGAAGGCAAAAGTCAACTAGCTTGTTCATCAAGTAAAAAGGAAAAAAAAACGTGCAACTGAATTAGGCCAAGGAAAAAACTGGATAAATCACATATTAAGGCCCAAATACATGCTCAAAGACTTGGGAAAACATTGACCAATAAGAGGGAACCAACAAGTACCAATTATAAGCTTATTTATGTAGTATTTGGGTAAAAATCTGAGCCTACTTTCAGCTGGAAATGTTACCAAAAATAAAGGAAAAGAAAGGGATAAGGAAGTACATGTGAGATAGGATATGCATTTATGGAAAGAAGCATAAAGTCAAAAAGGAAGTAACAAGATTGTACTTGAGATAAACACAAAGGACACATGAAGGACACATGAACAGATGGGAATATTCCTCTTATGGATCAGACATGTGCCACATGTACATCAGTCAAGACAAGTTTGAAAAACTTGGAGAAAAAGCAAGAAAATAGGTCAGATCCTAGAGCACCTCTTAAACCATTGGATAAAGGCATAAATGGTCACTTCACATAACCCTTAATGCTTTATTAAAAGCCTTTCAAGTCCTCATTTAGCTCAGCCATTTCGTTCATAGTGAGAAGAGAAGGAAGAAGAGCTGAACCAAGCAACCATAAGGAAGAAGAAGAAGCAAAGGTGAAGTTTGAGGTAAGTTGGTCCAAGATTTGGAATTTCCATTCATGTAAATCCTTAAGATTCCTCTTGAATAACACCTTGTGGTATTATTATTACCAAGGATGCTCCATCAAAGAAGAATAAGGAAGAAGAGGTGCAGAAGAAGAAGAATCAAGGCAAGCAAGGTGGGTTGCTTAAAACTCTGGAAAATCGGTTCTTTGGTTGAATCTGCCAGTTTTGCTGATTTCTGGGCAGCGAAGATTGTCAAATGGTTTTAAAATAGTAAACGTGGTCGTATGGCTATGAAATTTTGTATGCTTAAAGTAGACATCTTGGGCTTCAAATTGATATAATATTTTACCACTTTTTGAGTTTTCTACTGGGAGAAACAAATTTGTGAAAACAGCCCTAAAACTGGGTTTTCTTCTCTGTCCAGCAAGCAAGGAATTAACATAGAAAAAGGAATCTGAGTTTTATGACTTCTAGAAGTATTTTTGTAAGAAACTAGACATGTTAATGGTTATTTTGCCTCTGGTTTCATGTCAATAGGACTTTTGTAGAATTAATTATGAATTTCTGAAGTTAGAACAATGCTTCTGAAACTTGTGGAAAGGGGGACGAATTCCATGAATTAGCAAGGGGAAATTTCATGGTGACTAAAACAAGATATATTTGCTTTATTTAGGGTCAACTTGTGATTGGAGTAATTTTCAAGCACCAGGGAATTGTTGTTACTAAAAAGTGTCAGGTGGTTAACTGCTTACTTGCATACTTTATGTTACTCTGTATGTTTGTTTTCCATGGTTGAGGATGTAGGCTGTGGGGCCTATTGGACCGGTGTCCTTAGGTTGCTACCGAGTTGAGATGTATTCAGGGTGGTTAGGGTTTGAGGCCCTGGCTACTGTGTTTTCCTAGCGCTGAGGATTCGGGGGCTTCTCTTATTAGGCGGTCCTGCGGTTGGATAGGACTTGGTCCTTTTGCAGTGAACATGAGCATATGTGGTGTGCTGTTTTATATGTTACTTGCATGAGATGTGTACTGAATGCATGTGGTATGTGTTACCATGTCTGCTATTGTGATTTGCCTGATTATGGTTGCATACATATGGTATTTGAGTTTGACAGTTACCTCTGGGATTCAACTCTGGATCCCAGACCATTTTAGAAGTACAGGTGTTTCGAGCTGAGGAGACCGGGAGATTTGAGGTAGGGCAGATAGTGATGATTGAAGAAATAGGGAATGCCTTATTATTTTGTACTTTACAGCTTTTGGGATGACTGTAGTATTTACTTTCTGCAGTATTTATTTTTGATGACTATACCCTTAACCCTACGGGGACTATTTTCTGTTTTTGGTCGTACTTTTACCAGTATGTCGTATTTGTCCAAACCGAATTTATGCTCTGCCGCGTATACTCTGATATATGCTAATATGGAATAAATAAAGGAAAGGTAATAAATATAAAAGGGATCCCTCTAACTTGCCACCTGAAAAGGCGAGGCCGGTAGGGGTGTTACAGAATGAATACATAATCATTGTAGCAAGTAAAAATATTTATTAAGATTTTGAATTATGAAATCTTATCTTAATTTATTAAAGCCTCATCTGAAGTTGTCAAATCCTTGTCAAAAGCGAAAATCAATATATAACTACGGTAGGAAGTGGCGATTAAGATTTTGAATTTGTGAAATTCTTCTTTGAACATGTTAAAACCTTATATGAAGTTGTCAAACCTTTATCAAAGATACAAATCAATACATAATTATTGTAGCGATTAATGAATTAAAATTTGGAATTTGTGAAATTTTTATCTGAATTTGGTAAAATCTTATATGAAATCGTTAAATTCAATCAATATATAGCCATTATAGCAAATGGTGAATTAAGATTTTACATTTGTGAATTTTTATCTAAACTTGTTAAAACCTTATTTGAAGTTGTCAAACCCTTATCAAAAGAGAGAATTAATACATAGCCATTGTAACAAGTGGTGGATTAATATTTGAAATTTATGAAACTCTTATGTCAACTAGTCAAAACAGAAACTATCAAACCATTATTTTGTGATGCCTATACTTACTAAAGTAATAACGAGATTTATTTAGGGAATGCCTATTATGAATGAATAAGCATTGTGTGGGTATTGTAATGTTTTGTAGTTTTCTTAACTAAAGTGTTTATGTCATTGTGTGAAAAGGAGGGACTGCGTTGTACATGTAATGATACGGTTGATCTGGTGGGACCCCAATATTTTGTTTGAATATGAAAATGTACAATTTTGAATTTCACACTTCAATTGTTTCAATGTCACTATTTGAGCACATTTTGACCTTTCATTTTTTTGCAAGAACATATTCCTCAATTAATGTGTGACATAATATGGAGGTTATGAAAATGGAGCTTAATCACCAAGAGGGGGTGAATTGGGGATTATAAAAATTTTCTTAAGTGCTCTGTTTTCGCACACTAAAACAGAGTATAGGGAAGAAGAGCAAGACATAAGAATTTATACTGGTTTGATCCAACCTATTGACCTACATTCAGTCCCTAGACTCTCTGGGATTTTCACTATCTCAATTAATTACACACTTTGTAACTCAAGAGTAATTCTCTCACTATAACTTACTCCCCCTTACAAGTTGCAATCAATATCTCAGTCTCCAAGTCCCCTGACTTGAGATCCTTACAATAAATGATTTACAATTAATGAACTCTCTCTAAGAGTGGATAAGAATAAAAACTGAAGATCATTGTATTAGAAGATACTTTACAAGTGAAAACTCAAAAAGTGGTTGGTAAACTTGAATGAAATTCATTTTTAGTAGATTGGTTGTTGAGAAGAATTGAATGTAACTTTTTTTTTTTTTTGGTATAAACGAGGCCATCAGCCTATCTTATTCCTTGATCAAGATATTCCTTGGGTATGACATACCCAGTCTGTTTCTAGCTAACAACTCAACAATAAACGAAGGGGGAGAATAAAAAACAACATATATCTCCCGCTGAGAAAAACTAAAATTTGCTAAAGCGTCAGTGCACCTATTACCTTCTCTATAAGTATGCACAAACTGAATTCGACGAAATCTACGAGCTACCTCCTTGATCTTTGACACTAGTCGTGTGTCCTCCTCAACGCTAGCCTGCAATGGTTGTAATAAAGACACCACTGCTGTGCAATTACTTTCAATTACAATACTATCAACATTCCTACTGTAAGCCAGCTTAAGCCCTGTGAGGACTGCCCACAATTCTGCCTTGATAGCAGAACAATTGCCCAACTTCTTTGTGAACCCACAAATCCAGCACCCATCAGCCCTACGCAAAAGTCCACTGCAGCCTGCTCTCTGTTGTCCACCTCTGGATGCACCATCAATGTTAATCTTCACCCACCCTTCACTAGGTGCCTTCCGACTGATGTCAACCTCCACTCTCCTGCCACATATTCTACCAAACTCTACCTTTGCCCTTCTTATTTCCTTCACATACCACATCACTACAGCCTCACGGTTCCCCATAAATGAAAATCCGGCTTCAAATCTGACCTTATTTCGCCATGTCCATAGCAACCAGCAAGTTACACCAAAGGTAAGACTCTAGTCATCTCCTTTCCGAGATAGGTTCCAGCTAAACTAATCTGAACCTTGTTTCCTTGTAAAATAGACATCTATATTCCCATTGCATAAGGACATCCATAGATCCCAAGCAACACTACAATCCCTCATGACATGCATTATATCCTCCCTTTGTGCTAGGCATCTATGGCAGCTATCATCACCTCCCATTATGCGACTTTTTCTCACACCAGTTAGTAGTCTATTATGCATTGCCATCCAGAGAAAGGTTTGTATTCTTAGAGGGCCCTTCCACTTCCACAAAATGCCCCAACAAGGTTCATTAACGTCTTGCTCCTTACGTAGGTTATGGTACATATCAGCCACCTCATATTTGCCTTGCAATTTGCACCCCCATCTAATATTATCTTCACCATTTTGAATACACAGGGGTTCCACCATCAATATTTGATTCAATACTTCGTCCTCCAGTCTTCCCTGAACACTTGTAAGGTCCCATTGTCCATCAACCCCCACCATCTCTACCACTTTGATAAGTTTTTCACTGTCAGAAACATGATCCCTGCTCATTTCACACAATGTTTTACCACCTTCTAGCCATTGGTCACTCCAAAAATTCACTCTTTCCCCATTCCCAACTTCCTACCCTACATGCTCCACCATGTTTTGGCTAGTACAAACCATCTTTTTCCAAATTTTTGAGTCTGTCTTCATAGCTTTCCGTTCCTTTATGCATTCAGCCCTCCTGCCATATTTCCCCAGAAGTACCCTTGTGCAAAGGCTTCTTGGCTTAGAACATATATTCCAAGCTATCCTTCCCAACAATGCATCATTCATGACATCAAGCTTCCTGAATCCCAGTCCCCCATTTCTTTTTTCCTTACATACAATCTCCCATTTCACAAGGTGTATCTTCCTTTTGCCCTCATCACTTCCCCACAAGAAGTCTCTCTGTATTTTCTCCATACTTTCCACTACATTCTTTGGTAAACAAGAGTTTTGCATAGCAAAGACATCAAGCTAATTAGTAACTGACTGAATTAGAGTGTTTCTTCCTGCAAATGATAAAGTATGCTTCTTCCAACTACTGAGTTTAGATTGCATTTTATCCAGGAGATGCTAAAACTTATTTCTGCTATTTCTTCCACCAGTTACCATTGCCCCTAAATATCTTCCTAAATCCTCCATTCTCTTGAAATCTACATACTCACATATCTCCCTCTGCCTATCTCGGTTTACATTTCTGGAAAAATATATGCATGTCTTCTGCTTATTCACTTTTTGCCCCGACATCTCACCAAACTGATCAAGTACCCCCATGACAGTACATATGTTATCCAGATTAGCCTCACATATGAGCAATAAGTCATCCGCAAATAACAGATGCGAGATTTCAGCCCCTTTCCTTCCTAATCTTATCGGTTTCCAAGTTTTCCCATGCACACAATTAGCAATCATATGGGACAACTTATCCATACCCAACACAAACAGATATGGGGACAATGGGTCTCCCTGCCTAAGTCCCTTGGATAGTGTTAATCTATCTCTTTTACTTCCATTCCATGACAACGATGTGCTAGCTGAGCTCATACATTCCCCAACCACAAGTCTTAAATGATCATCAAATCCAATTTCAGCCAGTATCTTATCAATAAACTTCCAAGACATTCGGTCATATGCCTTTTCCAAATCAATTTTAATCACCATGTATCCCTTCCTACCATTCATTCTATTCATGGAGTGAACCACTTCTTTAGCTATGATTATGTTGTCATGTATATTTCGCTTGGGTACAAAGCTAGATTGAAACGAAGATACTAGATTATCCATTATCGGTTTCAACCTATTTACTATTACCTTTGACAAACCTTTGTACAGAACATTACAAAGTGCAATGGGTCTAAAATGACCTACCAGTTCTGGTGACTCCACCTTCGGTATAAGCACAAGTAGAGTTTCATTTATCTCCCCAATCCTCGCAGGATTCCACCATAGCTCCTTCATGAATTCTGTGACTGCCTTCCCTACTTCTTTCCAGTTGCTTTGGTAGAACACAGCTGGATACCCATCCGCTCTCGGTGCCTTAAACGCGCCCATTTGGAAAAAGGCACGCTTAACTTCCTCTTCTTCAATCATCCTCCCTGCACTCATCAGTTTCTCCACCTCAACCCGACCCCAACTCTGCTTAGTAGTGCACCATTCCCTGTTCTTGTTCTCCTCTCGAAACAAATCCTTGTAAAATTCTTGAAACAGATTGACAATTTTAGCCTCCTCCCCAATCCACTCCCCCTACTATTCTTTAACATCTTTATTTTATTTCATCTTCTTCTAATAATAGTCTTCGTGTGATAATACCTTGTATTTCTATCACCTTCTTCCAGCCATCTACCTTTGGATTTCTGGAACCACATCACTTCTTCCTGTCTAAGCACGCCCATTAGCTCATCTTCTAGTTCCTTTTCCAATCTTAAGAGATAAGGGTTGCATCTTCTATCAAGACTGCACTGTATCCCCTTTAATCTGTTCAGCAACCGTCTTTTGCGGTCCTCCACCTTCCCAAAAACTTCCTTATTCCATCTTATAAGCTTCTACCTTAGCAATGAAAGTTTCACGTGCGCTTCATCATTACCTTTCCAGCCGTCCCTCATTACTTCCCCTAACTGTGTTGGACCTGGCTATCACCCAAGAGGGGGGTGAATTGGGTGTTTGATAAATTTTAGGAACTTTTAAAAAAACTTTTCGCAATTTATAAATTGACAATTAGATATTTAAAGATGAGCATATACTGGAAATGTAAAAGATAAGGGAAGAGAGTATGCAAACTGTGATTTATCCTGGTTCGGTCTAATCTTTAACCTACGTCCAGTCCCCAAGCTTTACTTGAGATTTTCAATCCACTATTTGCTTTGAACTTGATTACACGTTCTGTACTTAAAGTAATCCTCTCACTAGGATTCACTCCCCCTTACAAACCGTAATCAATTCACTTGTTTGATTACACACTCTGTACTCGAAGTAATCCCACACTCGGATTCACTCCCCTTACAAGTTGTAATCACAACAAAGTGTTTCCCACTCAAGATCACCCAATCTTGATTAACTCTCAGAATAATAGGATGTTTACAATGAATCTTCTCTTTCAGAAGTGAATAAACACTGAAGCACAATACATATAATCTCACTCTCTAAGCTAGATATATGATCATTGAGATATTCAGAGAGTAGATGAAGCAAAAGTTAAAATATTGGCATTTTCACTGTGTAAGCTCACGTCACTGTTCTTGTTCTTCCTCTTGTATCTGTGTCTCTTGTTCTTCGTTTCTGGGCTTCTTATTTAGATGAAGAAGAGGAACTAGCCGTTGCATTTTCTTCTCTTTGATTATTCAAAGTTCAGCTGTAAATCTGGAATATGACAGTTGCATATTTTCCTCTGTTTCTTCAATTCTTGGCTGGAATCTTGGATTTAGTTGTTGTAAATGGTCTTCCAGAATTCTTGTCATTCCATAATCTTAATTTGACTGTTTGAGATGATTCTTATGAGTTACAATGGTCTGAGCTGAACATCTGGGATAAGGGAGAAGGATCAGGCATGTTCTAGGTTCGTCATTTAATGCATTTATCCTGGATCTTGATCTCACCTTGATCTTGGCTAAACCTTATCTGAAAAACACTCAAAACTTCATCAAGGACATTAGAAACAATAATATCATATGAGGAAACAATTTCAGGAAGACCCATTAAGATTTCGCATATCAACATCATTTGATTTTTCAAAATCCCCGATGCAAACTCGAGTTTATTCTTCTAGACTCGAGTTTGGGGTTCATCCAGAAAGCATGTCTGTTGATTAGTTGTCTAAACTTGCAGTCTGTAAAAGCTAACTCGAGTTTATCGGGCTCTGGACTTGGGATGGAATTTTGGTCCGGAAGCTAAACTCGAGTCAATTAGTGACCAACTCGAGTTTGGATCTATGTTTGAAGAACAAGCCTAAGTTCGTGATTTTCCAGACTGGAGTTTAGGGTCATAGACTGGAGTTTGTAGTGTAGCCAAAATGGATGATCTTTCTATATGATCCAGACTCGAGTTTGAGAAGCAAACTCGAGTTTCAGTGACTACTGAAATATTTGAGGTTTATCTGGGTCAAGTGCAAACTGGAGTTTGGAAGGCCAGACTAGAGTTTAGGAGTCTATTGAGTTTTCTGGGTTCCTTTCTGTTTGGTCTAAACTCGAGTTAAGGAATCTAGACTCGAGTTTGGCTTGCTTGGGATTCTGAGTGCTCTCTGTATCTTCCAGACTTCAGATTTGATTTACAAACTGGAGTTTAGCTTAATATGAAAATTTTGGATTCATTTCTGTGTCTGTATAGACTCGAGTTTGTCTATGTAGACTCAAGTTTGGCTTTTATGTAAAATTGAATATCTTTCTGTCAAGTCTCAAACTGGAGTTTGCTAACACAAACTCGAGTTTTCTTCTCCATGGCTCAGTTAAACATCCTCCTCACAAGTTCTTTGCTTTCTGACCTGATAAAGATTAATCCCTGGAATCCAGTACCTATCTCCATAAAGCTCTTTAAGTCTTCATTCCATTGCAAGAAGAATCAGCTCCAAACTCACTGTATTCTAATAATTATGATCTGATGAATGAAGGTTGTTCTTTGCCAGCGTTTTTGCAGCATCTTGAATTTATAGTCAACTTTCGAAGATCATATCTCACTCATTTGATCTTTGTTTTCCATGATCTTTATGTTTCTGGAAAGGTATGTGAGTCTACTTTTGTATGCCTCCGATTTCAGCTCATTCTGATGTGTAGATTGTGAGATACACTCAAATCATTGAAGCTTGGTCTGCTGTGTGGCGTGAATTCCTGCTCCAACTTCTGAAATTCATAGCTCTCTAATCTCAGCTTCTTTGGGCATGAAACTCTATCAAGATGACGTATTGGATGTCTAGTTTCATACAAAATTGATTTCACCTTAAACTGATCTCTGATTTGGGAGATATCATCGAATTACCAGAGGTCGCCAGTTCTGATCGTGAAATAGAGTTGGACAGAGTTGCTGAAAGCTTGCTAAACTCGAGTCATTAAGTGACTAACTCGAGTTTTGATAGTTCTAGACTCGAGTTTTGTGTCCTAAACTCGAGTTTGCTCATAATCCAGAGGCAGATCACTTCCTGTAATGCAGTAAACTTGACTTTTGAGTATGTAGCTCGATTTTGCTCATCCAGAACCTGATATATGCTTGTTTTAACTCTGAATTGAGCCATCCCAACTTTCATTTAATCTTGGAGACTTCAAGAATCAAACTAAGAGCTTGTATAATGATTTTCTCAGTTTATTCAGCAAGTTCTTCTTTCTTTCTTCTCTCTTCTTGATTATTCTCCATGAATCAACTCTTTCTTTCTTCTATTCTCTTGTTCTTTCTCCACATGAACAAATCTACATTAAATGTAGCAATTAGACAATGTATATGATATAAACTTTTTGCTCTTGCTAATGGCATCTATATAAGACATCATCAAAACTAATCATAACCAACAAACTGTTCATGCATTTGCCATGTGGCCTCATATCGAAAATTCCTCTCTCTCCTTTCTGTTTTTCTACACGCATGTCAACCAAGCTAGGATGATGATCAGAACAGATTCTTGGTACAACGCTAACTTCAGCATTTACAAACTTCTCAACCCAATCTATGTTACATAGGCATCTATCCAGCCATTTATATATTCTGTCTAAGCCCTCCCACTTTGGCCCTTTCCAAGTGTAGAAAGGCCCTTTTGCCTCAACATCATGTAAACCACAGCTCTGGATCCATTCACTAAATTTTTGGCATCTCAAAACACTGGCTCCTCTCCCCCCTTTTGCTCTAACGGTGTCTTAATCTCATTAAAGTCACCAACCATAATCCACTGCTCCCTAATACTCTCTGTTAGCCCTTGGATTGCATCCCACATACCTTCTCTTCGGTACACTACTGGGTTTGCATATACGATAGTTAATAATATCTCTTCTGCTCCCACCCTTACTTTGCAGTGCACAAACTGACTTTCCTTTAGTAGGACATCAATTCCTATCTCATCCCTCTCCCAAAGGATCCAGATACCGCTCGAGAAACCTTCAGCTTCCATTTTAATCTACTTTCTATATCCCCAACTCCTGATTACTTTATTAGCATGAGCTCCACTGATTCTTGGCTCTAGAATTGCCAATATGTCCAGTTTTTACCTGAACTTCATATCTCTAACAACCGACACTACACCCTTACTCGCGGCACCTCTACAGTTCCAAACTCGTAGATTAATCATAATAACAGTTGGTAAAGCATACCTCCATCTATAACCTTGCTAAACAGCTAAGGTTACATCTCCACCAACCTCTCTTATGCACTTCTCGACGATCACAGGTTGGGCTTCCCCCACCTCCATTCTGTTTGTATCATCCATCTCCACATCAACCCTTACCCTTGATTCTCCAGGATTGAGGTTCTCTTTATCTCTCCCACTGACACCCTCCCACCCAAGCGTGTCTTTACCTTCCTCACAGTATACCTCCTGCTTCTTTTTTTGTCCCATCCTATCCTTCTTGATCGTGTTTATATTCCCCTGTTTGCTCGGACCAAGCACATTACTACTTCTAATTCCCTTATCCCTTATTCCATCCTGCATTCTCCTGCCCTCACTCGACCTTCCATACTCCTCCAAGTTCTTTATTGTATTGAATGTAACTTTATTTATACAAAGAGAACATTAAATGACCGTTGTAATCTTTAATATAACCGTTGGAGACATTAAGGAAGGATTAACACAAGCTTTGGTCTTCTTCTCTCTCTACTCTTTGGTTAATCCAGCTGCATAGATGTTTATGTTTCTCTTCTTGACTTTTAGTCCTTTGAAAGAGCAGCTACTGGATGTGGAAAGGAAATATTAACTCCCTTGCAACATGTGTAGAATGATTGTCCAAAAAATGCAAATTTTCTGCACTTTGCATTTAATGTGCTGACATCACTTTTTTGCTTTTGTTCAAATCTTCATTTAACATTTTCTAAATCATTTGAAACTCATTAGCAAACTGATTAAACATAGCTAGGAATAGTAATGAGTGATGATAAGAAATATTAACATCAAATGGGAAAATTTCACAAATTTGAGCAACTTGATTTTCAAAACCAACGACATAAACTCGAGTTTTTTCATCAAAATTGGAGTTTGTAACTATGCACTAGAAGCCAAACTCGAGTTTCCCTTTCATAACTCGAGTTTTCTTCATCCAGAAAAGAAAGTCATGTATTGAGTTTAAAAGCACATTTTGAGACATAGAGCAAAACTTGAGTTTTGGACTTTGATAATGAAAACAAGTTTAAGTCCAAAACCTCAAAACTGGAGTTTTCAAACACACTAAAATGAGTAAAGCTCTCGGATTGGCCTAAACTCGAGTTTGTAATTCCAAACTCGAGTTTTCAATTAAATTTGAAAACCTTTGAAAAAACTATGCCAAGTGAAAACTGGAGTTTTCTAAATAAACTAGAGTTTTCTCAAAGTAAGGAAATCATGACATCTTTATGTCAAAGCTAAAATCGAGTTTACAAATCTAAACTCGACTTTGCTCAAAACTTAAAAAACTCTTGGCTAAGTGCAAACTGAAGTTTTCATATCAAAACTTGAGTTTTCTTAAGCTTAAAAACCTGGAGTCTCTCTGTATGCCCAAAACTCGAGTTTCTAAATGAAAACTAGAGTTTTGATTACTTTAGAAAATATTGGAAAGTCTCTATATAGTGCAAACTCGAGTTTGCCTCAATGTGGAAAACTTAAGTGCTCTCTGTTTGTCAGAAACTCGAATTTGTCTACTCAAACTGAAGTTTTCTTAGTTCATCAAAATTGAGCTACCTCCAAAACTCGAGTTTTGTTCCCAAAACTCGAGTTTGTCTTTGACAGTAAGTTTTTCAACTTATTTAAGACAAACTTCATCTTATGTTTTTAATTGTCATGTATCATCAAAACACATAGAGAACTAACATGTTAATGAATCATTTGTCGAATTCACGTGGTGAGAGTGCTTTGGAGCTAATATTGCGTAAACAGAAAACCACCAAAAGACGTTGTTCATCATAAGGATAGAGGGTCCTAAGCAGACACTTGTCATATGGATGTCAATCTTGATGTTGCAATTGTAATTTTTAACACTTGTTACATTTATGGAAGGATGTGATTGTAAATATATAATCCCCACTTCTAATAAGGGTTTAACAAATTCAGATAAGGTTTTAACAAATTCTAAATCTTAAGTTATCACGTACTATAATGGCTATGTATTGATTCCCACTCTTGATAAGGGTTTGACAACATCATATAAGGTTTTAACAAGTTTAGATAAAAATTTCACAAATACCAAATCTTAACTCACCACTTGTTGTAATAGCTATGTATTAATTCCCACTTTTGATAAGGATTTGACAACTTTAGATAAAGTTTTAACAAAACAACTCATTTGCACAATCTGACCCAATATTTCCATCACATTTTGTTAAGTGGCCTGTAACAAATAAATCAACAATGTATCTATCACACACCTTAAAAATTATGGGGTGACTGACACGGAATACAAGAAAATCTCTCATTCCATAAGCCTTGAAATATGAAAAATAAATACTTGACATATTAAATATAATAGCATTTACAATACCATAATAAGTATAATAATCTTGCATATGCATTTACCTTTTCTAATTCATATTCAGACATATTTTGATAAATATACTAAAGCTTTTGGTAGAAATTTTGGCATAGTCCTCTGTGTAAGTTGGACTTTTTGAAAATTTTATTATCGCTTGTTAGCATAATAAAAGTATACAAAGCTCCACTCCAAAACAACATATACATAAATCTCAAAAGCATCAAAAGAAGACAAGGAATCTAACTATAGAATATGTGAAACGACTCTAATAAGTCAACCAAAAGTATAAGTTAAAACATTTACAATTGTTATGTGATAGAAGGAGTAGTCCTAGGCTTCTTATCAAAGGTTGAGTTTCAAAAGTCAACCAGAGGAGTGTAACATCCTAATTTTTTTTAAAAAAAAAATCTAGAACCAAGTAATATTTTAGGAGAATTTAATTTATGGTAATTAAATTTTACTGTTTTATTACCCTATGAAAATAATTTTTTTAAAAGTGAGAGTTTAATAATACACACACACATATATGATTTACATTATAGATTACATGATATAATAATATATAATATAATACAATATAATAAATCTTAACTATAAGATATTCATAATGGTGGGTGAGGGAATTCCACACACACAGGCACATACACAAGTATGGAAATAGACCAAGTCAAACTAAGCATTAGCTAGGTTTGAGTCTGTAATGAGGCAAAATGCCTGAGCATGGGCTTGAGCCTCAATACAGGCTTTTTTTTTAGGTTCAGGCTTAATCCTTCATAATGAAAATAAATTTTTTTAAAGTGAGAGTTTAAGAATAAGAGACGCGCACGCACACACACACTCAGACACACACACACACACACACACACACACACACACACACACATTATATATATGATATAATTATATATAATATAATATAATAAATCTTAACTATAAGATATTCATAATCGTGGGGTAGGGAATTCCACATACATAAGTATGGAAATAGATCAAGTCAGACTAAGTATTAGCTAAATAGGTTTAAGCCTGGGCCTAAGCTTGAATGCAAGCTTTTTTTTAGGTTCAGGTTTGAGCCTTCATAAGGCCTGGTTAAGCCTAAAGCTTTTTTAAAAGCCTACTTATAATGTAAGCCTTTAAAAAGGCCTTTTATTGCAGGCTTTGAAGGCCATAAGTACTTGAGGAAAAAAAGGCCAAATGTAGACTTTAAAATTAGAATATAATAATTAAAAAAAATAAATATTGTGATATTTAGATGATATAAATATAATTACATTTATTTAATGTGTAAAAAGACTAGGCCTGAAAGCTTACATGCTAGGCCTTAACAAAATAAGCATGGCCTATTTACATATTTAGGCCTTTAAATAGACATTTGCTTAGTCTTTTTAACAAACAGATCAAGCCAGACCAAGCCATAAACAAACCAGGTTGTAGGACGCCTGATAGGGGCCTAGGTTATTCCCACCCTTACCCACACATCTCTACTGGCACGACGCACACACCAAACACACGAGAGAGGGAGAGAGAAAAGAAGGAAGGAAGAAGAGCTGTGAAAGCTGTGAAGGAAATTATTTAGCGTCAACACACGAAGCAAGTATTGATAAAAATAAACTTGGAGTATAGATAACCTTGTTTGTTCTTTTATATACTTATCAACTATGTATGTATGTATGTATGTATGTATGTATTAAACTATTTTGAGATTTGTGCATATGGAGGGCTTGATTTGAAACTTATTTACATGTCAATATTTGTTTGACATTAAATATGTGATGATATTTCATATAAATTAAAGTATGGTTTATTGTACTTAATTTTTTATAATATTTATTTTTATTGGATTGAATATAATTGTCATGGTAGCCGTATATGTAATGGGTTGGAATAAGGAGGAATTTTTATAATGAGATCTCTTGTCATGCCATCACTTGGTGCATAATGGATGGTATTTTTTAGGGCCCACTCTTCCATGGTTCCATTGGCTGAGATTGGAGCTAGGGACATGTGACACCTCCTTAGTTGTGTTTAAGGAGGGCATCCATAGTCCAAAATTAACTTACATTCTTTTGTGCTCCAGTAAGCCCAAACAACATATCTGGCCGTATCGTGCCCATACGGAGGAATCCCGTAACAAATTTTGGCATTCTGGAATGCTAATGATAAATAAAGAGTGTGTGTGGGTTCTCACCCAAATTGAAGACGGTGACGAAACTTTCATTCTTTCGGGCTCAAGTTAGCGGAAATAAGGTATGTGGCCGTATCGTGCCCATATGGAGGATCCCGCAACGAATTAAGGAATTCTCTAATTCTCATGATAAATAAGGAGTGCATGTGGTTGTCACTAAAATATAAGGTGGGGAAGAGAATTTCATTTTTTCGAGTTCAAGTTAGCGCAAACTAGGTATATGGAGGTATCATGCCCAAACGGAGCAATCCCGTAACAAATTTAGGCAATCTGGAATCCATATGATATATAAGGAGTGTATGTGGGTTGTCACCCAAATTCAAGATGGTGAAGAAACTTACATTTTTTTAGGCTCAAGTTAGCCCAAACCAAGTCTGTGGCCGTATCATGCCCATACGGAGGAATCCCACAACAAATTTCAACATTCCAGAATCCTCATGATAAATAAGAAGTGCATGTGGGTTGTCACCCAAATTCAAGACGGTGACGAAACTTTCATTCTTTCGGGCTCAAGTTAGCCCCAACAGCGTATGTGACCGTATCATGCCCATATGGAGGAATCCTGCAACGAATTTAGGCATTCTGGAATTCTCCTGATAAATAAAGAGTGGATGTGGGTTCTCACCCAAATTGAAGAGGCTGACGAAATTTTCATTCTTTCGAGCTCAAGTTAAGCCAAATTGCGTGTGTGACCCTATCATGCCCATATAGAGGAATCTCGCAACGAACTTAGGCATTCTGGAATGCTCATGATAAATAAAGAGTGTACGTGGGTTCTCACCGTAATTGAAGACGGTGAGGAAACTTCTATTCTTTTGGGCTCAAGTTAGCCCAAACAGTGTATGTGGCCGTATCGTACCCATATGGAGGAAACCCACAACAAATTTAGGAATTTGGGAATCCTCGTGATAAATAAGGAGCACATGTGGGTTGTCATGCAAATTTAAGACGATGACGAAAACTTTCATTCTTTCGTGCTCAAGTTATCCCTAACAGCATATGTAGCCATATCGTGCCCATATAGAGGAATCCCAGAACAAATTTTGGCGTTCTAGAATCCTCATGATAATTAAGGAGTGCATGTGGGTTGTCACCCAAATTCAAGATGGTGGCAAAACTTACATTGTTTCAGACTCAACTCAGACCAAACTGGGTATGTGGCCATATCAAGCCAATACAGAGGAATCCTGCGATAAACTTCTGCATTCTGGAATCCTGATGATAAATAAGGAGTGCTTTAGGTTTTCACCCAAATTCAAGACGGAGATGAAACTTTCATTCTTTCGGGCTCAAGTAAGCCTAAACTGCGTATGTGGCTGTATTGTGCCTATACGAAGGAATCCTGCAACGAATTTAGGCATTCTGCAATCCTCATGATTTTAAGAGTGCATGTGAGTGTTAGTTCTCTATGTGTTTTGATGATAACTGACAATTGTAAACTCAATATGAAGTTTGTCTTTGGTAAGTTGTAAAGCTTACTGTCAAAGGAAAACTCGAGTTTTGGTAGCAAAACTCGAGTTTGAACTAGACAGAGAGTAGCTCAGATTTTACAAAGGAGGCCAAACTCCAGTTTGCTCAGGCAAACTCGAGTTTGCAAAATACAGAGAGTACTCAAAAGTTTTCACAACACGACAAACTCGAGTTTTGATATTAAAACTCGAGTTTAGACTAAACAGAAAGAATTCAGAAACTTCAATGTTTTCACAAGTCTTGTAAACTCTAGTCTCGCTTTCACAAACTCCAGGTCTATATCAAACAAAAAGCTTTCAAAGTTTCAGCTCATACTAAGACTCGAGTTTGACTCTGCAGACTCGAGTTTAGCTCAAACAGAAAACACTCGAGTTACAACTTGTTTTCTAAACTCCAGTCTTAATTGTGTAAACTCCAGTTTTCATTTGACAAAAATTTCAAAGTTTTAATTTTCACTGAAACTCGAGTTTAGGTACTGCAAACTCAAGTTTTGTGACTTACAGAGAGCACTGCAATATGTCTGATTTGAAAACTCCAGTTTATATTTCTAAACTTTAGTCTTGAAGTTTTTGACTTAACTATATCTTCTTGTCAAAACCCAAAACTCGAGTTAGTCATTAAATAACTCGAGTTTGGCCATATGTCCAGAATCTCATTCAAAGACTAGAACTCGACTCTCCTTTCTGTAAGGACTGAAACTCAAGTCAGTCACTTATAAACTCGAGTTTAGACTTTTGTTCAACATACAGTTCAAAGCTCATGTCACGACCCTGCTCTCTGGATAAACCAGAAACTCGAGTCTTGAGAGATAAACTCGAGTTTGAATTAGTGATTTTGAAAAACCAGATTATGTCAATCTGCGAAATCTTTATGGGTTAATCTGAGAATGTCATATCATGTATTACTATTATTTCTAACATCATTGATGAAGTTTTGAGTAGGTTTCAGATAAGTTCAACAAAGATCAAGGTGAAATCAGATTTGGATCAAGTGCAATAAATGAAGAACCAAGAACAGGGCTGATCTTTCTCCTCTATCCCAATGTTCAGCACAGACCGTTATGGATCAATTAAATCACTCTTCAACGGTCAAATAAGGGTTATGAAATGACAGAATATCTGGAAGACCATAAGCATCAACTAATTCTAGGATTCCAGCTGAGAATTGAAAGAACAGAGGAAAATAAGCAACTGTCATTTTCCAGATTTGCAGCTGAACGTTAGAGAAGAAAATGCAACGGCTAGTTCCTCTAATTAGCCTATAAATAGCTATGAAGAACTCAGAGCAAAGAACACACACAACTGAACTACAACTGATTACCTTCTTGCTTTAAATCTTTACTATGAAAAATAGTTTTTCTTGAGCTTCAGTGTTTATGGTTATTTTCTCTTTAAGAGAGTGTGATTTCAAAAATCATTTCTGATTACTTGTTTTTGTAAGAACTCAAAGTTGTGGAACCTGAGTTGAGTTGTCTAATTATAAAGTGTAAGGGGGAGCAAGTCTTAGGTGATTAGGATTTCATGTGGTTTACATTGTTGTAATCAAAGCCTGTTGAGTTGCTAGAAATATCCAGAAGATATCTGGGGACTAGACGTAGGTCAAGGTTAAGATCGAACCAGTATAAATCCTCTGTGTTCAGCTTTTCTTCTTTTACTCTTTCGTTCTTTGTTTTCCAAGTTTTTAAAAGTTCAGACATCTTTGAAAAGAATTTTTGAAATCCCCAATTCACCCCCCCTTTTGGTGATTTCTTCCATTTTCAGTGGTTTGTCACCCAAATTAAAGACGGTGACGAAGCTTTCTTTTTTTGGGGTCAAGTTAGCGCAAACCGGGTATATGGCAGTATCAAGCCCACACGGAGGAATCCCGCAACAAATTTCAGCATTCTGGAATCCTCATGATAAATAAGTAGTGTGTGTGGGTTGTCACACAAATTCAAGATGGTGAAGAAACTTACATTCTTTCGTGCTCAAGTTAGCCCAAACAACATATCTGGTCGTACCGTGCCCATTCAGAGGAATCCTACAACGAATTTAGGTATATGGAATTCTCCTGATAAATAAAGAGTGGATATGGATTCTCACCCAAATTGAAGTCAGTGACGAAACTTTCATTCTTTCGGGCTCAAGTTAGCCCAAACAGTGTATGTGGCCGTATCGTCTCCATACAAAGGAAACCCACAACGAACTTGGGCATTTTGGAATCCTCATGATAAATAAGGAGGGCATGTAGGTTGTCACGCAAATTTAAGACGGTGACAAAAACTTTTATTCCTTCGTGCTCAAGTTATCCCTAACGGCTATATGGCCGTATCGTGCCCATACGGAGGAATCCCACAACAAATATTGGCGTTCTGGAATGCTCATGATAATTAAGGAGTGCTTGTAGGTCGTCACCCAAATTCAAGACGGTGGCAAAACTTACATTGTTTCAGGCTCAACTAAGACCAAACCGAGTATGTGGCCGTATCAAGCCAATACGAAGGAATCCTGCAATAAACTTCTGCATTCTGGAATCCTGATGATAAATAAGGAGTGCTTTGGGTTTTCACCCAAATTCAAGACGGAGAAGAAACATTAATTCTTTCGGGCTCAAGTTAGCCCAAACTGCATATGTGGCCATATCGTGCCCATACAGAGGAATCTCGCAACGAATTTAGGAATTCTGCAATCCTCATGATTTTAAGGAGTGCATGTGTAACACCCCGAATTCTAGACCCTAAGCATTGAGAATAAGCCTAAAGTAGGCGGATGACTAAGCCCGGTTGGGGAAGAGTCCCAAGAATGTCGAAGGTTAGGAAGCCTCTCTGGGACTAAGTAACTTGGCTATACAGGTCAGTGGACCTAGTATGTTCAAGCCATGGAATTAAAGTGCTAAGGAAAAGGGGCACTGAGGACCCATACGATGTAAATTCAATTGGGAAAGATGCCACTTAACTATGTCCTAAGATATAGGGCAATTAGTTAGGCAAAAGTATGTCGGTATAAGTGAGTATGCACCATTTTCAGGGCAGTCAATTGTGCCCTGCGTTTTTAAGGAACCATCGGTATTCGTGAAGAAAACCCAAGTGAAACTCGGGTAGGACCTCGAGTCAGCACCGAAATTTAAATAAAGTAAGGTCATAATGACTAATGATGACGTACTTTTGTGTTGGCCAAATAGAATAGTGACACATGTCCCTTCATGATTACAAAGGACAAAAGTAATGATGCTAGTGGGACACGTGTCATTTTAAGATTGGATATTTGACTTTTTGGCACCACAAAGCCCGAGGTAATTTTGAGACATTAAAATATACATTTCTTGTTCTTCAAGAATAAAGAAAAACATGCAACCACATCAGGGGATAGGAAAAGCTTATTTAAACGCATATAAGAGCCCAATTACAAGGTCAAAGGCTTGGGGAAACATTAACCAACAAAGGGAACTGACTGGGATACTGACATAAGGATTTCTTGATCCCTAAGGTAGTATATTTCATCCACTTGTGGTTAGGGAGAAGAGACTGATGATCCGGACCCACACAAGTCAGTTGAAGGGCATGAGTTACAAGGAAAGGTGTAGCAGGCAAAAATGAGCTAAACGGACTGGTTAGGGTTTACCGGAGTTGGGCCCAGACCCCTAGACACAGAGGGAGAACGAAATTGGTGGGCCCAGAGGAGAGAGAGAGTGACTTAGGGGAAAAGAAAATGTCACATCATGTAATTATGAAGAGAGAGAAGGGTCACATCAAGTAATTATGATAAGAGAGAGAAACAATAAAATAATCTGATTTAATATAGACCACATCTTTTGAAATTGACATGACAAGTGAAAGACATGTAATTATGACACTAATAAATGGCATTTATGACACAGATCCAAGGGCAGATTTCGTGGGACCCAGGCCTAGGAAAGAGAGCGCGAAATGACCATTTTATCCCTGGGCCAAAAACCTACAACTAGTAATTTTAGAGACCACAACCAGGGGCAATTTTGGAATCTTATTTTTGTCTTGGAATGCACCACCCATCTGCCCAAGGATTTCTCTATAAGCTTTGAGAATTGTGTCAAGAAATAATATTTAAATCCGAGACAACCTTTTGTTAACGGGTAATAACCAAAGTTGGGTAAAAGACTTCACCCTTGGAGCCTATATCAAGAGCACATCTCCCTCCATTTTCCATTAGCCTAGCACGAAATAGAGGTGAAGAGGAGAGTCTCCAGCTGAAGGTTTTGGTCCAAGGGAAGAGAAAGCCACCCGCAACCGAAATTCCGAGGTAAGTTCCCTAATCGACAACTCGGAAGCTCTTATTTCTGCCCTATGGTGTCTTCATGTAGATGCAGTGGGATTTGCATATTTTTAAGGTTCTCATTGAGTACAGAACATGTCTTTGTGTGGGAACATGTAAGATCACCTTCTTCCAAACTTGAAAAAGTTTGAGTCTTCAATATACAAAAATCTGCCAACTTTTACGATTTCTGGGTAGTAGGTGTTAGTTGGTGGTTTTAAAATAGTAAATGGATTTCGTTTGCTCTAAAATTTTACATGGTAAAAGTAGACATCATGAGGATAATTTTGGTATAAGATTTTGTGTCATTTTGATGTTCCAACTGAGAGTTCTATCAAGTTGAAAATGACTTAAAAACATGGGTTCTATCTCAAACCAGTGGCTGAGTTTCGAGAATATGAGAAGGACTTGAACTCAGATGGTTTGGGTAATTATTTTTCCTACAAAATAGAAATCCTAAGGGTTCTAAGCCACTGATTTCATGTCAATATGATTTTTCTAGAATTTATTAAAAATCGAAAAGGTTGGGAAAGTGATTCTAAAAAATCTGGTGTAACCAAAAATAAAGTAAAGGGTGTATAAGTGATTGAAAGCTTAATGTTTTGTTATGATTAGGAGATGACACATGTGGGACTCATGTTTAATGTTAAGGGAAGAATCCTCTATATAGCAAGGCGTGCCAGGTAGTAATTGTAAACTTGCATAATCTATGTTACTTTCGCATGTGTGTTTTTATCATGAGGTAAGGGATTGGACTGTGGTACCTATGTGACTACGTGTTCTTAGATGACCATTGAAGTTCAGAGTATGTCGGGCGGTAAGGCCCTTGGGTAGCTACTGAGGCCTAGGTTATGTGGGGGTAGGTGGAGCCTATATGACTGTGTGTTTATAGGTGTCCACTGAGGCCCTAAGGTAGGTGGTTGGGGTTGGCCCCCTGACTACTGAGGTCCTTTGCGCGCTGGATCCGAGGGCTTGTCTTGACCAGGTGGTCCTGTGGAGGTAGTAATGCCAGTTTACTGTGCCAGAGGCAGAATTATTTTCGCTGTTATGATTTGCATTACATGCATTACATACATATTGTATATGAGTTTAACAGTTACTCTAGGGTTCAATTTTGAACTCCAGACTAGTTTAAGGATATAGGTGCTTCAGGATGAGGTGATCAGGAGTTTAAAAGGTTAAGGGCAGGAGTATTGACTCGAAGAGATGAAGACGCTCTAGGGAGGCTTAAAGTTGTATTTATTCTACATGAGAGTACAATATTATTTATTGTTTAATATTTTATTTGGCATGACTGTACCCTTAACCCTAAGGGAACGTGTTTACCATTTGGATTATTATACTTTTACCAGTATATTGTATTTGTCTAAATCGATAACATACTCTGTTGCGTTCACTCTGACACATGAGAAAAGAAACAAAGTAACAGTGAAAAGATAATAAGAAAAAGGAATCCCTCTAACCCGCCACCCGAAAAGACGAGGCCGGTAGGGGTGTAACAGCATGTGGGTTGTCACCCAAATTAAAGACGGTGATTAAGCTTTCTTTTTTTCGGGGTCAAGTTAGCGCAAACCGGGTATATGGCAGTATCAAGCCCACACAGAGGAATACCGCAACAAATTTCGGCATCCAGGAATGCTCATGATAAATAAGGAGTGTATGTGGGGTCTCACCCAAATTCAAGATTGTGACGAAACTTTCATTCATCCGTTTGGGTCCTTTACGGCCACATACGCGATTAGGGCTAAGTTGAGCTCCAAAGAATGAGCGTTTCCTCACCGTCTTGAATTTAGGTGAGAAGCTACGTACACTTGTTATTTATCATGTGCATTCCAAAATGCTCAATTTTGTTGTAGGTTTCCTCCGTATGGGCATGATACGGCCACACACGTGGTTTGCGCTAACTTGAGCCTGGAAGAATGAAAGTTTTGTCACCGTCTTGAATTTGGGTTACAACCCACATGAACTCCTTATTTATCATGAGGATTCCAAAATGCCAAAAATTGTCGCGAGATTCATCCGTTTGGGTCCTTTACGGCTAAATATGCGATTCAAGAAAACTTGAGCTCTAAAGAATGAAAGTTTGGTTCATCTTGAACTTGGGAGACAACCCACTTGCACTCCTTATTTATCAGGAGGATTCCAGAAATTTCTAAATTTGTTGCGGGATTCCTCCGTATAGACATGAGACTGCCACATACACGTTTGCGCTAACTTGAGCCCGAAGGAATGAAAGCTTCTTCATCGTCTTGAATTTGGGTAACAACCCACATACACTCCTTATTTGTCATAAGTATTCTAGAATCCCTAAATTTGTTGCGGGATACCTCCGTCTAGGCATGATATGGCCACATAACCAGTTTGCGCTAACTTGAGCCTCAGACGAATGAAAGTTTCGTCACCATCTTGAAATTGGGTGACAACCCACATGCATTCCTTGTTGATCATGAGGATTCTAGAATGCCCAAAGTTGTTGCGGGATTCCACGGTATGGGCAAGATACAAACACATACACGATTTGGGCAAACAACTGCCTAGAAGAATAAAAGTTTCATCACCATCTTGAATTTGGGTGAGAACCCACATATACTCCTTATTATCATGACAATTCCATAATGCCTAAGTTTGTGCGGGATTCCTCCATATAGGCAAGATACAGCCACATACGGTGTTTGCGCTAACTTGAGACTGAAAGAATGAAAGTTTTGTCACTGTCTTGAATTTGGGGTGACAACCCACTTGCACTCCTTATTTATCCTAAGGATTCTAGAATGCTCAAATTCGTTCCAGGTTTCCTCCGTATGGGAATGATACGGCCACACATGCGGTTTGCGCTAACTTGTGCCCGAAAGAATGAAACATCGTCTTGAATTTGGGTTACAACCCACATGCACTCCTTATTTATCATAAGGTTTCCAAAATGCAAAAAAATTGTCATGAGATTCATCCGTTTGGGTCCTTTACTACCACATACGTGATTCGGGATAACTAGAGCTCTAAAGCATGAACATTTCGTCACAATCTTGAATTTGGGTGAGAACCCACATGCACTCATTATTTATCATGAGGATTGCAGAATCCCTAAATTTGTTGCGGGATACCTCTGTATGGGCATGATACAGTCACATACCCAGTTTGCGCTAACTTGAACACCAAAGAATGAAAGTTTCATCACCGTCTTGAAATTGGGTGACAAGCCACATGCACTTCTTGTTGTCATAAATAGCATTTATGACACAAATCCAAGGGCAGATTTCGTGGGACCCAGGCCTTGGAGAGAGAGAAGGCGAAATGACCATTTTACCCCTAGACTAAAATCTACTACTAGCATCTTCAGAGACCACAACCAGGGGCAATTTTGGAATCTCATTTTTGGCCTTGGAATGCGTTTCCCATCTGCCCAAGGAGTTCTCTAGAAGCTTTGAGAATTGTGTCAAGAACTCATATTTAATACAAAACATCCTTCTGACCAATGGACAATAACCGAAAGTGGGTAAAAGCTTGCACCCTTGGGGCCTATATAAAGGCACTTCCTCCCCTCATTTCCACTTGCCCAAGGACGTGCTCAAGGTGTGGGAGGAGAGTGTCCAGCTAAAGAAGGAATTGATTATGAAGAAACTTATGCTCCAGTAGCAAGATTGGAAGCAATAAGAGTTCTTCTAGCCTTTGCTTGCATTAAAGGTTTCAAACTATATCAGATGGATGTAAAATCAACTTTTCTAAATGGTTTTATTCAAGAAGAGGTTTATGTAGAACAACCTCCTGGCTTTGAGAATGAACTTCATCCAGATTATGTTTTCAAATTGAAAAAGGCTTTATATGGTTTAAAACAAGCTCCTAGAGCTTGGTGTGAAAGACTAAGTAAATTTCTTCTAGATCATGGATTTGAAAGAGGAAGAGCAGATACCACACTTTTTATTAAGAAGAACAAGCTTAATGAAATTTTACTTGTGCAAATCTATGTGGATGATATAATATTTGGTGCTACCAATGATACTTTATGCAAGGAATTTTCTGAGACTATGCAGAGTGAATTTGAAATGTCAATGATGAGAGAACTCAATTATTTTCTTGGACTACAAATCAAGCAACGCAAAAATGGAATCTTTATCTCTCAGACCAAGTATCTAAGAGACTTGCTCAAGAAATGGTCTTCAAGATTGTAATGGGGCAAACACTCTAATGAGTTCAACTGTTGCCTTAGATGCCGACGAGAAGGGAAAAGACTTTAATATCACAAGATATAGAGGCATGATTGGATCTTTACTCTACTTGACAGCAAGTAGACCAGATATACAATTCAGTGTGGGGATGTGTGCTCGATTTCAATCAGCCCCTAAGGAATCTCATGCTAAACACGTGAAAAGAATATTTAGATATCTGCGTGATATAGAAGCATTGGGGTTATAATTTCCCAAAGGCCAACTTGAACACTTAGTAGCATATTTTGACTCAGACCATGCAGGTTACAAGACTGATCGAAAAAGCACAAGCGGACAATATGAATTCTTTGGAAATTCACTTGTCTCATGGTTCAGCAAAAAGCAGAACACAGTAGTTGTATCCTCAACTGAAGCTGAGTATGTTGCTGCTTCAAGCTGTTGTTCACAAGTCCTATGGCTCAAGCAACAAATCCAAGATCTTGGAACCTACCTGAAGGAAATTCCCATTCTCTGTGATAATACCAGTACTATCAGCTTAGCCAAAAATCCTATCTATCATACCAGAACAAAGCATATTGATGTCAAAGATCATTTCATTCGAGATTATATCCAAAAGAAGGATGTCAAAGTCATGTTTATACCAACCCATCAACAACTTGCTAACATCTTCACTAAACCACTTGCAAAAGAACAATTTACCTTCATAAGAAGAGAATTGGAAATGATAAATCCCAATGAGCTGTAAGCTTTCTCTACCCCAATGTTAGTAAATTAGTGTTTTGATAATTATTTAATACTGACTTAAGCATCGGAGTGCTTAGATGTGTTTTTACAGGATGATCAATAAAGTTTGCTAGGAGGCAAACTCGAGTTTCAGAGTTGAAACTCGAGTTTACCGGGGACAGAGAGCAATTGATTTCCAAGAGTTAGGCTAAACTTGAGTCATTAAGTGAGTGACTTGAGTCTGCATCGGACATAGAGCAATCTGAAAGTTCTGAAGAAACCTAAACTCGAGTCAGTTAGTATAAACTCGAGTTTGTCGGAAAATCAAGGATTCACACATACATCCTTGAAGTCCAGGTAAGTAAACATTCATACAAACTTGAGTCAGTTACTGTAAACTCGAATTGTCGAAGCGATATATATGCATGCTTGTTGTGACTGTTCATTTTCAATCCTCAAAACTCAACTCTGCCCTAGAGTTTCTTTCTCAACTCTCTCTATGTCATCTTCAATCTTGCTTCATCAAACAAAAATGGTTTCCAATCAACCCTCCAGACCTTCCAACGACGATGAAACCTCAAACTCTCCAACACTTCCTCCCTTGCAGCAAAAACCTAGGGTCAAATCCATCCCAACTCACAAACCAAGAAAGGAAAAGATGATTCCCAGGAAATTTGCCACAGGAATTGACAAACAAATTCCAAGAGTCCCTCATTCCTCTCCAAGACCGAAGGGAGTCACAATCCAAGAGCCTACTGAAGAGCAAACAAGGAAGAAACCAGACTCTGTTTTTGGTAAAGGGAAGGAAAAGGTTGTTGAACCTTCGAAAGGCTCCAAGAGAAAGAGAACCAACCAGGGCCAATCTTCTTCCAAGGTTCAATCTTCTGTAGTTCCAACTTCTGTTGAACAAACCGATCAATCTCCCGAGACGCCCCAAACGGTAACAAAAGCCATCTTTGATATTTATAATCACTTTTCACCCCCATCTGGGTTCATCACTGAGAACACCATCCTATCCAACCAACAAGCCATCAAATTCAAATAAGGTTTTGGCAAAAAGCCCTTCTCAAATGTGGTCTCAGTAAATCTGGAAACCCTGAAACAGGAGTGTCATCTTGACCTTTCCCCTTGGTTGAATCAGTTCAAAAATCTCCTATCCATTTCTGCCCACTATACCCCCAACATAGTGAGACTCTTCTATTTCAACATGGACTGGGATGATATAGAAGATGATGATCAAAGTCTAGTAGAACAGAGAGTCTCAACTACGGTCAGGGGAGTGAAATTTACCCTATCTGCTGCCATTCTAAATAAAATCTTAGACATTGACAATCCTCCTCTTCACCTTCGATAAATTACTCTAATAGGCAATGCTTTAAAATCCTAAAACCAAATGAGCCTATTACTGATGACCAATTGATTTCTCTTCACTTTACCCCTACTTCTATGACCCCTATCTATCGTGCCTTATGGTACATCTACTCCAGGAACTTAGTTCAGAAAGGTGGTAATTTCACCCACTTCACCAAGAGAGATTATGCACCCTTTGCTGCTGTTGTGGATAAAATGCCAATCAATGTGGGCCAATGGGTGTTTGAAGAAATAGTTAGATTCAGATTTGGATCCAGGAAAACATCTCACATTCCATTTCCCTCCCTTATCTCTGTTATCTTATTTCACTTTAAGATTTGGCATGTTGGGGCCATAGACACTATTGTAAGACCTCCAGTTTTTGGTGTTAGTTCTCTATGTGTTTTAATAATAACTGACAATTGTAAACTTGGTATGAAGCTTGTCTTTGGTAAGTTGAAAAACTTACTGTCAAAGGCAAACTTGAGTTTAGGTATGTAAACTAGAGTTTGAAACTTGACAGAAAGCTGTTCAATTCTACAAGAAAGCCAAACTCCAGTTTGCTTAGTCAAACTCAAGTTTGCGAAGTCACAGAAAGCATTCAAAGTTTTTCATAACAAGCCAAACTCCAGTTTGCGAACACAAACTTGAAGTCTGGGAGATACAAAGAGCATTCAAAATTTAGAGCAAGGCAAACTTGAGTCTGGACCATGAAACTCGAGTTTAGACTAAACAGAAAGAATCCAAAAACCTTAATATTTCCATGAGTCTTGCAAACTCCAGTCTTTGCTTTCAAACTCCAGTTTACATTTGGCCAAGATAAATTTCAAAGTTTCAGTTCTTACTAAAACTCGAGTTTGCTTCCCCAAACTTGAGTCTGAGTCATACAAAAAGACCACCAATACGTTTACTTTGCAGACTCCAGCTTATGCCTCTAAACTCCAGTCTGGAAGTTCTTGAAATTAGGCTTATCATCTTGACATAGCCTCAAACTCGAGTTAGTCATTAATTGACTCGAGTTTAGCTACATGTACAAAGTTTCATTCCAAGACCAGAGCCCGATAGTCTTCTCTGTAAGAACCAAACTCGAGTCTAATATTTGTAAACTCCAATCTAGACCGTTGCTCAACATCCATGCTTTCTGGATGAACCCCAAACTCGAGTCTAAGATTACAAACTCGAGTTTGCATCAGTGATTTTGAAAGACCAAATGATGTTGATCTGCGAAATTTTTATGGGTCAATCTAAAAATGTTTTATCATATGATATTATTGCTTCTAATGTTTTTGATGAAGTTTTGAGTAAGTTTCACATAAGTTCAGCAAAGATCAAAATGGAATCAGATCTGGAATAAGTGCATTAAATGAAGAACCAAGAACAGGGCCGATCCTTCTCCTCTATCCCAATGGTTCAGCAAAGACCGTTATGAATCAATTAAATCACTCTCCAACGGTCAAATAAAGGTTATAGAATGACCAAATATCTGGAAGATCATTTGCATCAACATATTCCAAGATTCCAGCTGAAAATTGAAAGAACAGAGCAAAATATGCAACTGACATTTTCCAGATATGTAGCTGAACGTTAAAGAAGATAATACAACGGCTAGTTCATCTAGTTAGCCTATAAAAGGCTATGAAGACTCAGAGCAAGACACACACAACCAAGCTACTTTAATTATATTTTTGCAATTTGAGTCTGTATTGTGATTTTAAATTGATCTTCAGTATTTATCATTATCTACTCTTTTGAGAGTCTTGATTCTTTGAAATCAAAAGTTGTTGGTGTAAACTCAAGGTTGTGGAAACCTGTGAGTGGGGTAGCATAATTACAAAGTCCTAAGTGATTAGGATTGCTTGTAGTTTACATTGTTGTAGTTAAAGCTTGTTGAACTAGTGGAAATACCCAGAAGAAAGGATATCTTCATATTATTTTATTTTATAAAGTGGGTGGGACCCATTACTTTTGAAAAAAAATGGGGAGGTAGGTGACCTCCCGTTGAAATTAAGGCGAGCGGCGCCACAATTAGCGTGAGGCACCGTTCCCGCCTTATGTTAACGCGGTAGGGATATTTATAAATAGCCCCACCTTCATAACTCATAAACACACACAAATACACCTCCATAACACACACACTTTCATAGTCTGAGAAGAGCGTCAGAGAAAGAGAGAGAAATAGTGTAGTGGAGATTATTTAGGGATGCTAGAAGATTCTTATCAGGAGATTTGGAGTAATTTTTGAGGATTTTCTATAAACTAGGAGATAACAAATAACTTTGAATATTCTTCCATATACTTGTGAATTGTATATGATTATTAATTATTTATTTTTATGGTTTGAGTTTCATGTATATGTATTATAATATTTTTATAATAAAAATATTGAAATTATGGTTTCGTTCCCGACTAAATTATGATTTTGTTCCTAAGTAAATTATGAATTTGTACCCACATAAATTACAGTTTTGGTCCCGATAGTGATTTACTATTTGTACTTATATGTATTTTTTAATAGTGATCTACTATTTGTACTTGCACATATTTTTTAATAGTGATTTACTATTTGCATAGTAACTTATACATATCTTTGAATAGTGATTTACTATTTAAGTCTCCTTTAAAGCATCATAAAATGTTGATTTATATGATATGATTGAGAGTATAATTTAATGCTCTATTTTTAGAATGGATATTCATTTGTCATGACAACTGTATTTGATGGGATGGAGTAAGAAGGAATTTGTATGATAGTTTGCTTTAATTCCATCACTCGGTGCACAGTAGATGGTTTGTTAGGGCCCCCTCTTCCGTGTTATCCTCTGGCCGGGATGGCATAGGAGTTGTGGGACACGTGACATCTCCTTAGTCGTGTTTAAGGAGGGGAGCCATAGTCCAGGCTTAAGCTCTATACCTTTGGTCGGGTGTATCTTAAGTTTTGGTGAGCTTGGGACAATTCAGTCAAATGATGTGTTCCTGTTGGACTATGTGTTAGCCTATGGCTCCAGTCGGCGGTATAAGGATGGAAGAAGATATAAGGGAGGTTGCATAATGCCTTATGAAAATTTTATGGTTCACAGATTGACAAAATGATGAAATATATATATATGGGCTTTGATTTTCTCATGTTACATGAGAAAAAAAAGTTTCCTATACACACATGAAATAGTGGGACCCACATATACATATATGAATTAATATATGTATATGTAGGTCCCACCATTTCATGTGTGTGTAACATGAGAAAATGGTTTTCCTACAACATGAGAAAATGTTTTCCCTATATATATATATATATATATATATATATATATATATATATATTATATTCTGTAAAATTTAGTGTATGGAAGTTTTTGGTAAATATATTTATGAAATTATAAGTAGCTCCTACTTTTTATCATATGTAATTTGCTTGTGTATAGTAGAAAATTTTAGTAGTTACTAAAACGTGGAAATCTCATTCCATATTAACATTTTCAGGTGATTATCCTAATAGGGAGCAAGGGAAGGCGCCAATGGAGTGAGCCTAGAAAGCTCTTCTATACTCCTATGGTTTAAGTTATGATATTTATATTTGCCAAGACCCTAGGATTTCCACTTTGTATTTATCTTTAAATTATTTCAGAAATTTATTTGGACTTTGTATTATGAACTTTGTTTTAAATGATTATGTATTTTAAAGATTTGGATGTTGATCATCCTCATTGGAAATATTTCAATTATTTTGCCATGTTTTTGGTGTTGGATTTGGGCTGTTACACTACACCTTAGGACACAATTAGGTGGCATCTTTTCCAACTAAATTTACACCGTGTAGGTCTTCTGTACCCCTTTTTGTTAGCACTTTAATTCCATGACTTAAACATACTAGTTCCACTGACCCGTATAGCTGAGTTACTTAGTCCTAGAGAGGCTTCCTATCCCTTGTCATACTTGGGACTCTTCCTGAACTAGGCTTAATCGTCCATCTACTTTAGGTTTATTCACAATTCTTAGGGTCTACAATTCAGGGTGGTACAACTCAGCTACTGATGGTGAGGCGAGGTCGAATATTGAAAGGGAGACAATCGGTAATCCTTTCCAGTGAGTACCGACATAAGAGTTGTTGTAGCTTATTATAGGAACTACAAATAGCTAAAACGACCATTTTTAAAATACAAACCCCAGACTATTATTTTCATTTTTTTATTATAATAATATATTGTTATCAAAATTTGTATAGTCAAAATTATATGATATTTTTGTTGGAAATTATGCCCTAGGGGCTAATATTATATATATCTAATACTAATTGATATATTGTATCTTAGATTTGATTTATAAAGATAAATTAATCATTTAATTAAATAGAGATATTATATCTCATATTTAATTCTCAAATAAAATATATCATATATTTAATTTAATTTAAATTGAGATATAGTATCTCAGTTTTAATTAAATAGATAGATATCATTTATCGGGTCTCGAATTAGATATATCATATATCTGATTTAATTTAAATTGAGAAATAGTATCTCAGTTTTAATTAAATATATAGATATCATTTCTCGGGTTTAATTTATAGAGATAAATTAAATCAGAAGGCTTTTGATTTGGATTAAATAAATATATTATATTAGATCTATTAGATAGATTTAATTAATGTATTTTTAATCAAAATTCAAAATACGAATTTCAGATCTGGCTTTTAATTCAGATTAAATAAATATATTAGATTAGATCTATCAGATAGATTTAATTTAATATATTTAATCCATATTCAAATTTGAATTTCAAAATTAATAGGGATTAATTTTATATAATACGTTGATCAATTTCATTAGAAATATGGAACTTTTATCGAGCGTATTAGTGAGCCGTGAGAAAACCCTAGAACGATAGAAAGAGACGCAAGACACACCGTTCAAGGCACTAGCACCGAGGCACTAGCACGCTGCCACGTTCATGTTCAGAGTTGTTCGTGTGGATACCAGTAGAGGAAGTCAATTCGTGGAGTCGACTTCTACTGATCGAGAGGGTAGCCCACCAGTTCAAGGAGAACGAGACTCAGAGGAGTTCACTACAGGTATTATTCAATTCCTTAGCCTTGATTTAGACGATGGTTGAGCGATCCTTCATATGGGATTCATAGAATATTTTAATCCACTGCGTGTACGGATCCCAACAGTGGTATTAGGCCAACTCAACTGATCGTTTAAATTGGGTTTCTTTCTTCATGCAAATATATGTGATATATATGCTTTAAACCGAATCTTACATGCTTCGAATCGATATATATGATAAACCGATTTTGAAGCGTTCATATTTTATCCAAAAGATCATCCTTTTTCGAAAAATTAGGGTTTTGATTGATGTTGGTTCACATTATGAATACGGCAGTTCGCCCTAGGGTTAGGTTCGGATTTTGTGGCTTTTTCGATGACGTTCTGAAAGGTTCAGATCGGAGATGACGCTAAAGTAGCACGATCAGGTCCAAGTTGAACACGTTCAAGCACGATCACGTTCTGAAAGGTTTAGATTCGTTGATCATGCATGGACAAACGACGTTCTTTTGTTGTTGATCATGCGACGCAAAAGTTGGTTACCAGATCGGAACAAATAAACGTCATACTTGGGGTTAAAGTTTTGGAAATTATTTTTGAAAACAAGAAGTTATTTTAACAAAAAAATTTCTAACGGGGGCGCTGCCCCTTGACCCCGCTCGCTAATCGGCTAGCGGGACCGCCGTAGGGATCCCGGCTGATTGTCAGTGCGTGAGAATTTAAATCATGATAAGTTTGATCATAATATTTTATTTCATAATTGTATGAATTAATATATATTTTTTAAGTTACCTTTACCTTTCAAATGTTGTTTGGGTATGGTGAACAACATGGCTCTAGAGATTTTACAAGGGTTGTAAATTTAAATATGGCTTGCGTGCCATGCCTCTCTCTCTAAATAATCTTTATGAACATTATCTTCTCACCTCACTCCCCTCGACTTTTAAAAGAGGTTTCTCCTTATGTATTTTCTTTTATTATTTAGAAGTCTCCTCATTGGCTTGAGAGGGCTCTAGGTCAGATGAGCCATGTTGTGTCACGAATTTTTAATTATGTTTTGATATGATCGATGCATGATTAATTTAGACACTATATAAGATACAATAAAGATTGCATTCATATAGGTAGAATTAATAGGATTAATTAGATAATATCAAATAATACCCTCTAAATAAAATCTTAAGTCACAATGTCGTCAATTAATGAATACTTGTCAAAACCTAAATCACCCATTTGCATATTCCACCAAAGTGGATGCTTTTGAGTTATCTTGGTGAGACAAGAGAGAGTAATGGAGATACTCTATATTCATTATTATCTTGACTTAATTGAGATCATCAAAACGGTTTTGGATCTCAAGGCATTAGATGGGATTAAACATTAGGTTATATGATGATCGAATCCCATAAATATCTAAGAGTCACATGTGATGTAATTGGCAAAGCAGTTGCCTACCTAAATAACTTGTTTTTAAGCGTCCTGCCAAAGCGGACTTAACTTCAAGCCAAATATGGATCTTAGCCCACTAATTAGAAAGAGGGTTATTAATTCAGTGGGAGATTATTAATTGACTTTGCATATTTTGTTTGTTTGTAGAATCATGTCAAATAGTAACACCGCAACACTATCACTGCGATCAGTCCTTGAGAAGGACAAACTGAATGGGACAAACTTTCTTGACTGGTTCAAAAACTTGAGAATTGTTCTCAAGCAGGAAAGAAAGGCTTATGTCCTAGATCAACCCATTCCTGAGGAGCCTGTAGCTAATGCTCCAAGAGCTCAGAAAGATGCTTACACGAAGCATCAGATTGACTCTGTAGATGTAGGATGCCTGATGCTTGCCACTATGGTTCCAGAGCTCCAAAGAATCTTAACATATGGAGGCTTTTGAAATGGTTGCTCATCTCAAGGAAATGTTCCAGCAACAGGCGAGGCAAGAGAGGTATAAGACTACTAAGGCCTTACATTCCTGCAAGATGGCTGACGGTGCATCAGTCAGCCCTCATGTTTTGAAGATGAAAGGCTACATTGATCACCTTGAGAGGTTGGGATTTCCTATGAGCCAGGAGTTAGCTACAGATATGATCTTAAACTCGGCCTCGGAAAGTTATGACCAGTTTGTCAAGAACTACAACATGAACAACATGGAGAAATCCATTTCTGAATTGCATGGGAGGCTCAAAACAGCTGAGCAGAGCATTAAGAAAAAGCCCAGCACTATTTTGATGGTTCAGAAAGGGAAGGATATGAAAAAGAAGGGCAAGGGCAAAAGATGGGGTAAGGGCTCAGTTGGTAAGACCAATGAGTCAAACAAGCTCAAATCTAAGCCTGCAGCCAAGAAAGCAAAGCCTCCGAAGGATGGAGTCTGCTACTTTTGCAATGAACCGGGTCATTGGAAGAGGAATTACAAACTCTATCAGGAAGATCTGAAAAAGAAAAAGAAGGATAGCGGGAGCGCTTCAAGTATCTATGTTATAGATGTTCATTTTTCTACTTCTTCTACATGGGTATTAGATACTGCATGTGGATCTCACATTTGTACAAATGTGCAGGATCTCAAGGAAAGTAGAAGATTGAAGAAGGGCGAAGTTGACCTACGAGTTGGAAACCGAGCAAGAGTTGTCGCTTTAGCCGTAGGCACTTATGAATTAGTTCTGCCCAATGGGTTTTTGTTATTGTTGAACAATTGCTTTTATGTTCTTACTTTGAGTAGTAACATTATTTCGCTTTTTTATTTGGATAAGGAAGGTTACACTTCCATTACTAGGAACCATAAATGTTCAATTTATCATAATGACGTTTTTTTATGCTCATGGAGATTTGCATGCTGGTCATTATGTGCTTAATTTAGAACATCCTGATAATAGACGAATCTATGACATAACTACTAAGAGGTTCAAGTCAAATTATTTGAATCTGACTTGCCTATGACATTGTCGTCTAGGCCATATAAATGATAAACGCATTTCGAAACTCCATCAAGATGGATTTCTGAATTCATTTGATTTTGAATCATTTGATACATGTGAATCTTGTTTATTGGGAAAGATGACAAAGGCTCCTTTTACTAGACACAGTGAGAGGGCCACCGATTTATTGAGCCTCATATATACTGATGTGTGTGGGCCAATGAATACATCTGCCAGAGGAGGTCATTTGTACTTCATTACATTTATAGACGATTTTAGTAGATATGGCTATATCTACCTAATGAAACATAAGTCTGAATCTTTTGAAATGTTCAAAATATTCCAAAATGAAGTGCAAAACCAAATTGGCAAAACAATTAAGATATTTTGATCTGATCGGGGTGGTGAATATTTGAGCCAAGAGTTCATTGACCATCTTAGGAGTTGTGGGATCATCTCACAACTTACTCCTCTAGGAACACCTTAATGGAATGGCGTTTCTAAACGGAGGAATCAAACTCTATTGGAAATTGTTCGATCTATGATGAGTCAAACAGATCTTCCACCTTCTTTTTGGGGCCATGCCCTAGAAACAGCTGCGTTCACACTAAATCGTATTCCGTCAAAGGCAGTTGAAAAGACACCATATAAGATATGGACTGGGAAGAAACCCAGTTTGTCATTCCTTAAAATTTGGGGATGTGAGGTCTATGTTAAACAACAAGCCTCTGATAAATTATCATTCAGATCCTCAAAATGCCTTTTTGTGGGGTATCCTAAGGAAACTAAAGGATACTATATCTGCAATCTCTCCAATCACAAAGTGTTTGTTATTCGGAATGGTATCTTTTTGAAAAAAGAGTTTATCTCTAAAAGAACCAGTGGGGGTAAGGTTGATCTCGAAGAAGTTCGAGAGTCACAGGATAACGTAGAACCACAGATGGAAACCAGAGAAGACTCACAACAAGTTGTTGAGCCTACTCTAGTAACACAAGGCCCACGAAGGTCTGATAGAACACAACAACGACCTCAGAGATATGAATTTCTGATTACTGGAAGTCGTGATATTTTGCTCATTGAGCAGAATGAGCCAACTACCTATCGAGAGGCAGTGGTGGGGCCAGACTCCAAAAAATGGCTTGATACCATGAAGTCTAAAATGCAATCCATATACGACAATAAGGTATGGACCTTAGTCGATCCACCTGAAGGTGTAAAAACCATCGGGTGCAAGTGGGTTTTCAAGGAGAAACTAACATGGATGGCAAAGTAAATTTCTTCAAGGCACGACTAGTTGCAAAAGGATTAACTCAAACTTATGGTGTGGGCTATGATGAAACCTTTTCCCCAGTTGTAATGGCCAAATCAATCAAAATCCTTCTTGCCATTGTTTCATATTATGACTATGAGATATGGCAGATGGACGTCAAAACAGCCTTCCTTAACGGAAAGATGGTTGAGGATGTGTACATGACACAACCTGAGGGCTTTGTGCGCCAGAGGACTCTGGTAAAGTATGTAAGCTTCAAAGATCCATTTATGAATTGAAGCAAGCATCTCGGAGTTGAAATCATCATTTTGATGAAGTAGTCAAAGAGTTTGGATTCATACAAAACATGGATGAATCTTATGTTTACAAGAAGGTTAGTGGGAGCACAGTTGTATTTCTAATGCTTTACGTTGACAACACCCTACTCATTGGGAATGACATTCCTACCTTGCAGAGTGTCAAGTCTTGGTTAGGAAAGTCTTTCTCAATGAAAGATTTAGGTGAAGCCACTTATATCCTAGGGATCAGGATCTATAGAGATAGATCCAGAGGCTGATAGGCCTAAGTCAGAGCACATATATAGACAAGATACTGCATAGGTTCACATATATAGACAAGATCCCGGTGAAGGTCACTAGACTGCTATCAAGAATATCCTTAAGTACTTAAGAATGACTAAGGACTTATTCTTGGTGTATGGTGGCTTGGAGGATGAGCTTTGTGTAACTGGTTACACAGATGCGAGTTTCCAAATTAACCAAGATGATTCAAGATCGCAATCAAGATATGTATTCCTCTTGAATGGTGGTACGATGAGCTAGAAGAGCTCTAAGCAGAGCACTGTAGTTGATTTTGCAATAGAAGTTGAGTATATAGTAGCATCCGATGCAGTTAAGGAAGCTGTTTGGATTTGGAAGTTCATCACTGAACTGGGGGTGGTTCCTACCATCTTAGATCCAATAGTATTGTTCTGTGACAATAACGGCATTATTGCGTAGACAAAGAAGCCTAGGTCACATCAAAGGACCAAGCACATACTCAGACGATTTCATCTCATCAGAGAAATCAATGAGAGAGGTGATACTAGCATATGCAAAATACCAAGAGAAGACAATGTAGCTGATCCTCTTACTAAGCCGCTTGCACAAGAAAAACATGAGCATCATGTTAGGGCAATAGGAATTAGAGTAATTAATGATTGCACCTAGTGCAAGTGGGATTCTGTTGGAAAGGCTAATTCATTGTACTTTAGATATTTATGTTATTTAAAGTATTCTCTTTTAGTTATCATTTTCGTTTGCATGTTTGTATTGATAACTGCATCCCTGGATATATCTTTTAGATTATCCTAAATGTCCCTGGTCGGTCATCTACGTGGGAGCGAAGATGAGTTATGACTAGTATGACTTTGATGAGGTATGGAGATACGAATCAAAGTCATGGGCACTTGTAAGAGTACAAGGTGTTGGACCGACCCACTATGAGAAAGCTGCATGGATCAAGTCATAAGCTTATCTCATGTATAACCGCGTCACGACGCCCTGTGACCTGAGATCATCATGGATTCCTATATGATGAGTCACTGGTTTTTGACCTAGTCAAAAGTTACCTTTGATCGGGTGATGATAAAGGCTTGGATCGGAATCAGTGGTTTACATGCGGAGGAATGTGAATGGTCAAGATGGAATCTGTCCCTCACATTTGTAGAGAGATAATACTGGGCCCCTCAATGAGTGGATCTAAGAAATGTACGGCCCTATTGTATTGAAAGGAGTTTTAATTTCAATTAATAGACTACTCAAGAATCAAGAAAGTAATAGTCAAGAACAAGAAGTTGACATTATCCATGACCAAATTATTGCGTGACAAAAGGGACGTGACATGGTTGTACGATAGGTTGTATCGTATCATTGGTGGCCATAGGTAGTCGTAATGTCTTGCTAGAGGCCGCTTGCGACTTGTGGGCTGATACAGTATTGGCCCACTGCCAATTTCATGTGGGCCTACAGGGTCACACACAAGAATAGCCCAACACGAGCAAGTGTCCAGATTCATTGAATCTTAGATATGTCTAAGAATCAATGAATACAATGTTTTATCTAGGGAGGATATATATATAATGATTGCATCTAGTGCAAGTGAGAGTTTGTTGGAAATTATGCCCTAGGGGCTAATTAATATATATATATATATATATATATATATATATATATATATAATACTAATTGATTTATTGTATCTCAGATTTGATTTATAAATATAAATCAATCATTTAATTAAATAAAGATATTGTATCTCATATTTAATTCTTGAATTAAATATATCATATATCTGATTTAATTTAAATTAAGATATAGCATCTCAGTTTTAATTAAATAGATAGATATCATTTCTCGGGTTTAATTTATAGAGATAAATTAAATCAGAAGGCTTTTGATTTGGATTAAATAAATATATTATATTAGATCTATTAGATAGATTTAATTAATGTATTTTTTAATCAAAATTCAAAATTCAAATTTTAGATCTAGCTTTTAATTCAGGTTAAATAAATATATTATATTAGATCTATCAGATAGATTTAATTTAATATATTTAATCCAGATTCAAATTTTGAATTTCAAAATTAATAGGGATTAATTTTATATAATACGGTGATCAGTTTCATTAGAAATATGGAACTTTTATCGAGGGTATTAGTGAGCCACGAGAAAACCCTAGAATGATAGAGAGAGACGCAAGACGCACCGTTCGAGGCGCTAGCACGCTGTCGCGTCCGTGTTCAGGAGAACCTGAGCTCGGAAGGATGAAAGTTTCATCACCGTCTTGGATTTGGGTGAGAAGCTCCACCCACTCGTTATTTCTCACGAGTATTCCAGGATGCCTAGGCATGTTGCGCGATTCCTCCACACGGGCATGAGACGGCCACACACGCGGTTTGCGCCAACTCGAGCCCGGGAGAATGAAGGCTTCGTCGCCGTCTTCAATTTGGGCGACAACCCACACGCACTCCTTGTTTATCATGAGCATCGTAGAACGCCTGAGTTTGTTGCGGGATTCCTCCGCAGGGGCATGATACGGCCGCACAAGCGGCTTGCGCTGACCTGAGCTCGGAGGGATGAAATTTTTCGTCAGCGTCTTGAATGATGATGAGAGTTCCTGAACGCCAAAAGTTGTCGCCAGATTCACCCGTTTGGGTCCCTTACGGCCAGATACGCGGTTCGGGAAAACTTGAGCCCCCAAAGAATGAAAGTTCGGTCACCGTCTTGAACTTGGGAGACAAACCCACTCGCCCTCCTTGTTCATCACGAGGATTCCAGAAAATTCCTAAATTTGTTGCGGGATCCCCCCGTACGGGCATGAGGCGGCCACACGCGCGGTCTGCGCGGACTTGAGCCCGGGGGAATGAAGGTTCCGTTGCCGTCTTGAATTTGGGCGACAACCCACATGCACTCCTTGTTTATCATGGGCGTCGTAGAACGCCCGAGTCCCCTGCGGGAGTCCTCCGCAGGGGCATTATACGGCCGCATAAGCAGTTTGCGCTGACGCGAGCTCGGAGGAATGAAAGTTGCGTCAGCGTCTTGAACTTGGATGACGACCCACTTGTACTCCTTATCTGCGATGAGGGTTCCGGGATGCCAAAAGTCGCCGCGAGAGTCACGCGTTTGGGTCTTTTACGGCCACATACGCGATCCGGCCTAGCTTGAGCTCCAGAGAATGAACGTTTCATCACCGCCTTTAGTTTGGGCGAGAAGCTACAAACACTCGTTGTTTATCACGAGCATCCGGGAATGCCTGAGTTTCTTGCGGGATTCCTCCATGTGGGTGGGCCTGACACGGCCACGTGCGGTGTTTGCGCCAGCTTGAGACTCGGAGAACGGAACTTTCGCCACCGTCTTGAACTTGGGTGACAACCCACCTGCACTCCTTCTTCATGCTGAGGATCTTAGGATGCTCAAATTTGCTGCAGGTCTCCCCCGTGTGGGCATGATACGGCCACACACCCGGTTTGCGCCGACTCGAGCCCGGAAGAATGAAAGGTCCGTCGCCGCCTTGAATTTGGGTTACAACCCACATGCACGCCTTATTTAATCATGAGGCTTCCGAAGTGCCAGAAAATTGTGGCGAGATTCATTCGTCTGGGTCCTTTGCGGCCGCACACGCGATTCGGGAGAACCTAAGCTCGGAAGGATGAAAGTTTCATCACCGTCTTGGATTTGGGTGAGAAGCTCCACCCACTCGTTATTTCTCACGAGTATTCCAGGATGCCTAGGCATGTTGCGCGATTCCTCCACACGGGCATGAGCGGCCACACACGCGGTTTGCGCCAACTCGAGCCCGGGGGAATGAAGGCTCCGTTGCCGTCTTGAATTTGGGCAACAACCCACATACACTCCTTGTTTATCATGGGCGTTGTAGAACGCCTGAGTCCCCTGTGGGAGTCCTCCGCAGGGGCATTGATACGGCCGCACAAGCGGTTTGCGCTGACGCGAGCTCGGAGGAATGAAAGTTGCGTCAGCGTCTTGAATTTGGATGACGACCCACTTGCATTCCTTGTCTACGATGAGGGTTTCGGGACGACAAAAGTTGCTGCGAGATTCACGCGTTTGGGTGACAACCCACTTGCGCTCCTTATTGATCTTGAGGATTCCAGAGTGCTCAAGTTTGTTGCAGGTTTCCTTCGTATGGGCATGATAAGCCCACACACACGGTTTGCGTTAACTTGAGCCCGAAAGAATGAAAGTTTCGTCACCGTCTTGAATTTGGGTTACAACCTACATGCACTCCATATTTATCATGAGGCCTTCGTAGGGGCTTGATATGGCCTCCCTTTTTCTTTATTCGATAAAACTTCTTTTATGAGATGTTGACACCTTGCCAGCCAAATAAAAATATATTGCAGTAAAGAGTAATATTTCTATGATGAAAAAGATGAGGAGCAAGCTACTGTGTTGTAGTTCTCATCAGTATGCACTGTGGAGTTTTTTTTTCAAGGGACGTATCACTTCTGTTCTAGAACATTTTCTTGATGCTATTCTAATTCAAATTGTATGCCGAAGAGAATCACAGTTTGAAAGTGGCCTTGATGATGAAACTTTCAAATGTTTATGGGAAAATGCCTAGCACGTGGTTGGGATCAAAAGGAATGATTCACATTGTGGGAAGTACTAGCTCAATTTTTGTCTTATATTGCAAGAGGTTTAAGAAGTAATTTTCACCTTTTAATTGATGATGAAAAAGAGTATCTAGGTATCAACATCAATGTTTATGAGTTGTAACATACTTCTCTTGCATTTTTTTCCTGAGTTTATATTGTGTCTTATTTGTTTATAGAGTTATTCACTTTACTCTCAAATGATAGTCAAAGACTTTTTATCCAGCTATACACTAGAAAAGGTATGTTAACACCCAAATGTGTACTTCTCTGGCTTGATGTTGAGTGTTTTGCTCTATATTTGTGGTTGATTTTTGTCGACCTTAATTTTGTTTCTAAAAGCAATTATTAGAGAAGGCAAAGAAAGATTGTGTGTGTTCACTTTAGGGAGCAATAATAGAGCACTACAAGAAGTAGAAACTAAGTCAATTTTAGTAGGAAATCTGAGCTCCTAATTTCTTGTCAGTGGCCAAAAAGAAATCACACCCAGCAGCACATCATTGGCTAGATTTCTCAGATAAAATCTAAGCATTCAAAATCTAATTTAACTAAATACTAAACAGGACTACAACAACAGGAAGAAGCCTCTTATCCCATTAAGTATGGTCCAAAGGGCTACACCTGAGCTTAAATCATGCTGCCATTAGACTTTGCCCTCCTTACAACTACTAAAACCTTTAAAATTAATCAAAACAATCTTTTCTAAACTTTGAGGAAACATCGAAGATTCAACAAAGAGACAAAAAAAATCTAATTGAAATTGAAATGACTAACAAACAAATGAATGTGCAGCTATTTCCATTTAAGAACAAAATGTGAAATATCCTGAGTATTTAGTTGCCTAGTTCTAATGATGTAAGTGAAAGACTTGTATTGAGATTTTGGTGTAAGAAATGAAATCAAACTTTTGCAATTATCCAAGGGCTTGGAGATTTAAATTTTGGGTTCCCAAAAGAAGCCTGAGGATTCCTATCCCAATTGATCTCTAATGTAAATACAACTACGGAATTTGATGCCCAGCTAAAGTAGCGAAAGATATTAGAACGTGAGAGTCCAAATGACACCAACCAAGGCAACTTGGTTTACTTGATTTTCATACCACTTTTCTACCAGTAGAGATGGATTTAAGGGCCCCCCATATTTTCCACTTTTATTTCTGATTGGCTAAAATTTTCTTTGTTAAAAAAAATGATAAACTAATTATAGCTCTCCATATTTGATGTGATTTCAAATCCTCCCCAATAAAAGAATATTTGAGACTCTGGAGCTGTCCCTTTCTACATCTTTGCCCTTTATTGCCACATAAAAAATGGTGCTGTCTCATGTCACAGATTGTCAATATTCTGATTGTCCATATGTCTTCCATTGTTTATTCATGTTATGAAACTTACAATTATATGTGGAAGTATCATGCGTCCAGTAGAAATGCTTCCATCTTATGTTGTTTTCTTGTTTAGGGCCTTGGTTTCGCATGTCTTGTATCTCCTATACTGAAATAATAGATGTTCAAAGAGCAGTGAAGGGATTGGCTAGTGATTTAATATGCTTTGTATGATCTATTGTGTAGCCAACCCCACCTCGTGGGATATGACTTGTTGTTGCAACTTGTAAGATTTGTTTTGTTTTTTTCTTCCAACACAATTAGCTTTTCTTTTCTTACAAAATATCCCCACCTTCTGGTGACTGTTGTCTTTGGTATGGTCATATTACAGACAAAGAATATGTATATTATGTTGAAGATGGAGATGACATAAGTGAAAGTGAGATGAAAGATATGTTAAATACACTTATAGTCTCTGAGCTACGCGAAATTTGGTGTATTCTTTAAAAGGTTAGAATCTATTGTCGGTTTTGTATATAAGATGCACATCCATGGGAATCCAATTTTTGGGATCTGGGAAGTGAGAATTAAATATCCTGTGTTACGGATGAATAGTCGTTTTCTTTCATGCTTATTGTTGAGAATATCAAGTTTATAAATATTAATTAATTATTATTTTTATGGATATCATTTAGTATCTACTAGGATTAGATGTAAATATTATATTTTAGAAATATATCTTTAAGATATTATGATTTGATTTAATTTGGTTGGATTATATTATGATAGATTTTAGGGGTAGAGTTAGTCTATTCCTGCCTATATAAAGGTCTCCTTGTACTCTTATTCATCTTAAGAATCAATAATATTAGTATTTTCTCTGTGCTCCAATGTGATCCTTCAATCTCAACACTCATAAGGTGATATTACATTTTCCATCACAAAATCTGTTGTGAACAATTTGTCTGTCTGTCGAATGTTTAATAGGTTAAGTGTTTGGTTCCTGATTTACAAAAAAATAAATAAATAAATAAAAACATCGGGTCAGACCGGACTAGTCTAAGAGGTCTAAGCCTCTAGATCGAAGTCCGGTCCAACTCGAACAATTTGGTTCGGTCCGGTCTGGTCAAATTGTCTTGAACCAGATTTTCGTTTCCTTAAACCGAGTTGGGTCGGACCGGACCACGGCTTTTTTGGACAACCCTATGAGAAACCATAATAGATGGTGTTTCCACGGTTGCTAGGCCCAGCGCTGTTGGTGGATCCTAGTGAGTGGTTAGAGTCTGACCCAACTCGTCAAGAATATGAGACAAATCAGCAGGTTTAATCGCCCCAGTCGTTGGTGGTTAGGGATAGCCTCAGGCGGTTCGGTTAGCCCATTTAGTTATGGCAGGTCCTTTGTTCTTGAACTCTTTTTGGATTTAGGGCCCACAGCTGAACCCATTCGGTGAAAACCTAGTTTAATCTCTCGACGCTTCGATAACGCGTTCTCGTCTCCTCTCCTCTCCTACCTAAATCGAAATCTTCCCATTCTCCCTGAGCTGAAATCTCAATCACGCCTGCCGACGGGAACGTGTTCGCTTGAGAAAGCCGACTCCGTCAACTACCCTCTCCTTAGTCACGGAAGCGGAGTCCCAATCTCTCAATCATGCAAACACTCCCGTCTTTCGGCAATCGTCACTCCTATGTCTCCGACGCCTCACCAGGTAAAGGTTTCAAGCTTTTCATCTCTTTTTTGTGCTTGATCCTTGAATTTCTGGGTCTATAGCTTTGCTGATCGGTAAAGCAAAACCCCGTTCCGGCGAATTTTGAATTTTGAATCTGTTCGGTCAGGGATCGCGAAGATGAAGCTATTCGTCAAGACTCTTAAGGGCACCAGATTCGAAATCAAAGTCAAGCCTGAGGATAAGGTTTGCCTATTTCCTTTTTCTACCCGTTTTTGTTTGGACTATCAGTATTATTGGTGTTTCGAATTGGGTCTCATTCTTTGGTTGTCTCTGGTCAATTGGCTAAAGCCCTGATATTGATAGATAATTAGGGGTTTTCTCTGTTTCTTTCTTTCCTTTTCTTAATTTTCTTCTCCCGCGTTGTTTCAGATTGCGGTCTTGGATGTGCTAATTGTTATGAATTTGATGTTAATTTGAATTTGGCCGGATAACATGGTTACCTTTTAAATCGTAATTGACTGACTGGCTAACTATTTAGTTCTGTCGGCTGATTCTTGCCTCGGGGTATTATGTAATACTATCAGCGGCCCAGTGCTGTAGTGAAAGCCAGGTTCGGAAAGGCATTTTTGATTTTCAGTTCTCTATTTCAACAAGATCCAAATCAAGTTTTGTTTTGAAATGTCCTTTTCCATTTGTTGAATTGCCGTCCTGTATGACTACTGATCGGGGTATCCTTACGGTAATATTTGCAGAAGCGAATTGCATTTTTTTTGTATAAGCTCAAATTATTCTTGTCATAGTATTTATATGTTATAGTCAGTTCCATGACAATTCTGAACTGCTAATTCACTTAACAATTTCTTTTTGCTTCTTTATTGAGGAATCATATCATTTTCTGCATTATTCCATGACATGTGTGTTTCAAAATCATGCCTTGTCTGTTTTCTTAATGCAGACCGGTCAGCTGCAAACCGTGCACTGAATGATATATGTGTGCTTTGTTTTTTTGTCTGTTTTTTTATGCCTTTGATGAGATTATGACTTTTGAATTGATGAATGATTCCACAATTTGCAAAGGCACCGGTTGCTTTTTTTTTTTTTTTTTTGTGGGAATCAATTTCTTTCTTTATTTTCTGTCACTGCTGGCACAAACCAACATCTGAGTTTTAACTTGGAATTGTTTGGCAATCACTAATAGCTTCCTTCATTTTTTTTTTAACTTGCACATTTGTGGGTTATTTTCCAATGGCTTTTGGGTTAATAGTTGTTAGCCCTTTGATTTGTTTAGGTTGTATTTGCCGGGTTTTCTGCAGAATCTCTAGCACAATGAATCATTGATTGTAAACTGAAAGTTGTGATTATTTGCAATGCTGTTAAAAGGGGCCCCAAGATAATCCAACTGAAGGACATAGTTGATGCTGCTATCAATGAGTCAGCCAAAAATGGGGTCTCTGTAGGTTGGTAAATAGATGATTTGTTTATCAGTTCTATGTTAAACTCTCGTCCTCAGTTATTGAATAATTTTGGCATCATACTTGTCAACTTGTCTTGGCACACATGTCACACCCTCAACAAGTCAAACATTAGTTTCTAAAAAGAAAAGTTTAAACATTAAGTATGTACGTTCGATTGATATCTAGTGATGGTGCCAATAATTAAGGTTTTCTCTGTTTTCCCTACATTTCATGTTCTCATCTTTGTAATTATTCCTTTCTGCCAGATGTCTGCTTAACTTATGAAAACCAGTCAGCAATGAAAAGGGAAGATACCGAATGGCAGGAAGGACGAGATATATGGTGGCAGGTTAGGATTTAAATATTACCTGCATATATAGTCTCATATGTTCTACTATTGTAGTGGTAACATGAGATTATTCTGTACTATGGCGACAGTTCCTTCATGATATGCCCATGGAAAAGAAAAATCTCAATTTTTCTTATTTCGGTTTATTTAATTATTGGAATTTATTTGTTTATGGTTAAGAAGTTTAGCAGGAAGCTTTCTGTGACAAATAGATTTAATATGTTCATGGAGAATGCTCATTAGCTATGATGAATATTTGCTGATTTGTGACTGATTTTCAGGATGTCATACCTCGATTTCCAACCACTTGTCCAGTGGAATGGGTAGACGCAGAGGATCCACTTTTTCTGCTGTATACAAGTGGCAGTACAGGAAAACCAAAGGTATTTGTTTGCAGTACTTTCATTTGAGTTCTGTTTCCTTGTTATTAGTTTACGTGAGATTGATGTATTCTAACGTATGTTCTCTAAAGGGTGTCCTCCATACAACAGGTGGCTACATGGTGTACACTGCAACCACATTCAAGTATTCATTCGATTACAAACCATCTGACGTCTACTGGTATCCTTGAAAGCTTGCCCTTTATCTCTTTTCTTTTAAGGGTGTTTCTGATCGAAAACCAGATTAGTGCCATTAATTTAACAGCTTTACACTCTGACTATAGGTGTACTGCTGATTGTGGTTGGATTATTGGGCACAGCTATGTTACTTGTGGACCCATACTTAATGGTGCAACAGTTGTCGTGTACGAAGGGGTAATACATTTAATTTGTTTTTGGGGCCAACTTGTAATAGGCTTTTAGTTTAAACACAGTGTAATTATTTATGTGCATGTGGTGTGGCTAAAAGTGCATCTTACAGACATGTTACAGGCAGAAAGAAACTAATCACTGACTCCAATTTCTTGAATTTAGACTAATACAACCTACAGAAATATTAAATAAACTTTGAAGCTCGCAGAAAAGAGATGGAATATTCAATGACCAACAATTTATTTTCCGAGTAAAATTGACATTAATGAACCTTACCACATATTTACTGTAGAAATCATTGAGCTATTTGTTTGGAGGAATAAAAAATATTACTGTGCATTCCACCATCAGTTTTAGTTTGATTTGGACTTCAGTCAAAAGTTGAGAGTCAAGCTATTGGTAAAGAGGTGCTTCCTTAGCAATCTAATGGAATTATAATTGTCTTATCTTCAGGCTCCCAATTATCCTGATGCAGGGCGCTGTTGGGACATTGTTGACAAATACAAGGTGACCTTATTTTACACTGCTCCCACTTTGGTGCGGTCCCTCATGCGTGATGGTGACAAGGTAAGAAACCGTTCTCTACTTACATGTGCATTGTGCATTGGTTTGTGAATTTAACTGTTTCTGGAGATTAATAATTTCTTTATATAAGTGACTGGCTTAGAAGTACTGTATATGCGTTTAATCAGTGCTAACAGGCTCGATATTTGTTTGGCAATCACTAATAGCTAAATATTTGTTCTTTGTTTCCTTTTCTTTCTCTTTTCATTTTCTGCCTCTTCTCAGGTCGGTAATTGAATGATTTGAATATAGATCGGGCAATGGATGTAGAGGGTGTGGAAGCGTACAGGGCTCCCCCAGAATTTGAAGAAGATACCCATGACCCCCACTTATTGATCTTAACGTGACGGCCTCCCGGGAGCTTTGGCTCATTCAATTGCCTTTTGGTGAAGTAAGATTCTGCATCATTTCCTGCTTCTGTTGTCGGCTCATTCAATTGCCTTTTGGAGAAGTAAGATTCTGCATCATTTCCTGCTTCTGTTGTCCCTGTAAACTACATCCTTAGTCCCTTAGTGGTGCTTATGTGATATAATTAAGGGTCTTGGGTATAAAAAGGATTTGTCAGCAAATTAGCTGATCTAGTGCTATGGAAACCATCATTTTTTGGTACAAAACCAGAAATGGTCATCAAAGGCGGTGCAATTGCATGGGCTAACATGGGTGATCCAAATGCAAGCATCCCCGCACCTGAACCGGTAAAGTTTACCCATCTGACTACGTTTTTTTTTTGCCCAAACATCTGACTACACTGAATTGGGGTTCTTTACATTGCATCATGACTCGAGAGTACAACATGGACATAATGTGATTTGGAGTATTAAGCATATGCATGGTTTCTACTCATAAGACTCTTTCTTGCAAATTTTCTCTGGACATACTAAAATCTTATCCCCATTTCTGTGTGGCTGGTGCTCGCATTGATTTCTTCTTTTTCATGAAGGAAATTGATGTGGAGGCACTCCAAAAGGATCACTCTCCACCTTACATTGAGGAGCCTTTAGCCATGGAATTGGAACCACCACCGAGAAAGATTTGTCAAGGAGGAAGGCCTATGCTCAAGAGGTTTACGATTCTCCTCTGTGATGAGATTTTTTGCTTCAAGAGCTCAAGAAGATTTTGTCTACATGGTTGTCTCTTTCCCCCCTTCACTATATTGAATTGTTTGTGAAACTAGTTACTTGATTGCCTAAAATGAGTGTGGGGGGAGGGACTAAATCATTAGGGAAAGGTAGTTTTAGTGTTTTGAGAATCTGGTCCAGAACTGAATCTTTCCTAAACAATGCTTGATTTATGAATTTTTCTGCACTGCACTTTGCTAATTTTGAGATACACATGCAGAACCGAACTTATCATGAATGAATGAAGCAAGTACTGTTCACATATTGATGCCAGCTTTGTGGTTTGGTATCTGGAAAATCTGTATCATAAGTAGAATGTTCGTATGCATTGAAAATGGTTATGTGCTTGGTTCAGCCCTGTGTGAGTTAGTTTAGAATACACAAACCTTGATGGAAGGATTTGAGCTTTATTATCATTCATAAATTCAGTGTGCATACCCTACTTGATTCAATTTCCTCTAGAACTTGTCTTGCGTCTTAATCAAGGCCACATAATTGCACAAGAGTCATGAATATGATTGAGGCATTCTATTTCTTCACCCGTTTTCCTAAACACAAGCCATTTAAATTAATCCCTTGCCAACCCCATTGAGCCCTTCACTTTCATTTCTTCTTTACATATGCACTGAATCTGAATTATACACGAGACTATATGTGAGAAAAGGAAAATATATATGAGCGTATATAGAAAAAGAAAGAAAATGGGAAAAGCCAGAAAGAAAAACATGAAACAGAAAAAAGGAGAAAAAGGCAAAGAAAATGGGAAAAGCCAGAAAGAAAAAAATGAAAAAAAAGGAGAAAAAGGCAAGGAAGAGAAAGGAAAAGCCATATGTATATAGAAAGAAGAAAAGAAAAAAGAAGGCAAAGAAGGCAGACAAAAAAGTATTCAAAAGAACAGAAAAAAAAAATAGAGAAAAGGAAAATGAGAGAACAAATTGTCCAAAGAACTCTTTCAGCTTATGAATATAATTTGAACCAATAGATTTATGCTTAAACATTGCTGTAGATGACAGCAAATGCTGAAGTTTCAGCCACTTGTTTGATTGTCTAATTATCGCTCATAACCTGTGTATATTTCAGATTATGTGCCATTCTTTTTTCCATTTCCACTTAGACCTTTTCAACATTACAACCAAAGCAAAGACCTCTTAGATTCATGACTTTAGTGTATAATGAGTGGTGGAGATGGTAGACACATTACAAGCCTATGGTAGGGGTTGGACTAGTGGAGGGGAGTGAAATTACCTTGAGAGAGGAATGTGAGGAGTGCAAAACAGGACCAAGTTGTGTTCTAAAGCATTACTCACTACTGGCTAGGCTAAGTACATGGACTACTTGATTTGCATTTGTACACTTTGCTTGTGATGTTAGTTGAAGTATGATATGCATTTTTTGATTTAAGCTTGCTACATTCTCACATGTGTATCTATTCGGTTTTGTATTGGATTTCCTTGATTGAATCTTTTTCTAGGGAGTGCAAAAGTGCAAGTGTGGGGGAATTTGATAAACCATTATTATTATATGGTCAAGTGAGCATTTTCGTGGGATTTTAGGAAGAATATAGAGTATTATTTGCATAATTAGGCGTTAATGAGATAAATTCATATAGTGGGAGATTTTGATTAAAATGATTATTTTTGCAGCAATTTAGTAGAATTTCCAGATGTGGACACTGGCTATCTGGTTGCTGTTTGTATTGCAGGTGTAATTCTGAAATTCGTGCGCCTGGAAAGAAATTCCAACCAGGGAGGAAAGCTGAATCCAAAGGAACCCATTTCCATTACTAATGAAATTTGGCTTCCACCTAATTATTGAGGAGGAAGAGGCTGCTATTGAATATGAGAGAGCAGCGGCGCAACTTAAACCACCTCTTGTTTGATTATGCTTGTTTGTACCAAATTATCTTTATAGTTTGAGATATATTTCCATACTTTAAGATGCATCTTAACCTTTTATAGTTTGATGTATTGATTTATTTCTCCTTTCTCCTTTATTATTTGCTCTCATCCTCCCCCTTATTATTTCTTATTTATATTTATTTTTATCTTTTCACATGAATTTATTATGTTTGTAAATATTATTTATAATACTTAATCATTCATGCTGCTTATTAATGCCTTCTTTCAATTACTGCATAGTTTCTCTATCAATAATTTAGCATTCATTAATTTTTTTGCCTGAAGTTGTGTATCTGTTTTATTTATTATCTTGTTAATTAATTTATTTCCTTATTCTCAATGAATTATTAATTGATTAATTTACTTTTTCATGAGACATGTTATTTATTTTATAACGAACAGTTAATGGTTTGTTAGTTTTAAATTTAGTACTTGTAAAGTTACTTATCTTCTCAATTCATATATGTATGTTATTCATTGGTTGCTACTGTCTTTTCTATATCTATTATCTATTTATGTTTACCATAAATTTGAATAAGTTCTTATCCCATTCATAGTCTTACTTTTATTTGATAGATTATTCCTTTCGATTTTTCTGTTTATCTATTTTGCCATTTAAGATTTAAATTATCTCCTTCATTGGCTTTTGTCTTATTAATTAACCAATTAGTTAAGAGTTGTGGAATTAGTTAAGAGTTGTGGATTATTGGAACTGAAACTGCTACATTTTGAAGTAGGGATCCTCCCTCTTTTTGCTTTGAAATTGTTAATTTGTGTGCATTATAATCTTTCATATAATTTTCAATTTTCCCTCCATTTACTGCTTGTAATTTATACATTTTTTTCCAGGTGGAGTTGTCTCATCCTAATGCAGAACTGAGGTTGCTAGAAGTTTTCTATCACACGATAGGTGTGAAATACTGATAATGGTAATTATAAAAGCTAATGGGAGAATCTGTGGTTTATCTTATGTCTTCTGTTGCTGATGTTGTGACTATTAGTCTATCACAGAAAACTGCATAGTGTTCAGACATGTTCATGTCATCGTGCATTTTGCTTGTGCAGGTCTTTCCTCCCAATGAAAAGATTGAGAACATTAATGATACTGGACATGCAGAAAAGAGGAGGTAAGAGTCTCTTTGTGTCACTAGAAAGAATGGGCTGGTGGGAGCTGAAAACTACAAACATTCTTCTTGTTACTTGTGAAAATAATGACACCACTGGGGTTTTCTTTTTTCCTTTATTGAATTAATAAAATTTTTTTTTTAGTACTTCTAATTCTTGTCTAGCAAACTATTTATTTTATTACATTATGAGTGTTACAAATTCCAAAATAAGATGGTGCTTCGTTTAATATATCTAGCTGTTCTCCTTCATTAATTAAATGTTTATTTTTCATAAATTATCTTAGCTATTCTCCAAACTACTTATTTTAATTAAATGTTTTCTTAGCTGTTATCCTTTTGTTTAATGTATCTAGTGTAGTCTCCTTTAGAAATTGTGTAACGGGGAATTGATTTGCTTCATATGGTAGTCTTGTGTTAGGGTTATCCTCTAAACAAGAAAATAATAAAACCGAAAATAGAAATGAACAAGAGGGAGTGGAACAACTTTCGACTGATAATATAGTTATATGGAACAACACATTATCAGAGACGCAACACTATTCTGCTGCACATACAGGCACACTTATGGAACTAACACGGAGAGGATAATGATTACAAAACACAATGGAATAAAGATTACAAAACACATAGACAACAATAAACACATACAGAAACTCTTAACATAAACACATAGGTTGCCGATCTTTCAAAAGGAATGGCGAAAATGGAAAGAGCATTGAAAATAGTCTATAGAATGCAAGGTAGTATTAGTAGGCTACTATCTAATATATTAGAGCCAGGCTATTTATTTCTACTTGATTGTGATGCATGGATGAATTTGACTGTGAAAACAGAACACTCCTTTTTCTTCTTCTACTAGGCCATAGCAGTATTCTTCATCTGAAGGTTCTTCAATTATACCTTCTTTACTGCATTCAGCTTCCATGGCCTCCTTCTGCTTCTTTTCATCCTTTGCTGCTTTCTCCTTTTGCCTTTCAGCGGCTTCATCTAATTCAGCAGCTTCTCTCCGTAGTTCTTTCATTTGCGGGTCTTCATACTTCTGTTGCCAGAAAAGAATCTTAGCTTTAGATTCTTCAATTTGTTTTAAAAGCTGGATCTTTTCTGCCTGCATGTCTTCAATCTTCTTTTCGCAGTATTTGATATATTCAGCTTGGGCTGATACTGCGACTTCTTGAACTGGTGGGATCTTTGGTAATTCTGCCATCTTTACTCTGATCTGGCAGTAATGTGCAGCACACATAGGGTCAGCTGTAAGCTTACATCTTGGACAATGAATTCGGCATCTCTTTTGGGATGCTTCTTTACAGAAAGAACATCTCAGGAAATCTCCTTGGATGTCTTGATTCATTTCCCAGTCATGAGTGCAATCATGCTGGGTAACTTGTACCAAAGGCTGGTATCCTCCTGGTTTGCCTAACCAATAAGTGCTATCGGTTTCCGGTAACACGAATACTTTATGTTCTTTAAGGGTTAGACTGGCTAGTTGAGCGTCATAGCTCTCCACCTGTGTCTCATCTTCATTTTTAGAGATGCTATAGATAGCATCTGATTCAGGTTCACCGTCATGAACTGAGACTATGTCCATGTCTGGTGGTAGTTCAAGCTGCTCAAAAACAGCTAATCTCTTCTGGCTCTTTTTGTCACTAGGGCAGTCTCGTGCAAAGTGACCTTCTTCTCCGCATAGGTAGCATCTACATGATTTATTTCGCCGAGAGAGATATTTCCGCTTTTCTATCCTGGCATGTGAATCTTTATGAGCTTTGCCACGATAGTTTTGACTTTTCCGGAGCCCGTACTTCTTTCCACTTCGAGACTTCTGGTAATAACCTGGTATAACTGCGTTGATAAGCAGCTTCTTTGCATTGCTCTCGAAGGTAGGAGTAGGTAAATAGGATCCTTGGAAGGACCGCTGCTATTGCTCCCTTTGCATCAAAAGCGGTTTTTATTCTTTTACCCATATCTCCGGGTAACTTTGACCAGAGCTTCTCACTTAGCTCTCCTCCTAAGAACATGCGTCCAGACTTTGCTGCAAGCATACCATAATCCCTTAGGAATCTTGGTATGTCTTTCATGTTTTCACAAGTCAGCTTCTCAATGTCTCGATAAGCTTCTTCTTATGGTGCAGTTGATCCAGTCGCTGGGTCTTCAAGAGTAAAGACTCTTTTTATCTGTGAGAGGATGTTGTTTGTTCCTTCTCTCCCTTCTCCCATGTTGATCAGCGCAATGTATATTGAACCCATGTTAACTTTTCCATTTCTCCGAGCAGGTTTTCTATGAAGTCAACCTTCTCTTGAGTTGTATCAAAATTTAGTGTTGTTAACAGGTTCTTTGTTATGCCTTCCCATCTACTGAAAGCATCATGGAAAGCTCCCAGATTTTCAGGCATCACAAATATGGCTCCTTGTCTGATCTGAGCATTTGGGAAGTTCCAGTATTCTGACATAGAGTCTCGGACAAACTTTCGGGGCCTTCTGTATTCTGAATTCTGGAAGAATCCTCCACTAGTTGAGGCTTGCTCTTGTGCAGGGTTGTTGGTAGCCGGGGCATAACCAAGAGGGATCATTGTTGTATCCTCTGGTGGCCTGTAGGTAGAAGTCACCGATGAGGCAACTTTATGCTGTATTTCTGGTGCTACCTTTCTTTTTCCTGCTTCTTGACTATCTCCTTGACTTGTCGAAGCATAGGATAGTCTATGTCCGACTCTTCTTCTTCTTTGAGCATCAAAACATGCTCAGCCTCTGCTTTTTGTTTGCTTTTTGTTTGGCGAAAGTGATGTATGGAATTTCTTCATCCTATATACTTCCACCATCTTCCGCAAAAGGGTTGAAGAAACGCGTTGAACAAGCTTCAGTTTGACAGCTTGTAATTCGTCTAGAGAGGAAGAAATCCTCATCCGGGTCTTCATGCTCGTCTTCTGTGTCAAACTCATCACCCCATCCTTGAGGCTCAATATCCTCAATAGTTCATGATTAGGACTGATTGCCAGGCCATTATCTCGTTCTTCAACAAGAGTTCCCAGAATAAGCCCTCTAGAGTTTGATGGGTTAATTTTGTGGATTATATTACCGGGATAGGCCCTGAAGTTCAGTTTGCTCACATCGAGGGGCAACAAAATGTTTTAGCTGATAATTTGTCTAGACTTGTGTGCTATGCAATTGAGAACCCTAAGGAGGAAATCCTTGCTTTTTGGATCGAAATGGCAGGAACATCAGCTGAATCAAGCTCTGGATCTCTACTGGAGCGGTACCAATACCTAGTCAAGGAAGAACGCGATGGAATTCATCGCAACACTACTTCCCATGGGCATGACAACCCTTTCACCTGGGCAGATGAAATGGCCTTGTCGACACAAAGGCTTAAGATTGAGTTCCAAGCGGCCTAGAATACGGTCCAAGCCTTGGAATTCCTTCAAATCCAGGAAGAAAAGCTTAAGAGGTGCAAAAGCTTCTGCACCAAGGATAACATGTACTCAGACATGTATCCAACACTCAAGGCGGACTTTGAGGCCCTTAAGGCCCATATCGAGAAGATTTCCAACTTCTCTCATTTCACCAACAGAACCTGAAGCAGTGGTGAGCCCAAGTCCAAGCCCAATAAAAGACGTCAGTGCATGCGTCATACTTATGTAAGACTTCTAGTTTATCGCTTTCAATAATTGTAAGTGCGCCGACAGTGCGCTGTGTGCTTTTGTTAGTGCGCCACCCTTAGTGCGCCTTTTGAGTCAGTGCGCCCGACAAGATAAGATTCCTTATCTTTAGTGCGCCTTTACTTTAAGCACATCTGTAAAGCAAAGATTCCTCAGCTGTCGATGGGGCCCAATGAGCACCCGAGCTACGCTATCTTTTGCTATATAAGTCGAAGAGATTTCTAGGAGAAGCAACGAAGCTTCCACCCTAACCTAATTTCTCAGTAAGAGTCTAAGTCCTAAGTAAGTCTTTATCTTTGTAAGTTCTTATTTTCGGGAATGATCATTTGAATTACGGAGTTTTATTTCGAGCACTTTTAGTTGAAAAGATCCGCACCTGGTATCAGAGCTTGAGTTTCTTTGTTTTTAATGGCTTTCTAAGTTCTTAGTTGTTAGATTTAGAGAAAGAGATCTGGGAAATTCTAGGTTGATTATACTAAGTTTCAATTGATCTTTGTCATCTGAAGGCATATCGCATCTCCCAGCTTGAAGAAGCCATCTCTAAGCTTCTGAGTTGGACTGACGGTAGCCCCTGGATTGATTGATGAGCAAGGACGACGCTTTCTACAAGAAAGCCCTTGCATCTGTTGAGCAGATCGACCCACCAGTAACTGGTTTTGCCAAAGGTTCTGTAGGAGCCACCTCTGGAGGAAAAGCCCTTGAGACAATCATCAAGCAGAACAACGTCCTCATTGAGCAGTGCATACAGCTTAAGAAGGATCTTGTCACCCTCAAGGCTGAAGTATCAGAAGTCAAGGGACTTGCATCTGTTAAAGCAGAGGACCTATCTGAAGAACTCCTGAAGAAGTTCGAAGGACTAAACCTCGGAGATCCTGCTAGAAGGAAGGAAAAGAAGAAGGGTACTTCAAAGTCTTCAAGGACACCTACACTATCCTAAAGGAGGAGCAGGACACACACCCGTACTCAGATGATTACTGGAGATCCATCGGTCTCAGGAAGCACAACAACTAGAGCAGAATCTGGGCAACCTCTATTTGAGGACCAGATCCTCCAAGATTATCAGCAAGGACAACGGGCGAGGTTTGTTGCCCAAAGGCGAGGACGACAGATACTGAACTCCCTTACAGGAGGAAGGTATGTTCATACCCACGAGCAAGAAATAGATCCCCAAGCGACCCTATGCAGGAACGAGCAAGATAGTACCAGCTGAGGTGCTATATCACAGTCGGCGGGATGATGTACACCATGCGGTGTATAACCACAGATCTGAGGAGGCCATACTATGCATCGACGATCAGCAAGTTGATCGTTTGTACAACCTCAGAGCATGGAGCAGCTGAGGAACTCTAACTTTGAGTTCATACATCTGGGAGTCCTACAAGCAAGGATCCATATCTTACACAGGCAAGAAGAAGGCACTCTAGCCTTAGTTGTGTTCAGAGACAACAGATGGCGAGGAGATCAGGCCATATTAGCTACAATGGAGGTAGATCTGACGGAAGGAAGCCAGCTAGTCTACTGCATCCCTGATATGATGATGAGTATCGAGGATTTTTGCAATTATATCTAGATTACCATCATGACCAAGGGTTACAGCAACTGGCAAGGAGGAACGGCGAATCTCCTAATCACTAGAGGTATGACTGGGCGTATGTCCAACACATCAAACGTTGGCTTTGCCTATAGTATCAACGGTGTGACGGATTATCTCGTCAGCCATGGAGTTAGAGCACTTCGAGTACAAGGAAGATCTACTACGGGACTCAGAGGAGGAAACTGGAACATAGGACCCTCACGGGTTATTGCAACTCCTATGGACCCGACTTCAGTTGTGTCATCGTCAACAATGGAGCCTGAGTTTTAGGTGATAGAAACTCTATAAGACCACAGACGTTTAATGACCAAGATGAAGAAGTAGATGAAGCAGAATTGCATGAAGAAGTCGCAGCAGTTCTGAGAGAAAGTGACTCTGAAGAAGAGACCTGGAAACCTTGTACTATCAAGGTTGAAGACTACGACAGAACCCAGGAGATCTGGGATACCCTTGATGAGCAAGCAGTCAAAGGGTATGGAGAATTCTATGTCAAATACTCGGCGCCTGCAAGCAGTAAAATCCCTATTGAGGATATTGAGCCTCAAGGATGGGGTGATGAGTTTGACACAGAAGACGAGCATGAAGACCCGGATGAGGATTTCTTCCTCTCTAGACGAATTACAAGCTGTCAAACTGAAGCTTGTTCAACGGGTTTCTTCAACCCTTTTGCGGAAGATGGTGGAAGTACGTAAGTTGATCTTGCTTCATACAGTTGTGATTTTTCCAAAGCTAATCCTTTTTGTGAAAGGTCAATTGAAATTTACTTTATTCCTCACTTGCTTTCTTTTTTACATGTACATGCATCATAACTATTAATTTTGGCATTTAATTATTGTTTCAATTGTTTAAACACCAGATTCAATTTCCTTAAGACTCTAGATGTCAAAATCTTCCTGGCTTAGTTATTTTCTTATTTGTATGAAAATGCATGTGTTTATGTAGGAATGTGTATCTAGAATTTAATGGGGAGTAATAGTCTGTGCTTTTTTCTTTCAATTTCATTTTGCATTGTGATTATGTTTTTGGTGTTTTAATTTTAATTTTTCTTTTTTAATTAATTATTTATTTCTTATTTTGGGTATACCATTCTTCTCTCTACTGTTTGAGTTTTTATGGTCCACACTCCAGTACTCCTCTATCCTGTCTACATTGCATCTTGCTTGGAAGACTCTTTTGTGCTTCTGTCACTCAATTATTTATGTTTCCTCTAACAAAATTCTGTGGGGGTGCCATTACCTCTGTCCTTATAGTATATTCTTTGTTTTTGGTACGAGGTTCCATAACCTTTATTTTATTTGTTCTTTTGTTTTGTTCCCTTTTACATGAAAGTTTCATTACCAAAAGGAGAGAAATTTAGGTATTTTTTATTATGAAGTTTGCCTAAAGCGTAACTATACATGATTGGTCAATTTAATTTTGTTATTTTTTTTTATTTTTACACAGATTATTTTGCTTGTACTAATTAGATTATTGATTTATTTATTTTCTTTGATAATATATTTCTGTTTTTTATTTGATGTATTGAATCTCATCTTCCATTTATTATTTATTATTTATATACATATTCTTGTATGAATTTTTTTATTGATAAATGAAGTAAATATTATTTATTTTTTAAGAAATTATATATAGTATTTATTTATATTGCATGAAGTTTTTACGTTTATCATTTTCACTTGTTTCACTTGTTATTTATTTTCTTTCTAACAATTTATTTCTCTTTACTTATTTATTTTATGTATCTTGATGTATGATCGAATTTTAATGTGTCTAATTTCTTTCTTTTATTATTATAATTTTCACTTGTTTTATTTAGCTATTATTTATTTTCTTTTTAACTTATATATTTATTTTGGTTTACTTATTTATTTATGTATTATGTATAATTGAATTTTAATGTGTTTGATTTTTTGTTTTTTATATTTATTTTTAACGTTTCGTTTGATTTTCTTGTACCTATTTTTTTATATTATAGTTGTCATTCTCACTATGTAATTCCTTGTTTAGAATAATCATTCTTTAAACTAGACTTTTCATTATTTATTAATAATTTATCATTCATTTTTCTCTTATTTTCTTTGATAATATATTTCCATTTTTTTATTTAATGTATTAGCTCTCTTTTATAATTTGATACCATCCTCCCTTTATTATTTATTATTTATATTCATATTTTCACATATTGATAAATGAAGTATATATTATTTATTTTTTTACGAAATTATTTATAATATAATGCATGTAGTTTTTACAGTTAATAGTTTATCATTTTCATGTTTACCTTTAAAAAAATTGTTTGCCTTTAATTTTTTTTTTGTTTGATGCTTTTATTTATGTGACTATTTATTTTCATATTTTTTCTTGTCATTCTGTTTGCCTTTAATGTTTGTTTGAAGCTTTTCTTATACCTATTTTTTTGATACATCGTCATTCTCACTATGTGATTCCCCTTTTTTTTCCAGTTATTTATATTGTTTATTTATTTATGAATAATCATTCTTTAACCATGCCTATTATTTATTAATAATTTTATCATTCATTTGCCTCTATTTAGTTTTGCTTATTTGTGATTTTTTGTTGTGTTGTGTGTGTGTTTATTAATAATTTATCATTCATTTGTCTATCTCTATTTTGTTGTGTCTGTTAATAATTTGTTTTGTTATTTATTTAGATTGTGTGTTCATTTATATTTTATGATTCATTTGCTGGTCTATATTTAGTTTTGTTAATTGTTTTATTTTGTGTGTATTTATTTATACTCGCCTCTACTTAGTTTTGCTATTTTGTTATTTGTTTTATTGTGTGTTTGTGTTTATCAATAATACATCATTTGCTTGCCTGTGTGTGTGTGTTTTTGTGTTTGTGTTTGTGGCTGTGTTTTTGTGTGCGTTGTGCTTGTGTTTGTGTGTTGTGTGTCTGTGTGTGTGTTTGTGTGTGTTGTGTTTTTTTGTGTATGTTTGTATTTGCATGTCTGTGTTTGTGTTTGTGTTTGTTTGTGTCTGTGTGTTTGTTTTTTTTTTGTGTGTACGTGTGTGAGTGTTTATTTGAGTTTGTGTGTGTGTTTTTGTTTTTGTTTGTGTGTGTTTGTGTTTGTATGTGTGTGTTTTTGTGTTTGTGTCTGTGTCTGCTTGTGTTTGTATGTGTGTGGTTGTGTTTGTGTGCGTTTGCGCTTGGGTATGTGTGTGTGTTTATTTGTGTGTTTTTGCATGTGTGTTAGTGCTTGTGTTTTTGTGTGAGTTTGTGAGTGCGTGTTTGCGTGTGCGTGCGTGTGTTTGTGTTTTTCTGTAAGTTTCTGTGTGTTTTTTCTGTGTGTTTGTGTTTTTTTCTGTGTGTGTTTGTGTGTTTTTTTCTGTGTGTGTGTGTGTTTGTGTGTGTGTGTGTGTGTTTTTTTGTATTTTTGTGTATTTGTTTGTGTTTTTCTGTGTTTGTGTGTGTAGGTGATTTTGTTTGTGTTTTTGTGTGTCTTTTTGTGTAGGTGTGTGTGTGTGTTTTTCCGTGTGTTTGTGTATATGTTTGTGTTTGTGTTTGCGTGTGTCTTTATATGTGTGTGTTTGTTTGCGTTTGTGTGTGTGTGTTTGTGTTTGTTATTGTTTGTTTGTGTGCGTGTGTGTTTGTGTCTGTGTGTGTGTGTTTTTTTGTGTCGTGTGTATTTGCATGTGTGTGTGTGTTTTTGTTTGTTTGTATGTATCTGTGTTTGTGTTTTGTTTGTGTGTGTTTTTTTGTGAGTTATTGTTTGTGTTTGTGTTTTTTTGTGTCTGTGTGTATTTGCGTGTGTGTGTGTTTTTGTGTTTGTGTGTTTTGTATGTTTGTGTGCCTGTGTGTGTTTGCGTGTGTGTGTGTTTGTTTGTGTTTGTGTGTGTGTGTGTGCTTTTTGTGTGTTTGTGCTTGGTGGGTGTGTGTGTTTGTCTTCGTGTGTGTGTGTGTTTATTTGTGTGTTTTTACGTGTGTGTGTGTGTTTGTGCGTGTCTGTGTGTAGTTGTGTCTGTGTGTGTGTGTGTGTGTTTGTCTATTTTTGTGTGTTTGTGTTTGTGCTTTATGTGTTTGCGCTTAGTGGGTGTGTATGTTTGTGTTCGTGTGTGTGTGTTTATTTGTGTGTTTTTGTGTGTGTGTGTTAGTGGTTATGTTTGTGTGTGTGTGTTTTTGTCTATTTTTGTGTGTTTGTGTTTGTGCTTGGTGGGTGTGTGTGTTTGTCTTCGTGTGTGTGTGTTTATTTGTGTTTTTGCGTGTGTGTGTTTGTGCGTGTCTGTGTGTGGTTGTGTTTGTGTGTGTGTGTGTATTTTTGTTTTTTTTTTTTTGTGTTTGTGTTTGTGCTTGTGTGTGTTTGCGCTTGTTGGGTGTGTGTGTTTATTTGTGTGTTTTTGTGTGTGTGTATTAGTGGTTGTGTTTGTATGTGTGTTTTTCTGTATGTGTTTCTGAGTGTTTGTGTGTTTTTATGTGTCTGTGTGTGTGTGTGTTTGTGTTTGTGGGTGATTTTGTTTGTGTTTTGTGTGTGTGTATTTTTGTTTTGTTTTTTTTTTTGTGTTTGTGTTTGTGTGTGTGTTTTGTGTTTGTATGTGTGTGTTTTTGTGTTTGTGTGTCTGTGTGTTTGCATGTGTGTGTGTGTTTCTGTGTTTGTGTTTGTATGTGTTTGTGCGTGACTGTGTGTGGTTGTGTTTGTGTGTGATTTTTTTGTCTATTTTTGTGTGTATTTGCGCTTGCTGTGTGTGTGTTTGTGTTTGTGTGTGCGTATTTATTTGTGTGTTTTTGCATGTGTTAGTGGTTGTGTTTGTGTGTGTTTGTGAGTGCGTGTTTGCGTGAGTTTGTGTTTGTGTGTGTCTTTGCGTGTTTGTGTGTGTGTTTTTCTGTGTGTTGGTGTATGTGTTTGTTTGTGTGTGTTTGTGTTTGTGTGTCTATGTGTGTTTGCGTATGTGTGTGTTTGTTTGTGCTTTTGTGTGTTTGTGTTTGTGTTTGTGTGTTTGTGAGTGTATGTGTGTTGTTGTTTTTGTGTGTTTGTGTGTCTGTGTGTGTTTGTGAGTGCGTGTTTGCGTGTGTGTGTTTGTTTGTGTTTGTGTGTCTGTGTGTGGTTGTGTTTGTATGAGTGCGTGTGTTTTTGTCTATTTTTGTGTGCTTGTGTTGTGTTTATTTGTGTGTTTTTTCATGTGTGTGTGTGAGTTTGTGAGTGCATGTGTCTTTGCGTGTGTGTTTGTGTGTCTTAGCGTGTGTTTGTTTTTCTGTGTCTGTGTGTGTGTCTGTATTTTTTTTGTGTATGTGTGTTTCTTTGTGTGTTTGTTTGCGTGTTTGTGTATGTATATGCCTTTGTGTTTGTGTTTGCGTGTGTGAGTTTATAAGTGTGTGTGTGTGTGTGATTTGTTTGTGTTGTGTGTGTGTGTGTGATTTTGTTTGTGTGTGTGTGTGTGTGTTTTTGTATTTGTGTGTGTTTTTCTATGAGTTATTGTTTGTGTTTGTGTGTTCGTGTCTATTTGTGTTCGTGTATTTGTATATTTGTGTCTGTGTGTGTGTCGGTGTATTTGTGTGTGTTTTTCTGTATGTGTGTGTATGTGTTTGTGTGTGTGTGTTTGTGTTTGTGGGTGATTTTGTTTGTGCTTTTGTGTGTGTGTGTGTGTCTTTGCGTATTTGTGTGTGTTTGTGTTTGTGTGTGTATGATTATATGTGTCTGTTTGTTTGTGTGTGTGTGTGATTTTGTTTGTGTCTGTGTGTGTTTGCATATGTGTTTTTCTGTGTCTGTGTGTATGTGTGTTTTTTTGTGTGTGTGTGTTGTGTGTGTGTGTGTCTTTGCATGTGTGTGTGTGTTTTTCTGTGTGTTTGTGTTTGTGTGTGTGTGTGTGTGTGATTTTGGTTGTTTGTGTGTGTTTTTCTGAGAGTTATTGTTTGTGTTTGTGTGTGTGTGTGTTTTTCTGTATGTTTGTGTGTGTGTTTTTCTGTGTTTGTGTTTGTGGGTGATTTTGTTTGTGCTTTTGTGTGTGTGTGTCTGTGTTTGTGTGTGTTTTTCTGTGTGTTTGTGTTTGTGTGTGTATGATTATATGTGTCTGTTTGTTTGTGTGTGTGTGTGTGTTTTTGTTTGTGTCTGTGTGTGTTTTTCTGTATGTTTGTGTGTGTGTTTTTCTGTGTCTGTCTGTGTGTGCTTGTGTTTGTGGGTGATTTTGTTTGTGCTTTTGTGTGTGTGTCTTTGCATGTTTGTGTGTGTGTCTGTGTTTGTGTGTGTTTTTCTGTGTGTTTGTGTTTGTGTGTGTATGATTATATGTGTCTGTTTGTTTGTGTGTGTGTGTGATTTTGTTTGTGTCTGTGTGTGTTTGCATGTGTGTTTTTCTGTGTCTGTGTGTATGTGTGTTTTTCTGTGTTTGTGTGTGTTTGAGTTTGTGTGTTTGTGTTTATGTGTGTTTGTGTGTGTGTGTGTGTGATTTTGGTTGTGTTTGTGTGTGTTTTTCTGAGAGTTATTGTTTGTGTTTGTGTTCGTGTGTGTTTGTGTTTCTGTGTATGTGTGTATGTCTGTGTTTTTGTGTGTGTTTTTTTGTGTTTGTGTGTATTTTTGTGTCTGTGTGTGTTTTTGTTTGTTATTGTTTGTGTTTTTGTGTTGTGTTTTTTTCGTGTCTGTGTGTATTTGCGCGTGTTTGTATGTGTGTGTTTTTGTGTGTTTTTTTGTGTTTGTGTTGTGTGTGTGTTTGTATGTGTGTGTTTTTGTGTTTGTGTGTCTGTGTGTGTTTGCGTGTGTGTTTGTGTTTGTGTGTGTGTTTGTGTGTCTGTGTGTGGTTGTGTTTGTATGAGTGCGTGTGTGTTTGTCTATTTTTGTGTGTTTGTGTTGTGTTTATTTGTGTGTTTTTTCATGTGTGTGTGAGTTTGTGAGTGCGTGTGTTTGTGTGTGTCTTTGCGCGTGTTTGTTTTTTTGTGTCTGTGTGTGTTTGTATTTTTTTTTTGTGTATGTGTTTTGTGTGTGTGTTTGTGTGTCTTTCTGCGTGTTTGTGTATGTGTATGCCTTTGTGTTTGTGTTTGCGTGTGAGTTTATATGTGTGTGTGTGATTTTGTTTGTGTTGTGTGTGTGTGTGATTTTGTTTGTGTTTGTGTGTGTGTGTTTTTCTGTGAGTTATTGTTTGTGTTTGTGTGTGCGTGTCTATTTGTGTTCGTGTGTTTGTGTCTCTGTGTGTGTCGGTATATTTGTGTGTGTTTCTGTTAGTGTGTATGTGTCTGTGTGTTTGTGTTTGCGTCTGTGCGTGTGTGTTTTTCTCTGTGTGTGTTTGTGTGTTTGTGTCTGTGTGTACTTTCGTGTGTGTGATTTTGTGTTTGTGTTGTGTTTGAGTTTGTATGTGTGTTTGTGTTGTGTTTGAGTTTGTATGTGTGTGTTTTTGTGTTTGTGTGTGTCTGTATGTTTGTGTGTGTGTGTGTGTGTGTTTTTTTTTTGTGTGTTTGTGGGTGTTTTTGTGTGTGTCTTTGCGTGTTTGTGTGTGTGTCTCTGTGTTTGTGTGTGTGTTTTTCTATGTTTGTGTTTGTGTTTGTGTGTGTGTGATTATATGTGTCTGTTTGTTTGTGTGTGTGTGTTTGCATGTGTGTTTTTCTGTGTGTTTTTCCGTATGTTTGTGTATGTATTTGTGTGTGTGTGTTTGTGGGCGATTTTGTTTGTGTTTGTGTTTTTGTGTGTGTGTGTTGTGTGTGTGTTTTTTTTTCTGTGTTTGTGTGTGTGTGAGTGATTTTGTTTGTGTTTGTGTGTGATTTTGGTTGTGTTTGTGTCTGTGTCTGTGTCTGTGTGTTGTGTTTGTGTGTGTTTTTCTGAGAGTTATTGTTTGTGTGTGCGTGTGCGTGTGTTTGTGTTTCTGTGTTTGTGTCTGTCTGTGTGTGTTTGTGGGTGATTTTGTTTGTGCTTTTGTGTGTGTGTGTCTTTGCGTGTTTGTGTGTGTGTCTGTGTTTGTGTGTGTTTTTCTGTGTGTTTGTGTTTGTGTGTGTATGATTATGTGTCTGTCTGTTTGTGCGTGTGTGTGTGATTTTGTTTGTGTCTGTGTGTGTTTGCATCTGTGTTTTCTGTGTCTGTGTGTATGTGTTTGTGTGTGTGTGTTTGTATGTGTGTTTTTCTGTGTTTGTGTGTGTTTGAGTTTGTGTGTGTGTGTTTGTGGGTGATTTTGTTTGTGTATGTGTTGTGTGTGTGTGTGTGTGTTTTTCTGTGTGTTTGTGTTTGTGTGTGTGTGTGTGTGATTTTGGTTGTGTTTGTGTTTGTATGTGTGTTTTTCTGTATGTGTTTCTATGTGTTTGTGTGTGTTTTTCTGTGTCTGTGGTTTGTGTGTGTTTGTGTTTGTGGGTGATTTTGTTTGTGTTTGCGTGTGTGTTTGTATGTATGTGTTTTTGTGTTTGTGTGTTTGCATGTGTGTGTGTGTTTGTGTGTTTGTGCGCGTCTGTGTGTGGTTGTATCTGTGTGTGTGTGTTTTTGTCTATTTTTGTTGTGGTTGTGTTTGTATGTGTTTGCGCTTTGTGTGTGTGTTTGTGTTCGTGTGTGTGTGTTTGTATGTGTATGTGTTTGTGTTTGTGTGTTTTCTATGTGTTTGTGTATATGTTTGTGTTTGCGTGTGTCTTTATATGTGTGTGTTTGTTTGTGTGTGTGTGTTTGTTTGCGTTTGTATCTGTGTGTGTGTATTTGTTTGTGTTTGTGTCTGTGTGTTTTTCTGTGAGTTATTGTTTCTGTTTGTGTGTGCGTGTGTGTTTGTGTTTGTGTCTTTTGTGGTTTGTGTGCCTATGTGTGTTTGGGTGTGTGTGTGTGTTTGTGTGTGTTTGTGTGTGTGTGTGTGTGTGTGTTTTTGTCTATTGTTGTGTGTTTGCGCTTGGTGGGTGTGTGTGTTTGTCTTAGTGTGTGTGTGTGTGTGCTTATTTGTGTGTTTTTGCGTGTGTGTGTGTGTTTGTGCGTGTCTGTGTGTGGTTTTGTTTGTGTGTGTGTGTTTTTGTCTATTTTTGTGTGTTTGTGTTTGTGCTTATGTGTGTTTGCGCTTGGTGGGTATGTGTGTTTGTGTTCGTGTGTGTGTGTGTTTATTTGTGTGTTTTTGTGTGTGTGTGTGTTAGTGGTTATGTTTGTGTGTGTGTGAGTGCGTGTTTTTCTGTGTTTCTGTGTGTGTTTTTTCTATGTGTTTCTGTGTGTTTTTTGTGTCTGTGTGTGTGTTTGTGTTTGTGGGTGATTTTGTTTGTGTTTGCGTGTGTTTTTGTGTATGTGTGTGTTTGTGTGTTTTGCGTTTGTATGTGTGGTGTTTGTTTATGTTTGTGTGTGTGTGTGTTTGTGTTTGTGTGTGTCTGTGTGTGGTTGTGATTGTGTGTGTTTGTGTGTGTGTGTGTGTTTTTGTCTATTTTTGTGTGTTTGTGTTGGTGTCTGTGTGTGGTTGTGCTTGGTGGGTGTGTGTGTATTTTTGTCTTTTTTTGTGTGCTTGTGTGTGTTTGCGCTTGGTGGGTGTGTGTGTTTGTGTTCGTGTGTGTGTGTGTGTTTATTTGTGTGTTTTTGTGTGTGTGTATTAGTGGTTGTGTTTGTATGTGTGTTTTTCTGTATGTGTTTCTGTGTGTTTGTGTGTTTTTCTGTGTCTGTGTGTTTGTGTGTGTGTTTTGTGTTTGTATGTGTGTGTGTTTGTGTTTGTGTTTGTGTCTGTGTGTTTGCATGTGTGTGTGTGTGTGTTTCTGTGTGTGGTTTTTTTGTCTATTTTTGTGTGTATTTGCACTTGCTGTGTGTGTGTGTTTGCATTCGTGTGTGCGTGTTTATTTGTGTGTTTTTGCATGTGTTAGTGTGTGTGTTTGCGAGTGCGTGTTTGCGTGAGTTTGTGTTTGTGTGTGTCTTTGCGTGTTTGTGTGTGTGTTTTTCTGTGTGTGTTTGTGTTTGTGTGTCTATGTGTGTTTGCGTATGTGTGTGCGTTTGTTTGTGCTTGTGTGTGTTTGTGTTTGTGTTTGTGTGTCTGTGAGTATATGTGTGTGGTTGTGTTTGTGTGTGTGTGTTTGTGAGTGCGTGTTTGCGTGTGTGTTTGTTTGTGTTTGTGTGTCTGTGTGTGGTTGTGTTTGTATGAGTGCGTGTGTTTTTGTCTATTTTTGTGTGTTTGTCTTGTGTTTATTTGTCTGTTTTTTCATGTGTGTGTGTGAGTTTGTGAGTGCATGTGTGTTTGCGTGTGTGTTTGTGTGTGTCTTTGCTTGTGTTTGTTTTTCTGTGTCTGTATGTGTGTTCGTATTTTTTTTGTGTATGTGTGTTTGTGTGTCTTTGTGTCTTTGTGTGTTTGTTTGCGTGTTTGTGTATGTATATGCCTTTGTGTTTGTGTCTGCGTGTGTGAGTTTATAAGTGTGTGTGTGATTTTGTTTGTGTGTGTGTGTCTGTGATTTTGTATTTGTGTGTTTTTCTGTGAGTTATTGTTTGTGTTTGTGTGTGCGTGTCTATTTGTGTTCGTATATTTGTATATTTGTGTCTCTGTGTGTGTGTCGGTGTATTTGTGTGTGTTTTTTTGTGTCTGTGTATTTGCATATGTGTGTTTGTGTGTGTGTATGTGTGTGTGTGTTTGTGCGTCTGTGCGTGTGTTTTTTTCTCTATGTGTTTGTGTGTCCTTGCGTGTCGGTGTGTGTTTTTCTGTATGTTTGTGTATGTGTTTGTGTGTGTGTGTCTGTTTGTATGTGTTTTTCTGTGTGTGTGTGTGTGTGTTTGTGTTTATGTGTTTTTTTGTGTTTGTGGGTGATTTTGTTTGCGTGTTTGTGTGTGTATCTCTGTGTTTGTGTGTTTGTTTTTCTATGTTTGTGTTTGTGTTTGTGTTTGCGTGTGTATGATTATATGTGTCTGTTTGTTTGTGTGTGTGTGTTTGCATGTGTGTTTTTCTGTGTGTGTGTTTTTCCGTATGTTTGTGTATGTATTTGTGAATGTGTGTGTGTTTGTGGGCGATTTTGTTTGTGTTTGTGTTTTTTTTTGTATGTGTTGTGTGTGTGTGTGTCTTTGCGTGTTTGTGTGTGTTTTTCTGTGTGTTTGTGTTTGTGTTTGTGTGTGTGAGTGTGAGTGATTTTGTTTGTGTTTGTGTGTGATTTTGGTTGTGTTTGTGTCTGTGTGTTGTGTTTGTGTGTGTTTTTCTGAGAGTTATTGTTTGTGTGTGCGTGTGTTTGTGTTTCTGTGTTTGTGTCTGTCTGTGTGTGTTTGTGTTTGTGGGTGATTTTGTTTGTGCTTTTGAGTATGTGTGTCTTTGCGTGTTTGTGTGTGTGTCTGTGTTTGTGTGTTTTTCTGTGTGTTTGTGTTTGTGTGTGTATGATTATATGTGTCTGTTTGTTTGTGTGTGTGTGTGATTTTGTTTGTGTCTGTGTGTGTTTGCATGTGTGTTTTTCTGTGTCTGTGTGTATGTGTTTATGTGTGTGTGTTTTTTTGTGTTTGTGTGTGTTTGAGTTTGTGTGTGTGTTTGTGTGTTTTTTTGTGTGTATGTGTTGTGTGTGTGTGTGTGTCTTTGCGTGTTTGTGTGTGTGTGTTTTTCTGTGTGTTTGTGTTTGTGTGTGTGTGTGTGATTTTGATTGTGTTTGTGTTTGTGTGTGTGTTTTTGTTAGTGTGTATTTGTCTGTGTGTTTGTGTTTACGTCTGTGCGTGTGTGTTTTTCTTTGTGTGTGTTTGTGTACTTTCGTGTGTGTGATTGTGTTTGTGTTGTGTTTGAGTTTGTATGTGTGTTTGTGTTGTGTTTGAGTTTGTATGTGTGTGTTTTTGTGTTTTTGTGTGTCTGTATGTTTGTGTATTGTGTGTGTGTTTTTCTGTGTCTGTTTGTGTGTGTGTGTGTGTGTGTGTGTGTTTGCATGTGTGTTTTCCGTATGTTTGTGTATGTATTTGTTTGTGTGTGTGTGTGTTTGTGGGCGATTTTGTTTGTGTTTGTGTTTTGTGTGTGTGTGTGTGTGTGTTGTGTGTGTGTCTTTGCGTGTTTGTGTGTGTGTTTTTCTGCGTGTTTGTGCTTGTGTGAGTGATTTTGTTTGTGTTTGTGTGTGATTTTGGTTGTGTTTGTGTCTGTGTGTTGTGTTTGTGTGTGTTTTTCTGAGAGTTATTGTTTGTGTGTGCGTGTGTTTGTGTTTCTGTGTTTGTGTCTGTCTGTGTGTGTTTGTGTTTGTGGGTGATTTTGTTTGTGCTTTTGTGTGTGTGTGTCTTTGCGTGTTTGTGTATGTGTCTGTGTTTGTGTGTTTTTCCGTGTGTTTGTGTTTGTGTGTGTATGATTATGTGTCTGTCTGTTTGTGTGTGTCTATTTGTTTGTGTGTGTGTGATTTTGTTTGTGTCTGTGTGTGTTTGCATGTGTGTTTTTCTATGTCTGTGTGTATGTGTTTGTGTATGTGTGTTTTTCTGTGTTTGTGTGTGTGTGTTTGTGGGTGATTTTGTTTGTGTTTGTGTTTGTGTGTTTTTTGTGAGTATGTGTTGTGTGTGTGTGTGTCTTTGCGTGTTTGTGTGTGTGTGTGTGTTTTTCTGTGTCTTTGTGTTTGTGTGTGTGTGATTTTGGTTGTGTTTGTGTTTGTGTGTGTTTTTCTGAGAGTTATTGTTTGTGTTTGTGTTCGTGTGTGTTTGTGTTTCTGTGTTTGTGTGTATGTGTGCGTGTGTATGTTTTTGTCTATTTTTGTGTGTTTGTGTTGTGTTTATTTGTGTGTTTTTTCATGTGTGTGAGTTTGTGAGTGCATGTTTTCGTGTGTGTCTTTGCGTGTGTTTTTCTGTGTTTGTGTTTTTATGTTTATTTTTGTGTATGTGTGTTGTGTGTGTGTGTTTGTGTGTGTCTTTGCATCTTTGTGTGTTTTTCTACGTGTTTGTGTATGTATATGTCTTTGTGTCTCCGTGTGTTTGTATGTGTGATTTTGTTTGTTTGTGTTTGCGTGTGTTTTTGTGTCTGTTTTTTTGTGAGTTTGTTTGTCCGTGTGTGTTTTGTTTGTCTGTGTGTTTTGTGTTTTTGTATTTGCGTGTGTTTTTGTGTGTTTTTCTGTGAGTTATTTTTTGTGTCTGTGTGTGTTTTTTTTTGTGTCCATTTACGTTTTGTTTTTGTGTGAATGTGTTTGTGTGTGGCTGTTTGTTTGTTTGTGTGTGGTGTATGTGTCTTTTTGTGTGTGTGTTTGTGTTTGTGCGTGTACGTATTTGTTTTTCAATGGTGACATTACAAACAAGACTTTCTTGACTATGTTAACGTTAATTCATTTGAGCCTAGCCTAAAATAAACATTTCCCAACAGCTAATACTATTTACACTCACAAACCAAGCTTCTTTGATCTCAAAAATGTGGATAATCCCTTGCGCAGAGGCATGGAGACTTGCTGCTGATTCTTGGCCTTCTTTTGCTTCTCCTTCTCTTTCCTTTCTCTCTCAGCCTCAACCTGCGCCTTTTTTAAGTTCTCCATCTCTTCCATAGCTGTTTTTTCTTGTTTCTGTTTCTTTCTGTGCTCCAACAACGATGTATCAGACTCCTTGACAGAGAAAAAACATGGGTCCCAACTCAGCCAACCACTGGGGCTCCACAGCTGTAGCACATTGCATGTACTCTTTGGTGGTCAGAAGTAACTCATCTTGGCCAGTCATGAAGACAAGGATGTCACCTGGTGGGCTGGTTATATGAATGGTCATGGCCTGCTTTACTGCAGCTTCAACATAGTCTTCACATGGAGTTTTACTCCATAATATATTAACAGGAAATGTTCTCCCAAGAATGTTGAATATGGGCACACTGCAAGGACAACCGAAATTAGTTTAACTGACTGAGTTGATCCAAAGGAAACACGCAAAGTTAAGGATTCAAATTTACCTTCCAAAGAAGTTTGAAATCAAGACGGTGGGCAACCACTTTCTTCAATATTCCAAAAAGAACATCTGTGCTTAGTGACCTCTCATGGGCTTCATCCATGACAACAACCCTGCACTATTTTAAATCCTGAAGATCAGCAACAGTTTTTACAGCACAGAACAATGGAGCATAAATCTAGAAGAGAGATTTTTTCATTATTTTCAATCAGAATTTCCATACCGATACTTGTCTAAATCAGAGTCTTTGAGTGTCTCACGAAGAAGTACCCCATTGGTCATGTACTGCAAAAGTACACCACAATAATAAGATAGTAACTACCTTAATAACAGTATTTGGCCCTGTCCACACGCCTTGGTTGGGTGCAGCCTACTATACCACCTTTAGTATAGCCATCTTCATGCAGATACTGTCCAATGGAAAAATATCAAATTTCTACTGTTAGTGCATAAACAAATTCCGATAAACCTATTCATATATCTCTCTCTTGTTTGGAGAGTGGAGGCTGCAAAACTAAAGGTATGGCAATTGAAAGCCAAACCTGTGTTAACTGCGTTGTCTTTCCGGAGCCTGTTTCTCCCACCACCACCACCACCTGATTCTCACGAATTACCTGTACATTGCATACCTAGAACAAGTTATAATATAATAAACATCACTATATACAGAAAAGCAACACAATTAACAAAAATAATCATGACAATTGTGTCTGTGTGTATTTGCGTGTTTGTGTGTGTGTAAGTGTTTGTGATTGTGTGTTTCTGTGTTTGTGTGTCTGTGTTTTTGTGTTTGTGTTTGTGTTTGTTTGTGTGTGTTTGCGTGTGTATGTGTGTCTTTGTGTGTGTGTGTGTGTGTGTGTATTTTTCTCTGTTTGTGTGTTTGTGTTTGTGTGTGTGTGATTTTGTTTGTGCTTGTGTGTGTGTTTGTGTGTGTGTGTGTGTTTATATGTGTATGTGTGTGTTTTTGTGTCTGTGTGTTTGTTTGTGTGTGTTTGCGTGTGTATGTGTGTGTCTGTATGTGTGTGTTTGTGTGCGCGCGTTTGTGTCTGTGTGTGGGTTGTTTTTGTGTTTGTGTATGTGTTTTTTTGTCTGTGTGTATTTGCGTGTTTGTGTGTGTGTAAGTGTTTGTGATTGTGTGTGTCTGTGTTTTTTTGTTTGTGTGTCTGTGTTTTTGTGTTTGTGTTTGGGTGTGTATGTGTGTAGTATGTGTGTGTTTGTGTGTGGTTGTGTTTGTGTTTCTGTGTGTGTGTTTGTGCTTGTGTTTGTGTTCATAAACATTGATGTTGATACCTAGATACTCTTTTTCATCATCAATTAAAAGGTGAAAATTACTTCTTAAACCTCTTGCAATACAAGACAAAAATTGAGCTAGTACTTCACAGAATGTGAATCATTCCTTTTGATCTCAACCACGTGCTAGGCATTTTCCCATAAACATTTGAAAGTTTCATCATCAAGCCCACTTTCAAAGTCTGACTCTCTCTGGCATACAATTTGAATTAGAATAGCATCAAGAGAATGTTCTAGGAAAGAAGTGATACGTCCCTTGGAAAAAAAAACTCCACAGTGCATACTGATGAGAACTACAACACAGTAGCTTGCTCCTCATCTTTTTCATCATAGAAATATTACTCTTTACTGCAATATATTTTTATTTGGGTGGCAAGGTGTCAGCATCTCATAGAAGAAGTTTTATCGAATAAAGAAAAAGGGAGGAGGGAAACAGAAAGGTGGATAAGGCATTCTTCTTATTTATCTAGTAGAAAGAAATTTGCATAAACATATTGATCTTTCTCAAATTTGTTGAAGAGGCAATTCATGAAAGCCATAGTTACACTAAAGGAACATGAAACAACCATATCCTAAAGCACATAAAAACAAGAATAACAAAAAACTTCAAAACTCTGGCGTCAAAGATTTGCTAAATACTTCAATAAAGTATACTCCTATGGAAACACCAGCAAGAAAATACTCCGGTACTAATTATAAGACATATTTAACCGATTTTGGGGAAATTAAGGAAGGAAGTTAAATTGGTTAATTTTACTCATTTTCATAAAATTCCCTTATATAAATTTTCAATGACATTAACATAGTTCATTAACCTAAAATCTTCCTTTTCATATTTTGTAATTGAAATGATGGTCTTGCTATAATACATATATGTATATGTACACACATATGTATGTATGTGATGTACACACATATATCTACCCCCAAAACACACATACACCCCTGAGATACACACACATATATCTACACACAAATACAAACCCCCACATCTACCCTCACACACACATGTACACATCCACACACATACACACACATATATATATACATAAATACACACACACACACACACGTGTGTGTGTCACATATATAGCACACACGTATATACATAGACATTCGAGCGCACACACATATATAATGCGTGTGTATGTCTATATGTGTACATATATATAGATATATGTGTGTGTCTATGCATATGTGTGTGTTTATATAAATAGGGGTGTTTTAGGAAAAATTTGACAAAAAATTAAATTTTGTCCTATAATTAGGATCAAAACCAACTCCCAAATATTGTCCTATAATTAGGACCGGAGGGAGTATATAAAAAGGGAAAATATGTACCAAAATAAAACTTAAAAGTAATGAGAATCTAAAGGTACACCTTCATGAATAGTATACAAGTTAGTTGGATTTGTGTGTGAATGGACTCCTCTTTTACTAAGTCCATATCTGATTAATATCGCATTGATAGAAGAATGCAAAGAGGATGCTGCAAATCACCCAAAAAACATCAAATAAAAAAATGCAGTAGTAAAACAGGGAGATAAAAAAAATCCTTTTCTTTGGACAATCAACTATCTAGTATAGTACTGGCACTAATTTATGTTCAAGTATTGTTAGGTCCCAAGTGGGGTTATACTTTCATAGCATGATTTTTCACATCCGCAAGACAGGGCACCACATCTATTCATTCTTGAATGGACGCAAATAGAAAATTTATGCACCCATCACGTAGAAATAAGTCCAAAGAATTAAGCACCAAAGACTAAAGTTATGGTTCACAAGAGGCTTAAACATGCAATTAGTTGCGCAGGAGGAGAAATTGATATTTTAGAGTATGACCATATTACTGATCCATATTATCAACCCCACCCCCAACACCCCTCCCCCCACCAAAAAAAAGGAAACAGAAAAACAGAGGATAACACCAAAAATGCAAGATATAATGTTAAATTATTCAAAGCAAGGAAAAATTACAACCATATAAACCACTTCTCCTTTTCTTTCCAAACCCTGTTTCTATATCTACATAAAACGTTCAGCAGCAGATTAAAACAAATTTTCCTTGAGGATACTTCAAATGCCAAGAGGATACTTCAAATAACCATCAAAACATTAAACAACAAAACAAAAGTGTAGTAGCGATACACTGAGACAACCAAAAGCCACCTTCTAGTATCCTCAAGAACATGGATCAACAATCATTTAGTATCCATTTATGTTGAAGTTAATGCTCTTAATTAGTTTAGACAATTAAGCATCTAAGTAACACTCAAGTATATAAAACAAGTATCATTACCAGAAACATTCGTCATAGGTCCAACTAAACACATCAGCCTTGTTTAATTAATACTTAGACCAGGAAAAACTACACATAAACAAGAAAATGTCAAAAACAATAAGGACATAAATGAAAATTTTTAAAACAGTATTTTGGCATTTCAAGATGAGAAAGCTTAGTAGTAGTACACATGAAAAGAGATAAGCATTAAAACCTAAGCCATTAACCCTTCAATTTAGAAAATATACTTTTTTCCCTTAAGGGTTTACCAAGGCCGATGAAAAGAAGTACAAACCTTCAGTGTTTGGGTTACGAGGGTATTGTCGTGAAAGGAACGGAATCAACCGCTGGTGCAATATCCTTGCCACCATGGGAATACTACTGCTAAGAAGTGAGCTATTTCAGGGTTTATTTCCTCGTTTGAGATTAATAAATCCCTGATTCTGTGGCTTTTTGACCTGATTATGGTAAGAAATAAAATACAATAAAATTAATGAATCTCTGAACTTTGAAACTAAAGCTGAGTGACGGGGAGCCAATTTAAACCCTATAAACCCTAAACCTATTCTTAGGTAGACATGTGGCGCCACCTAGGCCCACAAAATCAGATATTTTGGCTGCCGCTTAATGATGGTTCTTGGATTTACTAGGTGCAAGCGTTTATCCAGTGGTTAAATAGTGTCCTAAGGGTAAAATAGTCATTTTGTGTTACTTTTTCTTTTAGATAGTGGGACCCACCTTGGCAGCCCATTATGGCATCATTTATTGAAAACTCGATTGAACCCAAGAAGGGGGGTGAATTAGGTGAAGATGAAAATTTTAAACCTTTGAAAATCTTTCTGCAATTTAATAAAATCAATTTGAATGATAATAGAGAATTATAAAACTAAGGGCAATCATTCAAACACATTTGCTGGAAATAAAAAGGATTAAGAAAGAGAATTGCAAACAGTGAATTATCCTGGTTCGATTCAATCCTTGACCTACGTCCAGTCTTCAAGCTCCACTTGATATTTCCACTATCTCCTTGTTTAACCAGGCACAAGAGACAAGCCTTTACATCCCACAAGTTTGTCCAGGCACTTGTGTAGCCTTTACAATCTCTAACAGAGACTCTCCCCTTACAACCCATAAGGATACATTCATTTTCCCACCCAAAGTTACCCAGCCTTAAGTATCTCTTAGAAAATAGAATGTTTACAATGTGTCTTCTCTCTAAGAAGTAAATGAATGTTTTAAATGATTATGTATTTTAAAGATTTGGATGTTGATCATCCTCATTGGAAATATTTCAATTATTTTGCCAAGTTTTTTGTGTTAGATTTGGGCTGTTACACTACACCTTAGGACACAATTAGGTGGCATCTTTTCCAACTAAATTTACACCGTGTAGGTCTTCTGTACCCCTTTTTGTTAGCACTTTAATTCCATGACTTAAACATACTAGTTCCACTGACCCGTATAGCTGAGTTACTTAGTCCTAGAGAGGCTTCCTATCCCTTGTCATACTTGGGACTCTTCCTGAACTAGGCTTAATCGTCTGCCTACTTTAGGTTTATTCACAATTCTTAGGGTCTACAATTCAGGGTGGTACAACTCAGCTACTGATGGTGAGGCGAGGTCGAATATTGAAAGGGAGACAATCAGTAATCCTTTCCAGTGAGTACCGACATAAGAGTTGTTGTAGCTTATTATAGGAACTACAAATAGCTAAAACGACCATTTTTAAAATACAAACCCCAGACTATTATTTTCATTTTTTTATTATAATAATATATTGTTATCAAAATTTGTATAGTCAAAATTATATGATATTTTTGTTGGAAATTATGCCCTAGGGGCTAATTATTATATATATCTAATACTAATTGATATATTGTATCTTAGATTTGATTTATAAAGATAAATTAATCATTTAATTAAATAGAGATATTATATCTCATATTTAATTCGAGAATTAAATATATCATATATTTGATTTAATTTAAATTGAGATATAGTATCTCAGTTTTAATTAAATAGATAGATATCATTTCTCGGGTTTAATTTATAGAGATAAATTAAATCAGAAGGCTTTTGATTTGGATTAAATAAATATATTATATTAGATCTATTAGATAGATTTAATTAATGTATTTTTAATCAAAATTCAAAATTCGAATTTCAGATCTGGCTTTTAATTCAGATTAAATAAATATATTAGATTAGATCTATCAGATAGATTTAATTTAATATATTTAATCCATATTCAAATTTGAATTTCAAAATTAATAGGGATTAATTTTATATAATACGTTGATCAGTTTCATTAGAAATATGGAACTTTTATCGAGCGTATTAGTGAGCTGCGAGAAAACCCTAGAACGATAGAAAGAGACGCAAGACGCACCGTTCGAGGCACTAGCACACTGCCGCGTCCGTGTTCGGAGTTGTTCGTGTGGATACCAGTAGAGGAAGCCGATTCGTGGAGTCAACTTCTACTGATCGAGAGGGTAGCCCACCAGTTCAAGGAGAACGAGACTCGGAGGAGTTTACTACAGGTATTATTCAATTCCTTAGCCTTGATTTAGACGATGATTGAGCGATCCTTCGAAGGGATTCATAGAATATTTTAATCCGCTGCGTGTACGGATCCCAACAGTGGTATTAGAGCCAACTCAACTGATCGTTTAAATTGGGTTTCTTTCTTCATGCAAATATATGTGATATATATGCTTTAAACCGAATCTTACATGCTTAGAATCGATATATATATGATAAACCGATTTTGAAGCGTTCATATTTTATCCAAAAGATCATCCTTTTTCGAAAAATTAGGGTTTTGATCGATGTTGGTTCACATTATGAATACGGTAGTTCGCCCTAGGGTTAGGTTCGGATTTTGTGGCTTTTTCAATGACGTTCTGAAAGGTTCAGATCGGAGATGACGCTAAAGTAGCACGATCAGGTCAGGGTCGAACACGTTCAAGCACGATCACGTTCTGAAAGGTTTAGATTCGTTGATCATGCATGGACAGATGACGTTCTTTTGTTTGATAAGTTTGATCATAATATTTTATTTCATAATTGTATGAATTAATATATATTTTTTGAGTTACCTTTCAAATGTTGTTTGGATATGGTGAACAACATGGCTCTAGAGATTTTACAAGGGTTGTAAATTTAAATATGGCTTGCGTGCCATGCCTCTCTCTCTAAATAATCTTCATGAACATTCTCTTCTCACCTCACTCCCCTCGAATTTTAAAAGAGGTCTCTCCTTATGTATTTTCTTTTATTATTTAGAAGTCCCCTCATTGGCTTGAGAGGGCTCAAGGTCAGATGAGCCATGTTGTGTCACGAATTTTTAATTATGTTTTGATATGATCGATGCATGATTAATTTAGACACTATATGAGATACAATAAAGATTGCATTCATATAGGTAGAATTAATAGGATTAATTAGATAATATCAAATAATACCCTCTAAATAAAATCAGAAAGGGAAGGATATGAAAAAGAAGGGTAAGGGCAAAAGATGGGGTAAGGGCTCAACTGGTAAGACCAATGAGTTAAAACAAGCTCGAATCTAAGCCTGCAGCCAAGAAAGCAAAGCCTCCGAAGGATGGAGTCTGTTACTTTTGCAATGAACCGGGTCATTGGAAGAGGAATTACAAACTCTATCAGGAAGATCTGAAAAAGAAAAAGAAGGATAGCGGGGCTATCGCTTCAAGTATCTATGTTATAGATGTTCATTTTTCTACTTCCTCTACATGGGTATTAGATACTGCATGTGGATCTCACATTTGTACAAATGTGCAGGATCTCAAGGAAAGTAGAAGATTGAAGAAGGGTGAAGTTGACCTACGAGTTGGAAACCGAGCAAGAGTTGTTGCTTTAGCCGTAGGCACTTATGAACTAGTTCTGCCCAATGGGCTTTTGTTATTGTTGAACAATTGCTTTTATGTTCCTACTTTGAGTAGTAACATTATTTCGCTTTCTTATTTGGATAAGGAAGGTTACACTTCCATTACTAGGAACCGTAAATGTTCAATTTATCATAATGACGTTTTTTTATGCTCATGGAGATTTGCATGCTGGTCATTATGTACTTAATTTAGAACATCCTGATAATGGACGAATCTATGACATAACTACTAAGAGGTTCAAGTCAAATTATTTGAATCTGACTTGCCTATGGGATTGTCGTCTATGCCATATAAATGATAAACGCATTTTGAAACTCCATCAAGATGGATTTCTGAATTCATTTGATTTTGAATAATTTGATACATGTAAATCTTGTTTATTGGGAAAGATGACAAAGGCTCCTTTTACTGGACACAGTGAGAGGGCCACCGATTTATTGAGCCTCATATATACTGATGTGTGTGGGCCAATGAATACATCTGCCAGAGGAGGTCATTTGTACTTCATTACATTTATAGACGATTTTAGTAGATATGGCTATATCTACCTAATGAAACATAAGTCTGAATCTTTTGAAATGTTCAAAATATTCCAAAATGAAGTGCAAAACCAACTTGGCAAAACAATTAAGATACTTCGATCTGATCGGGGTGGTGAATATTTGAGCCAAGAGTTCATTGACCATCTTAGGAGTTGTGGGATCATCTCACAACTTACTCCTCTAGGAACACCTTAATGGAATGGCGTTTCTGAACGGAGGAATCAAACTCTATTGGATATTGTTCGATCTATGATAAGTCAAATAGATCTTCCACCTTCTTTTTGGGGCCATGCCCTAGAAACAGCTGTGTTCACACTAAATCGTGTTCCGTCAAAGGCAGTTGAAAAGACACCATATGAGATATGGACTGGGAAGAAACCCAGTTTGTCATTCCTTAAAATTTGGGGATGTGAGGTTTATGTTAAACAACAGGCCTATGATAAATTATCATCCAGATCCTCAAAATGCCTTTTTGTGGGGTATCCTAAGGAAACTAAAGGATATTATATCTGCAATCTCTCCAATCACAAAGTGTTTGTTATTTGGAATGGTATCTTTTTGAAAAAAGAGTTTATCTCTAAAAGAACCAGTGGCTTGGAGGATGAGCTTTGTGTAACTGGTTACACAGATACGAGTTTCCAAACTGACCAAGATTATTCAAGATCGCAATCAAGATATGTATTCCTCTTGAATGGTGGTGCGATGAGCTAGAAGAGATCTAAGCAGAGCACTGTAGTTGATTCTGCAATAGAAGTTGAGTATATAGTAGCATCCGATGCAGTTAAGAAAGCTGTTTGGATTAGGAAGTTCATCACTGAACTGGGGGTGGTTCCTACCATCTCAGATCCAATAGTATTGTTCTGTGACAATAACGGCATTATTGCGCAGACAAAGAAGCCTAGGTCACATCAAAGGACCAAGCACATACTCAGACGATTTCATCTCATCAGAGAAATCAATGAGAGAGGTGATACTAGCATATGCAAAATACCAAGAGAAGACAATGTAGCTGATCCTCTTACTAAGCCGCTTGCACAAGCAAAACATGAGCATCATGTTAGGGCAATAGGAATTAGAGTAATTAATGATTGCACCTAGTGCAAGTGGGATTCTGTTGGAAAGGCTAATTCATTGTACTTTAGATATTTATGTTATTTAAAGTATTCTCTTTTAGTTATCATTTTCGTTTGCATGTTTGTATTGATAACTGCATCCCTGGATATATCTTTTAGATTATCCTAAATGTCCCTGGTCAGTCATCTACGCGGGAGCGAAGATGAGTTATGACTAGTATGACTTTGATGAGGTATGGAGATACGAATCAAAGTCATGGGCACTTGTAAGAGTACAAGGTGTTGGACCGACCCACTATGAGAAAGCTGCATGGATCAAGTCATAAGCTTATCTCATGTATAACCGCGTCACGACGCCCTGTGACCTGAGATCATCATGGATTCCTATATGATGAGTCACTGGTTTTTGACCTAGTCAAAAGTTACCTTTGATCGGGTGATGATAAAGGCTTGGATCGGAATCAGTGGTTTACATGCGGAGGAATGTGAATGGTCAAGATGGAATTTGTCCCTCACATTTGTAGAGAGATAATACTGGGCCCCTCAATGAGTGGGTCTAAAAAATGTACGGCCCTATTGTATTGAAAGGAGTTTAAATTTCAATTAATAGACTACTCAAGAATCAAGAAAGTAATGGTCAAGAACAAGAAGTTGACATTATCCATGCCTCATACTTGACCAAATTATCGCGTGACAAAAGGGACGTGACATGGTTGTACGATAGGTTGTATCATATCATTGATGGCCATAGGTAGTCGTAATGTCTTGCTAGAGGCCGCTTGCGACTTGTGGACTAATACAGTATTGGCCCATTGCCAATTTCATATGGGCCTGCAAGGTCACACACAAGAATAGCCCAACACGAGCAAGTGTCCAGATTCATTGAATATTAGATATGTCTAAGAATCAATGAATACAATGTTTTATCTAGGGAGGATATATATATAATGATTGCACCTAGTGCAAGTGAGAGTTTGTTGGAAATTATGCCCAAGGGGCTAATTAATATATATATATATATATATATATATATATATATATATATATATATAATACTAATTGATTTATTGTATCTCATATTTGATTTATAAATATAAATCAATCATTTAATTAAATAAAGATATTGTATCTCATATTTAATTCTCAAATTAAATATATCATATATCTGATTTAATTTAAATTGAGATATAATATCTTAGTTTTAATTAAATAGATAGATATCATTTCTCGGGTTTAATTTATAGAGATAAATTAAATCAGAATGCTTTTGATTTGGATTAAATAAATATATTATATTAGATCTATTAGATAGATTTAATTAATGTATTTTTTAATCAAAATTCAAAATTCAAATTTTAGATCTGGCTTTTAATTCAGATTAAATAAATATATTATATTAGATCTATCAGATAGATTTAATTTAATATATTTAATCCAGATTCAAATTTTGAATTTCAAAATTAATAGAGATTAATTTTATATAATACGGTGATCAGTTTCATTAGAAATATGGAACTTTTATCGAGGGTATTAGTGAGCCACGAGAAAACCCTAGAATGATAGAGAGAGACGCAAGACGCACCGTTCGAGGCGCTAGCACGCTGTCGCGTCCGTGTTCGGAGTTGTTTGTGTGGATACTAGTAGAGGAAGCTGATTCGTGGAGTCGACTTCTACTGATCGAGAGGGTAGCCCACCAGTTCAAGGAGAACGAGACGCAGAGGAGTTCACTACAGGTATTATTCGATTCCTTAGCCTTGATTTAGACGATGGTTGAGCGATCCTCCGGATGGGATTCGTAGAATATTTTAATCCGTTGTGTGTACGGATCCCAACAATTATAAGCTATAATTTTGATCATGTAGAGTTTTAAAGAGTTCTTAATACTTATTAAAATGAGTTTTATGATAAGCTATAATAACTCTTCGGTTGTTTTGTTTTTACATTTCTCAATATTAATCAATTAAAATTGGAGCAAAGTTTTTTCATGTCAACAGTGATTTTACAGGCCCTTTTAGGAAAAATGAAAGAGGGATTAAGAAAATGGGGAAGGAAGAAAACCTGGTCTGAGGACCTAAGGTCCAAACCTCCTCCATATCCAATCTGACCTCGCTCTCGCCCCTTTAACCAGATTCGAGCTACAATCCTATTCCTATTTGGCATCTCAATTACTGACTGTGAGGCGAGGGCGAAGATTAACAGGGAGACGATCGGTAATCTTTTCCAGTGAGTACCAACTGAAGTGTTATTGTAGATAAACTAAAGTGTTATTGAAGTGTTATTTTAAAACAGCCATTTTTAAAATACAAATCCCAAACTGTTATTTTTAGTTGTCTGCTCTCTCTCTCTCTCTCCCTTCTCCTCCTCTTTTGTTTGTTTTGTGTGTGTGTGAATGCATTGTGATATTTTTAGCTTGCAAATTAAATTTCTATTCTATGTTTTAAAAGCATAAATTGAGAAAAGTAAAAACAAAGCAACTGAAGAGTTATTGTAGCTTATTAAAGGAACTACAAATAATTTAAATGGTCATTATTAAAATAGAAACCCAAACTGTTAATTTCAGTTTTTATTATAATAATATATTATTATTCAAATTTGTATATTCTATATTATATGAAATTATAAGCTATAACTTTTATTATGTAGAGTTTTTAAAGAGTTATTAATGGTTAGTAAATTGATTATGGTTTTATAATAAGCTACAATAACTCTTCTACTTTTTTTTTTTTTTACTTTTCTCAATTTTAATCAATTAAAATTGGGGCAAAGTTTTTCATGTGAATAGTGATTTTATAGGCCCTTTTAGGAAAAAGGAAAGGAGGGATTGGGAAAATGGGGAAGGAAGAAAACCTAGTTTGAGGACCTAAGGTCCAACCCTACTCCAAATACAATCTGACCTTGCTCTGGCCCTTTTAACTAGATTGGAGCTAAAACCCTATTCCTATTCGGCAGCTCAGATACTGACGGTGAGGCGGGGTCGAAGATTGACAGGGAGACGATCGGTAATCCTTTTGGCGAGTATCAACTTATGAGTTACTATAGCTTATTATAGGAACTGCAAATAGCTAAAATGACCATTTTTAAAATACAAACCCCAACTGTTATTTTCAGTTTTCATTATCATAACATATTATTATTAAAATTTGTATATTCAAAACTACATGAAATTATAAGCTATAATTTTGATTATGTAGAGTTTTAAAGAGTTCTTAATGGTTAGTAAATTGATTATGGTTTTACAATGAGCTACAATAACTCCTTAGTTGTTTTGTTTTGACTTTTCTCAATTTTAATCAATTAAAATTGGAGCAAAGTTTTTTTCATGTGAACAATGATTTTACAGGCCCTTTTCAGAAAAGGAAAGGAGGGATTGGGGAAATGGGGAAGGAAGAAAACCTGGTCCAAGGACCTAAGGTCCAACCCTCCTCCATATCCCATCTAACCACTTTCTCCCCCTTTTAACCTGATTTGAACTAAAACCCTGTTCCTATTCGGTGGCTCAAATATTGATGGTGAGTCGAGGGCAAAGATTGACAGGGAGAGAGCACGTAATCCTATTCGTTGAGTACCAACTAAAGAGTTATTGTAGCTTATTATTGGAACTACAAATAGCTAAAGTGGCCATTTTTAAAATACAAACCCTAAACTGTTATTTTCAGTTTTTATTATAATAATATATTATTATTATTATTAGAATTTGTATATTTTAAATTATATGACATTATAAGCTATAATTTTTATTATGTAGAGTTTTAAAAAGTTAATAATGGTTAGTAAATTGATTATGGTTTTATAATAAGCTATAATAACTCCTTAGTTGTTTTGTTTTTACTTTTCTCAATTTTAATTAATTAAAATTGGACAAAATTTTTTTCATGTGAACAGTGATTTTATCGGCCGTTTTAGGAAAAAGGAAAGGAGGGATTGGGAAAATGGCGAAGGAAGAAAACATGGTGCGAGGATCTAAGGTCCAACCCTCCTCCATACCTAATCTAACCTCACTCTCGCCCTTTTAACATGATTCGAGCTAGAATCCTATTCCTATTCGACGGCTTAGCTATTGACGGTGAGGTGAGGGCGAAGATTGATAGGGAGACAATCGGTAATCTTTTTCGGTGAGTACCAACTGAAGTGTTATTGTAGCTTATTATAGGAACTACAAATAGCTAAATGGTAGCCTATTATAGGAACTACAAATAGCTAAATGGGCCATTTTTAAAATACAAACCCCAAACTATTAATTTCAGGTTTTATTATAATAATATATTATTATTCAAATTTGTATATTCTATATTATATGAAATTATTATAATAATTTCAAGTTTCGTCACCATCTTGAATTTGGGCTACAACCCACATGCACTCCTTATTTATCATAAGGCTTCCAAAATGCCAGAAATTGTGGCGAGATTCATCCGTTTGGGTCCTTTACGGCCACCTATGCGATTCAAGAAAACCTAAGCTCGAAAGAATGAAAGTTTCATCAGCGTCTTGCATATGGGTGAGAAGCTCCATACACTCGTTCTTTATAATGAGTATTCTAGAATGCTTAAGCTTGTTGCGCGATTTCTCCATATGGGCATGAGACGACAACATACGCAGTGTGCGCTAACATGAGCCCAGAAGAATGAAGGCTTCGTCACCGTCTTGAATTTGGGATGACAACCCACATGCACTCCTTCTTTATCATGAGCATCATAGAATGCCTGAGTTTGTTGCGGGATCCCTCTGTAGGGGCATTGATACTGTCACACAAGCGGTTTGCGTTGACTTGAGCTCGGAAGAATGAAAGTTTCGTCAGAATTTGGATGACGACCCACTTGCACTCCTTATCTACAATGAGGGTTCCGGGACGCCAAAAGTCACTGCGAGACTCACGCGTTTGGGTCTTTTACGGCCACATACGCGATCTGGGCTAGCTTGAGCTCCAGAGAATGAACGTTTCATCACCGCCTTTAGTTTGGGCGAGAAGCTACAAACACTCGTTGTTTATCACGAGCATTCAGGAATGCTTGAGTTTCTTGCGGGATTCCTCCCTGTGGGTGGGCCTGACACGGCCACATGCGGTGTTTGCGCCAACTTGAGACTGGCACAACGGAACCTTCGCCACCGTCTCGAACTTGGGTGACACAACCCACCCGCACTCCTTCTTCATCCCGAGGATCCCAGGATGCTCGAATTTGTTGCAGGTCTCCCCCGTATGGGCATGATACGGCCACACACGCGGCTTGCGCTCACTCGAGCCCGGAAGAATGACAGGTCCGTCGCCGCCTTGAATTTGGGTTACAACCCACATGCGCCCCTTATCAATCATGAGGCTTCCAAAATGCCAGAAATTGTGGCGAGATTCATCCGTTTGGGTCCTTTGCGGCCACACACGCGATTCGGGAGGACCTGAGCTTGGAAGGATGAAAGTTTCATCACCGTCTTGGATTTGGGTGAGAAGCTCCACATACTCGTTATTTATCACGAGTATTCTAGGATGCTTAAGCATGTTGCGCAATTCCTCCGTACGGGCAGGAGGCGGCCACACAAGCGGTCTGCGCCGACTCGAGCCTGGGAGAATGAAGGCTTCATCGCCGTCTTGAATTCGGGCGACAACTGACACACACTCCCTGTTTATCATGAGCATCGTAGAACGCCTGAGTTTGTTGCTAGATTCCTCCACAGGGGCATGGTACGTCTGCACAAGCGGCTTGCGCTGACTTGAGCTCGGAGGGATGAAAGTTTTCGTCAGCGTCTTGAATGATGATGATGAGGGTTCCTGAACGCCAAAAGTTGCTGCCAGATTCACCCGTTTGGGTCCTTTACGGTCAGATACGCGGTCCGGGAACACTTGCGCCCCTAAGATTGAAAGTTCAGTCACCGTCTTGAACTAGGGAGAAAAAACCCACTTGCACTCCTTGTTCATCACAAGGACTCCAGAAAATTCCTAAATTTGTTGCGGGATCCCCACAGTGTGGGCATGAGGCGGCCACACACGCGGCCTGCGTCGACCCGAGCCAAGGGTCATGAAGGCTTCGTCACCGTCTTGAATTTGGGATGACAACCCACACGCACTCCTTGTTTATCATGGGCGTCGTAGAACGCCTGAGTCCCTTGCGGGATTCCTCCGCAGGGGCATTGATACGGCCGCACAAGCGGTTTGCGCTGACGTGAGCTCGGAAGAACGAAAGTTGCGTCAGCGTCTTGAATTTGGATGACGACCCACTTGCACTCCTTGTCTATGATGAGGGTTCCAAGACGCCAAAAGTCGCCGCGAGACTCACGCGTTTGGGTCTTTTAAGGCCACATACGCGATCCGGGCTAGCTTGAGCTCCAGAGAATGAACGTTTCATCACCGCCTTTAGTTTGGGCGAGAAGCTACAAACACTCGTTGTTTATCACGAGCGTCCGGGAATGCCTGAGTTTCTTGCAGGATTCCTCCGTGTGGGTGGGCCTGCCACGGCCGCATGCGGTGTTTGCGCCAACTTGAGACTCGGACAACGGAACCTTCGCCACCGTCTCGAACTTGGGTGACACAACCCACCCGCACTCCTTCTTCATCCCAAGGATCCCAGGATGCTCGAATTTGTTGCAGGTCTCCCCCGTATGGGCATGATACGGCCACACACGCGGCTTGCGCTCACTCGAGCCCGGAAGAATGACAGGTTTGTCGCCGCCTTGAATTTGGGTTACAACCCACATGCGCCCCTTATCAATCATGAGGCTTCCAAAATGCCAGAAATTGTGGCGAGATTCATCCGTTTGTGTATGTGTTTTTGTTTGTGTTTATGTTTATGTGTTTGTGTGTCAGTGTGTTTGCGTGTGTGTGTTAGTTTGTGTTTGTGTGTGTGTGATTTTGTTTGTGTTTGTGTGTGTTTGTTTGTGTTTTTGTGTGTTTGGATTTATGTCTGTGCTTTTGTGTTTGGGTGTGTGTGTGTGTTTGTGTGTTTGTCTGTGTTTTTGTGTGTGTGTGTTTGTTTGTGTTGTGTGTGTGTGTTCTTATGTTTGTGTGTGTGTTTTTCTATCAGTTATTGTTTGTGTTTTTGTGTGCATGTGCGTGTGTGTTTGTGTGTTTGTCTCTGTGTGTGTGTCTGTGTATTTGTGTGTGTGTTTTTTTGTGTCTATGTGTATTTGCTTGTGTTGTTTTTTTGCGTTTGTGTGTGTGTTTGTGTTTGTTTGTTTGTGTGTTTCTGTCTGTGTGTTTGTGTGTGTGTTTTTTGTATCTATTTGTATTTGCATGTGTGTGTTTTTGTGTTTGTGTATGTGTTTTTGTTTGTGTTTGTGTTTGTGTGTGTGTGTGTTTGTGTTTGTGTGTCTGCGTGTGTGTTTTTGTGTGTGTGTATGTGTGTGTGTGTGTGTTTGTGTTTGTGTGTCTGTGTGTGTTTGCGTGTGTGTGTGTGTTTGAGTGTGCTTGTTTTTCTGTGTTTGCGCTTGGGTGTGTGTGTGTTTGTGTTCATGTGTGTGTGTTTATTTGTGTGTTTTTTGTGTCTGTGTGTTTTTGTGTTTGTGTGTGTTTGTGTTTGTGTATGTGTTTTTGTTTGTGTTTGTGTATGTGTTTTTGTTTGTGTTTGTGTTTGTGTGTCAGTGTGTTTGCGTGTGTGTTTTTGGGTGTGTGCGTGTGTGTTTTGTGTTGTGTGTGTGTGTTCATGTGTTTGTGTGTGTTTTTCTATCAATTATTGTTTGTGTTTTTGTGTTTGTGCTCATGTGTGTGTGTTTATTTGTGTATTTTTTATGTCTATGTGTTTTTGCATGTGAGTGTGTGTTTTTGTCTATGTGTGTGAGTGTGTGTTTTTTTCGTGAGTTATTGTTTGTGTTTGTGTGTGTCTGTTTGTGTGTGTGTCTGTGTCTGTGCGTGTGAGTTTATTTGTGTTTGTGTGTGTTTGCGTGTTTGTGTGTGTGTGTTTGTGTTTGTGTCTTTGCGTGCTTGTGTGTGTTTCTGTGTGTGTGTTTTTCTGTGTGTTTGTGTATGTGTTTGTGTGTGTGTATGTGTTTTCACGTGTGTGTTTGTTTGTGTCTGTGTGTGTGTGATTTTGTTTGTGTTTGTATGTGTGTGTTTGTTTGTGTTTTTGTGTGTGTTTGGATTTATGTCTGTGTTTTTGTGTTTGGGTGTGTGTGTGTGTTTGTGTTTGTGTGTCTGTGTGTTTTTGTGTGTGTGTGTGTTTGTTTGTGTTGTGTGTGTGTGTTCTTGTGTTTGTGTCTGTGTTTTTCTATCAGTTATTGTTTGTGTTTTTGTGTGCGTGTGCGTGTGTGTTTGTGTGTTTGTCTCTGTGTGTGTGTGTGTGTATTTGTGTGTGTGTTTTTTTGTGTCTATGTGTATTTGCTTGTGTGTTGTTTTTTTGTGTTTGTGTGTGTGTGTGTGTGTGTGTTTGTTTGTTTGTGTGTTTATGTCTGTGTGTTTGTGTGTGTGTTTTTTGTGTCTATTTGTATTTGCATGTGTGTGTTTTTGTGTTTGTGTATGTGTTTTTGTTTGTGTTTGTGTTTGTGTGTGTGTGTGTTTGTGTGTGTCTGTGTGTGTGTTTTTCTGTGTGTTTGTGTGTGTGTGTGTGTGTGTTTGCACGTGTGTGTTTGTTTGTGTCTGTGTGTGTGTGATTTTGTTTGTGTTTGTATGTGTGTGGTTGTTTGTGTTTTTGTGTGTGTTTGGATTTATGTCTGTGTTTTTGTGTTTGGGTGTGTGTGTGTGTTTGTGTTTGTGTGTCTGTGTGTTTTTGTGTGTGTGTGTTTGTTTGTGTTGTGTGTGTGTGTTCTTGTGTTTGTGTCTGTGTTTTTCTATCAGTTATTGTTTGTGTTTTTGTGTGCGTGTGCATGTGTGTTTGTGTGTTTGTCTCTGTGTGTGTGTCTGTGTATTTGTGTGTGTGTTTTTTTGTGTCTATGTGTATTTGCTTGTGTGTGTGTTTTTTTGTGTTTGTGTGTGTGTTTGTGTTTGTTTGTTTGTGTGTTTGTGTCTGTGTGTTTGTGTGAGTGTTTTTTGTGTCTATTTGTATTTGCATGTGTTTGTTTTTGTTTGTGTTTGTGTTTGTGTGTCTGTGTGTTTGCGTGTGCGTTTTTGTGTGTGTGTGTGTGTTTGTTTGTGTGTGTGTTTGTGTTAGTGTTTGTGTCTCTGTGTGTGTTTGCGTGTGTGTGTGTGTGTTTGTGTGTGGTTGTGTTTGTGTGTGTTTGCGCTTGGGTGTGTGTGTGTGTGTGTTTGTGTTCGTGTGTGTGTGTTTATTTGTGTGTTTTCTATGTCTGTGTGTTTTTGTGTTTGTGTGTGTTTTTGTGTTTGTGTTTGTGTATGTGTTTTTGCATGTGAGTGTGTGTTTTTGTGTTTGTGTGTGTTTTTGTGTCTATGTGTTTTTGCATGTGTGTATTTGTGTTTGTGTATTTGTTTTTGTTTGTGTTTGTGTTTGTGTGTGTGTGTGTGTTTGTATGTGTCTGTGTGAGTTTGTGTTTGTGTGCGTGAGTTTGTGTTTGTGTGTGTGTTTATTTGTGTTTGTGCGTGTGTGTGCGTGTTTGTGTCTTTGCATGCTTGTGTGTGTGTCTGTGTGTGTGTTTTTCTATGTGTTTGTATGTGTATATGTGTTTGTGTTTGTGTTTGTGTTTGCGCGTGTGTGTTTGTGTGTGTGTGATTTTGTTTGTGTTTGTATGTGTGTGTGTGTGTTTGTTTGTGTTTTTGTGTGTGTTTGGGTTTATGTTTATGTGTTTTTGTGTTTTTGTGTGTTTTTCTTTCAATTATTGTTTGTGTTTTTGTGTGCGTGCGCACGTGTGTGTGTGTGTTTGTGTGTTTGTCTCTGTGTGTATGTCTGTGTATTTGTGTGTGTGTTTTTTAATGTCTATGTGTAGTTGCTTGTGTGTGTGTTTTTTTTGTGTTTGTGTGTGTTTGTGTTTGTTTGTTTGTGTGTTTGTGTCTGTGTATTTGTGTGTGTGTTTTTTTGTGTCTATGTGTATTTGCATGTGTGTGTTTTTGGTTTTGTGTTTGTGTTTGTGTGTGTTTGCATGTGTGCTTTTGTGTGTGTGTGTGTTTGTTTGTGTTGTGTGTGTGTTTGTATATGTGTGTTTTTGTGTTTGTGTGTGTGTGTTTGTGTGTCTGTGTGTGGTTTGCGTGTGTGTGTGTGTGTTTGTGTGTGGTTGTGTTTGTGTGTGTTTGCGCTTGGGTGTGTGTGTGTTTGTGCTCGTGTGTGTGTTTATTTGTGTATTTTTTATGTCTATGTGTTTTTGCATGTGAGTGTGTTTTTGTCTGTGTGTGTGAGTGTGTGTTTTTTTCGTGAGTTATTGTTTGTGTTTGTGTGTATCTGTTTGTGTTTGTGTCTGTGTGTCTGTGCGTGTGAGTTTGTGTTTGTGTGTGTGTTTGCGTGTTTGTGTGTGTGTGTTTGTGTTTGTGTCTTTGCGTACTTGTGTGTGTGTCTGTGTGTGTGTTTTTCTGTGTGTTTGTGTATGTGTTTGTGTGTGTGTGTGTGTTTGTTTGTGTTTTTGTGTATGTTTGGATTTATGTCTGTGTTTTTGTGTTTGTGTGTGTTTGTGTTTGTGTTTGTGTGTGTGTGTTTGTGTTTGTGTGCGTGTGTGTGTGTTTGTGTGCGTGCGTGTGTGTTTGTTTGTCTGTCTCTGTGTGTGTGTTTTTTGTGTCTATGTGTATTTGCTTATGTGTGTGTTTTTTTTTGTGTTTGTGAGTGTGTTTGTGTTTGTTTGTTCATGTGTTTGTGTGTGTGTTTTTTTTGTGTTTGTGTGTATTTGCATGTGTGTGTTTTTGTGTTTGTGTATGTGTTTTTGTTTGTGTTTATGTTTGTGTGTGTGTGTTTTTGTTTGTGTGTTTGCGTGTCTGTGTGTGTTTGCGTGTGTGTTTGTGTGTGTGTGTGTGTGTGTGTGTTTGTTTGTGTTGTATGTGTGTTTGTACGTGTGTGTGTGTGTTTGTGTTAGTGTTAGTGTATCTGTGTGTGTTTGCGTGTGTGTATGGTTGTGTTTGTGTGTGTTTGCGCATGGGGGTGTGTGTGTGTTTGTGTTCGCGCATGGGGGTGTGTGTGTGTTTGTGTTCGTGTGTGTGTGTTTCTTTTGTACTTTTGAAGTCTATGTGTTTTTGCATGTGAGTGTGTGTTTTTGTCTGTGTCTGTGTGTGTGTGTTTGTGTGTGTTTTATGTGTGTGCGTGTGTGCGTGTGCGTGTGTGTGTGTCTTTGCGTGTTTGTGTGTGTGTCAGTGTGTCTGTCTTTCTGTGTGTGTGTGTGTGTGTGTGCGCTTGTGTTTGTGTTTGCGTTTGTGTGTTTATATGTGTGTGTGCGCGTGATTTTGTTTGTGTTTGTGTGTGTGTGTTTGTTTGTGTTTTATGTGTGTGTGTTTGTGTTTGTGTGTCTGTTTTTCTGTGTGTTTGTGTTTGTTTGTTTGTGTGTTTGTGTCTATGTGTGTGTGTCTGTGTCTTTGTGTGTTTTTTTGTGTCTATGTGTATTTGCATGTGTGTGTTTTTGTGTTTGTGTATGTGTCTGTGTGTTTGTGTTTGTGTTGGTGTGTGTGTGTGTGTCTTTTTTGAGTTATTGTTTGTGTTTGTGTGTGTGTTTGTGTTTTTTGTGTCTGTGTGTATTTGCGTGTGTGTGTTTTTGTGTTTTATCTTTGTATGTGTGTTTTTGTGTCTGTGTCTGTGTTTGTTTGTTTGTGTTTGTGTTTGTGTTGTGTGTGTGTCTGTGTTTTTGTGTTTGTTTGTGTGTTTGCGTGTGTATGTGTGTATCTGTATGTGTGTGTTTGTGTATGCGCGTTTGTGTCTGTGTGTGGGTTGTTTTTGTGTTTTTGTATGTGTTTTTGTGTCTATGTGTATTTACGTGTTTGTGTGTGTGTAAGTGTTTGTGATTGTGTGTGTTTGTGTGTCTGTGTTTTTCATGTGTTTATGTGTTTTTGTGTTTGTGTTTGGGTGTGTTTGTGTTTGTTTGTGTGTGTTTGCGTGTGTATGTGCTTGGTTGTGTGTGTGTTTGTGCTTGTGTTTGTGTGTGTGTGTGTGTGTGTATTTTTCTCTGTTTGTGTGTTTGTGTTTGCGTGTGTGATATTTTGTTTGTGCTTGTGTGTGTGTGTGTGTTTATATGTGTATGTGTGTGTTTTTGTGTCTGTGTGTCTGTGTGTTTGTTTGTGTGTGTTTGCGTGTGTATATGTGTGTCTGTATGTGTGTGTTTGTGTCTGTGTGTGGGTTGTTTTTGTGTTTGTGTATGTGTTTTTTTGTCTGTGTGTATTTGCGTGTTTGTGTGTGTGTAAGTGTTTGTGATTGTGTGTGTCTATGCTTTTGTGTTTGTGTGTCTGTGTTTTTGTGTTTGTGTTTGGGTGTGTATGTGTGTAGTATGTGTGTGTTTGTGTTTGTGTTTATGTGTGTGTGTTTGTGTTTGTGTTTCTGTGTGTGTGTTTGTGCTTGTGTTTGTGTTCATAAACATTGATGTTGATACCTAGATACTTTTCATCATCAATTAAAAGGTGAAAATTACTTCTTAAACCTCTTGCAATACAAGACAAAAATTGAGCTAGTACTTCACAGAATGTGAATCATTCCTTTTGATCTCAACCACGTGCTAGGCATTTTCCCATAAACATTTGAAAGTTTCATCATCAAGCCCACTTTCAAAGTCTGACTCTCTCTGGCATACAATTTGAATTAGAATAGCATCAAGAGAATGTTCTAGGAAAGAAGTGATACGTCCCTTGGAAAAAAAAAACTCCACAGTGCATACTGATGAGAACTACAACACAGTAGCTTGCTCCTCATCTTTTTCATCATAGAAATATTACTCTTTACTGCAATATATTTTTATTTGGGTGGCAAGGTGTCAGCATCTCATAGAAGAAGTTTTATCGAATAAAGAAAAAGGGAGGAGGGAAACAGAAAGGTGGATAAGGCATTCTTCTTATTTATCTAGTAGAAAGAAATTTGCATAAACATATTGATCTTTCTCAAATTTGTTGAAGAGGCAATTCATGAAAGCCATAGTTACACCAAAGGAACATGAAACAACCATATCCTAAAGCACATAAAAACAAGAATAACAAAAAACTTCAAAACTCTGGCGTCAAAGATTTGCTAAATACTTCAATAAAGTATACTCCTATGGAAACACCAGCAAGAAAATACTCCATCCGGTACTAATTATAAGACATATTTAACCGATTTTGGGGAAATTAAGGAAGTTAAATTGGTTAATTTTATTCATTTTCATAAAATTCCCTTGTATAAATTTTCAATGACATTAACATAGTTCATTAACCTAAAATCTTCCTTTTCATATTTTGTAATTGAAATGATGGTCTTGCTATAATACATACATGTATATGTACACACATATGTATGTATGTGATGTACACACATATATCTACCCCCAAAACACACACACACACACACACATATATATATATACATAAATACACACACACACACACACACACACACACACACACACACACACACACACACACACACACACACACACGTGTGTGTGTGTGTGTGTGTCACATATATAGCACACACGTATATACATAGACACGCGCGCGCGCGCTCACACATATATAATGCGTGTGTATGTCTATATGTGTACATATATAGATATATGTGTGTGTCTATGCATATGTGTGTGTTTATATAAATAGGGGTGTTTTATGAAAAATTTGACAAAAATTTAAATTCTGTCCTATAATTAGGATCAAAACCAACTCCCAAATATTGTCCTATAATTAGGACCGGAGGGAGTATATAAAAAGGGAAAATATGTACCAAAATAAAACTTAAAAGTAATGAGAATCTAAAGGTACACCTTCATGAATAGTATACAAGGTATTTAACACATATAGATATGACAAAGCAAAGGAATATGAAATCAAGTCATAAAAACATCCTATTGCATAGCTAAAACTTTAATACCTCAAATATAAGGCCATAATTCTCGATTAGAGGTCATAAATATTGTGCTAGCTCGTGAGAGAGGTAACCTAATAATTTAAAACTTACAGAATCAGCAGAAGTATGCTGAACATAAAGAAGAGCTTAGTTCCCTAAGCATAATGATGTATAAAACCAATGCTAGAAAATCGAAAGAAAACAAATGAAAGCCTTAATGCCATTGGAATCATGAGCATTGTGAGGATCCCTCAAAAGAGAGAAGGAATCACCAGGATGTATCTCCTCATAGTTAGTTGGATTTGTGTGTGAATGGACTCCTCTTTTACTAAGTCCATATCTGATTAATATCGCATTGATAGAAGAATGCAAAGAGGATGCTGCAAATCACCCAAAAAACATCAAATAAAAAAATGCAGTAGTAAAACAGGGAGATAAAAAAATCCTTTTCTTTGGACAATCAAGTATCTACTATAGTACTGGCACTAATTTATGTTCAAGTATTGTTAGGTCCCAAGTGGGGTTATACTTTCATAGCATGATTTTTCACATCCGCAAGACATGGGCACCACATCTATTCATTCTTGAATGTACGCAAATAGAAAATTTATGCACCCATCACGTAGAAATAAGTCCAAAGAATTAAGCACCAAAGACTAAAGTTATGGTTCACAAGAGGCTTAAACATGCAATTAGTTGCGCAGGAGGAGAGATTGATACTTGAGAGTATGACCATATTACTGATCCATATTATCAACCCCACCCCCAACACCCCTCCCCCCACCAAAAAAAAGGAAACAGAAAAACAGAGGATAACACCAAAAATGCAAGATATAATGTTAAATTATTCAAAGCAAGGAAAAATTACAACCATATAAACGACTTCTCCTTTTCTTTCCAAACCCTGTTTCTATATTTACATAAAACGTTCAGCAGCAGATTAAAACAAATTTTCCTTGATTAATATTACACTGATAGACAAATGCCAAGAGGATACTTCAAATAACCATCAAAACATTAAACAACAAAACAAAAGTGTAGTGGCGATACACTGAGACAACCAAAAGCCACCTTCTAGTATCCTCAAGAACATGGATCAACAATCATTTAGTATCCAGTCCAGTACTACAAACTAATCCACGTTTAAGTATTGGCAGATGCCAGATGAGGGGCTGCATAGACAACAAATTACACAAATAACACCTTGTATGCATCCATCAGGTAGAAATGTGTCCAAAGAAATGAGTGCTTAAGGCTAAAGCTAAGGTGTACAAGAGGCTCAAAATTAGTTGAGCAGGAGATGCTCAAGAGTTTACACTTGAGAATGTGACCATATTACTAATACATATTATCTGACAAAAATAGAAAAATGGATAAGATGGGAAGCCATAATCTTTTGCAGAAAATGCTGAATATAAACTGATGGGTATCTAAGTGGGATGAGAAACCCTACCCTAAAAGCAACGGTTAAAATGAGAGAACAAACCCACTTAAATACCGCATTAAGCATCCCATATTAATCAATATGGGGCTTCGTATTACACAATACCAAGTATCCATAATAAACATTATATTATTTAGAGCAAGGTTAAGTATCCATCCTAAACATTATATTATTTAGAGGAGGGTCCATTTACAACTATACAGACCTCTTTTTCATGTCTTTCCAATCCCAATTTTTCTTTGACAAGATGAAGTCATTTTCTCTTTTCTTTTGTTTTGATCAAAATAGTTTTGACTTTTGACTCCAATGCAGTATCATTTATGTTGAAGTTAATGCTCTTAATTAGTTTAGACAATTAAGCATCTAAGTAACACTCAAGTATATAAAACAAGTATCATTACCAGAAACATTCGTCATAGGTCCAACTAAACACATCAGCCTTGTTTAATTAATACTTAGACCAGGAAAAACTACACATAAACAAGAAAATGTCAAAAACAATAAGGACATAAATGAAAATTTTTAAAACAGTATTTTGGCATTTCAAGATGAGAAAGCTTAGTAGTAGTACACATGAAAAGAGATAAGCATTAAAACCTAAGCCATTAACCCTTCAATTTAGAAAATATACTTTTTTCCCTTAAGGGTTTACCAAGGCAGATGAAAAGAAGTACAAACCTTCAGTGTTTGGGTTACGAGGGTATTGTCGTGAAAGGAACGGAATCAACCGCTGCTGCAATATCCTTGCCACCATGGGAATACTACTGCTAAGAAGTGAGCTATTTCAGGGTTTATTTCCTCGTTTGAGATTAATAAATCCCTGATTCTGTGGCTTTTTGACCTGATTATGGTAAGAAATAAAATACAATAAAATTAATGAATCTCTGAACTTTGAAACTAAAGCTGAGTGACGGGGAGCCAATTTAAACCAATTTAAACCCTAAACCCTAAACCTATTCTTAGGCAGACATGTGGCGCCACCTAGGTCCACAAAATCAGATATTTTGGCTGCCGCTTAATGATGGTTCTTGGATTTACTAGGTGCAAGCGTTTATCTAGTGGTTAAAATAGTGTCCTAAGGGTAAAATAGTCATTTTGTGTTACTTTTTCTTTTAGATAGTGGGACCCACCTTGGCAACCCATTATGGCATCATTTATTGAAAACCTGATTGAACCCAAGAAGGGGGTAAATTGGGTGAAGATGAAAATTTTAAACCTTTGTAAATCTTTCTACAATTTAATAAAATCAATTTGAATGATAATAGAGAATTATAAAACTAAGGGCAATCATTCAAACACATTTGTTGGAAATAAAAAGGATTAAGAAAGAGAATTGCAAACAGTGAATTATCCTGGTTCGATCCAATCCTTGACCTACGTCCAGTCTTCAAGCTCCACTTGAGATTTCCACTATCTCCTTGTTTAACCAGGCACAAGAGACAAGCCTTTACATCCCACAAGTTTGCCCAGGCACTTGTGCAGCCTTTACAATCTCTAACAGAGACTCTCCCCTTACAACCCATAAGGATACATTCATTTTCCCACCCAAGGTCACCCAACCTTAAGTATCTCTTAGAAAATAGAATGTTTACAATGTGTCTTCTCTCTAAGAAGTAAATGAATGATCACTGAAGTGCATTACAACTCATTTCACTCTCTATAGAATAAACTGATAAAACATTGAAAAACAGAGAGTGTAGGAAGCTTCAAAAATTTGGCATTATGACAGCATCATCTTTTTCCCATGCCTTCTGCGTTTTCGAATCTGGCTCTATTTATAGATGAAGATGTTCTGAATGTTGTGAATAGAGCCGTTGAGAATGGAACCGTTGGGAATATGATAGTTGAAAAAAAATATAGCTGTTGGAATGCTTTTTCACTTGACAGCTCAGCAAATTGATCTTCATGGAATCCTTCATTTGATCATCTGAAATTTGTCCACAAATGATGTAAATGATGTTAAGAAGTGTTACAAATCATTTAGATAAGGATCTGGATGATCTAGATCAGATTCAGGATTTTCGTAACGATGATTTTTTTGATCTGAAGAAAATACTGCAGTATTGACTTAGATACTACGGTATTTAGGCTATCAGGAAACTTCAAATTCGTCTCTGTCTATCCGGTACTCAGGTATTGACTTACATACTTGAGTATTGAAGAACTCTTAACGTTCATTGCTCTCTGTCTGAGCTATACTCGAGTATTCTCTTGTATACTCGGGAATTCAAGTTGTTCTGGCCCTTGGTTGCTTTCTGACTTGATATTGCTTCTAATTTAGCAAACCAATTATCCCCATATAGCTCTTTGTATCTCCTTTCCAATGCAACAAGAATCAAATCAAAACTCGTTGGATTTTTGTCTGTTATGATCCAGAGAATGAAGATTCATCTTTACTAGCGTTTTCCAACGTCTTGAATTGTCAGTCAATTTTTGAGGACCATATCTCTTTGTTCTAATATTCATTTTTGTTGAATCAAGTCTTGATGGAAATCCTTATGAGTCTTTTTTCCAATGCCACTGATTTCAACTCAATCCGATTTGTAGATCGTGAGTTATACTCAAAACATTGAAGTTTGGTCTGATGTGTGGCGTGAATATTTGATCCAACTTTCGAAATTCAAAGCTCTCTGATCTAATTTTCTTTGAGTATGAAACTTTGTCAAGATGACGCATTGGATGTCTAGTTTCATACAAATTTGATTTCACCTCAATCCGATCTCTGGTGTAAGAGATATCATCGAATTACCAGAGCTCACCCAATTTGATCGTGAAACAGAGGTAAACAGAGTTGCTGAAAGAGCTGGATACTTGAGTATTGAAGTGCATACTCGAGTATTGTCGGGTTTAGAGGCGCGAGAGAAGTTGAAAATATCTCATACTCGAGTATTGAGTCTCATACTCGAGTATTGAGTTCCAGACTAGAGTTTTTGAGTTGGAAACTTCAGTTTCTCAAACTTAAGTTTCCCAAACTCCAGTTTTCTCATCCAGAAGTAAATTTCTGCAGTAAGCTTGAAACTCGAGTTTTCTCTTCTAGAATCTGATTTTTGCCTTCTTTAACTCTAAATTGACCCATCCAACTTCCATCTTCCATCATCTCCCATCTTGATCATTCTTCATCATGAGCTCATTATTTTCTGCAAGTTCTTCAATATTTTCCCTTCTTCTTGAACTTGACATTTTCTTCAATTTTCTTCTTGAACTTGACATTTGAGCTGATATTGATATTCTCATTCTCTTCTTCTTAATTATGCTCAAATTTCTTCGATAACTTCTTGCTTCTTTACCAATTCTTCTTTCTATCTTCTCATCTCTTAATTATTCTCCAGCATATTCTTTCTCTCATTCAGTACTTCTTTATAGATCTTCTTCTTGACCATTCTTCATAAATGATCTTCACATCTTTAATTCTACATTAAATTCAAGAATTAATCAATGAAGATAAACATATTACTCAATCTTTTTGCTCTTACTAATGGCATATACATAAAACATCATCAAAACTAATCATATCTAACATTTATGACCCATGTGAGGTCATGATGGCTTGTCATTCTCTTATCATGTCAAATTTAAATTATGTGGTCCAGATTAATTCTCATTATTTTATTTTTCTCTCCTCATTATTACTTGATGTGACCTTCTACTTGCTCTCTGAGTTACCTTTCTCTCTCCTATGGCCCACTAAGTGACACTTTTTCTCTATATCTGGGGGTCTAGGTCGCCTCTAGAAACCCCTTAACTAGTCCCAGTCGGTTCCCCTTTGTTGGTCAACATTTCACCAAGCCTCTGACCTTGTAATTGAGCTTTTATATGCGTTTAAATCATTTTTTTATCCCCTTATATGGCTGCATGTTATTCTTTATTCTTGAGGAGCAAGAAATATAAATTTTAATGTCTTAATTACTTTGTACTACATGCTACTGAAAATCCAACTTTTGTCCTCGAAACGCCACGTGCCCCACTAGCATCATTACCTTTGACTTTTATAATCATGAAGGGACATATGTCACCATTCTATTTGGCCAACACAAAAGTATGTCATCATTATTCATTATTATCTTACTTTATTAAAGTTACTTTATCGGTGCCTGCTCGAAATCCTACTCGAGTTTTACTAGGGTTTCCTTCACAAATATCGATGTTCTCTAAAAAATGCAAGGCATACTTGATTGCCTTAAAAATGTTGTATACTCACTTACACCAACATATTTCCACTCAACTAAATATTACTAAATATGAAAGCGGCGGACGGATGGAAGGAAGAAAGAATAGAGAAGAAGGAAAGGAAAAATATTATTGGGTGGGACCCACACCTTTTAAATTAAAAAAAGGATATCTACATATTATTTTATTTTATAAAGTGGGTGGGACCCATTACTTTTGAAAAAAAATGGGGAGGTAGGTGACCTCCCATTGAAATTAAGGCGAGCGGCGCCACAATTAGCGTGAGGCGCCGTTCCCGCCTTATGTTAACGCGGTAGGGATATTTATAAATAGCCCCACCTTCATAACTCATAAACACACACAAATACACCTCCATAACACACACTTTCATAGTCTGAGAAGAGCGTCAGAGAAAGAGAGAGAAATAGTGTAGTGGAGATTATTTGGGGATGCTAGAAGATTCTTATCAGGAGATTTGGAGTAATTTTTGAGGATTTTCTATAAACTAGGAGATAACAAATAACTTTGAATATTCTTCCATATACTTGTGAATTGTATATGATTATTAATTATTTATTTTTATGGTTTGAGTTTCATGTATATGTATTATAATATTTTTATAATAAAAATATTGAAATTATGGTTTCGTTCCCGAATAAATTATGATTTTGTTCCTGAGTAAATTATGAATTTGTACCCACATAAATTACAGGTTTGGTCCCGATAGTGATTTACTATTTGTACTTATATGTATTTTTTAATAGTGATTTACCATTTGTACTTGCACATATTTTTTAATAGTGATTTACTATTTGCATAGTAACTTATACGTATCTTTGAATAGTGATTTACTATTTAAGTCTCCTTTAAAGCATCATAAAATTTATATGATACGATTGAGAGTATAATTTAATGCTCTATTTTTAGAATGGATATTCATTTGTCATGGCAGTTGTATTTGATGGGATGGAGTAAGAAGGAATTTGTATGATAGTTTGCTTTAATTCCATCACTCGGTGCACAGTAGACGGTTTGTTAGGGCCCTTTCTTCCGTGTTATCCTCTGGCCGGGATGGCATAGGAGTTGTGGGACACGTGACATCTCCTTAGTCGTGTTTAAGGAGGGGAGCCATAGTCCAGGCTTAAGCTCTATACCTTTGGTCGAGTGTATCTTAAGTTTTGGTGAGCTTGGGACAATTCAGTCAAATGATGTGTTCCTGTTGGACTATGTGTTAGCTTATGGCTCCAGTCAGCGATATAAGGATGGAAGAAGATATAAGGGAGGTTGCATAATGCCTTATGAAAATTTTATGGTTCACAGATTGACAAAATGATGAAATATATATATATATATATATATATATATATATATATATATATATATATATATATATATATGGGCTTTGGTTTTCTCATGTTACATGAGAAAAAAAAGTTTCCTATACACACATGAAATAGTGGGACCCACATATACATATATGAATTAATATATGTATATGTAGGTCCCACCATTTCATGTGTGTGTAACATGAGAAAATGGTTTTCCTATATATATATATATATATTATATTCTGTAAAAGTTAGTGTATGGAAGTTTTTGGTACATATATTTATGAAATTATAAGCAGCTCCTACTTTTTATCATATGTAATTGCTTGTGTACGGTAGAAAATTTTAGCAGTTACTAAAACGTGGAAATCTCATTCCATATTAACATTTTCAGGTGATTATCCTAATAGAGAGCCAGGGAAGGCACCAATGGAGTGAGCCTAGAAAGCTCTTCTATACTCCTATGGTTTAAGTTATGATATTTATATTTGCCAAGACCCTAGGATTTCCGCTTTGTATTTATCTTTAAATTATTTCAGAAATTTATTTGGACTTTGTATTATGAACTTTGTTTTAAATGATTATGTATTTTAAAGATTTGGATGTTGATAATCCTTATTGGAAATATTTCAATTATTTTGCCAAGTTTTTTGTGTTAGATTTGGGCTGTTACACTACACCTTAGGACACAATTAGGTGGCATCTTTTCCAACTAAATTTACACCGTGTAGGTCTTCTGTACCCCTTTTTGTTAGCACTTTAATTCCATGACTTAAACATACTAGTTCCACTGACCCGTATAGCTGAGTTACTTAGTCCTAGAGAGGCTTCTTATCCCTTGTTATACTTGGGACTCTTCCTGAACTAGGCTTAATCGTCTGCCTACTTTAGGTTTATTCACAATTCTTAGGGTCTAGAATTCAGGGTGGTACAATTCAGCTACTGATGGTGAGGCGAGGTCGAATATTGAAAGGGAGACAATCGGTAATCCTTTCTAGTGAGTACCAACATAAGAGTTGTTGTAGCTTATTATAGGAACTACAAATAGCTAAAACGACCATTTTTAAAATACAAACCCCAGACTATTATTTTTATTTTTTTTATTATAACAATATATTGTTATCAAAATTTGTATAGTCAAAATTATATGATATTTTTGTTGGAAATTATGCCCTAGGGGCTAATTATTATATATATCTAATACTAATTGATATATTGTATCTTAGATTTGATTTATAAAGATAAATTAATCATTTAATTAAATAGAGATATTATATCTCATATTTAATTCTTGAATTAAATATATCATATATTTGATTTAATTTAAATTGAGATATAGTATCTCAGTTTTAATTAAATAGATAGATATCATTTCTCGGGTCTCGAATTAAATATATCATATATCTGATTTAATTTAAATTGAGATATAGTATCTCAATTTTAATTAAATATATAGATATCATTTCTCGGGTTTAATTTATAGAGATAAATTAAATCAGAAGGCTTTTGATTTGGATTAAATAAATATATTATATTAGATCTATTAGATAGATTTAATTAATGTATTTTTAATCAAAATTCAAAATTCGAATTTCAGATCTGGCTTTTAATTCAGATTAAATAAATATATTAGATTAGATCTATCAGATAGATTTAATTTAATATATTTAATCCATATTCAAATTTGAATTTCAAAATTAATAAGGATTAATTTTATATAATACGTTGATCAGTTTCATTAGAAATATGGAACTTTTATCGAGCGTATTAGTGAGCTGCGAGAAAACCCTAGAACGATAGAAAGAGACGCAAGACGCACCGTTCGAGGCACTAGCACACTGCCGCGTCCGTGTTCGGAGTTGTTCGTGTGGATACCAGTAGAGGAAGCCGATTCGTGGAGTCAACTTCTACTGATCGAGAGGGTAGCCCACCAGTTCAAGGAGAACGAGACTCGGAGGAGTTTACTACAGGTATTATTCAATTCCTTAGCCTTGATTTAGACGATGATTGAGCGATCCTTCGAAGGGATTCATAGAATATTTTAATCCGCTGCGTGTACGGATCCCAACAGTGGTATTAGAGCCAACTCAACTGATCGTTTAAATTGGGTTTCTTTCTTCATGCAAATATATGTGATATATATGCTTTAAACCGAATCTTACATGCTTAGAATCGATATATATATGATAAACCGATTTTGAAGCGTTCATATTTTATCCAAAAGATCATCCTTTTTCGAAAAATTAGGGTTTTGATCGATGTTGGTTCACATTATGAATACGGCAGTTCGCCTTAGGGTTAGGTTTGGATTTTGTGGCTTTTTCGATGACGTTCTGAAAGGTTCAGATCGGAGATGACGCTAAAGTAGCACGATCAGGTCAGGGTCGAACACGTTCAAGCACGATCACGTTCTGAAAGGTTTAGATTCGTTGATCATGCATGGACAGACGACGTTCTTTTGTTCTTGATCATGCGACGCAAAAGTTGGTTACCAGATCGGAACAAATCAACATCATACTTGGGGTTAAAGTTTTGGAAATTATTTTTGAAAACAAGAAGTTATTTTAACAAAAAAATTTCTAACGGGGGCGCTGCCCCTTGACCCCGCTCGCTAATCGGCTAGCGGGACCACCGTAGGGATCCCGGTTGATTGTCAGTGCGTGAGAATTTAAATCATGATAAGTTTGATCATAATATTTTATTTCATAATTGTATGAATTAATATATATTTTTTGAGTTACCTTTCAAATGTTGTTTGGGTATGGTGAACAACATGGCTCTAGAGATTTTACAAGGGTTGTAAATTTAAATATGGCTTGCGTGCCATGCCTCTCTCTCTAAATAATCTTCATGAACATTCTCTTCTCACCTCACTCCCCTCGAATTTTGAAAGAGGTTTCTCCTTATGTATTTTCTTTTATTATTTAGAAGTCCCCTCATTGGCTTGAGAGGGCTCTAGGTCAGATGAGCCATGTTGTGTCACGAATTTTTAATTATGTTTTGATATGATCGATGCATGATTAATTTAGACACTATATGAGATACAATAAAGATTGCATTCATATAGGTAGAATTAATAGGATTAATTAGATAATATCAAATAATACCCTCTAAATAAAATCTTAAGTCACAATGCCGTCAATTAATGAATACTTGTCAAAACCTAAATCACCCATTTGCATATTCCACCAAAGTGGATGCTTTTGAGTTATCTTGGTGAGACAAGAGAGAGTAATGGAGATACTCTATATTCATTATTGTCTTGACTTAATTGAGATAATCAAAACGGTTTTGGATCTCAAGGCATTAGATGGGATTAAACATTAGGTCATATGATGATCGAATCCCATAAATATCTAAGAATCACATGTGATGTAATTGGCAAAGCAATTGCCTACCTAAATAACTTGTTTTTAAGCGTCCTGCCAAAGCGGACTTAACTTCAAGCCAAATATGGATCTTAGCCCACTAATTAGAATGAGGGTTATTAATTCAGTGGGAGATTATTAATTGACTTTGCATATTTTGTTTGTTTGTAGAATCATGTCAAATAGTAACACCGCAACACTATCACTGCGATCAGTCCTTGAGAAGGACAAACTGAATGGGACAAACTTTCTTGACTGGTTCAAAAACTTGAGAATTGTTCTCAAGCAGGAAAGAAAGGCTTATGTCCTAGATCAACCCATTCCTGAGGAGCCTGCAGCTAATGCTCCAAGAGCTCAGAAAGATGCTTACACGAAGCATCAGAATGACTCTGTGGATGTAGGATGCCTGATACTTGCCACTATGGTTCTAGAGCTCCAAAGAGATCTGAACATATGGAGGCTTTTGAAATGGTTGCTCATCTCAAGGAAATGTTCCAACAACAGGCGAGGCAAGAGAGGTATGAGACTACTAAGGCCTTACATTCCTGCAAGATGGCTGACGGTGCATCAGTTAGCCCTCATGTTTTGAAGATGAAAGGCTACAATTATCACCTTGAGAGGCTGGGATTTCCTATGAGCCAGGAGTTAGCTACATATATGATCTTAAACTCGGTCTCGGAAAGTTATGACCAGTTTGTCAAGAACTACAACATGAACAACATGGAGAAATCCATTTCTAAATTGCATGGGAGGCTCAAAACAACTGAGCAGAGCATTAAGAAAAAGCCCAGCACTATTTTGATGGTTCAGAAAGGGAAGGATATGAAAAAGAAGGGCAAGGGCAAAAGATGGGGTAAGGGCTCAGCTGGTAAGACCAATGAGTTAAAACAAGCTCGAATCTAAGCCTGCAGCCAAGAAAGCAAAGCCTCTGAAGGATGGAGTCTGTTACTTTTGCAATGAACCGGGTCATTGGAAGAGGAATTACAAACTCTATCAGGAAGATCTGAAAAAGAAAAAGAAGGATAGCGGGGCTATCGTTTCTACTTCCTCTACATGGGTATTAGATACTGCATGTGGATCTCACATTTGTACAAATGTGCAGGATCTCAAGGAAAGTAGAAGATTGAAGAAGGGCGAAGTTGACCTACGAGTTGGAAACCGAGCAAGAGTTGTTGCTTTAGCCGTAGGCACTTATGAACTAGTTCTGCCCAATGGGCTTTTGTTATTGTTGAACAATTGCTTTTATGTTCCTACTTTGAGTAGTAACATTATTTCGCTTTCTTATTTGGACAAGGAAGGTTACACTTCCATTACTAGGAACCGTAAATGTTCAATTTATCATAATGACGTTTTTTTATGCTCATGGAGATTTGCATGCTGGTCATTATGTACTTAATTTAGAACATCCTGATAATGGACGAATCTATGACATAACTACTAAGAGGTTCAAGTCAAATTATTTGAATCTGACTTGCCTATGGCATTGTCGTCTAGGCCATATAAATGATAAACGCATTTTGAAACTCCATCAAGATGGATTTCTGAATTCATTTGATTTTGAATCATTTGATACATGTAAATCTTGTTTATTGGGAAAGATGACAAAGGCTCCTTTTACTGGACACAGTGAGAGGGCCACCGATTTATTGAGCCTTATATATACTGATGTGTGTGGGCCAATGAATACATCTGCCAGAGGAGGTCATTTGTACTTCATTACATTGATAGACGATTTTAGTAGATATGGCTATATCTACCTAATGAAACATAAGTCTGAATCTTTTGAAATGTTCAAAATATTCCAAAATGAAGTGCAAAACCAACTTGGCAAAACAATTAAGATACTTCGATCTGATCGGGGTGGTGAATATTTGAGCTAAGAGTTCATTGACCATCTTAGGAGTTGTGGGATCATCTCACAACTTACTCCTCTAGGAACACCTTAATGGAATGGCGTTTCTGAACGGAGGAATCAAACTCTATTGGATATTATTCGATCTATGATAAGTCAAATAGATCTTCCACCTTCTTTTTGGAGCCATGCCCTAGAAACAGCTGCGTTCACACTAAATCGTGTTCCGTCAAAGGCAATTGAAAAGACACCATATGAGATATGCACTGGGAAGAAACCCAGTTTGTCATTCCTTAAAATTTGGGGATGTGAGGTCTATGTTAAACAACAGGCCTATGATAAATTATCATCCAGATCCTCAAAATGCCTTTTTGTGGGGTATCCTAAGGAAACTAAAGGATACTATATCTGCAATCTCTCCAATCACAAAGTGTTTGTTATTCGGAATGGTATCTTTTTGAAAAAAGAGTTTATCTCTAAAAGAACCAGTGGGGGTAAGGTGAATCTCGAAGAAGTTCGAGAGTCACAGGATAACGTAGAACCACAGATGGAAACCAGAGAAGACTCACAACAAGTTGTTGAGCCTACTCCAGTAACACAAGGCCCACGAAGGTCCGATAGAACACGACAACGACCTCAGAGATATGAATTTCTGATTACTGGAAGTCGTGATATTTTGCTCATTGAGCAGAATAAGCCAACTACCTATCGAGAGGCAGTGGTGGGGCCAGACTCCGAAAAATGGCTTGATGCCATGAAGTCTGAAATGCAATCCATATACGACAATAAGGTATGGACCTTAGTCGATCCACCTGAAGGTGTAAAAACCATCGGCTGCAAGTGGGTTTTCAAGGAGAAAACTAACATGGATGGCAAAGTAAATTTCTTCAAGGCACGACTAGTTGCAAAAGGATTCACTCAAACTTATGGTGTGGGCTATGATGAAACATTTTCCCCAGTTGTAATGGCCAAATCAATCAAAATCCTTCTTGACATTGCATCATATTATGACTATGAGATATGGCAGATGGACGTCAAAACAACCTTCCTTAACGGAAAGTTGGTTAAGGATGTGTACATGACACAACCTGAGGGCTTTGTGCGCCAGAGGACTCTGGTAAAGTATGTAAGCTTCAAAGATCCATTTATGAATTGAAGAAAGCATCTCGGAGGTGGAATCATCGTTTTGATGAAGTAGTCAAAGAGTTTGGATTCATACAAAACATGGATGAATCTTATGTTTACAAGAAGGTTAGTGGGAACACAGTTGTATTTCTAATGCTTTACGTTGATAACACCCTACTCATTGGGAATGACATTCCTACCTTGCAGAGTGTCAAGTCTTGGTTAGGAAAGTCTTTCTCAATGAAAGATTTAGGTGAAGCCACTTATATCCTAGGGATCAGGATCTATAAAGATAGATCCAGAGGCTGATAGGCCTAAGTCAGAGCACATATATAGACAAGATATTGCATAGGTTCAGTATGTAGGATTCTAAAAGGGGTAACGTACCCATGTCTCATGGTATTCATCTCAGTAAGGATCTGTGCCCTTGTACACAAGATGAAAGAGATCGCATGAGTAAGATTCCGTATGCCTCCGCCATTGGATCTATCATGTATGCCATGTTATATACTCGACTGGATGTGTCATTTGCCTTGAGTATGACCAGCAGATATCAACAAGATCCCGGTGAAGGTCACTAGACTGCTGTCAAGAATATCCTTAAGTACTTAAGAAGGACTAAGGACTTATTCTTGGTGTATGGTGGCTTGGAGGATGAGCTTTGTGTAACTGGTTACACAGATGTGAGTTTCCAAACTGACCAAGATTATTCAAGATCGCAATCAAGATATGTATTCCTCTTGAATGGTGGTGCGATGAGCTAGAAGAGATCTAAGCAGAGCACTGTAGTTGATTCTGCAATAGAAGTTGAGTATATAGTAGCATCCGATGCAGTTAAGAAAGCTGTTTGGATTAGGAAGTTCATCACTGAACTGGGGGTGGTTCCTACCATCTCAGATCCAATAGTATTGTTCTGTGACAATAACGGCATTATTGCGCAGACAAAGAAGCCTAGGTCACATCAAAGGACCAAACACATACTCAGACGATTTCATCTCATCAGAGAAATCAATGAGAGAGGTGATACTAGCATATGCAAAATACCAAGAGAAGACAATGTAGCTAATCCTCTTACTAAGCCGCTTGTACAAGCAAAACATGAGCATCATGTTACGGCAATAGGAATTAGAGTAATTAATGATTGCACCTAGTGCAAGTGGGATTCTGTTGGAAAGGCTAATTCATTGTACTTTAGATATTTATGTTATTTAAAGTATTCTCTTTTAGTTATCATTTTCGTTTGCATGTTTGTATTGATAACTGCATCCCTGGATATATCTTTTAGATTATCCTAAATGTCCCTGGTCGGTCATCTACGCGGGAGCGAAGATGAGTTATGACTAGTATGACTTTGATGAGGTATGGAGATACGAATCAAAGTCATGGGCACTTGTAAGAGTACAAGGTGTTGGACCGACCCACTATGAGAAAGCTGCATGGATCAAGTCATAAGCTTATCTCATGTATAACCGCGTCACGACGCCCTGTGACCTGAGATCATCATGGATTCCTATATGATGAGTCACTGGTTTTTGACCTAGTCAAAAGTTACCTTTGATCGGGTGATGGTAAAGGCTTGGATCGGAATCAGTAGTTTACATGCGGAGGAATGTGAATGGTCAAGATGGAATTTGTCCCTCACATTTGTAGAGAGATAATACTGGACCCCTCAATGAGTGGGTCTAAGAAATGTACGGCCCTATTGTATTGAAAGGAGTTTAAATTTCAATTAATAGACTACTCAAGAATCAAGAAAGTAATGGTCAAGAACAAGAAGTTGACATTATCCATGCCTCATACTTGACCAAATTATCGCGTGACAAAAGGGACGTGACATGATTGTACGATAGGTTGTATCATATCATTGATGGCCATAGGTAGTCGTAATGTCTTGCTAGAGGCCGCTTGCGACTTGTGGACTAATACAGTATTGGCCCATTGCCAATTTCATGTGGGCCTGCAAGGTCACACACAAGAATAGCCCAACACGAGCAAGTGTCCAGATTCATTGAATCTTAGATATGTCTAAGAATCAATGAATACAATGTTTTATCTAGGGAGGATATATATATAATGATTGCACCTAGTGCAAGTGAGAGTTTGTTGGAAATTATGCCCAAGGGGCTAATTAATATATATATATATCTAATACTAATTGATTTATTGTATCTCAGATTTGATTTATAAATATAAATCAATCATTTAATTAAATAAAGATATTGTATCTCATATTTAATTCTCAAATTAAATATATCATATATCTGATTTAATTTAAATTGAGATATAGTATCTTAGTTTTAATTAAATAGATAGATATCATTTCTCGGGTTTAATTTATAGAGATAAATTAAATCAGAAGGCTTTTGATTTGGATTAAATAAATATATTATATTAGATCTATTAGATAGATTTAATTAATGTATTTTTTAATCAAAATTCAAATTTCAAATTTTAGATCTGGCTTTTAATTCAGATTAAATAAATATATTATATTAGATCTATCAAATAGATTTAATTTAATATATTTAATCCAGATTCAAATTTTGAATTTCAAAATTAATAGAGATTAATTTTATATAATACGGTGATCAGTTTCATTAGAAATATGGAACTTTTATCGAGGGTATTAGTGAGCCACGAGAAAACCCTAGAATGATAGAGAGAGACGCAAGACGCACCGTTCGAGGCGCTAGCACGCTGTCGCGTCCGTGTTCGGAGTTGTTTGTGTGGATACTAGTAGAGGAAGCTGATTCGTGGAGTCGACTTCTACTGATCGAGAGGGTAGCCCACCAGTTCAAGGAGAACGAGACGCAGAGGAGTTCACTACAGGTATTATTCGATTCCTTAGCCTTGATTTAGACGATGGTTGAGCGATCCTCCGGATGGGATTCGTAGAATATTTTAATCCGTTGTGTGTACGGATCCCAACAATTATAAGCTATAATTTTGATCATGTAGAGTTTTAAAGAGTTCTTAATACTTATTAAAATGAGTTTTATGATAAGCTATAATAACTCTTCGGTTGTTTTGTTTTTACATTTCTCAATATTAATCAATTAAAATTGGAGCAAAGTTTTTTCATGTCAACAGTGATTTTACAGGCCCTTTTAGGAAAAATGAAAGAGGGATTAAGAAAATGGGGAAGGAAGAAAACCTGGTCTGAGGACCTAAGGTCCAAACCTCCTCCATATCCAATCTGACCTCGCTCTCGCCCCTTTAACCAGATTCGAGCTACAATCCTATTCCTATTTGGCATCTCAATTACTGACTGTGAGGCGAGGGCGAAGATTAACAGGGAGACGATCGGTAATCTTTTCCAGTGAGTACCAACTGAAGTGTTATTGTAGATAAACTAAAGTGTTATTGAAGTGTTATTTTAAAACATCCATTTTTAAAATACAAATCCCAAACTGTTATTTTTAGTTGTCTGCTCTCTCTCTCTCTCTCCCTTCTCCTCCTCTTTTGTTTGTTTTGTGTGTGTGTGAATGCATTGTGATATTTTTAGCTTGCAAATTAAATTTCTATTCTATGTTTTAAAAGCATAAATTGAGAAAAGTAAAAACAAAGCAACTGAAGAGTTATTGTAGCTTATTAAAGGAACTACAAATAATTTAAATGGTCATTATTAAAATAGAAACCCAAACTGTTAATTTCAGTTTTTATTATAATAATATATTATTATTCAAATTTGTATATTCTATATTATATGAAATTATAAGCTATAACTTTTATTATGTAGAGTTTTTAAAAAGTTATTAATGGTTAGTAAATTGATTATGGTTTTATAATAAGCTACAATAACTCTTCTACTTTTTTTTTTTTTTACTTTTCTCAATTTTAATCAATTAAAATTGGGGCAAAGTTTTTTCATGTGAATAGTGATTTTATAGGCCCTTTTAGGAAAAAGGAAAGGAGGGATTGGGAAAATGGGGAAGGAAGAAAACCTAGTTTGAGGACCTAAGGTCCAACCCTACTCCAAATACAATCTGACCTTGCTCTAGCCCTTTTAACTAGATTGGACCTAAAACCCTATTCCTATTCGGCAGCTCAGATACTGACGGTGAGGCGGGGTCGAAGATTGACAGGGAGACGATCGGTAATCCTTTTGGCGAGTATCAACTTATGAGTTACTATAGCTTATTATAGGAACTGCAAATAGCTAAAATGACCATTTTTAAAATACAAACCCCAACTGTTATTTTCAGTTTTCATTATCATAACATATTATTATTAAAATTTGTATATTCAAAACTACATGAAAATTATAAGCTATAATTTTGATTATGTAGAGTTTTAAAAAGTTCTTAATGGTTAGTAAATTGATTATGGTTTTACAATGAGCTACAATAACTCCTTAGTTGTTTTGTTTTGACTTTTCTCAATTTTAATCAATTAAAATTGGAGCAAAGTTTTTTTCATGTGAACAATGATTTTACAGGCCCTTTTCAGAAAAGGAAAGGAGGGATTGGGGAAATGGGGAAGGAAGAAAACCTGGTCCAAGGACCTAAGGTCCAACCCTCCTCCATATCCCATCTAACCACTTTCTCCCCCTTTTAACCTGATTTGAACTAAAACCCTGTTCCTATTCGGTGGCTCAAATATTGATGGTGAGTCGAGGGCAAAGATTGACAGGGAGAGAGCACGTAATCCTATTCGTTGAGTACCAACTAAAGAGTTATTGTAGCTTATTATTGGAACTACAAATAGCTAAAGTGGCCATTTTTAAAATACAAACCCTAAACTGTTATTTTCAGTTTTTATTATAATAATATATTATTATTATTATTAGAATTTGTATATTTTAAATTATATGACATTATAAGCTATAATTTTGATTATGTAGAGTTTTAAAAAGTTAATAATGGTTAGTAAATTGATTATGGTTTTATAATAAGCTATAATAACTCCTTAGTTGTTTTGTTTTTACTTTTCTCAATTTTAATTAATTAAAATTGGACAAAATTTTTTTCATGTGAACAGTGATTTTATCGGCTGTTTTAGGAAAAAGGAAAGGAGGGATTGGGAAAATGGCGAAGGAAGAAAACATGGTCCGAGGATCTAAGGTCCAACCCTCCTCCATACCTAATCTAACCTCACTCTCGCCCTTTTAACATGATTCGAGCTAGAATCCTATTCCTATTCGATGGCTTAGCTATTGACGGTGAGGTGAGGGCGAAGATTGATAGGGAGACAATCGGTAATCTTTTTCGGTGAGTACCAACTGAAGTGTTATTGTAGCTTATTATAGGAACTACAAATAGCTAAATGGTAGCCTATTATAGGAACTACAAATAGCTAAATGGGCCATTTTTAAAATACAAACCCCAAACTATTAATTTCAGGTTTTATTATAATAATATATTATTATTCAAATTTGTATATTCTATATTATATGAAATTATTATAATAATTTCAAGTTTCGTCACCATCTTGAATTTGGGCTACAACCCACATGCACTCCTTATTTATCATGAGGCTTCCAAAATGCCAGAAATTGTGGCGAGATTCATCCGTTTGGGTCCTTTACGGCCACCTATGCGATTCAAGAAAACCTAAGCTCGAAAGAATGAAAGTTTCATCACCGTCTTGCATATGGGTGAGAAGCTCCATACACTCGTTCTTTATAATGAGTATTCTAGAATGCTTAAGCTTGTTGCACGATTTCTCCATATGGGCATGAGACGACAACATACGCAGTGTGCGCTAACATGAGCCCAGAAGAATGAAGGCATCGTCACCGTCTTGAATTTGGGATGACAACCCACATGCACTCCTTCTTTATCATGAGCATCATAGAATGCCTGAGTTTGTTGCGGGATCCCTCTGTAGGGGCATTGATACGGTCACACAAGCGATTTACGTTGACTTGAGCTCGGAAGAATGAAAGTTTCGTCAGAATTTGGATGATGACCCACTTGCACTCCTTATCTACAATGAGGGTTCCGGGACGCCAAAAATCGCTGCGAGACTCACGCGTTTGGTTCTTTTACGACCACATACGCGATCTGGGCTAGCTTGAGCTCTAGAGAATGAACGTTTCATCACCGCCTTTAGTTTGGGCGAGAAGCTACAAACACCGTTGTTTATCAAGAGCATTCAGGAATGCTTGAGTTTCTTGCGGGATTCCTTCCTGTGGGTGGGCCTAACACGGCCACATGCGGTGTTTGCGCCAACTTGAGACTCGGAGAACGGAACTTTCGCCACCGTCTTGAACTTGGGTGACAACCCACCTGCACTCCCTCTTCATCCCGAGGATCCCAGGATGCTCGAATTTGTTGCAGGTCTCCCCCGTATGGGCATGATAGGGCCACACACGCAGCTTGCGCTCACTCGAGCCCGGAAGAATGACAGGTCCGTCGCCGCCTTGACATGAGGCGGCCACACACGCGGCCTGCGCCGACCCGAGCCCGGGGGAAGGAAGGCTTCGTCACCGTCTTGAATTTGGGCGACAACCCACACGCACTCCTTGTTTGTTATCATGGGCATCGTAGAATGCCTGAGTTTCTTGCGGGATTCCTCCGCAGGGGCACGGTGCGGCCGCGGAAGCGGCTTGCGCTGACTTGAACTCGGAGGGATGAGAGTTTTCGTCAGCGTCTTGAATGATGATGATGAGGGTTCCTGAACGCCAAAAGTTGCCGCCAGATTCGCCCGTTTGGGTCCTTTACGGCCAGATGCGCGATCCGGGAGAGCTTGAGCCACGAGGAATGAAAGTTCGGGCACCGTCTTGAACTTGGGAGGAAAAACCCACTTGCACTCCTTGTTCATCACGAGGACTCCAGAAAATTCCTAAATTGGTTGCGGGATCCCCCTCGTGTGGGCATGAGGCGGCCACACAAGCGGCCTGCGCCGACCCGAGCCCGGGGGAAGGAAGGCTTCGTCGCCGTCTTGAATCTGGACGACAACCCATACGCACTCCTTGTTTATCATGGGCGTCGTAGAACGCCTGAGTCCCTTGCGGGATTCCTCCGCAGGGGCACGGATGCGGCCGCGGAAGCGGTTTGAGCTGACGTGAGCTCGGAAGAACGAAAGTTGCGTCAGCGTCTTGAATGATGATGACGACCCACTTGCACTCCTTGTCTGCGATGAGGGTTCCGGGACGCCAAAAGTCGCCGCGAGACTCATGCGTTTGGGTCTTTTACGGCCACATACGCGATCCGGGCTAGCTTGAGCTCTAGAGCATGAACGTTTCATCACCGCCTTTAGTTTGGGCGAGAAGCTACAAACACTCGTTGTTTATCACGAGCGTCCGGGAATGCCTGAGTTTCTTGCGGGATTCCTCCGTGTGGGTGGGCCTGCCACAGGCACATGCGGTGTTTGCGCCAACTTGAGACTTGGACAACGGAACTTTCGCCACCGTCTCGAACCTGGGTGACACAACCCACCCGCACTCCTTCTTCATCCCGAGGATCCCAGGATGCTTGAATTTGTTGCAGGTCTCCCCCGTATGGGCATGATACGGCCACACACGCTCACTCGAGCCCGGACGAATGACAGGTCCGTCGCCGCCTTGAATTTGGGTTACAACCCACATGCGCCCCTTCTCAATCATGAGGCTTCGAGTTCTGTTTCCTTGTTATTAGTTTACATGAGATTGATGTATTCTAACGTATGTTCTCTAAAGGGTGTCCTCCATACAACAGGTGGCTACATGGTGTACACTACAACCACATTCAAGTATGCATTCGATTACAAACCATCTGACGTCTACTGGTATCCTTGGAAGCTTGCCCTTTATCTCTTTTCTTTTAAGGGTGTTTCTGATCGAAAACCAGATTAGTGCCATTAATTTAACAACTTTACACTCTGACTATAGGTGTACTGCTGATTGTGGTTGGATTATTGGGCACAGCTATGTTACTTGTGGACCCATACTTAATGGTGCAACAGTTGTCGTGTACGAAGGGGTAATACATTTAATTTGTTTTTGGGGCCAACTTGTAATAGGCTTTTAGTTTAAACACCGTGTAATTATTTATGTGCATGTGGTGTGGCTAAAAGTGCATCTTACAGACATGTTACAAGCAGAAAGAAACTAATCACTGACTCCAATTTCTTGAATTTAGACTAATACAACCTACAGAAATATTAAATAAACTTTGAAGCTCGCAGAAAAGAGATGGAATATTCAATGACCAACAATTTATTTTCCGAGTAAAATTGACATTAATGAACCTTACCACATATTTACTTTAGAAATCATTAAGCTATTTGTTTGGAGGAATAAAAAATATTACTGTGCATTCCACCATCAGTTTTAGTTTGATTTGGACTTCAGTCAAAAGTTGAGAGTCAAGCTATTGGTAAAGAGGTGCTTCCTTAGCAATCTAATGGAATTATAATTGTCTTATCTTCAGGCTCCCAATTATCCTGATGCAGGCCGCTGTTGGGACATTGTTGACAAATACTAGGTGACCTTATTTTAAACTGCTCCCACTTTGTTGCGGTCCCTCATGCGTGATGGTGACAAGGTAAGAAATCGTTCTCTTCTTACATGTGCATTGTGCATTGGTTTGTGAATTTAACTGTTTCTGGAGATTAATAATTTCTCTATATAAGTGACTGGCTTAGAAGCACTGTATATGCGTTTAATCAGTGCTAACAGGCTCGATATTTGTTTCGCAATCACTAATAGCTAAATATTTGTTCTTTGTTTCCTTTTCTTTCTCTTTTCATTTTCTGCCTCTTCTCAGGTCGGTAATTGAATGATTTGAATATAGATCGGGCAATGGATGTAGAGGGTGTGGAAGCGTACAGGGCTCCCCCAGAATTTGAAGAAGATACCCATGACCCCCACTTATTGATCTTAACGTGACGGACTCCCGGGAGCTTTGGCTCATTCAATTGCCTTTTGGAGAAGTAAGATTCTGCATCATTTCCTGCTTCTGTTGTCCCTATAAACTACATCCTTAGTCCCTTAGTGGTGCTTATGTGATATAATTAAGGGTCTTGGGTATAAAAAGGATTTGTCAGCAAGTTAGCTGATCTAGTGCTATGGAAACCATCATTTTTTGGTACAAAACCAGAAATGGTCATCAAAGGCGGTGCAATGGGCTAACATGGGTGATCCATATGCAAGCATCCCCGCACCTGAACCGGTAAAGTTTACCCATCTGACTACGTTTTTTTTTTTGCCCAAACATCTGACTACACTGAATTAGGGTTCTTTACTTTGCATCATGACTCGAGAGTACAACATGGACATAATGTGATTTGGAGTATTAAGCATATGCATGGTTTCTACTCATAAGACTCTTTCTTGCAAATTTTCTCTGGACATACTAAAATCTTATCCCCATTTCTGTGTGGTTGGTGCTCGCATTGATTTCTTCTTTTTCATGAAGGAAATTGATGTGGAAGCACTCCAAAAGGATCACTCTCCACCTTACATTGAGGAGCCTTTAGCCATGGAATTGGAACCACCACTGAGAAAGATTTGTCAAGGAGGAAGGCCTATGCTCAAGAGGTTTATGATTCTCCTCTGTGATGAGATTTTTTGCTTCAAGAGCTCAAGAAGATTTTGTCTACATGGTTGTCTCTTTCCCCCCTTCACTATATTGAATTGTTTGTGAAACTACTTGTTACTTGATTGCCTAAAATGAGTGTGGGGGGAGGGACTAAATCATTAGGGAAAGGTAGTTTTAGTGTTTTGAGAATCTGGTCTGGAACTGAATCTTTCCTGAACAATGCTTGATTTATGAATTTTTCTGCACTGCACTTTGCTAATTTTGAGATACACATGCAGAACCGAACTTATCATGAATGAATGAAGCAAGTACTGTTCACATATTGATGCCAGCTTTGTGGTTTGGTATCTGGAAAATCTGTATCATAAGTAGAATGTTCTTATGCATTGAAAATGGTTATGTGCTTGGTTCAGCCCTGTGTGAGTTAGTTTAGAATACACAAACCTTGATGGAAGGATTTGAGCTTTATTATCATTCATAAATTCAGTGTGCATACCCTACTTGATTCAATTTCCTCTAGAACTTGTCTTGCGTCTTAATCAAGGCCACATAATTGCACAAGAGTCATGAATATGATTGAGGCATTCTATTTCTTCACCCGTTTTCCTAAACACAAGCCATTTAAATTAATCCCTTGCCAACCCCATTGAGCCCTTCACTTTCATTTCTTCTTTACATATGCACTGAATCTGAATTATACACGAGACTATATGTGAGAAAAGGAAAATATATATGAGCGTATATAGAAAAAGAAAGAAAATGGGAAAAGCCAGAAAGAAAAACATGAAACAGAAAAAAGGAAAAAAAGGCAAAGAAAATGGGAAAAGCCAGAAACCAAAAAATGAAACCAAAAAAAAGGAGAAAAAGGCAAGGAAGAGAAAGGAAAAGCCATATGTATAGAAAGAAGAAAAGAAAAAAGAAGGCAAAGAAGGCAGAACAAAAAAGTATTCAAAAGAACAAAAAAAAAAATAGAGAAAAGGAAAAGGAGAGAACAAATTGTCCAAAGAACTCTTTCAGCTTATGAATATAATTTGAACCAATAGATTTATGCTTAAACATTGCTGTAGATGACAGCAAATGCTGAAGTTTTAGCCACTTGTTTGATTGTTTAATTATCGCTCATAACCTGTGTATATTTCAGATTATGTGCCATTCTTTTTTCCATTTCCACTTAGACCTTTTCAACATTACAACCAAAGCAAAGACCTCTTAGATTCATGACTTTAGTGTATAATGAGTGGTGGAGATGGTAGACACATTACAAGCCTATGGTAGGGGTTGGACTAGTGGAGGGGAGTGAAATTACCTTAAGAGAGGAATGTGAGGAGTGCAAAACAAGACCAAGTTGTGTTCTAAAGCATTACTCACTACTGGCTAGGCTAAGTACATGGACTATTTGATTTGCATTTGTACACTTTGCTTGTGATGTTAGTTGAAGTATGATATGCATTTTTTGATTTAAGCTTGCTACATTCTCACATGTGTATCTATTCGGTTTTGTATTGGATTTCCTTGATTGAATCTTTTTCTAGGGAGTGCAAAAGTGCAAGTGTGGGGGAATTTGATAAACCATTATTTTTATATGGTTAAGTGAGCATTTTTGTGGGATTTTAGGAAGAATATAGAGTATTATTTGCATAATTAGGCGTTAATAAGATAAATATCCATCCTTCTCTTTTCCTTCTTTCACTATGATGAGATTTTCAAATTTTTTCATTTGTTCTCTTTCATTTATTATTTATTACTTTTCTTTTTGCCATCCATTATTTGTTACTATTTGCTTATTATTTATTATTTATAATATTTGTTATTTATAATATTTATTATCCAAAAGTATTATTTATATTATAATACTTCTCATGGAGGTCTGTGTTTAACTTACCTGAGTTACTGTTTATTGATTATCGATATATGCAATTATTTGTTTATTAATCGCTAATTTCTTTTTATATCTTCTTCATGGGAAGAAACAAGATGATGCTGGAGTTATTGACTTGGACAAGACAACAACTATGTTGGAACCAGAGAAATCCAGTGGGGGTGGCCTCTATGTTCCAGGGAAAAATAAGGCTGTCTACATACCTCAAGAAAGAAAATCTGGTCTAGGTATACCCTTTATTGTTAATTTACTTTAATATTATGATGGCGCCTGAAAATAAGTATAGGAACTGATAGGAAAGAAAGAGAATTATTAGGAAGAGGAAACAAAAGAACTCATGGACCAGAACTTGTAATTCTAGAAAAGAGGAGGGAATCTGTTTTCTGAATAATACTTCTGATGATCATTAAGTCTGATGCCACAATACATAAATAGAGTGATATGATAAGACACAGAATAACTGAAAATAACTTCCTAAAACATAAAATAGCTGCAGGTAACAATTCCCATAACCGCTTAGAATATCTGACATTTAAATTAACTCCTTTCCCCATGCCTTTTTCTGTAATAAACCATCAAAGGCTGCTGGTCCCTATCTCGCTGGTTCCTATCATATTTATACATATATAGACACACAATGTATCTGTATGGTGTTATTAATAAATGATGTAACAGGATTGGATTTCCTTGTCAATGCAAAGCGGGAAAATTCTCAACTTGGTGTGGGATTCAAGGTGACTAATTCTATGGCAGCATATGCGACGGAGGAAGAAGGATCTGGGATTTCTTCTGTTGATGAAGAAAGATCCATTAATACAAAGAAGCATGCTGATAGGAGATACCGTGCTGTAAATAGTGAAACGCCACAATCAGGTATTTAAATATCTAGGTTTGTTTATGCATATTGTGGAGAAAAATACATCAATATGAAGAGGCATGTTATGTTCTGCATATTTGATTTGTTTTGGATTTCATTATTGTTATTGTGCAACTGTATGCCTTCTTATGAGTAATCTGTTTCTTTTTTTGTTCCATTCAAATATTTCTTTTTCCAGTTAAATACTAATATTAAAAAGTTTCCTTGATTTTTTGTGCAGAAAGTTTGGTGACTGAAGATCAGTATAGGTCTCAGTCAAGCGAGCATATGGGTTCACGTGGCAGATATGACCATGAATATGATAGAAAGAAAAACAGATGTGAATCTTCCAGGAGAACACCAGGTGTGTAAAAGCTCTGCCCTATTTTTATTTTGTTCTCTTTTTTGTTTTTAAAAAACTTTCCTGAGGAAGTTCTGATTTAATCAAAATTCTGAATGCTGCCAAGTAAATATCATTTCATTTTTTTCATTCCTGTGAATATTGCGAATAAGAATGCCATTGCCAATAAATAATGTTTAATATTCAAATGGTATGATGTTTCAAATCTTGCAAAAAGTTTGGTGACTGAAGATCAGTATAGGGGTCAGTCAAGTGAGCATATGGGTTCACGTGGTAGATATGACCATGAATATGATAGAAAGAGATACAGATATGAAGGTTCCAGGAGAACACCAGGTGTACAAAATCTCCGCTCTATTTTCGTTTTCTGTTTTTTGTGTTAAAACATTTTTTCTGAGGAAGTTCTGATTTAATCCAAATTCTAAATCCAGCCAAATAATGCCATTTCTTTATTTCCATTCCTGTGAATATCACGAATAAGCATTTGTCATTGCCGATGAATGATGTTTAATATTCAAATGGTATGTTGTTTCAAATCTCGTAGGCAGGTCTGACTGGGATGATGGTAGATGGGAATGGGAGGAGACTCCACAAAGGGATAGTGTCTCTTGTTCTTCTAAGCGTCATCAACCTTTACCTTCACCATCCCCCCTGTTTGTTGGTGCCTCACCTGATGCACGATTAGTTTCTCCATGGTTGGGGGGTCATACTCCACATTCAACCCGTATGTTATTTCGTATGTTCTAGTGAATGTCAATGGTTTTGTTTTGGGATTTCATATGAATGACTCAACACTGGTCTTTATTAAGTAATTTTAATCTAATTCATCACTGTATACGATGCAGTTGCTTCATCTTCTCCTTGGCACCATGTATCTCCATCTCCAGTTCCAATACGTGCTTCTGGATCTTCAGTCAAATCTTCTGGAACCAGGCATAGTGGAAGGTCCCATCACCCAACCTTTTTTCAGAAAATTCAAAGTCATTTGAGGTATTCTTCACTCCTAGTTTCAGTCATAAATGATTTAAAAGTAATGATGGTTGCTTACCTTCACTGGTCTGCTTTCTTTAACTGTATTGTTAACTTCTATTCTGTTTGTAAAGGATGAAGTTGCGGATAATGCCAATTTGGGTGAAGAGAGCCGCTATGAGATTTCTGAAAGCATGCATCTAAAGATGGAATATGATGCCGACCGAGCATGGTAAATAATATTAGTTCTGGACAAGCTTCTTCTTCTTTGTTGATTAATATGCTGTTGTAGTTGTTTGTTTGGTGAACTTGAATGCTTAATAGTAGCATATGTTGAATGAGTGGTAGCTGTTAAATTTTCCTTCATTGGCTAAGTCTCAATATTGACTCTTGATTTTTAGCTAAGGTGGTCCTGCAAATGTCAGGCCTCATATGGTAATGCATGGTCACCCCCCCTCTTTTTTCCTTTCCATTACTTCCATGTTATCTAATTCATATGATTCCCTTTGTGCAGGTATGATAGAGAGGAAGGGAGTACATTTGATGCAGATAACTGATCAGTTTTTCTGGGGGATGAGGCTTCCTTTCAGAAAAAAGAAGCAGAGTTGGCCAAAAGACTGGTATTTGTTAAGAACAAGTTCTTATATAATTTAAAAGGAAGGTTCCTGAATTAGTTACCTGTATGTTGCTTCCAATTCCTATTGGATTATTTAGGGTCATTGCTACATACCAGAAGTAGAACTAGTAAATAGTTTAGAAAGCATATGAAAAAGTTTTGCATTTTTATAATATGTCTCATAATGATCAATAACACAGGTTCGAAGAGATGGGACTAAGATGTCCCTTGCTCAGAGCAAAAAGCTGTCTCAGCTCACAGCTGATACTGTTCAGCGGGAGGATCGACAACTGCTGAGATCAGGAGCTGTTAGAGGTATAGAAGTTCAGACTGAATTTGATGATGAGGAAGAGCGCAAGGTTAGTCTTCTCGTACATGGTATGACCACTTTCTGACAAATTTTAATCTGAACTGCTGTGGATGGTTGATTATCTTTCCTATATATTTTATTATCTTGCTTTTGTTGGTAAAACAGATACAAAGCCGCCTTTCCTTGATGGAAGAGTTGTTTTTACAAAGCAGGCAGAGCCTATAATGCCAATAAAAGATCCTACATCTGATATGGCTATCATTTCTCGCAAAGGATTTGCTCTAGTACGAGAAGTGCATGAGAAGCAAAGCATGAACAAGTCCTGACAGAGGTTTTGGGAATTAGCAGGATCAAAGCTTGGTGATATTCTTGGTATGGAAAAAACGGCAGAGCAGGTATTTTGTCTTGGGAATTGATATTTCTGTTTTCTCTTATGTATTACAAATTGTGGTCTTATTATTTGAATGTACTTCTTGCAGATTGATGCAGATACTGCTGTAGTGGGTGAACATGGCGAAATTGATTTCAAGGAGGATGCCAAGTTTGCCCAGCATATGAAGAAGGGATAAGCTGTGAGTGAGTTTGCAATTTCAAAAAGCATTTCTGAGCGAAGGCAATATTTACCCATATTTTCTGTGTGTGAAGAGTTATTAAAGGTTAGCTAGCCTTTTTTTATTATTTTTTTAATTTTGTTTACTTGATGACTATCAACTTGGTTGCCAACCTGCAAGTGCTTTCATAGCAAACACAATATTAGTCCATATGTGATGAGTTTCATTATATTGTCATGATTATTTTTGTTAATTGTGTTGCTTTCTGTATATAGTCATGTTTATTATATTATAACTTGTTCTGGGTAATGCAATGTACAGGTAATTCGTGAGAATCAGGTGGTGGTGGTGGGAGAAACAGGCTCTGGGAAGACAACACAGTTAACACAGGTTTGGCTTTCAATTGTCATACCTTTAGTTTTGCAGCCTCCACTCTCCAAACAAGAGAGAGAGATATGAATAGGTTTATCGGAATTTGTTTATGCACTAACAGTAGAAATTTGATATTTTTCCATTGGACAGTATCTGCATGAAGATGGCTATACTAAAGGTGGTATAGTAGGCTGCACCCAACCAAGGCGTGTGGCGGCTATGAGTGTTGCTAAGAGAGTCAGTGAGGAGATGGAGACAGAGTTGGGTGATAAAGTTGGCTATGCCATACGTTTTGAGGATGTAACAGGGCCAAATAGTGTTATTAAGGTAGTTACTATCTTATTATTTGGGTATGTGATTATCAATTCCTCATGCTCTGAAGTCTAAACATTGTGGTGTACTTTTGCAGTACATGACCGATGGGGTACTTCTTCGTGAGACACTCAAAGACTCTGATTTAGACAAGTATCGGTACGGAAATTCTGATTCAAATAATGAAAAAATCTCCCTTCTAGATTTATGCTCCATTGTTCTGTGCTGTAAAAACTGTTGCTGATCTTCAGGATTTAAAATAGTGCTGGGTTGTTGTCATGGATGAAGCCCATGAGAGGTCACTAAGCACAGATGTTCTTTTTGGAATATTGAAGAAAGTGGTTGCCCACCATCTTGATTTCAAGTTAATTGTCACGTCTGCAACTCTAAATGTACAGAAGTTTTCAAACTTCTTTGGAAGGTAAATTTGAATCCTTAACTTTGCATGTTTCCTTTGGATAATCTTCTCTATCCTCGATATTTAACTTCTTCATATCTCCGTTTATACATGAATCTGAAATTATTCATTTCTTTGCTTTTCTTTTGCCTTCGATTTCCCCGAACATTGTCAATTATTTGTTTTCGGTAAGGGAGGTCTGTCATATATTCTTCTTTGTGTTCTTCTTCATATTCTTCCTCATATCTCCGCATATATTATTATTTGATTTCCCTGAACATCTTCTTTGTTTATGGAAATTTATAGATGCAAAGAAAAAATTGAATTGAGATAATGATATAAATCAATATCTATTCTTTAACATGGCAATAATTAAGCACATCTCTTGTATCTAGTCCATTTTCCTTTTGTTCTGCTGATTAGTACAGATATATAATGTTAACAGAAAAATAAATATGTCTGACTTACAGGATTATGTGCCCCGTCATGAAAGTGTTGCTCCCAAGCTGAACTGGCAGATGGAATAGCTGGGTTATCCTGATGAAGAGTATAAAATTTCGAGGTACTAAGGTTTTTTTCAAGTGGACGGAAGATGAAACCTGACAGAAGTGACTTTGAAAGTGGAAGAAGCTAATTTTTAGAATTATTCTTACTAGAGTCTTAGTAAAAATGATTTTTACTAGAGTTTTTGCCAGACAAGAGTCTGTTTTGCTGGGTCTAGTGAATCATACATATTGAATATGGAATCTGTATTCATATTTCAGAGCTACAGAAATGATACCTATTTATGTCATAGTTCTGTCATGAATTATATTATGTACAAAGTGTTTTTTTTTCCTTCCTTTTTCAACTTTTTTTAATTTTTTTTATGCAGGTTAATAAATTAACTGTTATTACTTCCTTTTTTATTTCATGCTTTTAGTGCATATATAGCAAAGTTTTATCTCGCTCGGCGGACAATATTTTGGTAATATCAAAATCAAATCTTTTACCCATTCTTCTCTCTGCATGGCATTATGTTTTGCTAAAAATTTTAATGTCATTCTCTTAATCTTCACTTATACTTGGGGAGAATCCTTATTACTGTTAATATATGCATTCAGAGTATATTTTTTATACATGCTACAATATGCATTCAGAGTACTTCCACATATATGCTTTTCTTGGTACAGCTTCCATTGTTCTCTTCTCAGGTATTGCATGAATCCTCACGAGATAAGACAAGGAGAAGAATACACCGTAAGTTATTTACTTTGTTGGGTATATTTTAAGACATTATTTCTCTTTTTTTCTTATCTGGTAGTGACTGCCTATTTCTTCCTTTTTACCTCAGCTCCAATATATGACATGGAATGTATCTGATATTTTTATTTGACTGCAGGAAGCGATGGGAAATCCTGATCATAGTGCAACCTCTGGAGAAATGGCCATGTATCGTGCTAACATCATCATCCTTAAGAAGGTAATATGCTCCTGCTATCATTGTGCCTTCAATTCCTTCATGCATAGATTATTACATTTGCTGCCCTTGTGTGAAGTTTAGTGTTTTAGCATGCAAAGAAGGTTCAATCATTTGAGATTTCTAAAAGCCAGAGAGTTTTCCAGTAGTTATTTGATTCAATTTTCATTTATTAATTCCCAAGGGTTAATGATTTGTCTAATTCAGATTACTTGCTGCTAATCAATCAAAGTATGGCATATGCGCACTCTGAATTGATTGGAGAAACATGCATGTGGTGTTGGCCTCATTGACACTTCAATATATCACTTTGGAGACATGCTTTTCTTGATTATTGTGATAGGTATTTTGTAGAAAGATTGAAGAATTAAGAAGAATAGGAGAATGGGAGAAGAAGAACGGATAGAATCAGAGAAGGGAAGTAGCCAACAGTACTGTTGTACTGAAATTCATTCATACACAATCTGAAAATCATACATCAATTAGCTTTAGATTTCCCTTATATAGGTACTCCCTTCAGCCTTCTGTCATTAACTGCCATAACTGTCATAACAGATCATAACTGACTCTGACGGTATTATCACTGATCCTAAACTCTCATTCATCTATCTAATTCCTAAACTACCCCTCTTATCTTGTAGCCTCATAGACTTAGTATTGTGCTACATATCTAATTGGCCTTATAGAATTATCATGCCATTTAATTCCCAATTCCTAACCCTAATACTATTATCTACAACTTACATAACAATGCCCCCCCTTAAGAACCCTTGTCCTCAAGGGTCAGCAAGGACAAACTCTGGAAACTGATTCTGGAAGCTGTATAATAAAACCGATGTAGCTTCCTCTTCTGGTAAATTCTTCCATTTTACCAAAATTTCTGTCACTATGCGGCCTTTTCTTCTGCCCACACGTTTCTGTAATATTTGTTCTGGTTCCTTTACTGCTGGCGGTTCCGGCCAATCTAGTGGCGGATGGCGTGGTCTTACCGATGGATCAGGGCACAATTTCAGTAAGGATATATGGAATGTATCATGTATCCTAGTGTCCTCCGGTAAATCCAGTTTATATGCGACCGGACCCACTTTCTGTTTGATTTGATAAGGACCAAAGAATCTAGGAGCAAGCTTTTGATTTCTTCTTGAGGCTGCTGATATTTGCCGATAGGGCTGCAATTTAAGAAATACCCATTGTCCCACCTGAAATTCCCTGTCAGTTCTGTGAGAATCAGCCCTTTGCTTCATCATATTGATGGCACGGTGTAAGTGATGCTTAGCAGCCATCAATGCCCCTTCTTTAGCAATAAAGGATCGGTCAACAGCATCTACCACTGCTGTTTTAGGCAAGTATGGGCTGTACAAAGCTGGTTTCTGCCCATATAGGAGTTCATAGGGTGTAGCCTTCGTAGAGGTATGATATGTGGTATTATACCACCATTCCGCAAGTGCCAACCATTTAGACCAGTCCTTGGGATACTCCCAACACATGCATCTTAAGTAAGTCTCCAAGCACCTATTTAGGACTTCAGTTTGTCCATCTGTCTGTGGGTGGTAAGAGGATGATAATTTCTGCTCTATTCTCAACACTTTCAAGAACTCTTGCCAAAAATGGCTGATAAAAAGAGGATCCCTGTCGGAAATAATTTCTGTTGGAGCTCCATGTAATTTATAAACCCCATCTAGAAATTGCTGAGCTAAATGAGAGGTTGAAAAAGGGTGAGATAGGGCTACAAAATGTGCATACTTAGTTAGCCTATCCACCATAACCCATATAGTGTCTTTCCCATTTGACTTGGGGAGACCTTCAATAAAATCCATTGATATGCTCTCCCAAACCTTATTAGGAATAGGTAAAGGTTGGAGAAGTCCTGGGTAAGCAACTGTCTCATACTTGCAGTGAGCACACACATCACATTGCTTAATAAACTCCTTAATATCAGTAAACAGATTTTTCCACCAAAACAGTAGTTTAACTCTCTGATAAGTAGCATGGATACCTGAATGTCCTCCCAAGTACGAAGAATGAAGCCACTCCAGAATTTTCTGTCTTAAGATAGGTATATTTCCTACCACCAATCGAAGTCCTCTTCGTAATAGGCCATCCATCCAAGAGAATTTACCTTCTCGTCCACTGTTTTGCTGAAGTTGTTGAATCAGGTCCTGTAATTCAGGATCATCTACCCAACGTTGTTTAATTTCCAGTAGCAAATCTTCGGAACAAGTGGAGAGTGTAATCTGAAATAGTTGCATTTTAGGCATTCTTGAGAGGGCATCAGCTACATTATTGTTAGCCCCCTTTTTATATTGGATCTCATAGTCATACCCCATTAATTTGGAGATTCAATACATCTGAAATGAGGTTTTGAGCTTCTGGTCCAGCAAGTATTTCAGGCTTTGCTGGTCTGTTTTAATCACAAAATGTCTGCCCTCCAAGTATTGATGCCAATGCTCCACTCCTTGAACCACAGCAAGTAATTCTTTTTCATATATTGATAACCCATGATGCCTTGGAGCCAATCCTTTGCTGAAAAATGCCAACGGTTGCCTTCCTTGCATCAGGACAGCACCAATTCCAGTGGAACATGCATCAGTTTCCACTACAAAAGTCTTGGAAAAGTCTGGCAAAGTCAGTACCGGTGCTGAGCATAAAGTTTGCTGCAATTTTCCAAAAGTTTCAGCAGCTTCTTTTGACCATTTGAACTGGTCCTTCTTAAGTAGATCTGTTAAAGGCTTAGCCAATATGCCATTGCCCTTGATAAATTTTCTGTAGTACCCTGCTAAGACAAGGAATGAACGGAGCTGTTTCAAGGTGGTTGGTTCAGGCCATTCAACAATAGCCTTGATCTTTTGGGGATCGGTGGACACACCCCCATTTTCGATGACATGACCAAGGTACCCTACTCTTGTGGCTGCAAATGTACACTTAGATTCCTTAATGAAATAATGATGATGTCGAAGAGTAGAGAGTACTAACCGTAGGTGCTCTAGGTGTAAGGTCATGCTAGAGCTATATACAAGGATATCATCAAAGAAGACTAGTACACACTTCCTCAATTGGTCTCGAAAAATGTTGTTCATCGCTCCTTGGAATGTTGCTGGTGCATTTGTCAGGCCAAAAGGCATAACCAGCCACTCATAATGGCCAGAATGAGTTCTGAATGCAGTTTTGTAAGTGTCTTAGGCTCCATTCTGATTTGGTGATATCCAGCTCTAAGGTCCAGCTTTGTAAACCACCTAGCATTCTTCAACTCATCCAATAACTCATCAACCAAGGGAATAGGATATTTATTTTTGATAGTTAGTTTATTCACTTCCCTGTAGTCAATGCACATTCTCCATGAGCCATCTTTCTTCTTGACTAACACTACCGGGGAAGAAAAAGGAGATGAACTCTCCTGTATGACCCCCATCTCTAGAAGCCCCTTAACTTGCTTTTCAATCTCATCCTTTTGTATTGCCGGGTAGCGATAGGGTCGTAAGTTAACTGGATCAGCTCCTTCTTTAAGGATAATAGGATGATTATGATTCTCTCAAAGAGGTGGGAGTCAAGTAGGTTCTGAAAAGACATCTCCAAACTCCTTTAGTAATTGTTTGACACGACCCACAGCTTCTTCATTGCTGTTAGTGAGTGAATAGGTAGCATCTTCACCCTTTTCTAAAGAATGCAGAAGAAATAATTGGCTTCCTTCAGCCATCGAATCATTAAGTTTGTTGATCACCTTACAACTAGAAGGAGGTGTCGGTTTCAAGGTACATAAGGAACCCTTATACAAAAATGTCATGGACAGATCATCATAGTCCCAAGAAGCATGATGAACTACTTCCTGCAACCAATGTAATCCCAAGACAATGTCATATGTCTTGATTTCCATGACCCTCAAGTCAAACGCAAAGTCCAGTCCCTGCATCTTCCATTTGAAGCCCTTCCACACTCCATAAAGTTTCAGTTTTGCTCCCCCTGCCACTTCAACTTCTCCCTGGATGTTGGAGTACCTTTCCATCCAAGTTTCTTAGCAAGTTCATAGTCTAGATAACCATGAGAAGCCCCATTATCAATTAAAATATGTACTGCCCGTTTTCCTACAAGTCCTTGGATTCACATAGAGATGACTCCCATTGACCCCTGCATTGCATTGAAGAGAGATCTGGAGGCATTCATCTGTTTCTGGTTGATATTCCTCCTGGTCGGCTTCATCATCAACAGGTGGTGTTATTTCTCCCTCTATATCATCTGTATTCAGTTCAATTAATTGGATTTGCATCCTTTGGCGTTGGGGGCAGGTATGATCCTTAGAGAAAGGTTTCCTACAGTAAAAGCACAAATTCTTGGCTCTTAATTCATCCAAATCATCCTTGTTAAAACCCGATGATCTCTGGTTCGTGAATTGCCCTGTTTTTGCTGCATATGTGGTCGACACTCCTGACTTATTTGATTTGCCCCAAGTTTCCTTATTTCTGGATGACCCATTGCCTCCATAATCATTGGGCTGCCATTTGGAGGGCCCTGCGAGAGCCCTTTGATTTTTCCCTTGAGATTGGTTGTTGTAATCAGTGAAATGGCGCCTAGGCTATCCCTTACTGTTCTCGATATTATATTCGAAAATTTTGGCAAGTCTCCTGGCTTCAGATAATGTTTGAGGACAATGGAGTCGTACTTGCTGAGCACAATCGCTTAGCAAGCCTTCAATATACGCCTGGACAACATGATCCTCTCGAAGCCGTAATTTGCAGCGCAGTACATCAAAGTCATCGTTATAATCATCGAGAGATCCTGTCTGGTATAACTTCTTGAAATCTCCCATTGGAGACTCAAACGGAGATCCAAAACGAGTGCGCAGGGCATGTTTGTATTCAGTCCAAGAAATGGGTCGACCTTCTTCTTCTTCCATATAGGCTTGGTGCCATATATATCCCTTTTCATCCAGGTTCACGCTGGCCAGTCGCACCTTCAAGTTATCAGGTGTTCCGTCGAGATCGAAGTAACGTTCACAATTGTAAATCCATCCAAATATGTCCTGACGCTGGAATCTTGGAAAATCCATCTTTGTTAAACGTGTCGGAGGTGTATATTCATCTCGTGGCCTGTGAAACCACGATGCTCCTGTTGGTGTCGCTCATTTGGATTCAGGTTATTCTGGTCATTCCCTGCATGTCGATCCCGGTCTTGGTTTCTAGTCAGTAATGCGACTTGATCTGTTAAAGCCTGTACCGCCGCTGGTAGATTCGCGAACCCCTGCAACGTATCTTCTATGGTTTGAAACCTTGCTTTAGTGGGATCATTTACTGTATTGACCGAAGCTTGCGAGCGGGTTGTGGCCCCCATACTAACCGACAAATAATCGGTTAAGCCAGAGAATTCTCACCGCTTCACAATCAGAATAATTCGCACCGCCGAAATGCAAGTCTCTTCGGAATATAGTGCGCCGGCGACCCTGAGTTATCCTGTCGGTGGAGTGGGTCCCAATCAGTATCTTATGATGAGTCGGCGCAATCCCAAAAAAAAAAAGTGTTGACCATCAATCTTGGGTGATTCTTGAATTAACGCTGCGATTCGGTGAGTTGCGACTTTGCGATCAGTTCCTGGAATTTGTCGGCCCTTGCACCCTGACCACTGATAGAACCTTTCGGAATGAATAACCAAATGCCCACTGAATAACCCGTCTTGAATACTCTTGCTGGTCCTAATGCTGCTTTATTGTTTTTGGGTGGTTTTTCTTTGTAAGTAAACCGAACTGTAAGGAGAGAAGAGGGTGCAGTCTGCGATCAAGAAACAGAGAACAACGGAAACAGACGAGAATCGAAATCCTCTGATACCACTGATAGGTATTTTGTAGAAAGATTGAAGAATTAAGAAGAATAGGAGAATGGGAGAAGAAGAACGGATAGAATCAAAGAAGGGAAGTAGCCAACAGTACTGTTGTACTGAAATTCATTCATACACAATATGAAAATCATACATCAATTAGCTTTAGATTTCCCTTATATAGGTACTCCCTTCAGCCTTCTGTCATTAACTGCCATAACTGTCATAACAGATCATAACTGACTCTGACGGTATTATCACTGATCCTAAACTCTCATATATCATCTATCTAATTCCTAAACTACCCCTCTTATCTTGTAGCCTCATAGACTTAGTATTGTGCTACATATCTAATTGGCCTTATAGAATTATCATGCCATTTAATTCCCAATTCCTAACCCTAATACTATTATCTACAACTTACATAACATATTGTTTTTGCATACACTAGTGGGGCCATGATATCAGTGAATAAGCTGTTTAATTGCATTGGCTATCACTGAGTGAGCCATCTCATTGCATAGGTTATTATGTGCATCTTACTATATTATTTGTAACAACTTTTTCTGAATGTATCCAAGTCGGTGGGTATCCCAAATCTGTATGTACACATTTGAACATAATGTATAGTAATGTTGCTATAACATAACCTGAGATGCTTGAATCTTGGTGTGACATGAATAGCAATACTTTAGGGACTACACTTGTGTAACTGAATCTCAATGCACATGACGTTAACTTTAGGTAGTGAGATAACTATTTTTCATTGGTTGATTTGAAATCCAATTCTTTTCTTTATATTTCTCTCTGTTTTTTTTTCCAATTTCTTCATAATTTGGATGAGAGGAAGGTGAAGATTTGCTTTTATGTTATAAAATTGATGCATTGCTAAATCTCTAATAAAACATCCCATCCTAAATCTGTCTCGCAATTTGATTACTGAGAAAAGTTATTATTGGTCGTAGTCTGATATGCCTCACAATCTCACATCATATGTTGTGTGATGTAGATATTTGGATTCTCTGGTACTATTTCTATGCTTACTGAACTAGATGTTAGATAATCTTTTTTGAACGAAACAATGGTACTTCTATATTAAAACAAGATATAAAATCATTGTTATAAATATTATTTATATGGATGTCCATTGATTCATTCTAATCAAGTTGATTCATTCTAATCAAGATCTACTTAGTTGCATTTAATACTTTTTTCTACTTGGCTGTCTAAGCCAACGAACATGGTCTCCAAGTTTGCCCATAAATAAAAGTATTGTACAAGCATTGAACACACATAAGTGAATAAGAATTACTCTCCTCTTTCCCTCTTACCTTTATTCTCATAACACGTTATTAACATGAAAGCTCCAACGAAAGTATGATCTTTTCATAGTTTCCTTCACAATTTCATCTACCAACTTTTACCCTATCTTATTTGATCTATTGAGGATAATCTGAACCACTATATAGAATTAAAAAAACACTTTTATCGAATGTTATAAACATCAGATTCCATGACTAAAATTGGAGATTGTTATTGTTTATAGTTTTTATATCTTATATCTCCTTTTCAAGTTCTTTTATGTTGTTATTTTAGTGTGGCTAGAAATCATACCCCTTTGATTTCATATTTTGGAATTATATGGCCAGAAGTCATATTGCTTTAATTTCTTATTATGAAATTGTACGACCAGAAGCCATATTGTTTTGATTTCTTATTTTGATATAATATGGTCATAAGTCATATTCCTCTGATTCCCTATTATATGGTCATAAGTCATATTCCTCTGATTCCATGATGTGTATCTTATCCGAGCAGTTATTTGTTATGGCCTATATCCAGGAATTTGCTGTTATGGTATGCTTTAGTTTGTTTATGTAACATAGTACATATTTTATTGCAAAGACCCTTCTCCTAACTATATGCATTTGTCTTATTTTATGCATAATTATGCAAGACTATGATATTGGGTGAGCATATATATCATGTACTTGTTATGTTGCTCTTACTAATAACCACCAATACCTCTGCACATTGTTTTCCCCCCTTTTTTGGCAGTTCACAAACTTGTGGCTTTCCTGATTCTGTATCATGCTTTGTTGATTCTTTATCATGCTTTGTTCAGGTCAACAATAAGAGAAGATTATTCCCCATGCCGTATCATTGTTTACTGGGGAGGCCAGTTAAGGAGGGGAGTCTGGAGACCTAGAAGGTGATGAAGATGAAGACATTGTGGAGGAGGAAGAGGATGATGAAGCTGAAGACGAGGATGATGATCACAATTAGGACAAAGAAAAACCAAGAGAAAAAAGAAGATACTTAGGAACTGATATATGCTGATTTCAATTGTTTGAGTGTCAAATCTTAATTTGTTGTGTTGTGCTAGATTTTTTAGCCTATGATACCTCTGTTTTGGTAACAGTGACCATTTTTGAATTAAAATTATGTTATTTCTGCTAGTAGCTTGCTCCAAATTGTGTTCATAGCCATAGGGCTGAGTATCTAGCTATTTCACATTAGGTACCATTTTCTTTTAGTTGTGTATGGAAATTTGTTGATAACTCAAATAAACAATTTCTCCCTCCTTTTAAATTGGGTTATAATCTTGGTAGGTTCTGGCACAATTTACAGAGGTGACTAGTCTCTGACTTTGATAAGATTGGGATTTATGATCCTTTTTGTTTTTTCTCTTGGTCGGAATCCACAGAACTTTTATTTATTCTTCATTCTTGGAAGAGCGATGAGCTACTTCGAGGATGATGACAACAATTAAGACGAAGAACAAAACAAGAGAAAAAAGAAGGTACTTAGAAACTGATATATGCTGATTTTAATCGTTTGAGTGTCAAATCTTAATTTGTTGTGTTGTGCTATTGTGTGTATTGTTGGATTTTTTAGCCTATGATACCATTTTTTGTCAACAGTGATCATTTTTTAATTAAAATTATGCTTTTTCTACTAGTAGCTTGCTCCAAATTGTGTTCATAGGGCTCAAAATCTAGCAAAATTAGTCGCAACTTTCTTTTAGTTTTGTCTATGGAAATTTGTTGAAAACTTAAATAAACGATTTTTCCCTCTTAGACATCGCTAAAAAAATAGCGTATTGACCCTGAACTGTCACATTTGCTAGCACTTGCTTCAATCTATGTTGCAATTGCTGGTTCAAATTGCTTATATTGATAAACTTACTTGCTGAGAGTGCCCAATTCCATACTCAATTCCATCCATGCAATTTGATTTGAAGGACGTGTGTGATTTTGCTAGAGTGCGAAGCGCAGCACTTGACAATGCTTCTAATGGAAGCCATACTTGGCAAGATGCTCATAGGTTCGATCTTCAATTGCCTGGATCCCATATCAATTGTTCCTGTTGGAAGGACGTAAGTTGATCTTGCTTCATACAGTTGTGATTTTTCCAAAGCTAATCCTCCTTTTTGTGAAAGGTCAATTGAAATTTACTTTATTCCTCACTTGCTTTCTATTTTACATGAACATGCATCATAACTATTAATTTTGGCATTTATTTATTGTTTCAATTGTTTAAACACCAGATTCAATTTCCTTAAGACTCTAGATGTCATAAAATCTTCCTGGCTTAGTTATTTTCTTATTTGTATGAAAATGCATGGGTTTATGTGGGAATGTGCATCTGGAGAAGATTTAATGGCGAGTAATAGTCTGTGCTTTTTTCTTTCATTTTCATTTTGCCTTGTGATTATATTATATGTTTTGGGTGTTTTAATTTTAATTTTTCTTTTTTAATTATTTATTTATTTCTTATTGTGGGTATACCATTCTTCTCTCTACTGTTTGAGTTTTTATGGTCCACACTCTAGTACTCCTCTATCCTGTTTACATTGCATCTTGCTTGGAAGACTCTTATGTGTTTCTGTCACTCAATTATTTATCTTTCCTCTAACAAAATTCTGTCGGGTGCCATTACCTCTGTCCTTATAGTATATTCTTTGTTTTTGGTATGAGGTTCCATAACCTTTATTTTTATTTGTTCTTTTGTTTTGTTCCCTTTTGGATGAAAGTTTCATTACCAAAAGGAGAGAAATTTAGGTATTACTTTTTAATGAAGTTTGCCTAAAGCGTAACTATACATGATTGGCCAATTTAATTTTGTTATTTTTTTTATTGTTACACAGATTATTTTGCATTTTACCATTCTCACTTGTACTAATTAGATTAGATATTGATTTATTTATTTTCTTTGATAATATATTTCTGTTTTTTATTTAATGTATTGAACCTTCCCTCTGCTTTATGATTTGATCTCATCTTCCATTTATTATTTTTATTTATATACATATTCTTGTATGAATTTTTTATTGATAAATGAAGTAAATATTATTTATTTTTTAAGAAATTATATATAGTATTTATTTATATTGCATGAAGTTTTTACGGTTTTAATAGTCTATCATTTTGACTTGTTTTACTTGTTACTTATTTTCTTTCTAACAATTTATTTCTCTTTACTTATTTTTTTTATGTATCTTGATGTATAATCGAATTTTAATGTGTCTAATTTCTTTCTTTTATTATTTTGATAAATAAAATACAATTATTTTTATTTATTTTTATCTTTTCATTTGAAATTTTTATTTTTAAATAATAGACATATTATCTATCCTTTCAAATATTGTAATGCTTTTAATAATTTATCACCGCCAAATTTTTTTTGTTTGATGTTTTTTTTATGCATTTTTTTAATACATTGATTACATTGATTTAGTTTATTTCTGTTATTTATATTGTTTATTTAATCATTTTAACTAGATCTTTCATTATTTATTAAATATTTACTATTCATTCGTTTATTTATTTATTTATTTTATTGTTATACAGATTATTTTACATTTTACCATTCTCATTTGTACTAATTAAATTAGTTGTTTATTTATTTCTTTTTTATTTGATAATATATTTCTTTTTTATTTCATATACCTTTATTCTATGATTTCATCTCATCCTCCTTTTATTATAATTTATTTATATTTATATTTTCACGAATTTTTTATTTATAAATAAAGTAGACACTATTTTTTATGGAATCATTTCTAATATTTATTTATAATGCATCTACATGTAGTTTTTACGGTTGATAATTTATAATTTTGACTTGTTTTATTTAGCTTTTATTTTTTTTCTTTTTAACTTATATATTTTTTTTGGTTTACTTATTTATTTATTTATTATGTATAATTGAATTTTAATGTGTTTGATTTTTTTTTTATATTTATTTTTAACAGTTTGGTTTGACTTTTTATTTCTAAATGAAATACATGTTATTTATGCATTCAAATATCCAAATATTGTAATGTTTATTAATAATTTCTTATTATTTTCTTTATATTAATAATTTATTATTTACATGTGTGCCTCTGAATTTTGTTTGTTTGTTGATTTTCTTATACCTATTTTTTTTATATATATTATAGTTGTCATTCTCACTATGTAATTCATTATGTTTATTTATTTATGAATAATCATTCTTTAAACTAGACTTTTCATTATTTATTAATAATTTATCATTCCTCTACATTTTAGCATTCTCACTTCACATCACTCCACACTTCTACTAATTAGATTAGTCATTCATTCATTTATTTTCTTTGATAATATATTTCCATTTTTGTTTAATATATTAAGTCTCTTTTATAATTTGATGCCATCCTCCCTTTATTATTTATTATTTATATTCATATTTTCACATGATTTTTTTATTGATAAATAAAGTATATATTATTTATTTTTTTATGAAATTATTTATACTATTTATTTATAATGCATGTAGTTTTTACGGTTAATAGTTTATCATTTTCATGTTTACCCTTAAAAAAATTGTTTGCCTTTATTTTTTTTTTTGTTTGATGTTTTTATTTATGTAACTCTGTTTATTTTTTTGCATATTTTTTTTCTTGTCATTCTGTTTGCCTTTAATGTTTGTTTGATGCTTTTCTTATACATATTTTTTTGATACATCGTCATTCTCACTGTCATTACCTTTTTTTTTTTGCTGTTATTTGTATTGTTTATTTATTTATGAATAATCATTCTTTAACCATACCTATTATTTATTAATAATTTTATCATTCATTTGCCTCTATTTAGTTTTGCTTATTTGTGATTTTTTGTTGTGTTGTGTGTGTGTTTATTAATAATTTATCATTCATTTGCCTAATTCTATTTAGTTTTGTGTCTGTTAATAATTTGTTTTGTTATTTATTTTAGCTATATAGATTGTGTGTGTGTGTGTTCTTTTATATTTTATGATTCATTTGTTGGTCTCTATTTAGTTTTGTTAATTGTTTTATTTTGTGTGTATTTATTTATACTCGCCTCTACTTAGTTTTGTTATTTGTTTTATTGTGTGTGTTTGTGTTTATCAATAATATATCATTCGCTTGTTTGAGTGTGTTTGCGTGTTTGTGTGTGTATGTTTCTGTGACTTATTGTTTGTGTTTGTGTGTGTTTGTGTGTTGTGTGTGTTTTTTTGTCGCCTCTACTTAGTTTTGCTATTTTGTTATTTTGTTATTTGTTTTATTGTGTGTATTTGTGTTTATCAATAATATATCATTTGCTTGCCCGAGTGTGTTTGCGTGTTTGTGTGTGTGTGTGTGTGTTTCTGTGACTTATTATTTGTGTCTGTGAGCTTGTGTTTGTGTGTTTTGTGTCTGTGTGTGTTTGTGTGTTGTGTGTTTTTTTGTGTGTTTGTATTTGTGTGTTTTTGTGTTTGTGTGTGTTTATGTTTGTGTGTTCATGTCTGTGTGTATTTGCGTGTGTGTGTGTTTGTTTGTGTTTGTGTTTGTGTGTGTTTGTGTGTGTTTGTATGTGTTTGTGTGTGTCTGTGTGTGTTTTTGTGATTGTGTTTGTGTGTGTGTCCGTGTGTTTTTGTGTTTGTGTTTGTGTTTGTGTTTGTGTGTTTTTGTTTGTGTGTGTTTGCGCTTGGGTAAGTGTGTTTGTGTTCGTGTGTGTGTGTGTTTATTTGTGTGTTTTTGCATGTGTGTGTGTTAGTGCTTGTGTTTCTGCGTGTGTGTACGTGTGTTTGTGTTTTTCTGTATGTTTCTGTGTGTGTTTTTCTATGTCTGTGTGTTTGGGTGTGTGTGTTTGTGGGTGATTTTGTTTGTGTTTTTGTGTGTTTGCATGTGTTTTTGTGTTTTTGTGTGTGTTTGTGTTTGTATGTGTCATTGCGTGTCTGTGTGTGTGTTTCTGTATGTGTTTGTGTGGCTGTGTGTGTGTTTTTGTATGTGTTTGTATGGGTGTTTTTCTGTGTCTGTGTGTGTTTGTTTGTGTGGCTGTGTTTGTGTTTGTGGGTGATTTTGTTTTTGTGTTTTTTTTTGTGTATGTGTGTTGTTGTGTGTGTGTTTTTGTGTTTTTACGTGTTTGTGCGCGCACGCGCGCTTGTATGTGTGTTTGTGTATGTGTATGTGTATGTGTATGTGTTTGTAAGTTTTCGTGTGTTTATATGTGTGTGTTTCTTTGTGTGTGTGTGTGATTTTGTTTGTGTTTGTGTGTGTGTTTTTGTATGTGTTTTGTATGTGTGTTTGTGTTTGTGTGTGTGTTTTTCTGGGAGTTATTGTTTGTGTTTGTGTGTATGCGTGTTTGTGTCTGTGTATTTGTGTCTTTGTTTTTTTGTGTCTGTGTATTTGCATGTGTGTGTTTTTGTGTTTGTGTGTATGTTTTGTTTGTGTGTATGTGTGTGTGTGTTTGTTTGTTTTTTTGTGAGTAGTTGTATGTGTTTGTGTGTGTGTATCTGTGTTTGTGTCTCTGTATTTGCGTGTGTGCGTGTTTTTGTGTTTGTGTGTTTGTATGTGTGTGTGTGTGTGCGTGTGTGTTTGTCTATGTGTGTGCTTTGGTCAGTGTGTGTTTTTGTGAGTGTGTTTGTGTTTGCATGTGTGCGTGTTGTTCTGTGTGTGTGTGTCTGTGTTTGTGTGTGTGTCTGTGTGTATTTGCGTGTGTGTGTTTGTGTTTGTATGTGTGTTTTTTTGTGTGTTAGTGTTTGTGTGTCTGTTTTTGTGTGTTTGCGCTTGCGTGTGTGTGTGCCTTTTTGTGTTTGTGTTTTCGCGTGTGTGTGTGTTTGCGTGTGTGTTTTTTTTTCTGTGTTTGTGTTTTGTGTGTCTCTGTGTGTGTGTTTACGTGTGTATGTGTGTGTTTTTGTGTGTGCGTTTGTGTTTGTGTTTGTGTTTGTGTTTATGTCATGTGTTTTTGTGTTTGTGTTTGGGTGTGTTTTTGTTTGTGTGTTTGTGTTTGTGTGTGTGTTTGTGTTTGTGTGTGTGTGTTTTCTGTGACTTATTGTTTGTGTTTGTGCGTGTGTGTGTGTTTGTATTCATGTCTGTGTGCCTGCGCGTGTGTGTTTGTATGTGTGTTTTTTTAGTGACTGTGTGCATGTGTGTGTGTGTTTTTGTGTTTGTGTTTGTGTGTGTTTGTTTGTGTGTATGTGTGTATTTGTTTTTGTTTGTGTCAGTGTGTGGTTGTGTTTGTGTCAGTGTGTGTTTTTTTCTGTGTGTTTGTGTATGTGTTTCTGTGTGTGTTTGTGTTTGCGCGTGTGTGTGTGTTTGTGTTTTTGTGTGTGTGATTTTGTTTGTGTTTGTATGTGTGTGTGTTTGTTTGTGTTTTATGTGTGTGTGCATGTTTTTTTTTTGTGAGTTATTGTTTGTGTTTGTGTGTGTATGTTTGTGTTTGTGTCTATGTGTGTGAGTTTGTGTTTGTGTGTGTGTTTATTTGTGTTTGTGTGTGTGTGTGCGTGTTTGTGTGTGTGTTTGTGTTTGTCTTTGCGTGCTTGTGTGTGTGTCTGTGTGTGTTTTTCTGTGTGTTTGTGTATGTGTTTGTGTGTGTGTTTGTGTTTGTGCGTGTGTGTTTGTTTGTGTCTGTGTGTGTGTGATTTTGTTTGTGTTTGGGTTTATGTCTGTGTTTTTGTGTTTGTGTGTGTTTTTCTGTCAGTTATTGTTTGTGTTTTTGTGTGCGTGTGCGTGTGTGTTTCTGTGTGTGTCTGTGTGTGTTTTTTCGTGTCTATGTAGTTGCTTGTGTGTGTGTTTTTTTTGTGTTTGTGTGTGTTTGTGTTTGTTTGTTTGTGTGTTTGTGTTTGTGTATTTGTGTGTGTGTTTTTTACTGTCTATGTGTATTTGCATGTGTTTTTTTGTGTATGTGTGTGTTTGTGTGTGTGTGTGTTTGTGTTTGTGCTCGTGTGTGTGTGTTTATTTGTGTATTTTTTATGTCTATGTGTTTTTGCATGTGAGTATGTGTTTTTGTCTGTGTGTGTGAGTGTGTGTTTTTTTTGTGAGTTATTGTTTGTGTGTGTCTGTTTGTGATTGTGTCTGTGTCTGTGTCTGTGCGTGTGAGTTTGTGTTTGTGTGTGTGTTTGTGTCTTTGCGTGCTTGTGTGTGTGTTTTTCTGTGTGTTTGTGTGTGTGTATGTTTTTGTGTTTGCGCGAGTGTTTGTTTGTGTATGTTTGTGATTTTTTTTGTGTTTGTATGTGTGTGTGTGTTTGTTTGTGTTTTTGTGTGTTTGGATTTATGTCTGTGTTTTTGTGTTTGTGTTTGTGTGTGTGTTTGTGTGTCTGCGTGTGTTTTTGTGTGTGTGTGTTTGTTTGTGTTGTGTGTGTATGTTCTTGTGTTTGTGTGTGTGTTTTTCTATCAGTTATTGTTTGTGTTTTTGTGTTTGTGCTCGTGTGTGTGTGTTTATTTGTGTATGTCTGTGTTTTTGCATGTGAGTGTGTGTTTTTTTCATGAGTTATTGTTTGTGTTTGTGTGTGTCTGTTTGTGTGTGTGTCTGTGTGTCTGTGTCTGTGCGTGTGAGTTTATGTTTGTGTGTGTGTGTTTGTGTTTGTGTCTTTGCGTGCTTTTGTGTGTGCCTGTGTGTGTGTTTGTGTATGTGTTTGTGTGTGTGTGTGTGTGTTTGTGTTTGCGCGTGTGTGTTTGTTTGTGTCTGTGTGTGTGTGATTTTTTTGTGTTTGTATGTGTGTGTGTTTTTTTGTGTTTGGATTTGTGTTTGTCTGTGTTTTTGTGTTTGTGTGTGTGTTTGTGTTTGTGTGTGTGTGTGTGTGTTTGTGTGTTTGTGTGTCTGTGTGTGTTTGCATGTGTTTTTGTGTGTGTGTGTGTGTGTTTGTTTGTGTTGTGTGTGTGTGTGTTTGTTTGTGTTGTGTGTGTGTGTTCTTGTGTTTGTGTGTGTGTTTTTTTGTGTCTATGTGTATTTGTATGTGTGTGTGTGTTTGTTTGTGTTTTTGTGTGTGTTTGGGTTTATGTCTTTGTGTTTTTGTGTGTGTTTTTCTTTCAATTATTGTTTGTGTGCGTGTGTGTGTGTGTTTGTGTGTTTGTGTTTTTGTCTCTGTGTGTGTGTTTGTGTATTTGTGTGTGTTTTTTTTCGTGTCTATGTGTATTTGCTTGTGTATGTGTTTTTTTGCGTTTGTGTACGTGTTTGTTTATTTGTGTGTTTGTGTCTGTGTATTTGTGTGTGTGTTTTTTTGTGTCTATGTGTATTTCCATGTGTGTGTTTTTGTGTTTGTGTATGTGTTTTTGTTTGTGTTTGTGTGTTTGTGTGTCTGTGTGTGTTTGCGTGTGTGTTTGTGTGTGTGTGTTTGTTTGTGTTGTGTGTGTGTCTGTCTCTGTGTGTGTGTTTGTGTTTGTGTGTCTGTGTGTGTTTGCGTGTGTGTTTGTGTGTGTGTGTGTTTGTTTGTGTTGTGTGTGTGTTTGTATGTGTGTGTTTTTGTGTTTGTGTGTGTGTGTTTGTGTTAGTGTTTGTGTGTCTGTGTGTGTTTGCGTGTGTGTGTGTGTGGTTGTGTTTGTGTGTGTTTGCGCTTGGGTGTGTGTGTGTGTTTCTGTTCGTGTGTGTGTTTTTGCATGTGTGTGTGTGTTAGTGGTTGTGTTTGTGTGTGTGTGAGTTTGTGAGTCCGTATTTGCGTGTGTTTGTGTTTGTGTGGGTGTGTTTCTGTGTGTGTTTTTCTGTGTGTTTGTGTCTGTCTTTTTCTGTGTCTGTGTGTGTGTGTTTGTTTGTTGGTGATTTTGTTTCTGCTTGTGTGTGTGTGTGTGTGTGTGTTTGCGTGTGCATTTTTCTATGTGTGTATGTGTGTGTGTTTGCGCGTGTGGGTCTGTGTGTGTTTTTTTCTGTGTTTGTGTGTGTATTTTTCTGTGTCTGTGTGTTTGTGTTGGCGTGTGTGTGATTTTCTTTGTATTTGTGTTTGTGTTTGTGTGTGTGTGTGTGTGTCTGTGTATTTGTGTGTTTTTTTGTGTCTTTGTGTATTTGCATGTGTGTTAGTGTGTGTGTTTTTGTTTGTGTGTATGTGTGTGTGTGTTTTGTGAGTTATTGTTTGTGTTTGTGTGTGTCTGTGTTTTTGTGGTTATGTCTCTGTGTTTGTGTTTGTGTTTTTTTGTGTCTGTGTGTATTTGCGTGTGTGTATTTTTGTGTTTTGTGTTTGTTTGTGTGTGTGTGTGTGTTTGTGTTTGTGTTTGTATTGTGTGTGTGTGTTTTTGTGCTTGTGTGTGTGTGTGTGTGTGTTTGTGTTTTTGTTTTTGTGTCTGTGTGTGTTTGTGTTTTTGTTTTTGTGTCTGTATGTATTTGCATGTTTGTGTGTGTGTTTGTTTTTGTGTTTGTGTGTTTGTTTGTGGGTCTGTGTGTGTGTGTCTTTGCGTGTGTGTGTCTGTTTTTCTGTGTTTTTGTGTGTCTTTGTGTTTGTGCGTGTGTGTTTTTCTATGTGTGTGTTTGTGTGTTTGTGTCTGTGTGTACCTTCGTGTGTGTGATTTTGTGTTTGTTTGTGTTTGAGTTTGTATGTGTGTTTTGTGTTGTGTTTGAGTTTGTATGTGTGTTTTTGTGTTTGTGTGTGTCTGTATGTTTGTGTATGTGTGTGTGTTTTTCTGTGTGTGTTTGTGGGTGATTTTGTTTGTGTTTTTGTGTGTCTTTGCGTGTTTCTGTGTGTGTTTTTCTGTTTGTGTTTGTGTTTGCTTGTGTATGATTATATGTGTCTGTTTGTTTGTGTGTGTGTTTGCATGTGTTTTTGTGTGTGTGTGTTTTTCCGTATGTTTGTGTATGTATTTGTCTGTGTGTGTGTGTTTGTGGGTGATTTTGTTTGTGTTTGTGTTTTTTTTGTGTATGTGTGTTGTGTGTTTGTTTTTGCGTGTTTGTGTGTGTTTTTTTCTGTGTGTGTGTTTGTGTGAGTGATTTTGTTTGTGTTTGTGTGTGATTTTGGTTGTGTTTGTGTCTGTGTTGTGTTTGTGTGTGTTTTTCTGAGTTTGTGTGTGCGTGTGTTTGTGTGTGTATGTCTGTGTTTTTTTGTGTCTATGTGTATATTTGCATGTGTGTGTTTTTGTGTGTATGTGTCTGTGTGTGTTTTTCTATCAGTTATTGTTTGTGTTTGTGTGTGTTTGTGTGTTTGTGTTTTTTCGTGTTTGTGTGTATTCGCATGTGTTTTTGTGTCTGTGTGTGTTTGTGTGTGTGTATGTGTTTGTGTGTGCGCGTGTTTGTGTGTGGTTGTGTTTGTATGTGTGCGTGTGTATGTTTTTGTCTATTTTTGTGTGTTTGTGTTGTGTTTATTTGTGTGTTTTTTCATGTGTGTGAGTTTGTGAGTGCATGTTTTCGTGTGTGTCTTTGCGTGTGTTTTTCTGTGTTTGTGTTTTTATGTTTATTTTTGTGTATGTGTGTTGTGTGTGTGTTTGTGTGTGTCTTTGCATCTTTGTGTGTTTTTCTACGTGTTTGTGTATGTATATGTCTTTGTGTCTCTGTGTGTTTGTATGTGTGATTTTGTTTGTTTGTGTTTGCGTGTGTTTTTGTGTCTGTTTTTTCTGTGAGTTTGTTTGTCCGTGTGTGTTTTGTTTGTCTGTGTGTTTTGTGTTTTTGTATTTGCGTGTGTTTTTGTGTGTTTTTCTGTGAGTTATTTTTTGTGTCTGTGTGTGTTTTTTTTGGTGTCCATTTACGTTTTTTTTTTGTGTGAATGTGTTTGTGTGTGGCTATTTGTTTGTTTGTGTGTGGTGTATGTGTGTTTTTGTGTGTGTGTTTGTGCGTGCGTGCGTGTACGTATTTGTTTTTCAATGGTGACATTACAAACAAGACTTTCTTGACTATGTTAACGTTAATTCATTTGAGCCTAGCCTAAAATAAACATTTCCCAACAGCTAATACTATTTACACTCACAAACCAAGCTTCTTTGATCTCAAAAATGTGGATAATCCCTTGCGCAGAGGCATGGAGACTTGCTGCTGATTCTTGGCCTTCTTTTGCTTCTGCTTCTCTTTCCTTTCTCTCTCAGCCTCAACCTGCGCCTTTTTTAAGTTCTCCATCTCTTCCATAGCTGTTTTTTCTTGTTTCTGTTTCTTTCTGTGCTCCAACAATGATGTATCAGACTCCTTGACAGAGAAAAAACATGGGTCCCAACTCAGCCAACCACTGGGGCTCCACAGCTGTAGCACATTGCATGTACTCTTTGGTGGTCAGAAGTAACTCATCTTGGCCAGTCATGAAGACAAGGATGTCACCTGGTGGGCTGGTTATATGAATGGTCATGGCCTGCTTTACTGCAGCTTCAACATAGTCTTCACATGGAGTTTTACTCCATAATATATTAACAGGAAATGTTCTCCCAGGAATGTTGAATATGGGCACACTGCAAGGACAACCGAAATTAGTTTAACTGACTGAGTTGATCCAAAGGAAACACGCAAAGTTAAGGATTCAAATTTACCTTCCAAAGAAGTTTGAAATCAAGACGGTGGGCAACCACTTTCTTCAATATTCCAAAAAGAACATCTGTGCTTAGTGACCTCTCATGGGCTTCATCCATGACAACAACCCTACACTATTTTAAATCCTGAAGATCAGCAACAGTTTTTACAGCACAGAACAATGGAGCATAAATCTAGAAGACAGATTTTTTCATTATTTTCAATCAGAATTTCCATACCGATACTTGTCTAAATCAGAGTCTTTGAGTGTCTCACGAAGAAGTACCCCATTGGTCATGTACTGCAAAAGTACACCACAATAATAAGATAGTAACTACCTTAATAACAGTATTTGGCCCTGTCCACACGCCTTGGTTGGGTGCAGCCTACTATACCACCTTTAGTATAGCCATCTTCATGCAGATACTGTCCAATGGAAAACTATCAAATTTCTACTGTTAGTGCATAAACAAATTCCGATAAACCTATTCATATCTCTCTCTCTTGTTTGGAGAGTGGAGGCTGCAAAACTAAAGGTATGACAATTGAAAGCCAAACCTGTGTTAACTGCGTTGTCTTTCCGGAGCCTGTTTCTCCCACCACCACCACCACCTGATTCTCACGAATTACCTGTACATTGCATACCCAGAACAAGTTATAATATAATAAACATCACTATATACAGAAAGAAACACAATTAACCAAAATAATCATGACAATTGTGTCTGTGTGTATTTGCGTGTTTGTGTGTGTGTAAGTGTTTGTGATTGTGTGTTTCTGTGTTTGTGTGTCTGTGTTTTTCATGTGTTTTTGTGTTTGTGTTTGTGTTTGTTTGTGTGTGTTTGCGTGTGTATGTGTTTTTGTGTGTGTGTGTGTATTTTTCTCTGTTTGTGTGTTTGTGTTTGTGTGTGTGTGATTTTGTTTGTGCTTGTGTGTGTGTTTGTGTGTGTGTGTGTTTATATGTGTATGTGTGTGTTTTTGTGTCTGTGTGTCTGTTTGTGTGTGTTTGCGTGTGTATGTGTGTGTCTATATGTGTGTGTTTGTGTGTGCGCGTTTGTGTCTGTGTGTGGATTGTTTTTGTGTTTGTGTATGTGTTTTTTTGTCTGTGTGTATTTGCGTGTTTGTGTGTGTGTAAATGTTTGTGATTGTGTGTGTCTGTGTTTTTTTGTTTGTGTGTCTGTGTTTTTGATGTGTTTTTGTGTTTGTGTTTGGGTGTGTATGTGTGTAGTATGTGTGTGTTTGTGTGTGGTTGTGTTTGTGTTTCTGTGTGTGTGTTTGTGCTTGTGTTTGTGTTCATAAACATTGATGTTGATACCTAGATACTCTTTTTCATCATCAATTAAAAGGTGAAAATTACTTCTTAAACCTCTTGCAATATAAGACAAAAATTGAGCTAGTACTTCACAGAATGTGAATCATTCCTTTTGATCTCAACCATGTGCTAGGCATTTTCCCATAAACATTTGAAAGTTTCATCATCAAGCCCACTTTCAAAGTCTGACTCTCTCTGGCATACAATTTGAATTAGAATAGCATCAAGAGAATGTTCTAGGAAAGAAGTAATACGTCCCTTGAAAAAAAAAAAAATCTCCACAGTGCATACTGATGAGAACTACAACACAGTAGCTTGCTCCTCATCTTTTTCATCATAGAAATATTACTCTTTACTGCAATATATTTTTATTTGGGTGGCAAGGTGTCAGCATCTCATAGAAGAAGTTTTATCGAATAAAGAAAAAGGGAGGAGGGAAACAGAAAGGTGGATAAGGCATTCTTCTTATTTATCTAGTAGAAAGAAATTTTCATAAACATATTGATCTTTCTCAAATTTGTTGAAGAGGCAATTCATGAAAGCCATAGTTACACCAAAGGAACATGAAACAACCATATCCTAAAGCACATAAAAACAAGAATAACAAAAAACTTCAAAACTCTGGCGTCAAAGATTTGCTAAATACTTCAATAAAGTATACTCCTATGGAAACACCAGCAAGAAAATACTTCGGTACTAATTATAAGACATATTTAACCGATTTTGGGAAAATTAAGGAAGGAAGTTAAATTGGTTAATTTTACTCATTTTCATAAAATTCCCTTATATAAATTTTCAATGACATTAACATAGTTCATTAACCTAAAATCTTCCTTTTCATATTTTGTAATTGAAATGATGGTCTTGCTATAATACATATATGTATATGTACACACATATGTATCTATGTGATGTACACACATATATCTACCCCCAAAACACACATACACCCCTGAGATACACACACATATATCTACACACAAATACAAACCCCCACATCTACCCTCACACACACATGTACACATCCACACACATACACACACACATATATATATACATAAATACACATACACACACACACACACGTGTGTGTGTGTGTCACATATATAGCACACACGTATATACATAGACACACGCGCGCGCGCGCGCACACACACACATATATAATGCGTGTGTATGTCTATATGTGTACATATATAGATATATGTGTGTGTCTATGCATATGTGTGTGTTTATATAAATAGGGGTGTTTTAGGAAAAATTTGACAAAAAATTAAATTTTGTCCTATAATTAGGATCAAAACCAACTCCCAAATATTGTCCTATAATTAGGACCGGATGGAGTATATAAAAAGGGAAAATATGTACCAAAATAAAACTTAAAAGTAATGAGAATCTAAAGGTACACCTTCATGAATAGTATACAAGTTAGTTGGATTTGTGTGTGAATGGACTCCTCTTTTACTAAGTCCATATCTGATTAATATCGCATTGATAGAAGAATGCAAAGAGGATGCTGCAAATCACCCAAAAAACATCAAATAAAAAAATGCAGTAGTAAAACAGGGAGATAAAAAAAATCCTTTTCTTTGGACAATCAAGTATCTACTATAGTACTGGCACTAATTTATGTTCAAGTATTGTTAGGTCCCAAGTGGGGTTATACTTTCATAGCATGATTTTTCACATCCGCAAGACAGGGCACCACATCTATTCATTCTTGAATGGACGCAAATAGAAAATTTATGCACCCATCACGTAGAAATAAGTCCAAAGAATTAAGCACCAAAGACTAAAGTTATGGTTCACAAGAGGCTTAAACATGCAATTAGTTGCGCAGGAGGAGAAATTGATACTTGAGAGTATGACCATATTACTGATCCATATTATCAACCCCACCCCCAACACCCCTCCCCCCACCAAAAAAAAGGAAACAGAAAAACAGAGGATAACACCAAAAATGCAAGATATAATGTTAAATTATTCAAAGCAAGGAAAAATTACAACCATATAAACGACTTCTCCTTTTCTTTCCAAACCCTGTTTCTATATTTACATAAAACGTTCAGCAGCAGATTAAAACAAATTTTCCTTGATTAATATTACACTGATAGACGAATGCCAAGAGGATACTTCAAATAACCATCAAAACATTAAACAACAAAACAAAAGTGTAGTAGCGATACACTGAGACAACCAAAAGCCACCTTCTAGTATCCTCAAGAACATGGATCAACAATCATTTAGTATCCAGTCCAGTACTACAAACTAATCCACGTTTAAGTATTGGCAGATGCCAGATGAGGGGCTGCATAGACAACAAATTACACAAATAACACCTTGTATGCATCCATCAGGTAGAAATGTGTCCAAAGAAATGAGTGCTTAGGCTAAAGCTAAGGTGTACAAGAGGCTCAAAATTAGTTGAGCAGGAGATGCTCAAGAGTTTACACTTGAGAATGTGACCATGTTACTAATACATATTATCTGACAAAAATAGAAAAATGGATAAGATGGGAAGCCATAATCTTCTGCAGAAAATGCTGAATATAAACTGATGGGTATCTAAGTGGGATGAGAAACCTTACCCTAAAAGCAGCGGTTAAAATGAGAGAACAAACCCACTTAAATACCGCATTAAGCATCCCATATTAATCAATATGGGGCTTCGTATTACACAATACCAAGTATCCATAATAAACATTATATTATTTAGAGCAAGGTTAAGTATCCATCCTAAACATTATATTATTTAGAGGAGGGTCCATTTACAACTATACAGACCTCTTTTTTCATGCCTTTCCAATCCCAATTTTTCTTTGACAAGATGAAGTCATTTTCCCTTTTCTTTTGTTTTGATCAAAATAGTTGACTTTTGACTCCAATGCAGTATCATTTATGTTGAAGTTAATGCTCTTAATTAGTTTAGACAATTAAGCATCTAAGTAACACTCAAGTATATAAAACAAGTATCATTACCAGAAACATTCGTCATAGGTCCAACTAAACACATCAGCCTTGTTTAATTAATACTTAGACCAGGAAAAACTACACATAAACAAGAAAATGTCAAAAACAATAAGCACATAAATGAAAATTTTTAAAACAGTATTTTGGCATTTCAAGATGAGAAAGCTTAGTAGTAGTACACATGAAAAGAGATAAGCATTAAAACCTAAGCCATTAACCCTTCAATTTAGAAAATATACTTTTTTCCCTTAAGGGTTTACCAAGGCAGATGAAAAGAAGTACAAACCTTCAGTGTTTGGGTTACGAGGGTATTGTCGTGAAAGGAACGGAATCAACCGCTGCTGCAATATCCTTGCCACCATGGGAATACTACTGCTAAGAAGTGAGCTATTTCAGGGTTTATTTCCTCGTTTGAGATTAATAAATCCCTGATTCTGTGGCTTTTTGACCTGATTATGGTAAGAAATAAAATACAATAAAATTAATGAATCTCTGAACTTTGAAACTAAAGCTGAGTGACGGGGAGCCAATTTAAACCCTATAAACCCTAAACCTATTCTTAGGCAGACATGTGGCGCCACCTAGGCCCACAAAATCAGATATTTTGGCTGCCGCTTAATGATGGTTCTTGGATTTACTAGGTGCAAACGTTTATCCAGTGGTTAAATAGTGTCCTAAGGGTAAAATAGTCATTTTGTGTTACTTTTTCTTTTAGATAGTGGGACCCACCTTGGCATCCCATTATGGCATCATTTATTGAAAACTCGATTGAACCCAAGAAGGGGGGTGAATTAGGTGAAGATGAAAATTTTAAACCTTTGAAAATCTTTCTGCAATTTAATAAAATCAATTTGAATGATAATAGAGAATTATAAAACTAAGGGCAATCATTAAACACATTTGCTGGAAATAAAAAGGATTAAGAAAGAGAATTGCAAACAGTGAATTATCCTGGTTCGATCCAATCCTTGACCTACGTCCAGTCTTCAAGCTCCACTTGATATTTCCACTATCTCCTTGTTTAACCAGGCACAAGAGACAGGCCTTTACATCCCACAAGTTTGTCCAGGCACTTGTGCAGCCTTTACAATCTCTAACAGAGACTCTCCCCTTACAACCCATAAGGATACATTCATTTTCCCACCCAAGGTCACCCAACCTTAAGTATCTCTTAGAAAATAGAATGTTTACAATGTGTCTTCTCTCTAAGAAGTAAATGAATGATCACTCAAGTGCATTACAACTCATTTCACTCTCTATCTATAAACTGATAAAACATTGAAAAACAGAGAGTGTAGGAAGCTTCAGAAATTTGGCATTATGACAGCATCATCTTTTTCCCATGCCTTCTGCGTTTTCGAATCTGGTTCTATTTATAGATGAAGATGTTCTGAATGTTGTGAATAGAGCCGTTAAGAATGGAACCGTTGGGAATATGATAGTTGAAAAAAAATATAGCTGTTGGAATGCTTTTTCACTTGACAGCTCAGCAAATTGATCTTCATGGAATCCTTCGTTTGATCATCTAAAATTTGTCGACAAATGATGTAAATGATGTTAAGAAGTGTTACAAATCATTTAGATAAGGATTTGGATGATTTAGATCAGATTCAGGATTTTCGCAACGATGATTTTTTTGATCTGAAGAAAATATTGCAGTATTGACTTGGATACTACGGTATTTAGGCTATCAGGCAACTTCAAATTCGTCTCTGTCTGTCTGATACTCAAGTATTGACTTACATACTTGAGTATTGAAGAACTCTTAACGTTCATTGCTCTCTGTCTGAGCTTTACTCGAGTATTCTCTTGTATACTCGGGAATTCAAGTTGTTCTGGCCCTTGGTTGCTTTCTGACTTGATATTGCTTCTAATTTAGCAAACCAATTATCCCCATATAGCTCTTTGTATCTCTTTTCCAATGCAACAAGAATCAAATCAAAACTCGTTGGATTTTTGTCTGTTATGATCCAGAGAATGAAGATTCATCTTTACCAGCGTTTTCCAACGTCTTGAATTGTCAGTCAATTTTTGAGGACCATATCTCTTTGTTCTAATATTCATTTTTGTTGAATCAAGTCTTGATGGAAATCCTTATGAGTCTTTTTTCCAATGCCACTGATTTCAACTCAATCCGATTTGTAGATCGTGAGTTATACTCAAAATATTGAAGTTTGGTCTGATGTGTGGCGTGAATATTTGATCCAACTTTCGAAATTCAAAGCTCTCTGATCTAATTTTCTTTGAGTATGAAACTTTGTCAAGATGACGCATTGGATGTCTAGTTTCATACAAATTTGATTTCACCTCAATCCGATCTCTGGTGTAAGAGATATCATCGAATTACCAGAGCTTACCCAATTTGATCGTGAAACAGAGGTAAACAGAGTTGCTGAAAGAGCTGGATACTCGAGTATTGAAGTGCATACTCGAGTATTGTCGGGTTCAGAGGCGCGAGAGAAGTTGAAAATATCCCATACTCGAGTATTGAGTCTCATACTCGAGTATTGAGTTCCAGACTAGAGTTTTTGACTTGGAAACTCCAGTTTCTCAAACTTGAGTTTCCCAAACTCCAGTTTTCTCATCCAGAAGTAAATTTCTGCAGTAAGCTTGAAACTCGAGTTTTCTCTTCTAGAATCTGATTTTTTCCTTCTTTAACTCTAAATTGACCCATCCAACTTCCATCTTCCATCATCTCCCATCTTGATCATTCTTCATCATGAGCTCATTATTTTCTGCAAGTTCTTCAATATTTTCCCTTCTTCTTGAACTTGACATTTTCTTCAATTTTCTTCTTGAACTTGACATTTGAGCTGATATTGATATTCTCATTCTCTTCTTCTTAATTATGCTCAAATTTCTTCGATAACTTCTTGCTTCTTTACCAATTCTTCTTTCTATCTTCTCATCTCTTAATTATTCTCCAGCATATTCTTTCTCTCATTCAGTACTTCTTTATAGATCTTCTTCTTGACCATTCTTCATAAATGATCTTCACATCTTTAATTCTACATTAAATTCAAGAATTAATCAATGAAGATAAACATATTACTCAATCTTTTTGCTCTTACTAATGGCATATACATAAAACATCATCAAAACTAATCATATCTAACATTTATGACCCATGTGAGGTCATGATGGCTTGTCATTCTCTTATCAAGTCAAATTTAAATTATGTGGTCCAGATTAATTCTCATTATTTTATTTTTCTCTCCTCATTATTACTTGATGTGACCTTCTACTTGCTCTCTGAGTTACCTTTCTCTCTCCTATGGCCCACTAAGTGACACTTTTTCTCTATATCTGGGGGTCTAGGTCGCCTCTAGAAACCCCTTAACTAGTCCCAGTCGGTTCCCCTTTGTTGGTCAACATTTCACCAAGCCTCTGACCTTGTAATTGAGCTTTTATATGCGTTTAAATCATTTTTTTATCCCCTTATATGGCTGCATGTTATTCTTTATTCTTGAGGAGCAAGAAATATAAATTTTAATGTCTTAATTACTTTGTACTACATGCTACTGAAAATCCAACTTTTGTCCTCGAAACGCCACGTGCCCCACTAGCATCATTACCTTTGACTTTTATAATCATGAAGGGACATATGTCACCATTCTATTTGGCCAACACAAAAGTATGTCATCATTATTCATTATTATCTTACTTTATTAAAGTTACTTTATCGGTGCCTGCTCGAAATCCTACTCGAGTTTTACTAGGGTTTCCTTCACAAATATCGATGTTCTCTAAAAAATGCAAGGCATACTTGATTGCCTTAAAAATGTTGTATACTCACTTACACCAACATATTTCCACTCAACTAAATATTACTAAATATGAAAGCGGCGGACGGATGGAAGGAAGAAAGAATAGAGAAGAAGGAAAGGAAAAATATTATTGGGTGGGACCCACACCTTTTAAATTAAAAAAAGGATATCTACATATTATTTTATTTTATAAAGTGGGTGGGACCCATTACTTTTGAAAAAAAATGGGGAGGTAGGTGACCTCCCATTGAAATTAAGGCGAGCGGCGCCACAATTAGCGTGAGGCGTCGTTCCCGCCTTATGTTAACGCGGTAGGGATATTTATAAATAGCCCCACCTTCATAACTCATAAACACACACAAATACACCTCCATAACACACACACTTTCATAGTCTGAGAAGAGCGTCAGATAAAGAGAGAGAAATAGTGTAGTGGAGATTATTTGGGGATGCTAGAAGATTCTTATCAGGAGATTTGGAGTAATTTTTGAGGATTTTCTATAAACTAGGAGATAACAAATAACTTTGAATATTCTTCCATATACTTGTGAATTGTATATGATTATTAATTATTTATTTTTATGGTTTGAGTTTCATGTATATGTATTATAATATTTTTATAATAAAAATATTGAAATTATGGTTTCGTTCCCGAATAAATTATGATTTTGTTCCTGAGTAAATTATGAATTTGTACCCACATAAATTACAGTTTTGGTCCCGATAGTGATTTACTATTTGTACTTATATGTATTTTTTAATAGTGATCTACTATTTGTACTTGCACATATTTTTTAATAGTGATTTACCATTTGCATAGTAACTTATACGTATCTTTGAATAGTGATTTACTATTTAAGTCTCCTTTAAAGCATCATAAAATTTATATGATACGATTGAGAGTATAATTTAATGCTCTATTTTTAGAATGGATATTCATTTGTCATGGCAGTTGTATTTGATGGGATGGAGTAAGAAGGAATTTGTATGATAGTTTGCTTTAATTCCATCACTCGGTGCACAGTAGACGGTTTGTTAGGGCCCTTTCTTCCGTGTTATCCTCTGGCCGGGATGGCATAGGAGTTGTGGGACACGTGACATCTCCTTAGTCGTGTTTAAGGAGGGGAGCGTCCAGGCTTAAGCTCTATACCTTTGGTCGGGTGTATCTTAAGTTTTGGTGAGCTTGGGACAATTCAGTCAAATGATGTGTTCCTGTTGGACTATGTGTTAGCCTATGGCTCCAGTCAGCGGTATAAGGATGGAAGAAGATATAAGGGAGGTTGCATAATGCCTTATGAAAATTTTATGGTTCACAGATTGACAAAATGATGAAATATATATATATATATATATATATATATATATATATATATATGGGCTTTGGTTTTCTCATGTTACATGAGAAAAAAAAGTTTCCTATACACACATGAAATAGTGGGACCCACATATACATATATGAATTAATATATGTATATGTAGGTCTCACCATTTCATGTGTATGTAACATGAGAAAATGGTTTTCCTATATATATATATATTATATTGTGTAAAAGTTAGTGTATGGAAGTTTTTGGTACATATATTTATGAAATTATAAGCAGCTCCTACTTTTTATCATATGTAATTTGCTTGTGTACGGTAGAAAATTTTAGGAGTTACTAAAACGTGGAAATCTCATTCCATATTAACATTTTCAGGTGATTATCCTAATAGAGAGCCAGGGAAGGCACCAATGGAGTGAGCCTAGAAAGCTCTTCTATACTCCTATGGTTTAAGTTATGATATTTATATTTGCCAAGACCCTAGGATTTCCGCTTTGTATTTATCTTTAAATTATTTCAGAAATTTATTTGGACTTTGTATTATGAACTTTGTTTTAAATGATTATGTATTTTAAAGATTTGGATGTTGATCATCCTCATTGGAAATATTTCAATTATTTTGCCAAGTTTTTTGTGTTAGATTTGGGCTGTTACACTACACCTTAGGACCCAATTAGGTGGCATCTTTTCCAACTAAATTTACACCGTGTAGGTCTTCTGTACCCCTTTTTGTTAGCACTTTAATTCCATGACTTAAACATACTAGTTCCACTGACCCGTATAGCTGAGTTACTTAGTCCTAGAGAGGCTTCCTATCCCTTGTCATACTTGGGACTCTTCCTGAACTAGGCTTAATCGTCTTCCTACTTTAGGTTTATTTACAATTCTTAGGGTCTACAATTCAGGGTGGTACAACTCAGCTACTGATGGTGAGGCGAGGTCGAATATTGAAAGGGAGACAATCGGTAATCCTTTCCAGTGAGTACCGACATAAGAGTTGTTGTAGCTTATTATAGGAACTACAAAGAGCTAAAACGACCATTTTTAAAATACAAACCCCAGACTATTATTTTCATTTTTTTATTATAATAATATATTGTTATCAAAATTTGTATAGTCAAAATTATATGATATTTTTGTTGGAAATTATGCCCTAGGGGCTAATTATTATATATATCTAATACTAATTGATATATTGTATTTTAGATTTGATTTATAAAGATAAATTAATCATTTAATTAAATAGAGATATTATATCTCATATTTAATTCTCGAATTAAATATATCATATATTTGATTTAATTTAAATTGAGATATAGTATCTCAGTTTTAATTAAATAGATAGATATCATTTCTCGGGTCTCGAATTAAATATATCATATATCTGATTTAATTTAAATTAAGATATACTATCTCAGTTTTAATTAAATATATAGATATCATTTCTCGGGTTTAATTTATAGAGATAAATTAAATCAGAAGGCTTTTGATTTGGATTAAATAAATATATTATATTAGATCTATTAGATAGATTTAATTAATGTATTTTTAATCAAAATTCAAAATTCGAATTTCAGATCTGGCTTTTAATTCAGATTAAATAAATATATTAGATTAGATCTATCAGATAGATTTAATTTAATATATTTAATCCATATTCAAATTTGAATTTCAAAATTAATAGGGATTAATTTTATATAATACGTTGATCAGTTTCATTAGAAATATGGAACTTTTATCGAGCGTATTAGTGAGCTGCGAGAAAACCCTAGAACGATAGAAAGAGACGCAAGACGCACCGTTCGAGGCACTAGCACACTGCCGCGTCCGTGTTCGGAGTTGTTCGTGTGGATACCAGTAGAGGAAGCCGATTCGTGGAGTCAACTTCTACTGATCGAGAGGGTAGCCCACCAGTTCAAGGAGAACGAGACTCGGAGGAGTTTACTATAAGTATTATTCAATTCCTTAGCCTTGATTTAGACGATGGTTGAGCGATCCTTCGGATGGGATTCATAGAATATTTTAATCCGCTGCGTGTACGGATCCCAACAGTGGTATTAGAGCCAACTCAACTGATCGTTTAAATTGGGTTTCTTTCTTCATGCAAATATATGTGATATATATGCTTTAAACCGAATCTTACATGCTTAGAATCGATATATATATGATAAACCGATTTTGAAGCGTTCATATTTTATCCAAACGATCATCCTTTTTCGAAAAATTAGGGTTTTGATCGATGTTGGTTCACATTATGAATACGGCAGTTCGCCCTAGGATTAGGTTCAGATTTTGTGGCTTTTTCGATGACGTTCTGAAAGGTTCAGATCGGAGATGACGCTAAAGTAGCACGATCAGGTCAGGGTCGAACACGTTCAAGCACGATCACGTTCTGAAAGGTTTAGATTCGTTGATCATGCATGGACAGACGACGTTCTTTTGTTCTTGATCATGCGACGCAAAAGTTGGTTACCAGATCGGAACAAATCAACATCATACTTGGGGTTAAAGTTTTGGAAATTATTTTTGAAAACAAGAAGTTATTTTAACAAAAAAATTTCTAACGGGGGCGCTGCCCCTTGACCCCGCTCGCTAATCGGCTAGCGGGACTGCCGTAGGGATCCCAGCTGATTGTCAGTGCGTGAGAATTTAAATCATGATAAGTTTGATCATAATATTTTATTTCATAATTGTATGAATTAATATATATTTTTTGAGTTACCTTTCAAATGTTGTTTGGATATGGTGAACAACATGGCTCTAGAGATTTTACAAGGGTTGTAAATTTAAATATGGCTTGCGTGCCATGCCTCTCTCTCTAAATAATCTTCATGAACATTCTCTTCTCACCTCACTCCCCTCGAATTTTAAAAGAGGTTTCTCCTTATGTATTTTCTTTTATTATTTAGAAGTCCCCTCATTGGCTTGAGAGGGCTCAAGGTCAGATGAGCCATGTTGTGTCACGAATTTTTAATTATGTTTTGATATGATCGATGCATGATTAATTTAGACACTATATGAGATACAATAAAGATTGCATTCATATAGGTAGAATTAATAGGATTAATTAGATAATATCAAATAATACCCTCTAAATAAAATCTTAAGTCACAATGCCGTCAATTAATGAATACTTGTCAAAACCTAAATCACCCATTTGCATATTCCACCAAAGTGGATGCTTTTGAGTTATCTTGGTGAGACAAGAGAGAGTAATGGAGATACTCTATATTCATTATTGTCTTGACTTAATTGAGATCATCAAAACGGTTTTGGATCTCAAGGCATTAGATGGGATTAAACATTAGGTCATATGATGATCGAATCCCATAAATATCTAAGAGTCACATGTGATGTAATTGGCAAAGCAATTGCCTACCTAAATAACTTGTTTTTAAGCGTCCTGCCAAAGCGGACTTAACTTCAAGCCAAATATGGATCTTAGCCCACTAATTAGAATGAGGGTTATTAATTCAGTGGGAGATTATTAATTGACTTTGCATATTTTGTTTGTTTGTAGAATCATGTCAAATAGTAACACCGCAACACTATCACTACGATCAGTCCTTGAGAAGGACAAACTGAATGGGACAAACTTTCTTGACTGGTTCAAAAACTTGAGAATTGTTCTCAAGCAGGAAAGAAAGGCTTATGTCCTAGATCAACCCATTCCTGAGGACCCTGCAGCTAATACTCAGAGCTCAGAAAGATGCTTACACGAAGCATCATAATGACTCTGTGGATGTAGGATGCCTGATACTTGCCACTACGGTTCTAGAGCTCCAAAGAGATCTGAACATATGGAGGCTTTTGAAATGGTTGCTCATCTCAAGGAAATGTTCCAACAACAGGCGAGGCAAGAGAGGTATGAGACTACTAAGGCCTTACATTCCTGCAAGATGGCTGACGGTGCATCAGTCAGCCCTCATGTTTTGAAGATGAAAGGCTACATTGATCACCTTGAGAGGCTGGGATTTCCTATGAGCCAGGAGTTAGCTACACATATGATCTTAAACTCGGTCTCGGAAAGTTATGACCAGTTTGTCAAGAACTACAACATGAACAACATGGAGAAATCCATTTCTGAATTGCATGGGAGGCTCAAAACAACTGAGCAGAGCATTAAGAAAAAGCCCAGCACTATTTTGATGGTTCAGAAAGGGAAGGATATGAAAAAGAAGGGCAAGGGCAAAAGATGGGGTAAGGGCTTAGCTGGTAAGACCAATGAGTTAAAACAAGCTCGAATCTAAGCCTGCAGCCAAGAAAGCAAAGCCTCCGAAGGATGGAGTCTGTTACTTTTGCAATGAACCGGGTCATTGGAAGAGGAATTACAAACTCTATCAGGAAGATCTGAAAAAGAAAAAGAAGGATAGCGGGGCTATCGCTTCAAGTATCTATGTTATAGATGTTCATTTTTCTACTTCCTCTATATGGGTATTAGATACTGCATGTGGATCTCACATTTGTACAAATGTGCAGGATCTCAAGGAAAGTAGAAGATTGAAGAAGGGCGAAGTTGACCTACGAGTTGGAAACCGAGCAAGAGTTGTGGCTTTAGCCGTAGGCACTTATGAACTAGTTCTGCCCAATGGGCTTTTGTTATTGTTGAACAATTGCTTTTATGTTCCTACTTTGAGTAGTAACATTATTTTGCTTTCTTATGATAAGGAAGGTTACACTTCCATTACTAGGAACCGTAAATGTTCAATTGATCATAATGAAGTTTTTTTATGCTCATGGAGATTTGCATGTTGGTCATTATGTACTTAATTTAAAACATCCTGATAATGGACGAATCTATGACATAACTACTAAGAGGTTCAAGTCAAATTATTTGAATCTGACTTGCCTATGGCATTGTCGTCTAGGCCATATAAATGATAAACGCATTTTGAAACTCCATCAAGATGGATTTCTGAATTCATTTGATTTTGAATCATTTGATACATGTAAATCTTGTTTATTGGGAAAGATGACAAAGGCTCCTTTTACTGGACACAGTGAGAGGGCCACCGATTTATTGAGCCTCATATATACTGATGTGTGTGGGCCAATGAATACATTTGCCAGAGGAGGTCATTTGTACTTCATTACATTTATAGACGATTTTAGTAGATATGGCTATATCTACCTAATGAAACATAAGTCTGAATCTTTTGAAATGTTCAAAATATTCCAAAATGAAGTGCAAAACTAACTTGGCAAAACAATTAAGATACTTCGATCTGATCGGGGTGGTGAATATTTGAGCCAAGAGTTCATTGACCATCTTAGGAGTTGTGGGATCATCTCACAACTTACTCCTCTAGGAACACCTTAATGGAATGGCGTTTCTGAATGGAGGAATCAAACTCTATTGGATATTATTCGATCTATGATAAGTTAAACAGATCTTCCACCTTCTTTTTGGGGCCATGCCCTAGAAACAGCTGCGTTCACACTAAATCGTGTTCCGTCAAAGGCAGTTGAAAAGACACCATATGAGATATGGACTGGGAAGAAACCCAGTTTGTCATTCCTTAAAATTTGGGGATGTGAGGTCTATGTTAAACAACAGGCCTATGATAAATTATCATCCAGATCCTCAAAATGCCTTTTTGTGGGGTATCCTAAGGAAACTAAAGGATACTATATCTGCAATCTCTCCAATCACAAAGTGTTTGTTATTCAGAATGGTATCTTTTTGAAAAAAGAGTTTATCTCTAAAAGAACCAGTGGGGGTAAGGTGAATCTCGAAGAAGTTCGAGAGTCACAGGATAACGTAGAACCATAGATGGAAACCAGAGAAGACTCACAACAAGTTGTTGAGCCTACTCCAATAACACAAGGCCCACGAAGGTCCGATAGAACACGACAACGATCTCAGAGATATGAATTTCTGATTACTGGAAGTCGTGATATTTTGCTCATTGAGTAAGAATAAGCCAACTACCTATCGAGAGGCAGTGGTGGGGCCAGACTCCGAAAAATGGCTTGATGCCATGAAGTCTGAAATGCAATCCATATACGACAATAAGGTATGGACCTTAGTCGATCCACCTGAAGGTGTAAAAACCATCGGGTGCAAGTGGGTTTTCAAGGAGAAAACTAACATGGATGGCAAAGTAAATTTCTTCAAGGCACGACTAGTTGTAAAAGGATTCACTCAAACTTATGGTGTGGGCTATGATGAAACATTTTCCCCAGTTGTAATGGCCAAATCAATCAAAATCCTTCTTGACATTGCATCATATTATGACTATGAGATATGGCGGATGGACGTCAAAACAGCCTTCCTTAACGGAAAGATGGTTGAGGATGTGTACATGACACAACCTGAGGGCTTTGTGCGCCAGAGGACTCTGGTAAAGTATGTAAGCTTCAAAGATCCATTTATGAATTGAAGCAAGCATCTCGGAGGTGGAATCATCGTTTTGATGAAGTAGTCAAAGAGTTTGGATTCATACAAAACATGGATGAATCTTATGTTTACAAGAAGGTTAGTGGGAGCACAGTTGTATTTCTAATGCTTTACGTTGATGACACCCTACTCATTGGGAATGACATTCCTACCTTGCAGAGTGTCAAGTCTTGGTTAGGAAAGTCTTTCTCAATGAAAGATTTAGGTGAAGCCACTTATATCCTAGGGATCAGGATCTATAGAGATAGATCCAGAGGCTAATAGGCCTAAGTCAGAGCACATATATAGACAAGATACTGCATAGGTTCAGTATGCAGGATTCTAAAAGGGGTAACGTACCCATGTCTCATGGTATTCATCTCAGTAAGGATCTGTGTCCTTGTACACAAGATGAAAGAGATCGCATGAGTAAGATTCCGTATGCCTCCGCCATTGGATCTATCATGTATGCCATGTTATGTACTCGACCGGATGTGTCATTTGCCTTGAGTATGACCAGCAGATATCAACAAGATCCCGGTGAAGGTCACTAGACTGCTATCAAGAATATCCTTAAGTACTTAAGAAGGACTAAGGACTTATTCTTGGTGTATGGTGGCTTGGAGGATGAGCTTTGTGTAACTGGTTACACAGATGCGAGTTTCCAAATTGACCAAGATGATTCAAGATCGCAATCAAGATATGTAGTTGATTCTGCAATAGAAGTTGAGTATATAGTAGCATCCGATGCAGTTAAGAAAGCTGTTTGGATTAGGAAGTTCATCACTGAACTGAGGTTGGTTCCTACCATCTCAGATCCAATAGTATTGTTCTGTGACAATAACCGCATTATTGCGCAGACAAAGAAGCCTAGGTCACATCAAAGGACCAAGCACATACTCATGTGAGTGTGTGTTTTTGTGTGTGTGTGTGTGTGTTGTGTTTGTGTGTGTTTTGTGTGTGTGCACGTGTTTTTTTGTGAGTTATTGTTTGTGTTTGTGTTGGTGTCTGTGTGTGTGAGTTTTTGTTTGTGTGTGTGTGTTTATTTGTGTTTTTGTGTGTGTGTTTGTGTTTGTGTTTGTGTCTTTGCGTGCTTGTGTGTGTGTCTGTGTTTGTGTTTTTCTGTGTGTTTGTGTATGTGTTTGTGTGTGTATATGTGTTTGCGTTTGTGTTTGTGTTTGCGCGTGTGTGTTTGTTTATGTCTGTGTGTGTGTGATTTTGTTTGTGTTTGTATGTGTGTGTGTGTTTGTTTGTGTTTTTGTGTGTTTGGGTTTATGTCTATGTGTTTTTGTGTTTTTGTGTGTGTTTTTCTTTCAATTATTGTTTGTGTTTTTGTGTGCGTGTGCGTGTGTTTGTGTGTTTGTGTTTTTGTCTCTGTGTGTGTGTCTGTGTATTTGTGTGTGTTTTTTTTTCGTGTCTGTGTATTTGCTTGTGTGTGTGTTTTTTTGTGTTTGTGTGTTTGTGTCTGTGTATTTGTGTGTGTGTTTTTTTGTGTCTATGTGTATTTGCATGTGTGTGTTTTTGTGTTTGTGTATGTGTTTTTGTTTGTGTTTGTGGTTGTATGTGTGTGTGTTTGTGTTTGTGTTTGTGTGTTTGTGCGTGTGTGTGTGTTTGCGTGTGTGTGTGTGTGTTTGTTTGTGTTGTGTGTGTGTTTTTGTGTGCGTTTTTGTGTTTGTGTGTGTGTGTTTGTGTGTCTGTGTATGTTTGCGTGTGTGTGTGTGTTTGTGTGTGGTTGTGTTTGTGTGTGTTTGCGCTTGGGTGTGTGTGTGTGTTTGTGTTCGTGTGTGTGTGTTTATTTGTGTGTTTTTGCATGTATGTGTGTGTGTTAGTGGTTGTGTTTGTGTGTGTGTGAGTTTGTGAGTCCATATTTGCGTGTGTTTGTGTTTGTGTGGGTGTTTCTGTGTGTGTTTGTCTGTGTGTTTATGTCTGTCTTTTTCTCTCTCTGTGTGTGTGTGTGTTTGCGTGTGCATTTTTCTATGTGTGTATGTGTGTGTGTTTGCGTGTGTGGGTCTGTGTGTGTGTTTTTTTGTGTGTTTGTGTGTGTATTTTTCTATGTCTGTGTGTGTTTGTGTTGGCGTGTGTGTGATTTTCTTTGTGTGTGTGTGTGTCTGTGTCTGTGTATTTGTGTGTGTTTTTTTGTGTCTTTGTGTATTTGCATGTGTGTTAGTGTGTTTGTGTTTGTGTGTGTGTTTTTGTTTGTGTGTGTGTGTGTGTGTGTGTTTTGTGAGTTATTGTTTGTGTTTGTGTGTCTGTGTTTGTGTGGTTATGTCGTGTGTTTGTGTGTGTTTTTTCTGTCTGTGTGTCTTTGTGTTTGTGTTTGTGTGTGTGTGTTTCTGTGTATTTGTGTGTGTGTTTTTTGTTGTCTATGTGTATTTGCATGTGTGTGTGTGTGTGTGTGTTTGTGTTTGTGTGTGTGTTTTTGTTTGTGTGTGTGTATGTGTTTTGTGAGTTGTTGTTTGTGTTTGTGTTTGTGTGTGTCTGTGTTTGTGTGGTTATGTCTGTGTGTTTGTGTTTGTGTTTGTGTTTTTTTGTGTCGTGTATTTGCGTGTGTGTGTTTTTGTGTTTGTGTATGTGTTTTTGTTTGTGTGTGTTTGTGTTTGTGTGGTTATGTCTGTGTGTTTGTGTTTGTGTTTGTGTTTTTTTGTGTCGTGTATTTGCGTGTGTGTGTTTTTGTGTTTGTGTATGTGTTTTTGTTTGTGTGTATGTGTCTGTGTGTTTGTGTTTGTGTGTGTTTTTGTGTGTGTGTGTGTCTTTTTTGTGAGTTATTGTTTGTGTTTGTGTGTTTGTATGTTTGTGTCTGTGTTTGTGTTTTTTTTTTGTGTCTATGTGTATTTGCATGTGTGTGTTTGTTTGTTTGTGTTTGTGTTTGTGTTGTGTGTGTGTTTGTATGTATGTGTGTTTTTGAGTTTTTGTGTTTTGTGTTTGTGTGTGTGTGTGTGTTTGTATTTGTATTTTTGTGTCTGTGTGTGTTTGCGTGTGTATGATGTGTTTGTGTTTGTGTGTTTGTGTGTGTGTGTGTCTGTGTGTATGTTTTTCTGTGTGTTTGTGTATGTGTTTGTGTTTGTGTGTTTATTTGTGTGTGTGTGTGTGTGTTTGTTTGTGTTTGTGTGTGTGTGTGTTTTTCTGTGAGTTATTGTTTGTGTTTGTGTGTGCGTCACGTTTGTGTTTGTTTGTTTGTGTGTTTTGTGTCTCTGTGTGTGTGTGATTTTCTTTGTGTGTGTGTGTGTTTTTGTGTTTGTGTGTATGTGCCTGTGTGTGTGTTTTTTTGTGAGTTATTGTTTGTGTTTGTGTGTCTGTGTTTGTGTTTGTGTTTGTATTTTTTTGTGTCTGTGTGTATTTGCGTGTGTGTGTTTTTATGTTTGTGTTTTGTGTTTGTTTGGGTGTGTTTGGGTGTGTGTGTTTTTATGCGTGTCTTTTTGTGTTTGTGTGTGTGTGTTTTTGTGTCGTGTGTTTGCATGTTTGTGTGTTTGTGAGTTATTGTTTGTGTTTGTGTTTTTTTGTGTCTGTATGTATTTGCGTGTGTGTGTTTATGTTTGTGTTGTGTGTTTGTTTGTGTGTGTTTGGGTGTGTGTGTGTGTGTGTGTGTTTGTGTTGTGTGTGTGTGTTTTTGTGTCTGTGTGTGTTTGCATGTTTGTGTGTGTGTTTGTGTTTGTGTGTGTGTGTGTGTGTGTGTCTTTGCGTGTTTGTGTGTGTGTCTGTCTTTCTGTGTGTGTGTGCGCGCGCGCGCTTGTGTTTGTGTTTGCGTTTGTGTGTTTATATGTGTGTGTGTGCGTGATTTTGTTTGTGTTTGTGTGTGTGTGTTTGTTTGTGTTTTATGTGTGTGTGTTTTTCTGTGTTTGTGTTTGTTTGTTTGTGTGTTTGTGTCTATGTGTGTGTGTCTGTGTCTTTGTGTGTTTTTTTGTGTCTATGTGTATTTGCATGTGTGTGTTTTTGTGTTTGTGTATGTGTTTTTTTTTGTGCGTATGTGTCTGTGTGTTTGTGTTTGTGTATGTGTCAAAGATTTGCTAAATACTTCAATAAAGTATACTCCTATGGAAACACCAGCAAGAAAATACTCCATCCGGTACTAATTATAAGACATATTTAACCGATTTTGGGGAAATTAAGGAAGGAAGTTAAATTGGTTAATTTTACTCATTTTCATAAAATTCCCTTGTATAAATTTTCAATGACATTAACATAGTTCATTAACCTAAAATCTTCCTTTTCATATTTTGTAATTGAAATGATGGTCTTGCTATAATACATATATGTATATGTATACACATATGTATGTATGTGATGTACACACATATATCTACCCCCAAAACACACATACACCCCTGAGATACACACACATATATCTACACACAAATACAAACCCCCACATCTACCCTCACACACACGTGTACACATCCACACACATACACACATACATATATATACATAAACACACACACACACACACACACACACACACATGTGTGTGTGTGTGTGTGTGTCACATATATAGCACACACGTATATACATAGACACGCGCGCGCGCGCACACACATATATAATGCGTGTGTATGTCTATATGTGTACATATATAGATATATGTGTGTGTCTATGCATATGTGTGTGTTTATATAAATAGGGGTGTTTTAGGAAAAATTTGACAAAAATTTAAATTCTGTCCTATAATTAGGATCAAAACCAACTCCCAAATATTGTCCTATAATTAGGACCGGAGGGAGTATATAAAAAGGGAAAATATGTACCAAAATAAAACTTAAAAGTAATGAGAATCTAAAGGTACACCTTCATGAATAGTATACAAGGTATTTAACACATATAGATATGACAAAGCAAAGGAATATGAAATCAAGTCATAAAAACATCCTATTGCATAGCTAAAACTTTAATACCTCAAATATAAGGCCATAATTCTCGATTAGAGGTCATAAATATTGTGCTAGCTCGTGAGAGAGGTAACCTAATAATTTAAAACTTACAGAATCAGCAGAAGTATGCTGAACATAAAGAAGAGCTTAGTTCCCTAAGCATAATGATGTATAAAACCAATGCTAGAAAATCGAAAGAAAACGAATGAAAGCCTTAATGCCATTGGAATCATGAGCATTGTGAGGATCCCTCAAAAGAGAGAAGGAATCACCAGGATGTATCTCCTCATAGTTAGTTGGATTTGTGTGTGAATGGACTCCTCTTTTACTAAGTCCATATCTGATTAATATCGCATTGATAGAAGAATGCAAAGAGGATGATGCAAATCACCCAAAAAACATCAAATAAAAAAATGCAGTAGTAAAACAGGGAGATAAAAAAAATCCTTTTCTTTGGACAATCAAGTATCTAGTATAGTACTGGCACTAATTTATGTTCAAGTATTGTTAGGTCCCAAGTGGGGTTATACTTTCATAGCATGATTTTTCACATCCGCAAGACATGGGCACCACTTTCTGACAAATTTTAGTCTGAACTGCTGTGGATGGTTGATTATCTTTCCTTTATATTTTATTATCTTGCTTTTGTTGGTAAAACAGATACAAAGCCGCCTTTCCTTGATGGAAGATTTGTTTTTACAAAGCAGGCAGAGCCTATAATGCCAATAAAAGATCCTACATCTGATATGGCTATCATTTCTCGCAAAGGATTTGCTCTAGTACGAGAAGTGCATGAGAAGCAAAGCATGAACAAGTCCTGACAGAGGTTTTGGGAATTAGCAGGATCAAAGCTTGGTGATATTCTTGGTATGGAAAAAACGGCAGAGCAGGTATTTTGTCTTGGGAATTGATATTTCTGTTTTCTCTTATGTATTACAAATTGTGGTCTTATTATTTGAATGTACTTCTTGCAGATTGATGCAGATACTGCTGTAGTGGGTGAACATGGCGAAATTGATTTCAAGGAGGATGCCAAGTTTGCCCAGCATATGAAGAAGGGATAAGCTGTGAGTGAGCTTGCAATTTCAAAAAGCATTTCTAAGCGAAGGCAATATTTACCCATATTTTCTGTGCGTGAAGAGTTATTAAAGGTTAGCTAGCCTTTTTTTATTATTTTTTTAATTTTGTTTACTTGATGACTATCAACTTAGTTGCCAACCTGCAAGTGCTTTCATAGCAAACACAATATTAGTCCATATGTGATGAGTTTCATTATATTGTCATGATTATTTTTGTTAATTGTGTTGCTTTCTGTATATAGTCATGTTTATTATATTATAACTTGTTCTGGGTATGCAATGTACAGGTAATTCGGGAGAATCAGGTGATGGTGGTGGGAGAAACAGGCTCTGGGAAGACAACACAGTTAACACAGGTTTGGCTTTCAATTGTCATACCTTTAGTTTTGCAGCCTCCACTCTCAAAACAAGACAGAGAGATATGAATAGGTTTATCGGAATTTGTTTATGCACTAACAGTAGAAATTTGATATTTTTCCATTGGACAGTATCTGCATGAAGATGGCTATACTAAAGGTGGTATAGTAGGCTGCACCCAACCAAGGCGTGTGGCGGCTATGAGTGTTGCTAAGAGAGTCAGTGAGGAGATGGAGACAGAGTTGGGTGATAAAGTTGGCTATGCCATACGTTTTGAGGATGTAACAGGGCCAAACACTGTTATTAAGGTAGTTACTATCTTATTATTTGGGTATCTGAGGCGTGTGGCGGCTATGAGTGTTGCTAAGAGAGTCAGTGAGGAGATGGAGACAACACAGTTAACACAGGTTTGGCTTTCAATTGTCATACCTTTAGTTTTGCAGCCTCCACTCTCCAAACAAGAAAGAGAGATATGAATAGGTTTATCGGAATTTGTTTATGCACTAACAGTAGAAATTTGATATTTTTCCATTGGACAGTATCTGCATGAAGATGGCTATACTAAAGGTGGTATAGTAGGCTGCACCCAACCAAGGCGTGTGGCGGCTATGAGTGTTGCTAAGAGAGTCAGTGAGGAGATGGAGACAGAGTTGGGTGATAAAGTTGGCTATGCCATACGTTTTGAGGATGTAAAAGGGCCAAATACTGTTATTAAGGTAGTTACTATCTTATTATTTGGGTATGTGAGGCGTGTGGCGGCTATGAGTGTTGCTAAGAGAGTCAGTGAGGAGATGGAGACAACACAGTTAACACAGGTTTGGCTTTCAATTGTCATACCTTTAGTTTTGCAGCCTCCACTCTCCAAACAAGAAAGAGAGATATGAATAGGTTTATCGGAATTTGTTTATGCACTAACAGTAGAAATTTGATATTTTTCCATTGGACAGTATCTGCATGAAGATGGCTATACTAAAGGTGGTATAGTAGGCTGCACCCAACCAAGGCGTGTGGCGGCTATGAGTGTTGCTAAGAGAGTCAGTGAGGAGATGGAGACAGAGTTGGGTGATAAAGTTGGCTATGCCATACGTTTTGAGGATGTAAAAGGGCCAAATACTGTTATTAAGGTAGTTACTATCTTATTATTTGGGTATGTGAGGCGTGTGGCGGCTATGAGTGTTGCTAAGAGAGTCAGTGAGGAGATGGAGACAACACAGTTAACACAGGTTTGGCTTTCAATTGTCATACCTTTAGTTTTGCAGCCTCCACTCTCCAAACAAGAAAGAGAGATATGAATAGGTTTATCGGAATTTGTTTATGCACTAACAGTAGAAATTTGATATTTTTCCATTGGACAGTATCTGCATGAAGATGGCTATACTAAAGGTGGTATAGTAGGCTGCACCCAACCAAGGCGTGTGGCGGCTATCAGTGTTGCTAAGAGAGTCAGTGAGGAGATGGAGACAGAGTTGGGTGATAAAGTTGGCTATGCCATATGTTTTGAGGATGTAACAGGGCCAAATACTGTTATTAAGGTAGTTACTATCTTATTATTTGGGTATGTGATTATCAATTCCTCATGCTCTGAAGTCTAAACATTGTGGTGTACTTTTGCAGTACATGACCGATGGGGTACTTCTTCGTGAGAAACTCAGACTCTGATTTAGACAAGTATCGGTACGGAAATTCTGATTCAAATAATGAAAAAATCTCCCTTCTAGATTTATGCTCCATTGTTCTGTGCTGTAAAAACTGTTGTTGATCTTCAGGATTTAAAATAGTGCTGGGTTGTTGTCATGGATGAAGCCCATGAGAGGTCACTAAGCACAGATGTTCTTTTTGGAATATTGAAGAAAGTGGTTGCCCGCCGTCTTGATTTCAAGCTAATTGTCACGTCTGCAACTCTAAATGTACAGAAGTTTTCAAACTTCTTTGGAAGGTAAATTTGAATCCTTAACTTTGCATGTTTCCTTTGGATAATCTTCTCTATCCTCGATATTTAACTTCTTCATATCTCCGTTTATACATGAATCTGAAATTATTCATTTCTTTGCTTTTCTTTTGCCTTCGATTTCCCCGAACATTGTCAATTATTTGTTTTCGGTAAGGGAGGTCTGTCATATATTCTTCTTTGTGTTCTTCTTCATATTCTTCTTCATATCTCCGCATATATTATTATTTGATTTCCCTGAACATCTTCTTTGTTTATGGAAATTTATAGATGCAAAGATAAAATTGAATTGAGATAATGATATAAATCAATATCTATTCTTTAACATGGCAATAATTAAGCACATCTCTTGTATCTAGTCCATTTTCCTTTTGTTCTGCTGATTAGTATAGATATATAATGTTAACAGAAAAATAAATATGTCTGACTTACAGGATTATGTGCCCCGTCATGAAAGTGTTGCTCCCAAGCTGAACTGGCAGATGGAACAGCTGGGTTATCCTGATGAAGAGTATAAAATTTCGAGGTTCTAAGGTTTTTTTCAAGTGGACGGAAGATGAAACCTGACAGAAGTGACTTTGAAAGTGGAAGAAGCTAATTTTTAGAATTATTCTTACTAGAGTCTTAGTAAAAATGATTTTTACTAGAGTTTTTGCCAGACAAGAGTCTGTTTTGCTGGGTCTAGTGAATCATACATATTGAATATGGAATCTGTATTCATATTTCAGAGCTACAGAAATGATACCTATTTATGTCATAGTTCTGTCATGAATTATATTATGTACAAAGTGTTTTTTTTTCCTTCCTTTTTTAACTTTTTTTTAATTTTTTTTATGCAGGTTAATAAATTAACTGTTATTACTTCCTTTTTTATTTCATGCTTTTAGTGCATATATAGCAAGGTTTTATCTCGCTCGGCGGACCATATTTTGGTAATCTCAAAATCAAATCTTTTACCCATTCTTCTCTCTGCATAGCATTATGTTTTGCTAAAAATTTTAATGTCATTCTCTTAATCTTCACTTATACTTGGGGAGAATCCTTATTACTGTTAATATATGCATTCAGAGTATATTTTTTATACATGCTACAATATGCATTCAGAGTACTTCCACATATATGCTTTTCTTGGTACAGCTTCCATTGTTCTCTTCTCAGGTATTGCATGAATCCTCACGAGATAAGACAAGGAGAAGAATACACCGTAAGTTATTTACTTTGTTGGGTATATTTTAAGACATTATTTCTCTTTTTTTCTTATCTGGTAGTGACTGCCTATTTCTTCCTTTTTACCTCAGCTCCAATATATGACATGGAATGTATCTGATATTTTTATTTGACTGCAGGAAGCGATGGGAAATCCTGATCATAGTGCAACCTCTGGAGAAATGGCCATGTATCGTGCTAACATCATCATCCTTAAGAAGGTAATATGCTCCTGCTATCATTGTGCCTTCAATTCCTTCATGCATAGATTATTACATTTGCTGCCCTTGTGTGATGTTTAGTGTTTTGGCATGCAAAGAAGGTTCAATCATTTGAGATTTCTAAAAGCCAGAGAGTTTTCCAGCAGTTATTTGATTCAATTTTCATTTATTAATTCCCAAGGGTTAATGACTTGTCTAATTCAGATTACTTGCTGCTAATCAATCAAAGTATGGCATATGCGCACTCTGAATTGATTGAAGAAACATGCATGTGGTGTTGGCCTCATTGACACTTCAATATATCACTTTGGAGAAACATGCATGTGGTGTTCATTTATATTTTATGATTCATTTGCTGGTCTCTATTTAGTTTTGTTAATTGTTTTATTTTGTGTGTATTTATTTATACTCGCCTCTACTTAGTTTTACTATTTTGTTATTTGTTTTATTGTGTGTGTTTGTGTTTATCAATAATATATCATTTGCTTGCCTGAGTGTGTTTGCTGTGTGTGTTTGTGACTTATTGTTTGTGTTTGTGTGTTTTGTGTCTGTGTGTGTTTTTTGGTTGCCTCTACTTAGTTTTGCTATTTTGTTATTTTGCTATTTGTTTTATTGTGTGTGTTTGTGTTTATCAATAATATATCATTTGCTTGCCCGAGTGTGTTTGCGTGTTTGTGTGTGTGTGTTTCTGTGACTTATTGTTTGTGTCTTGAGCTTGTGTTTGTGTGTTTTGTGTCTGTGTGTGTTTGTGTGTTGTGTGTGTTTTTTTGTGTTTATATTTGTGTGTTTTTGCGTTTGTGTTTCTGTGTGTGTTTTTGTTTGTGTGCATGTGTCTGTGTGTTTATTTGTGTTTGTGTTTGTGTCGGTTTGTGTTTGTGTGTTCATGTCTGTGTGTATTTGCGTGTGTGTGTGTTTTTTTGTGTTTGTGTTTGTGTTTGTGTTTGTGTGTGTTTGTATGTGTTTGTGTGTGTGTTTTTGTGTTTGTATGTTTGTGTGTTCATGTCTGTGTGTATTTGTGTGTGTGTGTGTGTTTGTTTGTGTTTGTGTTTGTGTTTGTGTGTGTTTGTATGTGTTTGTGTGTGTTTGTTTGTGTTTGTGTTTGTGTGTGTGTCCGTGTGTTTTTGTGTTTGTGTTTGTGTGTGTGTCTGTGTGTTTTTGTTTGTGTGTGTTTGCGCTTGGGTAAGTGTGTTTGTGTTCGTGTGTGTGTGTGTGTTTATTTGTGTGTTTTTGCATGTGTGTGTGTGTGTGTTAGTGCTTGTGTTTCTGCGTGTGTGTACGTGTGTTTGTGTTTGTGTTTTTCTGTATGTTTCTGTGTGTTTTTTCTGTGTGTTTGTGTGTTTTTCTATGTCTGTGTGTTTGGGTGTGTGTGTTTGTGGGTGATTTTGTTTGTGTTTTTGTGTGTTTGCATGTGTGTTTTTGTGTTTTTCTGTGTGTTTATGTTTGTATGTGTTTTTGCGTGTGTGTGTGTGTGTTTCTGTATGTGTGTTTGTGTGGGTGTTTTTCTGTGTCTGTGTGTGTTTGTTTGTGTGGGTGTGTTTGTGTTTGTGGGTGATTTTGTTTTTGTGTGTGTGTGTTTTTTTTTGTGTATGTGTGTTGTTGTGTGTGTGTGTGTTTTTGTGTTTTTGCGTGTTTGTGTGTGTGCGCGCGCGCGCTTGTATATGTGTTTTTCTGTGTGTTTGTGTATGTGTATGTGTATGCGTTTGTGTTTGCGTGTGTTTATATGTGTGTGTTTCTTTGTGTGTGTGTGTGTATGTGATTTTGTTTGTGTTTGTGTGTGTGTGTTTTTGTATGTGTTTTTATGTGTGTTTGTGTTTGTGTGTGTGTTTTTCTGAGAGTTATTGTTTGTGTTTGTGTGTGCGTGTGTTTGTGTGTTTGTGTCTATGTATTTGTGTGTGTTTTTTTGTGTCTGTGTATTTGCATGTGTGTGTGTGTTTTTGTGTTTGTGTGTGTGTTTTTGTTTGTGTGTGTGTGTGTTTGTTTTTTTGTGAGTTGTTGTTTGTGTTTGTGTGTGTGTATCTGTGTTTGTGTTTTTGTGTCTCTGTATTTGCGTGTGTGCGTGTTTTTGTGTGTGTGTGTGTTTGTATGTGTATGTGTATGTGCGTGCGTGTTTCTCTGTGTGTGTGTTTGTGTCTGTGTGTGTTTGCGTGTGTGTGTGTTTTTCTGTGTTTGTGTATCTGTGCCTCTGTGTCTGTGTTTGTGTGTGTGCCTGTGTGTATTTGCGTGTGTGTTTGTGTGTTTGTATTTGTATGTGTGTGTTTTTGTGTGTTAGTGTTTGTGTGTCTGCGCTTGCGTGTGTGTGTGTCTTTTTGTGTTTGTGTGTGTCTTTATTTGTGTGTTTTTGCGTGTGTTTGTGTTTGTGTTTGCGTGTGTGTGTTTTTTTTTCTGTGTGTTTGTGTTTTGTGTGTCTGTGTGTGTGTTTACGTGTGTATGTGTGTGTTTTTATGTGTGCGTTTGTGTTTGTGTTTGTGTTTTTGTCATGTGTTTTTGTTTGTGTGTTTGTGTTTGTGTGTGTGTGTGTGTGTGTGTGTGTGTGTGTTTTTGTGTGTTTTCTGTGACTTATAGTTTTTGTTTGCGCGTGTGTGTGTTTGTATTCATGTCTGTGTGCCTGCGTGTGTGTGTTTGTATGTGTGTTTTTTTAGTGAATGTGTGCATGTGTATGTGTGTGTTTTCGTGTTTGTGTTTGTGTGTGTTTGTTTGTGTGTATGTGTGTATTTGTTTTTGTTTATGTCTGTGTGTGGTTGTGTTTGTGTCAGTGTGTGTGTTTTTCTGTGTGTTTGTGTTTGCGCATGTGTGTGTGTTTTTGTGTGTGATTTTGTTTGTGTTTGTATGTGTGTGTGTATTTGTTTGTGTTTTATGTGTGTGTGCGTGTTTTTTTTGTGAGTTATTGTTTGTGTTTGTGTGTGAGTTTGTGTTTGTGTTTGTGTCTTTGCGTGCTTGTGTGTGTGTCTGTGTGTGTGTTTTTCTGTGTGTTTGTGTATGTGTTTGTGTGTGTGTATGTGTTTGTGTTTGTGCTTGTGCTTGTGTTTGTGCTTGTGCTTGTGTTTGTGCATGTGTTTATTTGTGTCTGTGTGTGTGTGATTTTGTTTGTGTTTGTATGTGTGTGTGTGTTTGTTTGTGTTTGGATTTATGTCTGTGTTTTTGTGTTTGTGTGTGTTTGTGTTTGTGTTTGTGTGTTTGTGTGTCTGTGTGTGTTTGCTTATGTTTGTGTGTGTGTGTGTGTGTGTTTGTTTGTGTTGTGTGTGTGTGTTCTTGTGTTTGTGTGTGTGTTTTTCTATCAGTTATTGTTTGTGTTTATGTGTTTGTGCTCGTGTGTGTGTGTGTTTATTTGTGTATATTTTATTTCTATGTGTTTTTGCATGTGAGTGTGTGTTTTTGTCTGTGTGTGAGTGTGTGTTTTTTTCGTGAGTTATTGTTTGTGTTTGTGTGTGTCTATTTGTGTTTGTGTCTGTGTGTCTGTGTCTGTGCGTGTGAGTTTATGTTTGTGTGTGTGTGTTTATTTGTGTTTGTGTGTGTTTGCGTGTTTGTGTGTGTGTGTGTTTGTGTTTGTGTCTTTGCGTGCTTGTGTGTGTGTGTCTGTGTGTTTGTGTATATGTTTGTGTGTGTGTGTGTGTGTGTTTGTGTTTGTGTTTGCGTGTGTGTGTTAGTTTGTGTCTGTGTGTGTGATTTTGTTTGTGTTTGTATGTGTGTGTATGTTTGTTTGTGTTTTTGTGTGTGTGATTTTGTTTGTGTTTGTATGTGTGTGTGTGTTTGTTTGTGTTTTTGTGTGTGTTTGGGTTTATGTCTGTGTGTTTTTGTGTGTGTTTTTCTTTCACTTATTGTTTGTGTTTTTGTGTGCGTGTGCGTGTGCGTTTGTGTGTTTGTCTCTGTGTATGTCTGTGTATTTGTGTGTGTGTTTTTTAGTGTCTATGTGTAGTTGCTTGTGTGTGTTTTTTTGTGTTTGTGTGTTTGTGTTTGTTTGTTTGTGTGTTTGTGTCTGTGTATTTGTGTGTGTGTTTTTGTGTCTATGTGTATTTGCATGTGTGTGTTTTTGTGTTTGTGTTTGTGTGTGTTTGCGTGTGCGCTTTTTTGTGTGTGTGTGTTTGTATGTGTTGTGTGTGTGTTTGTATGTGTGTGTTTTTGTGTTTGTGTGTGTGTGTTTGTGTTAGTGTTTGTGTGTCTGTGTGTGTTTGCGTGTGTTTGCGCTTGGGTGTGTGTGTGTGTTTATTTGTGTATTTTTTATGTCTATGTGTTTTTGCATGTGAGTGTGTTTTTGTCTGTGTGTGTGAGTGTGTGTTTTTTTCGTGAGTTATTGTTTGTGTTTGTGTGTGTCTGTTTGTGTTTGTGTCTGTGTCTGTGCGTGTGAGTTTGTGTTTGTGTGTGTGTGTTTATTTGTGTTTGTGTGTGTGTGTTTGTGTTTGTGTCTTTGCGTGCTTGTGTGTCTGTGTGTGTGTTTTTCTGTGTGTTTGTGTTTGTGTTTGCGCGTGTGTGTTTGTTTGTGTCTGTGTGTGTGTGTGTGATTTTGTTTGTGTTTGTATGTGTGTGTGTGTTTGTTTGTGTTTTTGTGTGTTTGGATTTATGTCTGTGTTTTTGTGTTTGTGTTTGTGTTTGTGTGTCCGTGTGTGTTTGCGTGTGTTTTTGTGTGTGTGTGTGTGTGTGTGTTTGCGTGTGTTTTTGTGTGTGTGTGTGTGTTTCTGTGACTTATTGTTTGTGTTTGTGTGTTTTGTGTCTGTGTGTGTTTTGTGTTTTTTGTCGCCTCTACTTAGTTTTGCTATTTTGTTATTTTGTTATTTGTTTTATTGTGTGTATTTGTGTTTATCAATAATATAACATTTGCTTGACCGAGTGTGTTTGCGTGTTTGTGTGTGTGTGTGTGTGTGTTTCTGTGACTTATTGTTTGTGTCTGTGAGCTTGTGTTTGTGTGTTGTGTGTGTTTTTTTGTGTGTTTGTATTTGTGTGTTTTTGTGTTTGTGTTTGTGTTTGTGTGCCTGTGTCTGTGTGTTTATTTGTGTTTGTGTGTGTGTGTGTGTGTGCGTGTGCGTGTGCGTGTGTGTGTGTGTTTATTTGTGTTTGTGTTTGTGTCGGTTTGTGTTTGTGTGTTCATGTCTGTGTGTATTTGCGTATGTGTGTGTGTGTGTTTGTGTTTTTGTTTGTGTGTTTGTGTGTGTGTTTTTGTGTTTGTGTGTCTATGTGTGTTTTTGTGTTTGTGTTTGTGTGTGTGTCTGTGTGTTATTGTTTGTGTGTGTTTGCGCTTGGGTAAGTGTGTTTGTGTTCGTGTGTGTGTGTGTTTATTTGTGTGTTTTTGCATGTGTGTGTGTGTGTGTTAGTGCTTGTGTTTCTGTGTGTGTGTACGTGTGTTTGTGTTTGTGTTTTTCTGTATGTTTCTGTGTGTTTTTTCTGTGTGTTTGTGTGTTTTTCTATGTCTGTGTGTTTGGGTGTGTGTGTTTGTGGGTGATTTTGTTTGTGTTTTTGTGTGTTTGCATGTGTGTTTTTGTGTTTGTATGTGTCTTTGCGTGTGTGTTTGTGTGGGTGTTTTTCTGTGTCTGTGTGTGTTTGTTTGTGTGGGTGTGTTTGTGTTTGTGGGTGATTTTGTTTTTGTGTGTGTTTTTTTTTGTGTATGTGTGTTGTTATGTGTGTGTGTGTGTTTTTGTGTTTTTGCGTGTTTGTGTGTGTGTGTGCACGCTTGTATGTGTGTTTTTCTGTGTGTTTGTGTATGTGTTTGTGTTTGTGTTTGTGTTTGCATGTGTTTATATGTGTGTGTTCTCTTTGTGTGTGTGTGAGTGATTTTGTTTGTGTTTTTGTATGTGTTTGTGTTTGTGTGTGTTTTTCTAGGAGTTATTGTTTGTGTTTGTGTGTGCGTGTGTTTGTGTGTTTGTGTCTGTGTGTGTGTCTGTGTATTTGTGTGTGTTTTTTTGTGTCTGTGTATTTGCATGTGTGTGTGTGTTTTTGTGTTTGTGTGTGTGTGTGTGTTTGTTTTTTTGTGAGTTGTTGTTTGTGTTTGTGTGTGTGTATCAGTGTTTGTGTGTGTTTGTGTTTTTGTGTCTCTGTATTTGCGTGTGTGCGTGTTTTTGTGTTTGTGTGTTTGTATGTGTATGTGTATGTGCGTGTGTGTGTGCGTGTGTGTTTCTCTATGTGTGTGTTTGCGTGTGTGTGTGTGTTTGTGTCTGTGTGTGTGCTTTGGTGTGTGTGTGTTTTTATGAGTGTGTTTGCGTGTGTGCCTGTTTTTCTGTGTGTGTGTCTATGTTTGTGTATCTGTGTCTCTGTGTCCGTGTTTGTGTGTGTGTGTCTGTGTGTATTTGCGTGTGTGTTTGTGTGTTTGTGTTTGTATGTGTGTGTTAGTGTTTGTGTGTATGTTTTTCTGTGTTTGTGCTTGCGTGTGTGTGTGTCTTTTTGTGTTTGTGTGTGTGTGTTTATTTGTGTGTTTTTGTGTGTGTTTGTGTTTGTGTTTGCGTGTGTGTGTTTTTTTTCTGTGTGTTTGTGTTTTGTGTGTCTGTGTGTGTGTGTGTTTACGTGTGTGTGTGTGTGTTTTTGTGTGCGCGTTTGTGTTTGTATTTGTGTTTATGTCATGTGTTTTTGTGTTTGTGTTTGGGTGTGTTTTTGTTTGTATGTTTGTGTTTGTGTGTGTGTGTGTGTGTGTGTGTGTTTGTGTTTGTGTGTGTGTTTTTGTGTTTTTGTGTGTGTTTTATGTGACTTATAGTTTGTGTCTGTGTGTGGTTATATTTGTGTATGTGTTTCTGTGTGTTTGTGTATGCGCGTGTGTGTGTGATTTTGTTTGTGTTTGTACGTGTGTGTGTGTTTGTTTGTGTTTTATGTGTGTGTGCGTGTTTTTTTTGTGAGTTATTGTTTGTGTCTGTGTGTGTGAGTTTGTGTTTATGTGTGTGTGTTTATTTGTGTTTGTGTGTGTGTGTGTTTGTGTTTGTGTCTTTGCGTGCTTGTGTGTGTGTCTGTGTGTGTGTTTTTCTGTGTGTTTGTGTATGTGTTTGTGTGTGTGTATGTGTTTGTGTTTGCACGTGTGTGTTTGTTTGTGTCTGTATGTGTGTGATTTTGTTTGTGTTTGTATGTGTGTGTGTGTTTGTGTTTTTGTGTGTGTTTGGGTTTATGTCTATGTGTTTTTGTGTTTGTGTGTGTGTTTTTCTGTCAGTTATTGTTTGTGTTTTTGTGTGCGTGTGCGTGTGCGTATGTCTCTGTGTGTGTGTCTGTGTATTTGTGTGTGTGTTTTTTCGTGTCTATGTGTAGTTGCTTGTGTGTGTGTTTCTTTTTGTGTTTGTGTTTGTTTTGTTTATGTGTTTGTGTCTGTGTATTTGTGTGTGTTTTTTTGTGTCTATGTGTAGTTGCTTGTGTTTCTTTTTGTGTTTGTGTTTTTGTGTGTGTGTGTTTGTGTTTGTGTGTTTGTGTGTGTTTGCGTGTGTGTGTGTTTGTTTGTTTGTGTTGTGTGTGTGTTTGTATGTGTGTGTTTTTGTATTCGTGTGTTTGTGTGTGTTTGTGTGTGTGTGTGTGTGTTTGTTTGTGTTGTGTGTGTGTGTTCTTGTGTTTGTGTGTGTGTTTTTCTATCAGTTATTGTTTGTGTTTATGTGTTTGTGCTCGTGTGTGTGTGTGTTTATTTGTGTATTTTTTATTTCTATGTGTTTTTGCATGTGAGTGTGTGTTTTTGTCTGTGTGTGAGTGTGTGTTTTTTTCGTGAGTTATTGTTTGTGTTTGTGTGTGTCTGTTTGTTTTTGTGTGTGTGTGTCTGTGTCTGTGCGTGTGAGTTTATTTGTGTTTGTGTGTGTTTGCGTGTTTGTGTGTGTGTGTTTGTGTTTGTGTTTGTGTCTTTGCGTGCTTGTGTGTGTGTCTCTGTGTGTGTTTTTCTGTGTGTTTGTGTGTGTGTGTGTGTTTGTGTTTGCGCGTGTGTGTTTGTTTGTGTCTATGTGTGTGTGATTTTGTTTGTGTTTGTATGTGTGTGTTTGTTTGTGTTTTTGTGTGTGTTTGGATTTATGTCTGTGCTTTTGTGTTTGGGTGTGTGTGTGTGTTTGTGTTTGTGTGTTTGTGTGTGTGTGTGTTCTTATGTTTGTGTGTGTGTGTTTCTATCAATTATTGTTTGTGTTTTTGTGTACATGTGCGTGTGTGTTTGTGTGTTTGTCTCTGTGTGTGTGTCTGTGTATTTGTGTGTGTGTTTTTTTGTGTCTATGTGTATTTGCTTGTGTGTTGTTTTTTTGTGTTTGTGTGTGTGTTTGTGTTTGTTTGTTTGTGTGTTTGTGTCTGTGTGTTTGTGTGTGTTTTTTTGTGTCTATTTGTATTTGCATGTGTGTGTTTTTGTGTTTGTGTATGTGTTTTTGTTTTTGTTTGTGTTTGTGTGTGTGTGTGTTTGTGTTTGTGTGTTTGTGTGTCTGCGTGTGTGTTTTTGTGTGTGTGTGTGTGTGTGTGTTTGTTTGTGTGTGTGTTTGTGTTTGTGTTTGTGTGTCTGTGTGTGTTTGCGTGTTTGTGTGTGTGTTTGAGTGTGCTTGTTTTTGTGTGTTTGCGCTTGGGTGTGTGTGTGTTTGTGTTCATGTGTGTGTGTTTATTTTTGCGTTTTTTGTGTCTGTGTGTTTTTGTGTTTGTGTGTGTTTGTGTTTGTGTATGTGTTTTTGTTTGTGTTTGTGTTTGTGTGTTTGTGTGTCAGTGTGTTTGCGTGTGTGTGTTAGTTTGTGTCTGTGTGTGTGTGATTTTGTTTGTGTTTGTATGTGTGTGTTTGTTTGTGTTTTTGTGTGTGTTTGGATTTATGTCTGTGCTTTTGTGTTTGGGTATGTGTGTGGTTGTGTGTGTTTGTGTGTGTTTTTGTGTGTGTGTGTGTTTGTTTGTGTTGTGTGTGTGTGTTCTTATGTTTGTGTGTGTGTTTTTCTATCAGTTATTGTTTGTGTTTTTGCGTGCATGTACGTGTGTGTTTGTGTGTTTGTCTGTGTGTGTGTGTCTGTGTATTTGTGTGTGTGTTTTTTTGTGTCTATGTGTATTTGCTTGTGTGTTGTTTTTTTGTGTTTGTGTTTGTTTGTTTGTGTGTTTGTGTCTGTGTGTTTGTGTGTGTGTTTTTTTGTGTTTCTGTATGTGTTTTTGTTTGGGTTTGTGTTTGTGTGTTTGTGTGTTTGCGTGTGTGTTTTTGTGTGTGTGTGTGTGTGTTTGTGTTTGTGTGTCTGTGTGTGTTTGCATGTGTGTGTGTGTTTGAGTGTGCTTGTTTTTCTGTGTTTGCGCTTGGGTGTGTGTGTGTTTGTGTTCATGTGTGTGTGTTTATTTGTGTGTTTTTTGTGTCTGTGTGTTTTTGTGTTTGTGTGTGTTTTTGTTTGTGTTTTTGTTTGTGTGTTTGTGTGTCAGTGTGTTTGCGTGTGTGTTTTTGTGTGTGTGCGTGTTTGTTTTGTGTTGTGTGTTTGTGTTCTTGTGTTTGTGTGTGTTTTTCTATCAGTTATTGTTTGTGTTTTTGTGTTTGTGCTCATGTGTGTGTGTGTTTATTTGTGTATTTTTTATGTCTATGTGTTTTTGCATGTGAGTGTGTGTTTTTGTCTGTGTGTGTGAGTGTGTGTTTTTTTCGTGAGTTATTGTTTGTGTTTGTGTGTGTCTGTTTGTGTTTGTGTCTGTGTGTCTGTGTCTGTGCGTGTGAGTTTATTTGTGTTTGTGTGTGTTTGCGTGTTTGTGTGTGTGTGTTTGTGTTTGTGTCTTTGCGTGCTTGTGTGTGTGTCTGTGTGTGTGTTTTTCTGTGTGTTTGTGTTTGTGTTTGCACGTGTGTGTTTGTTTGTGTCTGTGTATGTGTGATTTTGTTTGTGTTTGTATGTGTGTGTTTGTTTGTGTTTTTGTGTGTGTTTGGATTTATGTCTGTGTTTTTGTGTTTGGGTGTGTCTGTGTGTTTTTCTGTGTGTGTGTTTGTTTGTGTTGTGTGTGTGTGTTCTTGTGTTTGTGTCTGTGTTTTTCTATCAGTTATTGTTTGTGTTTTTGTGTGCGTGTACGTGTGTGTTTGTCTCTGTGTGTGTGTCTGTGTATTTGTGTGTGTGTTTTTTTGTGTCTATGTGTATTTGCTTGTGTGTGTGTTTTTTTGTGTTTGTTTGTTTGTGTGTTTGTGTCTGTGTGTTTGTGTGTGTGTTTTTTTGTGTCTATTTGTATTTGCATGTATGTGTTTTTGTTTGTGTTTGTGTTTGTGTGTCTGTGTGTTTGCGTGTGCGTTTTTGTGTGTGTGTGTGTGTGTTTGTTTGTGTGTGTGTTTGTGTGTGTTTGCGATTGGGTGTGTGTGTGTGTGTGTGTTTGTGTTCGTGTGTGTGTGTTTATTTGTGTGTTTTTTGTGTCTGTGTGTTTTTGTGTTTGTGTTTATGTATGTGTTTTTGCATGTGAGTGTGTGTTTTTGTGTTTGTGTGTGTTTTTGTGTCTATGTGTTTTTGCATGTGTGTGTTTGTGTTTGTGTATGTGTTTTTGTTTGTGTTTGTGTTTGTGTGTGTGTGTTTGTGTTTGTGTTTGTGTGTTTGTGTGTGTGTGTTTGTGTTTGTGTTTGTGTGTTTGTGTGTCTGTGTGTTTGCGTGTGTGTTTGTGTGTTTTTGTGTTTGTGTGTGTGTGTTTGTGTTTGTGTTTGTGTGTCTGTGTGTGTTTGCGTGTGTGTGTGTGTTTGAGTGTGCTTGTTTTTGTGTGTTTGCGCTTGGGTGTGTGTGTGCTTGTGTTCGTGTGTGTGTGTTTATTTGTGTGTTTTTTGTATCTATGTGTTTTTGCATGTGAGTGTGTGTTTTTGTCTGTGTATATGTGTGTGTGTGTGTGTTTGTGTGTGTTTTATGTGTGTGTGCGTGTTTTTTTATGAGTTATTGTTTGTGTTTGTGTGTCTGTGTGTGTGAGTTTGTGTTTGTGTGTGTGTGTTTATTTGTGTTTTTGAGTGTGTGTGCATGTTTGTGTTTGTGTCTTTGCGTGCTTGTGTGTGTGTCTGTGTGTGTGTTTTTCTGTGTGTTTGTATATGTGTTTCTGTGTGTGTTTGTGTTTGCGTGTGTGTGTTTGTTTGTGTTTTTGTGTGTGATTTTGTTTGTGTTTGTATGTGTGTGTGTTTGTTTGTGTTTGTGCGTGTGTGTGTGTGTTTGTGTCTTTGCATGCTTGTGTGTATGTGTCTGTGTATTTGTGTGTGTGTTTTTTTGTGTCTATGTGTATTTGCTTGTGTGTTGTTTTTTGTGAGTTATTGTTTGTGTTTGTATGTGTCTGTTTGTGTTTGTGTCTATGTGTGTGAGTTTGTGTTTGTGTGTGTGTTTATTTGTGTTTGTGCGTGTGTGTGTGTGTTTGTGTCTTTGCATGCTTGTGTGTGTGTCTGTGTGTGTGTTTTTCTGTGTGTTTGTATGTGTATATGTGTTTGTGTTTGCGCGTGTGTGTTTGTTTGTGTTTGTGTGTGAGTGATTTTGTTTGTGTTTGTATGTGTGTGTGTGTGTGTGTGCTTGTTTGTGTTTTTGTGTGTGTTTGGGTTTATGTTTATGTGTTTTTGTGTGTGTTTTTCTTTCAATTATTGTTTGTGTTTTTGTGTGCACGTGCGCGTGCGTGTGTGTTTGTCTCTGTGTGTGTCTGTGTATTTGTGTGTGTGTTTTTTAATGTCTATGTGTAGTTGCTTGTGTGTGTGTTTGTGTGTGTTTGTTTTTGTTTGTTTGTGTGTTTGTGTCTGTGTATTTGTGTGTGTGTTTTTTTGTGTCTATGTGTATTTGCATGTGTGTGTTTTTGTGTTTGTGTTTGTGTGTGTGTGTTTGTGTTTGTGTGTGTTTGCATGTGTGCTTTTGTGTGTGTGTGTGTTTGTTTGTGTTGTGTGTGTGTTTGTATATGTGTGTTTTTGTGTTTTTGTGTGTGTGTTTGTGTGTCTGTGTGTGGTTTGTGTGTGTGTGTGTTTGTGTGTGTTTGCGCTTGGGTGTGTGTGTAGTTGTGCTCGTGTGTGTGTTTATTTGTGTATTTTTTATGTCTATGTGTTTTTGCATGTGAGTGTGTTTTTGTCTGTGTGTATGAGTGTGTGTTTTTTTCGTGAGTTATTGTTTGTGTTTGTGTGTGTCTGTTTGTGTTTGTGTCTGTGTGTCTGTGCGTGTGAGTTTGTGTTTGTGTGTGAGTTTGTGTGTGTGTGTGTTTGTGTTTGTGTCTTTGCGTGCTTGTGTGTGTGTCTGTGTGTGTGTTTTTCTGTGTGTTTGTGTGTGTGTCTGTGTTTGTGTTTGTGTTTGTGTTTGCGCGTGTATGTTTGTTTGTGTCTGTGTGTGTGTGATTTTGTTTGTGTTTGTATGTGTGTGTGTGTTTGTTTGTGTTTTTGTGTGTGTTTGGATTTATGTCTGTGTTTTTGTGTTTGTGTGTGTTTGTGTTTGTGTTTGTGTGTTTGTGTGTCTGTGTGTTTACGTGTGTTTGTGTGTGTGTGTGTGTTTGTGTGCATGTGCGTGTGTGTTTGTGTGTCTGTCTCTGTGTGTGTGTTTTTTTGTGTCTATGTGTATTTGCTTGTGTGTGTGTTTTTTTGTGTTTGTGGGTGTGTTTGTGTTTGTTTGTTCATGTGTTTGTGTGTGTGTGTTTTTTGTGTTTGTGTGTATTTGCATGTGTGTGTTTTTGTGTTTGTGTATGTGTTTTTGTTTGTGTTTGTGTTTGTGTGTGTGTGTTTGTGTTTGTGTGTTTGCGTGTCTGTGTGTGTTTGTGTGTGTGTTTGTGTGTGTGTGTGTTTGTTTATGTTGTGTGTGTGTTTGTGTTAGTGTTAGTGTATCTGTGTGTGTTTGCGTGTATGTGTGGTTGGGTTTGTGTGTGTTTGCGCATGGGTGTGTGTGTGTGTTTCTTTGTGTACTTTTGATGTCTATGTGTTTTTGCATGTAAGTGTGTGTTTTTGTCTGTGTCTGTGTGTATGTGTTTGTGTGTTTTATGTGTGTGCGCGTGTTTTTTTGTTAGTTATTGTTTGTGTTTGTGTCTGTGTCTGTGTGTGAGTTTTGTGTTTGTGTGTGTATGTTTATTTGTGTTTGTGTGTGTGTGCTTGTATGTGTGTGTTTGTGTGTGTGTCTTTGCGTGCTTGTGTGTGTGTTTTTCTGTGTGTTTGTGTATGTGTTTGTGTGTGTGTATGTGTTTTTGTTTGTGTTTGTGCATGTATGTCTGTTTGTGTTTGTGTCTGTGTCTGTGCGTGTGAGTTTGTGTTTGTGTGTGTGTGTTTATTTGTGTTTTTGTGTGTGTTTGTGTTTGTGTCTTTGCGTGCTTGTGTGTGTTTTTCTGTGTGTTTGTGTTTGCGTATGTGTTTGTGTTTGTGTCTGTGCGTGTGTGATTTTTTTTGTGTTTGTATGTGTGTGTGTGTTTGTTTGTGTTTTTGTGTGTGTTTGGATTTATGTCTGTGTTCTTGTGTTTGTGTGTGTGTTTGTGTTTGTGTCTGTGTTCTTATGTTTGTGTGTGTGTTTGTGTTTGTGTGTGTGTGTTTGCGTGTGTTTGTGTGTGTGTTTGTTTGTGTTGTGTGTGTGTGTTCTTGTGTTTGTGTGTGTGTGTTTGTGTTTGTGTTTGTGTGCCTGTGTGTGTTTGCGTGTGCGTGTGTGTTTGAGTGTGGTTGTGTTTGTGTGTTTGCGCTTGGGTATGTGTGTGTGTTTGTGTTCGTGTGTGTGTGTTTTTTGCGTCTATGTGTTTTTGCATGTGAGTGTGTGTTTTTGTGTTTGTGTGTGTGTTTGTGTGTGTGTGTGTGTGTTGTGTTTGTGTGTGTTTTATGTGTGTGCACGTGTTTTTTTGTGAGTTATTGTTTGTGTTTGTGTTTGTGTTTGTGTTGGTGTCTGTGTGTGTGTTTATTTGTGTTTTTGTGTGTGTGTTTGTGTTTGTGTCTTTGCGTGCTTGTGTGTGTGTCTGTGTGTGTGTTTTTCTGTGTGTTTGTGTATGTGTTTGTGTGTGTATATGTGTTTGCGTTTGTGTTTGTGTTTGCGCGTGTGTGTTTGTTTATGTCTGTGTGTGTGTGATTTTGTTTGTGTTTGTATGTGTGTGTGTGTTTGTTTGTGTTTTTGTGTGTTTGGGTTTATGTCTATGTGTTTTTGTGTTTTTGTGTGTGTTTTTCTTTCAATTATTGTTTGTGTTTTTGTGTGCGTGTGTGTTTGTGTGTTTGTGTTTTTGTCTCTGTGTGTGTGTCTGTGTATTTGTGTGTGTTTTTTTTCGTGTCTATGTGTATTTGCTTGTGTGTATGTTTTTTTGTGTTTGTGTGTTTGTGTCTGTGTATTTGTGTGTGTGTTTTTTTGTGTCTATGTGTATTTGCATGTGTATGTTTTTGTGTTTGTGTATGTGTTTTTGTTTGTGTTTGTGTTTGTATGTGTGTGTGTTTGTGTTTGTGTGTGTGTGTTTGCGTGTGTGTGTGTGTGTTTGTGTTGTGTTGTGTGTGTGTTTTTGTGTTTGTGTGTGTGTGTTTGTGTGTCTGTGTATGTTTGCGTGTGTGTGTGTGTATTTGTGTGTGGTTGTGTTTGTGTGTGTTTGCGCTTGGGTGTGTGTGTGTGTTTGTGTTCGTGTGTGTGTGTTTATTTGTGTGTTTTTGCATGTGTGTGTGTGTGTGTTAGTGGTTGTGTTTGTGTGTGTGTGAGTTTGTGAGTCCGTATTTGCGTGTGTTTGTGTTTGTGTGGGTGTTTCTGTGTGTGTTTGTCTGTGTGTTTATGTCTGTCTTTTTCTCTGTGTGTGTGTGTGTGTTTGCGTGTGCATTTTTCTATGTGTGTATGTGTGTGTGTTTGTGTGTGTGGGTCTGTGTGTGTGTTTTTTTGTGTGTTTGTGTGTGTATTTTTCTGTGTCTGTGTGTGTTTGTGTTGGCGTGTGTGTGATTTTCTTTGTGTGTGTGTGTGTGTGTGTCTGTGTATTTGTGTGTGTTTTTTTGTGTCTTTGTGTATTTGCATGTGTGTTAGTGTGTTTGTGTTTGTGTGTGTGTTTTTGTTTGTGTGTGTGTGTGTGTGTTTTGTGAGTTATTGTTTGTGTTTGTGTGTGTCTGTGTTTGTGTGGTTATGTCTGTGTGTTTGTGTATGTTTTTTCTGTCTGTGTGTCTTTGTGTTTGTGTTTGTGTGTGTGTGTTTCTGTGTATTTGTGTGTGTTTTTTGTTGTCTATGTGTATTTGCATGTGTGTGTGTGTGTGTGTGTGTTTGTGTTTGTGTGTGTGTTTTTGTTTGTGTGTGTGTGTGTGTTTTGTGAGTTGTTGTTTGTGTCTGTGTTTGTGTGGTTATGTCTGTGTGTTTGTGTTTGTGTTTGTGTTTTTTTGTGTCGTGTATTTGCGTGTGTGTTTTTGTGTTTGTGTATGTGTTTTTGTTTGTGTGTATGTGTCTGTGTGTTTGTGTTTGTGTGTGTTTTTGTGTGTGTGTGTGTGTCTTTTTTGTGAGTTATTGTTTGTGTTTGTGTGTTTGTGTCTGTGTTTGTGTTTTTTTTGTGTCTATGTGTATTTGCGTGTGTGTGTTTTTGTGTCTGTGTGTGTGTTTGTTTGTTTGTGTTTGTGTTGTGTGTGTGTTTGTATGTATGTGTGTTTTTGAGTTTTTGTGTTTTGTGTTTGTGGGTGTGTGTGTGTTTTTGTGTCTGTGTGTGTTTGCGTGTGTATGATGTGTTTGTGTTTGTGTGTTTGTGTGTGTGTGTCTGTGTTTGTGTTTTTCTGTGTGTTTGTGTATGTGTTTGTGTTTGTGTGTTTATTTGTGTGTGTGTGTGTGTGTGTGTGTGTTTGTTTGTGTTTGTGTTTGTGTGTGTGTGTGTGTTTTTCTGTGAGTTATTGTTTGTGTTTGTGTGTTTTGTGTCTCTGTGTGTGTGTGATTTTCTTTGTGTGTGTGTGTGTTTTTGTGTTTGTGTGTATGTGCCTGTGTGTGTGTTTTTTTGTGAGTTATTGTTTGTGTTTGTGTGTGTGTGTGTTTGTATTTGTGTTTTTGTGTCTGTGTGTGTTTGCGTGTGTATGATGTGTTTGTGTTTTGTGTCTCTGTGTGTGTGTGATTTTCTTTGTGTGTGTGTGTGTTTTTGTGTTTGTGTGTATGTGCCTGTGTGTGTGTTTTTTTGTGAGTTATTGTTTGTGTTTGTGTGTGTGTGTGTTTGTATTTGTGTTTTTGTGTCTGTGTGTGTTTGCGTGTGTATGATGTGTTTGTGTTTGTGTGTTTGTGTGTGTGTGTCTGTGTGTGTGTTTTTCTGTGTGTTTGTGTATGTGTTTGTGTTTGTGTGTTTATTTGTGTGTGTGTGTGTGTGTTTGTTTGTGTTTGTGTGTGTGTGTGTTTTTCTGTGAGTTATTGTTTGTGTTTGTGTGTGCGTCACGTTTGTGTTTGTTTGTTTGTGTGTTTTGTGTCTCTGTGTGTGTGTGATTTTCTTTGTGTGTGTGTGTGTTTTTGTGTTTGTGTGTATGTGCCTGTGTGTGTGTTTTTTTGTGAGTTATTGTTTGTGTTTGTGTGTCTGTGTTTGTGTTTGTGTTTGTATTTTTTTGTGTCTGTGTGTATTTGCGTGTGTGTGTTTTTATGTTTGTGTTTTGTGTTTGTTTGGGTGTGTTTGGGTGTGTGTGTTTTTATGCGTGTCTTTTTGTGTTTGTGTGTGTGTGTGTGTTTTTGTGTCTGTGTGTTTGCATGTTTGTGTGTTTGTGAGTTATTGTTTGTGTTTGTGTTTTTTTGTGTCTGTATGTATTTGCGTGTGTGTGTTTATGTTTGTGTTGTGTGTTTGTTTGTGTGTGTTTGGGTGTGTGTGTGTGTGTGTTTGTTTGTGTTTGTGTTGTGTGTGTGTGTTTTTGTGTCTGTGTGTGTTTGCATGTTTGTGTGTGTGTTTGTGTTTGTGTGTGTGTGTGTGTCTTTGCGTGTTTGTGTGTGTGTCTCTGTGTCTGTCTTTCTATGTGTGTGTGTGTGCGCGCGCGCTTGTGTTTGTGTTTGCGTTTGTGTGTTTATATGTGTGTGTGTGCGTGATTTTGTTTGTGTTTGTGTGTGTGTGTTTGTTTGTGTTTTATGTGTGTGTGTTTGTGTTTGTGTGTGTGTTTTTCTGTGTGTTTGTGTTTGTTTGTTTGTGTGTTTGTGTCTATGTGTGTGTGTCTGTGTCTTTGTGTGTTTTTTTGTGTCTATGTGTATTTGCATGTGTGTGTTTTTGTGTTTGTGTATGTGTTTTTTTTTGTGCGTATGTGTCTGTGTGTTTGTGTTTGTGTTGGTGTGTGTGTGTGTGTGTCTTTTTTGTGAGTTATTGTTTGTGTTTGTGTGTTTGTGTGTGTGTTTGTGTTTTTTGTGTTTGTGTGTATTTGCGTGTGTGTGTTTTTGTGTTTTATCTTTGTATGTGTGTTTTTGTGTCTGTGTGTGTGTTTGTTTGTTTGTGTTTGTGTTTATGTTGTGTGTGTGTTTGTGTTTTTGTGTTTATGTTTTTGTGTTTGTGTCTGTGTTTTTGTGTTTGTTTGTGTGTTTGCGTGTGTATGTGTGTATCTGTATGTGTGTGTTTGTGTATGCGCATTTGTGTCTGTGTGTGGGTTGTTTTTGTGTTTTTGTATGTGTTTTTGTGTCTATGTGTATTTACGTGTTTGTGTGTGTGTAAGTGTTTGTGATTGTGTGTGTTTGTGTGTCTGTGTTTTTGTGTTTGTGTTTGGGTGTGTTTGTGTTTGTTTGTGTGTGTTTGCGTGTGTATATGTGTGGTTGTGTGTGTGCTTGTGCTTGTGTTTGTGTGTGTGTGTGTGTGTGTATTTTTCTCTGTTCGTGTGTTTGTGTTTGCGTGTGTGATATTTTGTTTGTGCTTGTGTGTGTTTGTGTGTGTGTGTGTGTTTATATGTGTATGTGTGTGTTTTTGTGTCTGTGTGTCTGTGTGTTTGTTTGTGTGTGTTTATATGTGTGTGTGTGTGTGTGTGTTTGTGTCTGTGTGTGGGTTGTTTTTGTGTTTGTGTATGTGTTTTTTTGTCTGTGTGTATTTGCGTGTTTGTGTGTGTGTAAGTGTTTGTGATTGTGTGTGTCTGTGCTTTTGTGTTTGTGTGTCTGTGTTTTTGTGTTTGTGTTTGGGTGTGTATGTGTGTAGTATGTGTGTGTTTGTGTTTGTGTTTATGTGTGTGTGTTTGTGCTTGTGTTTGTGTTCATCAACATTGATGTTAATACCTAGATACTCTTTTTCATCATCAATTAAAAGGTGAAAATTACTTCTTAAACCTCTTGCAATACAAGACAAAAATTGAGCTAGTACTTCACAGAATGTGAATCATTCCTTTTGATCTCAACCACGTGCTAGGCATTTTCCCATAAACATTTGAAAGTTTCATCATCAAGCCCACTTTCAAAGTCTGACTCTCTCTGGCATACAATTTGAATTAGAATAGCATCAAGAGAATGTTCTAGGAAAGAAGTGATACGTCCCTTGGAAAAAAAAACTCCACAGTGCATACTGATGAGAACTACAACACAGTAGCTTGCTCCTCATCTTTTTCATCATAGAAATATTACTCTTTACTGCAATATATTTTTATTTGGGTGGCAAGGTGTCAGCATCTCATAGAAGAAGTTTTATCGAATAAAGAAAAAGGGAGGAGGGAAACAGAAAGGTGGATAAGGCATTCTTCTTATTTATCTAGTAGAAAGAAATTTGCATAAACATATTGATCTTTCTCAAATTTGTTGAAGAGGCAATTCATGAGAGCCATAGTTACACCAAAGGAACATGAAACAACCATATACTAAAGCACATAAAAACAAGAATAACAAAAAACTTCAAAACTCTGGCGTCAAAGATTTGCTAAATACTTCAATAAAGTATACTCCTATGGAAACACCAGCAAGAAAATACTCCATCCGGTACTAATTATAAGACATATTTAACCGATTTTGGGGAAATTAAGGAAGGAAGTTAAATTGGTTAATTTTACTCATTTTCATAAAATTCCCTTGTATAAATTTTCAATGACATTAACATAGTTCATTAACCTAAAATCTTCCTTTTCATATTTTGTAATTGAAATGATGGTCTTGCTATAATACATATATGTATATGTATACACATATGTATGTATGTGATGTACACACATATATCTACCCCCAAAACACACATACACCCCTGAGATACACACACATATATCTACACACAAATACAAACCCCCACATCTACCCTCACACACACGTGTACACATCCACACACATACACACACACACATATATATATATATACATAAATACACATACACACACACACCCATATATATATACATAAATACACATACACACACACATGTGTGTGTGTGTGTGTCACATATATAGCACACACGTATATACATAGACACGCGCGCGCGCGCGCACACATATATAATGCGTGTGTATGTCTATATGTGTACATATATAGATATATGTGTGTGTCTATGCATATGTGTGTTTATATAAATAGGGGTGTTTTAGGAAAAATTTGACAAAAATTTAAATTCTGTCCTATAATTAGGATCAAAACCAACTCCCAAATATTGTCCTATAATTAGGACCGGAGGGAGTATATAAAAAGGGAAAATATGTACCAAAATAAAACTTAAAAGTAATGAGAATCTAAAGGTACACCTTCATGAATAGTATACAAGGTATTTAACACATATAGATATGACAAAGCAAAGGAATATGAAATCAAGTCATAAAAACATCCTATTGCATAGCTAAAACTTTAATACCTCAAATATAAGGCCATAATTCTCGATTAGAGGTCATAAATATTGTGCTAGCTCGTGAGAGAGGTAACCTAATAATTTAAAACTTACAGAATCAGCAGAAGTATGCTGAACATAAAGAAGAGCTTAGTTCCCTAAGCATAATGATGTATAAAACCAATGCTAGAAAATCGAAAGAAAACGAATGAAAGCCTTAATGCCATTGGAATCATGAGCATTGTGAGGATCCCTCAAAAGAGAGAAGGAATCACCAGGATGTATCTCCTCATAGTTAGTTGGATTTGTGTGTGAATGGACTCCTCTTTTACTAAGTCCATATCTGATTAATATCGCATTGATAGAAGAATGCAAAGAGGATGATGCAAATCACCCAAAAAACATCAAATAAAAAAATGCAGTAGTAAAACAGGGAGATAAAAAAAATCCTTTTCTTTGGACAATCAAGTATCTAGTATAGTATTGGCACTAATTTATGTTCAAGTATTGTTAGGTCCCAAGTGGGGTTATACTTTCATAGCATGATTTTTCACATCCGCAAGACATGGGCACCACATCTATTCATTCTTGAATGTACGCAAATAGAAAATTTATGCACCCATCACGTAGAAATAAGTCCAAAGAATTAAGCACCAAAGACTAAAGTTATGGTTCACAAGAGGCTTAAACATGCAATTAGTTGCGCAGGAGGAGAAATTGATACTTGAGAGTATGATCATATTACTGATCCATATTATCAACCCCACCCCCAACACCCCTCCCCCCACCAAAAAAAAGGAAACAGAAAAACAGAGGATAACACCAAAAATGCAAGATATAATGTTAAATTATTCAAAGCAAGGAAAAATTACAACCATATAAACCACTTCTCCTTTTCTTTCCAAACCCTGTTTCTATATTTACATAAAACGTTCAGCAGCAGATTAAAACAAATTTTCCTTGATTAATATTACATTGATAGACGAATGCCAAGAGGATACTTCAAATAACCATCAAAACATTAAACAACAAAACAAAAGTGTAGTAGCAATACACTAAGACAACCAAAAGCCACCTTCTAGTATCCTCAAGAACATGGATCAACAATCATTTAGTATCCAGTCCAGTACTACAAACTAATCCACGTTTAAGTATTGGCAGATGCCAGATGAGGGGCTGCATAGACAACAAATTACACAAATAACACCTTGTATGCATCCATCAGGTAGAAATGTGTCCAAAGAAATGAGTGCTTAAGGCTAAAGCTAAGGTGTACAAGAGGCTCAAAATTAGTTGAGCAGGAGATGCTCAAGAGTTTACACTTGAGAATGTGACCATATTACTAATACATATTATCTGACAAAAATAGAAAAATGGATAAGATGGGAAGCCATAATCTTCTGCAGAAAATGCTGAATATAAACTGATGGGTATCTAAGTGGGATGAGAAACCCTACCCTAAAAGCAGCGGTTAAAATGAGAGAACAAACCCACTTAAATACCGCATTAAGCATCCCATATTAATCAATATGGGGCTTCGTATTACACAATACCAAGTATCCATAATAAACATTATATTATTTAGAGCAAGGTTAAGTATCCATCCTAAACATTATATTATTTAGAGGAGGGTCCATTTACAACTATACAGACCTCTTTTTCATGCCTTTCCAATCCCAATTTTTCTTTGACAAGATGAAGTCATTTTCTCTTTTCTTTTGTTTTGATCAAAATAGTTTTGACTTTTGACTCAAATGCAGTATCATTTATGTTGAAGTTAATGCTCTTAATTAGTTTAGACAATTAAGCATCTAAGTAACACTCAAGTATATAAAACAAGTATCATTACCAGAAACATTCGTCATAGGTCCAACTAAACACATCAGCCTTGTTTAATTAATACTTAGACCAGGAAAAACTACACATAAACAAGAAAATGTCAAAAACAATAAGGACAGAAATGAAAATTTTTAAAACAGTATTTTGGCATTTCAAGATGAGAAAGCTTAGTAGTAGTACACATGAAAAGAGATAAGCATTAAAACCTAAGCCATTAACCCTTCAATTTAGAAAATATACTTTTTTCCCTTAAGGGTTTACCAAGGCAGATGAAAAGAAGTACAAACCTTCAGTGTTTGGGTTACGAGGGTATTGTCGTGAAAGGAACGGAATCAACCGCTGCTGCAATATCCTTGCCACCATGGGAATACTACTACTAAGAAGTGAGCTATTTCAGGGTTTATTTCCTCGTTTGAGATTAATAAATCCCTGATTTTGTGGCTTTTTGACCTGATTATGGTAAGAAATAAAATACAATAAAATTAATGAATCTCTGAACTTTGAAACTAAAGCTGAGTGACGGGGAGCCAATTTAAACCAATTTAAACCCTAAACCCTAAACCTATTCTTAGGCAGACATGTGGTGCCACCTAGGCCCACAAAATCAGATATTTTGGTTGCCGCTTAATGATGGTTCTTGGATTTACTAGGTGCAAGCGTTTATCCAGTGGTTAAAATAGTGTCCTAAGGGTAAAATAGTCATTTTGTGTTACTTTTTCTTTTAGATAGTGGGACCCACCTTGGCAACCCATTATGGCATCATTTATTGAAAACCTGATTGAACCCAAGAAGGGGGGTGAATTGGGTGAAGATGAAAATTTTAAACCTTTGTAAATCTTTCTACAATTTAATAAAATCAATTTGAATGATAATAGAGAATTATAAAACTAAGGGCAATCATTCAAACACATTTGTTGGAAATAAAAAGGATTAAGAAAGAGAATTGCAAACAGTGAATTATCCTGGTTCGATCCAATCCTTGACCTACGTCCAGTCTTCAAGCTCCACTTGAGATTTCCACTATCTCCTTGTTTAACCAGGCACAAGAGACAAGCCTTTACATCCCACAAGTTTGCCCAGGCACTTGTGCAGCCTTTACAATCTCTAACAGAGACTCTCCCCTTACAACCCATAAGGATACATTCATTTTCCCACCCAAGGTCACCCAACCTTAAGTATCTCTTAGAAAATAGAATGTTTACAATGTGTCTTCTCTCTAAGAAGTAAATGAATGATCACTGAAGTGCATTACAACTCATTTCACTCTCTATAGAATAAACTGATAAAACATTGAAAAACAGAGAGTGTAGGAAGCTTCAAAAATTTGGCATTATGACAGCATCATCTTTTTCCCATGCCTTCTGCGTTTTCGAATCTGGCTCTATTTATAGATGAAGATGTTCTGAATGTTGTGAATAGAGCCGTTGAGAATGGAACCGTTGGGAATATGATAGTTGAAAAAAAATATAGCTGTTGGAATGCTTTTTCACTTGACAGCTCAGCAAATTGATCTTCATGGAATCCTTCATTTGATCATCTGAAATTTGTCCACAAATGATGTAAATGATGTTAAGAAGTGTTACAAATCATTTAGATAAGGATCTGGATGATCTAGATCAGATTCAGGATTTTCGTAACGATGATTTTTTTGATCTGAAGAAAATACTGCAGTATTGACTTAGATACTACGGTATTTAGGCTATCAGGCAACTTCAAATTCGTCTCTGTCTATCCGGTACTCAGGTATTGACTTACATACTTGAGTATTGAAGAACTCTTAACGTTCATTGCTCTCTGTCTGAGCTATACTCGAGTATTCTCTTGTATGCTCAGGTATTCAAGTTGTTCTGGCCCTTGGTTGCTTTCTGACTTGATATTACTTCTAATTTAGCAAACCAATTATCCCCATATAGCTCTTTGTATCTCCTTTCCAATGCAACAAGAATCAAATCAAAACTCGTTGGATTTTTGTCTGTTATGATCCAGAGAATGAAGATTCATCTTTACCAGCGTTTTCCAACGTCTTGAATTGTCAGTCAATTTTTGAGGACCATATCTCTTTGTTCTAATATTCATTTTTGTTAAATCAAGTCTTGATGGAAATCCTTATGAGTCTTCTTTCCAATGCCACTGATTTCAACTCAATCCGATTTGTAGATCGTGAGTTATGCTCAAAATATTGAAGTTTGGTCTGATGTGTGGCGTGAATATTTGATCCAACTTTCGAAATTCAAAGCTCTCTGATCTAATTTTCTTTGAGTATGAAACTTTGTCAAGATGACGCATTGGATGTCTAGTTTCATACACATTTGAATTCACCTCAATCCGATCTCTGGTGTAAGAGATATCATCGAATTACCAGAGCTCACCCAATCTGATCGTAAAACAGAGGTAAACAGAGTTCCTGAAAGAGCTGGATACTCGAGTATTGAAGTGCATACTCGAGTATTGTCGGGTTCAGAGGCGCGAGAGAAGTTGAAAACATCTCATACTCGAGTATTAAGTCCCATACTCGAGTATTGAGTTCCAGACTAGAGTTTTTGACTTAGAAACTCCAGTTTCTCAAACTTGAGTTTCCCAAACTCCAGTTTTCTCATCCAGAAGCAAATTTCTGCAGTAAGCTTGAAACTCGAGTTTTCTCTTCTAGAATCTGATTTTTGCCTTCTTTAACTCTAAATTGACCCATCCAACTTCCATCTTCCATCATCTCCCATCTTGATCATTCTTCATCATGAGCTCATTATTTTCTGCAAGTTCTTCAATATTTTCCCTTCTTCTTGAACTTGACATTTTCTTCAATTTTCTTCTTGAACTTGACATTTGAGCTGATATTGATATTCTCATTCTCTTCTTCTTAATTATGCTCAAATTTCTTCGATAACTTCTTGCTTCTTTACCAATTCTTCTTTCTATCTTCTCATCTCTTAATTATTCTCCAGCATATTCTTTCTCTCATTCAGTACTTCTTTATAGATCTTCTTCTTGACCATTCTTCATAAATGATCTTCACATCTTTAATTCTACATTAAATTCAAGAATTAATCAATGAAGATAAACATATTACTCAATCTTTTTGCTCTTACTAATGGCATATACATAAAACATCATCAAAACTAATCATATCTAACATTTATGACCCATGTGAGGTCATGATGGCTTGTCATTCTCTTATCATGTCAAATTTAAATTATGTGGTCCAGATTAATTCTCATTATTTTATTTTTCTCTCCTCATTATTACTTGATGTGACCTTCTACTTGCTCTCTGAGTTACCTTTCTCTCTCCTATGGCCCACTAAGTGACACTTTTTCTCTATATCTGGGGGTCTAGGTCGCCTTTAGAAACCCCTTAACTAGTCCCAGTCAGTTCCCCTTTGTTGGTCAACATTTCACCAAGCCTTTGACCTTGTAATTGAGCTTTTATATGTGTTTAAATCATTTTTTTTATCCCCTTATATGGCTGCATGTTATTCTTTATTCTTAAGGTGCAAGAAATATAAATTTTAATGTCTTAATTACTTTCTACTACATGCTACTGAAAATCCAACTTTTGTCCTCGAAACGCCACGTGCCCCACTAGCATCATTACCTTTGACTTTTATAATCATGAAGGGACATATGTCACCATTCTATTTGGCCAACACAAAAGTATGTCATCATTATTCATTATTACCTTACTTTATTAAAGTTACTTTATCGGTGCCTGCTCGGAATCCTACTCGAGTTTTACTAGGGTTTCCTTCACAAATATCGATGATCTCTAAAAAATGCAAGGCATACTTGATTGCCCTAAAAATGTTGTATACTCACTTACACCAACATATTCCCACTCAACTAAATATTACTAAATATGAAAGTGGCGGACGGATGGAAGGAAGAATAGAGAAGAAGGAAAGGAAAAATATTATTGGGTGGGACCCACACCTTTTAAATTAAAAAAAGGATATCTACATATTATTTTATTTTATAAAGTGGGTGGGACCCATTACTTTTGAAAAAAAATGGGGAGGTAGGTGACCTCCCGTTGAAATTAAGGCGAGCGGCGCCACAATTAGCGTGAGGCACCGTTCCCGCCTTATGTTAACGCGGTAGGGATATTTATAAATAGCCCCACCTTCATAACTCATAAACACACACAAATACACCTCCATAACACACACACTTTCATAGTCTGAGAAGAGCGTCAGAGAAAGAGAGAGAAATAGTGTAGTGGAGATTATTTGGGGATGCTAGAAGATTCTTATCAGGAGATTTGGAGTAATTTTTGAGGATTTTCTATAAACTAGGAGATAACAAATAACTTTGAATATTCTTCCATATACTTGTGAATTGTATATGATTATTAATTATTTATTTTTATGGTTTGAGTTTCATGTATATGTATTATAATATTTTTATAATAAAAATATTGAAATTATGGTTTCGTTCCCGACTAAATTATGATTTTGTTCCTGAGTAAATTATGAATTTGTACCCACATAAATTACAGTTTTGGTCCCGATAGTGATTTACTATTTGTACTTATATGTATTTTTTAATAGTGATCTACTATTTGTACTTGCACATATTTTTTAATAGTGATTTACTATTTGCATAGTAACTTATACATATCTTTGAATAGTGATTTACTATTTAAGTCTCCTTTAAAGCATCATAAAATGTTGATTTATATGATATGATTGAGAGTATAATTTAATGCTCTATTTTTAGAATGGATATTCATTTGTCATGACAACTGTATTTGATGGGATGGAGTAAGAAGGAATTTGTATGATAGTTTGCTTTAATTCCATCACTCGGTGCACAGTAGATGGTTTGTTAGGGCCCCCTCTTCCGTGTTATCCTCTGGCCGGGATGGCATAGGAGTTGTGGGACACGTGACATCTCCTTAGTCGTGTTTAAGGAGGGGAGCCATAGTCCAGGCTTAAGCTCTATACCTTTGGTCGGGTGTATCTTAAGTTTTGGTGAGCTTGGGACAATTCAGTCAAATGATGTGTTCCTGTTGGACTATGTGTTAGCCTATGGCTCTAGTCGGCGGTATAAGGATGGAAGAAGATATAAGGGAGGTTGCATAATGCCTTATGAAAATTTTATGGTTCACAGATTGACAAAATGATGAAATATATATATATGGGCTTTGATTTTCTCATGTTACATGAGAAAAAAAAGTTTCCTATACACACATGAAATAGTGGGACCCACATATACATATATGAATTAATATATGTATATGTAGGTCCCACCATTTCATGTGTGTGTAACATGAGAAAATGGTTTTCCTACAACATGAGAAAATGTTTTCCCTATATATATATATATATATATATATATATATATATTATATTCTGTAAAATTTAGTGTATGGAAGTTTTTGGTAAATATATTTATGAAATTATAAGTAGCTCCTACTTTTTATCATATGTAATTTGCTTGTGTATAGTAGAAAATTTTAGTAGTTACTAAAACGTGGAAATCTCATTCCATATTAACATTTTCAGGTGATTATCCTAATAGGGAGCAAGGGAAGGCGCCAATGGAGTGAGCCTAGAAAGCTCTTCTATACTCCTATGGTTTAAGTTATGATATTTATATTTGCCAAGACCCTAGGATTTCCACTTTGTATTTATCTTTAAATTATTTCAGAAATTTATTTGGACTTTGTATTATGAACTTTGTTTTAAATGATTATGTATTTTAAAGATTTGGATGTTGATCATCCTCATTGGAAATATTTCAATTATTTTGCCATGTTTTTGGTGTTGGATTTGGGCTGTTACACTACACCTTAGGACACAATTAGGTGGCATCTTTTCCAACTAAATTTACACCGTGTAGGTCTTCTGTACCCCTTTTTGTTAGCACTTTAATTCCATGACTTAAACATACTAGTTCCACTGACCCGTATAGCTGAGTTACTTAGTCCTAGAGAGGCTTCCTATCCCTTGTCATACTTGGGACTCTTCCTGAACTAGGCTTAATCGTCCATCTACTTTAGGTTTATTCACAATTCTTAGGGTCTACAATTCAGGGTGGTACAACTCAGCTACTGATGGTGAGGCGAGGTCGAATATTGAAAGGGAGACAATCGGTAATCCTTTCCAGTGAGTACCGACATAAGAGTTGTTGTAGCTTATTATAGGAACTACAAATAGCTAAAACGACCATTTTTAAAATACAAACCCCAGACTATTATTTTCATTTTTTTATTATAATAATATATTGTTATCAAAATTTGTATAGTCAAAATTATATGATATTTTTGTTGGAAATTATGCCCTAGGGGCTAATATTATATATATCTAATACTAATTGATATATTGTATCTTAGATTTGATTTATAAAGATAAATTAATCATTTAATTAAATAGAGATATTATATCTCATATTTAATTCTCAAATAAAATATATCATATATTTAATTTAATTTAAATTGAGATATAGTATCTCAGTTTTAATTAAATAGATAGATATCATTTATCGGGTCTCGAATTAGATATATCATATATCTGATTTAATTTAAATTGAGAAATAGTATCTCAGTTTTAATTAAATATATAGATATCATTTCTCGGGTTTAATTTATAGAGATAAATTAAATCAGAAGGCTTTTGATTTGGATTAAATAAATATATTATATTAGATCTATTAGATAGATTTAATTAATGTATTTTTAATCAAAATTCAAAATACGAATTTCAGATCTGGCTTTTAATTCAGATTAAATAAATATATTAGATTAGATCTATCAGATAGATTTAATTTAATATATTTAATCCATATTCAAATTTGAATTTCAAAATTAATAGGGATTAATTTTATATAATACGTTGATCAATTTCATTAGAAATATGGAACTTTTATCGAGCGTATTAGTGAGCCGCGAGAAAACCCTAGAACGATAGAAAGAGACGCAAGACACACCGTTCAAAGCACTAGCACCGAGGCACTAGCACGCTGCCGCGTCCATGTTCGGAGTTGTTCGTGTGGATACCAGTAGAGGAAGTCGATTCGTGGAGTCGACTTCTACTGATCAAGAGAGTAGCCCACCAGTTCAAGGAGAACGAGACTCGGAGGAGTTCACTACAGGTATTATTCAATTCCTTAGCCTTGATTTAGACGATGGTTGAGCGATCCTTCAGATGGGATTCATAGAATATTTTAATCCACTGCGTGTACGGATCCCAACAGTGGTATTAGGCCAACTCAACTGATCGTTTAAATTGGGTTTCTTTCTTCATGCAAATATATGTGATATATATGCTTTAAACCGAATCTTACATGCTTCGAATCGATATATATGATAAACCGATTTTGAAGCGTTCATATTTTATCCAAAAGATCATCCTTTTTCGAAAAATTAGGGTTTTGATCTATGTTGGTTCACATTATGAATACGGCAGTTCGCCCTAGGGTTAGGTTCGAATTTTGCATTCATATAGGTAGAATTAATAGGATTAATTAGATAATATCAAATAATACCCTCTAAATAAAATCTTAAGTCACAATGTCGTCAATTAATGAATACTTGTCAAAACCTAAATCACTCATTTGCATATTCCACCAAAGTGGATGCTTTTGAGTTATCTTGGTGAGACAAGAGAGAGTAATGGAGATACTCTATATTCATTATTATCTTGACTTAATTGAGATCATCAAAACGGTTTTGGATCTCAAGGCATTAGATGGGATTAAACATTAGGTTATATGATGATCGAATCCCATAAATATCTAAGAGTCACATGTAATGTAATTGGCAAAGCAGTTGCCTACCTAAATAACTTGTTTTTAAGCATCCTGCCAAAGCGAACTTAACTTCAAGCCAAATATGGATCTTAGCCCACTAATTAGAAAGAGGGTTATTAATTCAGTGGGAGATTATTAATTGACTTTGCATATTTTGTTTGTTTGTAGAATCATGTCAAATAGTAACACCGTAACACTATCACTGCGATCAGTCCTTGAGAAGGACAAACTAAATGGGACAAACTTTCTTGACTGGTTCAAAAACTTGAGAATTGTTCTCAAGCAGGAAAGAAAGGCTTATGTCCTAGATCAACCCATTCCTGAGGAGCCTGCAGCTAATGCTCCAAGAGCTCAGAAAGATGCTTACACGAAGCATCAGATTGACTCTGTAGATGTAGGATGCCTGATGCTTGCCACTATGGTTCCAGAGCTCCAAAGAGATCTGAACATATGGAGGCTTTTGAAATGGTTGCTCATCTCAAGGAAATGTTCCAGCAACAGGCGAGGCAAGAGAGGTATGAGACTACTAAGGCCTTAAATTCCTGCAAGATGGCTGACGGTGCATCAATTAGCCCTCATGTTTTGAAGATGAAAGGCTACATTGATCACCTTGAGAGGTTGGGATTTCCTATGAGCCAGGAGTTAGCTACAGATATGATCTTAAACTCGGTCTCGGAAAGTTATGACCAGTTTGTCAAGAACTACAACATGAACAACATGGAGAAATCCATTTCTGAATTGCATGGGAGGCTCAAAACAGCTGAGCAGAGCATTAAGAAAAAGCCCAGCACTATTTTGATGGTTCAGAAAGGGAAGGATATGAAAAAGAAGGGCAAGGGCAAAAGATGGGGTAAGGGCTCAGTTGGTAAGACCAATGAGTCAAACAAGCTCAAATCTAAGCCTGCAGCCAAGAAAGCAAAGCCTCCGAAGGATGGAGTCTGCTACTTTTGCAATGAACCGGGTCATTGAAAGAGGAATTACAAACTCTATCAGGAAGATCTGAAAAAGAAAAAGAAGGATAGCGGGAGCGCTTCAAGTATCTATGTTATAGATGTTCATTTTTCTACTTCCTCTACATGGGTATTAGATACTGCATGTGGATCTCACATTTGTACAAATGTGCAGGATCTCAAGGAAAGTAGAAGATTGAAGAAGGACGAAGTTGACCTACGAGTTGGAAACCGAGCAAGAGTTGTCGCTTTAGCCGTAGGCACTTATGAATTAGTTCTGCCCAATGGGTTTTTGTTATTGTTGAACAATTGCTTTTATGTTCTTACTTTGAGTAGTAACATTATTTCGCTTTTTTATTTGGATAAGGAAGGTTACACTTCCATTACTAGGAACCATAAATGTTCAATTTATCATAATGACGTTTTTTTATGCTCATGGAGATTTGCATGCTGGTCATTATGTACTTAATTTAGAACATCTTGATAATAGACGAATCTATGACATAACTACTAAGAGGTTCAAGTCAAATTATTTGAATCTGACTTGCCTATGACATTGTCGTCTAGGCCATATAAATGATAAACGCATTTCGAAACTCCATCAAGATGGATTTCTGAATTCATTTGATTTTGAATCATTTGATACATGTGAATCTTGTTTATTGGGAAAGATGACAAAGGCTCCTTTTACTGGACACAGTGAGAGGGCCACCGATTTATTGAGCCTCATATATACTGATGTGTGTGGGCCAATGAATACATCTGCCAGAGGAGGTCATTTGTACTTCATTACATTTATAGACGATTTTAGTAGATATGGCTATATCTACTTAATGAAACATAAGTCTGAATCTTTTGAAATGTTCAAAATATTCCAAAATGAAGTGCAAAACCAACTTGGCAAAACAATTAAGATACTTTGATCTGATCGGGGTGGTGAATATTTGAGCCAAGAGTTCATTGACCATCTTAGGAGTTGTGGGATCATCTCACAACTTACTCCTCTAGGAACACCTTAATGGAATAGCGTTTCTGAACGGAGGAATCAAACTCTATTGGAAATTGTTCGATCTATGATGAGTCAAATAGATCTTCCACCTTCTTTTTGGGGCCATGCCTTAGAAACAGCTGCGTTCACACTAAATCGTGTTCCGTCAAAGGCAGTTGAAAAGACACCATATAAGATATGGACTGGGAAGAAACCCAGTTTATCATTCCTTAAAATTTGGGGATGTGAGGTCTATGTTAAACAACAGGCCTATGATAAATTATCATCCAGATCCTCAAAATGCCTTTTTGTGGGGTATCCTAAGGAAACTAAAGGATACTATATCTGCAATCTCTCCAATCACAAAGTGTTTGTTATTCGGAATGGTATCTTTTTGAAAAAAGAGTTTATCTCTAAAAGAACTAGTGGGGGTAAGGTTGATCTCGAAGAAGTTCGAGAGTCACAGGATAACGTAGAACCACAGATGGAAACCAGAGAAGACTCACAACAAGTTGTTGAGCCTACTCTAGTAACACAAGGCCCACAAAGGTCTGATAGAACACAACAACGACCTCAGAGATATGAATTTCTGATTACTGGAAGTCGTGATATTTTGCTCATTAAGCAGAATGAGCCAACTACCTATCGAGAGGCAGTGGTGGGGCCAGACTCCGAAAAATGGCTTGATGCCATGAAGTCTGAAATGCAATCCATATACGACAATAAGGTATGGACCTTAGTCGATCCACCTGAAGGTGTAAAAACCATCGGGTGCAAGTGGGTTTTCAAGGAGAAACTAACATGGATGGCAAAGTAATTTTCTTCAAGGCACGACTAGTTGTAAAAGGATTTACTCAAACTTATGGTGTGGGCTATGATGAAACCTTTTCCCCAGTTGTAATGGCCAAATCAATCAAAATCCTTCTTGCCATTGTTTCATATTATGACTATGAGATATGGCAGATGGACGTCAAAACAGCCTTCCTTAACGGAAAGATGGTTGAGGATGTGTACATGACACAACCTGAGGGCTTTGTGCGCCAGAGGACTCTGGTAAAGTATGTAAGCTTCAAAGATCTATTTATGAATTGAAGCAAGCATCTCGGAGTTGGAATCATCATTTTGATGAAGTAGTCAAAGAGTTTGGATTCATACAAAACATGGATGAATCTTATGTTTACAAGAAGGTTAGTGGGAGCACAGTTGTATTTCTAATGCTTTACGTTGACGACACCCTACTCATTGGGAATGACATTCCTACCTTGCAGAGTGTCAAGTCTTGGTTAGGAAAGTCTTTCTCAATGAAAGATTTAGGTGAAGCCACTTATATCCTAGGGATCAGGATCTATAGAGATAGGTCCAGAGGTTGATAGGCCTAAGTCAGAGCACATATATAGACAAGATACTGCATAGGTTCAATATGCAGGATTCTAAAAGGGGTAACGTACCCATGTCTTATGGTATTCATCTCAGTAAGGATTGTGTCCTTGTACACAAGATCAAAGAGATCGCATGAGTAAGATTCCGTATGCCTCCGCCATTGGATCTATCATGTATGCCATGTTATGTACTCGACCGGATGTGTCATTTGCCTTGAGTATGACCAGCAGATATCAACAAGATCCCGGTGAAGGTCACTAGACTGCTATCAAGAATATCCTTAAGTACTTAAGAATGACTAAGGACTTATTCTTGGTGTATGGTGGCTTGGAGGATGAGCTTTGTGTAACTGGTTACACAGATGCAAGTTTCCAAATTAACCAAGATGATTCAAGATCGCAATCAAGATATGTATTCCTCTTGAATGGTGGTGCGATGAGCTAGAAGAGCTCTAAGCAGAGCACTGTAGTTGATTTTGCAATAGAAGTTGAGTATATAGTAGCATCCGATGCAGTTAAGGAAGCTGTTTGGATTAGGAAGTTCATCACTGAACTGGGGGTGGTTCCTACCATCTTAGATCCAATAGTATTGTTCTGTGACAATAACGGCATTATTGTGCAGACAAAGAAGCCTAGGTCACATCAAAGGACCAAGCACATACTCAGACGATTTCATCTCATTAGAAAAATCAATGAGAGAGGTGATACTAGCATATGCAAAATACCAAGAGAAGACAATGTAGCTGATCCTCTTACTAAGCCGCTTGCACAAGCAAAACATGAGCATCATGTTAGGCAATAGGAATTAGAGTAATTAATGATTGCACCTAGTGCAAGTGGGATTCTATTGGAAAGGCTAATTCATTGTACTTTAGATATTTATGTTATTTAAAGTATTCTCTTTTAGTTATCATTTTCGTTTGCATGTTTGTATCGATAACTGCATCCCTGGATATATTTTTTAGATTATCCTAAATGTACCTGGTCGGTCATCTACGCGGGAGCGAAGATGAGTTATGACTAGTATGACTTTGATGAGGTATGGAGATACGGATCAAAGTCATGGGCACTTGTAAGAGTACAAGGTGTTGGACCGACCCACTATGAGAAAGCTGCATGGATCAAGTCATAAGCTTATCTCATGTATAACCGCGTCACGACGCCCTGTGACCTGAGATCATCATGGATTCCTATATGATGAGTCACTGGTTTTTGACCTAGTCAAAAGTTACCTTTGATCGGGTGATGATAAAGGCTTGGATCGGAATCAGTGGTTTACATGCGGAGGAATGTGAATGGTCAAGATGGAATTTGTCTCTCACATTTGTAGAGAGATAATACTGGGCCCCTCAATGAGTGGATCTAAGAAATGTATGGCCCTATTGTATTGAAAGGAGTTTCAATTTCAATAAATAGACTACTCAAGAATCAAGAAAGTAATAGTCAAGAACAAGAAGTTGACATTATCCATGACCAAATTATTGCGTGACAAAAGGGACGTGACATGGTTGTACGATAGGTTGTATCATATCATTGGTGGCCATAGGTAGTCGTAATGTCTTGCTAGAGGCCGCTTGCGACTTGTGGGCTGATACAGTATTGGCCCACTGCCAATTTCATGTGGGCCTACAGGGTCACACACAAGAATAGCCCAACACGAGCAAGTGTCCAGATTCATTGAATCTTAGATATGTCTAAGAATCAATGAATACAATGTTTTATCTAGGGAGGATATATATATAATGATTGCACCTAGTGCAAGTGAGAGTTTGTTGGAAATTATGCCCTAGGGGCTAATATATATATATATATATATATATATATATATATATATATATATATATATATCTATCTAATACTAATTGATTTATTGTATCTCAGATTTGATTTATAAATATAAATCAATCATTTAATTAAATAAAGATATTGTATCTCATATTTAATTCTCATATTTAATTCTCGAATTAAATATATCATATATCTGATTTAATTTAAATTGAGATATAGTATCTCAGTTTTAATTAAATAGATAGATATCATTTCTCGGGTTTAATTTATAGAGATAAATTAAATCAGAAGGCTTTTGATTTGGATTAAATAAATATATTATATTAGATCTATTAGATAGATTTAATTAATGTATTTTTTAATCAAAATTCAAATTTTAGATCTAGCTTTTAATTCAGATTAAATAAATATATTATATTAGATCTATCAGATAGATTTAATTTAATATATTTAATCCAGATTCAAATTTTGAATTTCAAAATTAATAGGGATTAATTTTATATAATACAGTGATTAGTTTCATTAGAAATATGGAACTTTTATCGAGGGTATTAGTGAGCCACGAGAAAACCCTAGAATGATAGAGAGAGACGCAAGACGCACCGTTCGGGGCGCTAGCACGCTGTCGCGTCTGTGTTCGGGAGAACCTGAGCTCGGAAGGATGAAAGTTTCATCACCGTCTTGGATTTGGGTGAGAAGCTCCACCCACTCGTTATTTCTCACGAGTATTCCAGGATGCCTAGGCATGTTGCGCGATTCCTCCACACGGGCATGAGACGGCCACACATGCGGTCTGCGCCAACTCGAGCCCGGGAGAATGAAGGCTCCGTCGCCGTCTTCAATTTGGGCGACAACCCACACGCACTCCTTGTTTATCATGAGCATCGTAGAACGCCTGAGTTTGTTGCGGGATTCCTCCGCAGGGGCATGATACGGCCGCACAAGCGGCTTGCGCTGACCTGAGCTCGGAGGGATGAAAGTTTTCGTCAGCGTCTTGAATGATGATGAGGGTTCCTGAACGCCAAAAGTTGTCGCCAGATTCACCCGTTTGGGTCCCTTACGGCCAGATACGCGGTTCGGGAAAACTTGAGCCCCTAAAGAATGAAAGTTCGGTCACCGTCTTGAACTTGGGAGACAAACCCACTCCCCCTCCTTGTTCATCACGAGGATTCCAGAAAATTCCTAAATTTGTTGCGGGATCCCCCCGTACGGGCATGAGGCGGCCACACGCGCGGTCTGCGCGGACTTGAGCCCGGGGGAATGAAGGCTCCGTTGCCGTCTTGAATTTGGACAACAACTCACATGCACTCCTTGTTTATCATGGGCGTCGTAGAACGCCCGAGTCCCCTGCGGGAGTCCTCCGCAGGGGCATTGATGCGGCCGCACAAGCGGTTTGCGCTGACACGAGCTCGGAGGAATGAAAGTTGCGTCAGCGTCTTGAACTTAGATGACGACCCACTTGCACTCCTTATCTGCGATGAGGGTTCCGGGACGCCAAAAGTTGCCGCGAGAGTCACGCGTTTGGGTCTTTTACGGCCACATACGCGATCCGGCCTAGCTTGAGCTCCAGAGAATGAACGTTTCATCACCGCCTTTAGTTTGAGCGAGAAGCTACAAATACTCGTTGTTTATCACGAGCATCCGGGAATGCCTGAGTTTCTTGCGGGATTCCTCCATGTGGGTGGGCCTGACACGGCCACGTGCGGTGTTTGCGCCAGCTTGAGACTCGGAGAACGGAACTTTCGCCACCGTCTTGAACTTGGGTGACAACCCACCTGCACTCCTTCTTCATGCCGAGGATCTTAGGATGCTCAAATTTGCTGCAGGTCTCCCCCGTGTGGGCACGATACGGCCACACACGCGGTTTGCGCCGACTCGAGCCCGGAAGAATGAAAGGTCCGTCGCCGCCTTGAATTTGGGTTACAACCCACATGCACGCCTTATTTAATCATGAGGCTTCCGAAGTGCCAGAAAATTGTGGCGAGATTCATTCGTCTGGGTCCTTTGCGGCCGCACACGCGATTCGGGAGAACCTGAGCTCGGAAGGATAAAAGTTTCATCACCGTCTTGGATTTGGGTGAGAAGCTCCACCCACTCGTTATTTCTCACGAGTATTCCAGGATGCCTAGGCATGTTGCGCGATTCCTCCACACGGGCATGAGGCGGCCACACACGCGGTCTGCGCCAACTCGAGCCCGGGGGAATGAAGGCTCCGTCGCCGTCTTGAATTTGGGCAACAACCCACATGCACTTCTTGTTTATCATGGGCATCGTAGAATGCCTGAGTCCCCTGCGGGAGTCCTCCGCAGGGGCATTGATACGGCCGCACAAGCGGTTTGCGCTGACGCGAGCTCGGAGGAATGAAAGTTGCGTCAGCGTCTTGAATTTGGATGACGACCCACTTGCATTCCTTATCTACGATGAGGGTTTCGGGACGACAAAAGTTGCCACGAGATTCACGCGTTTGGGTGACAACCCACTTGCGCTCCTTATTGATCTTGAGGATTCCAGAGTGCTCAAGTTTGTTGCAGGTTTCCTTCGTATGGGCATGATAAGCCCACACACACGGTTTGCGCTAACTTGAGCCCGAAAGAATGAAAGTTTCGTCACTGTCTTGAATTTGGGTTACAACCCACATGCACTCCATATTTATCATGAGGCCTCCGTAGGGGCTTGATATGGCCTCCCTTTTTCTTTATTCGATAAAACTTCTTTTATGAGATGTTGACACCTTGCCAGCCAAATAAAAATATATTGCAGTAAAGAGTAATATTTCTATGATGAAAAAGATGAGGAGCAAGCTACTGTGTTGTAGTTCTCATCAGTATGCACTGTGGAGTTTGTTTTTCAAGGGACGTATCATTTCTGTTCTAGAACATTTTCTTGATGCTATTCTAATTCAAATTGTATGCCGGAGAGAATCACAGTTTGAAAGTGGCCTTGATGATGAAACTTTCAAATGTTTATGGGAAAATGCCTAGCACGTGGTTGGGATCAAAAGGAATGATTCACATTGTGGGAAGTACTAACTCAATTTTTGTCTTATATTGCAAGAGGTTTAAGAAGTAATTTTCACCTTTTAATTGATGATGAAAAAGAGTATCTAGGTATCAACATCAATGTTTATGAGTTGTAACATACTTCTCTTGCATTTTTTTCCTGAGTTTATATTGTGTCTTATTTGTTTACAGAGTTATTCACTTTACTCTCAAATGATAGTCAAAGACTTTTTATCCAGCTATACACTAGAAAAGGTATGTTAACACCCAAATGTGTACTTCTCTGGCTTGATGTTGAGTGTTTTGCTCTATATTTGTGGTTGATTTTTGTCGACCTTAATTTTGTTTCTAAAAGCAATTATTAGAAAAGGCAAAGAAAGATTGTGTGTGTTCACTTTAGGGAGCAATAATAGAGCACTACAAGAAGTAGAAACTAAGTCAATTTTAGTAGGAAATCTGAGCTCCTAATTTCTTGTCAGTGGCCAAAAAGAAATCACACTCAGCAGCACATCATTGGCTAGATTTCTCAGATAAAATCTAAGCATTCAAAATCTAATTTAACTAAATACTAAACAGGACTACAACAACAGGAAGAAGCCTCTTATCCCATTAAGTATGGTCCAAAGGGCTACACTTGAGCTTAAATCATGCTGCCATTAGACTTTGCCCTCCTTACAACTACTAAAACCTTTAAAATTAATCAAAACAATCTTTTCTAAACTTTGAGGAAACATCGAAGATTCAACAAAGAGACAAAAAAAATCTAATTGAAATTGAAATGACTAACAAATAAATGAATGTGCAGCTATTTCCATTTAAGAACAAAATGTGAAATATCCTGAGTATTTAGTTGGCTAGTTCTAATGATGTAAGTGAAAGACTTGTATTGAGATTTTGGTGTAAGAAATGAAATCAAACTTTTGCAATTATCCAAGGGCTTGGAGATTTAAATTTTGGGTTCCCAAAAGAAGCCTGAGGATTCCTATCCCAATTGATCTCTAATGTAAATACAACTACGGAATTTGATGCCCAGCTAAAGTAGCAAAAGATATTAGAACGTGAGAGTCCAAATGACACCAACCAAGGCAACTTGGTTTACTTGATTTTCATACCACTTTTCTACCAGTAGAGATGGATTTAAGGGCCCCCCATATTTTCCACTTTTCTTTTTGATTGGCTAAAATTTTCTTTGTTAAAAAAAATGATAAACTAATTATAGCTCTCCATATTTGATGTGATTTCAAATCCTCCCCAATAAAAGAATATTTGAGACTCTGGAGCTGTCCCTTTCTACATCTTTGCCCTTTATTGCCACATAAAAAATGGTGCTGTCTCATGTCACAGATTGTCAATATTCTGATTGTCCATATGTCTTCCATTGTTTATTCATGTTATGAAACTTACAATTATATGTGGAAGTATCATGCGTCCAGTAGAAATGCTTCCATTTCTACCTTTGGAAACCAATACTTTGAGATCAAGAGTTGATAACTCTTTCTATTGGTTTACATGCTGAAATATTTACAATGTTGAGTTGTGCTTTTACTAACTTTTCTTTTTAATTTTTGTATTTTTGAAATTTAAAACCATCTTATGTTGTTTTCTTGTTTAGGGCCTTGGTTTCACATGTCTTGTATCTCCTATACTGAAATAATAGATGTTCAAAGAGCAGTGAAGGGATTGGCTAGTGATTTAATATGCTTTGTATGATCTATTGTGTAGCCAACCCCACCTCGTGGGATATGACTTGTTGTTGCAACTTGTAAGATTTGTTTTGTTTTTTTCTTCCAACACAATTAGCTTTTCTTTTCTTACAAAATATCCCCACCTTCTGGTGACTGTTGTCTTTGGTATGGTCATATTACAGACAAAGAATATGTATACTATGTTGAAGATGGAGATGACATAAGTGAAAGTGAGATGAAAGATATGTTAAATACACTTATAGTCTCTGAGCTACGCGAAATTTGGTGTATTCTTTAAAAGGTTAGAATCTATTGTCGGTTTTGTATATAGATTTTATTTTAATGTCAAACTTCATTTATAAATGGATTTTGTTAATTATTGGAAGATTAAAATTGGGTATATTTTGCTAACACTATTGAGTCAAGTGGAAAGATTTGATGTCCTTTAAGTGAAGTCTTGATGAGTTAGACTATAAAATAATTATGCAAGGAGAGCTTTCCCTCATTTGGAAGTTGATTCATCTTGACTTTGGAAAAACACTACCCTACAGTTTTCACAATAAATTTCTATATATTTGTGTACAAGATGCACATCCATGGGAATCCAATTTTTGGGATCTGGGAAGTGAGAATTAAATATCCTGTGTTACGGATGAATAGTCGTTTTCTTTCATGCTTATTGTTGAGAATATCAAGTTTATAAATATTAATTAATTATTATTTTTATGGATATCATTTAGTATCTACTAGGATTAGATGTAAATATTATATTTTAGAAATATATCTTTAAGATATTATGATTTGATTTAATTTGGTTGGATTAGATTATGATAGATTTTAGGGGTAGAGTTAGTCTATTCTTGCCTATATAAAGGTCTCTTTGTACTCTTATTCATCTTAAGAATCAATAATATTAGTATTTTCTCTATGCTTCAATGTGATCCTTCAATCTCAACACTCATAAGGTGATATTACATTTTCCATCACAAAATCTGTTGTGAACAATTTGTCTGTCTGTTGAATGTTTAATAGGTTAAGTGTTTGGTTCCTGATTTACAAAAAAAAAAAATAAATAAATAAAAACATCGGGTCAGACTGGACCAGTCCAAGAGGTCTAAGCCTCTAGATCGAAGTTCGGTCCAACTTGAACAATTTGGTTTGGTCCGGTCCGGTCAAATTGTCTTGAACCAAATTTTCGTTTCCTTAAACCGAGTTGGGTCGGACCGGACCACGGCTTTTTTGGACAACCCTATGAGAAACCATAATAGATGGTGTTTCCACGGTTGCTAGGCCCAGCGCTGTTGGTGGATCCTAGTGAGTGGTTAGAGTCTGACCCAACTCGTCAAGAATATGAGACAAATCAGCAGGTTTAATCGGCCCAGTCGTTGGTGGTTAGGGATAGCCTCAGGCGGTTCGGTTAGCCCATTTAGTTATGGCAGGTCCTTTGCTCTTGAACTCTTTTTGGATTTAAGGCCCACAGCTGAACCCATTCGGTGAAAACCTAGTTTAATCTCTCGACGCTTCGATAACGCGTTCTCGTCTCCTCTCCTCTCCTCCCTAAATCGAAATCTTCCCATTCTCCCTGAGCTGAAATCTCAATCACGCCTGCCGACGGGAACGTGTTCGCTTGAGAAAGCCGACTCCGTCAACTACCCTCTCCTTAGTCACGGAAGCGGAGTCCCAATCTCTCAATCATGCAAACACTCCCGTCTTTCGGCAATCGTCACTCCTATGTCTCCGACGCCTCACCAGGTAAAGGTTTCAAGCTTTTCATCTCTTTTTTGTGCTTGATCCTTGAATTTCTGGGTCTATAGCTTTGCCGATCGGTAAAGCAAAACCCCGTTCCGGCGAATTTTGAATTTTGAATCTGTTCGGTCAGGGATCGCGAAGATGAAGCTATTCGTCAAGACTCTTAAGGGCACCAGATTCGAAATCAAAGTCAAGCCTGAGGATAAGGTTTGCCTATTTCCTTTTTCTACCCGTTTTTGTTCGGACTATCAGTATTATTGGTGTTTCGAATTGGGTCTCATTCTTTGGTTGTCTCTGGTCAATTGGCTAAAGCCCTGACATTGATAGATAATTAGGGGTTTTCTCTGTTTCTTTCTTTCCTTTTCTTAATTTTCTTCTCCCGCGTTGTTTCAGATTGCGGTCTTGGATGTGCTAATTGTTATGAATTTGATGTTAATTTGAATTTGGCCGGATAACATGGTTACCTTTTAAATCGTAATTGACTGACTGGCTAACTATTTAGTTCTGTCGGCTGATTCTTGCCTCGGGGTATTATGTAATACTATCAGTGGCCCAGTGCTGTAGTGAAAGCCAGGTTCGGAAAGGCATTTTTGATTTTCAGTTCTCTATTTCAACAAGATCCCAATCAAGTTTTTTTTTTGAAATGTCCTTTTCCATTTGTTGAATTGCCGTCCTGTATGACTACTGATCGGGGTATCCTTACGGTAATATTTGCAGAAGCGAATTGCATTTTTTTTGTATAAGCTCAAATTATTCTTGTCATAGTATTTATATGTTATAGTCAGTTCCATGACAATTCTGAACTGCTAATTCACTTAACAATTTCTTTTTGCTTCTTTATTGAGGAATCATATCATTTTCTGCATTATTCCATGACATGTGTGTTTCAAAATCATGCCTTGTCTGTTTTCTTAATGCAGACCGGTCAGCTGCAAACCGTGCACTGAATGATATATGTGTGCTTTTTTTTTTGTCTGTTTTTTTATGCCTTTGACGAGATTATGACTTTTGAATTGATGAATGATTCCACAATTTGCAAAGGCACCGGTTGCTTTTTTTTTTTTTGTGGGAATCAATTTCTTTCTTTATTTTCTGTCACTGCTGGCACAAACCAACATCTGAGTTTTAACTTGGAATTGTTTGGCAATCACTAATAGCTTCCTTCATTTTTTTTTTTTAACTTGCACATTTGTGGATTATTTTCCAATGGCTTTTGGGTTAATAGTTGTTAGCCCTTTGATTTGTTTAGGTTGTATTTGCCGGGTTTTCTGCAGAATCTCTAGCACAATATTGTAAACTGAAAGTTGTGATTATTTGCAATGCTGTTAAAAGGGGCCCCAAGATAATCCAACTGAAGGACATAGTTGATGCTGCTATCAATGAGTCAGCCAAAAATGGGGTCTCTGTAGGTTGGTAAATAGATGATTTGTTTATCAGTTCTATGTTAAACTCTCGTCCTCAGTTATTGAATAATTTTGGCATCATACTTGTCAACTTGTCTTGGCACACATGTCACACCCTCAACAAGTCAAACATTAGTTTCTAAAAAGAAAAGTTTAAACATTAAGTATGTACGTTCGATTGATATCTAGTGATGGTGCCAATAATTAAGGTTTTCTCTGTTTTCCCTACATTTCATGTTCTCATCGTTGTAATTATTCCTTTCTGCCAGATGTCTGCTTAACTTATGAAAACCAGTCAGCAATGAAAAGGGAAGATACCGAATGGCAGGAAGGACGAGATATATGGCGGCAGGTTAGGATTTAAATATTACCTGCATATATAGTCTCATATGTTCTACTATTCTAGTGGTAACATGAGATTATTCTGTACTATGGCGACAGTTCCTTCATGATATGCCCATGGAAAAGAAAAATCTCAATTTTTCTTATTTCAGTTTATTTAATTATTGGAATTTATTTGTTTATGGTTAAGAAGTTTAGCAGGAAGCTTTCTGTGACAAATAGATTTAATATGTTCATGGAGAATGCTCATTAGCTATGATGAATATTTGCTGATTTGTGACTGATTTTCAGGATGTCATACCTCGATTTCCAACCACTTGTCCAGTGGAATGGGTAGACGCAGAGGATCCACTTTTTCTGCTGTATACAAGTGGCAGTACAGGAAAACCAAAGGTATTTGTTTGCAGTACTTTCATTTGAGTTCTGTTTCCTTGTTATTAGTTTACGTGAGATTGATGTATTCTAACGTATGTTCTCTAAAGGGTGTCCTCCATACAACAGGTGGCTACATGGTGTACACTGCAACCACATTCAAGTATTCATTCGATTACAAACCATCTGACGTCTACTGGTATCCTTGAAAGCTTGCCCTTTATCTCTTTTCTTTTAAGGGTGTTTCTGATCGAAAACCAGATTAGTGCCATTAATTTAACAGCTTTACACTCTGACTATAGGTGTACTGCTGATTGTGGTTGGATTATTGGGCACAGCTATGTTACTTGTGGACCCATACTTAATGGTGCAACAGTTGTCGTGTATGAAGGGGTAATACATTTAATTTGTTTTTGGGGCCAACTTGTAATAGGCTTTTAGTTTAAACACAGTGTAATTATTTATGTGCATGTGGTGTGGCTAAAAGTGCATCTTACAGACATGTTACAGGCAGAAAGAAACTAATCACTGACTCCAATTTCTTGAATTTAGACTAATACAACCTACAGAAATATTAAATAAACTTTGAAGCTCGCAGAAAAGAGATGGAATATTCAATGACCAACAATTTATTTTCCGAGTAAAATTGACATTAATGAACCTTACCACATATTTACTTTAGAAATCATTGAGCTATTTGTTTGGAGGAATAAAAAATATTACTGTGCATTCCACCATCAGTTTTAGTTTGATTTGGACTTCAGTCAAAAGTTGAGAGTCAAGCTATTGGTCAAGAGGTGCTTCCTTAGCAATCTAATGGAATTATAATTGTCTTATCTTCAGGCTCCCAATTATCCTGATGCAGGGCGCTGTTGGGACATTGTTGACAAATACAAGGTGACCTTATTTTACACTGCTCCCACTTTGGTGCGGTCCCTCATGCGTGATGGTGACAAGATAAGAAACCGTTCTCTACTTACATGTGCATTGTGCATTGGTTTGTGAATTTAACTGTTTCTGGAGATTAATAATTTCTTTATATAAGTGACTGGCTTAGAAGTACTGTATATGCGTTTAATCAGTGCTAACAGGCTCGATATTTGTTTGGCAATCACTAATAGCTAAATATTTGTTCTTTGTTTCCTTTTCTTTCTCTTTTCATTTTCTGCCTCTTCTCAGGTCGGTAATTGAATGATTTGAATATAGATCGGGCAATGGATGTAGAGGGTGTGGAAGCGTACAGGGCTCCCCCAGAATTTGAAGAAGATACCCATGACCCCCACTTATTGATCTTAACGTGACGGACTCCCGGGAGCTTTGGCTCATTCAATTGCCTTTTGGTGAAGTAAGATTCTGCATCATTTCCTACTTCTGTTGTCGGCTCATTCAATTGCCTTTTGGAGAAGTAAGATTCTGCATCATTTCCTGCTTCTGTTGTCCCTGTAAACTACATCCTTAGTCCCTTAGTGGTGCTTATGTGATATAATTAAGGGTCTTGGGTATAAAAAGGATTTGTCAGCAACTTAGCTGATCTAGTGCTATGGAAACCATCATTTTTTGGTACAAAACCAGAAATGGTCATCAAAGGCGGTGCAATTGCATGGGCTAACATGGGTGATCCAAATGCAAGCATCCCCGCACCTGAACCGGTAAAGTTTACCCATCTGACTACGTTTTTTTTTTTGCCCAAACATCTGACTACACTGAATTGGGGTTCTTTACATTGCATCATGACTCGAGAGTACAACATGGACATAATGTGATTTGGAGTATTAAGCATATGCATGGTTTCTACTCATAAGACTCTTTCTTGCAAATTTTCTCTGGACATACTAAAATCTTATCCCCATTTCTGTGTGGCTGGTGCTCGCATTGATTTCTTCTTTTTCATGAAGGAAATTGATGTGGAGGCACTCCAAAAGGATCACTCTCCACCTTACATTGAGGAGCCTTTAGCCATGGAATTGGAACCACCACCGAGAAAGATTTGTCAAGGAGGAAGGCCTATGCTCAAGAGGTTTACGATTCTCCTCTGTGATGAGATTTTTTGCTTCAAGAGCTCAAGAAGATTTTGTCTACATGGTTGTCTCTTTCCCCCCTTCACTATATTGAATTGTTTGTGAAACTAGTTACTTGATTGCCTAAAATGAGTGTGGGGGGAGGGACTAAATCATTAGGGAAAGGTAGTTTTAGTGTTTTGAGAATCTGGTCCGGAACTGAATCTTTCCTAAACAATGCTTGATTTATGAATTTTTCTGCACTGCACTTTGCTAATTTTGAGATACACATGCAGAACCGAACTTATCATGAATGAATGAAGCAAGTACTGTTCACATATTGATGCCAGCTTTGTGGTTTGGTATCTGGAAAATCTGTATCATAAGTAGAATGTTCGTATGCATTGAAAATGGTTATGTGCTTGGTTCAGCCCTGTGTGAGTTAGTTTAGAATACACAAACCTTGATGGAAGGATTTGAGCTTTATTATCATTCATAAATTCAGTGTGCAGACCCTACTTGATTCAATTTCCTCTAGAACTTGTCTTGCGTCTTAATCAAGGCCACATAATTGCACAAGAGTCATGAATATGATTGAGGCATTCTATTTCTTCACCCGTTTTCCTAAACACAAGCCATTTAAATTAATCCCTTGCCAACCCCATTGAGCCGTTCACTTTCATTTCTTCTTTACATATGCACTGAATCTGAATTATACACGAGACTATATGTGAGAAAAGGAAAATATATATGAGCGTATATAGAAAAAGAAAGAAAATGGGAAAAGCCAGAAAGAAAAACATGAAACAGAAAAAAGGAGAAAAAGGCAAAGAAAATGGGAAAAGCCAGAAAGAAAAAAATGAAAAAAAAGGAGAAAAAGGCAAGGAAGAGAAAGGAAAAGCCATATGTATAGAAAGAAGAAAAGAAAAAAGAAGGCAAAGAAGGCAGACAAAAAAGTATTCAAAAGAACAGAAAAAAAAAATAGAGAAAAGGAAAATGAGAGAACAAATTGTCCAAAGAACTCTTTCAGCTTATGAATATAATTTGAACCAATAGATTTATGCTTAAACATTGCTGTAGATGACAGCAAATGCTGAAGTTTCAGCCACTTGTTTGATTGTCTAATTATCGCTCATAACCTGTGTATATTTCAGATTATGTGCCATTCTTTTTTCCATTTCCACTTAGACCTTTTCAACATTACAACCAAAGCAAAGACCTCTTAGATTCATGACTTTAGTGTATAATGAGTGGTGGAGATGGTAGACACATTACAAGCCTATGGTAGGGGTTGGACTAGTGGAGGGGAGTGAAATTACCTTGAGAGAGGAATGTGAGGAGTGCAAAACAGGAACAAGTTGTGTTCTAAAGCATTACTCACTACTGGCTAGGCTAAGTACATGGACTACTTGATTTGCATTTGTACACTTTGCTTGTGATGTTAGATGAAGTATGATATGCATTTTTTGATTTAAGCTTGCTACATTCTCACATGTGTATCTATTCGGTTTTGTATTGGATTTCCTTGATTGAATCTTTTTCTAGGGAGTGCAAAAGTGCAAGTGTGGGGGAATTTGATAAACCATTATTTTTATATGGTTAAGTGAGCATTTTCGTGGGATTTTAGGAAGAATATAGAGTATTATTTGCATAATTAGGCGTTAATGAGATAAATTCATATAGTGGGAGATTTTGATTAAAATGATTATTTTTGCAGCAATTTAGTAGAATTTCCAGATGTGGACACTGGCTATCTGGTTGCTGTTTGTATTGCAGGTGTAATTCTGAAATTCGTGCGCCTGGAAAGAAATTCCAACCAGGGAGGAAAGCTGAATCCAAAGGAACTCATTTCCATTACTAATGAAATTTGGCTTCCACCTAATTAGTGAGGAGGAAGAGGCTGCTATTGAATATGAGAGAGCAGCGGCGCAACTTAAACCACCTCTTGTTTGATTATGCTTGTTTGTACCAAATTATCTTTATAGTTTGAGATATATTTCCATACTTTAAGATGCATCTTAACCTTTTATAGTTTGATGTATTGATTTATTTCTCCTTTCTCCTTTGTTATTTGCTCTCATCCTCCCCCTTATTATTTCTTATTTATATTTATTTTTATCTTTTCACATGAATTTATTATGTTTGTAAATATTATTTATAATACTTAATCATTCATGCTGCTTATTAATGCCTTCTTTCAATTACTGCATAGTTTCTCTATCAATAATTTAGCATTCATTAATTTTTTTGCCTGAAGTTGTGTATCTGTTTTATTTATTATCTTGTTAATTAATTTATTTCCTTATTCTCAATGAATTATTAATTGATTAATTTACTTTTTCATGAGACATGTTATTTATTTTATAACGAACAGTTAATGGTTTGTTAGTTTTAAATTTAGTACTTGTAAAGTTACTTATCTTCTCAATTCATATATGTATGTTATTCATTGGTTGCTACTGTCTTTTCTATATCTATTATCTATTTATGTTTACCATAAATTTGAATAAGTTCTTATCCCATTCATAGTCTTACTTTTATTTGATAGATTATTCCTTTCGATTTTTCTGTTTATCTATTTTGCCATTTAAGATTTAAATTATCTCCTTCATTGGCTTTTGTCTTATTAATTAACCAATTAGTTAAGAGTTGTGGAATTAGTTAAGAGTTGTGGATTATTGGAACTGAAACTGCTACATTTTGAAGTAGGGATCCTCCCTCTTTTTGCTTTGAAATTGTTAATTTGTGTGCATTATAAGCTTTCATATAATTTTCAATTTTCCCTCCATTTACTGCTTGTAATTTATACATTTTTTTCCAGGTGGAGTTGTCTCATCCTAATGCAGAACTGAGGTTGCTAGAAGTTTTCTATCACACGATAGGTGTGAAATACTGATAATGGTAATTATAAAAGCTAATGGGAGAATCTGTGGTTTATCTTATGTCTTCTGTTGCTGATGTTGTGACTATTAGTCTATCACAGAAAACTGCATAGTGTTCAGACATGTTCATGTCATCGTGCATTTTGCTTGTGCAGGTCTTTCCTCCCAATGAAAAGATTGAGAACATTAATGATACTGGACATGCAGAAAAGAGGAGGTAAGAGTCTCTTTGTGTCACTAGAAAGAATGGGCTGGTGGGAGCTGAAACTACAAACATTCTTCTTGTTACTTGTGAAAATAATGACACCACTGGGGTTTTCTTTTTTCCTTTATTGAATTAATAAAATTTTTTTTTTAGTACTTCTAATTCTTGTCTAGCAAACTATTTATTTTATTACATCATGAGTGTTACAAATTCCAAAATAAGATGGTGCTTCGTTTAATATATCTAGCTGTTCTCCTTCATTAATTAAATGTTTATTTTTCATAAATTATCTTAGCTATTCTCCAAACTACTTATTTTAATTAAATGTTTTCTTAGCTGTTATCCTTTTGTTTAATGTATCTAGTGTAGTCTCCTTTAGAAATTGTGTAACGGGGAATTGATTTGCTTCATATGGTAGTCTTGTGTTAGGGTTATCCTCTAAACAAGAAAATAATAAAACCGAAAATAGAAATGAACAAGAGGGAGTGGAACAACTTTCGATTGATAATATAGTTATATGGAACAACACATTATCAGAGACGCAACACTATTCTGCTGCACATACAGGCACACTTATGGAACTAACACGGAGAGGATAATGATTACAAAACACAATGGAATAAAGATTACAAAACACATAGACAACAATAAACACATACAGAAACTCTTAACATAAACACATAGGTTGCCGATCTTTCAAAAGGAATGGCGAAAATGGAAAGAGCATTGAAAATAGTCTATAGAATGCAAGGTAGTATTAGTAGGCTACTATCTAATATATTAAAATTAGAGCCAGGTCTATAGAATGCAAGGTAGTATTAGTAGGCTACTATCTAATATATTAAAATTAGAGCCAGGCTATTTATTTCTACTTGATTGTGATGGATGGATGAATTTGACTGTGAAAACAGAACACTCCTTTTTCTTCTTCTACTAGGCCATAGCAGTATTCTTCATCTGAAGGTTCTTCAATTATACCTTCTTTACTGCATTCAGCTTCCATGGCCTCCTTTTACTTCTTTTCATCCTTTGCTGCTTTCTCCTTTTGCCTTTCAGCGGCTTCATCTAATTCAGCAGCTTCTCTCCGTAGTTCTTTCATTTGCAGGTCTTCATACTTCTGTTGCCAGAAAAGAATCTTAGCTTTAGATTCTTCAATTTGTTTTAAAAGCTGGATCTTTTCTGCCTGCATGTCTTCAATCTTCTTTTCACAGTATTTGATATATTCAGCTTGGGCTGATACTGCGACTTCTTGAACTGGTGGGATCTTCTTTGGTAATTCTGCCATCTTTACTCTGATCTGGCAGTAATGTGCAGCACACATAGGGTTAGCTGTAAGCTTACATCTTGGACAATGAATTCGGCATCTCTTTTGGGATGCTTCTTTACAGAAAGAACATCTCAGGAAATCTCCTTGGATGTCTTGATTCATTTCCCAGTCATGAGTGCAATCATGATGCTTCTGGGTAACTTGTACCAAAGGCTGGTATCCTCCTGGTTTGCCTAACCAATAAGTGCTATCAGTTCCCGTAACACGAATACTTTATGTTCTTCAAGGGTTAGACTGGCTAGTTGAGTGTCATAGCTCTCCACCTGTGTCTCATCTTCATTTTCAGAGATGCTATAGATAGCATCTGATTCAGGTTCACCGTCATGAACTGAGACTATGTCCATGTCTGGTGGTAGTTCAAGCTGCTCAAAAACAGCTAATCTCTTCTGGCTCTTTGTCACTAGGGCAGTCTCGTGCAAAGTGACCTTCTTCTCCGCATAGGTAGCATCTACATGATTTATTTCGCCGAGAGAGATATTTCCGCTTTTCTATCCTGGCATGTGAATCTTTATGAGCTTTGCCACGATAGTTCTGACTTTTCCGGAGCCCGTACTTCTTTCCACTTCGAGACTTCTGGTAATAACCTGGTATAGGTATTATTGAGCAGAAATCTAAATTCTTAAGACTGCGTTGATAAGCAGCTTCTTTGCATTGCTCTCGAAGGTAGGAGTAGGTAAATAGGATCCTTGGAAGGACCGCTGCTATTGCTCCACCATGCTTTGCATCAAAAGCGGTTTTTATTCTTTTACCCATATCTCCGGGTAACTTTGACCAGAGCTTCTCACTTAGCTCTCCTCCTAAGAACATGCGTCCAGACTTTGCTGCAAGCATACCATAATCCCTTAGGAATCTTGGTATGTCTTTCATGTTTTCACAAGTCAGCTTCTCAATGTCTCGATAAGCTTCTTCTTATGGTGCAGTTGATCCAGTCGCTGGGTCTTCAAGAGTAAAGACTCTTTTTATCTGTGAGAGGATGTTGTTTGTTCCTTCTCTCCCTTCTCCCATGTTGATCAGCGCAATGTATTCATCATTATAGTTCATTCGCCATTGAACCCATGTTAACTTTTCCATTTCTCCGAGCAGGTTTTCTATGAAGTCAACCTTCTCTTGAGTTGTATCAAATTTAGTGTTGTTAACAGGTTCTTTGTTATGCCTTCCCATCTACTGAAAGCATCATGGAAAGCTCCCAGATTTTCAGGCATCACAAATATGGCTCCTTGTCTGATCTGAGCATTTGGGAAGTTCCAGTATTCTGACATAGAGTCTCGGACAAACTTTCGGGGCCTTCTGTATTTTGAATTCTGGAAGAATCATCCACTAGTTGAGGCTTGCTCTTGTGCAGGGTTGTTGGTAGCCGGGGATAACCAAGAGGGATCATTGCTGTATCCTCTGGTGGCCTGTAGGTAGAAGTCACCGATGAGGCAACTTTATGCTGTATTTCTGGTGCTATCTTGACTATCTCCTTGACTTGTCGAAGCATAGGATAGTCTATGTCCGACTCTTCTTTTTCTTTGAGCATCAAAACATGCTCAGCCTCTGCTTTTTGTTTGGCGAAAGTGATGTATGGATTTCTTCATCCTCTGTACTTCCACCATCTTCCGCAAAAGGGTTGAAGAAACCCGTTGAACAAGCTTCAATTTGACAGCTTGTAATTCGTCTAGAGAGGAAGAAATCCTCTCCGGGTCTTCATGCTCGTCTTCTGTGTCAAACTCATCACCCCATCCTTGAGGCTCAATATCCTCAATAGTTCATGATTAGGACTGATTGCCAGGCCATTATCTCGTTCTTCAACAAGAGTTCCCAGAATAAGCCCTCTAGAGTTCGATGGGTTAATTTTGTAGATTATATTACCGGGATAGGCCTTGAAGTTCAGTTTACTCACATCGAGGGGCAACAAAATGTTTTAGCTGATAATTTGTCTAGACTTGTGTGCTATGCAATTGAGAACCCTAAGGAGGAAATCCTTGCTTTTTGCACAGAAGAAGTCAGAGGATCGAAATGGCAGGAACATCAGCTGAATCAAGCTCTGGATCTCTACTGGAGCGGTACCAATACTTGGTCAAGGAAGAACGCGATGGAATTCATCGCAACACTACTTCCCATGGGCATGACAACCCTTTCACCTGGGCAGATGAAATGGCCTTGTCGACACAGGCTTAAGATTGAGTTCCAAGCGGCCTAGAATACGGTCCCTAGAAGAATTCCTTCAAATCCAGGAAGAAAAGCTTAAGAGGTGCAAAAGCTTCTGCACCAAGGATAACATGTACTCAGACATGTATCCAACACTCAAGGCGGACTTTTGAGGCCCTTAAGGCCCATATCGAGAAGATTTCCAACTTCTCTCATTTCACCAACAACTTGAAGCAGTGGTGAGCCCAAGTCCAAGCCCAATAAAAGACGTCAGTGCATGCGTCATACTTATGTAAGACTTCTAGAAGGAGTCACGTGTGTTTATCGCTTTCAATAATTGGAAGTGCGCCGACAATGCGCTGTGTGCTTTTGTTAGTGCGCCACCCTTAGTGCGCCTTTTGAGTCAGTGCGCCCGACAAGATAAGATTCCTTATCTTTAGTGCGCCTTTACTTTAAGCACGTCTGTAAAGCAAAGATTCCTTAGCTGTCGATGGGGCCCAATGAGCACCCGAGCTACGCTATCTTTTGCTATATAAGTCGAAGAGATTTCTAGGAGAAGCAACGAAGCTTCCACCCTAATTTCTCAGTAAGAGTCTAAGTCCTAAGTAAGTCTTTATCTTTGTAAGTTCTTATTTTCGGGAATGATCATTTGAATTACGGAGTTTTATTTCGAGCACTTAGTTGAAAAGATCCGCACCTGGTATCAGAGCTTGAGTTTCTTTGTTTTTAATGGCTTTCTAAGTTCTTAGTTGTTAGATTTAGAGAAAGAGATCTGGGAAATTCTGGGTTGATTATACTAAGTTTCAATTGATCTTTGTCATCTGAAGGCATAAGTTCTTGAGTTGTAGGGGATTTTCTGAAAAACTGTTTTTGGGAATAGATGTAAGCCAAAGTAAGTCCTCAGAGAGAAGGCAGTCAGGCGAAGAGGTGACCCATCTATGAGTATTAGTAAGAACGTCCCTGAGGTGCTATATCACAGTCGGTGGGTCTGAGGAGGCCATACTATGCATCGACGATCAGCAAGTTGATCGTTTGTACAACCTCAGAGCATGGAGCTGGAGCAGCTGAGGAACTCTAACTTTGAGTTCATACATCTGGGAGTCCTACAAGCAAGGATCCAGATCTTACACAGGCAAGAAGAAGGCACTCTAGCCTTAGTTGTGTTCAGAGACAACAGATGGCGAGGAGATCAGGCCATATTAGCTACCATGGAGGTAGATCTGACGAAAGGAAGCCAGCTAGTCTACTGCATCCCTGATATGATGATGAGTATCGAGGATTTTTGCAATTATATCCAGATTACCATCATGACCAAGGGTTACAGCAACTGGCAAGGAGGAACGGCGAATCTCCTAATCACTAGAGGTATGACTGGGCGTATGTCCAACACATCAAACGTTGGCTTTGCCTATAGTATCAACGGTGACGGATTATCTCGTCAGCCACGGAGTTAGAGCACTTCGAGTACAAGGAAGATCTACTACGGGACTCAGAGGAGGAAACTGGAACATAGGACCCTCACGGGTTATTGCAACTCCTATGGACCCGACTTCAGTTGTGTCATCGTCAACAATGGATGGAGGTTTTAGCCTGAGTTTTAGGTCCTATCAACCACAGGACAGAAACTCTATAAGACCACAGACGTTTAATGACCAAGATGAAGAAATAGATGAAGCAGAATTGCATGAAGAAGTCGCAGCAGTTTTGAAGAAGAGACCTGGAAACCTTGTACTATCAAGGTTGAAGACTACGACAGAACCCAGGAGATCTGGGATACCCTTGATGAGCAAGCAGTCAAAGGGTATGGAGAATTCTATGTAAAATACTCGGCGCCTGCAAGCAGTAAAATCCCTATTGAGGATATTGAGCCTCAAGGATGGGGTGATGAGTTTGACACAGAAGACGAGCATGAAGACCCGGATGAGGATTTCTTCCTCTCTGGACGAATTACAAGCTGTCAAACTGAAGCTTGTTCAACGGGTTTCTTCAACCCTTTTGCGGAAGATGGTGGAAGTACGTAAGTTGATCTTGCTTCATACAGTTGTGATTTTTCCAAAGCTAATCCTTTTTGTGAAAGGTCAATTGAAATTTACTTTATTCCGCACTTGCTTTCTTTTTTACATGAACATGCATCATAACTATTAATTTTGGCATTTAATTATTGTTTCAATTGTTTAAACACCAGATTCAATTTCCTTAAGACTCTAGATGTCAAAATCTTCCTGGCTTAGTTATTTTCTTATTTGTATGAAAATGCATGTGTTTATGTAGGAATGTGTATCTGGAGAAGATTTAATGGGTAGTAATAGTCTGTGCTGCATTGTGATTATGTTTTGGGTGTTTTAATTTTAATTTTTCTTTTTTAATTATTTATTTATTTCTTATTTTGGGTATACCATTCTTCTGGTCCACACTCCAGTACTCCTCTATCCTGTCTACATTGCATCTTGCTTGGAAGTTGTGCTTCTGTCTCTCAATTATTTATGTTTCCTCTAACAAAATTCTATGGGGTGCCATTCTGTCCTTATAGTATATTCTTTGTTTTTGGTACGAGGTTCCATAACCTTTAGTTTTATTTGTTCTTTTGTTTTGTTCCCTTTTACATGAAAGTTTCATTACCAAAAGGAGATAGGTATTATTTTTTACATTTTTATTATGAAGTTTGCCTAAAGTGTAACTATACATGATTGGTCAATTTAATTTTGTTATTTTTTTTTATTTTTACACATATTATTTTGCTTGTACTAATTAGATTATTGATTGATTTATTTTCTTTGATAATATATTTCTGTTTTTAATTTGATGTATTAAATCTCATCTTCCATTTATTATTTATTATTTATATACATATTCTTGTATGTTTTTTATTGATAAATGAAGTAAATATTATTTATTTTTTAAGAAATTATATATAGTATTTATTTATATTGCATGAAGTTTTTATGTTTATCATTTTCACTCACTTGTTGTTTATTTTCTTTCTAACAATTTATTTCTCTTTACTTATTTATTTTATGTATCTTGATGTATGATCGAATTTTAATGTGTCTAATTTCTTTCTTTTATTATTTTGATAAATAAACAATTTTTTTCATGTTATTTATATTTATTTTTATCTTTTCATTTGAAATTTTTATTTTTAAATATTATCTATGCTTTCAAATATTGTAATGCTTTTAATAATTTATCATTTATCCGCTAATTTTTTTTTGTTTGATGTTTTTTTTATGTATTTTTTTAATAGATTTAGTTTATTTCTGTTATTTATATTGTTTATTTAATCATTTTAACTAGATCTTTCACTATTTATTAAATATTTACTATTCATTCGTTTATTTCTTTTTTATTACCGATTATTTTGCATTTTACTATTCTCACTTGTATTAATTAAATTAGTTGTTTATTTATTTTTTTCTTTGATAATATATTTCTTTTTTACTTTTTATTTCATATACCTTTATTCTTTATAATTTGATCTCATCCTCCTTTTATTATAATTTATTTATATTTGTATTTTCACGAGTTTTTTGTTTATAAATAAAGTAGACACTTTTTTATGGAATCATTCGTAATATTTATTTATAATGCATGTACATATAGTTTTTACGGTAGTTTATAATTTTCACTTGTTTTATTTAGCTATTATTTATTTTCTTTATATATTTATTTTGGTTTACTTATTTATTTATATATTATGTATAATTGAATTTTGATTTTTTGTTTTTTATATTGATTTTTAACGTTTCGTTTGATTTTCTTATACCTATTTTTTTATATTATAGTTGTCATTCTCACTATGTAATTCCTTGTTTAGAATAATCATTCTTTAAACTAGACTTTTCATTATTTATCAATAATTTATCATTCATTTTTCTCTTATTTTCTTTGATAATATATTTCCATTTTTTTATTTAATGTATTAGCTCTCTTTTATAATTTGATACCATCCTCCCTTTATTATTTATTATTTATATTCATATTTTCACATGATTTTTTTATTGATAAATAAAGTATTATTATTTATTTTTTTACGAAATTATTTATAATATTTATTTATAATGCATGTAGTTTTTACAGTTAATAGTTTATCATTTTCATGTTTACCTTCAAAAAAATTGTTTGCCTTTAATTTTTGTTTGTTTGTTTGATGCTTTTATTTATGTGACTCTATTTATTTTCTCCCCTTTTTTTTCAGTTATTTATTTTGTTTATTTATTTATGAATAATCATTCTTTAACCATGCCTATTATTTATTAATAATTTTATCATTCATTTGCCTCTATTTAGTTTTGCTTATTTGTGATTTTTTGTTGTGTTGTGTGTGTGTGTTTATTAATAATTTATCATTCATTTGTCTATCTCTATTTTGTTGGGTCTGTTAATAATTTGTTGTTATTTATTTAGATTGTGTGTTATGATTCATTTGCTGGTCTATATTTAGTTTTGTTAATTGTTTTATTTTGTGTGTATTTATTTATACTCGCCTCTACTTAGTTTTGCTATTTTGTTATTTGTTTTATTGTGTTTGTGTTTATCAATAATACATCATTTGCTTGCCTGTGTGTGTTTGTGTTTGTGGCTGTGTTTTTGTGTGTTTTTCTGTGACTTATTGTTTGTGTTTGTGTTTGTGTGTGCGTTTGTGTTTGTGCCTGTGTGCTTGTGTTTGTGTGTTGTGTGTCTATGTGTGTGTTTGTGTGTGTTGTGTTTTTTTGTGTATGTTTGTATTTGCATGTGTGTTTGTGTTTGTGTTTGTGTTTGTTTGTGTCTGTGTGTTTGTTTTTTTTGTGTGTACGTGTGTGAGTGTTTATTTGAGTTTGTGTGTGTTTTTCTGTGAGTTATTGTTTGTGTTTGTGTGTGTGTTTTTGTTTTTGTTTGTGTGTGTTTGTGTTTGTATGTGTGTGTTTTTGTGTGTTTGTGTGTCTGTGTGTGTTTTTGTGTTTGTGTCTGTGTCTGCTTGTGTTTGTATGTGTGTGTCTGTGTGTGGTTGTGTTTGTGTGTGTTTGCGCTTGGGTATGTGTGTGTGTTTATTTGTGTGTTTTTGCATGTGTGTGTTAGTGCTTGTGTTTTTGTGTGTGAGTTTGTGAGTGCGTGTTTGCGTATGCGTGCATGTGTTTGTGTTTTTCTTTAAGTTTCTGTGTGTGTTTTTTCTGTGTTTGTGTGTTTTTTTCTGTGTGTGTGTATGTTTTTTTTTTTTTGTATTTTTGTGTATTTGTTTGTGTTTTTCTGTGTCTGTGTTTGTGTGTGTAGGTGATTTTGTTTGTGTTTTTGTGTGTCTTTTTGTGTAGGTGTGTGTTTGTTTGCGTGTGTCTTTATATGTGTGTGTTTGTTTGCGTTTGTGTGTGTGTGTTTGTGTTTGTGTCTGTGTATTTTTCTGTGAGTTATTGTTTGTTTGTGTGTGTGTGTGTTTGTGTCTATGTGTGTGTGTTTTTTTGTGTCGTGTGTATTTGCATGTGTGTGTGTTTTTGTTTGTTTGTATGTGTCTGTGTGTTTGTGTTTGTTTGTGAGTTATTGTTTGTGTTTGTGTTTTTTTGTGTCTGTGTGTATTTGCGTGTGTGTGTTTTTGTGTTTGTGTGTTTTGTATGTTTGTGTGCCTGTGTGTGTTTGCGTGTGTGTGTGTTTGTTTGTGTTTGTGTTTGTGTGTGTGTGTGTTTTTATCTATTTTTGTGTGTTTGCGCTTGGTGGGTGTGTGTTTGTCTTCGTGTGTTTTTACGTGTGTGTGTGTGTTTGTGCGTGTCTGTGTGTAGTTGTGTTTGTGTGTGTGTGTGTGTGTGTTTGTCTATTTTTGTGTGTTTGTGTTTGTGCTTTATGTGTTTGCGCTTGGTGGGTGTGTGTGTTTGTGTTCGTGTGTGTGTTTATTTGTGTGTTTTTGTGTGTGTGTGTTAGTGGTTATGTTTGTGTGTGTGTTTTTGTCTGTTTTTGTGTGTTTGTGTTTGTGCTTGTGTGTGTTTGTGCTTGGTGGGTGTGTGTGTTTGTCTTCGTGTGTGTGTTTATTTGTGTTTTTGCGTGTGTGTTTGTGCGTGTGTGTGTTTGTGCGTGTCTGTGTGTGGTTGTGTTTGTGTGTGTGTGTGTGTTTTTGTCTTTTTTTGTGTATTTGTGTTTGTGCTTGTGTGTGTTTGCGCTTGGTGGGTGTGTGTGTTTGTGTTCGTGTGTGTGTGTGTTTATTTGTGTGTTTTTGTGTGTGTGTATTAGTGGTTGTGTTTGTATGTGTGTTTTTCTGTATGTGTTTCTGAGTGTTTGTGTGTGTTTTTGTGTTTGTGTGTTTGTGTGTGTGTGTTTGTGTTTGTGGGTGATTTTGTTTGTGTTTTGTGTGTGTTTGCGTGTGTGTTTTTGTGTTTGTGTGTGTGTTTTGTGTTTGTATGTGTGTTTTTGTGTTTGTGTGTCTGTGTGTTTGCATGTATGTGTGTGTTTCTGTGTTTGTGTTTGTGCGTGACTGTGTGTGGTTGTATTTGTGTGTGATTTTTTTGTCTATTTTTGTGTGTATTTGCGCTTGCTATGTGTGTGTTTGTGTTCGTGTGTGCGTGTTTATTTGTGTGTTTTTGCATGTGTTAGTGGTTGTGTTTGTGTGTGTTTGTGAGTGCGTGTTTGCGTGAGTTTGTGTTTGTGTGTGTCTTTGCGTGTTTGTGTGTGTGTTTTTCTGTGTGTTGGTGTATGTGTTTGTTTGTGTGTGTGTGTTTTTCTCTGTGTGTTTGTGTTTGTGTGTCTATGTGTGTTTGCGTATGTGTGTGTTTGTTTGTGCTTGTGTGTGTTTGTGTTTGTGTTTGTGTGTTTGTGAGTGTATGTGTTGTTGTTTTTGTGTGTTTGTGTGTCTGTGTGTGTTTGTGAGTGCGTGTTTGCGTGTGTGTGTTTGTTTGTGTTTGTGTGTCTGTGTGTGGTTGTGTTTGTATGAGTGCATGTGTTTTTGTCTATTTTTGTGTGTTTGTGTTGTGTTTATTTGTGTGTTTTTTCCTGTGTGTGTGAGTTTGTGAGTGCATGTGTCTTTGCGTGTGTTTGTTTTTCTGTGTCTGTGTATGGGTTTGTATTTTTTGTGTATGTGTGTTTCTTTGTGTGTTTGTTTGCGTGTTTGTGTATGTATATGCCTTTGTGTTTGTGTCTGCGTGTGTGAGTTTATAAGTGTGTGTGTGTGTGATTTGTTTGTGTTGTGTGTGTGTGTGTGATTTTGTTTTTGTGTGTGTGTGTTTTTGTATTTGTGTGTGTTTTTCTATGAGTTATTGTTTGTGTTTGTGTGTGCGTGTCTATTTGTGTTCGTGTATTTGTATATTTGCGTCTGTGTGTGTGTCGGTGTATTTGTGTGTGTTTTTTTGTGTCTGTGTATTTGCATGTGTGTGTTTTTGTGTTCGTGTGTGTGTGTTTTTGTTTGTGTGTATGTGTTTGTGTGTTTGTGCGTCTGTGCGTGTTTTTTTCTCTGTGTGTTTGTGTGTGTGTTTATGTGTCCTTGCGTGTCGGTGTGTGTTTTTCTGTATGTTTGTGTATGTGTGTGTGTGTGTGTATCTGTTTGTATGTGTTTTTCTGTGTGTGTGTGTGTTTGTGTTTATGTGTTTTTTTGTGTTTGTGGGTAATTTTGTTTGTGTTTTTGTATGTGTGTGTTTGTGTGTGTGTGTTGTATGGGTGTGTGTGTTTTTCTGTGTTTGTGTTTTTGTGTGTGCTGTGTGGGTGTGTTTTTTTTCTGCGTGTTTGTGTTTGTGTGTGTTTTTCTGTGTATGTGTGTTTGTGTTTGTGTTTGTGTGTGTGTGTGTTTTTGTGTGTGCTTGTGTGTGTTTGCGCTTGGGTGTGTGTGTGTGTTAGTGCTTGTGTTTCTCTGTGTGTGAGTGTGTGTTTGCGTGTGTGTGCATGTGTTTGTGTGTGTTTTTCTATATGTGTTTTTGTGTGTTTTTTTCCGTGTCTATGTGTGTTTGTGTGTGTGTTTGTGGGTGATTTTGTTTGTGTTTTTCTGTGTGTTTGCGTATGTGTTTTTTGTCTTTGTGTGTGTTTGTGTCTGTGTGTTTTTCTGTATGTTTGTGTGTGTGTTTGTGTTTGTGGGTGATTTTGTTTGTGCTTTTGTGTGTGTGTGTGTGTGTCTTTGCGTGTTTGTGTGTGTTTGTGTTTGTGTGTATGATTATATGTGTCTGTTTGTTTGTGTGTGTGTGTGTGTGTTTGCATGTGTTTTTCTGTGTCTGTGTGTATGTGTGTTTTTGTGTGTGTGTGTGTTGTGTGTGTGTGTGTCTTTGCATGTGTGTGTGTTTTTCTGTGTGTTTGTGTTTGTGTGTGTGATTTTGGTTGTTTGTGTGTGTTTTTCTGAGAGTTATTGTTTGTGTTTGTGTGTGTGTGTGTTTTTGTTTGTGTCTGTGTGTGTTTTTCTGTGTCTGTCTGTGTGTGTTTGTGTTTGTGGGTGATTTTGTTTGTGCTTTTGTGTGTGTGTGTCTTTGCATGTTTGTGTGTGTGTCTGTGTTTGTGTGTGTTTTTCTGTGTGTTTGTGTGTGTATGATTATATGTGTTTGTTTGTTTGTGTGTGTGTGTGATTTTGTTTGTGTCTGTGTGTGTTTGCATGTGTGTTTTTCTGTGTCTGTGTGTATGTGTGTTTGAGTTTGTGTGTTTGTTTTTCTGTGTGTTTGTGTTTGTGTGTGTGTGTGTGATTTTGGTTGTGTTTGTGTGTGTTTTTCTGAGAGTTATTGTTTGTGTTTGTGTTTCTGTGTTTGTGTGTATGTCTGTGTTTTTGTGTGTGTTTTTTTGTGTCTGTGTGTTTTTGTTTGTGTGTATTTTTGTGTCTGTGTGTGTTTTTGTTTGTTATTGTTTGTGTTTTTGTGTTTGTGTTTTTTCGTGTCTGTGTATTTGCGCATGTTTGTATGTGTGTTTTTGTGTGTTTGTTTGTGTTTGTGTTTGTATGTGTGTTTTTGTGTTTGTGTGTCTGTGTGTGTTTGCGTGTGTGTTTGTGTGTCTGTGTGTGTTTGTGTGTCTTTCTGCGTGTTTGTGTATGTGTATGCCTTTGTGTTTGTGTTTGCATGTGAGTTTATATGTGTGTGTGTGTGATTTTGTTTGTGTTGTGTGTGTGTGTGATTTTGTTTGTGTTTGTGTGTTTTTGTAGTTGTGTGTGTTTTTCTGTGAGCTATTGTTTGTGTTTGTGTGTGCGTGTCTATTTGTGTTCGTGTGTTTGTGTCTCTGTGTGTGTCAGTGTATTTGTGTGTGTGTTTTTGTTAGTGTGTATGTGTCTGTGTGTTTGTGTTTGCGTCTGTGCGTGTGTTTGTGTCTGTGTACTTTCGTGTGTGTGATTGTGTTTGTGTTGTGTTTGAGTTTGTATGTGTGTGTTTTTGTGTTTGTGTGTGTCTGTATGTTTGTGTATGTGTGTGTGTGTGTTTTTCTGTGTGTGTTTGTGGGTGTTTTTGTGTGTGTCTTTGCGTGTTTGTGTGTGTGTCTCTGTGTTTGTGTGTGTTTTTCTATGTTTGTGTTTGTGTTTGCGTGTGTATGATTATATGTGTCTGTTTGTTTGTGTGTGTGTGTTTGCATGTGTGTTTTTCTGTGCGTGTGTTTTTCCGTATGTTTGTGTATGTATTTGTGTGTGTGTGTGTGTGTTTGTGGGCGATTTTGTTTGTGTTTGTGTTTGTTTTTTGTGTGTGTTGTGTGTGTGAGTGATTTTGTTTGTGTTTGTGTGATTTTGGTTGTGTTTGTGTCTGTGTGTTGTGTTTGTGTGTGTTTTTCTGAGAGTTATTGTTTGTGTGTGCGTGTGTTTGTGTTTCCGTGTTTGTGTCTGTGTGTGTGTTTGTGGGTGATTTTGTTTGTGCTTTTGTGTGTGTGTGTCTTTGCGTGTTTGTGTGTGTGTCTGTGTTTGTGTGTGTTTTTCTGTGTGTTTGTGTTTGTGTGTGTATGATTATATGTGTCTGTCTGTTTGTGTGTGTGTGTGTGATTTTGTTTGTGTCTGTGTGTGTTTGCATTCGTGTTTTCTATGTCTGCGTGTATGTGTTTGTGCATGTGTGTTTGTATGTGTGTTTTTCTGTGTTTGTGTGTTTGAGTTTGTGTGTGTGTGTTTGTGGGTGATTTTGTTTGTGTTTGTGTTTGTGTGTTTTTGTGTGTGTATGTGTTGTGTGTGTGTGTGTCTTTGCGTGTTTGTGTGTGTGTGTGTTTTTCTGTGTTTGTGTTTGTGTGTGTGTGATTTTGGTTGTGTTTGTGTTTGTATGTGTGTTTTTCTGTGTGTGTTTCTATGTGTTTGTGTGTGTTTTTCTGTGTCAGTGGTTTGTGTGTGTTTGTGTTTGTGGGTGATTTTGTTTGTGTTTGCGTGTGTGTTTTTATGTTTGTGTGTGTTTGTATGTTGTGTTTTTGTGTTTGTGTGTTTGCATGTGTGTGTGTTTGTGTGTTTGTGTGCGTCTGTGTGTGGTTGTATCTGTGTGTGTGTTTTTGTCTATTTTTGTTGTGGTTGTGTTTGTATGTGTTTGCGCTTTGTGTGTGTGTTTGTGTTCGTGTGTGTGTTTGTGTTCGTGTGTTTTCTATGTGTTTGTGTATATGTTTGTGTTTGCGTGTGTCTTTATATGTGTGTGTTTGTTTGCGTTTGTATGTGTGTGTGTATTTGTTTGTGTTTGTGTCTGTGTGTTTTTCTGTGAGTTATTGTTTCTGTTTGTGTGTGCGTGTGTTTGTGTTTGTGTTTGTGTCTTTTGTGGTTTGTGTGCCTGTGTGTGTTTGTGTGTGTGTGTGTTTGTGTGTGTGTGTGTGTGTTTTTGTCTATTGTTGTGTGTTTGCGCTTGGTGTGTGTGTGTGTTTGTCTTCATGTGTGTGTGTGTGTTTATTTGTGTGTTTTTGCGTGTGTGTGTGTTTGTGCGTGTCTGTGTGTGGTTGTGTTTGTGTGTGTGTCTGTTTTTGTCTATTTTTGTGTGTTTGTGTTTGTGCTTATGTGTGTTTGCGCTTGGTGGGTATGTGTGTTTGTGTTTGTGTGTGTGTGTGTTTATTTGTGTGTTTTTGTGTGTATGTGTTAGTGGTTATGTTTGTGTGTGTGTGAGTGCGTGTGTGCGTGTTTTTCTGTGTTTCTGTGTGTTTGTTGTGTATGTGTGTGTGATTGTGTTTGTGGGTGATTTTGTTTGTGTTTTTGTGTGTTTTTGTGTGTGTGTGTGTGTTTGTGTGTTTTGCGTTTGTATGTGTGGTGTTTGTTTGTGTTTGTGTGTGTGTTTGTGTTTGTGCGTGTCTGTGTGTGGTTGTGATTGTGTGTGTGTTTTTGTCTATTTTTGTGTGTTTGTGTTGGTGCTTGTGTGTTTGTGCTTGGTGGGTGTATGTGTTTGTCTTTGTGTGTGTGTGTTTATTTGTGTTTTTGTGTGTGTGTGTTTGTGCGTGTCTGTGTGTGGTTGTGGTTGTGTGTATGTGTATTTTTGTCATTTTTTGTGTGTTTGTGTTGGTGCTTGTGTGTGTTTGCGCTTGGTGGGTGTGTGTGTTTGTGTTCATGTGTGTGTGTTTATTTGTGTGTTTTTGTGTGTGTGTATTAGTGGTTGTGTTTGTATGTGTGTTTTTCTATATGTGTTTCTGTGTGTTTTTCTGTGTCTGTGTTTGTGTGTGTTTTGTGTTTGTATGTGTGTGTGTTTGTGTTTGTGTGTGTGTGTTTGCATGTGTGTGTGTGTTTCTGTGTTTGTGCGTGACTGTGTGTGGTTGTGTCTGTGTGTGATTTTTTTGTCTATTTTTGTGTGTATTTGCACTTGCTGTGTGTGTGTTTGTGTTCGTGTGTGCGTGTTTATTTGTGTGTTTTTGCATGTGTTAGTGGTTGTGTTTGTGTGTGTGTTTGCGTGAGTTTGTGTTTGTGTGTGTGTTTTTCTGTGTGTGTTTGTGTGTCTATGTGTGTTTGCGTGTGTGTGTTTGTTTGTGCTTGTGTGTGTTTGTGTTTGTGTCTGTGAGTATATGTGTGTGGTTGTGTTTGTGTGTGTGTGTGTTTGTGAGTGCATGTTTGCGTGTGTGTTTGTTTGTGTTTGTGTGTCTGTGTGTGGTTGTGTTTGTATGAGTGCGTGTGTTTTTGTCTATTTTTTGTGTGTTTGTCTTGTGTTTATTTGTCTGTTTTTTCATGTGTGTGTGTGAGTTTGTGAGTGCATGTGTGTTTGCGTGTGTGTTTGTGTGTGTCTTTGCGTGTGTTTGTTTTTCTGTGTCTGTGTGTGTGTTTGTATTTTTTTTGTGTATGTGTGTTTGTGTGTCTTTGTGTCTTTGTGTGTTTGTGTATGTATATGCCTTTGTGTTTGTGTCTGCGTGTGTGAGTTTATAAGTGTGTGTGATTTTGTATGTGTGTTTTTCTGTGAGTTATTGTTTGTGTTTGTGTGTGCGTGTCTATTTGTGTTCGTGTATTTGTATATTTGTGTCTCTGTGTGTGTAGGTGTATGTGTGTGTTTTTTTGTGTCTGTGTATTTGCATATGTGTGTGTTTTTGTGTTCGTGTGTGTGTTTTTGTTTGTGTGTATGTGTGTGTGTTTGTGCGTCTGTGCGTGTGTTTTTTTCTCTGTGTTTGTGTGTCCTTGCGTGTCGGTGTGTGTTTTTCTGTATGTTTGTGTGTGTGTGTCTATTTGTATGTGTTTTTCTGTGTGGGTGTGTGTGTTTGTGTTTATGTGTTTTTGTTTGCGTGTTTGTGTGTGTGTTTTTCTATGTTTGTGTTTGTGTTTGCGTGTGTATGATTATATGTGTCTGTTTGTTTGTGTGTGTGTGTTTGCATGTGTGTGTTTTTCCGTATGTTTGTGTGTGTATTTGTGTGTGTGTGTGTGTTTGTGGGCGATTTTGTTTGTGTTTGTGTTTTTTTTTTGTGTATGTGTGTTGTGTGTGTGTCTTTGCGTGTTTGTGTGTGTGTTTTTCTGTGTGTTTGTGTGTGAGTGTGAGTGATTTTGTTTGTGTTTGTGTGTGATTTTGGTCTGAGAGTTATTGTTTGTGTGTGCGTGTGTTTGTGTTTCTGTGTTTGTGGATGATTTTGTTTGTGCTTTTGAGTGTGTGTCTTTGCGTGTTTGTGTGTGTGTCTGTGTTTGTGTGTGTTTTTCTGTGTGTGTATGATTATACGTGTCTGTTTGTTTGTGTGTGTGTGTGATTTTGTTTGTGTCTGTGTGTTTGCATGTATGTTTTTCTGTGTCTGTGTGTATGTGTTTGTGTGTGTGTGTTTTTCTGTGTTTGTGTGTTTGAGTTTGTGTGTGTTTGTGGGTGATTTTGTTTATGTTTGTGTTTTTTTTGTGTGTGTATGTGTTGTGTGTGTGTGTGTGTCTTTGCGTGTTTGTGTGTGTGTTTTTCTGTGTGTTTGTGTTTGTGTGTGTGTTTTTGTTAGTGTGTATGTGTCTGTGTGTATGTGTTTGCGTCTGTGCGTGTGTTTTTCTCTGTGTGATTGTGTTTGTGTTGTGTTTGAGTTTGTATGTGTGTGTTTTTGTGTTTGTAAGTGATTTTGTTTGTGTTTTTGTGTGTGTCTTTGCGTGTTTGTCTCTGTGTTTGTGTGTTTTTCTATGTTTGTGTTTGTGTTTGCGTGTTTATGATTATATGTGTCTGTTTGTTTGTGTGTGTGTTTGCATGTGTGCTTTTCTCTATGTTTTTCCGTATGTTTGTGTATGTATTTGTGTGTGTGTTTGTGGGCGATTTTGTTTGTGTTTGTGTTTTTTTTTGGTGTATGTGTGTTGTGTGTGTGTGTCTTTGCGTGTTTGTGTGTTTTTCTGTGTGTTTGTGTGATTTTGTTTGTGTTTGTGTGTGATTTTGGTTGTGTTTGTGTCTGTGTGTTGTGTCTGTGTGTGTTTTTCTGAGAGTTATTGTTTGTGTGTGCGTGTGTTTGTTTCTGTGTTTGTGTCTGTCTATGTTTGTGGGTGATTTTGTTTGTGCTTTTGTGTGTGTCTTTGCGTGTGTGTTTGTGTGTGTATGATTATATGTGTCTGTTTGTGTGTGTGTGAGATTTTGTTTGTGTCTGTGGGTGATTTTGTTTGTGTTTGTGTGTTTTTTTTGTGTATGTGTTGTGTGTGTGTGTCTTTGCGTGTTTGTGTGTGTGTGTTTTTCTGTGTCTTTGTGTTTGTGTGTGTGTGTGATTTTGGTTGTGTTTGTGTGTTTTTCTAAGAGTTATTGTGTGTTTGTGTTTCTGTGTGTGTATGTGTTTGTGTGTGTGTTTGTGGGTGATTTTGTTGTGTTTTTTTTTTGTGTATGTGTTGTGTGTGTGTGTGTCTTTGCGTGTTTGTGTGTGTGTGTTTTTTTCTGTGTTTGTGTGTGTGTGTGATTTTGGTTGTGTGTGTTTTTCTGAGAGTTATTGTTTGTGTTTGTGTTTCTGTGTTTGTGTGTATGTGTGTTTTTGTGTGTGTTTTTTTGTGTCTGAGTTTTTGTTTGTGTGTATTTGTGTCTCTGTTTTTGTGTGTATGCCTTAGTGTTTGTGTCTGCGTGTGTGAGTTTATATGTGTGTGTGTGCGCTTTTGTTTGTGTTTGTGTGTGTTTTTGTAGTTGTGTGTGTGTTTGTGTGTTTGTGTGTGATTTTGTGTTTGTTTGTGTTTGAGTTTGTATGTGTGTTTGTGTTGTGTTTGAGTTTGTATGTGTGTTTTTGTGTTTGTGTGTCTGTATGTTTGTGTATGTGTGTGTTTGTGGGTGATTTTGTTTGTGTTTTTGTGTCTTTGCGTGTTTGTGTGTGTGTTTTTCTATGTTTGTGTTTGCTTGTGTATGATTATGTGTATGTATTTGTGTGTGTGTGTGTTTGTGGGTGATTTTGTGTGTTTGTGTTTTTTTGTGTATGTATTTGTGTGTGTGTGTGTTTGTGGGTGATTTTGTGTGTTTGTGTTTTTTTGTGTATGTGTGTTGTGTTTGTTTTTGCGTGTTTGTGTGTGTGTTTTTCTGTGTGTGTGTTTGGTTGTGTTTGTGTCTGTGTTGTGTTTGTGTGTGTTTTTCTGAGTTTGTGTGTGCGTGTGTGTTTCTGTGTGTCTGTGTGTGTGTCTGTGTTTTTTTGTGTCTGTGTATATTTGCATGTGTGTGTTTTTGTGTGTATGTGTCTGTGTGTGTTTTTATAAGTGTGTTTTTGTAAGTTATGTATTTGTGTGTTTGTGTTTTTTGTGTCTGTGTGTTTGTGTGTGTGTATGTGTTTGTGTGTGCGCGTGTTTGTATGTGTGCGTGTGTATGTTTTTGTCTATTTTTGTGTATGTTTTTATCTATTTTTGTGTGTTTGTGTTGTGTTTATTTGTGTTTTTTCATGTGTGAGTTTGTGAGTGCATGTTTTCGTGTGTGTCTTTGCATGTGTTTTTCTGTGTTTGTGTTTTTATGTTTATTTTTGTGTATGTGTGTTGTGTGTGTGTGTTTGTGTGTGTCTTTGCATCTTTGTGTGTTTTTCTACGTGTTTGTGTATGTATGTCTTTGTGTCTCCTTGTGTTTGTATGTGTGATTTTGTTTGTTTGTGTTTGCGTGTGTTTTTGTGTCTGTTTTTCTGTGAGTTTGTTTGTCCGTGTGTGTTTTGTTTGTCTGTGTGTGTTGTGTTTTTGTATTTGCGTGTGTTTTTGTGTGTTTTTCTGTGAGTTATTTTTTGTCTGTTTTTTTTGTGTCCATTTACGTTTTTTTTTTTTGTGTGAATGTGTTTGTGTGTGGCTGTTTGTTTGTTTGTGTGTGGTGTATGTGTGTTTTTGTGTGTGTGTTTGTGCGTGCGTGTACGTATTTGTTTTTCAATGGTGACATTACAAACAAGACTTTCTTGACTATGTTAACGTTAATTCATTTGAGCCTAGCCTAAAATAAACATTTCCCAACAGCTAATACTATTTACACTCACAAACCAAGCTTCTTTGATCTCAAAAATGTGGATAATCCCTTGCGCAGAGGCATGGAGACTTGCTGCTGATTCTTGGCCTTTTGCTTCTCCTTCTCTTTCCTTTCTCTCTCAGCCTCAACCTGCGCCTTTTTTAAGTTCTCCATCTCTTCCATAGCTGTTTTTTCTTGTTTCTGTTTCTTTCTGTGCTCCAACAACGATGTATCAGACTCCTTGACAGAGAAAAAACATGGGTCCCAACTCAGCCAACCACTGGGGCTCCACAGCTGTAGCACATTGCATGTACTCTTTGGTGGTCAGAAGTAACTCATCTTGGCCAGTCATGAAGACAAGGATGTCACCTGGTGGGCTGGTTATATGAATGGTCATGGCCTGCTTTACTGCAACCCTGCACTATTTTAAATCCTGAAGATCAGCAACAGTTTTTACAGCACAGAACAATGGAGCATAAATCTAGAAGACAGATTTTTTCATTATTTTCAATCAGAATTTCCATACCGATACTTTTCTAAATCAGAGTCTTTGAGTGTCTCACGAAGAAGTACCCCATTGGTCATGTACTGCAAAAGTACACCACAATAATAAGATAGTAACTACCTTAATAACAGTATTTGGCCCTGTCCACACGCCTTGGTTGGGTGCAGCCTACTATACCACCTTTAGTATAGCCATCTTCATGCAGATACTGTCCAATGGAAAAATATCAAATTTCTACTGTTAGTGCATAAACAAATTCCAATAAACCTATTCATATCTCTCTCTCTTGTTTGGAGAGTGGAGGCTGCAAAACTAAAGGTATGACAATTGAAAGCCAAACCTGTGTTAACTGCGTTGTCTTTCCGGAGCCTGTTTCTCCCACCACCACCACCACTTGATTCTCACGAATTACCTGTACATTGCATACCCAGAACAAGTTATAATATAATAAACATCACTATATACAGAAAGCAACACAATTAACAAAAATAATCATGACAATATAATGAAACTCATCACATATGGACTAATATTGTGTTTGTTATGAAAGCACTTGCAGGTTGGCAACCAAGTTGATAGTCATCAAGTAAACAAAATTAAAAAAATAATAAAAAAAGGCTAGCTAACCTTTAATAACTCTTCACGCACAGAAAATATGGGTAAATATTGCCTTCGCTCAGAAATGCTTTTTGAAATTGCAAACTCACTCACAGCTTCTCCCTTCTTCATATGCTGGGCAAACTTGGCATCCTCCTTGAAATCAATTTTGCCATGTTCACCCACTACAGCAGTATCTGCATCAATCTGCAAGAAGTACATTCAAATAATAAGACCACAATTTGTAATACATAAGAGAAAACAGAAATATCAATTCCCAAGACAAAATACCTGCTCTGCCGTTTTTTCCATACCAAGAATATCACCAAGCTTTGATCCCGCTAATTCCCAAAACCTCTGTCGGGACTTGTTCATGCTTTGCTTCTCATGCACTTCTCGTACTAGAGCAGATCCTTTGTGAGAAATGATAGCCATATCAGATGTAGGATCTTTTATTGGCATTATAGGCTACTGCCTGCTTTGTAAAAACAACTCTTCCATCAAGGAAAGGCGGCTTTGTATCTGTTTTACCAACAAAAGCAAGATAATAAAATATAAAGGAAAGATAATCAACCATCCACAGCAGTTCAGATTAAAATTTGTCAGAAAGTGATCATACCATGTACGACAAGAATAACCTTGCGCTCTTCCTCATCATCAAATTCAGTCTGAACTTCTCTACCTCTAACAGCTCCTGATCTCAGCAGTTGTCGATCCTCCCACTGAGCATTATCAGCTGTGAGCTGAGACAGCTTTTTGCTCTGAGCAAGGGACATCTTAGTCCCATCTCTTCGAACCTGTGTTATTGATCATTATGAGACAAATTATAAAAATGTAAAACTTTTTCATATGCTTTCTAAACTATTTACTAGTTCTAGTTATGGTATGTAGCAATGACCCTAAATAATCCAATAGGAATTGGACGCAAAATACAGGTAACTAATTCAGGAACCTTCGTTTTAAATTATATAAGAACTTGTTCTTAACAAATACCAGTCTTTTGGCCAACTCTGCTTCTTTTTTCTGAAAGGAAGCCTCATCCCCCAGAAAAACTGATCAGTTATCTGCATCAAATGTACTCCCTTCCTCTCTATCATACCTGCACAAAGGGAATCATCTGAATTAGATAACATGGAAGTAATGGAGAGGAAAAGAGGGGGCGCGGGGGCGCAGGGGCGCGGGGGGACCCTGCATTACCATATGAGGCCTGACATTTGCAGGACCACCTTAGCTAAAAATCAAGAGTCAATATTGAGACTTAGCCAATGAAGGAAAATTTAACAGCTACCACTCATTCAACATATGCTACTATTAAGCATTCAAGTTCACCAAACAAACAACTACAACAGCATATTAATCAACAAAGAAGAAGAAGGTTGTCCAGAACTAATATTATTTACCATGCTCGGTCGGTATCATATTCCATCTTTAGACGCATGCTTTCAGAAATCTCATAGCGGCTCTCTTCACCCAAATTGGCATTATCCGCAACTTCATCCTTTACAAACAGAATAGAAGTTAACAATACAGTTAAAGAAAGCACACCAGTGAAAGTAAGCAACCATCATTATAACTTTTAAATCATTTATGACTGAAACTAGGAGTGAAAAATACCTCAAATGACTTTGAATTTTCTGAAAAAAGGTTGGGTGATGGGACCTTCCACTATGCCTGGTTCCAGAAGATTTGACTGAAGATCCAGAAGCACATATTAGAACTGGAGATGGAGATACATGGTCCCAAGGAGAAGATGAAGCAACTGCATCGTATACAGTGATGAATTGGATTAAAATTACTTAATAAAGACCAGTGTTGAGTCATTCATATGAAATCCCAAAACAAAACCATTGACATTCACTAGAACATACGAAATAACATACGGGTTGAATGTGGAGTATGACCCCCCAACCATGGAGAAACTAATCGTGCATCAGGTGAGGCACCAACAAACAGGGGGGATGGTGAAGGTGAAGGTTGATGACGCTCAGAAGAACAAGAGACACTATCCCTTCGTGGAGTCTCCTGCCATTCCCATCTACCATCATCCCAGTCAGACCTGCCTACGAGATTTGAAACAACATACCATTTGAATATTAAACATCATTCATCGGCAATGACAAATGCTTATTCGTGATATTCACAGGAATGGAAATAAAGAAATGGCATTACTTGGCTGGATTTAGAATTTGGATTAAATCAGAACTTCCTCAGAAAAAATGTTTTCAAACAAAAAACAGAAAACGAAAATAGAGCAGAGATTTTATACACCTGGTGTTCTCCTGGAACCTTCATATCTGTATCTCTTTCTATCATATTCATGGTCATATCTACCACGTGAACCCATATGCTCACTTGACCGACCCCTATACTGATCTTCAGTCACCAAACTTTCTGCAAGATTTGAAACATCATACCATTTGAATATTAAACATTATTCATTGGCAATGACATTCTTATTCGTAATATTCACAGGAATGAAAAAAAAGAAATGATATTTACTTGGCTGCATTCAGAATAATTTTGATTAAATCAGAACTTCCTGAGGAAAGTTTTTTACAAACAAAAAACAGAAAAAAATAAAAATAGGGTAGAGCTTTTACACACCTGGTGTTCTCCTGGAAGATTCACATCTGTTTTTCTTTCTATCATATTCATGGTCATATCTGCCACGTGAACCCATATGCTCGCTTGACTGAGACCTATACTTATCTTCAGTCACCAAACTTTCTGCACAAAAAATCAAGGAAACTTTTTAATATTAGTATTTAACTGGAAAAAGAAATATTTGAATGGAACAAAAAAAGAAACAGATTACTCATAAGAAGGCATACAGTTGCACAATAACAATAATGAAATCCAAAACAAATCAAATATGCAGAACATAACATGCCTCTTCATATTGATGTATTTTTCTCCACAATATGCATAAACAAACCTAGATATTTAAATACCTGATTGTGGCGTTTCACTATTTACAGCACGGTATCTCCTATCAGCATGCTTCTTTGTATTAATGGATCTTTCTTCATCAACAGAAGAAATCCCAGATCCTTCTTCCTCCGTCACATATGCTGCCATAGAATTAGTCACCTTGAATCCCACACCAAGTTGAGAATTTTCCCGCTTTGCATTGACAAGGAAATCCAATCCTGTTACATCATTTATTAATAACACCATACAGATACATTGTGTGTCTATATATGTATAAATATGATAGGAACCAGCGAGATAGGGACCAGCAGCCTTTGATGGTTTATTGCAGAAAAAGGCATGGGGAAAGGAGTTAATTTAAATGTCAGATATTCTAAGCGGTTATGGGAATTGTTATCTGCAGCTATTTTATGTTTTAGGAAGTTATTTTCGGTTATTCTGTGTCTTATCATATCACTCTATTTATGTATTGTGGCATCAGACTTAATGATCATCAGAAGTATTATTCAGAAAACAGATTCCCTCCTCTTTTCTAGAATTACAAGTTCTGGTCCATGAGTTCTTTTGTTTCCTCTTCCTAATAATTCTCTTTCTTTCCTATCAGTTCCTATACTTATTTTCAGGCGCCATCATAATATTAAAGTAAATTAACAATAAAGGGTATACCTAGACGAGATTTTCTTTCTTGAGGTATGTAGACAGCCTTATTTTTCCCTGGAACATAGAGGCCACTCCCAATGGATTTCTCTGGTTCCAACATAGTTGTTGTCTTGTCCCAGTCAATAACTCCAGCATCATCTTGTTTCTTCCCATGAAGATATAAAAAGAAATTAGCGATTAATAAACAAATAATTGCATATATTGATAATCAATAAACAGTAACTCAGGTAAGTTAAACACAGACCTCCATGAGAAGTATTATAATATAAATAATATTTTTGGATAATAAATATTATAAATAACAAATATTATAAATAATAAGCAAATAGTAACCAATAATGGATGGCAAAAAAAAGTAATAAATAATAAATGAAAGAGAACAAATGAAAAAATTTGAAAATCTCATCATAGTGAAAGAAGGAAAAAGAGAAGGATGGATATTAAAAACATGACATTTTAAATAATTTAACTCAAAAGTCCATAAGCCCAACTATACAAAAGAGAAAACTACCAAAATGATACAAAATAAAGAAGGGTGAATTGGCAAGAAGCATAAGATAATAATTATTGATGGTTATAATAATAATTATAAATCACAAATAAATTATAGAAGAGGGGAAGAGGTCAGTTCACCAGTAAGCAAGTTGAGGAGTTGGGGTTTCACCATAGAGCAACCAATGCAGAATCAGTTCAGGCTTCCCTGAAAAGCTTTTTTTTTTCGGTTCCACTTTAATTTACTCGCAACCTCTAAAGTTGGGACACCTAAATTAGGACAGAAAATGCAACTTTTATCCAAGAAGTGACAGATACATAGAGATCAAGGGGACTACTGAAAAATAAAATAAGGAAGCGTGTCATTTGAACTTGTAAAGGAGTGAAGAGATTACTTGTGCTATTTGTGGGGTTTTGACAAACTGAAGTGGGTAATGAAAAGCTAACAACTTAAATATGAATATGTCTCAACCACCATCAAATTCGACTTCAATAAATTAAATATAAATAAAATAGCACATTTAACTCAAATACTTTAAATAATACAATCCTGGCAAAAAAAAAAAAAAAATTAACGTCTCTGGCTTTGGTTTAATCCTGCTCAATGCCTTCTGCAACTACACTTTCACCGCATTGTCCGATATTTTAAACATCTCCCTTTGAGTTTGTGATTTATTTGAAAACCAACTGCGACCAAAGAAGTTTTCACAGTCAAACATCCATCCATCACAATCAAGTAGAAATAAATAGCCTGGCTCTAATTTTAATATATTAGATAGTAGCCTACTAATACTACCTTGCATTCTATAGACTATTTTCAGTGCTCTTTCCATTTTCGCCATTCCTCTTGAAAGATCGGCAACCTATGTGTTTATGTTAAGAGTTTCTGTATGTGTTTATTGTTGTCTATGTGTTTTGTAATCTTTATTCCATTGTGTTTTGTAATCATTATCCTCTCCGTGTTAGTTCCATAAGTGTGCCTGTATGTGCAGCAGAATAGTGTTCCGTCTCTGATAATGTGTTGTTCCATATAACTATATTATCAGTCGAAAGTTGTTCCACTCCCTCTTGTTCATTTCTATTTTCGGTTTTATTATTTTCTTGTTTAGAGGATAACCCTAACACAAGACTACCATATGAAGCAAATCAATTCCCCGTTACACAATTTCTAAAGGAGACTACACTAGATACATTAAACAAAAGGATAACAGCTAAGAAAACATTTAATTAAAATAAGTAGTTTGGAGAATAGCTAAGATAATTTATGAAAAATAAACATTTAATTAATGAAGGAGAACAGCTAGATATATTAAACGAAGCACCATCTTATTTTGGAATTTGTAACACTCATGATGTAATAAAATAAATAGTTTGCTAGACAAGAATTAGAAGTACTAAAAAAAAAATTTTATTAATTCAATAAAGGAAAAAAGAAAACCCCAGTGGTGTCATTATTTTCACAAGTAACAAGAAGAATGTTTGTAGTTTTCAGCTCCCACCAGCCCATTCTTTCTAGTGACACAAAGAGACTCTTACCTCCTCTTTTCTGCATGTCCAGTATCATTAATGTTCTCAATCTTTTCATTGGGAGGAAAGACCTGCACAAGCAAAATGCACGATGACATGAACATGTCTGAACACTATGCAGTTTTCTGTGATAGACTAATAGTCACAACATCAGCAACAGAAGACATAAGATAAACCACAGATTCTCCCATTAGCTTTTATAATTACCATTATCAGTATTTCACACCTATCGTGTGATAGAAAACTTCTAGCAACCTCAGTTCTGCATTAGGATGAGACAACTCCACCTGGAAAAAAATGTATAAATTACAAGCAGTAAATGGAGGGAAAATTGAAAATTATATGAAAGATTATAATGCACACAAATTAACAATTTCAAAGCAAAAAGAGGGAGGATCCCTACTTCAAAATGTAGCAGTTTCAGTTCCAATAATCCACAACTCTTAACTAATTCCACAACTCTTAACTAATTGGTTAATTAATAAGACAAAAGCCAATGAAGGAGATAATTTAAATCTTAAATGGCAAAATAGATAAACAGAAAAATCGAAAGGAATAATCTATCAAATAAAAGTAAGACTATGAATGGGATAAGAACTTATTCAAATTTATGGTAAACATAAATAGATAATAGATATAGAAAAGACAGTAGCAACCAATGAATAACATACATATATGAATTGAGAAGATAAGTAACTTTACAAGTACTAAATTTAAAACTAACAAACCATTAACTGTTCGTTATAAAATAAATAACATGTCTCATGAAAAAGTAAATTAATCAATTAATAATTCATTGAGAATAAGGAAATAAATTAATTAACAAGATAATAAATAAAACAGATACACAACTTCAGGCAAAAAAATTAATGAATGCTAAATTATTGATAGAGAAACTATGCAGTAATTGAAAGAAGGCATTAATAAGCAGCATGAATGATTAAGTATTATAAAAAATATTTACAAACATAATAAATTCATGTGAAAAGATAAAAATAAATATAAATAAGAAATAATAAGGGGGAGGATGAGAGCAAATAACAAAGGAGAAAGGAGAAATAAATCAATACATCAAACTATAAAAGGTTAAGATGCATCTTAAAGTATGGAAATATATCTCAAACTATAAAGATAATTTGGTACAAACAAGCATAATCAAACAAGAGGTGGTTTAAGTTGCGCCGCTGCTCTCTCATATTCAATAGCAGCCTCTTCCTCCTCAATAATTAGGTGGAAGCCAAATTTCATTAGTAATGGAAATGGGTTCCTTTGGATTCAGCTTTCCTCCCTGGTTGGAATTTCTTTCCAGGCGCACGAATTTCAGAATTACACCTGCAATACAAACAGCAACCAGATAGCCAGTGTCCACATCTGGAAATTCTACTAAATTGCTGCAAAAATAATCATTTTAATCAAAATCTCCCACTATATGAATTTATCTCATTAACGCCTAATTATGCAAATAATACTCTATATTCTTCCTAAAATCCCACGAAAATGCTCACTTGACCATATAATAATAATGGTTTATCAAATTCCCCCACACTTGCACTTTTGCACTCCCTAGAAAAAGATTCAATCAAGGAAATCCAATACAAAACCGAATAGATACACATGTGAGAATGTAGCAAGCTTAAATCAAAAAATGCATATCATACTTCAACTAACATCACAAGCAAAGTGTACAAATGCAAATCAAGTAGTCCATGTACTTAGCCTAGCCAGTAGTGAGTAATGCTTTAGAACACAACTTGGTCCTGTTTTGCACTCCTCACATTCCTCTCTCAAGGTAATTTCACTCCCCTCCACTAGTCCAACCCCTACCATAGGCTTGTAATGTGTCTACCATCTCCACCACTCATTATACACTAAAGTCATGAATCTAAGAGGTCTTTGCTTTGGTTGTAATGTTGAAAAGGTCTAAGTGGAAATGGAAAAAAGAATGGCACATAATCTGAAATATACACAGGTTATGAGCGATAATTAGACAATCAAACAAGTGGCTGAAACTTCAGCATTTGCTGTCATCTACAGCAATGTTTAAGCATAAATCTATTGGTTCAAATTATATTCATAAGCTGAAAGAGTTCTTTGGACAATTTGTTCTCTCATTTTCCTTTTCTCTATTTTTTTTTTCTGTTCTTTTGAATACTTTTTTGTCTGCCTTCTTTACCTTCTTTGTTCTTTTCTTCTTTCTATACATATGGCTTTTCCTTTCTCTTCCTTGCCTTTTTCTCCTTTTTTTTCATTTTTTTCTTTCTGGCTTTTCCCATTTTCTTTGCCTTTTTCTCCTTTTTTCTGTTTCATGTTTTTCTTTCTGGCTTTTCCCATTTTCTTTCTTTTTCTATATACGCTCATATATATTTTCCTTTTCTCACATATAGTCTCGTGTATAATTCAGATTCAGTGCATATGTAAAGAAGAAATGAAAGTGAAGGGCTCAATGGGGTTGGCAAGGGATTAATTTAAATGGCTTGTGTTTAGGAAAACGGGTGAAGAAATAGAATGCCTCAATCATATTCATGACTCTTGTGCAATTATGTGGCCTTGATTAAGACGCAAGACAAGTTCTAGAGGAAATTGAATCAAGTAGGGTATGCACACTGAATTTATGAATGATAATAAAGCTCAAATCCTTCCATCAAGGTTTGTGTATTCTAAACTAACTCACACAGGGCTGAACCAAGCACATAACCATTTTCAATGCATACGAACATTCTACTTATGATACAGATTTTCCAGATACCAAACCACAAAGCTGGCATCAATATGTGAACAGTACTTGCTTCATTCATTCATGATAAGTTCGGTTCTGCATGTGTATCTCAAAATTAGCAAAGTGCAGTGCAGAAAAATTCATAAATCAAGCATTGTTCAGGAAAGATTCAGTTCCGGACCAGATTCTCAAAACACTAAAACTACCTTTCCCTAATGATTTAGTCCCTCCCCCCACACTCATTTTAGGCAATCAAGTAACTAGTTTCACAAACAATTCAATATAGTGAAGGGAGGAAAGAGACAACCATGTAGACAAAATCTTCTTGAGCTCTTGAAGCAAAAAATCTCATCACAGAGGAGAATCGTAAACCTCTTGAGCATAGGCCTTCCTCCTTGACAAATCTTTCTCGGTGGTGGTTCCAATTCCATGGCTAAAGGCTCCTCAATGTAAGGTGGAGAGTGATCCTTTTGGAGTGCCTCCACATCAAGTTCCTTCAAGAAAAAGAAGAAATCAATGTGAGCACCAGCCACACAGAAATGGGGATAAGATTTAAGTATGTCCAGAGAAAATTTGCAAGAAAGAGTCTCATGAGTAGAAACCATGCATATGCTTAATACTCCAAATCACATTATGTCCATGTTGTACTCTCGAGTCATGATGCAATGTAAAGAACCCCAATTCAGTGTAGTCAGATGTTTGGGCAAAAAAAAACGTAGTCAGATGGGTAAACTTTACCGGTTCAGGTGCAGGGATGCTTGCATTTGGATCACCCATGTTAGCCCATGCAATTGCACCACTTTTGATGACCATTTCTGGTTTTGTACCAAAAAATGATGTTTTCCTTAGCACTAGATCAGCTAACTTACCCTCCTGCAGAGAATAAGAGGGGATTGGTATCATCTTAGAGATGAAAAATGGAAGATCTGGCCTAAGATTAGGAAATAATATAGATGAGGGGATTAAACCATTCCTTGTAGGACATAATATATATGAGAATTATAGATTTTCAAGAAAAATTCATATTTGATATGGAAGGGCATCAAATATAAGTCGTACCTCAACTGAACCAATGATTCGCCAGAACCCATTAGCTATGGCTGGATTTATAGTTTATTTTGCGACATATCTTTTGATTCAAAAGTTATCATTGTCCGAATCATTAGGCTGAAGTGGTCCTTTCTGCAACTTCATCTTATTGGCAGTCTGCCAAGTTCTACATTTATCACCTAAAATACAGAGAATCATGTTAATATTGATTTTTACTGAAAAAACACTCCAAACATGAAAACAACAGCGAGGAAAGGTGAAATTATAACAATGGAATTCTGTAATGTGCTATTAACATTATAACACAAGGAATATGTTTGGTCCACAAATATCAGTTTGATACAAGAAAAAGGATCTTAAGCATGTTGAGAGGCATACCAGAGGCTGACACCTTTTTGTTTTCTAGATTTAATTATGCTCTTGATTCAAGTAACCTCTTTCTTTATACTCATGAGAAAAAAGAACAAAAAGTTTTCATATGAACATTTCATAGACTCTGTGAGATGTCTGAAAGTTTTTTATTTGATCAAAGGATTAAAACTTTAATAATTGGAACAAAGTAGCACAAGAGAGAGAGAGCAAAAAGTAGAAAAGGGAAGTGACTTCATCATCCAACAGTTTAGGAGTGAGTACTATGTGAGTGCTTACATTTCCACGCAGGTCAATTATTCTGTTTCCAACTCTCTAACCAACAACCACAAACTCCACCCCCCCCTTGCGCGAATGCATCAAATTTATAACATAAAAGCAAATCTTCACCTCCCTCTCATCCAAATTATGAAGAAATTGAAAAAAAAAAAAACAGAGAAATATAAAGAAAAGAATTGGATTTCAAGTCAACCAATGAAAAATAGTTATCTCACTACCTAAAGTTAACATCATGTGCATTGAGATTCAGTTACACAAGTGTAGTCCCTAAAGTATTGCTATTCATGTCACACCAAGATTCAAGCATCTCAGGTTATGTTATAGCAAACATTACTATACATTATGTTCAAATGTGTACATACAGATTTGGGATACCCACCGACTTGGATACATGCAGAAAAAGTTGTTACAAATAATATAGTAAGATGCACATAATAACCTATGCAATGAGATGGCTGACTCAGTGATAGCCAATGCAATTAAACAGCTTATTCACTGATATCATGGCCCCACTAGTGTATGCAAAAACAATAATCAAGAAAAGCATGTCTCCAAAGTGATATATTGAAGTGTCAATGAGGCCAACACCACATGCATGTTTCTCCAATCAATTCAGAGTGCGCATATGCCATACTTTGATTGATTAGCAGCAAGTAATCTGAATTAGACAAGTCATTAACCCTTTGGAATTAATAATTGAAAATTGAATCAAATAACTGCTGGAAAACTCTCTGGCTTTTAGAAATCTCAAATGATTGAACCTTCTTTGCATGCCAAAACACTAAACGTCACACAAGGGTAGCAAATGTAATAATCTATGCATGAAGGAATTGAAGGCACAATGATAGGAGGAGCATATTACCTTCTTAAGGATGATGATGTTAGCACGATACATGGCCATTTCTCCAGAGGTTGCACTATGATCAGGATTTCCCTTCGGTTCCTGCAGTCAAATAAAAATATCAGATATCATTCCATGTCATATATTGGAGCTGAGGTAAAAAGGAAGAAATAGGCAGTCACTACCAGATAAGAAAAAAGAGAAATAATGTTTTAAAATATACCCAACAAAGTAAATAACTTACGGTGTATCCTTCTCCTTGTCTTATCGGAATACCTGAGAAGAGAACAATCGAAGCTGTACCAAGAAAAGCATATATGTGGAAGTAAGTACTCTGAATGCATATTGTAGCATGTATAAAAAATATACTCTGAATGCATATATTAACAGTAATAAGGATTCTCCCCAAGTATAAGTGAAGATTAAGAGAATGACATTAAAATTTTTAGCAAAACATGATGCTATGCAGAGAGAAGAATGGGTAAAAGATTTGATTTTGATACTACCCACCGAGTGAGATAAAACTTTGCTATATATGCACTAAAAGCATGACATAAAAAAGGAAGTAATAACAGTTAATTTATTAACCTGCATATAAAAAAATTAAAAAAAAAATAAAAAAAAGTTTAAAACGGAAGGAAAAAAACACTTTGTACATAATATAATTCATGACAGAACTATGACATAAATAGGTATCATTTCTGTAGCTCTGAAATATGAATACAGATTCCATATTCAATATGTATGATTCACTAGACCCAGCAAAACAGACTCTTGTCTGGCAAAAACTAGTAAAAATCATTTTTACTACAACTCTAGTAAGAATAATTCTAAAAATTAGCTTCTTCCACTTTCAAAGTCACTTCTGTCAGGTTTCATCTTCCGTCCACTTGAAAAAAACCTTAGTACCTCGAAATGTTATACTCTTCATCAGGATAACCCAGCTGTTCCATCTGCCAGTTCAGCTTGGGAGCAACACTTTCATGACGGGGCACATAATCCTGTAAGTTAAGTCAGACATATTTATTTTTCTGTTAACATTATATATCTGTACTAATCAGCAGAACAAAAGGAAAATGGACTAGATACCAGAGATGTGCTTAACTATTGCCATGTTAAAGAATAGATATTGATTTATATCATTATCTCAATTCAATTTTATCTTTGCATCTCTAAACTTCCATAATGAGATCGAAGCAGTTGATTTCTCACAGCAAAAGTTAGTTTAGGTAACGAAAATCAAAATGAATAGTAACGAGCACAAGCCTATGTAGTATATGGTTAAGAATCAACAAAGGCTTTTATTGAATTGAATTGAATTACCTCTAATTTTCAATGTCTGTTAATAAATCCTGGTCAACAAGTGATCAAGGTAAAAGTAAGAAATTTGCAGCGCAATTGAGTATATATGGAGTTAAATGACAAAAACGAGAAAGTTCTGTTCTGCAATAAATTGGTTGGTTAAAGAAGAAATGTTAGGATAAACTATAGAAGCCAGAATCAATTGATTGATGATATAGAGACCCTAGGAAGAAGCTGCAAATCATGCAAAATTTCTAATTCAACTTCTTGACAAATCCTTTTTATACCCAAGACCCTTAATTATATCACATAAGCACCTCTAAGGGACTAAGGATGTAGTTTACAGGGACAACAGAAGCAGGAAATGATGCAGAATCTTACTTCTCCAAAAGGCAATTGAATGAGCCGACAACAGAAGCAGGAAATGATGCAGAATCTTACTTCACCAAAAGGCAATTGAATGAGCCAAAGCTCCCGGGAGTCCGTCACGTTAAGATCAATAAGTGGGGGTCATGGGTATCTTCTTCAAATTCTGGGGGAGCCCTGTACGCTTCCACACCCTCTACATCCATTGCCCGATCTATATTCAAATCATTCAATTACCGACCTGAGAAGAGGCAGAAAATGAAAAGAGAAAGAAAAGGAAACAAAGAACAAATATTTAGCTATTAGTGATTGCCAAACAAATATCGAGCCTGTTAGCACTGATTAAACGCATATACAGTACTTCTAAGCCAGTCACTTATATAAAGAAATTATTAATCTCCAGAAACAGTTAAATTCACAAACCAATGCACAATGCACATGTAAGTAGAGAACGGTTTCTTACCTTGTCACCATCACGCATGAGGGACCGCACCAAAGTGGGAGCAGTGTAAAATAAGGTCACCTTGTATTTGTCAACAATGTCCCAACAGCGCCCTGCATCAGGATAATTGGGAGCCTGAAGATAAGACAACTATAATTCCATTAGATTGCTAAGGAAGCACCTCTTTACCAATAGCTTGACTCTCAACTTTTGACAGAAGTCCAAATCAAACTAAAACTGATGGTAGAATGCACAGTAATTTTTTTTATTCCTCCAAACAAATAGCTCAATGATTTCTAAAGTAAATACAGTGGTAGGTTCATTAATGTCAATTTTACTCGGAAAATAAATTGTTGGCCATTGATATTCCATCTCTTTTCTGCGAGCTTCAAAGTTTATTTAATATTTCTGTAGGTTGTATTGGTCTAAATTCAAGAAATTGGAGTCCGTGATTAGTTTCTTTCTGCCTGTAACATGTCTGTAAGATGCACTTTTAGCCACACCACATGCACATAAATAATTACAGTGTTTAAACTAAAAATCTATTACAACTTGGCCCCAAAAACAAATTAAATGTATTACCCCTTCATACACGACAACTGTTGCACCATTAAGTATGGGTCCACAAGTAACATAGCTGTGCCCAATAATCCAACCACAATCAGCAGTACACCTATAGTCAGAGTGTAAAGCTGTTAAATTAATGGCACTAATCTGGTTTTCGATCAGGAACACCCTTAAAAGAAAAGAGATAAAGGGCAAGCTTTCAAGGATACCAGTAGACGTCAGATGGTTTGTAATCGAATGCATACTTGAATGTGGTTGCAGTGTACACCATGTAGCCACCTGTTGTATGGAGGACACCCTGTAGAGAACATACGTTAGAATACATCAATCTCACGTAAACTAATAACAAGGAAACAGAACTCAAATGAAAGTACTGCAAACAAATACCTTTGGTTTTCCTGTACTGCCACTTGTATACAGCAGAAAAAGTGGATCCTCTGCGTCTACCCATTCCACTGGACAAGTGGTTGGATATTGAGGTATGACATCCTGAAAATCAGTCACAAATCAGCAAATATTCATCATAGCTAATGAGCATTCTCCATGAAAATATTAAATCTATTTGTCACAGAAAGCTTCTTGCTAAACCTCTTAACCATAAACAAATAAATTCCAATAATTAAACAAACTGAAATAAGCAAAATTGAGATTTTTCTTTTCCATGGGCATATCATGAAGGAACTGTCGCCATAGTACAGAATAATCTCATGTTACCACTACAATAGTAGAACATATGAGAGTATATATTCAGGTAATATTTAAATCCTAACCTGCCACCATATATCTCGTCCTTCCTGCCATTTGGTATCTTCCCTTTTCATTGCTGACTGGTTTTCATAAGTTAAGCAGACATCTGGCAGAAAGGAATAATTACAAAGATGAGAACATGAAATGTAGGGAAAACAGAGAAAACCTTAATTATTGGCCCCATCACTAGATATCAATCGTACATACTTAATGTTTAAACTTTTCTTTTTAGAAACTAATGTTTGACTTGTTGAGGGTGTGACATGAGTGCCAAGACAAGTTGACAAGTATGATGCCAAAATTATTCAATAACTGAGGAAGAGAGTTTAACATAGAACTGATAAACAAATCATCTATTTACCAACCTACAGAGACCCCATTTTTGGCTGACTCATTGATAGCAGCATCAACTATGTCCTTCAGTTGGATTATCTTGGGGCCCCTTTTAACAGCATTGCAAGTAATCACAACTTTCTGTTTACAATCAATGATTCTTTGTGCTAGAGATTCTGCAGAAAACCCGGAAAATACAACCTAAACAAATCAAAGGGCTAACAACTATTAACCCAAAAGCCATTGGAAAATAATCCACAAATGTGCAAGTTAAAAAAAAATAAAAATGAAGGAAGCTATTAGTGATTGCCAAACAATTCCAAGTTAAAACTCAGATGTTGGTTTGTGCCAGCAGTGACAGAAAATAAAGAAAGAAATTGATTCCCACAAAAAAAAAAAAAAAAAAAAAGCAACCGGTGCCTTTGCAAATTGTGGAATCATTCATCAATTCAAAAGTCATAATCTCATCAAAGGCATAAAAAAACAGATAAAAAAAAAAAAGCACACATATATCATTCAGTGCACGGTTTGCAGCTGACTGGTCTGCATTAAGAAAACAGATAAGGCATGATTTTGAAACACACGTCATGGAATAATGCAGAAAATGATATGATTCCTCAATAAAGAAGCAAAAAAGAAATTGTTAAGTGAATTAGCAGTTCAGAATTGTCATGGAACTGACTATAACATATAAATACTATGACAAGAATAATTTGAGCTTATACAAAAAAAAAAATGCAATTCGCTTCTGCAAATATTACCGTAAGGATACCCCGATCAGTAGTCATACAGGACGGCAATTCAACAAATGGAAAAGGACATTTCAAAACAAAACTTGATTTCGATCTTGTTGAAATAGAGAACTGAAAATTAAAAATGCCTTTCCGAACCTGGCTTTCACTACAGCACTTGGCCGCTGATAGTATTACATAATACCCCGAGGCAAGAATCAGCCGACAGAACTAAATAGTTAGCCAGTCAGTCAATTACGATTTAAAAGGTAACCATGTTATCCAGCCAAATTCAAATTAACATCAAATTCATAACCATTAGCACATCCAAGACGGCAATCTGAAACAACGCGGGAGAAGAAAATTAAGAAAAGGAAAGAAAGAAACAGAGAAAACCCCTAATTATCTATCAATATCAGGGCTTTAGCCAATTGACCAGAGACAACCAAAGAATGAGACCCAATTCGAAACACCAAAAATACTGATAGTCCGAACAAAAACGGGTAGTAAAAGGAAATAGGCAAACCTTATCCTCAGGCTTGACTTTGATTTCGAATCTGGCGCCCTTAAGAGTCTTGACGAATATCTTCATCTTCTGATACTACTTCGCGATCCCTGACCGAACAGATTCAAAATTCAAAATTCGCCGGAATGGGCTTTGCTTTACCGATCGGCAAAGTTATAGACCCAGAAATTGAAGGATCAAGCACAAAAAAGAGATGAAAAGCTTGAAACCTTTACCTGGTGAGGCGTCGGAGACATAGTAGTGACGATTGCCGAAAGACGGGAGTGCTTGCATGATTGAGAGATTGAGACTCCGCTTCCGTGACTAAGGAAAGGGTAGTTGACGGAGTCGGCTTTCTCAAGGAACACGTTCCCGTCGGCAGGCGTGATTGAGATTTCAGCTCAGGGAGAATGGGAAGATTTCGATTTAGATCAGAGAGGAGAGGAGACGAGAACGCGTTATCGAAGCGTCGAGAGACTAAACTAAGTTAGGTTTTCACCAAATGGGTTCAGCTGTGGGCCTTAAATCCAAAATAGAGTTCAAGCCCAAAGGACCTGCCATCAAACTAAATGGGCTAACCGAACCGCCTAAGGCTATCCCTAATGAACCACCAGCGACTGGGCCGATTAAACCTGCTGATTTGTCTCATGTTCTTGACGAGTTGGGCCAGACTCTAACCACTCACCAGGATCCACCAACAGCGCTGGGCCTAGCAACCGTGGAAACACCATCTATTATGGTTTCTCATAAGGTTGTCCAAAAAAGTCGTGGTCCGGTTGGTCTGGTCCGACCCAACCCAACCCTGTTTAAGGTAACAAAAATTTGGTCCAAGACAATTTGACCGGACCGAACCAAATTGTTCGGGTAGGACCGGACTTCGGTCCAAAGGCTTAAACCTCTTGGACTGATCCGGTCTGACCCGATGTTTTTTTTTTTTTGGTAAATCAAGAACCAAACACTTAACCTATTAAACATTCAATAGACAGACAAATTGTCTACAACAGATTTTGTGATGGAAAAAGTAATATCACCTTATGAGTGTTAAGATTGAAGGATCACATTGAAGCACAGAGAAAATACTAATATTATTGATTCTTAAGATAAATGAGAATACAAGGAGACTTTTATATAGGCAAGAATAGACTAACTCTAACCCTAAAATCTATCATAATATAATCCAACCAAATTAAATCAAATCATAATATCTTAAAGATATATTTCTAAAATATAATATTCACATCTAATCCTAATAAATACTAAATAATATCCTTAAAAATAATAATTAATTAACATTTATAAACTTGATATTCTCAACAATAAGCATCAAAGAAAATGACTATTCATCAGTAATACAGGATATTTAATTCTCACTTCCCAGATCCCAAAAATTGGATTCCCATGGATGTGCATCTTGTACACAAATATATAGAAATTTATTGTGAAAACTATCGAGTAGTGTTTTTCCAAAGTCAAGATGGATCAACTTCCAAATGAGGGAAAGCTCTCCTTGCATAATTATTTTATAGTCTAACTCATCAAGACTTCACTTAAAGGACATCAAATCTTTCCACTTGACTCAATCAGTCAAAATATACCAAATTTTAATACTCCAATAATTAACAAAATCCATTTATAAATGAAGTTTGACATTAAAATGAAATCTATACACAAAACCGACAATAGATTCTAACCTTTTCAAGAATACACCAAATTTCACGTAGCTCAGAGACTATAAGTGTATTTAAAATATCTTTCATCTCACTTTCACTTATGTCATCTCCATCTTCAACATAATATACATATTCTTTGTCTGTAATTTGACCATACCAAAGACAACAGTCACCAGAAGGTGGGGATATTTTGTAAGAAAAGGAAAGCTAATTGTGTTGGAAGAAAAAGAAAAACAAATCTTACAAGTTGCAACAATAAGAAGTCATATCCCACAAGGTGGGGGGTTGGCTACACAAAATAGATCATACAAAGCATATAAAATTACAGAAACACAAGCGCGCGCGCGCGCACTCACTCAAAAACAAAAACACACACAAGCACAGAAAAACACACACACACACATACAGAGACACAGAAAAAAAAAAACACACATACACACACACAAAAACACATACACACACGAACACACTCAAGCGAGCGCGCACGCGCGCACACACAGAAACAAAAACACACACTCGCACACAGGAAAACACACAAACACACGGACACACACACAAACACAAACACACGTGAACAGAAAAAAAAACACACACACATAAACACAAACACACGTGAACAGAAAAAAAAAACACACACACACACACACACAAACACAGACATAAACACGCACACACACACACACACAAAAACTAAACACATACGCACACAAACACCAAAAACACACACACACACACAAAGACACAAACACAGACACAGAAAAACAAACACACACACAGAGAAAAACACACACACAAAAACACAAACACACACACACACACACAAACAAACACAAACACATACAAACACACACAAACACAGAAAAACACACACAAAAACGCAAACACACACACACAAATATACACACATACACAAAAACACACACAAACACAAACGCACTCACGCACACACACGCACACACGCGCGCACACACACAAAAACACATACACAAACACACAAACACGCACATACAAACACAGACGCACACAAACACACACACACACAAATACAAATACACACACACATGCACGCAAACAAAAACCCAGACACACATACACGCAAACACACACACACACACAGAGACACACACAAACAAAAAACACACACACAAACAAACACACACACACACATACAGACACAAACACAGACACACAATCACACACACACAAATACAAACACACACTCTCACACACACACACACAGAAAAACACACAAGCAAACACAGAAACACATAGACGCACACACACAAACACACACACACACACACGAACACACGCAAGCAAGTGCGCGCGCACAAACAGAAAAACAAACAGACACACACTCACACACGCAAACACACACACACACACACACACACAGAAAAACACACATGCAAACACAGAAACACACAGACACGCACACATAGACACGCACACACACACAAACACAGACACACACACACAAACACACTGAGACACAGAAAAACACACACACACACGCAAATACACTCACAAAAACACAAACACACACGCGCACACACATACACACAAACACAAACACACACACAAAAACACACGCAGACACACACACACAAAAACACATACACAAACACACAAACACGCACATACAAACACAGACGCACACACACACAAATACAAATACACACACACATGCACGCAAACAAAAACCCAGACACACATACACGCAAAACCAGACATACACACAGAGACACACACAAACAAAAAACACACACACATACATACAGACACAAACAAAGACACACACTGACACACACATACAAACAAACTGAGACACAGAAAAACACACACACACGCAAATACACTCACAAAAACACAAACACACACGTGCGCGCGCGCACGAACACACGCACATGCGCACGCACACACACACGCAAATAGAAACACAAACACACACTCACACAAAGAAAAACCAACACACACACATACACACTCAAACAGAAACACACATGAACAGGAAAACACACACACACACGCAAACACAGACAGACAGACACACACACACACACACACATACACAAACACATGTAAACACACACACACACACACACGGACACACAAACACACACACACACACTCAAACACTGAAAGACACACAAAAGCATAAAAGCACACACACACAAAACACACGCAAACACACTCACAAAAACACACACACACACAGAAACAAAAACACACACACACACACAGGAAAACACACAAACACACGCGCACGCGCACGCGCACACACACAAACACACTAGCACACTCAAACACAAACACACGTGAACAGAAAAACACCCATACACACACATGAAAACACAGACATAAACACACACACACACAAACAAAAACCCAGACACACACAAACAAAAACACACACACAAACAAACACACCCAAACACACGCAAACACACACACAAAAACACAAACACACACACACACACACAAACACACACACAAACATACGCACATACACAAAAAAACACACACAAAAACACAAACACACAGGAACACACTCACACGCGCGCGCGCGCGCACAGACACGCAAACATAAACGCGCACACACACACACACAAATATACAAACACACACGCGTACACACACACATGGAAACACACACGCGCACACACACATGGAAACACACACACACACAAAAACAAACACACATACACATACAAACACAGAAAAACACACACACACACACAAACACACACAGAAACAAAAACACACAAACAAACACAAAAAGACATGCACACAAACACACTCACACACGCAAAAACAAAAACGAACACAGACACACACACTCTCTCTCTCTCACACACACACAGAAAAACACACACGCAAACATAGAAACAGAAAGACAAAGAAAAACACACTCACAAACACACGTACACACAAATACACTCACAAAAACACACACACAAACACAAACACACACGCGCACACATACACGAACACACGCACGCGCGCGCGCACACACAAACAGAAACACAAACATGCACTCAGACACAGAAAAACAAACAAAAAAAACACACACACACACACGCACACAAACTCAAACACAAACACACGTCAACAGATAAACACACACACACACAAACAAATACAGAAACAAAAACACACACACAAGCACAAACACACACACACACACGCAAACACACACACACAGACACACACACAAAAACACACGCAAACACACACACAAAAACACATAGACACACGAACACACGAACACGCACGTGCCCACACACACACACAGAGAACCGAAAAGACACACTCACACACAGGAAAACACACAAACACACGTGACCAGAAAAAAACACACACACACACACAAACACCAAAAAACACACAAACAAACACACAAAAAAGCAGACAAAGACACACGAAAACAAACACATACACCGACACAAACACAGAAAAAAAACACACACACACACACAAAAACATACACACACACACACAAAAACACAAACACATAGGAAAACACTTACGCGCGCGCGCCCGTACACACACACACACGCAAACATAAACGAGAGCCCACACACACACACACATAGAGACACACACACACACACACACAAATATACACACATACACAAAAACAAACACAAAAACACACGCACACAAACACAAACACAAACACATACTCACACACGCAAACACAGAAACGAAGACAGACATACACTCGCTCACACACACATACACAGAGAAAAACACACACGCAAACAAAGAGACACACAGACACGCACACACAAACAAACACACACACACACACACACGCACACACACACACACACAAGCACACACACACGCACGCTCGCGCGCACACACAAACACACACACACACTCACACACGCAAACACATACAAACACAGAAAAACACACACAAAAACATATACACACACTCACACACATAAAAAGACACACACACAAATATACACACATACACAAAAACAGACACACAAACACACGCACACAAACACACACTCACACACGCAAACACGGAAACACACGCACACACACAAAAACACACATGCAAACATAGAAACACACAGACACACACACACAAATATACACACATACACAAAAACACAAAAACACACACTCATAAACGCAAACACAGAAACACACACAGACACAAACACAAACACACACACGCACACACACACAGAAAAACACACATGCAAACATAGAAACACACAGACACGCACACACTGACACCCACTGACTCACACACAAACACAAACACAAACACACACGCGCACACATACACAAACAGAAACACAAACACGCACTCACACACAAAAAAACAAACACACAATCACACACACTCAAACACAAACACACATGAACAGGAAAACGCGCACACACACACGCGCAAACACAAACACAGACAGACAGAGACACACACACAAACACACACACACACATACGCAAACACATGCAAACACACACACACACACACGGACACGCAAACACACACACACACAAAAACAAAAAGACACACACAAAAGCACAAAAACACACACACACCCACGCAAACACACACACACGCAAACACACACACAAAAACGAGACAGACACACACTCTCACACACACACAGAGAAAAACACACATGCAAACACAGAAACACATAGACACGCACACACAAACACACACACACACACACAAACACGAACACACGCGCGTGCGCACACTCAAACACGAACACACGCGCGTGCGCACACACACAAACAAAAACACAAACACACACACAAACATAAACACACACGCACACGCACAAACGAACACACGAACGCACGCCAGCACACACACAAGCAGAAACACAAACAGGCACTCACACACAGAAAAACAAACAAACACACACACACTCAAACACAAACACATGTGAAAAGAAAAAAAGCACACACACAAACACACACACAGACACAGACACACACAAACACACACACACACACAAAAACAAAAAAAAACACACACACATACCCAAACACAGAAAAACACACACACAAGCACAAAAAAAAACACACACACACACACGAAAACACACAAACGCACACACAAAAACACACACAAAAACAGAAACAAAAACACACACTCACACAGAGTAAAACACACAAACACACGCACGCACACACACACAGACACACACGCACAGTCAAACACAAACACACGTAAACAGAAAAATACATACACACACGCGCGCAAACACAGACATAAACACACACACACACACAAACACAAAAAAACAGACACAAAGACACAGGCACAGACACACAAAAGCAAACACACCCATACACACAAACACAGAAAAACACACACACAAAAACACAAGCACACACACACACACACACAAAACACACACACACAAACTCAAAAACACACACACACGCAAACACACATACACACACAAACATAGACACACACACACACACAAAAACAAATACACACACACAAACACAGAAAAACACACACACAATAACACAAACACACACTCACACACACAAAAAGACACACACACACAAATATACACACATACACAAAAACACACAAACAAACACACAAACACACGCACACAAACACACACTCACACACGCAAACACAAAAACACACACGGACACACACAATCTCACACACACACACACACACAGAAAAACACACATGCAAACACAGAAACACACAGACACGAACACACACACACACAAACACAGACACACATAGACACAGAAAAACACGCACACAAGAATTCACTCACAAAAACACACACACAAACACAAACACACACGCGCACACACATACGAACACACTTACGCGCGCGCACACACACACAAACAGAAACACAAACACGCACTCACACACAGAAAAACAAACACGCACACACACACACTGAAACACAAACACACATTAACAGAAAAACACACACACACACACACACGCAAACACGGACACACACACACACACACACATACACACACAAATACACACACACGCAAACACACACACACTCACGCACAAACACAGAAAGACACACTCACAAGCACAGAAACAAACAAACACACACACACACACTTAAAACCATACGCAAACACACACACAAAAACTCATACACACACAAAAACAAACACACACACACACACAAAAACAAAAACACACACTCACACACAGGAAAACACACAAACACACACGCACACACACACAAACACACTCGCACACTCAAACACAAACACACGTGAACAGAAAACCACACACACACACACACACGCAAACACAAACATAAACACACACACACACACAAAAACACAAAAACACGCGCACACACACACACACAAACCAAGACACAGACACAGACACACACAAACACAGACACACGCGCCCAAACAAACACACACACACACAAACACAGAATAACACACAACAAGAACACAAACACACACACACATACACAAAACACACACACACACACAAACATACACACATACAAAAACACACACACCCAAAAACACAAACACACAGGAAAACAATCACGCGCGCGTGCACGCACGCACACACGCAAACACAAACGCGTGCGCGCACATACACACACAAACACATACAAACATAGAAAAACACACACACAAACACACACTCACACACACAAAAAGACACACACACACAAATATACACACATACACAAAAACACACAAACAAACACACAAACACTCACACACAAACACACACTCACACACGCAAACGAGAAACACACACACACACACAGAAAAACACACATGCAAACACAGAAACACACAGACACGCACACACAAACACACACACACACAAACACAGACACACACAAAAACACAGAAAAACACGCGCACACACACAAATACGCACACACAAATTCACTCACAAAAACACACACACAAACATAAACACACACGCGCACACACACACGAACACACACACACACAAACACAAACACACGGAAACACACACACACACACACACACTCACACACAAACACAGAAAGACACACTCACAAGCAAAAAACACACACACAGAGAGAAACAAAAACACACACTCACACACAGGAAAACACACAAACACATGTACACACACACACACAAACACACTCGCATACTCAAACACAAACACACGTGAACAGAAAAAAAAAACACACACACACACACACGCAAACACAGACATAAACACACACACACACACAAAAACCCAGACACACACACAAACAAAAACACACACACACAAACACAAGCAAACACTCACAAACACAGAAAAACAAACACACACAAACACATACACAAAAACACAAACACACACACACACAAACATACACACATACACAAAAACACACACACACAGGAAGACACTCAAGCGGGCGCGCGCGCGCACACACAAACAAAAACACGTGCGCACACACACACACACAAAAACACACGTGAACAGAAAAACACACACACACACATGCAAACACAGACATAAACACACACACAAACACAAATAAAAAAACACACACACACACACGCAAACCTTGACACAGACACAGACACATAGAAACACAGACACACAAACACACATGTGCGCACACACACAAACACATACACACAAACACACACGTGCACACACACACAAACACATACACACACAAACACAGAAAAACAAACACACACACACAAACACAGAAAAAAACACACACAAAAACACACACACACAAACAAACATACACACATACAGAAAAACACACACACAAAAACATAGGAACACATTCACGCGCACACGCGCACGCACACATACACCTAAACACAAACGCGCGCACACACTCACACAAACATAGACACACACACACAAACACATACAAACATAGAAAAACACACACACAAAAACACAAACACTCACACACACACACACACACACACAAATTTACACACATACACAAAAACACACAAAAACACACAAACAAACACAAACACACTCACACACGCAAACACAGAAACGAACACAGACACACACACTCACAAACACACACACACACAAACACACACAGAAAAACACACATGTAAACACAGAAACACACACACAAACACACACACACACACATACAGACACAGACAAACACACACAGGCACAGAAAAACACACACGCACGCACACACAAATATACTCACAAAACCACACACATAAACACACACACACACACACGAACACACGCCCGCCCGTGCGCACACACACAAATAGAAACACAAACACGCACTCACACACAGAAAAACAAACAAACACACACGCACACACACACACACAAACACACACACACACACACACTCAAACACAAACACACGTGAACAGAAAAACATACACACACACACACATGCAAACACACACACACACACACAAACAAACACACACACACAAACACACGCAAACACACACACACAGACACGTACACACAAGCAAACACACACACACACACACTCAAAAACAAATACAAAAACAAAAAAAAAACACACACACACACACATAAACACACGCAAACACACACACAAAAACACATACACACACAGAAACAAAAAAAAAAACACACACACACACACAGAAACGAAAACACACACTCACACACAAGAAAACACACAAGCACACACGCGCATGCACACACACACACGCAAACACACACACACACAAAATCACACGCAAACACACACACAAAAATACATACACACACACAGAAAAAAAAAACACACACACACACACAAACACAAACACAGAAACACACACACACACACACAAAAACATACACACATACACAAAAACACACACACACACGGAAACACACACACACACACAAACATAGACACACACACAGACACAAAGGCAAACACACATAGACATAAACTCAGAAAAACACACACACAAAATGTTACACCTCTACCGGCCTTGCCCTTTTCGATGGCGGGTTAGAGGGATTCCTTTTAGTGGTTACCTTTCCTTCGTTGTTAGGTCCGTTTAACATACATCAGAGTGTGCGCATCAGAGCATTTTAAACGGTTTGGACAATCTACTGTACTGGTAAAAGTAAAAAATCAATAAGTAAAAGCCCCCGAAGGGTTAAGGGTATAGTCATCCGGAAATAAATACCAAAATATAAGTACAGTTATCCCCAAAAAGTAAAATACAAAATATGATAGGGCATCCCCTATCCTTCAACTGCTCCGTCATCCTACCTCTGCAAAAAGGCCTTTTCTGCTTAAGCACACCCTCCTGCGTTACTAGCACTTCCTGGAGTCCGTGTGCGGCCCCTAGAGGAACCATCAATACTCATGCATAATATGTGTAACGTGTTTGGGTGCTACCATATAATACATGCTAGTACAGTAAACATGCCAAATATACCATATATGCAAACAAAAAACATACACAACAAACACGTCTTTGCACCATTAAGCCGCCTTACCAAGGCAGGCCCCGGATTGCGGAATCACACGCCTGTTTCCGTTGAGTCGCCACACTCACGTGGCCAACCCCGGCAGGCACCCTCAGCGCTAGGGACACAATCACAAACATGTTCTGTATGCATATTTGGCAAAACATATACAAAAACAAGTATGGCAAACAACATACATCAAACAAATAAAAGTGACGGAGTAAAGAGGTTACTATTACCTGGTAAAATACTATTTAATATTTTCACGGGCCCCACAAGTCTCCCAATAGGTTGCTTGACCCTAAATATCATAAAAATAATTTATTTGAGTACTTTCCAAAAATACCCCTACATTATTTGTCTTAAACGAGCTACAACCAAATTTTCTAGAAATTCAATGTTTCTGTCCTGACTTCACCGATTTTTCATAAATTCCACAAAAATAATTTTTGAGTGAAACCAGCGCCATCTGAACCATTAGCATGTCTACTTTTTAGGAAAAATATCCCCAGAGGTCGAAAGTGCAGTTATCTGGGCGTGATACCACTTTTATGCCCTCTGGTCCAGATTTGAGCCATTGTTTCCTTGTCTATTTTCAACCAATGGTTTCAACAAGCAAATCTTATCCAAATCCTTATTATTGTATATGCAGATTCATGCCCCAGATGTCTACTTTTCGCATGTAAAATTTCAGATTGAACCAAATCCGTTTACCCAGTTAAACACTTTACCGGAGGTTCGCTGCCCAGACTTACCAAAACTAGCAGCAACCTTCCTTTTAAGGTTTTTCGGTGTTTTGGTTTCGGAAACTCAAATCAAACCCATACCCTACACAAAACCACGTTCCAAGGCTATTGGACACCTCAAAAACACATAAATCCAACCCTAATACCATGCTCCTATCCTTTGGACGAAAATAGTTTAATAAAACCTTAAGAATCTAAGTTTTCGGGGTTGACCTTAAATCGGAGAATCGGTGGGTGAGCTTGGGATCTTGAGTTCGAAACTCTAACAATGGTGGTTGACTGCCCTCCCCTGGTTCTCCTAGAATTTTTGTGCTCAAGGGTGAAAGAAGAAGAGTAAAACACCTTTCATTGAACACGAAATTAATTCAGTAACTTTGGAATTAACCGGTGTAATTTCTGACTGACAGAAGGTAATTTTGGATAGATATTTCTTGACTTAACCTCCAAGAAAGTCCAGAGACTTCTAGGACAGTCAAGTGGTGTAGAGAAGCTCCCAAAAATATCGGGGATATTTTCCAATTTTCTGGAAAATTACCCGTTTTGGCCCGAAACTTTCGAAAATTATAATTTCGGCTCGGAACTTTCGGATAATTACCGACTTTGGCCCGGAACTTTTTACCTGTCCAAGGGCACATATGGGATGCCATGTGGGTCCCTCAAATTTGCTCCCATTGATTTTTACCCATTTATTCCCATTTTACCCTTTTTCTTTAATCGTGGGACCCATAGTTGACTTTTACTTTGATTTTAGCTTTCTTGGCCACCAAGCAAAGTTTTTCTTTAATTAAAATGAGCCATGTGGCGCCTAACGAGGCCTACAAATCTGCCCCCTATAATCATCTCATTTCCATTTACTTTATCAGTCCGGTTTCCGACCAACCGGTCCTTGCCGGGCCCCGCTGGGTACAATAGCGCTCCTTTTTGTACTTTTCTACAACTTTTCCAAATATTTTCCCCTGAATGGACACTCACATGTGGCACCCTTCCATCTTCCCAAAGTGGTCCCACACTTATCCCATTCAATCTAAAAAGAACCCTAACGGTCCCTATCGGTCCCCTTTTTACCAGTTAACATCCTGTGGGACCCGCCTTTCTTGTTTAGGCCTGAATATGGATTAAATCATATGACTTCTCCCTCTCTCTCCTAGTTCAACGAAATTAATGACTTAAGGGGTGAGGATTTGACTTTCTTACCCTTTTCCTCTTTTACCTCTGAGGTGGCATGTGTCCCACTGCAATCATTACTCTGACTCTTGCTTTTTGACATATGACCTTTTCGTGTCTCTTTCTCTTCTTATTTCCTTAAAAATACAGAGGATCTTTATTTGCCCAGGAAATGTCACACTCCTTGAACTGGGCTTGGTTGTCTGTCTAACTTAGGCTTATTCTCAAGTCTTTGTGCCTGAAATTCAGGATATTACACAAAAACACAAACACACACACACAAAAAGACACACACACACACAAATATACACACATACACAAAAACACACAAACAAACACACAAACACACGCGCACAAACACACACTCACACACACAAACATAAACACACACACTCACACACACACTCAAACACAAACACACGTGAACAGAAAAAAAAAAAAAAACACACACACACACACAAACACCCAAAACAAACACACACACACACAGAGACACACAAAAACAAACACACACACACACAAACACAGAAAAACACACACACACACACACAGAGAAAAACAAACACGCAAACACATGCGCGCACACACACACACACGAACAGAAACACATACAGACACAGAAAAACACACACACACGAACACAAACACAAACAAACACAAAAACACACACACACACGCATAGAAACACGAACACAACCGCACACTCACACACGCAAACACAGAAAAACACACACACACTCACATAAACACAAACACACACACACAAACACGAACACAAACACACACTCACACACGCAAACTCAAACACAAACACACACACACACCCGCAAACACACAAAGACACACACACACACACACACACAGAGAGAGAAACACACACGCAAACACACACACTCACAGACACAATCATAAACACACACGCACAAAAAAAAACACACACACACACAAACACACACACGCAAACGCAAACGCAAACATACACACTCACACACACAATCACAAAGACACACAGACACAGCACACACACACACACAACAACACACACACAAACACAAAAACTCACACACACACACATAAACACACACATAAACACACACAGACACACACACACACATGCACAAATACACAGACACAAACACACAGACACACACAAAAACAACCTAGACACAGAAAAATACAAGCACGCGCAAATACACTCACAAAAACACACTCACAAACATAGACACAGACACAAAAGCACACACACAGACACAAAAGACACACAAACACAAATGCACATACAATCACAGACACACGCACACGCCCACAAACACACGCAAACACACACACACGAAAACAAACACAAACACAAACACACAAACACACACACACGAAAACAAACACACACAAACACAGAAAAACACATACACACTCACAAAAACACACACACACTCACACAAACACAAACACACACACACACACCAAACACACACTTACACACGCAAACTCAAACACAAACACACACACACCCGCAAATACACAAAGACACACACAGAGAAAAACACACACGCAAACACACACATTCACACACACAAAAAGAAACAAACACACACACGTAAACTCAAACACACACACTCACACACACAATCACAAAGACACACAGACACAGAAAAATACAAACACTCAAACACACACACACAAACACACACACACTCACACACGCAAACACAAAAACACACACCCGCACACACACACACAAACGCACACATAAAAAAAACACAGACACACACACAGAAACAAAAACACATACTCTCACACAGGAAAACACACAAACACACGCGCACATACACAAACAAACACACACACACACACACTTAAACACAAACACACGTAAACAGAAAAACACACACACATACACACACAAACTAAACACATACACACACACAAACACCAAAAACACACACACACACACAAACACAAACACAGAAAAACACACACACAAAAACACAAACAGAGACACACACACACACACACAGAGACAAACACACACGCAAACACACACGCACAGACACACACATACACACACGAACACAAACACACACACACACACACAGAGAAAAACACACACACATTCACACAAACACAAACAAACACAAAAACACACACACACACACACACACTCACATTAACACAAACACACACACACACACACACACACTCACATTAACACAAACACACACTCACACACGTAAACTCAAACACAAACACACACACACACCCGCAAACACACAAAGACACACACACACACACGTAAACTCAAACACAAAGACATACACACACACACTCGCAAACACACAAAGACACACACACACACACACATAGAAAAACACACACGCAAACACTCACACTCACACACACACACAAACATACACACGCAAACGCAAACATACACACTCACGCACACAATCACAGAGACACACTGACACAGAAAAACACAAACACACACACACAAACACAACCAAACACAAACACAGACACACACACACATGCACAGATACACAAACACACACACACACACACACACACAAACAACCTAGACACAGAAAAATACACGCATACGCAAACGCAATCACAAAAACACACTCATAAAGACAAACACAGACACAAAAGCACACACACAGACACAAAAAACACACAAACACAAACACACATACAATCACAGACACACGCACACAAACACACGCAAACACACACACATAGACACAAACACAAACACAAACACAAACATAAACAAACACACAAACACACACACACACAAAAACACACACACAAAAACACATACACACACAGAGAGAAAAACACACACAGAGACACGAAAACACGCATGTACGCTCGCGCGCGCACATACACACAAACTCAAAAGCACACAAACACACACGACACAGAAAAACACACACACACACACTCAGACAAAAAAACACACAAAACCACACACACACGCACAGAAACACTCACACAACCGCACACTCACACACGCAAACACAGAAAACACACACACACTCACACAAACACAAATACACACAAACACGATCACAACCACACACTCACACACGCAAACTCAAACACAAACACACACACACACACCCGTAAACACACAAAGACACACACACACACACAGAAAAACACACACGCAAACACGCACACTCACACACACAATCATAAACACACACACAAACACATACAAACACACAGAAGCAAACACAAAAACACACAATCACAAAGACACACAGACACAGAAAAACACAAACACACAAAGACACACACACACACAAACACACACACACTCACACACGCAAACAGAAACACACACACCCGCACACACACACACACAAAAACACACATAAAAAAACACACACACACACAGAAACAAAAACACACATTATCACACAGGAAAACACACAAACACACGGGCACAAACACAAACACACACAAACTCAAACACAAACACAAACACACGTGAACAGAAAAACACACATATACACACACATACGAAAACACAGACATAAACACACACACACACACAAACTAAACACATACACACACACAAACACCAAAAACACACACACACACACACACAAAGACACAGACACCGACACATAAAAACAAACACACACACAAACACAAAAAAACACACACACAAAAACACAAACACACACACACACAGAAAAACACACACACAAAAACACAAAAACACACACACACACACATGCAAAGATACACAAACACAGACACACACACATACACAAAAACAACCTAGACACAGAAAAACACACGCACACACAAACACACTCACAAACACAAACACACACACAAAAGCACACACACAGACACAAAAACAACACAAACACGAACACACATACAATCACAGACACACGCACACGCACACAAACACACACAAACACATGCAAACACACACACATAGACACAAACACAAACATAAACAAACACACACACACAAAAACACAAGCAAACACACACATACGCACGCGCGCACACACACACACAAACAAACACACAAACACAAACACAAAGGAAAAAACACACACACAGACACGAAAACACACCCACAGGCGCGAGCGCGCGAGCACATACACACACACTCAAAAACACAAACACACACACACACACACGAACACAAACACACACACACACACACGAACACAAACACACACACACAGAAATGCACACACACACTCACACAAACACAAAAACACACACGCACGCACAGAAACACGAACACAACCGCACACTCACACACGTAAACACAGAAAAACATAGACATACTCACACAAATACAAACACAAACAGAAACACACACAAACACGATCACAAATACACACTCACACATGCAAACTCAAACATAAACACACACACACCCGCAAACACACAAAGACACACACACACATAGAGAAAAACACACACACTCACACACACAATCACAAACACAGACACAGAGACACAAACACACACACACACACACACAAACAAACACACACACTCAAACGCAAACACACATACTCACACACACAATCACAAAGACACACAGACATAGAAAAACACAAACACACAAACACACACACACACTCACACACACTCACACACACTCACACACACAAACACAAACGCACACACTCACACACACCCACACACACACACACAAAAGCCACACAAACACAAACACACATAAAATCACAGACACACGCACATACACAGACACGAAAACACACCCGCACGCGCGCGCGCGCACATCCACACACACTCAAAAACACAAACACGCACACACACACACTCACACAAACACACACAGACACAGAAAAACACACACACACTCACACAAACACAAAAACACACGCACACTCACAGAAACACGAACACTACCGCACACTCACACATGCAAACACAGAAAAACATACACACAGTTACACAAACACAAACACACATAAACACACACACAAACACGATCACAAACACACACTCACACATGCAAACTCAAACACAAACACACACACACACACAAACCTGCAAACACACAAAGACACACACACACACGGATAGAGAAAAACACACACGTAAACACTCACACTCACACACACAATCACAAACACACACACAAACACACACACACAGACATAAACACACACACACACAAACACAAACAAACACACACGCAAATGCAAACACACACACTCACACACATAATCACAAAGACACACAGACACAGAAAAACACAAACACACACACACAAACACAAACACACACACAAAAGCACACACACAGACACAAAAAACACACATACAGTCACAGACACAAGCACACGCACACAAACACACGCAAACACACACACAAAGACACAAACACAAGCAAACACACACGCACACACACATACAAAAACACAAGCAAACACACACACACACACACACAAAAACACGCATGCACGCGCACAGACACAGACACTCAAAAACACAAACACGCACTCACACACAGAAAAACACACAAACACACACACACACACACAAACACAAAAAAAAAACACACACACACAATCACATACACAAACACACGCGCGCGTGTGCGCACTCACACACACTCAAAAACACAAACACGCACTCACACACACACACACTCACACACAGACACACACACACATACACACACTCACGCAAACACACAACACAAAAACACACACACATACACACACGCAAACACACACACACACACTCAAACACAAACACATATGAACAAGAAACATACTCACAAATGCACACACACACACACTCAAACACAAACACACACACACACACAAACACAAACACACATCAACAGAAAAACACACACACACACACGCAAACACAGACACAGACACACGCACACACACACACACAAATACAAACACAAGCAAACACACACACACGCACGCGCGCGCGCGCGCGCACACACTCAAAAACAAATACAGAAACAAGAACACACACACACACAAAGAGAAAAGCACACACACAAGCACAAAAACACACACACACACGCAAACACACACACACACACACACACATTAAAACACACACACAAACACAAAATCACATACACACACACACAAAAACACACGCACAGAAAAACATATACACAATCACACACACACATACAAACACACACACACACACACACACAGAGAAAACACACACAAAAACCTACAAACAGGAAAAGACTCACGCGCGCGCGCCTTTACACACACAGAAAGAAAACCACATACTCACACGCAGGAAAACACACAAACACACGTGCGCGCGCGCACAAACACACATACACACTCAAACACAAATACACATGAACAGAAAAACACGCACACACACACACATGCAAACACAGACATAAACACATACACACACAAACACAAACACCAAAAACACACACACATAAACACCAAAAACACACACACACACACACACAAAGACACAGACACAGATAGACAAAAACAAACACACACACACACAAACACACACAAAAACACAGAAAAACACACACAAAAACACAGAAAAACACACACACAAAAACACAAACACACAGACACAGAAAAACACACATACTCACACAAACACAAAAACACACGCACATGCACAAAAACACGAACACAATCGCACACTCACACACGCAAACACAGAAAAACACACACACACACTCGTAAACACACAAACACACACACACACACAAACACACACTTAAACACACACACACACACAAACACACACTTAAACACACACACACACACAAACAAACACACGCAATGAAAATCATGAAGATGGAATATCACCTAGAGGGAGGGTGAATAGGTGATTTAAAAATCTAACTGCTTAATCAAAATTTTCACAAATTAATGAACTAACTGAGCAAGAGTTTAAAGGAGAAGGAACACGAGAGAATTTATCCTGGTTCGGTCTATCCTGACCTACGTCCAGTCCCCAACAACACCTTGGGATTTTTCACTATCTTCAGAATACAATTACACAACTCGGAATGATCCCTCAGACTCACTCCCCCTTACTGCTTGTAATTGTACACCCTCACTTAAGGTTCACAACCTTAAGATTTTACAAACGAATGAAAATTGAATGTTTAAGTAACTCCTCATGAGTTGAATAATAAATGATCACTGAAGTACAAGTTGAGAGTAATGAAACTAATAAGATAATAACTCAGAGTATGCGCAGGTTTCAGTAGGTAGCTGAATTGAATGCTTCTTCAATTTATAGTTGTGTTGCAAAATAGCCGTTGTGTTGATTGTGTTGATACAACCGTTGTCTTCTTGATACAACCGTTGTTGTTGTTGTTGGCAGGCGAAGGTAGAGGTCACTTGACTGTTGGCATTTTGGCACTTGTCTACTAGCAGTTTGAAATTCCTAAAGCATAGCGCCAACATTCTTTTCTTATTGTCCTCAAGAGAAAGAGAACGAGAATGTTTTTGTATTTGACCGTTAAAGTTCTGCAATTCTGCAAGAGAATGTTGTCACTCTGTTTTTGCTTTTCATTAGATATAATAAATGCTGACGACATCATCATCTGCCTTTTTGATAGAGCATAAGAATTCCTGATATGATAAGATAAACTTCAAGAAATGTGGTTAGCAATAGCTATAACAATGTAATAATAAGAAAAGAGATGAACTAGATACACATCAGAGGTGATCGCGCAAATATTCGAAAAGCATATCAGTTTAAATGCGGTCAACCTCGAGGTTCACTAATAAACCTTGAGTTTTTGGCTAACCTCGAGGTTGCATTTTCTACCTCGAGTTTATGTGAGACGAAGTGGGAATTTCGAATAGCAATGTAATATGAAGGAAACCTCGAGGTTTCATTATGAACCTCAAGTTTTGTCAAAACCTTGAGGTTACTTTTCAAACCTTGAGGTTCTGTCTAAGCAATGAAGAGTCTCAGTTAGCAAAGAAGCAGATGCAACCTCGAGTTTATGAAACCAACCTCGAGTTTCAGCTTAACCTCGAGTTTGGTTTCTGAACCTCGATTTTTTACAGGGAACTTTTTGAAGAGATCTAGGAGCTAAAACCTCGAGGTTTATTTCTTAACCTCGAGTTTCACAGAAACCTCGAGGTTGATAAGTCCAACCTCGAGTTTTCGTTTGACAGCAGTGTTTTTGGTTCTCTTTGATAGCAAGGTTCTGGTTCTTGATTTTCATGACAAAACTTCTTCTTTTATAATGTTGTCTCATCATCAAAACATGAAAGCTAACAAATCACACACAAACGCAAAAACACACACACACATACTCTCTCAAAAACACAAACACATACATACAAACACAAACACAAACACATACACACTCACACACATGCACACAGATAAACACATAGAGACAAAGACACACACACACACATAATAAATCTGTATAACAATAAAAAAAACAATGAAAAATTAATAGAGGCAATAAACTGAATCATAACATAACACACACACAAACATACAACCACAGACAGACACACGCACGCACAGACAAACACACAGACATACACACACAATCTGTATAACAATAAAAAATAACAAAAAATAAATAAAGCCAATAAAATAAATCAAAACCAAACATGCACACAACCACAGAAAGACACATGCGCACACAGACAAACACACAGAGACAGAGACACACAAACACAAACACACAAAAAATCTATATAACAATAAAAAAAAATAACAAAACTAAATACAGACAAGAAAATGAATCAAAACCAAACACACACACAACCACAGACAGACAGACGCACGCATAGACAAACACACTGAGACAAAGACACACACGCACGGATGCAAAATCTATATAACCATAAAGAAATAACAAAAGTAAATAAAGGCAAGTAAATGATTCATCACAAAACACACACACACAACCACAGACAAACAGACATACACACGCACAGACAAACAAACAGAGACATAGACATACACACACACATACAATCTTTATAACTATAAAAAGATAACAAAACTAGATGAAGGCAAGTAAATGATTCATAACAAAACACACACACACACAACCACACAAAGACACACGCACAAACAGATAAACACACAGAGACAAAGACACACAAGAAATCTGTACCACAAAAAAAACCAAAATAAATAGAGGCAATCAAATGAATGATAACAAAACACACACACACAACCACAAACAGACACACGCACGCACAGACAAACACACAGAGAGAGAGAAACACACATAATCTGTATAACAATAAAAAATAATAAAACTAAATACAGACAAGAAAAAGAATCAAAACCAAACACACACACAACCACAGACAGACAAACGCAAGAACAAACAAACACATAGAGACAGAGACACAAACACACCCAAAATCTGTATAACCATGAAAAAATAACAAAAGTAAATAAAGGCAAGCAAATGATTCATAACAAAACGTGCGCACACACAACCACAGACAAATAGACACACACACGCACAGACAAACAAACAGAGAAGAACACACACACACACACAAAATCTGTATAACTATAAAAAAATAACAAAACTACATGAAGGCAAGTAAATGATTCATAACAAAACACACACACACAACCACACACAGACACACGTGCACACAGACAAACACACAGAGACAGAGACACACACAAGAAATCTGTACCAATATAAAAAAATAACCAAAATAAATAGAGGCAATCAAATGAATGATAACAAAACACATGCACACAACCACAGACAGACACACGCACGCACAGTCAAACACAGATAGAGAGAGACACACACATAATCTGTATAACAATAAAAAAATAACAAAACTAAATACAGACAAGTAAAAGAATCAAAACCAAACACACATACAACCACAGATAGACACATGCGCCCACAGACAAACACACAGAAACAGAGACACAAACACACCCAAAATCTGTATAACCATGAAAAAATAACAAAAGTAAATAAAGGCAAGCAAATGATTCATAACAAAACGCACACACACACAACCACAGACAAACAGACACACACACACGCATAGACAAACAAACAGAGAAGAATACACACACACACACACACACACAATCTGTATAACTATAAAAAAAATAACAAAACTACATGAAGGCAAGTAAATGATTCATAACAAAACACACACACATAACCACACACAGACACACGCACACACAGACAAACACACAGAGACAAAGACACAAACACAAACACAAGAAATCTGTACCACAATAAAAAAAATAACCAAAATAAATAGAGGCAATCAAATGAATGATAACAAAACACACGCACACAACCACAGACAGACACACTTACGCACAGACAAACACAGAGAGAGAGAGACACACACATAATCTATATAACAATAAAAAAATAACAAAACTAAATACAGACAAGTAAAAGAATCAAAACCAAACACACACACAACTACAGATAGACACATGCACCCACAGACAAACACACAGAGACAGAGACACACACACACACACACAAAAATATGAATAGCAATAAAAAAGCAACAAAAATAAACAGAGGTAATCAACTGAATCATAACATAACATACACACAGACATACAACCACAGACACACACATGCACGCACAGACAAACACACAGAGACAGAGACACACACACAAAATCTATATAACAATAAAAAAGCAACAAAATTAAATAGAGGCTGTCGACTGAATCATAACATAACACACATAGAGACAGACACACGCACGCACAGACAAACACACACATACACACACAATCTGTATAACAATAAAAAATTACAAAAAATAAATAAAGCCAATAAAATGAATCATAACTAAACACATACACAACCACAAAAAGACACACGCGTACACAGACAAACACACAGAGACATAGAAACACACACACACACAAGAAATCTGTATAATAAATAAAAAAAATAACAAAACTAAATACAGACAAGAAAATAAATCAAAAACAAACACATACACAACCATAGACAGACATACGCACGCGGAGACAACACACAGAGACCGAGACACACACACACACACGTACGCAAAATTTGTATAACCATGAAGAACTAACAAAAGTAAATAAAGACAAGCAAATGATTCATAACAAAACACACACACACACAACCACAGACAGACACACGCACAGACGCACAAACAGAGACAGACAGACAGACACACACACACACACACAATCTGTATAACTATAAAAAATTTTTAAAAAAAGTAAATGAAGCCAAGTAAATGATTCATAACAAAACAAACACACAACAACACATAGAAACACGCGTACACAGAAAAACACACAGAGACAGAGACACACACAAGAAATCTGTACCAATATAAAAAAATAACCAAAATAAATAGAGGCAATCAAATGAATGATAACAAAACACACACACACATAACCAAAGACAGACACACGCACGCACAAACAAACACAAAGAGAGAGACACACACATAATCTGTATAACAATAAAAAAGTAACAAAACTAAATACAGACAAGAAAAAGAATCAAAACCAAAACACACACAACTACAGACAGACACATGCGCCCAAAGACAAACACACAGAGATAGAGACACACACACACACACAAAATCTGTATAACAATAAAAAATAACAAAATATAAATAAAGCCAATACAATGAATGAAAACTAATCACACAAACAACCACAGACAGACACACGCACACATAGACAAACACATAGAGACAGAGACACACACACACACACAAAATCTGTATAGCAATAAAAAAGCAACAAAAATAAACAGAGGCAATCAACTGAATCATAACATAACACACATACTGACATACAACTACAGAAAGACACACGCACGCACAGACAAACACATAGAGATAGACACACACACACAGATACAATCTGTATAACAATAAAAAAAATAACAAAACTAAATACAGACAAGAAAATAAATCAAAACCAAACACACACACAATCACAGACAGACATACGCACGCGGAGACAAACACACAGAGACAGAGACACACATACACACACAAAATCTGTATAACCATGAAGAAATAACAAAAGTAAATAAAGACAAGCAAATGATTCATAACAAAACACAAACACACACAACCACAGACAAACAGACACACACACGCACAGACAAACAAATAGAGACAGAGACACACACACACAATCTGTATAACTATAAAAAAATAAAAACTAAAAACTAAATGAAGGCAAGTAAATGATTCATAACAAAACACACACACACAACAACACACAGACACACACGCACACAGATAAACACACATAGACAGAGACACACGCAAGAAATTTGTACCAGTATAAAAAATGACCAAAATAGAGGTAATCAAATGAATGATAACAAAACACACACACACACACATAACCAAAGACACACACATGCACGCACAGACAAACACAGAGAGAGAGAGAGACACACACACACATAATCTGTATAACAATAAAAAAGTAACAAAACTAAATACAGACAAGAAAAAGAATCAAAACCAAAACACACACAACCACAGACAGACACATGCGCCAAAAGACAAACACACAGAGATAGACACACACACACACACACACAAAATCTGTATAACAATAAAAAAAATATAAAAATATAAATAAAGCCAATAAAATGAATGAAAACTGAGCAAACAAACAACCACAGACATACACACGCGCACACAGACAAACACATAGAGACAGAGACACACACACACACACACAAAATCTGTATCACAATAAAAAAAAGCAACAAAAATAAATAGAGGCAATCAATTGAATCACAACATAACACACACACTGACATACAACCACAGACAGACACACGCACGCACAGACAAACACACAGAGACAGACACACACACACACACACAATTTGTATAACAATAAAATATAACAAAAAATAAATAAAGCCAATAAAATGAATCAAAACCAAACACGCACATAACCACAGACAGACACACATGCACACAGACAAACACACAGAGACAGACAGACACTCACACACACAAGAAATCTGTATAACAATAAAAAAATGACAAAACTAAATACAAACAAGAAAATGAATCAAAACCAAACACACACACAACCACAGACAGACATACGCACACACAGACAAACACATAGAGATAGAGACACACACAAAATCTATATAAGCATGAAAAAATAACAAAAGTAAATAAAGAAAAGCAAAGGATTCATAACAAAACACACACACTCAACCACAGACACACACACACACGCACACATGCATAGACAAACAAATAGAGAGAGAGAAAAACACACAATCTGTATAACTATAAAAAAATAACAAACCTAAATGAAGGCAAGTAAATGATTCATAACAAAACACACACACAACCACACACAAACACATAGACACACACACAAAGACAGAGACACTCACAAGAAATCTGTATCATAATAAAAAAATAACCAAAATAAATAAGGGCAATCAAATGGATGATAACAAAACACACACACACACACACAACCACAGACAGACACACGCATGCACAGACAAACATAGAGAGAGAAACACACACATAATCTGTATAACAATAAAAAAATAACAAAATTAAATATAGACAAGAAAATGAATCAAAACCAAACACGCACAGAACCACAAACAGACAGAGGCACCCACAGACAAATACATAGAGATAGAGACACACACACACAAAATCTGTATAATAATAAAAAAATAACAAAATATAAATAAAGCTAATAAAATGAATAAAAACTAAACACGTAAACAACCACAAATAGACACACGTGCTCACAGATAAACACCGAGACACACACACACACACAAAAGAAATCTGTATAACAATAAACAATAACAAAAAATAAATAAAGCCAATAAAATGAATCAAAACCAAACACGCACACAACCAAACACAGACACACATGCACACAGGCAAACACACAGAGACAGAGACACACACATACAAGAAATCTGTATAACAATAAAAAAAATAACAAAACAAAATACAAACAAGAAAATGAATCAAAATCACACACACACACACAACCATAAACAGACATACGCACGCACGCACGCACAGCCAAACACATAGAGACAAAGACACACACACACACACAAAATCTGTATCACAATAAAAAAAAGCAACAAAAATAAATAGAGGCAATCAACTGAATCATAACATAAAACACACAGACATACAACCACAGACAGACACACGCACGCACAAACAAACACACAGCGACAGACACAAACTCACGCAAAATCTGTATAACCATGAAAAAAATAAGAAAAGTAAATGAAAGCAAGCAAATGATTCATAACAAAACACACACACAACGACACATAGACACATAGACACACACACAAAGACAGAGACACTCACAAGAAATCTGTATCACAATAAAAAAAATAACCAAAATAAATAGGGGCAATCAAATGAATGATAACAAAACACACACACACACAAAACCACAGACAGACACATGCATGCACAGACAAACATAGAGAGAGAAACACACACATAATCTGTATAACAATAAAAAAATAACAAAATTAAATACAGACAAGAAAATGAATCAAAACCAAACACGCACATAACCACAAACAGACACAGGCACCCACAGACAAACACACAAAGATAGAGACACACACACACACAATCTGTATAACAATAAAAAATAACAAAATATAAATAAAGCCAATAAAATGAATAAAAACTAAACATGTAAAAAAATCACAAACAGACACACGCGCTCACAGATAAACACGGAGAGACAGACAGACAGACACACACACACGCAAAAGAAATCTGTATAACAATAAACAATAACAAAAAAAAAAAGCCAATAAAATGAATCAAAACCAAACACACACACAACCACAGACAGACACACATGCACACAGACAAACACACAGAAACAGAGACACATACACACAAGAAATCTGTATAACAATAAAAAAAAATAACAAAACAAAATACAAACAAGAAAATGAATCAAAATCACACACACACACACACACACACAGATAGACATACGCACGCACGCACAGACAAACACAAAGAGACAAAGACACACACACACACAAAATCTGTATCACAATAAAAAAAGCAACAAAAATAAATAGAGGCAATCAATTGAATCATAACATAACACACACAGACATACAACCACAGACAGACATACGCACGCACAGATAAACACACAGAGACAGACACAAACTCACGCAAAATCTATATAACGATGAAAAAAATAAGAAAAGTAAATGAAAGCAAGCAAATGATTCATAACAAAACACACACACACACAACCACAGACAGACACACATACACACACACACACAAAGACAAACAAACAGGGACACACACACACATACAATCTGTATAACTATAAAATAATAACAAAACTATAAGAAGGAAAGTAAATGATTCATAACAAAACACACACACGCAACCATACACAAACACACACATACACAGACAAACACACAGAGACAAAGACACACAAGAAATCTGTATCACAATAAAAAAATAACCAAAATGAATAGAGGCAATCAAATGAAGGATAACAAAACACACACACATACACACACAACCACAGACAGACACACGCACGCACAGGCAAACAAACAGAGACAGAGACACACACAAAAAATCGATATCACAATAAAAAAAGCAACAAAAATAAATAGAGGAAATCAACTAAATCATAACATAACACAAACACAAACAACCACAGACAGACACACGTCGGCACAGACCAACGCACAAAGACAAAGACACAAACACACACAAGAAATCTGTATAACAATAAAAAAAATAACAAAACTAAATACAGACAAGAAAATGAATCAAAACCAAACACACACACAAACACAGACAGACATATGCGCCAACAAAAAAACACAGAGATAGAGACACACACACACAAATATGTATAAACATAAAAAACGCAATCAAATGAATGATAACAAAACACACACACACACACACACACACACACACACACACACACACACACACACACACACACAACCACAGAAAGACACAAACGCACAGACAAACAAACAAAGACATAAACACACACACAAAATCTATATAACAATAAAAAAATAACAAAACTAAATAAAGTCAAGCAAATGAATCATCATAAAACACACACAAAAACACAGACAAACACTCGCACAAACAGACAAACACACAGAGATAGACACACACACACACAAGAAATCTGTATCACCAAAAAAAATAACCAAAATAAATAGAAGTAATCAAATGAATGATAACAAAACACACACACACAACCACAGACAGACACACGCACAGACAAACAGACAGAGACAGACATACACGCACACACAAAAAATCTATATCACGATAAAAAAAACAACAAAAATAAATAGAGGCAATCAACTGAATCATAACATAACACAAACACAGACAACCATAGACAGACACACGCACGCACAGACAAATGCACAGAGAGATAGACACACACACACAAGAAATCTGTATAACAATAAAAAAAAATAACAAAACTAAATAAAGTTAAGCAAATGAATCATAACAAAACACACACACACACACACAAAACACAGACAAACACATAGAGACAGAAACGCACAAGAAATTTGTATCACAATAAAAAATATAACCAAAATAAATAGAGGCAATCAAATGATAACAAAACACACACACACAACCACATCAGACGCACACAGACACACACACACACACACACACAATCTGTATAACATTAAAAAAATAACAAAACTAAATAAAGGCAAAATGAATCATAACAAAACACACACACAGACACAATCACAGACAAACATACACACAGACAAACACACAGAGACATAGATACATATACAAGAAATAATCTATATAACAATAAACAAAAAATAACAAAACTAAATAAAGGCAATCAAATGAGTCATAACATAACACACAGACACACGCATGCACAGACAAACACACAGAGACAGACACACACACAATCTATATAAAAATAAAAAATAAATAAATAAAGCCAAAGAAAATGAATCAAAACCAAACACACACATACACACAACCACATACAGACACACACACAAACATATAGAGACAGAGATAAACACACAAGAAATCTTTATAACAATAAAAAAATAAAAGTAAATAAGAGGCAATCAAATGAATCATAACAACACACACACAACCACAGACAAACACACGTACGCACAGACTAACAGATAAACAAACAGAGACAGAGATACACACACACACACAGTATAACAATAATAAAATAACAAACCTAAATAAAGGCAAGCAAATGAACCATAACCAAACACAAACAACCACAACAAACATACAAACACACAGAGGCAGAGACACACACAAGAAATCTGGATAACAATAAAAAAAATAAAATTAAATAGAGGCAAGCAGATGAATAATAAATTATTAATAAACAATACCCATAATCTATATAACAATAAAAAATAAACAAAACTAATGGCAAGCAAATGAATGATAAATTAAAAATAACACACAAACAGACACACACAAAAACTGTATAACAAAAGAAAAAAGAAACATGAATGATAAATTATTAATAAACACACACAATCTGTATAATAAAAAATAACAAAACTAAATAAACCCAAGCTGAATAATAAAATTATTATTAAATAATAAGTATCATTAAATAATGATTATTCATAAATAAATAAACAATATAAGTAACACAGAATGACAACTGAATTGATGTCTACAAAAAATAGGTATAAGAAAAACCCCATATAAATGCAAACATATTTTTTTTTTAGGTAAACATGAAAATGATAGACTATTAACAGTAAGTACATGCATTACAAATAAATATTATAAATAATTTCATCCAAAAAAAATAAATAATATGTACTTTATTTATCAATAAAAAATTATATGAAAATATTAATATAAATAACAAATAATAAAGGGAGGATGAGATCAAAGCATAGGGTTCAATACATTAAATAAAAAAATATATATTATGAAAGAAAGTAAATAAATAAACGGCTAACTAACAAGTGCAAAGTGAGGATGATAAAATGTAAAACAATCTATATAATAATAAAATAAAATAAAAATAGAGACAAACATATGAATGATAAATTATTAAATGAAAGGTCTAGTTAAAAAATGATTATTCATAAATAAATAAATATAAATAACACAGGGAATTACATAGTGAGAATGACAATTGATGTATTTTGTCTAGGTAAACATGAAAATAATAAACTATTAACCGTTTATAAATAAATATTATAAATAATTTTATCAAAAATTAAATAACATGTACTTTATTTATCAATAAAAAATCATGTGAAAATATGAATATAAATAACAAATAATAAAGGGAGGATGAGATCAAATCATAAAAGAGAAGGTTCAATCCATTATAAAAAACAAAAATATATTATCAAAGAAAATAAATAAATAAATGACTAATCTAATTAGTACAAGTGAGAAGTGAGAATGATAAAATATAAAATAATGTATAACAATAAAAAAAATGCCAAAATTAATAGTTATGATGCATGTTCATGTAAAATAGAAAGCAAGTGAGGAATAAAGTAAATTTCAGTTGACCTTTTGCAAAAAGGATTAGCTTTGGAAAAATCAAGCAAGATCAACTTACATCCTTATTATCTAATGGTGTTAGAAAAGGATCTCTCACGTTGAGGCCAGCAGCAACAGTTGATATGGGATCCAAGCAATTGAAGATAGAATCTAATATGAGCATCTTGCCAAGTATCGGTTCCATTGGAAGCATTGTCAAGTACTGCCCTTCACGCTCTAGCAAAATCACACACGTCCTTCAAATCAAGTTGTATGGATGGAATTGAGTATGGAATTGAGCACTCTCAGCAAACAATTTTATCAGTATAAGCAATAGGAACCATCAATTGCAATAAAGATTGAAGCAAGTGCTAGCAAATGTGATAGTTCAAGGTCAATATGCTATTTTCTTAGTGATATTTAAAAGGAGGGACAATTTGTTTGAGTTTTCAACAAATTTCCGTATACAAAACTAAAAGAAAGTGGTAACTAATGTGCAATAGCTAGATTTTCAACCCTATGAACACAATTTGGAGCAAATCTACTAGCAAAAAAAGCAGAATTTTAATTCAAAAATGGTCATTGTTAACAAAACAGAGGTATCATAGTCTAAAAAATCCAACAATACACACAATAGCACAACACAACAAATTAAGATTTGACACTCAAACAACTGAAATCAACATATATCAGTTCCTAAGTACCTTCTTTTTTCTCTTGGTTTGTTCTTTGTCTTAATTGTTATCATCATCCTCATTTTCAGCTTCGTCATCCTCTTCCTCCTCCACAATGTCTTCATCTTCATCGCCCTTTAGGTCTCCAAACTCCTCTCCTTGAATGGCCTCCCCAGTAAACCATGATACAACATGGGGAATAACTTCTCTTATTGTTGACCTGAACAAAGCATGATAAAGAATTAACAAAGCATGATACATGATACAGAATCAGGAAAGCCACAAGTTTGTGAACTACCAAAAAGGGGGGGGGGGAGAATATGCTGAGGTATTGGTGGTCAATAAAGCTTGTTAAAATATTAGTAAGAGCAACATAACAAGTACATGGTATATAAGCTCACCCAATATCATAGTCTTGCTCCATCTGGTTCTGTCCTTCCTCAGCCTACTCATAAAAATTTAACCATGGTCATAAAAAAAAAAAAGGAAAAGGAATCAAATTTATTAGCCAAGGTATAAATAAAAAAATAAATAAATAAAAAGAACACGCAGCTCTAGCTCCAATTTCCTATTTGATAATGATCCAAGAAAATCAGTTTCATCTTCTGATAAATGATAAATAACAAAAGCCAAGAAAACTACGAAATAAAAGAAAGCTCAAAGGTGCTGCTAGACACATGCTGCCAGAATGTTTACGTAGCTCATCAATCTTCACCAATAATGAGGAATAAATAAAAGTTCAGTGGAATCCGACCAAGAGAAAAGAAAAGGAAAGTATGTTGATCGGAAATCCCAATCTTATCAAAGTCAGAGACAAACCTACAACTTGCATTTCTTGTGTATATCTACCAGTCATCTCTGTAAATTGTGCCAGAACCTACTAAGATTATAACCATATTTTTGGCCCGAGTCGAATTTAACTCTTTCTCATAACTCAATGGTCCTTGAGTAAATATTAATTTTAGTTCTCCTTTTCTGCTATTGAAATCTGGTCCTTTTTGCACATTCCAAAAATTCATACAATTTATTTATTTTGACCCTGTATAAATCCAAATAACTAAAAAATATTCGCAATTCATAATTTAATCAATAATGCTATGATTTTCAACCAAAAAATGCATAAAACACCCACGAAATACATAGAAAATATAACAATCGGATTTACCAAATTCCCTCACAGTAGAACATTTGCACTCCTGGGCAGATAAACCTCAATCAATAATCCAATTCTAAGTAATCATAATAGCAACAAACTCAACCAAAATAGGAGCTCCTTAATCTGATCATTTTCTTCATCACAATCAATACATAAATTCGCAATCATCCAAACCAAATAATCGTTCTAATGCACAATCTGGTAACTAGTAATAGGCATCAAGGACTCACAGGTATGTGTGTTTCTCTCTTCTTAATCATAAAGGGTTCTTTCTCTCCTCTCTCCTAGACTAGCCTCTACCATAAGCTTGTCAAATCTCTACTATCTCCACCACTCAAAACATGGGAATCAATGTATCAAGTCTTTCCTAAGGCCGTAACATTGGAGAGGTTAAAATGGACATGGAAAAGAAGAGCATTGACCATACAAGAAAAAATACATATTTAAGAAGTATGTAAAACAATATGTATACGGCTCATCAATTAAAGTTGAAACACAAATAAATTCAATTATAATCATCTATGCAAATAGTTTCATCAGCTTTTGAAACAATAGTTTGCATGTTGATTGATCCTTTCTTTTGTACACTTTCTTTCCTCTCTTATTTTTTTTCCTCTCTTTCTTTTTCATAATGGCTTTTGCTTTGCGTTTCCTTTTGTACACTTGTTTTTCCTCTTTTCATGCCTTTTTCTATCATAAATTCTTTTTTTCCTCTTTTTTTGTAACTTTTTTTTTCAATTTTTTCTCTGTATTTTTTTCTCTATTTCTCTCTCTCTCTCTCTCTCTCTCTCTTTCTTTTCCTTTCATTCTTTTTTTCAAAGATCAGGTCCGTAAGCATAATACATCACAGCTGATTGCTTGTACACACTTTCATTGACCTTGAACTCAACACAACTTAAAATATTCATTTCAAGCTTATCACTAGATTCTATTTCCATTTTAGAAGCTAGGTTATGTTCTGCAAATATAATAAAGCATTCTACTCAACTGGTCAATGATGTAGAGAAAAGAAAGTGAATGGCTCAAAGTGGTTATCAAAGGTTAAAAGTGTTTTAGGTTTGTGTTTGGGTATAAATAAGGTTTAGAATAAAATGCCTCTTCTTTTACACTTCCTACCATGCACATATGTGGCCTCAATCAAGAGCTAGGACAAGTTCTATAGAGAACTAGCACTAGGGAGCACGCACTAAATATTAAGAAATGAAATCAGGCTCAAAATTCCTTCCATCCAAGTTTAATTCCTCTAGCCCATCACCAGCTACAAAATTATACACTAAACCGGTCGTAATGCCATGAACAATCACTCCTTTCAGTATTGATTGTGCCAAATCAGCTAACCAAATCAAAATTCTCATATCTCAATCAAGCTTACTTCTACAATTACTAATGAAAAAATAATTTCCAATACTCAATTTTTTAAGCCCAAAAAAGATAGCATGTTAGAGTGCAAAGAAGTTCAAGTGTACAAGAATTCATTTTTCACAATAATGCAATCAATCCCTCTATAATGCAATTAGATCAGCACAGACACTCAAATCAATCCCTTTATAATGTAATCAGAATAAGATAAGGGAAAAGGCTACTACCATAACAGTGGAGCACAACGATTTCTTCTACCTCTCACTACCAGACTAGTCCCCTCCCCCACACTTATTCTAAACAATCAATCCAACATATGATTTCACAAACAATTCAAGAAAGTAAGGAGAGGAAGGGGACAATCGTGTGAACGAAATCTCCTCAAACTCTGATAGCAAAAATTCTGATTAACTTGTACATTGCTCTTCTCCTTGATAGTTCTTCCTTGGCAGTGGTTCTTTCCCATCAAGTTCCTGCGAGGAAAAACTAATGTCAGCATCAGGATATGCAACAAAAGTGGTTGTCCAGCAAAGAGATCCATTTTATCACAGTAAAATCTCTAATTCAGATCACACCAATATGTCAAAAATAGAGTTAAGAATAATCAACCATTCCCCTAAAAAATTTGGGGCAGTAAGACAAATTTAGATCAAAATGATCTTACTTATCTCATTCATTCAAAGATAAGTCTAATAGCAATTAATGTATCCACTTGGCGATACCAAGCAAACTACTACAACAATGATTAGCTTTAAAAGTGAAACTTGATACCAATAACAATAGAATCAGGCCAATCTAGATTCAAACCGTTTCTTAAACAAAAGGTTCAAACCACAACATATCAGTAATTCTAGAAATTGTGCAATCACATAATAACAATGAATTGACTTATCAGCATGTCCCAATTGAATCAAGGTTTAGTGCAAAGTGTCAACAATATTTTTGCAAAAATCACACCAACCTCATGACACTGAATTTGCAAATAATAGATCAGAGTATGGAATTGAGTACTCTCAACAAGCAAGTTTGTCAATATAAGCAATTTGAACCAGCAATTGCAATATAGATTGAAGCAAGTGCTAGCAAATGTGACAATTCAGGGTCAATATGCTATTGTTTTAGTGATATTTAAAAGGAGGGAAAAATTATTTATTTGAGTTTTCAACAAATTTCCAAACACAACTAAAAGAAAGTGGTACCTAATGTGCAATAGCTAGATTCTCAGCCTATGGCTATGAACACAATTTGGAGCAAGCTACTAGCAGAAATAGCAAAATTTTAATTCAAAACTGGTCACTGTTAACAAAACATAGGTATCACAGGCTAAAAAATCCAATAATACACACCATAGCACAACACAACAAATTAAGATTTGACACTCAAACAACTAAAATCCTTGATTTGAACTACCATTATATGTAGTTCAACAAAAAAAAAAAAAACTACCATTATATTAGTTTTTCCATCGAGTTCCATGTGGTTTATCTTAGTTAGTTAAAGTTTTGTAGATGTTGATTGTTTAAGAAATAAATTTAATTTGTAACTCATTATGTTATTATTGTTGTTGGTGATAAGTAATATTATAAGTTTTTTGCACCCTTAGAATCATTTAATTGTATTTAAGTGAATGCTTGATTTGAATTATCAACACATTGTTGTCAAAAACTAATGTAAAAACATAAAAACTTACATTTTTACTTGAGTGATCCATGTTAAAATGCAAGTAAAAATGGTCCTCAATAAAAATGGTAAAAACGTCGTGTACAAACGGTAAACATGTAAGTTTCTACCGTTTTAAATGAAGATTGGAAAGATGTAGATAGGTTAGATGTTGATGCCTATGATGAGGAAATCTTATTGAAATTGAAATGAAGGAGCCTATGGATGGTTATGATTGAACATTTCAAGTTTTACAAATGAACTTGTTATAAAAGCAAAAGTAGAGGACGTTGAAAATATATATACAACTGATGTAAGATGATGTGTTTGATTTAAATCAATTGATATAATTTAGGAATTGTTAAACTTTATTCTTTTGATGTTTTGGAACTTGTTTGTAGTAGTTATTAAACTCTTTTTGTGTTTTTGAATTTATGTTTTATATAATTATGTGACTTATATCTTTTAAATATAATGTTGTTCATTGGATTTTGAGTAGTGATTTATATTCTTACACACACACACACATATAATTTTGTATCTTGATCTTAAGTATTAGAAACCTTACATTTCGTGTCGTTTCTACAATTTACATTTCTACGACCTCCTTCTGTTTCTACATAAAAACTCAATTTTGACAACATTGACCATACATTTGTTTCCTCTCCAAGTTAACTCCAAGTGATTATATGGAACAAGGTTACAAATGTTTGAAATCCAAGGGCGCAATTACTCAAGCGAAATGTGTTAAACAATATCTATAAATGAGGGAGATAACCAAATTTATTATTCGATAATTTTAGTTAATTAAAGTTGTTTGTATATTGAATGTTTAGGATATAAATATAATTTGTAACTCACGTTGCGTTGTTATCTTTTCTTGGTGATAATTAATATTGTGAGTTTTTTGTTTCAGTTTAATGAATTTAATTTCTTCCAATTTCATAATCATCTAATTATATTTTGGGGGAATGCTTGATATAAACTACCTTATATTGGTTTCTTGACCAAGTTCTATGGGGTTATATGAATGATTTTTTTTTTGGGGGGGGGGGGGGAGGGAAGGTGTGTTACAAAGTAATTGAGGGTGTCATTACTCAGAAAGAAGGTGTCAATGATATCATCTAAGGTCATTAAACTGGACCAACAACTGAATTGGTCTGGGTAATGAGTTAAAGGTCAATGGGTCAAATTGAAGTTGAATTGGAGGAAATCTATGGTCATACCGATGAGGAAATAAACTTGACCAATAATATTTTTTGGAATTTAATAATTTTTAGGATCAAATTATAATATTTTTTAATGATTTTTTCTACATTAAAAAGTAAGCGTATCAAGCTTTTCATAAAGTCTTAATTTGTAATTTTTGGAAATACGTAGATTTAGATATGAATTTTTGAAATATGAATATTATGAATAAATAGTTAGACCAGTTGAACTGAATGGTTAGGTTACCAGATAGCCGGTTTTGTGGTCAAACGAGTCAAACAAGTCGCTTCGGTTTTGATAACCATGATGATATATATAATTGAGGGAGATAACCAAATTTATTAGTTGTTAATCTTAGTAAAGGTTTTTTTTTTTTTTTATGTTAAATGTTTAAAACATAAATTTAACTGGTAACTTATTGCGTTATTATCTTTATTGATGACAAGTAATATTATAAGTTTTATGTTTAATGAAATTATGTTTTTCTAATTTTATATTCATTTAATTATATTTATCCCCCACAAAAGTAAATGCTTGATTTGAATTAATTATCATTACATTGGTTTCTCCACCAAGCTTCACGTCCTGTGGTTATATAAAAAGGTGGGGTAGGAGGGGGTTACAAAGGTTTCTAATTCAAGGGTGCCATTATTCAGACATAAATTGTCATTGATACCTAAATTACAAAAAGTGCCAATATATGAACGAGAGAGATAACCAAATTTATTATTTGCACATCTTAGGTAGTTAAATTTTTATTTGGATATTTAATGTTTAAAAAATAAATTTAAGGAAAAATTAATCTTTCGGTCTCTATAATTTTGATTGGGTTATAATCCAGTCCCTACACTTTGACACGATGCAACTCAGTACCTAAATTTTGACCAAGTTGTAACTCAATCATTGAACTTTGACTAATTGCAATTTAGTTCATATAGTTTTTTAACCATTTTAAAATATAATCACTTACCTAAGCACTAAAGTATATACGTCCTACCTGTATTCCATTAAAAAAGGGAATGTGAATGATATATATAAATATCTATTACAATCTAGTCAAAAATTATAAAGCCAAAAGATTACTTTTCTAAATTAAATTTGTAACTTATATATTGCATTATTATCCTCATTAATGATAGTAATAGTGTAGCTTTCTGTATTTAATGAACTTGATTTCTTCCAATTTCAATTTAATTATATGGAGTTTGAAGTTGTGGAAAATCCAAAAGTCAATTTGAAATTCAATATATATAAGTAAACCCTAACCCCTAAAAGCCTAAACTCCATATGAATTATAGGTGATAATAAATAACGTACATGGTTTCTACTGTTACATTTACTTTACTTTCATATTTTCAACCATCTGTAATCACCAATTAAAATTATTTTTTTAAATTTATAGATCATTCACATTCCATTTTCTAATGGAATGGCCCATGCATTGCATAGGTAATCGGTCTAGTTTATATTATATATGCAATGAAAAAATTATATTTTAATATTTATTAAATAATTAATGATAAATAAATTTAAAAATCATGGTTTTTAATTAAAATTTTATAAATCTTTTACGGACAAATTATGTAGTTGTATATATATTTGTATTATTGGATTTTCAATCAAGGTATGTAAGTGTATGATTGTGTATAATACGGTTAATAAGCATGTGTGATAATTAAGAAGTAAGAAACTATTTATTATAAATAATATAATGAATTATATACAATTTTTTTTTATATAATTATATGCTCTTGCGTATCTGGTACAAACAAAATTCTATAATTTAGATTGTATGGATAAACATTTAGGCATTCGTTGGTAATTACCTACTCAAAAATAATTTTGTCAAAAAACTACTTTGTTGGATCATAAATGTATGATATAGATAATTAATCTGCTTATTTAAATAAATTAATTAATCACAAAATATTAGTTTTGTCCCTTTGGTGTGTAAAACAATATGGTTGAAGGGTATGAGCTTCATCAATAAATTATTAAACAAAAATGTATGAGAAGGGAGTTTTGTGAGGACAAAAGGCATAAACAAGCCAGTAGTCTTATTATTACTACACAACTTCCATGTAAAAAATTACTAGTAATCATAAACAGAAAACACAACAAATCGAAAAGCATCACAAACATGTTAATTATCTAACAATTTTTTCCTGATGAGAAGTCTTATTTCTATCTTCTCATGCTTGATCAGTTTCATGTTGTCGATCTTGATCATTTTGGGAAGTCAATTGATACCACTGAAATTGGGGGAAACCTAATGTTCATGTTAGGCTTAGCATTCTTCAATACGCTTCCGACTGGTACAACCTATAGAGCCGTCGATGGGCCGGCCCATTTAACCTTGGCCCTTTAAAGGTCAGGCTTGAAAAATGGACAAAATATTTGAAATAAGCCCTGGAGGGCTGGCTCTGACGGGCCTCGAGCTTAAATGGACCGGCCCTGGAGGGCCACGGGCCAGCCCTGCAGGCCCTTTTCACTGTAACTTCTTCTTTTTTTTCCTTTTTAAATTTATTAACTTATATATATTTTGTATTTGTTATAGAGTTATTTATCCATTTAACTACAAATACATAATAACTATACTCTAATTTTATGATTTAATTTATTATTTGTTGCAAATAGAGATTATAGATGTGTTCATGATACGGGAGAAGAATTTCATGATGTTCTTACTCATGAGCTTGAGGCTTCTACTCAAAGTGAAGAACAATCAAATGTCTTTAAAATTGATGATAGTGACGAAGATGACGACAATAATAGTTATCGTACTAATTATTGTAATTTACTAATTATATTTCTTTAAAACACACGGAGGAAAAATAGTTAAAATTTGGAATAAATAATTTCCGGGCCCTACGGGCCGGCCCTGGCCCTGGTGCTCTTGAGCCGAGCTTTGAAAAATATGTATTTTTCTTACTTCAGGCCCTGGAGAGCTGGTCCTATTAGGCCCTGGCCCTTCACGGGCTGACCCTGGTGGGCCAGGCTTGCCCTGATTGACAGCTCTAATATACATGCACAAGTCATATAAAAAATAACGTAAGTGTAATTTTAGAATGAGGTTTAATTTATAGCAATTAATTTTCTCCAATAAATAAATTAATTCTCAAAATAATTTTTTAAAAAAACTATACATACTCTAAAGGGGTTGTAAAAGCTATTCTTGTCTTTGACCTTCTCTGAAGTGAGCAATGTAAGTGAGGACCCTGAGAGATCCACATTGGGGTCCAAGCCATCAATTTTAATTGCAAGAGTGATGGATTGGTTAGCAAAATTCATAGCCTAACAGAAAAGCATTTCAAATCTTCATTAAGTGACAAATAATTAACTCCCAATAGGTAATTAATTAACTCCAAAATTCATGTGTTACCTTTATTCTTAAGTAACTCTTGTTCTCCGTCTTATCTTTCCAAACAATTGCAGATGCAACAACAGAATTTCTTCCTTTTGGCCGACTTAATGATGATGAGAAAGGAAATAAGAGAAGTCAAAGCCTTGTTGGGCGTCCCAAGGAAAAATTTGGGCAACAAGTAAAGAGACATCTACTATATTCAGCATCTCCCCTCTTTTTTTGCATTTTGGCCAACTTAATGATGATGAGAAAGGAAATAACAGAAGTCAAAGGGCCTGTTGGGCATCCCAAGGAAAAACTTAGGTAACAAGTAAAGATAACTTGGCCAACAAGTAAAGAAACTTCTACTATATGCGGCATCTGTCCTATTTTTCTCCATGCTAACCGACTTAATGGTGATTAGGAAGGAAATAAGAGAAGTCAAAGGCTTGTTGGACATCCTAAGGAAAAACTTGGGCAACAATTAAAGGTAACTTGGCCAAGAAGTAAAGAGACTTCTACTACATTATACCTCTCCCCTCTTTTTCTTCGTGTGGGCCGATTTAATGGTGATTAGAAAGGAAATAAGAGAAGTCAAACATTTGTTGGGCATCCCAAGGAAAAACTTGGACAACAAGTAGAGATAACTTGGCCAACAAGTAAAGAGACTTATACTATATTCGGCCTCTTCCCTCTTTCTTTCCATGTTGACCGACTTAATGATGATTAAGAAGGAAATAAGAGAAGTCAAAGGCCTGTTGGGTAACACAAGAAAAAACTTGGCCAACAAGTAAAGAGATTTCTACTACATCCGGCCTCTCCCGTCTTTTTCTCCATGTTGATTAACTTAGTGATGAAGAGAAAGGAAATAAGAGAAGTCAAAGGCTTGTTGGGCATCCCAAGGCAAAACTTGGGCAAGTGGTAAAGATAACTTGGCCAACAAGTCAAGAGACTTCTACTATATTCGGCCTCTGCCCTCTTTTTCTCCATGTTGGCCGACTTTATGATGATGAGAAAGGAAGTAAGAGAAGTCAAACGCTTGTTGTGCAACACAAGGAAGAACTTGGCCAACAAGTAAAGATAACTTGGCAAACAAGTAATGAGACTTCAACTCTATTGGGCCTCTCCCCTCTTTCCGCATTTTGGCTCACTTAATGATCATGAGAAAGGAAATAAGAGACGCCAAAGACTTATTGGGCATCCTAAGGAAAAACTTGGACAACACGTAAAGATAACTTGGCTAACAAGTAAAGAGATTTCTATTATATGGGGCACTTGCCCTGTTTTTATCCATGTTGACTGACTTAATGATGATAACCAAGGAAATAAAAGTAGTCAAAGGCTTGTTGGGCAACACAAGGAAAAACTTGGGCAACAAGTATAGAGATTTCTACTATATTTGGCCTTTCCCCTCTTTTTTTTCCCCATGTTTACTGACTCAGTGATGATGAGAAAGGAAATAAGAGAAGTCAAAGGCATGTTTGGCATCCGAAGAAAAAACTTGGGATCCAAGTAACGATAACTTGTCCAACAAGTCAAGAGAACCCCTCTTTTACTTCCTTTTAACCGACTTAATGATGATGAGAAAGAAAATAAGACAAGTCAAAGGTTTGTTGAGCAACACAAGGAAAAACTTTGGCAAGAAGTAAAGATAACTTGGCCAACAAGTAGAGAGGCTTATACTATATGCGACATCTGCCCTATTTTTCTCCATGTTGACCGACTTGATGATTGGAAAGGAAATAAGAGAAGTCACAGGCTTGTTATACATCCCAAGGAAAAAGTTGGCCAACAAGTACATATAACTTGGGCAACAGGTAAAGAGACTTCTACTATATTTGGCCTCTCCCCTCAGGATTCCAGAAAGCCTAAAATTTTAGTCAGATTCCTTTATTTAGGCCCTGGACGACTACTTACGCAATTTGTGCTAACTCAAACTTAAGAAAATGAATGTTTGGTCAATGTCTCGGATTTGCATGAAAACCAACATACCCTCCTTATTCCAGAAGGCCTAAAATTTTTGTCAGATTCATCCATTGGGCCCTCGACGGCTACTTATGTGATTTATGCCAACTTAGTAACCTAGCATTTTTTTTATGACCTAGACCACGAGGTAAATCACCTATCTCATTCGTACTAACATATCAAGGGGCATCAGAGCTCAAATTTGCCAGATTTCAAATTCCATCCTGTGTTTTCCCTTTATGTTGTTGCTTGTCTTCCTTGTTTCATCTTTGTTGTTCTTTGAAGTAGCAAAAAAACCAAAAACCAAACAAAAAAGGGGAGAGAGGGAGAAGTTGTGCTAAAAAAGAAGAAAATACAAATAAATTGGTGAAAGAAAAAGAAGTGTTGTTGAGCTGAGAAAAAAAAAATGTAAACATAAAAAGGAAAGAAAAAAACAAAGAAAGAATTATATGTTACGGAATTTTAAGATTGGAAGCAAGTTTCCTAATCTGAGGTAAATACTACTTTCCTATATCTAATAAGTCTGGACGAGTATGACATTAGCTTAACCTTCAGAAGATGCGCGCTCGTGTTTAAGAAGATGAAGAAGCAGGCGTGACTGACATTTTTTTAAAAAATTTATTTATGCATTTCCAGCTAATTACATATTCTAGTTCTCGATTTTGCTTCCATCAGACCCAAGGCGCCCTATCTAACGCACCCTCTTCATTACTGTAGGCTCTTTTCTTGTACTACACCAGCATTCTCTTCTTTATCCCTTTTCTTTCAGTCACAGATTTTACAGTATAACACAAATTCTACTCGCATGCTTATGGGGAAAACGAATTGAAGATATAAACATTAAAACCCAATAACAGCTCTTAACATAAACATTTAAGGCCATGAACTGTAAGACATAACATTATCAGAATCAGAATCTGAACCAAAACCATTGTCGCCGCCGTTCTCATACATATATTCATCATCATCATCAATTTCAGCATCACTAGCTTCATCCACAGAATCGGCATCAAAAACAGAATGGGAGGTCCAATCTGGGGGAAATGTCTTTTGCAAGATTTGTGTAAGTTCCCCTCTAGATCTTTCAATCTTCCGTAAGCATTTCAACCAGTGTACAGCAGTTCCCATGTCTACAGTCATGTCAGACTCTACCATCTCTCTACATATGGACAAGAGTCCATTGTAAACGTATGCTTCAGCAAAAGTTGCTCTGGAAAGCACAGAAGTCACCAGGCAGTGGAAAACTGCTTTGTCAGGCTTCACCCCTGAAGCTTTCATCTCTTCAAAGCAGTTCAACGCCTTCTCTGGAAGAGAAGCACGAGCCCAACCATGTATTACAGTCGTGTAGGTCTTCACATTTGGTTTTATACCACAAACTTCCATTTCTTGTATAATCTGAGTAGCTCTCTGTGGGGTAAATCAAAAGCTGTTATAATATAAACTAAATTTATTCCAACGAAATTTTCAGACTAAAAATATATGTTGATTTGGAAAGTTGGGAAGTTGTAAGTGGAAAGTTCAGATTACAAATAACCAAAAAAAAAAAAAAAAAAAAAAAAACAGATATGAAATATAAGACACATATAAAAATGGGAAAAAAAAACAGAGAAATAAGAATAAAGAGACATGGAAGATATAATAGCCATACTATTAACCAGGCATGTAAACAATGAATTGTAAAGAGCAGCAACATTTTTCATGACTTTTCAACAATGGAAATTGTTAAATATTTAAATATATTTATATAAATATAGATAAAAATATAGACAAGGAGGAAAACTTAATTTAATCATCAGCACATCATTTCTTTAAAACTTGTCACTAAAACATAAGCGTCCCAGCAATGTCACTCTTCATCTCATTTTCATCCAAAATTTAACGTCAGATTTTAGCAGTATGCTGACTTAGATTTTATTCCCATACCTGACACCCTTTACTAACATACACTTAGAAGTTGACGTCACAGTCAGAAAATAGTAAGAATTGAAGCTAAATTTTAAATGAAATATGGGAAGAGAGGAAGGAATAACTAAATTGAAAGAAAGAACTTGTAGATAATTTTTTTTTCCCATTTTTTCCTTTGGAAAAGGTAGAGAACTAAATTGAAAAATCCACCCACTTGTTAAGAACCAGCATAAAGGTTCCTGATAGAATAAACCTCCATTGCATTGAGAAATATTTTGAAATTTAATGCTAATGAGAACAGAAAGTAATGAGATGCAGAAGAGTATCAAGGAATGCTGATGGTAAATTCCAGACATGTTTACAGTGATTTAGAGGGAGGCATAACAGACAACAAACTAATGACTAATACCACTAAGTCCTCCTCCAATTCCTAAGTAATTAAATTCTGATGCTATTTACATTTAATTTGAAATATTTACTTCTAAGTTGACAAGGTTTAATACTCAGCAACAAGGTAATATAGTAAAAAAAATATTCGATGAACAGAAAAGCAGAAACTCTTCTAAACCATGGAAACACAACTGATATCAGAATCTCATAATGAGATGCATGACAATAGCTTTTTATGCTTGTAATATAATCCCTTGTTCATTCTATAATGATATATGATGAAGAGCACACATGCAAAATTTTATGTTCAGACAACAAAATTATATAATTTCAATCAAGCAACATGTACAGCAAACAAGATAAGAGCTAAAGTGATTCAGTATTACCATTGTCATATAAACAGCAGACTATTGTGGTTTCAATTTCGATTATGGCAAGAAAATCATTCAATATCGTACCATCATATCCCCAGCTTTAGAACAAGCATTTATAAACGATGTGTAAGTATGGCCGTCAGGTTGAACCCCTTCCCTTTTCATTTGTTGCATCAGGTCTGCAGCCTCCCAAACATCACCTCTCCGAGCCCACCTATGCAAGTTTAAGAAAGGCTACGTGAATACGAAGAACAAACAAAACAACAAACCATCAAAGGAAAACATCAAGAAGGAGGATAAGAGTATATGGACATGAAACAATGGTCAGATAGAGGCATATAGACACTGCAATGATTCGAGGAGGCAAGAAAAATGTAAAATTAATGTGAAAACTTGAATTGTGATCAAGTGATTTATACCCATCAACAAGTATGTTATAGACAAAGGTATTTCTTGGAACCTTTCTTGCACTCATTTCTTTTGTGACAGCTAGGGCACTCTGCATTCTGCCCGACTTGCAACATGCCTTCAACAATGCCTCATACGTATACACATCAACCTCCAGTCCCTCATTCTTCAATTTGGAGAAGTACTCGAAGGCCTTTCCTGTATCAGCCAATGATGCATAACCATGCATGATACTCGTGTATGTGTGTTCATCAGGGCTGATGCCTGCCAGATTCATTTCATCCAATATTCCCACAGCCTTTTCCATCTGCAAGAAATGCAACATATTCACACAAAATGGTAAATATTGATAGAAATTAAACATAAATAAATCACCACGTACTTTAAAACTAATAAATAAGAAATAAGAAACAATCTGGATAAAGTATAAAGGTTTCAACAGCATTCCCATCTTGGAGCATAATTTCAGCCTCAAACTAGAGCCCTTCAGAAAATTTGTATAGAATCTTTTGTGAGCATTAGGTTGTGCCCTCAAGAGACCTTAGAGCAATTTCTCATATCCTGGACCATAAGTTCAGCATTGAACAGTGGAGATTCAAAAATAAGGGACATAGCAGATAGAAGGGAGTAAAGCCAATACACTCATTTGAGGGATGGAGAAAACAAAGGGTAACAAGTGATTATTGAAGATAGAAAATGTGAAAGGAGGGCTGGAGAAACTGGAGGCTTGAATGATATACAGTCTATAGCAGCTCAGATACCATGAAGAGATTATGAAGAGTGCATGGAATAAATGCAGAATGGGAGATATATAGTCAAGTTATCAGGAATGTGCATGTCCTCTTATACTAGATGTACAGGATGAAACTAATGGTAGATGATTACAAAATCAGATCTGCCTAATCAGCCAAGTCTATCATAATCAAATATAAATAAAGTCAAACAAAATCGTCAACAAATTGTAAATTCCCTTTAGCCACAAGCATATAAATAGTAGTGCCCATTTCATGCAAGTGTGTCCAAATGTATTCTTCCAGTCAATTAGATGCAAGTAACTCACTAGTCTTCCAATTCTTCCCATATTCTTCAGATATTCCTGGTGTATATGAAATGCAGCTGTTATAGCTGAGTTTGTTACCTCTACTGAAGAAATAATTTGGCTATCTCACTCTAGTTCATTTTTGTTTCGGTGAAACAACTAACTCTAATTCAAAGTAACACCCTCATGACACTTCATTTATCAAATAAATAAAGCAAGAATCAAGAAAAATTACATTAAGTTTAAGAATTAAGAATCCTAGTATGTCTCCAAGCATCTCGATACACCTACAACACCAAACATCAATGATTATTTATCAAGCACAAGTTACCTGACGCTTCTCAACAAGGCCAAGAATAAGAACATTATACGTGTGCACAGTGGGAATGCAACCACTCCTTCTCATCATATCAAAAATTTCTAGCGTTCTTTTCATCTCTCCAGCTCTTGCAAAACCATGTATAATGGGCAAAAATGTCCGTGTTGTAGGTCTATGCCTCTCCTTCTGCATTTCCGTCACAATACGAACAGCACGATCCATATTACCCATCCCACAAAGTGCTCTAATGATATTATTGCAGAGCACTACATCAGGCTTTAAACCCTCTTTAGAAACATCTTCAAAAACTGCAAAGGCATTGGCCCAGTCTTTTAACTTTAAGAATCCATTGATCAACATAGAGTAGGCCTTCATGTTATGTTTTATTCCAGCCATTTTCATCATTCTGCTAATCTCCAATGCTTCAGACACTTTCCCAATCTGGAAAATAAATTAAGAATACCATGAATAATCAAATTGATAATTGCTAGGTTGAAAAAAGATACTCCCTGTCCTAATTATAGGACATATTTAACTGATTTTGATTTTGGGGAGATTAAGAAAAGGAGTTAAATTAGTTAATTTTACTCATTTTTCTAAAATGTCCTTATATCAATTTAAATTGACACTAATAAAAGTGAATCAATAACACCTACAATATACCTCTCCGATTTAGAATTTTCCTTTTCATGTTTTTTAAAATTGAAATGATGATCTTGCTATATATACATATACACACATATGTGTGTATTTATATGTACATATATCTACACAATATACACCCCACACACACAAACACATACACATATATATTATATATAATGTGTCTATATATGTGTGTGTTATATACACACACACATACATATATATGTGTGTACATACATACATACATATATATAGACACACTTATATATATGTGTGTGTGTGGACACACACACATATGTATATATATGTATATGTGTTGTACATATATACATTTATATATCTATGTGTATATAGACACACAGACACTCATATATCTATACATATGTGTGTGTGGACCCACACACATATGTATATATATGTATGTGTGTGTACATATATACATTTATATATTTGTGTGTGTATAGACACACACACTCACATATTTATCACACACACACATGCAAAATTAATATCAGTTGATTGATAAATAAATTAAAATCCAATAATTTAAAAGTTTTACTGACAAAAAGAGTCTTTACATCTACATATATTTACTCACAAAAAACCAAACACATTTGGGAGAAAAAAATAAGGGTATTTTAAGAAGAAGTTGACAAAAATTAAAAACTTGTCCTATAATTAGAATCAAAACTAACTCCTAAATATTGTCTTATATTTAGAACCGGAGGGAGTACAACAAATCATGCGGTAGAAAAGGTTAAGCATTAAGAAAGCCAATTACAATATGGGAATTGGATGAAAAATAATTTTACAATATATCACATAAGTAACTGAAATCAACCTATTGCAAAAGAAAGTTTCAGCACGCTTATTATTTCATACCACAAAAACAGGAAAGAGAAAAACAAATAATTAGAATAAAAAACAAAGACCCTTGACACACATATGAAGGCCTAGTGTAAGCTGAGAAAAAAGCTCATATAATGCAACAATTGCATCTAGTTGCATGTTAAAGCCGACTCGTAAGTCGTAAGGAAAGTGACATTTTAATGTCATATAACTTAGTTTAGATAACAGAAACTAATCACATTAATTATACAGATTTTAGAAAAAAAATTGAAATGAGAAGGAATTTTCCACGACTGAAGCCCTGAAACTAGCATTTTTAAGAGAATAAAAAATCTTATCAATAGGGTTTAGTTTTGAATCTGTTCATTCACATGGAAAGCAACAAAAACAAAGGTAAACGGGCAAATATACAGTTGATTTTTTTTAATGCAAAAAAAAAAAAAAAAAAAAAAAATATATATATATATATATATCACAAATCAGAAAGTATTTACCAATTACAACGGCAAAAGATAGAAGAGAGATCTAAACCTATCATCAACTCCTACTTTCCTGCAGAAAGGTGGAAGTTGACCAAAGGTACAAAAAGAATGAGACATGGTGTGAGAATTTGGCAAGAGCAACAGCCCTTAGCAACCTAGGTGACAAGATCATAACACATTCCTTGAGGCAACAAAAAAAAAAAAAAAACATCAGAAGAACATTCAAGTTGAATTAAATTAGAGAATTTGAATGTCATACCTTGGTGTAAAGATTAATAAGACAGCCATAGGTGACAACTGAGGGTGTAAAACCACATTCCTTGAGGCAACCAAAAAAAAAAGAAGAAGTCACTGAGTAATTCAATCTCAATACCTTCAAATACTTTAAATACTGCATCCAACAACATCGAAGTACAAACAGTATGATAAAAGCTGGGCTCAAACTATAATCAGTGTGTGTTAAGAATTAAGATTAAGAAGTATACAATTTAGACACTTTATGTATGGTCCCTCCATAAAGAAACATAATTGCCAGCTATTTATGATCCCAGCTTAATTAAGTACTCAAATATACTAAGGTCCAAAGGCTCAGTCATTTCTAGGTTTTGCGTCTAGATTGGAGCTACTCAAATATGTATGTCCAACATCACCCACTCTGTTGCAATACAGATCATTCCAACAAAAAGTCAAAAAGAGGATGTTCAAACAACAGAAGCTCCAAAATTCTGGAAAAGGGGTGAAATGCCACAAACTCTAAAGGAAAAAATTTGACACTAAAGAATAGAAGAGGTTTCTCTAAAAACGTCAACCACAAAAACCATAGGAATGCAACCAATTAAATCCTATTTACCTGCTGCGTATATTAAAGTACAGTAAGATCTTAATAATTAAGCTTACGGAGGATCAGAAAAGCATAAATTTAAGAGATAAAACATCATTATCCAACTTCACTATTTTGACTGATTTCAACAGTACTAGACCTTCTTAACCAAGTGAACTAAGGTTGGGCAACCTATCTTCATTCTGATCATTTAAAGGTTCAATAGACAGTCCAATGGAGAGCTTCTTTATTTACACTTAATGCCAATGGACACAGGAAATAATGTGCACTAAAGATAGATCAATGCTATTGGTTAGTCCTCCCTTACAGCTGAAGCTAGGTAGAAAGTTCTTAGAAAGTCCGTAATTGTCCTTCAACAATCTGAATGTGATCATCAATTGCACGATTGATGCTTCGTGATTGGGTAAGAACCATAGAGTTTTGGGAATTTTAGTGGGAAGGGGCTGAGGACAGCCTGACTCTAGATACAACTTGATATGGAAGTTGAAGAAGAAAAGGAAACAGAGAGGAGAAAGATAGAATAAACAAAGATTGAGAGAGATAGAGAGGAGAGAATCTGAATAGTATGCTGAAGATAATCGGACGTTTGGAGAATTTCAAATATGTTATTCCATTCCATGAGGTTACATATAAACACATAAGAGTATCACGAATGGTTTGCAAGAGATCCGAAAATATCTCTAATTGAGGAGATCCGAAATTATCTGATTTTCAACAAAAATAATATCTAATAAATCTATCTGTAATCATTCATATATAATCAGATCCCAACCGATCTGTCCCTATAATCTCTAGATTCAACACTCCTGATGTTGAGCATATCCAACTTGCCAACAAAGTAGTCAAATTTATCTCTGGGCAGTCCTTTTGTGATAATATCTGCCATCTTTTCTCTAGATGGAATGTACTTCAAAATGAACAACACCTTTGTCTATCTTTTCTCCTATGAAATTCCTATCAATCTCCACAAGCTTGGTCCTGTCATGTTAGATTGGATTACAAGCAATGTTAATTGCAACCATGTTGTCACAATTGAGTATGGGAGGTTGGTTCATGACATGGTTTAACTCTTCAAGAACTTGTTATAGCCATATGCTTTCAAAAATTCCTAGTGCTACGGCCCTATACTCAGCCTTAACATTGCTCCTTGCAACTACACTTTACTTCTTACTCCTCCATGTGACCAAGTTAACCCATACATACATGCAATACCCAGATATTGACTTTTTGTCATCTTGATCACCAGCCAAATCGACATCTGTAAAAATTTCTATATCTCACCCATTAGTTTTCTTGAAGAATAGACCACAAGCTGGGGATCCCTTCAAATATCATAGGATCCTGTAAACTGTTGAAAATTATGCCCTAAGGGCTAATCATTAAATAACTTCTTAATTTGATTTATGAAGATAAATCAATGATTTAATAGATATCATATCTCATATTTGATTTATGAAGATAAATCAAATCAGCTGGCTTCTAATTTGCATTAAATAAATTGATTGGATTAAATCAATTAGACAGATTTAATTTCCAATTCAATTTCAAAATTAATAAGATTGATTTTGAATATTTAATACGGCCCATTAAGGTTATAAATACCCTTAGGTTGTAAGTAATTTGATTACACACACAAGAGAATTCAAGAGCCATAAAAGAACCCTAGAAGAGAGATGTGAGACAAAAGCTTGAAGGCGCTAGCACGCTGCCGTTCGTGTTGGAGTGCTGTTCGGTGTGGATACCGGTAGAGGGAGTGGATTCGTAGAGTCGGCTCCTAGAGATTGATAGATCAAGAAGGTGTTAGCCCACGAGTTCGCAAAAGCACGCACACGAGTTCGCATAGGTATGATTCTTAATAACTAACTCAATTTAAACGCTGTTGATAGATCCTCTTCTTGGGATTCGTAATTTATCGGATAAATTTTGATTTTGCTACGTGTACGAATCCCAACAGTGGTATATATATGCCTTCATAGAAATTCAAATGAAATCACTTCACATATATATATGAGATATATACATGACGTGGTGGAAGATATATACATGACGTGGTGGGAATCAATTATATGCATTTATGTTCATCAATTGATTATATATGGGAATTGATGACATGATGGGAATCAATTGATTCAACTGTATGTATTTAAAATTAATAATTCGTTATAATTATTGTAATTGATGGAAATTAGGAATTGGCATCATGTTATAATTATTATAATTATTAATTGATGAGAAAATCATGACACTTTCTTTCATATTGTATGAATTATTACATAGTGTGATTTACTTTCAAATTGCTTGGGTATGGTGAATAACATGGCTTTAGTCTTTATAATGGTTGTAATATTTAAATATGGCCTGCGAGCCATGCCTCTCTCTAAATATTCTGGATGTACATTCTCTTCTCATCTCACTCCCCTCGAATGTTTAAACGAGGTTTCTCTTAATGTAATTTTATTTCCTTATTTAGAGAACTCCCCTCATTGGCTTGAGAGGATTTTAGGTTAGGTGAGCCATGTTGTGTCACGTTTTATTGTGCTTTTGATTAGATCATGACATGTTTATTTTGCGTATTATGTGTTGTTTGTATGAGATATATACAACTATAATTGTATTCATATGAATATAATTAATTAGATTAAACCCTCCAAATGAAATCTTAAGTCGTAATGCCGTCAATCAATGAATACTTGTCAAAACCTAGATCGCTCTTTTGTATGTTCCACAAAAGTGGATGCACTTGAGTTATTTTAGTGAGACAAGAGTGGGTAATGGTGATACTTAACATTCATTATTGTCTTGACTTAATTGAGATTATCAAAACGGTTTTGGATCTCAAGGCATTAGATGGGATTAAACATGCTAAGTCATATGATGATCGAATCCCATAAAGATCTAAGAGTTACATGTGATGTAATTGGTAAAGAGGTTACCTACCTAAATAACTTGATTTTAAGCGTCCTGCCAAAGCGGACTTAAATTTAAGCCAAATATGGATTTTAGCCCACTTATTATATTGAGGGTTGTTAATTCAGTGGGAGATTATTAATTAACTTTGCATATCTTTTAATTGTAGAATCATGTCGACTAGTAATACCGCTACATTATCACTGCGATCAGTCCTTGAGAAGGACAAACTAAATGGGCCAACTTTCTTGACTGGTTTAGAAACTTGAGAATTGTTCTCAAGCACGAAAGAAAGGGTTATAAAAAGAAATGCAATGGCAAAAGAAAGGGTAATGGCTCAATTGGTAAAACCAAAGAGTCAAACAAGCCCGAAACTAAGCCTACAGCCAAGAAGGCAAAGCCTTCGAAGGACGGGGCAGTTTGCTTCTTCTACAATGAACCTGGTCATTGGAAGAGGAACTGCAAACTCTACCTTGAAGATCTGAAAAAGAACAAGAAGGATGGCGGGACTATCTCTTCGAGCATTTATGTTATAGATATTCATTTTTCTACTTCCTCTACATAGGTATTAGATATTGCATGTGGTTCTCACATTTGCACAAATGTGCAAGGTCTCAAGGACAGTAGAAAATTGAAGAAGAGCGAAGTGGACCTATGAGTTGGAAACCGAGCAAGAGTTGTTGCTCTAGCTGTAGGCACTTATGAATTAGTTCTGCCCAGTGGGCTTTTGTTAATTTTGAACAATTGCTTTTATGTTCCTGCTTTGAGTAGCAACATTGTTTCTCTTTCTTATTTGGATAAGGAAGGTTTTACTTCCATTACTAGGAATGGTAAATGTTCTATTTATCATAATGACATTTTTTATACTGATGGTGATTTACATTTTGGTCATTATTTACTAAATTTAGAACATCCTAATAATGGACATATCTATAACGTGTCTACCAAAAGGATCAAGTCAAATGATTTGAATTCGACCTACCTATGGCATTGTCGTCTAGGACATATAAATGAGAAACGCATTTCAAAACTCCACCAAGATGGATTTCTTAACTCATTTGATTTTGAATCATTTGATACATGTGAGTCTTGTTTATTGGGAAGGATGACGAAGGCACCTTTTACTGGGCATAGTGAGAGGGCAACTGATTTATTGAGCCTTATACATACTGATGTGTGTGGACCAATGAATACATTTGCCAGAGGAGGTTATATGTACTTCATAGATGATTTTAGTAGATATGAGTATATCTATCTAATGAAACATAAGAATGAATATGTTGAAATGTTCAAAATATTCCAAAATGAAGTGCAAAACCAACTTGGCAAAATAATTAAAGCACTTCGATCTGATCGAGGTGGTGAATATTTGAGCCAAGAGTTCATTGACCATCTTAGGAGTTGTGGGATCATCTCACAACTAACTCCTCTAGGAACGCCACAATGGAATGGTGTTTCTGAGCGAAGGAATTGAACTCTATTAGATATGGTTCGATCTATGATGAGTCAAACAAATCTTCCGCCATCCTTTTGGGGCTATGCTCTAGAAACAGCTGCGTTTTACACTAAATCGAGTTCCATCAAAGGCAGTTGAAAAGACACCATATGAGATATGGACTGGGAAGAAACCTAGTTTGTCATTTCTTAAAATTTCAAGATGTGAGGTTTACGTTAAACAACAAGCCTCTGATAAATTATCATCCAGATCCTCAAAATGTCTTTTTGTGGGGTATCCCAAGGAAACTAAAGGATACTCTATCTATAATCCTACCGATCACAAAGTGTTGGTTATCTGGAATGGTGTCTTTCTAGAGAAAGAGTTTATCTCTAAAAGAACCACAGATGGAAAACACAGAAGACTCACAACAAGTTGATGAGCCTGCTCTAGTAACACAAGGCCCACGAAGGTCCGATAGGACACGGCAAAAGCCTCAGAGATATGTACTTCTAACTACTAGAAGTCGTGATATCTTCCTCATTGAGCAGAATGAGCCAACTACCCATTGAGAAGCCATAGTGGGATCAAACTCTGAAAGATGGCTAGATGCCATGAAGTCTAAAATGCATTCCATGTATGACAATAAGGTATGGACCTTAGTCGATCCACCTGAAGGTGTAAAAACTATTAGGTGCAAATGGGTTTTTAAGGAAAAAACTGACATGGATGGTAAAGTAAATATCTTCAAGGCACGGCTGGTTGCAAAAGGATTCACCCAAACTCATGGTGTGGACTATGATGAGACCTTTTCCCTAGTTGCAATGGCCAAATCAATCATAATCCTTCTTGCCATTGCATCATATTATGACTATAAGATATGGTAGATGAACGTCAAAACAGCCTTCCTTAACGGAAAGCTGCTTGAGGATGTGTACATGACACAACTTAAGGGTTTTGTGCATCCAGAGGACTCTGGTAAAGTTTGTAAGCTTTAAAGATCCATTTATGGATTGAAGCAAGCATCTCGGAGCTGGAATCATCGTTTTGATGAAGTAGTCAAAGAGTTTGGATTCATTCAAAACATAGATGAACCTTGTGCTTACAAGAAGGTTAGTGGAGCACAGTTGTATTTCTGGTGCTTTATGTAGATGACATCCTACTCATTAGGAATGACATCCTTAACTTGCAGAGTGTCAAGTCTTGGTTAGGAAAATCCTTCTTAATGAAAGATCTAGGCGAAACCACTTACATCCTTGGGATCAGGATCTATAGAGATAGATCCAAGAGGCTAATAGGCCTAAGTCAGAGAACATACATAGACAAGATATTGCATAGATTCAGTATGCAGGATTCTAAAACGGGTTACATGCCCATGTCTCATGGCATCCATCTCAGCAAGGATCTGTGTCCTAGTACACAAGATCAAAGAAACTGCATGAGTAAGATTCCATATGCCTCCGCCATTGGGTCTATCATGTACGTCATGTTATGTACTCGACCGGATGTCTCATTTGCCTTAAGTATGACCAGTAGATATCAACAAGATCCCGGTGAGGGTCATTGGACTGCTATCAAGAATATCCTAAAGTACTTAAAAAGGACTAAGGACTTATTCTTGGTATATGGGGGCTTGGAGGATGCGCTCTGTGCGACTGGTTACACAGATGCGAGTTTCCAAACTGACCAAGATGATCTAAGATCGCAGTCAGGATATAGCAGAGCACTGTAGATGATTCTGCAACAGAAGCTGAGTATATAGCAGCATCGGAAAGTTTGTTACTGAACTAGGGGTGGTTCCTACCATCTCAAATCCAATAGACCTGTTCTATGACAACAGCGAGGCTATTGCGCAGGCCAAGGAGCCTAGGTCACATCAAAGGACCAAGCATATACTCAAGCGCTTTCATCTTATCAGAGAAATCAATGATAGAGGTGACATAAAGATATGCAAAGTACCAGGAGAAGACAATGTTGTTGATCCTCTTACTAAGCCTCTTGCACAGACAATACATGAACATCATGTGAGGACAACAGGAATTAGGGAAATTAATGATTGTACCTAGTGAAAGTGGGAGTATTTTGTTGGAAAGGCTAATCATTGTACTTTAAACATTATTGTTTATTTAAAGTATTCTCTTTTAGTTATCATTCCATTTGCATGTTTATATTGATAACTGTATCCTTGGATATATCTTATAGATTATCCTAAAAGTCCCTGGTCGGTCATCTATGTGAGAGCGAAGATGAGATAAGATTAGTATGACTTTGATGAGGTATGGAGATATGAATCAAAGTCATGGGCACTTGTAAAAGTATAAAGTGCTGAACCGACCTGCTATAAGAAAGCTGCATGGATTTAGTCATAAGCTTATCTCATGTATAACCATGTCACAACGCCCTATGACCTAAGATCATCATGGATTCCTACATGATGAGTCACTGATTTTTGACCTAGTCAAAAGTTACCTTTGACCCGGTGATGATAAAGGCTTGGATCGGGATCAGTGGTTTTCATGCAGAGGAATGTGAGTGGTCAAGATGGAATTTGTCCCTCACATTTGTAGAGATATAATACTAGGCCCCTCGATGAGTGAGTCTAAGAAATATATGGTCATACTATGATGGAAAGGAGTTTCCATTTCAATTATTAGACTACTCAAGAATCGAGAAAGTAATGGTTAAGAACAGGAGGATGACCTTATCCATGCTTCATCCTTGACCAAATTATCGAGTGACAAAAAGGACGTGGCATGGTTGTATGATAGGTTGTATCAAATAATCGATCTTCATGTGAATTGGGTAGTCACAATGTCTTGCTAGAGGCCGCTTGCAACTTGTGGGCTAGTACAGTATTGGCCCACTGCCAATCTCATGTGAGCCTACAGGGTCACACACAAGAATAGCCTAACACGAGCTATAATGTCCAGATTCATTGAATCTAAAATATGTCTAAGATTTAATGAATACAACGTTTTATCTAGGGAGGGTATATATCTAATGATTGCACCTAGTGCAAGTGGGAGTCTGTTGGAAATTATGAAGATAAATAAATGATTTAATAGATATCATATCTCATATTTGATTTATCTTCATAAACCAAATCAATTGGCTTCTAATTTGCATTAAATAAATTGATTGGATTAAATCAATTAGACAGGTTTAATTTCCAATTCAATTTCAAAATTAATAAGATTGATTTTGAATATTTAATACGGCCCATTAGGGTTATAAATACCCTTAGCTTGTAAGTAATTTGATTACACACACAAGAGAATTCAAGAGCCATAAAAGAACCCTAGAAGAGAGACGTGAGACAAAAGCTTGAAGGCGCTTGCACGCTGCCATTCGTGTTGGAGTGTTGTTCGGTGTGGATATCGATAGAGGGAGTGGATTCATAGAGTCGGCTCCTAGAGATTAATAGATCAAGAAGGTGTTAGCCCACGAGTTCGCAAAGCACACACACGAGTTCGCATAGGTACGATTCTTAATAACTAACTTGATTTAAACGCTGTTGATAGATCCTCTTCTTGGGATTCGTAATTTATCGGATAAATTTTGATTTCGCTACATGTACGAATCCTAACATAAACTTCATTCAAATGCTTTTATTTAGGATTATGGGAATGTTAGCTGACCATACTAACCGCAAATGCAATGTCTAGTCTAGTATGGGAAAGAGATTGATTTTCCAACCATCCCTTGATAATTTCCCATGTCTACATCTTTCCTAAGGTCCCCTTCACTTATCTAGTCAACTCGTATAGCATGTCACTAGGCCTAGAACCTAGCATCCATGTGTTCCTTTAGTGGATGTACTTTCTATGAGAATTGCAGACCTCTCTTTTTGATCAAGCAACCTCCATTCCAAGAGAGTACTTCGTCTCTCCAATATCTTTAATCTGGAACTCTTGAGCAAGGGCTTTCTCGATTTGACTAATTTCTATCTTATCATCTCCTATAAGAACAATGTCATCAACATACACAGCTAGTATAGCTACCTCATCCTTATGATGCTTTAAGAATACGGTATGGTCAATTTGCCCTTGGGTATACCCTTGTCTCTAGTGTTGTAAAAACGTAGAAACGTCCATTTCTATGTTTTTTGGCTGAAAAACGAGTCAAGACGGAGGTAGGAACAAAATTTGGGTTGAAACGGTGCCATGTTAACTTGGTAAACCTGGTTAACTTGGAGAGTTTACCGAGTTGACTCAGTTACTTAAAAAAAAAGAAAGGGGAGGATGGAAGCTTCGACTTCTTCTTTGCTACCTCTTCCTTTGTCGCCAATGGCCCTCATCTTCCTCACTATTGCCGCTAGTGACCACCTTCACCGTGAGAAGAGGAGCTAATAAACGTGACTAGAGTTGGGGGGCGCCGCGGAAAATAAACCAGACCAAGAGACCCGACACCATCGAGAGGTTTAGTGCCACAAACTTGACCTGAGCTTCATGAAGGTGAGAACCGCCAGCAATGGAAGTGGAGAAGGAAGGTCTATGTGCGTAGGTCGAAACTCGAAGGTTTGCCACGGCACTGTGATATACTCTCTCTAATGTCGGGTCTACTAACTGAATGGAGAAAGGTAAGCTGCCCTATTTGGTCAAAATGCAGTGTTTAATGTAGGGACCTAAATGAAACTTTTAGAAAGTTTCATAGAGGGACTAAACTGAAAATTTTATAACTTGAGCCATAATCCAAATTAATCATTTTAATATGTACTATGATGACTTAGTTTGAACTTAATTATTTTCTTAAGTGTTTGGACTTAAATTTGTGATGACTTCAATGTATTGATGTGTTTTGATTTTATATGAGGGATATTATTTTTTTGTAGCACGTAATAAACTATTACATTTCGTTTATGTTTTATGATTTTACGTTTTTGCTCACTCTTTTCGTTTCTACGTAGACTCTACATCTTAACAACACTGCTTATCTCTTTAAGATTCAGGCGAGTCTATCAAACCATGCTCGTGGTGACTGTTTTTGTCCTTGGTGAGTCTACCAAAGATGCAAAGAGGCAAGTTGTTTTCAAGGTATAGAAGGTCATAACATTTTTGTAGTACTTGGTGTGGTGTTTTGTAGGATAGGGGCCGGCTTGGCATGCAATTTATCAGAAAAGTAGTAGTGAGGAAAGCATCATCTCAATGATATTTAAAAACATTGCTACTAAACAAGATAGTTCTAGTTGTGTCAAGGATGTGTTGGTCCTTTCGCTCAGCAATACCATTTTGTTGAGACAAGTGCTTTTGTGGACAATTTCATAGTCAGTAAGAAAGGTGGATAAGGCTAAATTAAAGTATTTAGTCCCATTATCAGTGTGTATGATTTGATTTTGGGTTTGCAACTAGGTTCAGATCATATTGTGGAAATTGATAAAAGTTTGGTACACCTTTGTTTTGTCTCTTTCAACAATTAGACCTAAGTTACAAGTTACACATGTATAGTCATCAATAAATGTGATCAATCAATTTGAGTGTGTTTAGTTTGGTTTGCAAGATGGTTCCCATAAATTGCTATAAATGGTGGAAAACGGTTTGGATGCTTTGTATGGGATTTTGAGAAAAGGGGTTCGATAATGTTTAGCTTTTTCACATGAATCACAATAAAAATTAGATGCATCTTTATTAGACCAAAGAGATGGAAACATTTAAGACATGTAATTGAAATTTGGATGACCTAAATGTTTGTGCCATGACTCCAATTCACTAATCCGAGGGAGAGACACTTTATTGCAAGACCTAATACTATGAGTGTCACTTTCATCAAGATATATAAAGGCCATCAAACTCTTTTGCACTCCCAATCGTTGTCCCTGTCAAGTGTCAACAACTCTTGAAAAAGACAGTATGAAGCAAAAAAGTTAGCATGGCATCTTTTATCACTTTCTAATTGACTCACTGATAAAATGTTATACTTCAAATTTGTAACATATAACACATACTGGAGAGTAAGCATAGCAAAAATTTTGATAGAGCCAATTTCAGTTACAACATATTTAGAGTCATCAACAATTCTTACTCTCAATCCCTTAGAATTAGGAGTGTAGGATGAAAATAAAGTCCTATTATTAGTCATATGATCCAAAGCACTTGAGCCAACAATCCAACAATTTCTTGTACATAATCCTTTAATCGCAGCTAGGGCTTTCAAGAAATTACATCTACTGACAACCATGGTAGTGGGCTGCTTTGTGTGCTGCAATGCCGTTAACATTTCCAGGATTTTGCTCAATTGATCACCTTAAGTAGATGAGTCGTCACTCTTGGAAACTTCAGCAGCATAGCCCTTTCCTCACCAATTATTTGGTTTCAAATCCGTAGGTTTTCCATGAAGGTCCTAGGATGTATCCTTGGTTTGTCCTTGCTTTTGACAATGGTCACAAAAGGGGCGACCCTCGAAGTTTCTAGTTTCTGTGGATTGAACAACAAGGGCCAAGGCTCTTTTCAAAAGAAGTTGGAACAATAGAAGAATTATTTTTAAGCAAAGATTTGCACATGCCCTCTTCATTTAAAAAAAAAGGAGTAGGTTTCACGAACAAAAGGTAAGTATATTTAGCTAAGAGCCCGTGCTCAAGAATCATCATAGATCAAATTAAGACCAACTAGCAACTCAGACTCTTTCTTCTTCTTTTTCCTTGTGATCTTTAGCAGCATCAGCACAACAATGATGGATCTTGTCCTTCAAGGCATCCAATTCCTAGCAAAGAGAAGATTTTTCAAGATAATAGTCATTAAGGGAGTTGTGGTCATCTTTCAGCTGCCACAGTTTTGCCTTAAAGTCAAATATGCTAGACATGTTCCTTGTGTCACCATAAGCCTCCCAAACTGCTGCAAAATTTCTTGGGCTGATGATGACATAGCATTGACTAGCCAAGAGGAGACTAAAGCATTCTTTCAGGAAATATTGAGCTCTAAAGAATGAAAGTTTGGTCACCGTCTTGAACTTGGGAGACAATCCACTTGCACTCCTTATTTATCATGAGGATTCCATAAATTCCTAAATTTGTTGTGGATTCCTCCGTATGGGCATGAGACGGCCACATACGCAGTTTGCGCTAACTTGAGCTCGGAAGAATGAAAGCTTCGTCACCGTCTTGAATTTGGGTGACAACCCATATGCACTCCTTATTTATCATAATCCTTATAGAATGCCTAAGTTTGTTGTGGGATTCCTCCGTAGGGGCATGATACGGCCACACAAGCGGTTTGTGCTTACTTAAGCTCGAAAGAATGAAAGTTTCGTCAGCATCTTGAATTTGGATGACAACCCACCTATACTCCTTATTTATGATGAGGGTTCTTGAGTGCCAAAAATTGTCATGAGATTAATCCGTTTGGGTCTTTTACAGCCACATACACGATTCAGGCTAACTTGAGCTCTAAAGAATGAACATTTCATCACCGTCTTGAATTTGGTGAGAAGCTATATATATTCGTTATTTATCATGAGCATTCCAGAATGCCTAAGTTTGTTGCGAGATTCCTCCATATGGGCATGATACGGCCACATGCGGTGTTTGTGCTAACTTGAGACTGAAAGAATGAAAGTTTCGTCGCCGTCTTCAATTTGGGTGACAATCCACTTCACTCCTTATTTATCCTGAGGATTCCAGAATGCTCAAATTTGTTGCAGGTTTCCTCCGTATGGGCATGATACAGCCACACATGCGGTTTGCGCTAACTTGAGCCCGAAAGAATGGAAGTTTCGTTACAACCCACATGCATTCCTTATTTATCATGAGGATTCCAAAATGCCAAAAATTGTCACGAGATTCATCTGTTTGGGTCCTTTACGACAAGATACATGATTCAGGAAAACTTGAGCTCCAAAGAGTGAAAGTTTGGTCACCGTCTTAAACTTGGGAGACAACCCACTTGTACTCCTTATTTATTATGAGAATTCCAAAAATTCCTAAAATTGTTGTGGGATTCCTCCGTGTGGGCATGAGACGGCCATATACGCAGTTTGCGCTAACTTAAGCCCGGAAGAATGAAAGGTTCATCACCGTCTTGAATTTGGGTGACAACCCACATGAACTCCTTATTTATCATGAGCATTACAGAATGCCTAAGTTTGTTGGGGATTCCTCCGTAGGGGCATGATACGGCCACACAAGCGGTTTGCGCTAACTTGAGCCAGAAAGAATGAAAGTTTCGTCACCGTCTTGAATTTGGGTTACAACCCACATGCACTTCTTATTTATCATGAGGATTTCAAAATGCCAAAAATTGTTGCCAGATTCATCCGTTTAGGTCCTTTACGGCCACATACGCAATTCAGAAAAACTTGAGCTTGAAAGAATGAAAGTTTTATCACCGTCTTGAATTTTAGTGAGAAGCTACATACACTCTTTATTTATCACGAGTATTCCAGAATGCTTAAGTTTGTTGCGGGATTCCTCCATATTGGGCATGAGACGGCCACATACATAGTTTGTGCTAACTTGAGCCCAGAAAAATGAAAGCTTCTTCACCGTCTTGAATTTAGGTGACAAGCCACATGCACTCCTTATTTATCATGAGCATTATAGAATGCCTAAGTTTGTTTTGGGATTCCTCCGTAGGGGCATGATACGGCCACACAAGCGATTTGCACTAACTTGAGCTCGATAGAATGAAAGTTTTGTTAGCGTCTTGAATTTGGATGACAACCCACGTGCACTCCTTATTTAGGATGAGGGTTCTGGAATGCCAAAAATTGTTGCGAGATTTATTCGTTTGGGTCTTTTACGGCCACATACGCGATTCGGGCTAACTGGAGCTCCAAATAATGAACGTTTCATCATCGTCTTGAATTTGGGTGAGAAGCAACATACACTTGTTATTTATCATGAGCATTCAGGAATGCCTAAGTTTGTTGCAGGATTCCTCCATATGGGCATGATACGGCCACATGCGGTGTTTGCGCTAACTTGAGATTGAAAGAATGAAAGTTTTGTCACCGTCTTGAATTTGGGTGCAACCCACATGCACTCCTTATTTATCACGAGCATTATAGAATGCCTAAGTTTGTTGCAGGATTCCTTCGTAGGGGCATGATACGGCCACACAAGCGGTTCGTGCTAACTTGAGCTCGATAGAATGAAAGTTTCGTCAGCGTCTTGAATTTGGATGACAACCCACTTGCACTCCTTATTTATGATAAGGGTTCCGGAATGCCAAAAATTGTTGTGAGATTCATTCGTTTGGGTCTTTTACGGCCACATATGCAATTCGGGCTAACTTGAACTCCAAAGAATGAACGTTTCATCACAGTCTTTAATTTGGGTGAGAAGCTACATACTAACCCAAATCTTCAATCATGGCAAAACAAACATACAAAGTAACATAGAGTATGCGAATAGGCAATTACCACCTAGCAATTTATCAGCAAACGATAATTTCCTCGGTGCTTTGAAAATTACTCTGGACACATGTTGAGCCTAAATAAAGAAAATATATCTCGTTTTAATCACTTATATAAATTCTCCTCTTTAATTCATGAAATTCACTCCTTTTCCAAAAATTCTAGGAATTATGTTCTGACTTCAAAAATTCATAATTAATTATACAAAAATTTGATTGACATGAATGCAAGAACCATCAAACCCTTAAGATGCCTAGTTTCTAGTAAAAATACTTTCAAGGATCATAAAAACTTGGGTCCTTTTTCTGTGTCAAATCTATGCTCGCTGGACAGAGAAGAAATCCAGTTTTCTTTGTTGTTTTCAAGAATTTATTTCTCCCTGTAGGAATCTCAAAAAGTTACAAAATCTCATATCGAATTGGAGCCCAAGATGTCTAATTTAAGCCTGTAAAATTTCAAGGCCATTAGACTTCATTAACTATTTTAAAACCATGTTATAAACACGATTGCCCAGAATTTCCAGAGTTGGCATATTCTTTGTTTTCTTTGCAAATTAGGATTTTGGAGTTCCAAATCATGTTTCCTACTTATACCCACACAAAATTTTATTCATAATTCATTGGCATCATTAGAAACATCAAAATCACACCACAACTCTATGTATATAGCCTTGCACGAAAATCACCCAAGAATCCAAACTATAGAGTCACAAGAGGCTAGTTCAATGACTCACTTGATCTTGGACTTGATTCAACTTGGATTGCTTCTTCGTGTGCCCTTTGATGGCGTCAGCCTTAAGCATAAAAGAACCATAAGAATGTTACCCAAAGGTACTTTTTAGAATATTCATGAGGATGAAGAAGATAGAAGGCTTGCTTAATCGAAATTTGCACCTACTTACCTTGATCTTCAATTTTGTATGCCTTTTTCTTCTACTTGGACTAAGAACTTTTCTGAACTCCCTCTTCCTTCCCTTGAATATGGGCAGATTGGTCCATTAATATACATCACGAATCATTTGAATTATCCAAGGTATGCTATTATCCAATGGTCCTTAGGTTGTACTAGGGTTTTAAGTTATTTCCTTTGCTTTTTCTCCTAGTTTTCTAGATTTTTCTTGATTGATTCTAGGGCTGCATGAAATTCTTGCTTGGAGGGCAATAATATTTGACTTTTGGTGCCCTTAATTTACTTGTACAATTGCTCATTACAAGTCAAACCTTGGTTCCCATGATGCCACTTATTACACCAAAATTTCTCCTTTGACTTTTGCTTTAAGCATGTGATTTTTGTGCATGGTTTCCCTTCTCTTTCCCCTTGGCTAGCCGAAATGGTCGTTCCTCATTCCCCATTTTTACTTTACTTCTATAGTAAATTTATGATCTACTTGTCTCTTTCTTATGATACCAAATTTCATGGCTAAAAAGGTGATGACATCAACTCTTTTTTCCTTCTTTCTCTTGCCTTGTTGGCCTCTTAATTTCCACTCATTCCATCTTTGCTCTCTTGGTAGGTAAATTTTATGTCCATTAATGGAACTAGGTGGCTTCATTAATAGAGCATAGGTGTACATACCTCAACATTACATGTGGACAAATTCAAAGGCAAAGTTCTGCATCAAGTTTTACTTATCCTCCTCTTATTCCTTGTTGGTCTAAATGCATGCCACACATATACGATTCATTTTTCTTGTAAGACTTGTTATCTCCCTTGCCTTACACTTAGTACAATTTATGTTCAAGTAATTGTGACTTGTAGTACATCCATTGACTTGCATTGTTGTCTCAATTTCTTGTTGGGATTCGTATGCGCAGTGGAAGAAATTTACCAAAAGAAAAATTTGAATCCCAATTACAGATCTATCAATTGTGTTTAATTCAAGTAGTCAAAATTGTACCTTTTGTATACGTCTTGTTCGATCATTGGGAGCCAACTGAACGAACCAGCTCTCTCTACCTATATTCACATGAACAGGACCCCAACACAGGCAGCATGTTAGCGCCTCACACGTTTTCTCTTTTTCTAGGGTTTCTCTTGCAGCTTTCTAATACATCTAATTGTCTTTCTTAGGGTTTTACAACCCTAAAGAGTTGTATTATATATTCAAAATTAATCTTAATTAATTTTGAAATTTGAATTGGATTAAAATAATATTAATTAAATTTGTCTAATAGATTTAATCTAATCTATCTCTTAATCCGAATTAAAAGCCAGCTAATTTAATTTATCTTCATAAATGAAATCTAAGATACGATATCTCTATTTGTTTTAGTTATTTAATTTATCAAATAAATTAAATACAAAAAAAAATACTACATAATAATATTAATATCTATATATAAATAATATATTTTATACTACATAATAATATATTTTATTATTATCTACATAATAATTTTATATATAATATCCATCCTCCCTATATTAAATGTTGTATTCATTAAATCTTAGACATATTTTAGATTTAATAAATCTGGACATTATAGCTCGTGTTGGTTATTCTTGTGTGCAACCCTGTAAGCCCATTTAAAATTGGTAGCAGGCCAACACTATACTAGCCCACAAGTCGCAAACGGCCTTTAGCAAGACATTACGACTACTCAATTCATATAAGGATCTATGATACAATGCAACCAATCACACAACCATGCCACATCCCTTTTGTAACGTGATAATTTGGTCACGGATGAAGCATGGATAGTGTCATCCTCCTATTCTTGACCATTACTTTCTCGAATACTAAGTAGTCTAACAATTGAAATGGAAATTCCTTTCTATCGTAGTATGGCCATACTTTTCTCAGACTTATTCATCGAGGAAGCCAGTAATATCTCTCTACAAATGTGAGGGACAAATCTCATCTTGATCATTCACATTCCTCTGCATGAAAACCACTAATCCGATTGAAGCCTTTTATCATCACATGGTCAAAGGTGACTTTTGACTAGATCAAAGATAGTGACTTTCATGTAGAAATCCATGATGATCTTAGGTCAAAGGGCATTGTGACATGGTTATACATGAGATAAGCTTATGACTTAATCCATGCAGCTTTCTCATAGTGGGTTGGTCTAGCACCTTATACTCTTACAAATGCCTAAGACTTTGATTTGTATCTCCATACCTTATCAAAGTCATACTAGTCTTATTTCATTTTCGCTCCCGCATAGATGATCGACTAGGAACATTTAGGACAATTTTTATGATATATCCAAGGATACAGTCATCATAATAAACATGAAAATGATATGATAACAAAATTGGAGAAATACTTTAAATAACAATAATGTTTAAAGTATAATGATTGGCCCCTATGGCATAATTTTCAATATTTCTTGCCTTTTCTTCTTAACTTGGACAAAATAGGGGAATAAAATTGAGTTCCCTAAAGGCTCATTTTCATGTGTCAAATTGTCTTGGTTTTCCCTTGAAGACTTGGAAAGTTTCTAGCCACTCACAAGAAACTTCATCCTTGAGGCTCTTTGACTTACATATGCTTATATGACTTAAGCTTTTATGTCTCTTTAACTCTTGATCAATAAGCCATATGATGTCATCTTGATGATGTAACCTTAGTTGGCATTGACCTTAAGTCAAAGTTCATTTATCATTTATTTTCTTTGACTTCTAATTATCTTTTTTATATAAAAGTCTTCTTGTCTTCCTATCATGACAAGTGACATTTTTGGCTAATCATTAACTTTTCCCAAAAAGGCAGGAAATCCCTATTGGTCCAAGAAATGCCATATACATACTTACACCGACACATCTTACTCTACCAATAGTGCCATACCTTATAACGTAGTTGGGTGGTATTTTTTACTAACCCAATAGCATTATATAGGCATTCTGTACACTTACACACTAGCATTTTGATATTATACCTTACGCATACTAGGTCCGCCAACTAGTATGGCCAAATGACTTAGTCTTTGCAAGCTATTTTATCTCTTGATATTCTAAGGATCTTCCCAAATTGAGTTTAGTCGTCTGCTTGATACAAGTTTATCCTTAAGTCTCTAGGCCTAAAATTCAGGATATTACACTTTATAATGAGCCTATCCCTCCTGAGCATATGAAGGTAAAAATAAACACGAATATCAACCCTAGTTATCACCACCTTGTGCCTACTAAAGACATAGATACAGTTGGTGGGGCTACTGGCAACTTCATTGCATAGTCTCATTGTCTACTTAGATTATAAAAGCCCCCACTAAAAAGAAGTTGGCCGCTCAAATGAAGCTAGCCACCAAGTCCAAGTTCCCTAATCATTCCAAGCCCCCAATCTATCCAAGCATCCCTCTTAATCCAAGAAGAAGAAGAATCCCAAACCCAATGATCAATATGGGAAGATGTCTTCCTCATAGAATAAGACTGTTGGTCAACCTGGTTGGAAGTCCCTCTGGGAGTTCACTGACAAGTACTTTGCTTTAGACCTGTGTCTATTAATCATATTTGAGAAAGAGCTCTTCGACCTTCCAGACCCAAAGAGCTTGTTTCTAAGATCCTAAACAAGAATATGGCAAGTTCAATGTCTGTCAACTTTTTTATAAGGTATTTCTTCAACTGTGATTGAATAGTTGATTGCTTAAGACTTATGATTACATTTTGATATGTTGGTTTTGACATTTCATGCATTGTACCATAATTACCTCATCCCTCGCTGCCTCCTGAATAAGATCAAGTTCATCTACCCAAACCTAATGAATAACTAGGGTGACCACATAAAGGAAGATGTCAAGCAATAACACGCGAGGTTTCTCGAGGATGAACTCTTTAAGAGGTCTCCAGATAGAAGTGACACTTACTTTTTGGTGCCTTACGTTCAAGGGTAGGAACATCATTTAACTCTTCTTAAATTATTTTTTATCTATTTTGTAATTGTCCTGATGGTGTGATATGATCTATTATTGTACTTAAGAAATACTGGGTGCTCATAGTTGTAAATCCAATGCACAAAAGGATTTGGTACTATGACTCTATGAGCGGGGTTCCACACACGAGACCATACTTGTAGGAGACTTTTAATCATCAAGTTGTTCATTCAAAATCTCTTATAATTCAATTCATCTTGCATATATAATTTTATTTTGCATCTCCTGAGAGTGATATACACTTACTACACTCAAAATGGTCTCGAATGCATCAAGAACAAGCTCATTAATGACACCTGCAGATACTTCTTCCAATGGCTATGTCTATTATTCACTAATATGAATATGTATGTGTTTATATGTGTGTGTGTAGTGCTTCTTCAATTTATTAATATTATAATCATTAGTAATTAAATGAATAAATAAATCAAATAAAGATGAAAGAAAAATAATAAATAGAATGTGATATCCGTGTGTGTGTGTGTGTGTAACAAATATCCAAGAATGCATCATCCAGTCATAGATCTTATTAGAATAAGGATATATGATAGAGAAAAATATAAAAAGGAGCTTAAAAAGAAACTAGAAATATTATCGAGAGTATGACTATACCATTATATTATGTTTTGATAAAATTTAATTATGAAAATATAGAGTTAGAAAATATCATGCTTTAATAGGTGTGTGTACACACACATACACACATAAACGCCTAACAATTGTCTAATATCTATCAACTGTTCAATAATTACGTTATTCTGCTTAATGATGATTTTATCTCCTGTTTGAGTGGGTTCACCAATTTCAGTCTTATCTTTAGCAAAGCCTATATTAGGGCTAGCGAACTTGGATCCTACCTTTTCAACTATTTTCCTATAGTTGATACCATGATCAAACATTTAAGCTGTTCTTGAAAAGGCTAGAATAGTAAAACAAACTCTATTTCTTGCATGTTTTCTATGATGAGCCTTTCTATATCCTGTAAGGCTTTATCTTGCATTTCGGTTGCTCCTCTAAAGGGATTATATCCTATTATTAACTGCCTGATCAGCCGAAATGACTAATCTATTATATTATGTAGGGTAAGTATGAACCCAGTTTAAATAATAATATTTAGTTGTTTCTCCAAAGAGATTTTCTATATGAAGGACATTATCACCCACAGTTCTCAAAATATTGATACAATCAAGGTATATTATATGCTCAATTCGTTTGTATATACATTCGGTCATCTATGTATTACAATATTTAACTTCCATCTTGTTTCCTTTTGAGCAAAGTATTTTGATCCCTCTTGCATGATGTTTAGCAACTCACAAATGGAAAAAGTTTCTGAAGAGTTGACAACATCTGTGTAACATTAGTGGGAGAGAAAGTACATATAGAATGACTGTAAATTTCTAGATACTGATAATTTGTTTGTTTTAAACTTTTGGTTTTATAACGTATATATGTACATGAATGACTATAAATATATTTTGATTTAATTTGTTGTATTATTCTGTATATGAATGAATGTAAATATATATTGTGATTCCTTTTGTACAAATGCATACGTAGGAGGGTATCAAAAGCATAAACCAACCCCCCCCCCAAACAAAGTTTTTTGAACAAATGTAGCTTCAATAAATCACCTTTGTTATCTAACAACCGTTATTTATGTCAACTATATATAATAGTTGTTAAACTAGAACCATTATGCATGATACTATAAATCACCGTTGTTATCTAACAATTGTTATTTATGTTGACTATATATAGTGATTGTTAAAACAAAACCGTAATGTGCTTATTAATTATTATCACAGCAATAGGCATATCAGAGCCTCGTCAAGCCTCAATAAGTAACGAATGTTTTATTATAACTGTTATAATAGATGTGAAATAAATTACGGTTCGAAAGAGTAATTTATTTGTACCAATATTTTAAAGCACCCACATATATGACGGTTCGGAATCGTAATGTATGATGGATAATAACCGTCATATATTACGATCTCTGTAGTAGTGTATATCGCCTAATCATGACGGATGGAGGTGTCGACCATCCCCTTTGGCTAGAGATTGTTGAGATACGGAGTCTAGTCTACTCCGACTCGGACATAACTCTAATATATGCACCACGTATTGCCATCCAATGTGCAGATTTGCTTGCGAAAGACGCCCAAAACCTAACAGCAGATATGATTATTATGCTAAATCCTCCCCCTAAGTGTTATACATGGTTGAGGGCGGAGTTGATGCTGTAGGTTCTTGTTTGTTTTGTTTACTACTCTCAAAATATGATCTTGCCATATCAATGTAAAAAAAAAAAAAAAAAAAAATCTTTCATGATGTAAAAATATTATATCAAGATATTAAATTTTAAAATTGTTTTGTTAGAATTGAATTGTAAATTCACTATTTAAATTCATTAAATCAATTTTTTTTTAATTAAAGAGACTGACAATGCTAAAATTATAGACTAAAAATAGACTAAATTCTTTTGGGAAAATTCTTGAAAAAGAACTTTAAAAATGCTAAAGTACAAAAAGATGTTTTGAATATTCATAATACTATAGAGATGTGAGGGCCTAATTTGTCCCTTTCAAAATTACATGGAAATGACATAAATGTCCCTTTGAGTTTAAAAAATTGTGCTCCCATTTTTTACAAGTGTTTAACAAGTTTAGGTAAGGTTTTAACAAGTTTTAATAAGATTTTCACAAATTCTAATTCAAAAATCAGCATTTGCTACAATGGTAAGATATTGATTCTCACTTTTGATAAGAATTTCACAAGTTCCGATAAGATTATAATAAATTCTAATAATATTTTTACAAATTTCAGTTCAAAATTTACCACTTTCTACAATAGCAATGTATTGCTTCTCACTGTTGATAAGAGTTTTACCATTTCAAATAAGGTTTTAATAAAACTTTATCGAAAGTGAGAATCAATACCTAGCTTTTGTAGTAAGTGGTGATTTTTAAATTCGAATTTGTAAAAATCTTATCTGAACTTGGTTAAGTAGCATATTTGTTTTGGAAGTTTTCGTTGAGGAGCAATATTGCCTTGAAAGTTTTTATTGTCTCAATATTGTCCCAGAAGTTTCAAAACGTAACAATGATACTTATTTACGTTAAAAAGTCAACGATTAACATCAATTTGTTAACCGTTAACGTTAATTTTTTTAACAGAATAAGGCAATATTACTACGTTTTGAAATTTCTAGGGTAACATTGAGACAAAAAAAAAAAACCCCTTCAAGCAATGTTACTCCTAGTCTATACTTCTAAGACGGATTTGCTACTTAACCATATCTAAACTGGTAGGGACATTTTAATCATTTCTATTTAATTCTGAAAATGATACATCAGACCCTCACACTAATACCTACCTCTCTAGTATTATAAATATTAAAACCACGTTTTTGTTGTTTAGCAATTTTTGAAGTTTTTTTCAGAGACTTTTCTAGTTTTTTTTCCTAACAAAAATATATTGGTAACTAACTTGGTAGAGAGGACTATAAAAGAAAATAACACTATAAATTAAAAATAAAAAACACGAGGCCTTCCAATTAACCATCACCGTGGGAGTTGGAGAGTTGCCCATCGGGAAGTGGCTTCCATCCACTTCCATTCCCATCCTCTTCTTCATCTCAACTGTTAGATCGAAATATCAACGATTCAGATTTTGTCTTTTATAAAAATATTATTTTTTATTTTATTAATATTTTATGGGATAAGTAGCAAAAATACACATGCTTTACCCCCGGAAGCACCCAACACCACGTGCTTTTTTTTGGACTAAAAATACAGATGTGGTTATGTTTTAGGAGCGCTCAGCACCACAGCCGTTAGTTGACCGTTAACCATGTAAAATTACCATTTTGCCTTTAGTTTAAAATAATTAAAAAAAACAACAAAAATACCCCACCCCACCCTTCCCCCTCCGGTGGGCCCCATCGCCGGCACCCCCCCGGCAGCCACTCACCGCCGGCGACTGGCCGACGACGACTTTTTTTTTAAAAATTTTTAAAACTACTTTTTTCAAAAAAAAAACTAAGGGGAGGCCGGCCTCCCCACTGTTGCCCACCCTACAACCGCCCACCCCACACCGGTGACCTACCGCCACCGCCCCACTGCCAGTGACCACATCCGACGACTTTTTTCTTTAATTATTTGGGTAAAGGTGCAATTTTACACATAACCTTTACTCCGAGGAGCGCCCAACACCATAACCTTTTTTTGGGAGCAAAAATACACATAACGTTACATCTTGAGAGCGTTCAGCACCACGGGCCGTTAGTCCACCGACGTTGACCGTTAAGTCTGACGGAAATGAACAGTAACTCCGCTGAAATTACTATTTTGCCCTTAGTTTTAAATAATTTTTTTTAAAAAATACTAAAATAACTCCTCCCCGCTAGTGGGCCCCACCACCGGCCATACCGCCGGCGGCGGCTGCCCTCCCCATCGCCGACGACCGGCGGGCACCTCCGGTGACTTTTTTAAAAATATTTTTTTAAAAAACAAAAAACTAAAATCTTACCTTTCGGCCAGCCTGTAGCAGCGAGACTCAGCGATAATCACGCAAGGAAGGCAAACACACAAGAAGAACTATACTCCTCGAGCCACTCACCAACGGACCTCTGGAACTTTCCTCATTGGACTGTTGCCCTTGAAACTGGACCTGCAATATATATTACAGTTACTGCCTTCATTTCCAATTCATCTTCTTTCACCTCACCTCACCGAAACAGAAAGAAGAGAGAGAGTTGAGAGCTTCAGTGAGAGCCGAGTGAGAAGAAGAAGAAGAGAGAAAGTGAGAGAGAGGGAGAGAAACAAACTGAAGTTTTTCTCTAGCGTCGGAAACGGGGAAATCAGCAACCATTCATCATCGTATTAGCTTGGAAAACGAAGGTAATCCATTGTCTTTCCCTTCCTTTTAATTCCATCAACTTTCTGTCGAGTATAAGCCATAGTAGGAAGCTAAATGAATCTAAAATGAGCCTAGCTGAAAACTGAGCAGCAATACAGGGGGGATGTGCGTCGGACTCTAGGTAGTTTTGCAAATCCATTTTTCCTTCTTTTTCTTGCTGTCATAATAACACTGAAGAGTGGTTTGTTGCTACATGTTGTGTGTCTAAGCTTCGTAAATATATATTGGTCTGTGTGTGTAAGCCTTATGGTTATTGCATCAGATTTTACAAAGTGAATATATATATATATATATATATATATATATATATTGCTGAGGAGGTTGCATGCACTTCGTCAATTTTTTTCAGTTGCAAATTGCTTTATTTGTGTGTGTAGTTATGTATACAACACAAAAAAAAAAAAAAAAAAAACAGAGAGGAATGTTGATTTATATAATAACGTATGCATGCGTTTAGGGGAGGGCTGAGTCTTTGTGTCTCTGTATCAATATATATTGCCTCAGGGAGAGAGAAAAACGTGCATCTGTTGCTTCCTGTGTGTTTAGATATAGGCTCTTTCCATTGAGAATATAAGCTTTGCGAGAATTCATAAATATGTATATAAAGTTCTGGGCGTGCAGTTTATACTATCTGTGTGTGTGTTGGAATATATATATATATAAATTATTTTTTAAAAAAAAGCCACCGGAGGAGGTCGCCGGCGGTGGCTGCCGGTGGTGGGGGGAGGGCGGCTGCCCCCGGTGCGGTGGTCGGTGGTGGGGTCCACCGGGGAGGAGTTATTTTAGTGTTTTTTTTTTTAAAAAAATTATTTAAAACTAGGGGTAAAATAATAATTTTAGCGGAGTTACTGTTAATTTCCGTCAGACTTAACGGTCAACGTCGTTTGACTAATGACCCGTGGTGCTGGACGCTCCCAAGACGTAACGTTATATGTGCTTTGCTCCCAAAAAAAGGTTATGGTGCTGGGCGTTCCTCGGGGTAAAGGTTATGTGTAAAATTGCACCTTTACCCTAAATATTTTTTTAAAAAAAAAAACTAAGGGGAGGCCGGCCTCCCTACCACCGGTCACCCCACACCGGCGACCTATCTTCGCTGCCCCACCGCCGACAACAACCTCCAGCAATTTTTTTTAAATATTTTTTTTTTAAAAACTACCGACCTCCCTTTAGTTTTCTTTTTAATTTTTTTTTTTAAAAAGTCACCGGAGGTGGGGCGGCAGTTGTAGGTCGCCGGCGTGGGGTGGGCGGCGATAGGCTGGGCGGCGGTGGGGAGGCCAGCCTCCCCTTAATTTTTTTTAAAAAAGTAATTTTAAAAATTTTTTTAAAAAAAAGTCGTCGAGGGCCGAAGGTGGTTGCCGGCCGCCTGGGGGGCGGCAGCGGTGGGGCCCACCGGGGTGGGGTATTTTTGTTGTTTTTTTAAAAAATTATTTTAAACTAAGGTCAAAATGGTAATTTTATATGGTTAACGATTAACTAATGGTCAACTAACGGCTATGGTACTGGGCGCTCCTAAAACGTAACCACATTTGTATTTTTGGTCCAAAAAAAAGTATATGGTGTTGGGCGCTCTCAGGGGTAAAGCACATGTGTATTTTTGCTACTTAACTCATATTTTATTAATATTTTTTAAAAAATAAAATCTAAACCGTTCATATTTCAATACAACGGTTAAGGTGAAAAAGATGATGGAAGAAGATGAGAAGGGAAAAATCCTAATCGATAGGAGCAGTGGAAGTGCATGGTTCCAGGTTGAGGGTTTTGCTAAAACCTCATCACTGTCTTCTTCTTCGAATCTCTCTTTAATTTCAAAATGAATGCACTGCGCCGAGCATTACGAGTGCTGGCTTCTTCGACCGTTGCGACAGAGCGGCTTATTGCACATCCCTCAACCTACATTCGTCAGTCCTATGACACGGCCGCCGCCACCCGGTGGAAATCCAAACGCGTCGAGGAACCTTCGCCACCTTCAAAAGACGAAGCCGTCTGTGAAAGACAGAGGGCCACCGTGATTCCCTATCAGCCCAAGGCTGCCAATTTCGTCAACCTCATTGATCAAGTTCACATGCCCGTTCAGTTTCAAACTTCTCCCGATGGCAAAACTTGGGCTACCACCGTTGTTATCCGGGAACTCACTCCTGATTCTTCCCATCTTTGGTAGGAAAACTTTTGCTTTCATGCCCTTCTCGATTGCATATGATTTTTTTTATTCTTGTGTAGTTTCTATGGCTGTTTTATTAATATTTCAAGACATACTGTCCATATTGTTAGTTGAACCACTACCTTTCATTATGTAAAACTCATTATTTACTCAGTAAATGTATATGCCGCGCATTGGTGAACATACTATTGGTTCATAAGTCATTTGTATTTATTGACAGGTAGCTCTAGGTGATGCAGTGTTCTATTAAATTATTCGCACAAGTGGAAGCTATCCAAAAATTGATAGATGTGGTAGATTATACCAGATGAAATAAATTCCAAGTTTCATAAGAGTGAGGGTATTTCTTGCTTTTTAATAATACCTAAAGTTGATTAATAGGGAAATGACTTAGAGAAAGTGCGTGTGCTAATATTTGTTTCCTACTTGCTCTTCATTTGATACGTTCTTATAGTTTTAGGAATAGTCAGATTCATCCTCTAAAACCAACTTGATATTGGACATTCATTTATATGAAACTCAAATTCTTCAATGTGTCTGAAGATTAAGTTGTCCAAAGGCCAACATGATAGTTTGTTCTTATATTAGGAGATACATGAAGTTATATCTTATTGCAAGTCATATAACTGACGTCTACATTTATTTTCTTCTTTTATCTGAAAATTGGTATGATTGTCTTCTTCTTCTTTTTTTTTTTGGGGTACTCACTACATCAATTTGGTCTTGGCAATGTTGAAACATGGTCATTAGGATGGTCTTTAGTTCCATCTCCTATTAAATTCATATCCATTTCCTTTCTCATTATGTAAGTATTCCAGTTAAATTTGAGGGTAATTTGACATGATACATTGTTCTTATATTAGGAGCTACATGAAGTTATATCTTATTGCAAGTCATATAACTGACATCTAAATTTATTTTCTTCTTTAATCTGAAAATTGTGATTTTTTTTTTTGTACTCACTAGATCAGTTTGGTCTAGGAAATATTGAAATATGATCATTAGGATGATCTTTAGTTCCATCTACTATTGAGTTCATATCCTTTTCCTTTCCCAATATATTAGGATTCCAGTTAAATTTGAGGGTGATTTGGCTCATGTTGCTGCTTGTCATCTGAAAGAAAATGACTACATACATATTGCTGGAGAGTTCAGTGCAAGTTCATCTTATTCAAATCGAAGTAAAGGCCATAGCAATATTCAGGTATGTTCCAATTGGAATCCTTAGATTCACATGCATTGTTGGATGCCATAATTAATTGTGGCCATGGTAGATGCATTGTGTTGTGCTTATTTTTTTTTCATTGTTTATAATAGAATAAATTTTAATTTTATAATTTTGAAGTTATTTGGGTCGTCAGAATTTGAGTTGAACCCATATTTGTTTGCCAATGAAGATGGCAAGAATGTTACCATTTGCTCAATATGTTTATCTCATGCATTTGGACCTTACTACTCATGCACGAAAGTGGTTAGATTGAATATATATGGCTTACAACTTTGGTTTAATCATATTAGGTTTTGGTACAAAGCCTCAACTTTGTTTGGATATCCTTTAGTGGAGGAAATATCTGCAGCTTCAAAGCAACAGGGAATCTCAGATTCATCTGGTAATACCTTGCTGCTGGTTAATTTTTCTTTATTTTGGTGGTGAAAATTCAGAATTAGATGAAAATAATAAGAATATACTAGTAGTTTTATGAAGTTTTAAAAACTTTGTCATACATTTAACTACCTAGCATGTATATTATGCTTATTCAGAGTGGGTAGGCTTCAGGAAATTTTCAAAAACTTGTTTTAGTCAAATTTAATTCTACAGGAAAGCTTAGTTGAGAAGCTTCATTGTAATTTGAAACTGGTTCAGATAATAAAGTGTTGAAATCTTAGTGTATTATATTTGACATTTGTTTCAAGTTGATCGTTCATAATCTTATCATATGAAAGGCTATATATGTTTTATAAATCAATGCAAGGAGCTGTGGTTTATTGGGACCTTGCTGTCGAAGGGATGTTTCTTCCTGGTGCAAGTGGCAGAATCTATTTTGATTATATTTGAAGGTGGCCTGGTCTGGTCTTGTTTCTACTGCTTGTTTGCAAATAGTCAATAACAAGTGATGGAGGATAGTTGTCATGAGATCACTGAGCACTGATATTGTATTCTATTACCTAAATGTTGATGAGCAAGAAATCTGTTATGTGCAGAAAGCTAACAGCCAGAAGAACTATTCTTTAGGGCCATTTTGTAATGTAAAGAAGGTATAGAATTAGAATGGGGACTGAAGACACCAGTTAGAAATGCCAAGAGAACAAGGAGGAATGTGGAAGAGGCTGATGTATTTTCTAAGCGCTGAATATTTGATATATTTAATACTGTAGCATGGGTTGTTAGAATTGAATGTATGTGTACTAGTCTTAACATTACTGTATAATGTATGATATTATAGGCAAGACAGTCGGATAAGATAGCATATATATGTTACAGTTAATAAAGGTTATTTTCTTATGTTGAGGAATCATGCTTTTATGGATGCTCGTGGCAATTGCAAAGGCCCTTTCTTCTCTGAAGATTAGTTTTCGGATGTCTATTCTCACATATAGTAGTGATTGAGGTCCATCACAGAGTGAATTCTCCACCATAACAATATCTCATCATCTTTTACTTTACTATTCCAACTTCTCTGTCTAATATCAGGAAAACCCAAGTCTATATAATTTTGTGATGGCATTAAAATAACATGGCTATTTTTTGGTCTGTCTAAGTTTGCAACACCATCATTTGCTTTTCCATTGTTTGTGCTGTTCTGCTGCTTGGCAATAAAAACGAACTTCAAAGTTTTTGACATTACTTGAGTTTATCTTAGCAAGTGATAAGCTTGGCACACTGATTGATCTAATTTTTTTTTATCTTATTTCTATTTACAGACAGCATAAAGAAGAATTCAGACGGTACAAAGAAGAACTCAGACTCTTTGTTGGATTCTTGGAGAAACCTTCTAAGAGATCCTAAGCAATGGTGGGATTGCCGTGAAAGTAAGCGCAATGGATTGGTAATGATTGATGACCTTCGACTTGGTATTTTTCTCTGACTGATATGTTCTGGGAAACATCATTTTTTTTAAAATATATATAATAGGTAAAATTTAGGTACCCTGATTTCAAGCACAAGGATGGGAATCTTGCACTCTGGCTTGACAGTGCCCCAAAGTGGGTTCTTTCTGAACTTGAAGGATTGGAATTTGATGCTTTGATTCTGAAATCCAAGCAAGCAAATGAACAGAGTGATTCGAATATGAGATCCAAACAAGCAGAGGAACAGAGTGGTTCGAATCTGAAATCCCTACAAGCAAAGGAAAGGAAAGGTCTGTATGAATACATTTCTTGTTCACATGACTGGATCTTCCAAATTCTGATGCATCCTAAGCACAATTGGCTTGGGTAAAGTTAATTTAAAATATTCTTATAGTTTCTGCTGCTTGAGTTTGTATCTAGATTGAAAAGAATCTGCTTTTTAATTTTGTGTACCCTTGTTATGCTCTCCATATTATGGTTGCTGAAACACTTAAAGATCTTTGGCACTTTAATTTCCTTATGTTCATTTTTTTCATTTGCTTGTTATATATGAATCTCAGGATTTCTCATTTCCTATTACAGTCCCCTCCTTTGCCCAAAAAGCATGTGATATGGAACGGAAAATAATCCAAATATCAATATCAATGTACAAAACTTAATGGATAGCAAAACACTATATTCACTAGACATGGGTATTGTAACATGTTCTTATTCTATTTAATGCCATTCTAAGTGCCTGTTTGGAAGTTCCCCAAAATCTAGGTTTTGCGCAAGTTATGATAAAACTCCCCTCACATACTTACCTCATACTACGCAAAACTTAGGTTTTGGAAGGTTTCCAAACACTACCTAAGACAATTTTGTTTTTTTTCTCTATGTGATTTAAAATAACCGTAATTCTACTTGGAATAGTAACTAAAAGCCTGCGTAATTTTAGGATAAGCTCAAGATATTTTAATTCAAGACAAGAAATAAGTACTAATCTTACAATGGGATTAGATGTCGCAAGAACCAAATGACAGTTCAAAATTAGAAATTACTATAAATAAACTGCATATCTCCAAAGACAAACTCTGATTTTCATATTATAAAGACATTATGAATATGTGATTCTCATTATTACTATTCGTTCATGCTACATCAATACGTTTCGAAGTTTCCTACTTCCACTTAGTATAGATGATGCAAGTTGGAAGGACGTGGTAGAAAATCCAGATAAATGGTGGGATAATAGATTGAACAAGGTAACCTCGGTTTCTCAGTTTTTTTTTCCTTGTTTCTTTTTGCTGAAAATTTGCATGTGGTTGTTACATTGGAGAAGACTTGTAGTATTTAATACTTGAGTTTATGTGTTGGATTTTTGTTTATTTTGTTCCTTTTGATTATCAGAAAAGTGAAAGATCTCCTGATTTCAAGCACAAAGAAACCAGTGAAGCCTTGTGGCTTAACAGTTCCCCAATTTGGATATCACAAAAGTTGCCACCACTAGAGGGGAGACAAGTAGAACCTAACTCCAAACAAGACCTGGTTTCATGAACTGACGGCACATGATCAAGTCTTTTCACCATGCTCATGTTTGATGTTCCTCTGTTGCTAGCATTCCTTTTTCCCCTTCATGACATCTTTGCAGTCTGATTTTATCTCACTCTCCAAATCTTCTGATATGCTGATTTTTTTTCGGAATTGGTATGTTCATGAATGGATGTAGAGATTGTTTCTCAAGAGCAGATATGACGATTATTAGGAATTGTGACAATGGTGGTCCTACTGCACTTTTTGATGATATGATGGGCAAATGAGTTCTATTATGTGATCTTGACAATTCCGAAGAGAAATAGTGATCAAAGTTCAAGTCTGTAGTCTTTATGACCCCCAAATGTGAACAATTTGTACAAGGTTCTATGATTGAACCATTTTTTAGATGATCATACTGGCGTAAAGGCCAAGTTGTCTAGGACCTTGAAATTCATGTGTCATGTATTAAAATATTATAGATGTATAGTAATAGTTAATGATAGATTAGTTTTTTTTTTTTTTTTTTTTAAAGTAGCAAATCCGCCCTGGAAGTATACGTCGAAGAGCAATGTTGTCCTGAAAGTTTTTTCAAGTTCAATTTTGCCCTGAAAGTCTAAAAATGTAGCAATATTGCCCATTTCTGTTAAAAAGTTAACGTTGACCATTAAAAAATTGACGTTGACAGGTAACTTTTTAATGGAAAAGGGTAATATTACTACTTCTTTAAACTTCGAGGACAACATTACTACTTCTTTAGACTTTAAGGGCAACATTGAGCAGAAAAAAAACTTCTAGAGCAACATTGCTCTCGGACGTGTACTTTCGGGGCGGATTTGCTATTTAACCAAAAAAAAATGTAGCGTACTTTTAAATTATTTATTGAAAGAAAAATTAATTCATTATTTTTTATAACTTTAGTTGATTTTTAATTAGTCTCTAATTTTTCTTTTTATTGGTTCATTATTTTAATTAGGGTTGATGTTGATGTTGATTAACATAAATTGTCACAGAATACAAAATAAAAGGTTTTTTTAAAAATAAAGCAATGATATAAAATTTGTTTATTCTCAATATAAAATAAATTATGTTCATAATTGTCTTTATCCATTTATATATAACATGTAATTTGGTTGATTTTAAATTTATTTAAATCTGTGACAATTAATTCATGTGCATGCTGAATGAGATTGTTATGAATTACTGATTTTTCTCTTTTCAACTAGTAAATTGAATGTAGGGATCCTTTTTTATAACTAAGGAAACTATTACGAACTAATAAAAAGAAAAATACTATAGGAATCTGATTAAAAATCAAGTGAAAAAATAAGCACTTGCATATTAATTTAAATTATGCTATAGTTTCAATTTATGTGTGACTCTAGATTTTAATGCAATCAAGTGTGACAAACATTTCTAAAGAGACTTGTTCAATTGAAAATAAAGTGGTTAGATTGAGAGTTTACATTTATAGAGCGAATATTGTTCCGAAACCAAGTTCATAAATCAAAGGAATGTACGTATTTGCTGTTTTTATCAGATGATGATGAGGAGAAAGCTGGAAGAAACTTGGAAACCAAACTCTGAATAAGGCATTGACTGGAGTTTGGATACTTAGTGTTACGGACTAGCGAAATGGGCTTGATAAAGAAAGGTCTAACGAGAGCCAAGCAGTAGAAATGACCCAACAGCGGAGCCTATACAAGTTAGATACACTCCTACAAACACATACACCACGATGCATGAAGCAGATAGTGGAGTAGGCATGACTCGAGGGAACAGGCGCACTACTGATCTTCAGGCAGAGTGGACCACGACCCCAGGTAATCCCCATATAAAGAGGAGACTACCCACCAAGTACACAGATTGTTCGTCTATTCTACATTCAGTTCCACTGTGCACACACCCCACACCCTTATTGGTATTGGTGTGACGCAGTGATCTACAGACGTTCAGATAAATCACTCTCATTAACAATGCTGATTCCCTGTATTGATCCGATGTTGGCTAATCCATTGAGATTAGGCATTTGCGTACGTATACCAAGGCACTTTGAGATTAGATATTTGTGTTTGTATACTAGAACATTGGCGCCGTCCGTGGGGAGCCTTACATTATGATTCCCAAAGTAAAATTGCTAAGAATGGCAAATACCAGAAGCCGAAGTTAGATGTCTCGCTAGGATCAACCAAGGCAACCGCCACCGTTGAACCTCGAACCTATGCAGTATGAGGACTCAGTACTACTAGACTACGATCAGGTTCTGGTTGAGACAGAAGATGAACTTGTCGACACTGGTCCCTCTCTAGCTCCTAGTAACCGGGTTTCACAGTAGATACAACTGCTGCTCATAGCCCAACACCCTCAATAGGAGTTCTAAGTTGAACATCCTGACGTTTGTCATCTACAAAACGTGATAGAAACGTTGTTTAGGCGAATGGAGGATGTGGAAAAGCGCAACACGCTATAGAGGGAAGCCGACGTCTGGCATTTGCAGGAGGACATGGAGCGCTGAGACATTATATGGAGGCTGGAAGAAGGACGGAGACTACAAAGGATTTTAGATGACAGGCTCGGTCGAGAAGAGCGGGATGATCAGAGTGTTAGCCGAGATAATGCTGATCCTAACCAAATTGAGATCCCAACTCGACATCAAAACAAAGATGAGGCTGGGCCGAGTAAGGCAAATACGTGTAACTCGGCACGAAAAAGGGCTGAAGGACTTAACCTTGACTGTGGAAAGGAGAAACAAGGTGAACCCAGCGGAGAAAGAACTCATGAGGAGGAGATTCGGAGGATGGCTTGGCTGGAAGAACGAGTCAGGCAACTAGAGAGCCAAGGGAAAAACAATGGCCAAGATACAAGCAACCCCAGCAGGGTTAGTATTACCACGGCAGCACAACAAGGAAACACGGGCGCACCTCAGAGCTCTGCAAACCAATCCAGGGCGGATGCCTTAGGAAAACAGCCAGTAGAGAATCAGAGCACACAAGTAATTCCATCAATCCCGGCAAACCCAGAAACGTCAGGTAGAACATATACTGGTGGAGTTCAGGGCCCCTTTTCTAATGAAATCCGAGCTATTGTGTATCCCATGGGTTTCGACTCAAGGGATTTACCGAAATATGATGGAACTCAGGACCCGTAGGTCCACCTTAACAACTTTAATATGGAGATAATGGTAAAAGGCTTTGAAGAACCTATTGTATCTCGGCTGTTCGCAGGGACATTGCGAGGAGCGGCACAACTGTGGTTTCACTCTTTGCCACAAAGTCCATCCAGGATATGGAGGGTTTTGGCCAGAAATTTTTGATGAATTTTGCAACAAGCAGGAAGTAGCCAATCACCGAGTTTCAGCTCAGGTAGATAAAGCAGGGTTCCAATGAGACATTATAGTGATATCTCGAGCATTTGAAGGATGTCGCCTTACAAGTTTTTGGATTGAAGGAAGATGTGCACCTGCACTTAGCCATTTCCAGCTTAGATGGTGAATCTCGTCTTAAGAGATCAACTATGAAGGAACACTTGAAAACCTTGGTCGGGTTTAAAGATCGCTCAAAACGATATCTAGAACTAGAGCAGCTAGAAATTGTTAGCCGAAGTAACCGAGGACGAGTCAGGAGTCCACCCCCAAGGTGGAAGGATAAAAAAAGCAGCTCAAAGACGGATAATCGAGGGTGTTTCCCAGATAGCAAACTTCGGGGGAACAGAGCGGAAGGAAGATACGAGAAATTTACGCCCTTGAAAGTATCCCAGGAGCAAATCTGGAGAGAGGTCGCATTAACCGAGATGAAAAAAGTAGAACGACCTCGGCCCCTTCTGCACAAGGCTACCTTGGACAAATCACGATATTGCGAATTCCATGACCAACATGGGCACACAACTGATCAATGTTGGGACTTGCGAGATGCAATGGAGAAATTCATCCGAGAAGGCAAGTTGTGGAAATATGTGATTCAAACGCAAGGGCGTCAGGGTGGTAAACGCCTTAGTGAAGGGGGGAATCAAAGTCCGGAGAGGAAAAGAAGGGAGCCAAAGAAGAAGCAGGAAGAGAGCGATGATGAATTTCCCGAGGTAAGATATGATTGTAGTGTTATTAGTGGGGGCCCAGGGGGTGGAGGAGACTCTCAAAACCAAAGACGCAAATATCTGAAAGAGGTTTTGGCTATCCGAGATCGTCCAAGCTTTAAAAGAGGAACGAAGGAATCAGAGTTGCCGGTACTCAGTTTCACTAAAGTCGACTTAGAAGATGTTGTTCCTGGTCATTATGACAGCATGGTGATAACAAGGATGATTTTATATTGCAGAGTTTAGAAAATAATGGTCGACAATAGGAGCTCAGTGGATATAATCCTATGGGAAGCATTTCAGAAGATGAGGCTTGATCTGTCAGACTTAAAACCATGTAAAACTACATTAACAAGCTTCAATGGCTAGGATACTAAGCCCAAGGGCTGCATTGACTTAAAACTGACTTTGGGAACAAAAGAGGCTTTTAAGTCAGAAGTAGTGAGGTTTGTGGTCGCCGACTTCCCTTCTCCCTACAACATCATCCTCAGAAGACAGACAATAAACAATTGGGACATGTTGGTGTCCACAAAGCATCAAAAGGTGAAGATGGTAAGTAAGAAGAATAAAATAGTTGTCATCCAAGGAGACCAAAAAGAATCGCGACAATGCTATTATGATTCGGTCAAAGGAAGCAAAGAAGATTCATCCTCTTCCCAAGCCATGGTGGAAAATAAGATCATTTATTTGGTTGAACTAGACATGAGAGAGGAGGATAAAACTCCGAGGGCACAACCAAGTGGAGAATTGGAAGACCTAATCCTAGGTAATGAGCCGAGAAAGATTACAAAGATCGGTAAGGAGATAGATTCTGAGGTTCGTTAGGCATTGGAAGAATGCTTAAGAAAGAGCGCTGACATATTCGCATGGGGACCAACAAACATACAAGGGATAGATCCAAACTTTTGTTGTCATAAGCTCGCGATTTGACCAAGATCTACCCTAATTGCGCAGAAGAAAAGAAGGATCGGCCCAGATAGGATAGCCGCTCTTGAAGAACATGTCAAGGATATGTTGGAAGCTAGTTTTATCAGAGAAGTCCAATATACCACGTGGCTATCCAATGTCGTCTTAGTGAAGAAACTCAATGGCAAATGGAGGGTTTGTACGGATTACAAAGACTTGAATAGAGTATGCCCTAAAGATGCCTTTCCCATGCCGAATATCGACCAGCTAGTGGATAATGCCTTGGGTTTTAAGCTCTTATCATTTATGGACGCGTACTCGGGATATAACCAAATTGCCATGTATCCCGACGATCAAGAGAAGATGGTATTCATCACAGAAAGGGCTAATTACTGCTACAATGTCATGTCTTTCGGCTTAAAAAATGCCGGTGCTACTTATCAGCGAATGATGACTAAGGTCTTTGAGGACCAGTTAGGAAAAAACGTCGAAGTTTATATTGATGACATGATTGTAAAGTTTGTGAGCCAGGCTCAACATATGCAAGATTTGCAGCAAACTTTTGACAAGCTACGGGCATATCGAATTCGTCTTAACCCAGCAAAATATGCTTTTGGAGTTCCCTCAGGAAAATTTTTGGGTTTCTTATTGACTCATCGTGGAATCGAGGCCAACCCTGACAAATGTCAAGTGGTATTAAATATGAAGGCTCCTACCTGTGGTAAAGAAGTACAACAATTGACGGGAAGACTAGCCGCCTTAACTCGATTTTTGCCAAAGTCGGCGAAAAATTTTCTCCCTTTCTTCAGACTACTCAAAAAAGAGGCCGTCCACGTATGGAGCACAGAATGTGAGGCAGCTTTTGACAAAATAAAGCAATGTTTAGCTGCCCCACCTGTTTTAAGCCGACCTATACTGGGGGAAGTCCTAATCCTCTATTTGGTGGTGGGTAAAGAGGCTGTAAGTGCGGCTTTAGTATGACAACCGAAAGAGCGAGAAATGCCGGTTTACTTTATAAGTCAAGCACTTCAAGGTACTGAGACAAGATATCAAAAGTTAGAGAAGATGGCCTTCGTATTGCTAATTACGGCACGACGATTGCGCCAGTATTTCCAGAGTCATCTTATAGTAGTCAGAACGAACCAACCAATTCGGCAGATTCTGCATAAGCCCGACTTAGCCGAAAGAATGACGAGCTAGGCAATAGAGCTATCAGAGTTTGACATTAGTTATGAAGCCCGACATGCGATAAAGTCTCAGGCCTTGGCCGACTTTCTAGTATAACTCACTCCGTCAGAAGATAATATAGGGAAAAAGTCCCAATGGAAGTTGTTCGTAGACAGATCTTCAAATGCCACAGGAAGCTGGGCCAGTATTATCCTAAAAAGCCCATAAGGGGTATCAATTGAGCACTCGCTAAGTCTCAGTTTCAAGACATCCAACAACCAAGCCGAGTATGAGGCCTTCATTGCCGGTTTACTACAACCCAAAGAAAACGGAGCGAAAAATGTACAGGTGTCTACTGACTCTCAGTTGGTGGCATCTCAGATAAACGGGTCATATCAGGCTAAGGGACCACTACTTGTTAAATACCTCGGAAAGGTCAAATCCATTATAGCTTATTTTGATGAAGTAGAGGTGAAACATATCCCGAGAGGAGACAACACTAGAGTTGACATTTTATCCAAATTAGCCAGCACCCAAGGAGTCGGAAGTCATTGGACTGTAATACAACAAAGGTTACAAGAACCGACGTGTGTCATGATTATATCAAGTGTCAACGATTGGAGAAAACCCATTGCTGATTATTTGGGATGAGGCATTGTCCCAGATGATTCTTTTAAGGCTAGGAAGCTGGTGAGAACAGCGGCATCTTATTTGATGGTGAATGATTAGTTATATAGGAAGGGATTGCACTCACCAATGGAGAAATGCCTCAGTTCTGAAGATGCGAAGTATGTGTTGGCTGAAATACATGACTACATCAACGGACAACATATGGGAGCCAAGACGTTAGCTCGGAAAGCCATAAGGGCTGGGTACTACTGGTCGACGTTATCAGCAGATGCAAAAGACCATGTCCGGAGATGTGACAGTTGTCAGAGGCATGGAAAGATTATGTGAACTCCTCTGGCCGAGATGAAGTATATATCGGCACCATGGTTGTTTTATAAGTGGGGGCTGGATCTCTTGGGTCCATTTTAATGAGCCCCAGGACAACTACGATGGTTGATAGTGGCAGTGGATTATTTTACCAAGTGGATTGAGGCTGAACCCCTGTCTACCATAACCTCAGCTCGCATGCAAAAGTTCATGGCAAGGAACATTATCGCTCGATTTGGAATCCTGGCGGAAATAGTCATTGACAATAGAACCCAATTCATGGATAAAAGTTTCCAAAAGATGATAGCCAACTTCCAGATTACTCAGCATTTTGCCTCGGTCGAGCATCTGTAATCCAATGGCTAGGCCGAAGCAGCAAACAAGATAATTGTTGAAGGCCTCAAAAGAAGGATAGAAGAAGCTGAGACCGACTGGGTCGAGCAATTATACGCTGTGTTATCGGGATATCGAACGAGCGTTCAAATCGCCACAAGAGAAACCCCCTACAAGTTGACATACGACTGTGAAGCAATGATACCAGTAGAAGTTAGAGAACCTTCTTGGAGGCGAGCTAAAATTTTACATGAAGAAAGCGAAAAATAATTAGGCCATTACCGCCGAGTTAGACCTTATTGACGAGGTTAGATTTGTTTCACATTGCAGAAACCTGGCTACAAAACAACTCGTCACGGCCATGTATAATAAAAGGGTGAGACCTCGGTTTTTCAAGAAGGGCGACCTAGTATTGTGAAGAGCCGATATAAGCAACAGAAACGCATGAGAAGGAAAATTGGTGGCAAATTGGGAAGGCCCTTACCGGGTTAAGGAAGGGTTAGGGCACTGAGCCTATGTGCTAGAAACCTTGAACAAAGAAGTCGTGAAAAGAACATGGAATGCGGACAAGCTGAAAACTTATTATAGTTGAAGTTTTCTAGGCGACATAGTCGCAAGTCTATATTAAAGGCAACATGATCATGAGCCAATTATCTTGTAAGTGATGTAGTCACCATTTCAATGTAAGCTCTAGTAGAGCTAATTATTTTGTAAGCGACTTAGTCGCCATTCCAGTGTAAGCTCTAGTAGAGCCAATTATTTTGTAAGTGACGTGGTCGCCATTTTAATGAAAGCTCTTGGAGAGTTAATTATTTTGTAAGCAACGTAGTTGCCATTTGAATGTAAGCTCCAGTGAAGCCAATTAAGACGGTCGCGCTATCAAGTCTATAAGAATTTAAGAGAAGGAGTCCTAGAACCCATTTTCGAGAATTCTGTGCGACAGTCTTAACCACCGAGTCTATTATATTCTTAATTGAATTAAAAACGTCGGTGATGCCGATAAGCCTATGTGACAAATAAGTCATATCCGAGTTAAACCCGTTACGCCAGCCTTGATCAAGCTGGTTAAAATGAGATTCGGTTAAAACAGGTCTTAAGTAGCGAGGTTGTTCGTAACGTAGGAAAAGGCATTTTTACGCGATGAAGTAAGTTAAGTAAATACGCGGATGTGCGAAAGAAAAACACTAAGGAATACTCATCGTCAAAATACTAAACAAGTCAACGAAATGTAAAAAGTATTTCATTAATGAAGGAAGTATAAGGAGTAAATCGAGAGTTAATCCCGGCAACAAAACAAAAAAGACAAACAAGAAGCTACCAAACTAATTTAGAGACCGGCATGGTAGGAGATTGTGTCTCAACATTCCCGCTGTCTGGTTGTGCGTCAGCATTTCCCCTTGCCCCAGATGGGCCTTCACTAGCCGACGTGTTTAAAGCACTGGTTGGGATAATCTTCCCATCCTTAACCACCGTGTCAAAACGAGCATCTTCAAGATTAAGCGTCACGCCTGGGTTTAGGAAGGCCACTTGCCCTAAGGCATTATTGAATGACTTCTCCACGCCGTTCTCCAGATCGACAATATTGACAACGTTAATGGGCAATTACCCCTCAAGGTCTTGAACCAAGGCCGTCATCCGGGCTAGCTCAACGGCGTCTTCTTGACATTTCTGCTTCTTTTCTTCCACCTCAAGCTGGGCCACCTTAACGCTATTATCAGCAGCCTCCTCAGCCTTGGCCTTTGCTTGTTTGGCTTCTTCCATCTTTACAAGGGCCTTGTCCCGGGCATTTTCCATTGACTTGACCGTGGCCTTTATTGCCACTTTGATGGTCTCTGTCTTCTCTGAGATTGCAGATTTGAGCTTTGCATTTGCCTCCGCCCATTGGGTTTTGAAGGAAGCCACAGCTTGGGCTAGCCCGGCAGCATGTATTGCTTGTTGCTCAATGTCGGGCAACATTTGTTTTTCACCTCTAGACATCGGCAAGGGGGTGAACCGGCTCAATGGGCGAATGCTGTTTTGAATCGAAGAGTCAACCCCGTTGTCCTACAAAAATGATGGGGATAGATACTTGTTGGCAGACTCGACCAAGGGCACTTGCGTTGAAGTTGTAGGATCACCAGAGGTCAGGGATGGAGAGATAGGTGGGAGGACGATCGAATCAGACACCAGCTTGGTTTGAGCCGTGTTCAATTTCTTCTAAAGAGGAGCCTTGTTGCTTTTCTTGGGCTCAGGTGCTTTACGTTTCCCCCCAGCATTAGCCTCCTTGGCAACCTCTTTCCGGGCAAGACTTTTCATGAAGGCCAGCACAACAGGCATAGAAGACATAGTTTGTTCTGCATAGACAAGAGTGTGGTCAATAAATCGGCAAAATAATTGTACAATAAATAACACTGCAAACATCATGCATACTTGCTATTGTTCTTTTTCTCTTTTTCTTCAGAGGAACTGACAAATAGACCTTGGCATCAAAGGGACCCATAGCTTGGCCGAGATCTTTTAAGAGGGCTTTAGCCTCCTTCTTAAGCGAGGTAACACTATTCTTGTTTGATTTAAAAGCTTTGGTTCCTAAGTCATGGTGTTTGCTGGTCCAGCATAAGGGGAATTTTTCCTCTAGTTCGCCGGTGTCATTTACGCGAAGAAACCATGGTGTTTGGTTGGGTGCAACTTCGACTTTAAAATAGGCCGATTTAAAGCCTTTGAAAGATTCTATGTAAGGATTGAAAAGTTTTTCACCCTGGATTCCCCTAAGAGTGGTTCGCAAAAACTTTAGGGGCTTCTCCTTGGTTTTGTAAGTGTTTATGGGAGAGAGAAAATTAAAAAAAAACAAAGGAATTACACAGGCAACCTGTTGCTCTCTACATAGGTTTTCAAAGGCTAGGGCGTAAGCCCAGCCATTAGGGTGCAGTTGTGTTGGAGCAACGTCTAAATGACTCAGAACATGGATAACAAAGTCGGTAAACGAGAACGTGGCACCAAGAAGGGTAACCACATCCCAGTACATAAAGAAGAAATGGGGAGAGTTCCCAACTCGCCAGGATGCTACGGACTCTCTATCTAAGGGCAACCGAACGGTGTACCCGTCACCATCCCTAAGTGTGGGCCCTTTAAACTCCTTCCAGGCCATTTTATTTGGAATTGCCATGACTTTTGGGCTTATAATGTAGTGACTCGGGCTATGAGCTACGTCAGTAAACCCTAATTCTTCGACAGCCGATTGCTCACTAACATGGGGAGAGGAAGCCATCTATGCCTATATAAAGAAAAGGAAAAGACAAGTCAGATAGAAATCTACCTCGGCATGAAGTCATGGGACGTAAGCACTCTCTGAGGTAAGGATGGGGGCGGATCTATGAGTGCAACTTTCAACACCACCTCGGCTACCCTCTCTCGATCGAGTTGAACTAAGGTTATGAATTCATGTAAGCAATATTCACATGGGGAAGTCGGTGAAGGTGAGGCTTGAGAAATTGGTGCTTGCAAATAGACTGATGGAGTTGGCGGCCGGGAGGCCGGGATTGGAGTCACTCTTATGGGGACAGAAGGAGGAGGAGCCTTATGTTTACTTTTCCTACCACCACTACCAGAGGGCTTGAGAGCGTTTGCTGTCACAGATGCTTCAGAATGATGAACACCATATAGCCAAAAGGTCGATTTCTCAGGAATATTTTTGATAACCTCCCAATCTTCCTTAGGAATAGGCCTACCATACATATCTACATGTATATCTAGGTTTTTATCCATGGAAAAGCAAGAACAGGCCAAGAAACTAAAGGAAGGTGAAACCCGAAACCCAAAACTCAAACCCCAAGAACAATGCCTAAGGAGAAGTATGAAACGAATTTAAGTTGAGAGCATAAAAATGAACTTTCATTCCCTTCACCCCAATTCAATCTAACCCAAATCACGTATGTGGCAGTTTAGGGCCCAAATGGATGAGTCCCACAACAATTTTAGGCGTTTTGGAACCCTCATCAAAATTAAAGAGAGCATGTGGGTTTTCACGCAAATCCAAGACAGTGACCAAGCTTTCATTCTTTCTGTCCTCCTGTCAGCCCGGATCGTGTATGTTGTCGTATAAGGCACAAACAGGTGAACCTGGCAACAATTTTAGGCCCTCTAGAATCTTCACTAAAATTAAGGAGAGTGTGTGGGCTTTCACGCATATCCGAGACGCTAACTAAGCTTTCATTCTTTCGACCTCAAGCTTGCCCAAATCGCGTATGCGGCCATCCAGAGCCCAAAAGGATGACTCTCGCAACAATCTTAGGCATTCTGGAATCCTCATTAAGATTAAGGAGCGTGTGTGGGCTTTCACACAGATCCGAGATGCTTACCAAACTTTCATTCCTTTGACCCTTATGTTGGCCCAAATCGCCTATGTGGCCGTCTGGGGCCCAAATAGATGAATCTTGTAACAATTTTAGGCATTTTTGAATCCTCATGAAAGTGAAGGAGGCTGTGTGGGTTTTCACACAAATCCGATACGTTGACTGAACTTTCATTCCTTTTACCTTATGTTAGCCCAAATCATGTGTGTGGCCGTCAGACGAATCCTACAACAATTTTAGGCTTTCTTGAATCCTCATAAAAATTGAGGAGGGTGTGTGGGTTATCACACAAATCTGAGGCATTGACTAAACCTTCATTCTTTTGTCCTCGAGTTAGCCAAAATGGCGTATGTTGCTCTACAGGGCACAAACGGATGGAGTGCACAACAAAATTGGCCACTGTGGGCTCCTCGTCCAAGATAAAGAGTGCATGCCAGTTTTCACAGACAACCGAAACCTTGACCAAGCTTTCATTCTTTTAACCTCTAGTTAGCCCAAACTGTGCGTGTTGCCGTATAAGGCACAAACGGGTGAATCTTGAGACAATTCCAGGCATTCTCGAATCCTCATGAAAATGAAGGAGGCAATGTGAGCTTTCATGCAAATCTGAGACGTTGGCCGAACTTTCATTCGTTTGTTCTCAAAAGTTAGCCCAGATTGGATATGTGGTTGTTTAGGACCACAACGGATGAGTCACGCAACAATGTTAGACATTTTGGAATCACCATGAAATTTGAGGAGGGCATGTGGCCTTTCACGCAGATCCGATGGGTTCACCAAACCTTTGTCCCTTTGACCTCAAGTGAGCCCAAATCGCATATGTGGCCATACAGGGGCTAAAACCGATGAATCTTTGTGTCTGTGTGTGTATTTCTGTAGTTGTGTGTGTCTGTGTTTTGGTATCGTTCATTTGCCTGCCTCTCTTTCTGTTTTTTTAATAATTTACCATATATTTGTGTGCCTCTATTTAGTTTTGTTATTTTGTTATTTTTTTATTGTTATACAGATTTGTGTGTGTGTGTGTGTGTGTTTGTCTGTCTCTATGTGTGTGTCTGTTTGTGCTTGTGTCTGTCTGTGGTTCTGTGTTTGTGTATGTTTTGTTATTATTCATTTGATTGCCTCTCTTTAGTTTTGTTATATTTTTGTTGTTATATCAGTTTCTAGTGTGTGTGTGTGTCAGTTTGTCTCTCTGTGTATGTTTCTTTGTCTCTATGTGTGAGTCTGTGTGTGTGTGTGTGTGTCTGTCTATGGTTGTCTCTTTGTGTGTTTTGTTATCGATCATTTGCTTGCCTTACTTTAGTATTGTGTTAATAATTTATCATTCATTTGCTTGTCTCTATTTAGTTTTGTTACTTTTTTTTAATTGTTTGTGGGTGTATTAATAATTTATCATTCATTTGTTGTCCTCTATTTAATTGTGTGCTAAGAATTTATCATTAATTTGCTTCCCTTTATTTATTTTTTTTTTTATTTTGTTAACTTGTTATATTGTGTGTGTGTGTGTGTGTTTATTAAAAACTTATCATTCATTTGCTTGCTTCTATTAAGTCTTGTGATTTTTTTATTTTGTGTGTGTGTTTATTAATAATTTATCATTCATTTGTGTGCCTCTATTTAGCTTTGTTACTTTTTTTATTTTTTGTGTGTGTATTTATAAAATTTATCATTCATTTTCTTTCCTCTATTTAGTTTTGTGTGCTAATATTTTATCATTAATTTTTTTGACTCTATTTATTTTTGTAATTTTTTTAACTTGATTTATTGTATGTGTGTGTGTGTTGATTAATAACTTATCATTCATTTGCTTGTATCTATTTAGTGTTGTGATTTTTTAATTGTGTGTGTGTTTATAAAGAATTTATCATTCATTTACGTGCCTCTATTTAGTTTTTTATTGTTATTCAGATTTGTGTGTGTGTGTGTGTTTCTCAGTCTCTATGTGTGTGTGTGTCTATTTGTGGTTGTGTGTGTGTGTGTGTGTGTCTCTGTCTCTATGTGTGTGTTTGTGTGTGTGTGTTTCTCAGTCTCTATGTTTGTGTGTGTCTGTCTGTGGTTGTGTGTGTGTGTGTATGTGTGTGTGTCTTTGTCTCTATGTGTGTGTTTGTGTGTCTATCTGTGGTTGTGTGTGTGTGTGTGTGTGTGTGTGTGTTTTGTTATCGTTTATTTGCTTGCCTATCTTTAGTATTGTGTGTTAATAATTTGTCATTAATTTACTTGTCTCCGTTTAGTTTTGTTACTATTTTTATCATTTGTGTGTTTATTAATAATTTATCATTCATTTGCTTATCGCCATTTAGTTTTGTGTGCTAATAATTTATCATTAATTTTCTTGCCTCTATTTATTTTTGTTGTTTTGTTAACTTGTTTTATTGTGTGTGTGTGTGTGTTTATTAATAACTTATCATTCATTTGCTTGCCTCTATTTAGTTTGGTGATTTGTTTTACTATGTGTGTGTTTATTAATAATTTATCACTCATTTAGGTGTGTGTATTTAGTTTTTTTGATTTGGTTATTTTTTGGGTTATACAGATTTTTGTATCCGTCTGTCTGTCTCTATTTGTGTGTCTGTGGGTGCATGTGTCTGTCTGTGGTTGTGTGTGTTTTGTTATCATTCATTTGATTGCCTCTATTTAGTCTTGTTTTTTATTGTTGTACCAATTTGTTATGTGTGTGTGTCTTTGTCTCTATGTGTGTGTGTTTCTCTGTCTCTATGTGTGTGTTTGTATTTGTGTATCTTTCTGTCTGTGTTTTTCTGTGAGTGTGTTTTGTCATCATTCATTTCCTTGCCTCTCTTTAATATTGTGTGTTAATAATTTATTGTTCATTGGCTTGCTTCCATTTAGTTTTGTTACTTTTTTTATTGCTTGTGTGTGCATTAATAATTTATCATTCATTTACTTGCCTCTATTTAGTTTTCTGTGCCTATAATTTATCATTCATTTGTTTGCTTCTATTTATTTATGTAATTTTGTGAACTTGTTTTATTGTGTGTGTGTGTGTGTGTGTTTTTTTTTTAATTAATAACTTATCATTAATTTGCTTGCTTCTATTAAGTCTTGTGATTTTTTTATTTTGTGTGTGTGTTTATTAATAATTTATCATTCATTTGCGTGCCTCTATTTAGTTTTGTTACTTTTTTTATTTTTTGTGTGTGTATTTATGTAATTTATCATTCATTTTCTTTCCTCTATTTAGTTTTGTGTGCTAATAATTTATCATTAATTTTTTTGCCTCTATTTATTTTTGTAATTGTTTTAACTTGATTTATTGTGTGTGTGTGTGTGTGTTAATTAATAACTTATCATTCATTTGCTTGCATCTATTTAGTGTTGTGATTTTTTAATTGTGTGTGTATTTATAAAGAATTTATGATTCATTTGCGTGCCTCTATTTAGTTTTTTATTTTGTTATTTTTTTATTGTTATTCAGATTTGTGTGTGTGTGTGTGTGTGTGTGTTTGTCTCTATGAGTGATTTTGTGTGTGCGTGTTTTCTCTGTCTATGGTTGTGTGTGTGTGTGTTTTTTTTTATCCTTCATTTGATTGCCTCTAATAAGTATTTTTTTTTTACTATTCTACCGATTTCGTTTGTGTGTGTGTGTATTTCTCTGTCTCTATGTGTGTATGTGTGTGTGTGTGTTTTGTTATCGTTTATTTGCTTGCCTCTCTTTAGTATTGTGTGTTAATAATTTATCATTAATTTACTTGTCTCCGTTTAGTTTTGTTACTATTTGTATCATTTGTGTGTTTATTAATAATTTATCATTCATTTGCTTACTTCTATTTAGTTTTGTGTGCTAATAATTTATCATTAATTTTCTTGCCTCTATTTATTTTTGTTATTTTGTTAACTTGTTTTATTGTGTGTGTGTGTGTGTGTGTGTGTGTGTGTGTGTGTGTTTATTAATAACTTATCATTCATTTGCTTGCCTCTATTTAGTTTTGGTGATTTTTGTTACTATGTATGTTTATTAATAATTTATTCCTCATTTAGGTGTGTGTATTTAGGTTTTTTTATTTGGTTATTTTTTGGGTTATACAGATTTTTGTATCCGTCTGTCTGTCTCTATTTGTGTGTCTGTGGGTGTGTGTGTCTGTCTGTGGTTGTGTGTGTGTCTCTGTGTGTTTTTTTTATTAGTCATTTGATTGCCTCTATTTAGTTTTGTTTTTTTTATTGTTGTACCAATTTGTTATGTGTGTGTGTCTCTGTCTCTATGTGCATGTGGGTTTCTCTGTCTCTATTTAGTTTTGTTATTTTGTTAACTTTTTTTTGTCGTTATACATATTTGTGTGTGTGTGTGTATGTCTGTCTCTATGTGTGTGTCTTTTTGTGCTTGTGTCTGTCTGTGGTTCTCTGTGTGTGTGTGTGTGTGTGTCTTTTGTTATTATTCATTTGATTGCCTCTCTTTATTTTTGTTATTTATTTATTGTTATACTAATTTCTTGTGTGTGTGTGTGTGTCTGTTTGTCTCTCTGTGTGTGTTTCTTTCTCTCTATGTGTGTGTGTCTGTTTGTCTCTCTGTGTGTGTTTCTCTCTCTCTATGTGTGAGTTTCTGTGTGTGTGTCTGTCTATGGTTGTCTCTTTGTGTGTTTTGTTATCGATCATTTGCTTGCCTCACTTTAGTATTGTGTTAATAATTTATCATTCACTTGCTTGTCTCTATTTAGTTTTGTTACTTTTTTTTATTGTTTGTGGGTGTATTAATAATTTATCATTCATTTGCTTGCCTCTATTTAATTGTGTGCTAATAATTTATCATTAATGTGCTTCCCTTTATTTATTTTTGTTATTTTGTTAATTTGTTATATTATGTGTGTGTGTGTGTGTGTGTGTGTGTGTGTGTGTGTGTGTTTATTAATAACTTATCATTCATTTGCTTGCTCCTATTAAGTCTTGTGATTTTTTTATTTTGTGTATGTGTTTATTAATAATTTATCTTTCATTTGCATGCTTCTATTTAGTTTTTTTTATTGTTATACATATTTTTGTGTGTGTGTGTCTATTTGTGCCTGTGTCTGTCTGTGGAGTTGTGTGTATGTGTGTTTTGTTATCATTCATTTGGTTGCCTCTATTTAGTTGTGTTATGTTTTACTGTTAAACTGATTTCCTCTGTGTGTGTGTGTGTGTGTGTGTGTGTCTGTGTCTGTGTCTGTTTTTATGTGTGTGTCTGTGTGTGTGTTTGTCTGAGGTTGTCTCTATGTGTATGTGTGTGTTTTCTTATCGTTCATTTCCTTGCTCTCTTTATTATTGTGTAACTAATTTATCATTCATTTGATTGCCTCTATTTAGTTTTGTTATTTTTTTCTTATTGTTTGTGTGTGTATTAATAATTTAGCATTCATTTACTTGCCGCTATTTAGTTTTATGTGCTAATAATTTATCATTTATTTGTTTGCCTCTATTTCGTTTTTTGTGCTAATAATTTATCATTAATTTGCTTGCCTCTATTTATTTTTGTTATTTTGTTAACTTGATTTATTGTGTGTGTGTTTGTGTGTTTATTAATAACTTATCATTCATTTGCTTGCATGCATATAGTTTTGTTATGTTTTTTGTTCTAATAAGTTATCATTAATTTGTTTGCCTCAATTCATTTTTTTTTATTTTGATAATTTTTTTTATTGTGTGTGTGTGTGTGTTCATTAATAATTTATCATTTATTTGCGTGACTCTATTTAGTTTTGTTATTTTGTTAATTTTTGTATTGTTATACAGATTTTTGTGTGTTTGTGTCTGTCTCTATGTGTGTGTGTGTGTGTGTGTGTGCGCGCGTGCGTGTGTGTGTGTGTTTTGTTATCATTCATTTTATTACCTCTATTTAGTTTTTTTTGTTGTTGTACCGATTTGTTTTGTGTGTGTGTGTGTGTCTGTCTGTCTCTATGTGTATGTCTGTGTGTGTGTGTTTCTCTATGTCTGTGTGTGTGTCTGTACGTGGTTGTTTGTGTATGTGGTTTGTTATCATTCATTTGCTTTAGTATTGTGTGTTAAGAATTTATCATTGATCCGTTTGTTGCTATTTAGTTTTGTTACTTTTTTTATTGTTTATGTGTGTATTAATAATTTATCATTCATTTGCTTGCCTCTAATTAGTTTTGTGTGCCTATAATTTATTACTCATTCGATTGCCTCTATTTTTTTTTTGTTAACTTGTTTTATTGTGTGTGTGTGTGTGTGTGTTTATTAATCTTATCATTCATTTTGCTTGCCTCTATTTAGTTTTGTGATTTTGTGATTTTTTATTATTGTTATACAGATTTGTGTGTGTGTGTATCTGTGTGTGCGTGTGTCTGTCTGTGGTTGTGTGTATGTGTGTGTTTTGTTATCATTCTTTCAATTTCCGCAATAGGTTTGTTATTTTTTTTATAGTTATACTGATTTCTTGTGTGTGTGTGTGTTTGTGTGTGTGTTTCTATGTCACTATGTGTGTGTCTGTATGTGGGTTTGCGTGTGTGTGTTTTGTTGGCATTCATTTGCTTGCCTCTCTTTAGTATTGTGTGTTAATAATTTATCATTTATTTGCTTACCTCTATTTAGTTTTGTTACTTTTTTTATTGTTTGTGTTTGTATTAATAATTTATCATTTATTTGCTTGCCTCTATTTAGTTGTGTGCTAATAATTTATCATTAATTTACTTGCCTTTATTTATTTTTATTATTTAGCTAACTTGTTTTATTATGTGTGTGTTTATTAATAACTTATCATTTATTTGTTTACATCTATTTAGTCTTGTGATTTTTTTTATTGTGTGTGTGTTTATTAATAATTTATCATTCATTTGCGTGCCTCTATTTAGTTTTGTTCTTTTGTTGTTTGTTTTTTATCGATATACAAATTTTTGTGTGTGTGTGTGTGTGTCATTTTCTATGGGTGTGTCTGTTTGTGCCTGTGTCTGTCTGTGGTTGTGTGTGTGTGTGTGTGTGTGTGTGTGTGTGTGAGTGATTGTTTTGTTATTATTCATTTGATGGTCTCTATTTAGTTGTGTTATTTTTCATTGTTATACCGATTTCTTATGAGTGTCTGCCTCTGTCTTTGTCTATGTGTGCGTGTCTGTTTGTAGTTGTCTCTGTGTGTGTTTTGTTATTGTTCATTTGCTTGCATCACTTTAGTATTGTGTTAATAATTTATTATTCATTTGCTTACCTCTTTTTAGTTTTGTTACTTGTTTTTTTATTGCTTGTGGGTGTATTAATAATTTATCATTCATTTGCTTGTCTCTATTTAGTTGTATGCTAATAATTTATCATTAATTTGATTCCCTCTATTTATTTTTGTTATTTTGTTAACTTATTTTATTGTCTGTTTGTTTATTAATAACTTATTATTCATTTGCTTGCCTTTAATAAGTCTTGTGCTTTTTTTTTTATTTTGTGTGTGCGTTTATTAATAATTTATCATTTGTTTGCGTGCCTCTACTTAGTATTCCTTATCGTTATACAGATTTTTGTGTATGAGTGTGTGTGTTTGTCTCTATGTGTGCGTCTGTTTATGCCTATGTCTATCTGTGGAGTTGTGTGTGTGTGTGTGTGTGTTTTGTTATCATTCATTTGATTGCCTCTATTTAGTTGTGTTATTTTTTTATTGTTAAACTGATTTCTTGTGTGTGTCTCTGTCTGTGGTTGTATGTGTGTGTGTTTTGTTATCGTTCATTTCCTTACCTCTCTTTATTATTGTGTAAATAATTTATCATTTATTCGATTGCCTCTATTTAGTTTTGTTACGTTTTTTATTGTTTGTGTGTGTTTTAATTATTTATCACTCATTTGTTTTTCTCTATTTAGTTTTGTGTGCTAATAATTTATCATTAATTTTCTTGCCTCTATTTATTTTTGTTATTATGTTAACTTGTTTTATTTTGTGTGTGTGTATTGATTAATAATTTATCATTCATTTGCTTGCCTCTATTGAGTTTTGTGTGCTACTAAGTTATCATTAATTTGTTTGCCTCTATTTATTTTTTATTTTGTTAACTTGTTTTATTGAGTGTGTGTGTTTATTAATAATTTATCATTTATTTGCGTGCCTCTATTTAGTTTTTTTTTTATCTTGTTATATTTTTATTGTTATACAGATTTTTGGGTGTGTGTCTGTCTTTATGTGTGTGCGTGTGTCTGTCTCTGGTTGTGTGTTTGTGTGTTTTTTATTATCATTTTTTAATTTCCTCTATATAGTTTTGTTATTTTTTTTTATTGTTATACGGATTTCTTGTGTGTGTGTGTGTGTTTCTCTGTCACTATGTGTGTGTCTGTCTGTGGTTGTGTGTGTATGTGTGTTTTGTTATCGTTCATTTGTTTGCCTCTCTTTAGTATTGTGTGTTAATAATTTATCATTTATTTGCTTGCCTCTATTTAGTTTTGTTACTTTTTTTATTGTTTGTGTGTGTGTTAATAATTTATCAATAATTTACTTGCCTCTATTTCGTTGTGTGCTAATAATTTATCATTAATTTTGTTGGCTTTATTTATTTTTATTATCTAGTTAACTTGTTTTATTGTGTGTGTTTATTATTAACTTATCATTTATTTGCTTGCCTCTATTTAGTCTTGTGGTTTTTGTTTTGTTTTTTGTGTGTTTATTAATAATTTATCATTCATTTGTGTGCCTCTACTTAGTATTGTTATTTTTTTATCGTTATACATATTTGTGTGTGTGTCTGTTTCCATGGGTGTGTCTGTTTATGCCTATGTCTGTCTGTGGTTGTGTGTTTTGTTATCATTCATTTGATTACCTCTATTTATTTGTGTTATTTTTTTTATTGTTATAACGATTTCTTGTGCGTGTGTGTGTCTCTGTCTCTATGTTTGTGTTTCTCTCTCTCTCTCTCTCTCTCTCTCTCTCTCTTTCTTTGTGTTTGTGTGTGTGTGTCTGTGGTTGTCTCTGTGTGTGTTTTGTTATCGTTCATTTGCTTTCCTCTCTTTATTATGTTGTTAATAATTTATCATTCATTTACTTGCCTCTATTGAGTTTTGTTACTTTTCTTATTGTTTGTATGTCTATTAATAATTTATCATTTATTTGCTTGTCTTTGTTTAGTATTATGTCTTAATAATTGATCATTAATTTTCTTGCCTCTATTTATTTTTGTTATTTTTTTAACCTGTTTTATTGTGTTTGCGAGTTGATTAATTACCTATCATTCATTTGCTTGCCTCTATTTAGTTTTGTGATTTTTTTTTATTGTGTGTGTGTGTGGGTTTATTTATAATTTATCATTCATTTGCATGCCACTATTTAGTTTTGTAATTTTGTAATTTTTTTTATTGTTTTACAGATTTGTTTTTTGTGTGTGTGTGTGTGTGTACGTGTGTCTGTCTGTGGTTGTGTGTGTGTGTATTTTGTTATTATTCATTTGATTACCTCTATTTAGTTATGTTATTTTTTATTGTTATACCGATTTCTTTTGTGTGTGTGTGTGTCTGTCTGTCTATTTGTCTCTGTGTGTAAGTTTCTCTGTCTCTATGTGCGCGCGCGCTTTGTTATCGTTCATTTGCTTGCCTCTCTTTAGTATTGTGTGTTAATAATTTATCATTCATTTGCTTTTCTCTATTTAGTTGTTACTTTTTTTATTGTTTGTGTGTATTAATAATTTATCATTCATTTGCTTGCCTCAATTTATTTTTGTTATTTTGTTAACTTGTTTTATTGTGTTTGTGTGTTGATTAATAACTTATCATTCATTTGATTGCCTCTATTTAGTTTTGTGATTTTTTTTATTGTGTGTGTGTGTTTATTTATAATTTATCATTGATTTGCTTGCCTCTATTTAGTTTTTTTATTTTGTAATTTCTTTTATTGTTATACAGATTTGTGATTTTGTGTGTGTGTGTGCTTGTGTCTGTATGTGGTTGTGTGTTTGTGTGTGTGCGCGCGCACGTCTGTCTGTCTGTCTCTATGTGTGTGTGTGTGTGTGTGTGTGTTTCTCTATCTCTATGTGTGTGTCGTTCTTTGGTTGTGTATGTGTGTGTGTGGGCTTTGTTATCGTTCATTTGCTTGCCTCTCTTTAGTATTGTGTGTTAATAATTTATCATTCATTTGCTTTCCTCTTTTTAGTTGTTACTTTTTTCTATTGTTTTTGTGTATTAATAATTTATCATTCCTTTGCCTGCCTCTATTTATTTTTGGTATTTTGTAAACTTGTTTTATTGTGTTTGTGTGTCGATTAATAACTTATCATTCATTTTCTTACCTCTATTTAGTTTTGTGATTTTTGTGTGTGTGTGTGCTTAGTAATAATTTATCTTTCATTTGCATGCCTCTATTTAGTTTTTTTATTTTGTAATTTTTTTATTGTTGTACAGATTTGTGTGTGTCTGTAGTTGTGTGTGTGTGTGTGTTTTTTTTGTTATTATTCATTTGATTGCCTCTATTTAGTTTTGTTCTTTTTTTATTGTTATACTGATTTCTTGTGTGTGTGTGTGTGTGTCTGTCTGTCTGTCTGTCTCTGTGTGTGTTATAACGGCCCCCCCACACCGCAGCGTGGGCTATGGCCAATTCACCGCGGTGTAATGGATAGACAAGAGCTCTTAAGACTTGGACTTATGCCTCAGGTCTAAGGCTCGAGCTCTTGGGGAGGCGCTCTTGGGAATTTATTTCCAAGGGACAAATTCCCAAGAGGGGGGAACAATACCTGCTCGCTGCGGTAAGCCGGCCATAGCCCACGGCGGTGTGGGGGGCCGTTGTATGTGTGTCAATGTGTGTGTGTTTCTCTGTCTCTTTATGTGTGTCTATCTTTAGTTGTGTGTGTGTGCTTTGTTATCGTTCATTTGCTTGCCTCTCTTTAGTATTGTGTGTTAATAATTTATCATTTATTTGCTTTCCTCTATTTAGTTGTTACTTTTTTTCATTGTTTGTGTGTATTAATAATTTATCATCCATTTGCTTGCCTCTTTTTATTTTTGTTATTTTGTTAACTTGTTTTATTGTGTTTGTGTGTTAATTAATAACTTATCATTCCTTTGCTTGCCTCTATTTAGTATTGTGATTTTTTTTTATTGTGTGTGTGTGTGTTTATTTATAATTTATCAATGATTTGCTTGCCTCTATTTAGTTTTTTAATTTCGTTATTTCTTTTATTGTTATACAGATTTATGAGTGTGTGAGTATGTTTGCTTGTGTCTGTGTGTGTGTGTGCGTGCGTGCGTGCGTGCGTGCGTTTTGTTATTATTCATTTGATTTCCTTATATTTAGTTTTGTTCTTTTTTTTAATTGTTATCCCGATTTCTTGTGTGTGTGTGCGCGCGCGCGCGTCTGTCTGTCTCTGTGTGTGTGTCAGTATGTGTGTGTGTGTTTTTCTCTATCTCTATGTGTGTGTCGTTCTTTGGTTGTGTGTGTGCGCACGCGCGCTTTGTTATCGTTCATTTGATTGCCTCTCTTTAGAATTGTGTGTTAATAATTTATCATTCATTTGCTTTCCTCTTTTTAGTTGTTACTTTTTTTATTGTTTTTGTGTATTAATAATTTATCATTCATTTGCTTGCCTCTATTTATTTTTGGTATTTTGTTAACTTGTTTTATTGTGTTTGTGTTTTGATTAATAACTTATCATTCATTTTCTTGCCTCTATTTAGTTTTGTGATTTGTTTACTCTGTGTGTGTGTGTGCTTATTAATAATTTATCGTTCATTTGCATTACTCTATTTAGTTTTTTTATTTTGTAATATTTTTTATTGCTATACAGATTTGTGTGTGTCTGTGTGTGCATGTGTCTATCTGTGGTTGTGTGTGTGTGTGTGTGTGTTTTTGTTATTATTCATTTGATTGCCTCTATTTAGTTTAGTTTTTTGTTGTTGTTATACTGATTTCTTGTGTGTGTATGTGTCTGTGTGTGTGTGTGTGTCTATCTGTCTTTGTGTGTGTGTGTGTTTCTCTGTCTCTGTGTGTGTGTCTGTCTTTGGTTGTGTGTGTGTGTGCTTTGTTATCGTTCATTTGCTTGCCTCTCTTTAGTATTGTGTGTTAATAATTTATCATTCATTTGCTTTCCTCTTTTTAGTTGTTACTTTTTTTTATTGTTTGTGTGTATTAATAATTTATCATTCATTTATTTGTCTCTATTTAGTTTTGTGTGCTAATAATTTATCATTCATTTGCTTGCCAGTATTTATTTTTTTTTTTTATTTTGTTAACTTGTTTTATTGTGTTTGTGTGTTGATTAATAACTTATCATTCATTTGCTTGCCTCTATTTAGTTTTGTGATTTTTTAAAAAAATTTTGCGTGTGTGCTTATTAATAATTTATTATTCATTTGCATGCCTCTAATTATTTTTTTTATTTTGTAATTTTTTTATTGTTATAAAGTTTTGTCTGTGTGTGTGTGTGTGTGTGTGTGTCTTTTTGTGGTTGTGTGTGTGTGTGTGTGTTTTGTTATTATTCATTTGATTGCCTTTATTACTTTTTGTTCTTTTTTTATTGTTATACCGATTTCTTTTGTGTGTGTGTGTCTATCTGTCTATCTGTCTCTATTGTGTGTGTCAGTGTGTGTGTGTTTCTCTATCTCTATGTGTGTGTTTTTCTTTGGTTGTGTGTGTGTGTGCGCTTTGTTATCATACATTTGCTTGCCTCTCTTTAGTATTGTGTGTTAATAATTTATCATTCATTTTCTTTCCTTTATTTAGTTGTTACTTTTTTTATTGGTTGTGTGTATTAATAAATTATCATTCATTTGCCTGTCTATTTAGTTTTGTGTGCTAATAACTTATCATTCATTTGCTTGCCTCTATTTAGTTTTGTGATTTTTTTTGTATTTTGTGTGTGTGTTTATTAATAATTTATCTTTCATTTGTGTGCCTCTTTGTGGTTTTGTTATTTAGTTTTTTTAATCGTTATACAGATTTGTGTGTCTATCTGTCTCTATGTGTGTGTCTATTTGTGCATGTGTCCGTCTGTGGTTGTGCGTGTGCGTGTGTGTGTGTGTGTTTTGTTATCATTCATTTGATTGCCTCTATTTTTTTGTTCCTATACCGATTTCTTGTTTGTGTGTCTCTGTCTCTATGTGTGTGTGTGTGTGTTTCTCTATCTCTATGTGTGTGTCTATGTCTGTGTATGTTCCTGTTTGTGGTTGTTTGTGAGTGTGTTTTGTCATCATTCATTTCCTTGCCTCTCTTTAGTATTTTGTGTTAATAATTTATCATTCATTGGCTTGCCTCCATTTAGTTTTGTTACTTATTTTATTGTTTGTGTGTGTGTTAATAATTTAACATTGATTTGCTTGCCTCTATTTATTTTTGTGTGCCTATAATTTATCATTCATTCAATTGCCTCTATTTATTTTTATAATTTTGTGAACTTGTTTTATTGTGTGTGTGTGTGTGTGTGTGTGTGTGTGTGTTTATTAATAACTTATCATTAATCTGCTTGCCTCTATTTAGTTTTGTGATTTTGTGATTTTTTATTGTTATACATATTTTTGTGTGTCTGTGTGCGTGTTTGTCTGTGGTTGTGTGTGTCTATGTTTTTTAATAATTTATAATTGATTTGCGTGCCTCTATTTAGTTTGGTTATTTAGTTTTTTTTATCATTATACAGATTTGTGTGTGTGTATGTGTGTGTGTCATTATGTGTGTATGTGTCTGTGGTTTTGTGTGTGTGTGTGTGTTTTGTTATCATTCATTTGATTGCCTCTATTTAGTTGTGTTATTTTTTATTGTTATATCGATTTCTTGTGTGTGTGTGTGTGTCTGTGGTTGTATGTGTGTGTGTTTTGTTATCGTTCATTTCCTTGCCTCTCTTTATTATTGTGTAAATAATTTATCATTCATTTGATTGCCTCTATTTAGTTTTGTCACTTTTTTATGGTTAAACCAATTTCTTTTGTGTGTGTGTGTGTCTGTCTCTGTCTCTGTGTGTTTGTCTATATGTGTGTATTTCTCTGTCTCTATGTGTGTGTTTGTCTGTGGTTGTCTGTGTGTGTGTGTGTTTTGTTATCATTCATTTCCTTTCCTCTATTTATTATTGTGTAAATAATTTATCATTCATTTGTTTTCCTCTATTTAGTTTTGTTACCTTTTTTATTGTTTGTGTGTGTATTAATAATTTATCATTCATTTGCTTGCCTTTATTTAGTTTTGTGTGCTAATAATTTATCATTAATTTGCTTGCCTCTATTTTTTTTTTGTTATTTTGTTAACTTTTTTATTGTGTGTGTGTTGATTAATAACTTATCATTCAATTGATTGCCTCTATTTAGTTTTGTTATGTTTTTTCTTGTTTGTGTGTGTATTAATAATTTATCATTCATTTTCTTGCCTCTATTTAGTTTTGTGTGCTAATAAGTTATCATTAATTTGTTTGCCTCTTTATTTTTTTTTATTTTGTTAACTTGTTTTATTGTATGTGTGTGTTTATTAATAATTTATCATTTATTTCCGTGCCTCTATTTAGTTTTGTTATTTTGTTAATTTTTTTTATTGTTATACAGATTTTTGTGTGTGTGTGTGTGTGTTTGTCTTTATGTGTGTGCTTGTGTGTGTGTGTCTATCTGTGTTTGTGTGTGTGTGTTTTTTGTTATCATTTTTTTAAAATTCCTCTATATAGTTTTGTTATTTTTTTTATTGTTATACCAATTTCTTTTGTGTGTGTGTGTCTCTGTCTCTGTGTGTGTGTGTGTGTGTCAGTTTGTGTGTGTTTCTTTGTGTCTGTGTGTGTATGTCCATGGTTGTGTGTGTGTGTGTTTTGTTATCGTTCATTTGCTTGCCTCTCTTTAGTATTGTGAGATTCATCCGTTTGGGCCGTGAACGGCAACATACGCGATTTGTGAGAACTTTAGGACAAACGAATGAAAGTTTGCCAAAGTCTCAAATTTTCCTAAAAACCCACAAACCCTTTTTATTTTTCAAGAGGATTCCAGAACGCCAACAATTGTTGCGAGATTCATAAGTTCGGGCCGCGAACGGCCACATATGCGTTTTGGGCGAACATGTGGTCAAAAGAATGAAAGTTTTTCCAACGTCTCGGATTTTCCTGAAAACCCACATAACCTCATTATTTTTCATGAAGATTTTAGAATGCCTTTAATTGTTGCAAGATTCATCCGTTTGGGCCGTGAACGACAACATACATGATTTCTGCGAACTTGTGGGCAAACGAATTAAAGTTTTGCCAACGTCTCGCATTTTTCCTGATAACCCACTCACCCTCATTTTAATGCATAAGGATTCAAGAATTCCAAGAGTTGTGGTGAGATTGATCCATTCCGGCTACGAACAACCACATACTCAATTTGTGCGAACTTGTGGTCAAAAGAATGAAAGTTTATCCAACGTCTCGGATTTTCCTGAAAACCCACATACCCTTAATACTTTTCATGAGGATTTGAGAATGCCTGCAATTGTTGCAAGATTCATCCATTTGGACCGTGAACGGCAATATATGCGATTTATACGAACTTTAAGAAAGACGAATGAAAGTTTTGCCAAATGAATGAAAGTTCTGCCAAAGTCTTCGATTTTCCTGGAAACCCACAAGCCCTCTTTATTTGTCATGAGGATACCAAAATGCCTATAATTGTTGCGAGATTCATCTGTTTGGGCTGTGTACGGCAACACACGTGATTTGTGCGAACTTGAGGACAAACGAATGAAAGTTTTTCCAAAGTCTAGGATTTGCCTGAAAACCCACAAACCCTCTTTATTTTTCCTGAGGATTCTAGAATGCCTACCATTGTTGTAAGATTCATCCGTTTTGGCCGTGAACGGCAACATACGCGATTTGTACGAACATGAGGACAAACGAATGAAAGGTTTGCCAAAGTCTCAGATTTTCCTGAAAACCTACTCACCCTCAATTTATGCATGAGGATTCAAGAATTCCAAAAGCTGTGGCGAGATTCATCCGTTCTGGCCACGAATGACCACATACGCGATTTGTACGAAGTTGTGGTGAAAAGAATGAAAGTTTTTCCAACTTCTGGGATTTGCCTGAAAACCCAAATACCCTCATTACTTTTCATGAGGATTTGAGAATGCCTACAATTGTTGAGAGATTCATCTGTTTGGCCCACGAACAGCCACATACGCGATTTGTGCGAACTTGAGGACAAACGAGTGAAAGTTTTGCCAAAGTCTCAGATTTGCCTGAAAACCTACAAACCCTCTTTATTTCTCATGAGGATTCCAAAATGCCTGCAATTGTTATAAGATTCATTCGTTTGGGCCGTGTACGGCAACATACATGATTTGTGAGAACTTGAGGACAAACGAATGAAAGTTTCGACAACGTCTCAGATTTTCCTGAAAACCCGCTCATCCTCATTTTTATGCATGAGGGTTCAAGAATTCCAAAAGTTGTGGTGAGATTCATCCGTTCAGGCCACGAACAGCCACATATGTGGCTTATGCGAACTTGTGGTCAAAAGAATGAAGGTCTTTCCAACGTCTCAAATTTGCCTGAAACCCCACATACCATCCTTATTTTTCAAGAGGATTCCAAAATGCCAACAATTGTTGCAAGATTCATAAGTTCAGGCCACGAACAGCCACATACGCGTTTTGTCCAATCATGTGGTCAAAAGAATGAAAATTTTTCTAATGTCTTGGATTTGCTTGAAAACCCACAGACCATCCTTATTTTTCATGAGGATTCCAGAATGCGAACAATTGTTGCGAGATTCATAAGTTCGGGCCACGAACGGCCACAAACATGATTTGTGTGAACTTATGGTTAACAGAATGAAAGCTTTTCCAACGTATCAGATTTGCCAGAAAACCCATATACCCTCATTACTTTTCATGAGGATTTGAGAATACTTCTAATTGTTGTGAGATTCATTTGTTTGGGCCGTGAAAGGTAACATACGCAATTTGTGTGAACTTGAGGACAAATGAGTGGAAGTTTTGCTAAAGTCTTGGATTTTCTTGAAAACCCACAAACCCTCTTTATTTCTCACGAGGATTCCAGAATGCCTACAATTATTGCAAGATTCATCCATTCGGGCCGAGTATGGAAACATACACGATTTCTGCGAACTTGAGGACAAACGAATGAAAGTTTTGCCAATGTCTCGGATTTGCCGGAAAACCCACTCACTCTACTTTTTATGCTTTAAGATTCCAGAATTCCAAAAGTTATGGCGAGATTCATCCGTTCGAGCCACGAAAGGCCACATACACGATTTGTGTGAACATGTGGTGAGAAGAATGAAATTTTTTCCAACATTTCATATTTGCTTGAAAACCCACATACCATCCTTATTTTTCAAAAGGACTCTAGAATGCCAACAATTGTTGCAAGATTCATAAGTTCAAGCCACGAACGGCCACATACACGTTTTTTGTAAATATGTGGTCAAAAGAATGAAAGTTTTTCCAACGTCTTGGATTTGCCTGAAAACCTACATACCATCCTTATTTTTCATGATAATTCCACAATGCCAACAATTGTTGCCAGATTTATAAGTTCAAGCCATGAACGGCCATATATGCATTTTGTGCGAACTTTAGGTGAAAAGAATAAAAGCTTTTCCAATGTCTCGAACTTGCTAGAAAACCCACATACCCTCATTATTTTTCATGAGGATTTGAGACTGCCTCCAATTGTTGCAAGATTCATCCGTTTGGGCCGTGAACGGCAACATACGTGATTTGTACGAACTTGAAGACAAACGAATGAAAGTTTTGCCAATGTCTCGGATTGGCCTAAATATGTTCGGCCTTTCCCGTCCTTTTCTCCATGTTGACTAACTTAGTGATGGTGAGAAATAAAATAAGAGAAGTCAAAGGCTTGTTGGGCATCCCAAGGAAAAGCTTGGGCAACAAGTAAAGATAAGTTGGCCAAAGAGTCAAGAGACTTCTACCATATTCGGCCTCTCCCTTCTTTTTCTCCATGTTGACAGACTTAATGATGATGAGAAATGAAATAAGGGAAGTCAATGGCTTGTTGGGCAACAAAAGGAACAACTTGACCGTTGACTTCCCTCATTTCATTTCTCATCATCGTTAAGTCGATCAACATGGAGAAAAAGAAGGGGGATGCCGAATATAGTAGAAGCCTCTTGACTTATTGGCCAATTTATCTTTACCTATTTCCCAAGTTTTTCCTTTGGATTCCCAACAAGCCTTTGACTTCTCTTACTTCCTTTATTATCACCATTAAGTTGGCCCACACGAAGAAAAAAACAGGATAGGTCGAATGTAGTAGAAGTCTCTTTACTTCTTGGCCAAGTTATCTTTACTTGTAGCCTAAGTTTTTCCTTGTGTTGCCCAAGAAGCCTTTGACTTCTCTTATTTCCTTCCTAATCATCATTAAGTCGGTCAACATGGAGAGAAAGATTAGGAAGGTCGAAAATAGTTGAAGTCTCTTTACTTGTTGGCCAAGTTATCTCTACTTGTTGCCCAAGTTTTTCCTTAGGATGCCCAATAAGCCTTTAACTTCTCTTATTATTTCCTTTATCATCACCATTAAGTTGACCCAAACGAAGAAAAAGACGGGAGAGGCCGAATGCAGTAAAAGTCTCTTTACTTCTTGGCCAAGTTATCTTTACTTGTTGCTCAAGTTTTTCCTTGTGTTGTCCAACAAGCCTTTGACTTCTCTTATTTCCAATCTAATCATAATTAAGTCGATCAACATGGAGAAAAACAGGGCAGATGCCGCATATAGTAGAAGTCTCTTTACTTGTTGGCGAAGTAATAATTGAATATTTTATACACTTATTTGTATCGCTTGGGTAATAAATTTGGGATTGTTAGTTAATAAATAATAGGCGTTAATTCTTATTTGGGCTTTAGGCTTTTAATTGGATTTAATTCATTTTAATGATAAAATTCCAGATTTACAATGCTTCATTGTTTTAACCATAACTCTTGAACCAGAGATCGGATTAGCCTCATTCTTGTCTCATATTTCTGATGATTCAAAGAGCGATAAATGTTATGAAGACTTGGAAGGCAAACTCGGACAAGAGGATGGTCAATCTTAGAGCCGAAGTCAAAGACGTTTTTCAGGATTTTTATTTGGGCCCGAATTTTGTAAAGGCCCATTTGTTATTTTAGTATATTTCTTTTGGGCCAGATATTTTATTACTTGGAGCCCCATTTCGTTTTGCCATTTTAGGTTAGGTTAGATGGTGGCTACAAACACATTGCCATTTACGTTTTTTTATAGTTTGGAGATCAAACATAGACTTTTAAATTTCTCTGAAATGTTCTTCATATGTTCTTCGTGTTCTTCATGTTCTTCGTTGTTTTACACAGTCATGCTTGGCTAAACCTCTCTGATTAACCCATAGATTAGGGTTTCCATATTCCAGAAGACTTGTACTTAATCGGTAACATCTAAACTTGGTTCTGCCTTCTTTTATCTGATTTGATTTCTCAAAAACCCAAATCAATTCATCCCAAGGACACAATTCGAATTGGGTTTAAGTGATCACTGTGCGATTGCTCGGTGACACACCACTGTTCTGAATATATTCTGGATGATCGTTCAGTTGAGGGAATTTTCTGGACAAATGTAAAGATTTCGGTTTGTCCAGAATCGATCACGAGTTTGGTGTATTATTTTCGTATGATGAAGGTTATGGAATTCCTGGTTTTGGGTTAGTCATTTTTAGTCTAATTAATCTTGTTTTTCCTTAGTTGTTCTGTGTTGATTTCATTTTATTGCATTGAAAAACTCCCCCCAATAATTTATTGTTACTGTCTCTGTTTCTATTAAACCAACTACAAATTCCATGGGAAACGATCCAGGTTCCTTCTACTGCAATCTTTTTACTGAATTTAGTTATTTTGTAAGAGGTTGGCATCTCTTGTCACCAAGTTATCTTTTATGCGTTGCACAAGTTTTTCCTTAGGATGCCCAACAAGCCTTTGACGTCTCTTATTTCCTTTCTCATAATCATTAATTCAGCAAAAATGCAGACAAAGAGGGGAGAGGCCGAATATAATAGGAGTCTCATTACTTCTTTGCTAAGTTATCTTTACTTATTGGCCAAGTTGTTCCTTATGTTGCCCAACAACCTTTGACTTCCCTTATTTCATTTCTCATCATCATTAAGTCGGTCAACATGGAGAAAAAGAAGGGAAAGGACGAATATAATAGAAGTCTCTTGACTTGTTGGCTAAGTTATCTTTACTTGTTGCCTAAGTTTTTCCTTGAGATGGCCAACAAGCCTTTGACTTCTCTTATTTCCTTTATCATCACCATTAAGTTGGCTCACATGAAGAAAAAGACAAGAGGTTGAATGTACTAGAAGTCTCTTTACTTTTTGGCCAAGTTAGCTTTACTTGTTGCCCAATTTTTTCCTTATGTTGCCCAACCAGCCTTTGACTTCTCTTATTCGTTCCTAATCATCATTAATCGGTCAACATAGAGAAAAATAGGGCAAATGCTGCATATAGTAGAAGTCTCTTTACTTGTTGGCCAAGTTATCTTTAAGTGTCACGGATACAAGAAAGTATTTTAAGACTGGACAGAAGAGGCCCTGCAAGATTGGACCAACGACCTGTCTCGTTCCAAGCGGTCTTAAAAGTATGTAACTTTTAAGACTAGACGCGAACCAGTCTTAAAGAAATATTTAAAGACCAGATATTAAAAACAATAGGTCTTAAAAATCGCACTATAGAGACCTGACATATATTTTGTTCAGTCTAAAAATGAGAATTTATTGGACCGGACAATAAAAGGGCCAATCTTAAATATACCATTTTCAAACTCGAACCAAATAACATCCGATCTAAAACTTATCAACTATAACACCAGACAAACAAATGCATCAGTCTCACAAAACAAAAAATAAGACCTTACTATAACATACACCAGTCTTAAAAATATTACTTTTAAGACCGGACTTAATTATAAATCCGGTTTAAAAGTTTGTCTTTTTTAGACCGATTCATTAGGACTTTTAAGATCGTAAAGAATAGCGTCCGCTCTAAAAACTCTGACTTTTAAGACTAGACATTAAATACACCATTTAATACACTGGTCTTAAAAGTGGAATTTTCCCTTGTTCATACCAAATCTGCCACCCAATCCAGCATCTAAAAGCAGACAGTACTTTAAGCTATACAAGCTATACATACATATACATACATACATATATATATATATACATACATACATATATATATATATATATATATATATGAACAATCCATTATAAATTACTATAATTGAATATGAAATGGATACAAATATTTTTCACTAGGCCATGAATTATATTGTGGCATCGTAATGAATATAGATACTATTACAGTACACACTTAATAATAAATGAATATAATTATACAATAAGATAAGTTACAAATACAATGAGTTACAAAGACAGTACAACACCTAAATGAACATATATACCAATTCACCTTGTCTTCGTCGGATTCCCACCCAATAACAACATAACTAACATTCCTCTTCTTTTGTAACAAGCCCCTTTCGATTAGATCTTCCCAAAAATATAAAAACAAGAACAAAATATAGTCAGTGACATTGTTTAAGAACGTAATTATATTAAGAAGGAATTGAATATAGTTAAAATCGTAAAGTTTTCAAAGACTTCTGCATATGAATATTACCCTATATATGAATTGTCTCTTTATAAAGGGATATCCTTCCATATCCCTTCATGATGATCATTTCTTATTTCGGGTTCATTATCCGCTTCATTTTCTTCGTTCATGACCGGTAAACCCCTTGAAAAAGGAGCATTCTCAGGAAGACCATAATTTGAATGAATTTTCTCATCAATATTAATGACCATTTTTCCTTGGAGAGCTACAGACCACATTTTATTTTCTTTATCAGTTTACTTGATTTCTTTTATGAATCTCTTGAATGATTTACTATTAATTTCATAGTCACTTCAGTTATTGTGCTAGTGATCCCTTTTATGTTTATCTCTGTTTCTTGGCATGAATACATGGGATCTTGCAAAACAAAAAATACATGCTCTTTGGTACCCAATGTTTCTTGAGTCCAGACAAGATTAGACATAACAACTCTTACTTATGCTCTTATAATTTAACCATATGATGTTGGAGCAAAGAGTAGAACAATCAAAGATCAAAACATAATTTTACCCAATCAAATAAGTTCAAGCTAATGAATCATAAAGGGTAACAATTAAATGATACCAAGAATGTTATTTTTCAATAACAATTTGGAAATGCACTTTAAGTTGAAATGATGTCAATCATACAAATGCATGTAAGGCATAGAAGGAATTAGAAGATGTTTTAGTGGAATCTCCAACTCGAGTCACATAGTGTTTAACTCAACTCAAGAACCATTTACAAAATGATATCGAGAGACTCTTGTAAAAAAAATGTTTGAAGAATGTTCTAACTTGAGTCACTAAGTGATGGCTCGAGTCATCAAAATGCATTTGAATATAACGTTCAAAACTCATGCTAGAGTTAACGAGGACTGGCTGGAGTCACGGACTCGAGTCACAAATCCTTAAACTTGAGTCTCTTAATTCTGTATTTTGAAAAGACTTTAAGTTCGCAAAGCTTGACAAGAGTCACCAAGGCTTGGCTCAAGTTTGACAACCCAAACTCGAGTCAACTTGACAGTTACTATGACAGCATGTTGTGGTTCAAGTTTGATCAAGTAGCATAGAATCATATCCATAAAGATAAGCATTTATCAACTAATAGCTTATGAATGGGATCAAATTTTTCAAGAATGACAATGAAATATGTAAACTGTTTCAAATCTTAAATGTTCTTTCAAACAAAGATTATGCATTATAAAATTGAAATTTTAATGTATAAAAGATTCATTTTTGAAACATGTTTTTTTAAAAACGATGTTCACTCTAAACATGGTGGAAGTCAACATATCAGAATGATTCAGGTTTGGAGGACATGTCAAACATTGAAGTTGTTACACCTCTACCGGTCTCGCCCTTTCGGGTGGCGGGTTAGAGGAATTCCTTTTTCTTATTACCTTTTCACTACTACTTATTCCTTTTATCATGTATCAGAGTAAACACAACAGAGCATGTACCAATTTGGACAAATACAATATACTAGTAAAAGTACAATAAACCAAAAGGTAAACAAGTCCTTATAGGGTTAAGGGTACAGTCATCCCAAATAAAATATTAAATAGTAAATAATATGATACTCTCATCCACATTGAATACAACTTTAAGCCTCCTTAGAGCATCTTCATTTCTTTGTATCAACTATCGGCCCTTGCCTTTTAAACTCCTGATCATCTCCGCCTGAAATGCCTGTATCCTTAAACTAGTATGGAGTTCAAAGTTGAACCCCAGAGTAACTATTAAAGTCATATACAATATGTATGCAATGCATGTAACGCAAATCATAATAGGGAAAATAATTCTGCCTCAGGCACAATATATTGGCATGTACTACCTCTGCAGGACCGCATGGTCAAGACAAGACCCCAGACCCAGTGCACTACTGGGCCTCAATAGCTAGGACAGCCAGCCCTAACTACTAATTCCAAGAGGCCTCAGTAGACAACTATAAACACACAATCACATAGGCTCTACCTACCCCACATAACCTGAGTCTTAGTAGCTACCTAAGGACACACAATCTAATAGGTACTACCTACCCTACATGCCAAGGGCCTCAGAGCCCGACATACTCTGGACTTCAGTGGTCACCTAAGAACACATAGTCACATAGGTACCACAGTCTAATCCCTTACCTCATGATAAAAACACACATATTAAAGTAACATAGAGTATGCAAGTTTACAGTTACTACCTAGCACTTCCTGATAGAGGTGAACTTTTCTCTTAGCATCAAGGATGCATCCTACATGAGAAAATACCCTAAATACAGCCAACCACTATGCTCTCAATCACACATTCAAACTCTACTACTTCTAGTTTTATAAAATTTGCATAGCACCAGAATTTCCAGAGTTTATTGCCCAACTTTGCTTATTTTTAATAAATTCTAGAAAAATCTTGTTGATATGAAATCAATGGCCTTAGAACCCTTAGGATGTATATTTTACAGTAAAAATAATTCCAAAGTCCAAATGTGTTTGAATCCGATTCTGGTTTCCAATCTTTGGCCATTGGTCCAAGAGAAAAATCTTGTTTTTAGGTCATTTTCATTCTTAAATAGATCTCTATTGGAACTTTAAAACGACACAAAATCTGATATCAAAATAATTCATATGATGTCTAATTTTACCATGTAAAATTTAAAATCATTTGAAGTTCATTTAATATGTTAAAACCACCAATTTGTCTTCGCTGCCCAGAAACCGAAAGAATTGGCAGATTTTCATATATTAGAGACTTAGGCTTTAAGAGTTTGGAAAAAGGCGATATTACATGTCCCCACACAAAAACACTCTATGGACCCATTTAGAACCTAAAAAATATGGAAATCCCACTTCATCTACATGAAGACACCATAGGGTAGAAATAAGAGCTTCCAAGTTGTCGGTTAGGGAACTTACCTTGGAATTTCGGTTGTGGGTGCCTTCCTCTTACCTAAGAGCAAGACCTTCAGCTGGACCCTCTTCTTCCTCGCCTTGAGCTCATCATAGGCAGGTAGGAATGAGGGGAGAGAGTGCTCTTTGTATAGACTCCAAAGTGCAAGCTATTATCCAACTTCGGTTATTACCCGCCGGACGAAAGGATGTCTCGGATTTAAATATTATTTCTTGACACAATTCTCAAAGCTTCTAGAGAACTCCTTATGTAGATGGGTGGCACATTCCAAGGAAAAAATAAGATTCCAAAGTTGCCCCTGGCTATGATCTCTGAAATTGCTAGTTGTAGGTTTTAGATCTAAGGGTAAAACGGTCATTTTGCGCTCTCTCTTTTCAAGGCCATGGGACCCACAAGATCTGCTCTTGGATTGTGCCATAAATGCCATTTATTAACCATAATTACATTTCATTTCATTATCATGTCAATTTCAAAAGATGTGGTCCAGATTAAACCAGATTATTTTATTCTTTCTCTCTCATCATAATTACTTTATGTGACTTGTACTTTCTTGACAAGTGATGTGACCTTGAAATTTCTCTTCTGGGCCCACATAATTTTGTCCTCCTTCCTGTATCTGGGCTTGGGCCCGACTCTAGAAACCCCTAACCGGTCCCGCTCAGCTACCTTTTTGCCGGTTACACTTTTCCTCGTAATTTGTGTCACACAATTAGACTTGTGTGAGTCCTGATCATCAATCTCATCTCCCTGACCACAGGTGGTCAAAATATAGTTCCTTGGGGAGCAAAAAATCCATATTTCAGTATCCTCGTCAATTCCCCTTTGTTAGTTAACGTTTCCCCTAAGCCTTTGACCTTGTAATTGAGCCTTTATATGTGTTTAAATCAGCTTTTCCTATCCCCTAATGTAGTTGCACATTTTTCTTCATTCTTGAGGAACAATAAATGTATATTTTAATATCTCATAATGACCTCGTACTTTGTGGTGCCAAAAAGTCAAATATCCAATCTTAAAATGTCACGTGTCCCACTAGCATCATTACTTTTGTCCTTTGTAATCATGAAGGGACATGTGTCACCATTCTATTTGGCCAACACAAAAGTATGTCATCATTAGTCATTATGATCTTACTTTATTAAAGTTACTTTATCAATGCTGACTCAAGATCCTGCCCGAGTTTTACTCAGGTTTTTCTTCATGAATATCGATGTTCTCTCAAAAACGCAAGGCACCCCTAATTGCCCTGAAAATGCTACATACTCACTTATACCGACATACTTTTGCCAAACTAATTGTCTTATACCTTAGGATATAGTTAGGTGGCATCTTTTCCAACTGGATTTAAATCATATGGGTCCTCGGTGCCCTTTTCCATTAACACTTTAATTCCACAGCTTAAAGATAATAGGTCTACTGACCCGTATAACCGAGTTACATAGTCCAAGAGAGGCTTCCTAACCTTCGACATTCTTGGGACTCTTCTCAAACCGAGCTTAGTCGTCTGCCTACTTTAGGCTTATTCTCAATTCTTAAGGTCTAGAATTCGGGGTGTTATAGAAGTTAACATGTAGAAGAATTTTCCAAAAGCAAAGATCATAAGGATAAAGCATTAGCAAGACATGCTTTTAACAATAGAGATATATATGCATAATGACTTTGCTATAACCAAGAGATAATCTTACCTCTTAGAATAGAATTTTGGAATATATGAACATTCAAGGCAAGAATTTGAATATAATTACTCAAAAATGGATGAAGACAAGGTTGATGTATTTGAGTAACAAAATGACTACTAGGATTCATGGATGATGAAGCAAATACTTATTAGTCCAAATGACTAGAGTTCCAACATATTATCCTAGTAAGTTATTCCATTAATGGTTAATACATTAAGATTCAATGCATTAATGAACATCCATAAAGCTTCGAATAACTTGGCCAATAAGAATTTATGCAGTAGTCATAACACTCACAAATTGAATTCTTTTATAGGAGATAAGCTTGGAACTTAGAGATAATCAACTTGTTAGACATGAGGTCCTACTAATTAGATAATAAGGAATGAGGAGTTCAAGCATCACATTAAATATTAAAGATCAATATGTGAATGACAGGGAAAACTCAACTGGACAAATTTGAAACATATTCAGTATAAAATATTAACTTCCAATTTTGAAACATCATTTGAATGCACTCGAAGTATGAATATTTTTCAAAATATTCGTATGCATTTTCACAAAACAGAGTGAATTGAAATCCAAAACAAATTTTAGAATTGTGCATTTCAAAAACATAAACTCAGAAAGTTATGCACAACTTCATTTATGGTTATTTAGCAATCTGGAAACATTTTGAAAATCATAAATGATTGATTGCTAAAGGAATGCAATAATGGACAAGTATTCATTACACACATGTATAATTCATTTAAGTGCAAAATAGGGTAAGAATTAGATATCACCGTAATTCCTCTTGTCCTTGTAGTAACTTGCTTAGTTTAGATGGATTGATGTAGATGTCTCCTTTACTTGTTGGCCAAGCTATTCCTTGTGTTGCCCAAGCCTTTGAATTCCCTTATTTCCTTTCTCATCATCTTTAAGTTAGTCAACATGGAGAAAAAGAGGGTAGAGACCAAGTATAGTAGAAATCTCTTTACATGTTAGCAAGGTTATCTTCACTTGTTGGCCAAGTTGTTCCTTTCATTACCTAACAAGCCTTTGACTTCCCTTATTTCATTTCTCATCATCATTAAGTCAGTCAACAAGGAGAAGAAAAGGGAAGAGGCCGAATGTAGTAGAAGTCTCTTGACTTGTTGGCCAAGTTATGTTTACTTGTTGCCCAAGTTTTTCATTGGGAAGCCCAACAAGCCTTTGACTTCTCTTATTTCCTTTCTCATCATCACTAAGTTAGTCAACATGGAGAAAAAGATGGGAGAGGCCGGACATAGTAGAAGTCTCATTACTTGTTGGCAAAGTTATCTTTACTTGTTGGCCAAGTTGTTGCTTGTGTTTCCCAACAAGCCTTTGAGTTCCCTTATTTCCTTTCTCATCATCCTTAAGTTGTCCAACATGGAGAAAAAGAGGGGAGAGGCTTAGTATAGTAGAAATCTCTTTACTTTTTGGCAAAGTTATCTTTACATGTTGCCCAAGTTTTTCCTTGGGACGCCCAACAAGCCTTTGACTTCTCTTATTTCTTTTCTAATCATCATTAAATCGGTCAACATGGAGAAAAATAGGGCAAATGCCACATATAGTAGAAGTCTTTTTACTTGTTCACCAAGTTATCTTTATGTGTTACCCAAGTTTTTCCTTCGAATGCCAAACAAGCCTTTGACTTCTCTTATTTCCTTTATCACCATATCTATGTCAGTCAACATGGAGAAAAAGAGGGGAGAGGTTGAATATAGTAGAAATCTCTTTATTTGTTTAACAAGTTATCTTTACTTGTTGGTCAAGTTGTTCCTTGTGTTGCCCAACAAGCCTTTAACTTCTCTTGTTTCCTTTCTCATCATCATTAAGTCGATCAACATGGAGAAAAAGAGTGGAGAGACCGAATATAGTAGAAGTCTCTTTAATTATTGACAAGGTTATCTTTACTTATTGTCCAAGTTATTCCTATTGTTGCCCAATATGCCTTTGACTTACCTTATTTCGTTTCTTGTTACATTAAGTCGGTCAACATGGAGAAAAAGAGGAGAGAGGCCAAATATACCAGAATTCTCATTACTTGTTTGCCATGTTACCTTTACTTGTTGGCCAAGTTGATTGTTGTGTTTCCTAACAAGCCTTTGAATTCCCTTATTTCATTTCTCACCATCATTAAGTCGGTCATCATAGAGAAAAATAGGGGAGCAGGGAATATAGTAGAAGTCTCTTGACTCATAGGCTAAGTTAGCTTCACGTGATGCCTAAGTTTTTCCTTGTGATGCCCAATAAGCCTTTGACTTCTCTTATTTCATTTATCATCATCACTATGTTGTCAATATGGAGAAAACGAAGTAAGAGGCCAAATAAAGTAGAAAGCTCTGTACTTGTTGGCCAAGTTATCTTTACCTGTTGCCTAAGTTTTTCCTTGTGTTGCCCAACAAGCCTTTGACTTCTCTAATTTTCTTCCTAATTATCATTAAGTCGATCAACATGGAGAGAAAGAGCGGAGAGGCTGAATATAGTAGAAGTCTCTTTACTTGTTGGCTAAGTTTGTTCCTTGTGTTGCCCAAAATGCCTTTGACTTCTCTTATTTCCTTTGTCATCATCATTAAGTTGATCAACATGGAAAGAAAGAGGGGAGAGACCAAATATAGTAAAAGTCTCTTTACTTATTGGCCAAGTTATCTCTACTTGTTGCCCAAGTTTTTCCTTGGGATGCCCAATAAGCCTTTGACTTCTCTTATTTCATTTCTCATCATCACTAAGTTAGTCAACATGGAGAAAAAGAGGGGAGAAGCCAAATATAGATTAAATCTCTGTACTTGTTGGCCAGGTTATCTTTACTTGTTGCCCAAGCTTTTCCTTGTGTTGCCCAATAATCCTTGACTTCCCTTATTTCCTTCCTAATCATCAAGTCGATCAAGATGGAGCGAAAGAGGAGAGAGGCCAAATATAGCAAAAGTTTCTTTAATTGTTGGCCAAATTATCTGTACTTGTTGCCCAAGTTTTTCCTTGGGATACCCAACAAGCATTTGACTTCTCTTATTTCCTTTCTCTCCATCACTAAGTCAATCAATATAGAGAAAAAGAGGGGAGAGGCCGAATAAAGTAGAAATCTTTGTACTTGTTAGCCAAGTTATCTTTACTTGTTGGCCAAGTTTTTCCTTGTGTTGTGCAAAAAGCCTTTGACTTCTCTTATTTCCTTTCTCATCCTCATTAAGTCGGTCAACACAGAGAGAAAGAGGAGAGAGGCCGAATATAGTAGAAGTCTCTGTACTTGTTGGCCAAGTTATCTCTACTTGTTTCCAAGTTTTTCCTTGGGATGACCAACAAGCCTTTGACTTCTCTTATTTTCTTTCTCATCATCACTAAGTTAGTCAACATAGAGAAAAACACGGCAGATGCCGAATATAGATGAAATCTATGTACTTGTTGGCAAAGTTATCCTTACTTGTTGCCCAAGTTGTTCCTTGTGTTGCCCAACAAGCCTTTGACTTCTCTTATTTCCTTCCAAAAAATCATTAAGTTAGTCAACATGTTTACCTGTTAGCTAAGTTATCTGTGCTTATTGCCCAAGTTTTTCCTTAGGATGCCCAACAAGCGTTTGACTTGTCCTATTTCCTATCTCATCACCATTAAGTCGGCCCACATGAAGAAAAAGATGGGTGTAGCCAAATGTAGTAGAAGTCTCTTTACTTCTTGGCCAAGTTATCTTTACTTGTTGTCCAAGTTTTTCCTTGTGTTGCCCAACAAGCCTTTCACTTCTCTCATTTCCTTGCTAATCATCACTAAGTCGGTCAACATGTAGAAAAACATGGCAGATGTAGTATCTTTACTTGTTGGCCAAGTTATCTTTACGTGTTACTCAAGTTTTTCCTTGGGAATCCTAACAAGCCTTTGACGTCTCTTATTTCCTTTCTAAAACTCATTAAGTTGGAAAAAATGCAAATAAAGAGCAGACGAGCCGAATATAGTAGAAGTCTCATTACTTATTTGCCAAGTGATCTTTACTTGTTGGCCAAGTTGTTCCATGTGCTGCCCATCAAGCCTTTGACTCCTCTTATTTCCTTTCTCATTATCATTAAGTCAGTCAACATAGAGAAAAAGAAGGGAGAGGCCGAATATATTAGAAGCCTCTTTACTTGTTGGCCAAGTTGTTCCTTTTGTTGCCCAACAAGCCATTGACTTCCCTTATTTCGTTTCTCATCATCATTAAGTCGGTCAACATGGAGAAAAAGAAGGGAGAGGCCGAACATAGTAGAGGGCTCTTTACTTGTTGGCAAGATATCTTTACTTGTTGGCCAAGTTGTTCCTTTTGTTGCCCAACAAGCAATTTACTTCCCTTATTTCATTTCTCATCATCATTAAGTCGGTCAACATGGAGAAAAAGAAGAGAGAGGCAAAATATAGAAGCAGTCCTTTACTTGTTGGCCAAGTTATCTTCGCTTGATGGCAAGTTGTTCCTTTTGTTGCCCAAAAAGCCATTGACTTCCCTTATTTCATTTTTCATCATCATCAAGTCGGTCAACATAAAGAAAAAGAAAGGAGAGACCAAATATGGTAGAAATCTCTTTACATTTTGGCCAAAATGTTCCTTTTGTTACCCAACAAGCCATTAACTTCCCTTATTTCATTTCTCATCATCTAGCTGGTCAACATGGAGAAAAAGACGGGAGAGGCTGAATATAATAGAAGTCACTTGACTTATTGGAGAAATTATCTTTACTTGTTGCCCAAGTTTTTCTTTGTGTTGCCCAACAAGCCTTTCACTTCTGTTATTTCCTTCCTAATCATTATTAAGACGCTCAACATGCAGAAAAACACGGTAGATGCCACATATAGTCGAAGTCACTTTACTTGTTGGCCAAGTTATCTTTAAGTGTTCCCTAAATTTTTCCTTGGGATTCCCAACAAGCCTTTGACGTCTCTTATTTCCTTTCTAAAAATCATTAAGTCGAAAAAAATGCAAATAAAGATGGGAGGGGCCGAATATATTAGAAGTCTCATTAATTGTTTGCAAAGTTATCTTTACTTGTTGGCCAAGTTGTTCCATGTGTTACCCATCAAGCCTTTGACTTCTCTTATTTCCTTTCTCATCATCATTAAGTTGGTTAACATTGAGAGAAAAGAGGGGAGTGGCCGAATATAATAGAAGTCTCTTTACTTGTTGGCCAAGTTATCTTTACTTGTTCGCCAAGTTGTTCTTTTTGTTGCCCAACAAGCCATTGACTTCCCTTATTTCATTTCTCATCATCATTAAGTTGGTCAACATGAAGAAAAAGAGGGGAGAGGCCGAATATAGTAGAAGGCTCTTTACTTGTTGGCCAAGTTGTTCCTTTTTTTTTCCAACAAGCCATTGACTTCCTATATTTCATTTCTCATCATCATTAAGTCGGTCAACATGAATAAAAAGAGGGGAGAGGCCGAATATAGTACAAGTCTCATTACTTGTTTGACAAGTTATCTTTACTTGTTGCCCAAGTTTTTCCTGGGGATGCCTAATAAGCCTTTAACGTCCCTTATTTCCCTTCTCTTCATCATTAAGTCGGTCAACGTAAAGAAAAAGACGGGAGAGGCTAAATATAGTAAAAGTCTCTTAACTTGTTGGAGACATTATCTTTGCATGTTGCCCAAGTTTTTCCTTGTGTTGCCCAACAAGCCTTTAACTTCTATTTTTCCTTCCTACTCATCACTAAGAGCTCAACATGCAGAAAAACACGAAAGATGCCACATATAGTCTTAAGTCTCATTGCTTGTTGGCCAAGTTATCTTTACTTGTGGCCCAAGTTTTACCATGGGGTGCCCAACAATCCTTTGACTTTTGTTTGTTCCTTTCTCATCAAGATTAAGTCGGTCAACATGGAGAAAAATAGGGCAGATGCAACATATAATAGAATTCTCTTTATTTGTTGGCCAAGTTATCCTTACATGTTGCCCAAGTTTTTCCTTAGATGTGTAACAAGCCTTTGACGTCTCTTATTTGGTTTCTAACAATCATTACGTCGGCCAAAATTTAGACAAAGAAGGGAGATGCTGAATATAGTAGAAGTCTCATTACTTGTTTGTCAAATTATCTTTACTTGTTTGCCAAGTTGTTCTTTGTGTTGCCCAACAAGCCTTTGATTTCTCTTATTTCCTTTCTCATCATCATTAACTCGGTCAACATGGAGAAAAAGAAGGGAGAGGCCAAATATAGTAGAAGTTTCTTTACTTGTTGGCCAAGTTATCTTTACTTGTCGCCCAAGTTTTTCCTTGGGGTGCCAAACAAGCCTTTGACTTCTATTATTTCCTTTCTCATCATCATTAAGTCAATCAACATGGAGAAAAACAGGACAGATGCCGCATATAGTGGAAGTCTCTTTACTTGTTGGCCAAGTTATCTTTACTTGTTGCCCAAGTTTTACCTTGGGTTGCTCAAATAGCCTTTGACTTCTCTTATTTCCTTTCTCATCATCAATAAGTCAACCAAAATGCAGAAAAAGAGTGGAGAGGCCGAATATAGTAAAAGTCTCTTTACTTGTTGGCTAAGTTATCTTTACTAAATGGCCAAGTTCTTCCTTGTGTTGCTCAACAAGCCTTTGACTTCTCTTTTTTTTTCCCTCATCATCATTAAGTCGGTTAACATGGAAAGAAAGAGGGGAGAGGCCGAATATAGTTGAAGTCTCTTGACTTGTTGGCCAAGTTATCTCTACTTATTGCCCAAGTTTTTCCTTGGGATGCTCAACAAGATTTTGATGTGTCTTATTTCCTTTCTCATCACCATTAAGTCGGCCCACACGAAGAAAAAGAGGGGAAAGGCCCATTGTAGTAGAAGTCTCTTTACTTCTTGGAAAAGTTTTCTTTACTTGTTGCCCAAGTTTTTCCTTGAGATGTCCAACAAGCCTTTGACTTCTCTTATTTCCTTCCTAATCATCATTATCGGTCAACATGGAGAAAAACAGGGTAGATGCCACATATAGTATAAGTCTCATTACTTGTTGGCCAAGTTATCTTTACGTGTTGCCCAAGCTTTTCCTTGGGTTGCCCAAAAGCCTTTGACGTCTCTTATTTCGTGTCTGATAATCATTAAGTCGGGCAAAATGCAGATAAAGAGATGAGAGGCCAAATATAGTAGAAATCTTTTAGTTATTATTAGTTTTGATAATGTCTTATATAGTTGCCATTATCCAAAGTAAAAGGCTTGCATAGTACATTTATCTTCTACTTTGATTAATCCTTATATATTAATGTAGATATGAAGTTTAAACAATGAAGAATGTTCAAGAGAGGAGATTGAAGAAAGGAGAATATTAATATGAAAGTCTTTATGATCAAATGGAAGTTGAAATGGCGGAGTTAAAATAAGCTACAGTTGGATTTTGAAGTCATTTTCGAGTACAACCATGTAATTCTCGAGTATGGTGCATAAACAACTTCTATTCAGGCAAAAATCCCAGCAATTCTCAAGTATGAAATGTCAATTCTCGAGAATCATCGTTTCAGCTACTCTACTCAACTTTGTTCACGTTTCACTTGGGCGATGTTCAGTAATTCAATAATATCTCTCAAACCAGAGATCAGATTAAGGTGAAACCAATTTTGTTGGAAACTAGACTCCTAATGCGTCATTGTGACAAAGTTTCAAGCATAAAGATGTTCATATGAGAGAGCTATGAATTTCACTAGTTGACATATCATTCAACATCAACAGTAGACGGTCAACTTTGGTATTTTGAGTGTATCTCACAAAGGATAGATCCAAATGAGCTGAAATCAGTGCCATTTGAAACTAGACTCACACACCTTTCCAAAAACATCAAGATCACAAAAAACAAAGATCAATTGAAGGAAATATGATGTTTTGAAATTGATAGTCTGTTCAGGATGTTGCAAAAAACGCTGGTCAAGAACAACCTCCATTCATCTGATGATAACGGACGAAATACAACGAGTTTGGAGTATATTCTTCTTGAAATTGGAAAGAAGTCTTGAAGACCTTTCTGAACATGGTTGGTTTGACAAATTTGCTATCGCAGAGAAATTCTTGAGTATTGGGAAATTGATTCTCGAGTATCAACAACTTCATTCATCTCAATATCCAACTCCCCATTCTGAAGTAATTCTCGAGCATGACCAAATGATTCTCGAGTACTGCCTAATGATTCTCGAGAATCCAACTCCATCAGAAGCTTAATCTCTTTGAATGTCTCTAGTTACAATTAATGATTCTCGAATATGTGCACTGGAATTCTGGAGAATGCTTGACTAGCTATAATGATTACTTGCTTACATACACTATCATTCTAGAGTATGCACATGATAATTCTTAAGTGTGCTTGGACTAATCTCTTGCATTTTCTTCTGGTCATATGTACAATTCTCGAGTATATGAATTGTAATTCTCGAGATTGCTTGAATGGTTAAATGTATTACAAGGCTTCTATTTCTGTGGTTGCTGACATGGTACTTGAGCATAGTAAATTACCCCAGCTATCCTAAGATATCACGTCAACAAAGCAAAATGCAGCAAATGCTGAGATAGCTCGACGGCAAAGCAAAATACAGCAAATGTCGAGATAGCTCATCGCAAAGCAAAATGCCGAGATATAACATCGGCAAGAAGATACCAAGATGTCTCGTCGGCATAAAAAACTACATCGGTTATCCGAGATGGCACTTCGACAAGAACTCGAATTATGCTTCAAATACAACGATCGATATGGTCTAACTGATACTTGTCGAGATAAACATTTTGTAAATCTTTACTTGTTGTTGATGCCGACATCTCGGTTAAGGATCCTAATGAAAGCCATCCTGGCTAAGAATCCTAGCAAAGCCTAACTGAGAGCAGAAAGAGAGTTTTAAGGCCGACTTGCACCTCAAGTAATCACGTTACAGAAAACGGTCGTTTATTATGTCAGACGCATTTAATGAAGATAGATTTAAATGGAACAAACATTCTGAGCAGATGAAAACATTCCTTCGAGGCATACTTATTCCAGCTATTATTCTAAGTCATGGAATTAAGTAGCTCCAACGGCTACAACCAATGGTCATATTTTAAAGTAGAACAACAATCCAACGGTTGAATGCTCGCAACAGTTGAAACACAAATACCTATATATTGCGAAGTCTTCAAACCGAAAGGGGTGACGACGATTAATGAGTGATTCGACGAAGCCAACAAAATGATTTTACTTCTTCACCGTCAATAATTCAATAACTCATACACTCTGTTTCTCAATGATTACATAGTTTATAGTAGAGAGTGAGATGAATGATTATGTACTTCAGTGTTAATCATATTCACTTCTAAGAGAGAAGATTCATTGTAATCATTTTATCTGAAAATTACTCGAGATTGGGTGATCTTAAAGTGGGAAACCGATTGTATCCTTACAGTGTGTAAGGGGGAGTATCTCGGTGAGAGATTCCGCTTCACAAGTACTTGGTAAACTTATGTGATTGTAAAGGCTTCTATTATATTCGGATTAAACAAGAGGATAGTGGATTGAAATCTCAAGTAGAGCTTACGGATTGGACATAGGTCAAGGATTCGGCCGAACCAGGATCAATCATAGTTTGTATATTCTCTTCCCTAAACTCTTATATTCATAACATATATACTTGAATGAATGACAAGTGCTTTATAGATTATTATTGTCATACAAATTGCTTTCAATAAGTTGCGAAAAGATTTTTAGTCACCTAAAGTTTTATCAGACACCTAATTCACCCCCTCTTGGGTAAAAGTCAGGTCTAACATTTGATATCAGAGCTTGCCTCTTATTTAAAGGACTTGACCAACAAGCCTTTGACTTCTGTTATTTCCTTTCTCATCATCATTAAGTCAGTCAACATGGAGAAAAACAAGGTAAATGCCGCATATAGTAGAAATCTCTTTACCTTTTGGCTAAGTTATCTTTACTTGTTGCCCAAGTTTCTCCATGGGATACCCAACCAGCCTTTGACTCTCTCATTTCCTTCGAAATCATCATTACATCAATCAACTTAGAGAGAAATGGGGCATATGTCATATAAAGTAGAAGTCTTTTTACTTGTTGGCCAAGTTATCTTTATGTGTTGCCCAAGTTTTTCCTTGGGATGCCCAATAAGCCTTTAACTTCTGTTATTTCCTTTCTCATCATCATTAAGTAGGTCAACATGGAGAAAAACAGGGTAGATGCCGCACATAGTAGAAGTCTCTTCCTTGTTGGTCAAGTTATCTTTACTTGTTGCCTAAGTTTTTACCTGGGTTGCTCAAGAAGCCTTTGACTTCTCTTATTTCCTTTCTCATCATCATTAAGTTGGCCAAAATGAAGAAAAAGAGTGGAAATGTTGAATATAGTAGATGTCTCTTTACTTGTTGGCCAAGTTGTTCCTTGTGTTACCCAACAAGCCTTTGACTTCTCTTATTTCATTTTTCATCATCATTAAGTCAGTTAACATGGAGAAAAAGAGGGGAGAGACCGAATCTAATAGAAGTCTCTTTACTTGTTGGCCAAGTGATCTTTTCTTGTTGCCCAAGTTTTTCCTTTTGTTGCCCAATAAGCCTTTGACTTCTCTTATTTCCTTCCTAATCATCATTAAGTCGGTCAACTAGGAGAAAAACAAGGTAGATGCCACATATAGTATAAGTCTCTTTACTTGTTGCCCAAGTTTTTCCTTGGGTTGCCCAAAAAGCCTTTGACTTCTCTTATTTCCTTTCTCATCATCATTAAGTCGGCCAAAATGAAGAAAAAGAGTGGAAAGGCTGGATATAATATAAGTCTCTTTACTTGTTGGCCAAGTTGTTTCTTGCGTTGCTCAACAAGCCTTTGACTTCTATTATTTCATTTCTCATCATCATTAAGTCAGTCAACATGGAGAAAAAGAAGGGAGAGGCCGAATATAGTAGAGGTTCCTTTGACTTGTTGTTCAAGTTATCTTTACTTGTTGTCTTAGTTTTTCCTTAGGATGCCCAACTGGCCTTTGACTTCTCTTACTTCCCTTCTCATTATCATTAAGTCAACATAGAGAAAAAGAGGTAAGAGGTCGAATATAGTAGAAATCTCTTTACTTGTTTGCCAAGTGATCTTTACATGTTTCTTAAGTTTTTCCTTAGGGTGCCCAACAAGCCTTTGACTTTTTTTTTTATTTCCTTTCTCATCATCAGTAAGTCAGTCAACATAGAGAAAAACAGGGCAGACACTGCATATAATAGAAGTCTCTTTACTTGTTGGGCAAGTTATCTTTATGTGTTGCCGAAGTTTTTCCTTGGGATGCCCAACAAGCCTTTGACATCTCTTATTTGCTATCTCATAAACATTAAGCCGACCAAAATGCAAATAAAGAGGGGAGAGACCAAATATAGTAGAAGTCTCTTAACTTGTTGCCCATGTTATCTTTACTTGTTTCCCAAGTTTTTCCTTGGGATGCCCAACCAGCCTTTCACTTCTCTTATTTCCTTTCTCATCATCAATAATTCAGTGAACATGGAGAAAAAGAGGGGAGAGGCCGATTATAGTAGAAATCTCTTTACTTGTTTTCCAAGTAATCTTTACTTGTTGTCCAAGTTTTTCCTTGGGTTGCCCAACAAGCCTTTGACTTCTCTTATTTCATTCCTAATCATCATTAAGTCGATCAACATGGAGAAAAATAGGGTAGATGTCGTATATAGTAGAAGTCTCTTTACTTGTTGGCCAAGTTATCTTTATGTGTTGCCAAAGTTTTTCCTTAGGATGCCCAACAAGCCTTTGACGTCTCTTATTTGTCTTCTAATAATCATTAAGTCGGCCAAAATGCAGATAAAGAGGTGAGAGGCCGAGTATAGTAGAAGTTTAATTACTTGTTTGCCAAGTTATCTTTATTTGTTGGCCAAGTTATTCCTTGTGTTTCCTAACAAGCCTCTGACGTCTCTTATTTCCTTTCTCATCATCATTAAGTAGATCAACATGGAGAAAACAAGGGGAGAGGCCGAGTATGTTAGATATGATTAGTTTTGATGATGTCTTATATAGATGCCATTAGAAAAGAGCAAAAAGCTTGTATACTATAATTATCTCCTTCATTGATTAATTCTTGAATTTAATGTAGAGTCAAAGATGTAAAGTTCATTCATGAAGAATGATCAAAAAGAAGAATCGGCAAAGAAGGAAAAGAAGAAGATCAAGGAGGACAAGGATGTAGATGAGGACAAGGAAAAGGAAGAAAAGAAAAAGAAGAAGAGGAGAGATTGAAGAAGAAAGAGTATTGAATGGAATATTCTCATTCAAGATCAGTTCAAATATATTTGTGAAGAATGTTCGAGAGAATTGAAAGAAAGAAAGAATTGAATTATGGATAATGTTCAAGAGAAGAGAAGAAAGAAGGTAGAAGCTACAAAGAATGATGAGCTCATGATAAATGATAAAGAATGATCAAGATAGAAAATGGAAGATGGAAGAAATTGATGAATGGAATGAGAATATCCTTCTTCAAAATCAGAATGCTCATGAGAAGAAGAAAGAAAGAATAGAGTTGTGGAGAATGACTAAGTGAAGAGAAGGAAGAAAGACAAGATCTTGACAAATAAAATAAGAATATCAATATTCAAGATCTTAGATTGATATTATAAGTCCTTCACAATCAAATGGATGTTGGAGAGGGTCAATTTAGAACTAAAGACAACAAAAATCAAGTTCTGGAAGAGAAAACTCGAGTTCTAGGTCAAAACTCGAGTATACAAGCTTACTGCAGAAATTTGCTTCTAGATGAGAAAACTGGAGTTTGGGAAACTCAAGTTTCCAAGTAAAAATTTGAGTTTGGAATTCAATACTCGAGTATGGAACTTAATGACTTGAGTATGGAGTGTTTTCAGCTTCTCTGGCGCGTCTGGACCTGACAATACTTGAGTAACCTCTTCAATACTCGAGTATCTAGCACTTACAGCAACTCTGTTCACCCCTGTTTCACGTTCAGCTTTGGGCGAACTCTGGTAATTCGATGATATCTCTTAAACCAGAGATCGAATTGAGGTGAAACCAAATTTGCATGAAACTAGACATCTAATGTGTTATCTTGACAAAGTTTCATGCTCAAAGAAGATCAGATGAGAGAGCTGTAAATTTCTAAAGTTGGATCAAATATTCACGCCACACATCTGACCAAGCTTCAATGTTTTGAGTGTAACTCACAATCTACATATCAGAATGAGCTGAAATTGGTGGCATATGAAAGAAGACTCATAAGGCTTTCCATCAAGACTTGATTCAACAAAAATGAAAATCATACCAGAGAGATATGGTCCTCAAAAGTTGACTGACAATTTAGAACGTTGCAAAAACGCTGGTAAAAAACAAGGTTCATTCATTGGATCATAACAGATGAAATCCATCGATCTTTAAGCTGATTCTTGTTGCATTGAAAAGAAGACTCAAAGAGCTATATGAGGGTAAGTGGTTTGCTAAATTAGAAGCTATATCAAGTCAGAAAGCAACCAAGGGCCAAAACAGTTTGAATACTCGAGTATATGAATGAAAACTCGAGTATAACTCAGACAGAGAGCAGTGAACGTTAGAGGATCTTCAATACTCGAGTATGAAAGTCAATACTCGAGTATCGGATAGACAGAGATGAATCTGAAGTAGCTTGATAGCCTCAATACCACAGTATGCAAGACAATACTGCAGTATTCACCTTCAGTTCAAAAAAATGACCGTTGCGAAAATCTTGAATCTGATCTACATCATCCAGATCCTTACCCAAATGACTTGTAATACTTCTTAACATCATTTATATTATTTGTGGACATATTTCAGATGATCAAACGAAGGATTACAGGAAGATCAAAATACTGAGCTGTCAAGTCCAAAAAGTTTCTAACAGCTAGTTTTTCCAACTGCCTCATTCTCAACGTCTCTATTTACAACAATCAAATTCTTCAATGTTCAGATCATCCTCATCTATAAATAAAGCCAAATTCAAAACGCAACAAGAAGATGAAAGGAGATTGCACTATCATAATGCCAAAATTCTGAAGCCTCTTCTCACTCTGTTTTTTTAATGCTTTCATAGTTTATCATTTAGAGAGTGAAATGACTTGTAATGCACTTCAGTGATTATTTATTCACTTCTTATAAAGAAGATACATTGTAAAACATTCTATTTTCTAAGAGATACTCAAGGTTGGGTGACCTTGAGTGGGAAATTGAATGTATCCCTTGGGTTGTAAGGGAAAGTCTCTATGAGAGATTGTGAAGGTTGCACAAGTGCCTGGCTAAACTTGTGAGGTTGTAAAGGCTTTCCTCTTGTGCCTGGTTAAATAAGGAGATGGTGGAAATCTCAAGTGGAGCTTGAGGACTGGACATAGGTCAAGGATTAGACCGAACCAGTATAAATCTGAGTTTGCAATTCTCTTCCCTAATCTCTTTCATTTCTAGCATATATGTTTGAATGATTGTTTATAACTTTATAACTCTTTACTATCATTCAAACTGATTTAACCAAATTGCAAAAAGATTTTCAAAAGTTGCAAGTTTTTATCTTCACCCAATTCACCCCCTCTTGGGTTCAGCCAGGTCTTTCAAAGTATATTGGAAATCTCTTTACTTGTTGCACAAGTTTTTGCTTGGGATGTCGAATAAGCCTTTGACTTCTCTTATTACCATTCTCATTATCACTAAGTCAGTCAACATGGAGAAAAAGATGGGAGAGACCAAATATGTTAGAAATCTCTTTACTTGTTGGCCAAGTTATCTTTACTTGTTGCCCTAGTTTTTCCCTTTGTTACCCAACAAGCCTTTGACTTATCTATTTCCGTCCTAATCATCATTAGGTCAGTCAACTTAGAGAAAAACAGGGCAGATGCCGCATATAGTAGAAGTCTCTTTACTTGTTGGCCAAGTTATCTTTACTTGTTGCCTAAGTTTTTCCTTAGGGTGCCCAACAAGCCTTTGACTTCTGTTATTTCCTTTCTCATCATCATTAAGTCGATCAACATAGAGAAAAAGAGGGGAGAGGCCGAATGTAGTAGAAGTCTCCTGGCTTGTTGGCCAAGTTATCTGTACTTATTGTCCAATTTGTTCCTTGAAATACCCAACCAGCCTTTGACTTCTCTTATTTCCTTGCTCATCATCATTAAGTAGGTCAACATGGAGTAAAACAGGGCAGATGCCGCATATAGTAGAAGTCTCTTTACATGTTAGCCAAGTTATCTTTACATGTTACCCAAGTTTTTCCTTGGGTTGCCCAAAAAGCCTTTGACTTCTCTTATTTTCTTTCTCATCATGATTAAGTCAGCCAAAATGAAGAAAAAGAGTGGAACAGCTGAATATAGTAGAAGTCTCTTTACTTATTAGCCAAGTTGTTCCTTGTGTTTCCCAACATGCCTTTGACTTCTCTTATTTCATTTCTCATCATCATTAATTCGATCAACATGGAGGAAAAGAGGGGAGAGGCCGGATATAGTAGAAGTCTCTTGACTTGTTGGCTAAGTTATCTTTACTTGTTGCCCTACTTTTTCCTTGGGATGCGCAGCAGGCCTTTGAATTCTCTTACTTCCTTTCTCATCATCACTAAGTTAGTCAATATGGAGAAAAAGAGAGGAGAGGCCAAATATAGTAGAAATCTCTTTACTTGTTGGCCAAGTTATCTTTACTTATCGCCCTAGTTTTTCCCTGTATTGCCCAACAAGCCTTTGAGTTCTTTTATTTCCTTGTTAAACATCATTAATTTGGTCAAAATGGAGAAAAACAGAGCAAATGCCTCATATAGTAGAAGACTCTTTACTTGTCGGCTAAGTTATCTTTACCTATTGCCAAGTTTTTCCTTGGGATGCCCAACACGCCCTTGACGTCTCTTACTTCCATTCTCATCATCATTAAGTCGGTCAACATGGAGAAAAAGAGGGGAGAGGCTGAATATAGTAGAAGTCTCTTTACTTGTTGTGTTGCCCAAGTTTTTCCTTGTGTTTCCCAACAAGCCTTTGACTTCTGTTATTTCCTTCCTGATCATCATTAAGTTGGTCAACTTAAAATAAAAGAGGGCAGATGCCGCATATAGTAGAAGTCTCTTTACTTGTTGGCCAAGTTATCTTTACGTGTTGCCCAAGGTTTTCTTTGGGTTTCCCAAAAAGCCTTTTACTTCTTTTATTTCCTTTCTCATCATCATTAAGTCAGTCAATATGGAGAAAACAAGACAGATGCCGCATATAGTAGAAGTCTCTTGACTTGTTAGACAAGTTATCTTTACTTGTTGCCCAAGTTTTTCCTTGGGATGCCCAACAAGCCTTTGATGTCCCTTATTTCATTTCTCATCATCATTAAGTCAGTCAACATAGAGAAAAAAAAGGGAGAGACCGAATATAGTAGAAGTCTCTTGGCTTGTTGGCCAAGTTATCTTTACTTATTGCCCAATTTTTTCCTTGGCATTCCCAACCAGCCTTTGACTTCTCTTATTTCCTTCCTAATCATCATGAAGTCGATTAACTTAGAGAAAAACAGGGCAGATGCCACATAAAGTAGAAGTCTCTTTACTTGTTGGCCAAGTTATCTTTACGTGTTGCCCAAGTTTTTCCTTGGGGTGCCCAATAAGCCTTTGACTTCTATTATTTCCTTTCTCATCATCATTAAGTAGGTCAACATGGAGAAAAACAGGTCAGATGCCACATGTAGTAGCAGTCATTTTCCTTATTGGCCAAGTTATCTTTACTTGTTGCCCAATTTTTCCTTGGGTTGCCCAAAAAGCCTTTGACTTCTCTTATTTTCTTTCTCATCATCATTAAGTTGACCAAAATAAAGAAAAAGAGTGTAGAGGCCGAATATAGTAGAAGTCTCTTGGCTTGTGGGTTAAGTTATCTTTACTTGTTGCCCAAGTTTTTCCTTAGGATGCCCAACCAACCTTTCACTTCTCTTATTTCCTTTCTCGTCATCACTAAGTCAATCAATATGGAGAAAAAGAAGGGAGAGGCCAATTATAGTAGAAATCTCTTTACTTTTTTTCCAAGTAATCTTTACTTATTGTCCAAGTTTTTCCTCGGGTTGCCCAACAAGCCTTTGACTTCTCTTATTTCCTTCCTAATCATCATTAAGTCGGTCAACTTAGAGAAAAATAGGGCAGATATCGCATATAGTAGAAGTTTCTTTACTTTTTGGCCAAGTTCGCATTACTTGTTGCCCAAGTTTTTCCGTGGGATGCCCAACAAGCCTTTGTCGTCTCTTATTTTCTTTCTAATATTCATTAAGTCAGCCACAATGTAGATATAGAGGGGAGAGGCCGAATATAGTAGAAGTGTCATTACTTGTTTGCCAATTTATCTTTATTTGTTGGCCAAGTTGTTCCTTGTGTTGCCCAATAAGCCTTTGACGTCTCTTATTTCTTTTGTCATCATCATTAAGTCGATCAACATGGAGAAAAAGAGGGGAGAGGCCAAATATAGTAGAAGTCTCTTTCCTTGTTAACCATGTTATTGTTAGGACTGGTTGAACCCAAGAAGGGAGGTGAATTGGGTGAAGATAAAACTTTGCTCCTTTTAAAACTTTTCGCAATTCGGTTAAAAACAGTTTGAATGATAAAAAAAGAATTATAAAGGTTTAAACAATCATTCAAACATATACGTTGGAATTAAAGAGTTCAGGGAAGAGACTTCCAAACAGTGATTTATACTGGTTCAGTCTAACCTTGACCTACGTCCAGTCCTCAGGCACCCTGAGCTTTTCACTGTTCTCCTTGTTTAACCAGGCACAAGAGACAAGCCTTTACACCCACAAGTTTATCTAGGTACTTGTGCAACCTCACAATCTCCCTCAGAGACTCCCCCTTACTACCCATAAGGTTACAATCAAATTCCCAACTCAAAGGTCACCCAACCTTGAGTATCTCTCAGGAAAATATAATTTACAATAACTCTTTTCTCATAGAAGTGATTATGATAAACACTGAAGTACATAGGAGATCATTTCACTCTCTAAAGGTTAAGCCAAGAAGGCATGAAAAACAGAGTGAAGAGAGGATTCTGAATTTTGGCATTATGACTGTGTAAACTCACTCCTCCACCTTCTTGCGTTTTGAATCTGGTTCTATTTATAGATGAAGGTGTTTTGGACGTTGGAGAATTGAACCATTGTAAATAGAGTCATTGAGAATCTAGCAGATGAAAAACTAACTATTATTTTGCTTTTTGGAACTTGATAGGTCAGCATCTGGAACTTCATGAAATCCATCGTTTGATCATCTGAAATATATTCAAAAATGATGTAAATGATGATAATAAATGTTACAAATCATTTGGGTAAACTTCTGGTTGATCTGGATCAGATTCAGGATTTTCATATTCTTGAATTTTCTGAAGATACGATGTAAACTCGAGTATTGGCTTGAATACTGCGGTTTTGATCTTATCGAGCTACTTCAAATTTGTCTCTGTCTGTCCAAAACTCGAGTTTTGCTTCCCATACTCGAGTATTGAGGATCCATTTACGTTCATAGCTCTCTATCTGAGATATACTCAAGTATTGATCTGTAAACTCGAGTTTTCATGTTGTCTTGGACTTTGGCTGCTTTTGGACTTGATATCGCTTCAATTTTGGCAAACCAATTATCCTTATATAGCTCTTTGACACTTCTTTCCATAGCAACATGGATCAGATCTTAATTCGTTGGATTCTGTCCATTATGACCCAATGATTGAGAGATGTTCTTAAACCAGCGTTTTTGCAAGGTTCTGAATCTTCAGTCAACTTTCGAAGAACATATCTCTTTGGTTTGATCTTTATTTTTGTTGAATCAAATCTTGAAGGAAATCCTTATGTGTTTTCTTTCCAATGCCACCAATTTCAGCTCATTCCGATTTGTAGATTGAGAGTTATACTCAAATCATTGAAGCTTGGTCTAAAGTGTGGCATGAATATTTGATCCAACTTAAGAAATTCAAATCTCTTTGATTTGATCTTCTTTGGACTTGAAACTTTGTCAAGATAACGCATTGAATGTCTAGTTTCAGCCAAATTTGGTTTCACCTCAATCCAATGTCTGGTTTAGGAGTTATCATCGAATTACCAGACCTCGCCTAAAGCTATATGTGAAATAAAGGTGAACAAAGTTGTTGGAAAGTTCTAATACTCGAGTATTGAAGTGGATACTCGAGTATTGTTGACTCCAGAAGTGTTAGAAAAGCTAAAAACACCTGATATTCAAATTTTTAAGTTCCATACTCGAGTATTGACTCCCAAACCTCAGTCTTCTAAATCACAGTTCTCAAAACCTCAGTTTTCTCTGTCCAAAAGCAGATTTTTCCAGTAAGCTTGTATACTCGAGTTTTGAGCTAGAAACTCAAGTATTCACTTCCAGAGCCTGATTTTTGCTGTTTTCACTCTGAATTGAGCCTCTCCAACATCCATTAGATTGTGAAGACTTATGATATCAATTTAAGACCTTGTAAATTGATTTTTCTCATTCTTTTTGACAAGATCTTCTATTTCTTTCTTCTCTTCACATGATCATTCTTCACAACTCTATTCTTTCTTCCTTGAGCATTCTTCCATAGACATATTTGAGCTATTCTTGAATATCCTCCTCTTCTTTTTCTTCTCTTCCTTTTCCTTATGCTCATCTATATTCTCGACCTCCTTGATTCAATTTTTCTTGATCATTTTCTTCTTGATTCAACTCTTTCTCAATCTAAAAACTTCTTATCTCCTTCTATGAAACATCATCAAAACTAATCATATCTAACATTCTCCCCCTTTTTGATGATGGTTTAACTTGAATTAATCTACATTAAATACAATAGTTAGTCAATGCAGGAGATAAATAAATTACTCAAGCTTTTTGCTTTTGACAATGATAGCAATATGAAACATCATCAAAACTAATCATATCTAACAATTATCTTTACTTGTAGCACAAGTTTTTCCTTGGGGTGCCCAACAAGCCTTTGACTTCTGTTATTTCCTGTCTCATCATCATTAAGTCGGTCAACATGGAGAAAACAAGGCAGATGCCGCATATAGTAGAAGTCTCTTTACTTATTGGCCAAGTTATCTTTACTTGTTGCCCAAGTGTTTCCTTGGGTTGCCCAAAAAGCCTTTGACTTCTCTTATTTCCTTTCTCTTCATCATTAAGTCAGCCAAAATGAAAAAAAAATAGTGTAAAGGCTGAATATAGTAGAAGTCTCTTTACTTATTGGCCAAGTTATCTTTACTTTTTGGCCAAGTTGTTCCTTATGTTGTCCAACAAGCCTTTGATTTCTCTTATTTCATTTCTCATCATCATTAACCTTCTTCCTTAGGGCATATGTCCTTGTTGCCCCATTCGCCCAAGATTATATTAGTACCCTTAACCATCCCAAATTACCTTTTACTAGTATTGTCCAAATCATGCTCTGATACCAAAATTGTTACACCCCTATCGAATATATCATACTCTAGTCAACAAATATGACATTGGAATTGGAGTTCACTTTTAGTGTAAAGAAATATATCCTTGATTTCAAATGTTCACTTGTATACCAATCACACTTGCTTGCATCACTTGTCTGTTGTTGTAAATTCTTTCTTTCTCGCACAATTTGGACTTATGTATAGATTCAAAAGTTTGCACCAAATATGGTGAAGAATTCTAATGAAGATAGTGCCTTTAGTATTGAATTTAAAGATAGTGAAGAAGTGGAAGAAGATGACATTGAGGAGGTCAATATACAATGTAGTGGAAATTTAGATGAAGAGCATGAGAGTGAATATTCAAAAAGCCTTGATGATGAGGAAGAAGCTGGAGATGAAAATGAAGGATAAGATGGATGCATTAAGATTTAAGAATAAGTTTCCAATGCATAAGTTGTTAAAAAATATAAGTGAATAAAAGTGGGGAAGGAAAGTTTGAGGTCTATGATGGACATGAGGAATTTACAATTGATCTAAAAGCTAAAGAATGTGATTTTAGAAAGTGGTCATTAACTGGCATCCCTTGTGCTCATATCATAAGTTGCATTATTGGTGGTCAAAGAACTCAGAAGACTATAGAAAAGAGGCCTACCAAGCATGTTATGAACCTATCATTCTTCCTACAAACCACACCAACCTATGGACAACAACAAAATATCCATACATGCTTCTACCTACATATAGAAAGCCTATCGGCAGACCACCAAAAGCAAGAAGAAAGGAACCAAATGAAGAAAAGAAAGAAATATCTAAGATGAGTAAACTGAGTTTGCAACTAAATGTTCAATTTGTGGCACTATCGGCCATAACAAAAGAAGTAGCAAGGACACAAGAAACATTAAAAGTATGATATTCAAACCAATGAAAACATCATTCAGCCTAGTGTATTGAGTACCTCAATGAACACACAAACAAGTGCAATCAAGTGAGGTAAAATATATTAATTTAATTTCTTAAACTTCAACTGTTTATGAAGATTTGTTTAATAGTAACATAAATTTAGGGGAAATCATGTAAACCATCAACTCATGAATCAATGACTTGGCTAAATATGCAACAAGATAGGTAAACAATGTATTTGTAAATTGTATTACAAAATTTAATAATGTACAAAACATAATATGACTTGGCCAAATGTCTCAATGTAAGAGATTTCAAGTCAACCTTCTAAACAAACATCTTGGAAAAATGTCCCACTATGGTGTACTCCTAGTTCATCTCGTGCAAAGGCCAAATAAGAAAAGCAAAATGACAACGACAAGAAAAACCCAAGTAGCAACACCAAGTCGACAAATTGATGCAGCATCAAGTCAACTAAATGCTACAACCATAAGCATCTATTCTTTTTTCTTTTGTCTCCAATAAAGATCATGTTGTAGTCTGGATTTATTTTACATCCATACACTTTAGCTTTCTTCATCACCATACCTTTTCCAAGTTTTAATTTGGATATAATGAAAACAAGGAGCAACAAGAAATAATTTGCTTGAGTTATTGTTTCCAAACATTAGCATGTCATTGGCAATCAAACCTCAAGCACAAATTGAGAATCAAATCTAAGACCAACAATAGATAATACATCAAAAAAAAGTATGTAAAGTACCTTTCCCCCCTCCCCCGCGTAACAGGACTAAATTGAAGTAGTAAGTCTAGTTCATTATATTTAGTATTTACCATGATTTAGAAGAGTAGAAGTGAAAGACCAGAATAAACTCCTGTCCTTTCCAATTTAGCATAAACTTTATGGAGTCCAAAGAGATCAAAAATCCACCTCAAGATCTCTGGGAAGTGGGAACTCAATGGGAAGTTGATATATGTAAAGCAGGATTATATTCAAAGCAGTAAAAAATAGAAGCTATACACCTCTACCACCTTCAAATTCATATAAACCATATTCGGTGAATCTGTCAATTTCTATTGCAAGAAGAAAAACATTTATATTGTCAAAATGTTTCTTAAGGGGGTGTAGAAGGTTCTTATCGAAAGAGCCCTGATAAATTGCTTGGCAAAGACCAATCAATAAGCCCTATATTGCTGTAAGCAAAATAAGGCAAAGAAATCCAAGATGGATTACTTATTTTCCAACAATTAGTTGTATAGAAGGAAGAAAGGGTTAAGGTGTATTTTGGCCAACAAAGTATTATGCTAGGAGTGTCTGGGCTAAAAAAGTATTGAAGGTACCAAAACTACCAATGAACATTTAAAAAAGGAGCGTCCAACACAATGCCGTTAGTTTGACCTTAACGTCGTTTTCTGAGTCCTCAAAAATTACAGAATGGCACCCATATGTTTGTGAAATTATACTTAAGCCACAACAATATTTCAAAATTTTTATTTTAGTCACTCCACGAACTTTATATGGAGGGACTAAAGTGAAAAGTATAAAAATTTTATGGGCCTAGAAGATAATTTTCTAAAATTTTGGATTCTTTTCTGTAATTTTTATGGGCCTAAATCCGCCTCTGGTTAAAGGCCTTTTTTTGGACCTTATCCTGACCAGACCTGTGGCCTATTAAGAAGGCCTATAATTTTAAGACTTTTGTAAACAGTCTAACAAACCACAAGTCCCAACTCAAAACAAGCCTACTTCAAACAAGGCGAAAATATAATTACTTTAAACAGGCCAAAAACAGACCTACTTTAAACAGGTTGTTAGATGGTTGTTAGATATAGTTCTGTTTTCACCCTGTTTGAAGTATACTTGTTTTAAGGTGAAGCGGCCTGTGGTTTGTTAGGCTGCTTACAAAATTTTTAAAATTACAAGCCTCCTTAATACGCCACAGGCTAGGCTAAAGCTGAAAAAAAGGTTTATAACTAGCAGTGGATTTGGAGGGCTAGGGATGGCCCTGCAAAAATTACAGAAAAGGACACATAATTTTAGAAAATTATCTTTCAGGCCCATAAAAATTTTATAATTTTCACTTTAGTCCCTCCATATAAAGTATGTGAAGGGACTAAAATAAAATTTTTGGAATTTTTTGGGGCTTAAATATAGTTTCAAAACCATCTGGGTCCTATTCTGTAATTTTTGTCAGCCCTCAGACTAACAGCGTTACCTTCAACTAACGACATTGTGTTGGACGCTCCTTCTTTAAATGTTCATTGGTAGTTTTGGTACCCTCAATACTTTTTTGGCCTAGACGCTCCTAGTGTAATGCTTCGTTGGCCAAAATGCACCTTAACCCAGGAAGAAATAAGAAGGACACATCCCTAATATGAGAACATGCAAGCAAGAAAACAATACATGTTACGGTCAAAATCAACATTCATGTTATGACTACTTCATATGAAAAAGGTAATTAGGTAACTGGTGAGCAATCTTCATTTTTCAAGTGAAAAAGATGGGAATCCTCAAAGTATAGTCTACTGAAAACAAGGAGCTATGATAAATAGCCAACATAAATCATTTGTTCAAACCAAATAAATTGGGATAGTGTGACAAGGCTTTTCTCATTTATATCTACCACCAAACAAATTAATAAAACACTTTTATCAAGGGGGTTTTTGTTGGAAATTATGCCCAATGGCAAGTTATTGTACTTTAACTTTAACGTTATTTAAAATATTTCTTTGTTTAGTTATCATATCATTTGCATGCTTATTATGATAATTGTATCCTTTGATATATCATAAAGATTATCCTAAATGTCCCTGGTCGGTCATCTACGCAAGAGCGAAGATGAAATAAGACCAGTATGACTTTAATGAGGTATAGAGATACAAATCAAAGTCATAGGCACTTGTAAGAGTACAAGGTGCTGGACTGACCCACTATGAGAAAGCTGCATAGATTAAGTCATAAGCTTTTCTCATGTATAACTACATCACAATGCTCTATGACCTGAGACTAAAATGGATTCTTACATGAGAGTCGCTGATCTTTGACCTAGTCAAAAATCACCTTTGACCTGGTGATGATAAAGGCTTCGATCAAGATTAGTGGTTTTAATGCAGACGAATGTGAATGGTCAAGATGGAATTTGTCCCTTACATTTATAGAGAGATAATACTGGGTTTATCAATGAGTGAGTCAGAGAAATATATAGACATACTACGATGGAAAAGAGTTTCCATTTCAATTGTTAAACCACTTAAGAATTAAGAAAGTAATGGTCAATAATAAGAGGATGACACTATCCATACTTCATCCTTAACCAAATATCGTGTGACAAAAGGGACATGGCATGGCTGTATGATAGGTAGTAACATTCATCGATCCTCATATGAGTTGAGTAGTCGCAATATCTTATTAGAGGCCGCTTGCGACATGTGGGCTGATACAGTATTAGCACGCTACCAATTTCATGTGGGCTTACAGGGTCGCACACAAAAATAGCCCAACACGAGCAATAATATCCAGATTCATTGAATATTAGATATGTCTAAGATTTAATGAATGCAACATTTAATATAGTGTGTGTGTGTGTGTGTGTGTGTGTTATATAAATTTGAAAATAATATAATAATATTATTTAATATAGATTATAATATTATCATATAATATTTGTTTTGTATTTAATTTATTTGATAAATTAAATAACTAAAACAAATAGAGATATTGTATCTCATATTTAATTTTCGAATAAAGGTCATTTATTAGATTTAATTAAATTGAGGTATTGTATCTCATATTTAATTTATAAGGATAAATTAAATTTGTTGGCTTTTAATTCGGATTAAATAAATTAATTAAATTAGATCTGTTGAACATATTTAATTAATATTATTTTAAATCCAAATTTGAATTTCAATATTGATTAAGTTTAATTTTGAATATTTTTAATACAAGCCTTTAGGGTTTTAGAAACCCTATAAGATAATGATCTATTTGTATTAAAAATTAATTGAAGAGACGCAAAGAAACCCTAGAAGAGAGACGTGAGACGCAAAAGCTTGAAGGCGCTAACATGCTGTCGTTCGTGCTGGAATGTTGTTTGGTGTGGATACCGATAGAGGGAGTGGATTTGTAGAGTCGACTTCTAACTGATCGAATAGACATACACGAGCATTCGAAAGGTACAGTTCTAACATCTAACCTTATTTAAATGTCGTTGATAGATCCTCTTCAGGGGATACATAAAATTTTAATGGATAAAATCCTTCCACTGCATGTACAGATCCCAGCAGTTTTACCAGGTTGTCAATTAAAGGATGAGATACTCTTTCCTTTTATGGGGATGAGGAGAAAAAGTCTTTTTGGTTGCTTATTGACTTCTAATCACAAGATTAAATGTTGATAGACTTTTAATCACAAAGTATGTCGCAAGCTCCCACTGGTATGGACTGAAGAAGCAGAGGCCAATGTTGAACAAAAACTCATCCCTGAGAGGTCTAGGAAAAAAAGAACTCATCCTAGCAAACAAGATAAGGAATATTACAAGCCATTGAGTCATAATCAGATATTTATTGGTACCTTGTAACGCCTCATGACTTTATGTGTCTTACTGAACACTGAGTCTTCCACCTTAGAGTTGGAGTTCAGAGAGAAAGCATCAAACCCAATAATTGCTTTCATATTTTGCATCTCATTGAAGTTGTTGACACCACCGCCTCCTTAATCAAAGGCGAAAGTTCAGTTCTTACGGCTCACTGTAGCAACTGGTGCCACTGCCTCCTCCGTAGAGTTGGGAATCAGGGCGGCCCGGCCTACAGGGCCAGCCCTTGAAGGGTTAAGGCCAACCCTAGAAGGCCCGTGGTAAGAAAAACATCTGTTTTTAAAGCCCGGGCCAAGACCAGGACCAAGGTCGGCCCTACATGCCAGGAAATTACTATTCCAAATTTTGACTATTTTTTCTCCATTTTTTTAAATAAATATAATTAGTAAATTATAACAATTAAAATTCTAATTTATCAAATAAATATTGCCAACATTAATATCCAATCAGTACGAATCATCCAACAAATGAATATGAATCTAATTCATAATAAAACAAACAAACTATTGTCCATAAGTCACATAAAACATAAGATGCATACCACTAAGCAACATTAGTACGATGACTATCATTGTCATCTTCTTCGCCACTAGTATCGGTTTCAAAGACATTTGATTGTGCTTCATTTTGAATAGTAAGTTATGTTTCATAAGTAAGAATATCATGAATTTCTTCTCTTACATCGTGAACAAATCCATTAAAAGGACCTGTAGGGTCGGCCTTTTAAGCCAGAGGCCCTATAAGGCCAGCCCTGCAGAGCGTATTTCATTTAACTCCTTTAATTTTTAAGCCCGACCTTTGAAGGCTAGGGCCTAAAAGGGCCAACTCGCCTCGATTTCCTGACACTACTCCTCAGTCAAAGGTGAAGAAGAAATGGAAGGACCAGGTAAGGAGGTGCAGAAATTAGGGGCAAGGCTTATTTAAACACATATAAATATAAATAGCTCAGGCTATTTTGTTAAGGTATCATTTTGTTTTGTTTACATATTAAATAAATATAAAAAAATATAATTTATAAATATTATACTTTGAAGCCTACTAAAAATCTACACACACACACACACACACACACACACACACACACACACACACACATATATATAGGATCAAAGTGAACAAAACCTATTTATGGCCTTCAAAGCTTGCAGTATGAGACTTTTTTAAAGACCGACATTGTAAGTAGACTTTAGGTTCAACTAAACCTTATGAAAACTCATACCTGTGTCTAAAAAAAGATTGCATTCAAACTCAGGTTTAGGCTTTTTACCCCTATTACAAGCTTAGTCATGTTTAGTTAAAGCCTAATCAGGCCTAACCAATTTTTATCCCTATTAGAGAGGTTCGATAGGAGCATAGAGTGGATGGGGAATAGACATGTAGCATTTCCCCCTTTTTTTAGAAGAGTGATTTTAATTTTAAAATATAAAATTAATTTTCTAAAGGAATTGAAATTTGTACATGTCGGCAATTCTAAACTTGCTCGGCATTTTTCATTAACAAAGTTAAGTTAACAATGTTAATGTTAACTTCAAAGATTAAGAGTATACTTTATCTTTTTGTATTTTTATAAAATTATATATAATAATATGAAATAGTATATAAAATAATATGAAATAGGACATTTTTTGTTGAAATAATTAGACATTTTTAGCAATTAGTTCTTTTTATTTTCGTATATGCAAAAAAATGTGTGAGAACTATTTATTAAATAATTAATATTGGTTGACTTAACGGCCATAACATTTTTGTGCCATTTTAAAAACTTAATGGTTATTTTTATATTATTTTTTTTAATGAACATGTTTGCTAAACAGTCAACGTTTGTTTAACTTGAGATTGTGTCGTTTTTACATCATTTTAAAATCTTTATATATAGTTTTGCATAAGTGAAGATAAAGATTGTCAATTGCATATCTGCGAAAAGATTATGAGGAGATTCTTCGTTTAAGAAAAAAAAGGAGAATTTTCCTTTTACAATATACTGTGAAAATAAGAATTATTGTCAGCCTATTGTCGTCTAGTCTTTTTTTAGCCCAATTACCATATTTATGGTTGAAAACATAATTAATAATTCAATTTAATGCCATTTCTTTTGTTTTTTTTAAAAAAAAATTATCAAAGGGAATTTCGTATCAAGAAAATATTTTACAAATTGGTGAAGCAGGAAGCTTAGCTTCCAATGAACCACGCTTCTTACCACAATACTACGCCTTGACATGAGAAAGTTTAACCAGTTTACAATACAAAAGTACAACAGACGGGTTGGGAATAAAGGACTGCTGCAATACATAGCTCAACGCACTCCTTAAAGCCAGAAGTTGCAGTAGAAGAGAACCGAGATTAAGATGAGGAGTTAACCACCAAGTCTTGAATGCCTTACCTCTGAATTACAATTGAATTTGAATACGTTGTTTGGATCTATGCGCCTAGTGAATTAAGAATAGGAGCTTTTAGTGGTTGAAAGGTAGAGTGTTGACATTGACCAACAGCAAATTATGACGAGGTAAGGAGATAGACGGCTTCGCGCTTCGTAAAAATCCCCATGTTAATAATGGCCTTAAAGATATCATCCCTTGAAGGTGGATGCAAATGACTTGTTATTTGTTGCAGAATTAATATGAAACAACCAATGAGTGGGTTAAATGATCAAGGGGCAATTACAGTGAGGTCCCAAAGTACATAAAGAATAACCAAAAAGTCCCAACCCAAAATCTGATATCAAAAAAGTCCCTAGGGACCTTTTTGTGATTAGTTGTTAATGTGAAATGTTAAAGTTGCCCCCAAGAATAAACAAAGAAAAGGCAAGCAAAGGAGGCTCATTGTGCATCTTTGACCCTTCTGACGTCATTATCTCCAACCTCCCTTTGCCGGCATTGCCCAACTCCTCCACCAGCAGGAACAACGCCTCATCTATCACCGACACCACCACAACATAAGCAATGGAGGCGTGCCTGCAGCCTTGGATTTTGTCTCAAAGCCCAGTCAGAGGAATCAAATGATGTCGCGGGAATTCACGGTTGAGGATGTAAACAAGCCAAATGTTGCACCAAATTCTGATGAGGATTCTGAAAATCAAAATATAAAGACCATATTCAAACTTTTAACAACTATAGCCATCGGGAACTCCTTTCTTCCTTCATGCTTGTTAATGATTCGTCTATCAAAGTAGCCTCATGAAGTTGTAAAAATAGGCTTTCGATGTTGTAAAAATAGGCATAAGAAGTCATTAAAGTACGTATTAGATCTCAGTATTCTCTCTTTATGTTGTCAAAATAGGCTCATTATGTTGTCAAAATAGGCATAAGACATTGTGAAAACCCGTATAAACTACTAATGTGCAATCTGAGACTAAGTATTGAAGTATCAACAATTCTCCAGGTATGAAACTATCGTTGTCAAAATGGCAATTCAAGTTGTTAAAATAAGCATAAGTAGTTGTTAAATACATATTACCTTCTGATGTGAAATTTATCATGAAGTACTGAAGTTTTAAAATTACTCCAAGTATCAAAAACGTGTTGATAAAATAGCCTTTCAAGTTGTCAAAATGACTTTATTAGTTGTTAAAAGACCTATTAACTATAAATGTGCATTTTGGGACAATTAGTACTAAAGTTTCACAATCTCTCCAGGTATCAAAAACTCGTCAAAAAGGATTTTCATGTTGTCAAAATAGGCATAATTAGTTGTTAAAATAGGTATTACCTTCTGATGTGAAATTGATCATGAAGTACTGAAGTTTAAAAAATTCTCTATATGAAAAGGTCATTGTCAAAATGGTTTTTCACATTGTTAAAATAGTTTTTCATGTTGTTAAAAGGCCTATTAGCTATTGAATGTGCATTTTGGTACAATTAGTACTAAAGTTTCACAATTTCTCCAGGTATCAAAAACTCATTGTCAAAAAGGTTTTTCATGTTGTTAAAATAGGTATAAGTAGTTGTTAAAATACGTATTACCTTCTAATGTGAAATTGATCATGAAGTACTAAGTTTAAAAATTTCTCTACGTATAAAAAATCATTATCAAAACGGTTTTTCATGTTGTCAAAAAAATTCTCCATAAGAGTTCTCCAAGTTTCACATCAGTAGCTTATACATATTTTAATTTATGATGTTGTCAAAATAGGCATAAGAAGTTGTTAAAATATGCATAAATTACTGATGTGAAATGTGGATAATAACTACTTAAGTTGTCAAATCTAGTGTTGTCAAAATGGCTTTCGATATTGTTAAAATAGGCATTAAAAGTTGTTAACGTAGGTATAAGCTACTAATGTGAAATTTAGGACAATTTGTCAAATTTTCTCCAAGTGTGAAATTAGCATTGTCTAAATGGCTTTCTATATTGTCAAAATATGCATTAAAAGTTGTTAACATACGTACTAATGTGAAATTTTAGACAACAATAACTGAAATTTGCCAAAATAGGCATGCGAACTTGTCAGAATAAGCACAAAGGCTTGTCAAAAAAGGTACATTCAGTTGTCATTATATACACTTGTCATGAAATGGCACACTCAGTAGCCATTGGATGCATCAGCAAAATAAGGACATATCAGTGCCAATGTAGGCACAATACGTTGTCAAAATATATAACATCATAGAAACTACAATAAAACTATATAAAATGAGTAGTTTCAAAATTTAACAATAAAACTACGACATCTCTTTCTTCATCTTGGATTGTTGGTTACTTGGCAAAAGGGACAGCAATTTATGCACATGTATGTTTTTCTCATGCGTTACAAGCCACTATAAGCATTCAATCTTCATGTGGTGCATGTCATGGGATAACTTAGGCATGGTATACCCCTCTTTGTCTTGGGGAGAACCATCTCATCCGTGTAACCATAATAGAACATGGATACCACAAGAATCCCTTAAATGAAAATGTCACATATATACTTGTCAAGTCCTAAACTTAAAACTAACTCCTCAGATATTGACCAAAAGTAGAAAAAGCGAGGTAAGAAAAAAACCAGTTGAGAATTGTACATGAATAATATCTGAGGCCAGCCCACCATTTTCTTTTAAGTTTATTCTCACCCAATTGACATCAAACAATGCAAGATGGATGATCACTTGATAAGAGGCCCACTACCACATTCCATATGTTATCTTTCTATCTTGGGTTAAGTAGCAATTTTTCCTCGGAAGTATACACCCAGGAGCAATGTCGCCCTAGAAGTTTTTGTCTCAATGTTGCCCCGAAAGTCCTAAAATGTAGCAATGTTGACCTCGGCCAACGGTGAAATTAACGAACGTTTGCCACATAAGATAAGTTGACACGTCAAACGCTATGTAGGAGAGCCACGTTGGAGTTTACATGTGGACCCGTACCACCTCCTCATCATCTTCTTCCTTCCTTTCCCTTCTTCCTCCTTCCTCCTTCCTCATCATTTGACCCCGCACCACCACCACCGGTACACCTCTAAAAGAGCTGAGAATGACACCAACAAGTTGAAAGCGCTAATGCAAAAGGCTAGCTCAAAAGTGGAGACCTCCATCTTTGATCCCCATGATGATTGTGACAGTGCCCTCCAGTAACGAGAATCGTAACAACTACAACCTCCTTAATTTGGCTCTTTGAGCCTCTAATATTTATTTTCTCCATCCTTGAATGATTTTAACACAAGTCAAATACCCCATGTATCTTGCAATTCAATAGTTTGGATTATGCAATTTCATTTTAGCCTACGAAGCTACTTGTGAGATTATAGATCTCATAAAATCCAATACCTAACACAAAAGCAAACGTTGGAACCAAGTTGTACTTAGTAGATCCAATAAGCCACGTTTGTTAAGACTCAAAATAATTGTGTGGATCATGTTTTATACTTGTAAGCCTCATTCATTTTGTGTGGGTTATCTTCAATCTTTTGGAAAAGTTTCTCAAATCTTTGTTAGGTTATTTTAAATTTTTTGGGAAGTTTAATGGGTAGGTTATATATTTTTATTCCCCACATATATTCTATGCTTTTGTCAAGGCATATGTGTGATTGCAATTCCCAAAAGACAAACAATATCTATCCTGTATGTATTAACTGCCTTTAATTTAAAGTTGTTATAGTTATCTGCATAATTTTTTATTCATCCCCCATCCCCTGTTTAGATAACTTGAAACAGAGCTAAACAGAGGGTACATATTCACACTCAAGTGAAATCATGCATACTCGAGTGCCATAGCATAAATCTTTGAGGAAAAGTGCTTGAAACGTTGTACACTCGAGTGTACTCGAAGTTATCACAAGTGTGCATGGTACCCTCATCACATCAGCACACTCGAGTTAGTGTACACTCCAGTGTGAAGTTATCACACTCATACACGGGATTATGACACATCCTACCCTCATCACATTAGCACACTCGGATGTGATAACGTCACACTCAAGTGTACACTCCAGTGTGTAGTTATTGTTGGAAATTATGCCCCAGAGGCTAATCATTATATAACTAAAATTAATTGAGATATCGTATCTCATATTTAATTTATAAAGATATATCAATCATTTAATTAAATAGAGATATTGTATCTCAAATTTAATTTTCGAATTAAATATATCATAAATATGATTTAATTTAAATTGAGATATAGTATCTCAATTTTAATTAAATAGATATATATCTTTTCTCAGATTTAATTTATAGAGATAAATTAAATCAAAAGGCTTTTAATTCAGATTAGATTATATCTATTAGATAGATTTAATTAATTTTTTTTTTAATCCAGATTCAAAATTCGAATTTCAAAATTAATGATGATTAATTTTGAATATAATACGCAATTGGGTTTAGAAAAACCTACGGGACTTTTGTCAAGCGTATGAAAAAGCCACGAGAAACCCTAGAAAAAAAAAAAGGAGAGACGCGAGAATACTAAAGGCGCTAGCACAAGGCTGTCCGTGTTCAAGGTTATTCTTATGGATACTGGTAAAGGAAGGTAATTCGAAGAGTCAACTTCTGCTAATCGAAGAAGGTAGCCCACCAGTTCAAATAGAATGAGACGCACACCAGCTCAGCATAGGTATGATTTGTATTCTTTGAACCTTGATTTAAACGTGGTTGAGCAATCCTCTTCAGGATTCATAAAAAATTTTAATTCCGCTGCATGTACAAATTCCAACAGTGGCATCAGAGGCAGGTCAATCGAGCATTTAAATTGGGTTTTCTATATGCGTGTATGTGTGATATATGTGTTTAAATCGAATCATGTAAGCTTTAAAAACATAAACTCGCGTTAGGGTTCTACGAATTGCTAATCGAATCTTGCGGTCGTTTTCATATAATTCTGAAGCGCTCAGATCGATTATTCTTAAAATGGAGACGACGCTCTAAATCATTCAGATCAGACGTTCTAGAGTTCCGGTGGTCACGTACAAATCTGTGACATTCGTGCATTCAGATCACACATTCAAGTCATGACGTTCTGAATTGATCAGATCGAAAATGATGGTCACGCTGGGGTTAGATGGCGATCATGCTCGAAGGTCGGTCATGCTTGGACGTCGGACATACTCGATGATGATCGGATGTTGAAGATGCTTAGACGACAGCACCACATTCGTTCCTGCGTCGTCATGCATCAATCTTATAGATCAGACTTCGTTCATGTTTTCGAAAATTTTATTAAATATTCTTTCTAAAATGATGTTATATTTTCAAAAAAAAATGGACAGGGCACTGCCCTTTGACCCTGCCCGCTAACCAGCTAGCAGGACTGACATGACTAACTGTTCGTAGCACGATTTAATCATAACTTTGTTATCTTCCTATTATATGAATTAATATTTGTTGTGATTTAACCTTCAAATGTTGTTTGGATATGGTAAACAACATGACTCTAGAATTTACAAGTGGTTGTAATTTTTTTAAATATGGCTTGCGAGCCATGCCTTTCTTTAAATATTCTTGATGTACATTCTCTTCTCATCTCACTTTCCTCGTATGTTAAAATGAGGTTTCTTCTATGTATTTCTCTTTTATTATTTAGAGAAGTCCCCTCATTGGCTTGAGAGGATTTCAGGTTAGATAAGCCATGTTGTGTCAAGAGTTTTAATTATGCTTTGATTTGATCGCTACATGATTAATTTGGATATTATATGAGATACAATAATGGTTGCATCCGTATAAGTGGAATTAATAAGATTAATTAGATCATATCAAATAATACCTTCTGAATAAAATTTTAAGTCACAATGCCATTAATTAATGAATACTTGTCAAAACCTAGATCACCTATTTGTATGTTCTACCAAAGTGGATGCATCTGAGTTATCTTGGTGAGACAAGTGTGAAAAATGGTGATACTCAATATTCATTATTGTCTTGACTTAATTGGGATTATCGAAACGGTTTTGGATCTCAAGGCATTAGATGGGATTAAATGTGCCGGTCATATGATGATTGAATCCCATAAAGATCTAAGAGTTACATGTGATGTAATTGGTAAAGGGGTTGCCTACCTAAATAACTTGATTTTGAGCATCCTACCAAAGCGGACTTAAATTCTAAAATGGAAGAAATAACCAAGAGGGGATGAATTGGGGATTTCAAAAATTCTTTTCGAAGATGTCTGAATTTTTCATAACTTGAAAAACAGAAAACGAAAGAGTAAGAGAAGAAAAGCTGAACACAAAGGATTTATACTGGTTCTGTCTTAACCTTGACCTACGTCCAGTCCCCAGATATCTTCTGGGTATTTCCAGTAACTCAACAGGCTTTAATTACAACAATGTAAACCACATGCAATCCTAATCACCTAGTACTTGCTCCCCCTTACACTTTGTAATTAGACAACCCAACTCACAGGTTCCAAAACCTTGAGTTCTTACAAAAACAAGTAATCAGAAATGATTTTTGAAATCACACTCTCTTAAAGAGCAAATAAGCATAAATACTGAAGATCAGATTAAAAATACAGTGTAGACTCAAATAGTAAATATAATCAGTTGCAGTTCGATGGTGTTCTTTTGCTCTAAGTCTTCATAGGTATTTATAGGCTAATTAGATGAACTAGCCGTTGCATTTTCTTCTCTAACGTTCAGCTGCAAATCTAGAAAATGACAGTTGCATATTTTCCTCTGTTCTTTCAATTCTCAGCTAGAATCCTGGAATTCGGTGATGCAGATGGTCTTCCAGGTATTCTGTCATTCCATAACCCTTATTTGACCGTTGGAGAGTGATTTAAGTGATCCATAACGGTCTGTGCTAAACCATTGGGATAGAGGAGAAAGATCATACCTGTTCTTGATTCTTCATTTATTGCACTTGATCTAGATCTGATTTCATTTTGATCTTTGCTGAACTTATTTGAAACTTACTCAAAACTTCATCAATGATGTTAGAAATAATAGTAATACATGATATGACATTCTCATATTAACCCATAAGGATTTCGCAGATTGACGCAATTTGGTTTTTCAAAGTCATCGACACAAACTCGAGTTTATGCATCAAGACTCGAGTTTATGGTTTATCCAGAGAGCATGAGTGTTAAACAAAAGCCTAAACTCGAGTTTATAAGTGGCTGACTCGAGTTTTAGATCTTACAAAGAAAACTGTCGAGTTCTGGTCTTTGAATGGGGTTTTGGACATATGGCCAAACTCAAGTCATTTAATGACTAACTCGAGTTTTGAGTTTAGACAAGAAGATAGAGTTAAGTCCAAAAACTTCAAGACTGGAGTTTACAAACATAAACTGGAGTTTTCAAATCAGACATATTGTGGTGCTCTCTGTAAGTCACAAAACTCGAGTTTACAGTACATAAACTCGAGCTTCAGTGAAAACTGAAACTTTGAAATATTTTGTCAAATGAAAACTAGAGTTTACACAATCAAAGTCATGGGCACTTGTAAAAGTACAAGGTGCTGGACCGACCCATTATGAGAAAGCTGCATGGATTTAGTCATAAGCTTATCTCAAGTATAACCGCAAAACAACGCCCTATGACCTGAGATCATCATGGATTCCTACATGATGAGTCACTGATCTTTAACCTAGTCGAAAGTCACCTTTGACCAGGTGATGATAAAGGCTTAGATCGGGATCAGTGGTTTTCATGCAAAGGAATCTGAGTGGTCAAGATGTAATTTGTCCCTCGTATTTATAGAGAGATAATACCAGGCCCCTCGATGAGTGAGTCTAAGAAACGTATGGTCATAGTACGGTGGAAAGGAGTTGCCATTTCAATTCTTAGACTACTCGAGAATCGAGAAAGTAATGGTAAAAAAAAGGAAGTTGACATTATCCATGCCTCATCTTTGACCAAATTATCGCGTGACAAAAGGGACGTGACATGGTTGTACGATAAGTTGTATCGTGCCATCGATCCCCATATGAATCGGGTAGTCGCAATGTCTTGCTAGAGGCCACTTGCAACTTATAGGCTAGTACAGTATTGGCCCGTTGCCAATCTCATGTGGGCCTGCAGGGTCGCACACAAGAATAACCCAACACAAGCAATAGTGTCCAGATTCATTGAATCTTAGATATGTCTAAGAATCAATTAATACAATGTTTTATCTAGGAAGGATATATATGAAAGTGGAAGAAATCACCAAGAGGGGGGTGAATTGGGGATTTTAAAATTTCTTTTCAACTCTTAAAAATAAAGCTTAAGAAATGAATAATAAAAGAGTAGAGAAAGAAAAGCTTAGACGCACAGGATTTATACTGGTTCGGTCTTAACCTTGACCTATGTCCAGTCCCCAGATACCTTCTGGGTGTTTCCACTAGTTCAACAGATTTTTAACTACAACAATGAAGACAAGACACAATCTAATCACCTAGGACTTGCTCCCCCTTACACCTTGTAATTAAACAACCCAACTCATAGGTTCCACAACCTTGAGTTTACACAACCAAATACTTTAAAAGAATTTCAATCTCTCAAAAGAGTGAATATTGATAATTACTGAAGAACAGATAAAAGAATCACAATACAGACTCAAAAATGCAAATGTGTTCAAGTGTAGCTTCGTTATGTATCTTGCTCTGAGTCTTCATAGCCTTTTATAGCCTAACTAGATGAACTAGTCATTGCAATATCTTCTCCAACGTTTAGTTGCAGATCTGGAAAATGACAGTTGCAAATTTTGCTCTATTCTTTCAATTCTTTGCTGAAATCCTGGAATATGTTGTTGCAGAACATCTTCCAGATTCTTTGTCATTCCATGATCTTAATTTGACCGTTTGAGGTGATCTTAAAGTGTTCCAACAGTTTGAACTAAACATCTGGGATAAGGGAGAAGAATCAGCCCTGTTCTTGGTTCTTCATTAAATGCACTTATTCTGGATCTTTGATTCTCTCTGATCTTGTAATGAACCTGTCTAAAACTTATCAAAAACTTGATCAATAACATTAGGAATAATAATCAACAAGATATGATAATTTCAGATTAACCTATAATGATTTCGCAGATTGATTTGATCTAGTTTTCAAAAGTTACCGATACAAACTCGAGTTTGGTGTTCTAGACTCGAGTTTGAGGTTCATCCAGAGAGCAAGATATGTTTGAAAGTTTCCTAAACTCGAGTTGACATGTAACTAACTCGAGTTTGGTTCTTACAGAGAGGAAAGTCGCGAGTTGGTCTTGAATGAGATTTTGAATACTTGGCTAAACTCGAGTCATTTAGTGACTGACTCGAGTTTGAAGCTTTTATGAAAAACTTAAGTTTAAGTTCACAGCTTCAAAACTAGAGTTTAGAAATGCAGACTAGAGTTTAGAAATCATATAATAGCTCAAGTATTTTCAAATAGTCCTAAACTCGAGTCTCCAGAAATCTGACTCAAGTTTCAGTGTATATTGAAACTTTGAAAACTTTTCATTTAAGTACAAACTGGAGTCACTGAAATTTAAAATGGAGTTTAGAAAACAAGTGTCAACTCGAGTATCTCTGTTTATGCCAAACTCGAGTCTACATAATCCAGACTCGAGTTTCCAATGAAAACTGAAAACATGAAGGCTATTGCATTTTGCAAACTGGAGTTTGTAAAACTGAAGCTGGAGTTTGGAAAACTTGATAAAACGTTGAAGCTTCTGTGTGATCTTAAACTCGAGTTTCCAAATCATAGACTCGAGTTTACAAGTCTTTAAACTTTTAGCACATAAACTTTCTTGTAAACTGGAGTTTCTCAAAATCAAAGGTAGAGTTTGGAAACAAGTTGAAATTCGAGTGTCACTGCCTTTGATCTAGATTCGAGTTTATAAACACAGACTCGAGTTTACAACTCTTGTAAACTTTGATAGCTCTCTGTAACTCTGCAAACTCGAGTTTGCCTATACAAACTGGAGTTTGACCAACATTGTAAAATCTGAGCTTCTGTCTGTCAAGTCCAAACTCAAGTTTAGCAACCGAAACTCGAGTTTTCCTGAAACAGAAAGTTTTACAACTTTTTAAGGACAAACTTCAAATTGAGTTTACAATTGTCGGTTATCATCAAAACACACAGAGAACTAATAATAATATATATATATATATATATATATATATATATATATATATATATATATATAATGATTGCACCTAGTGCAAGTGGGAGTGTGATGGAAATTATGCTCTTGGGGCTAATCATTATAAAACTAAATGTAACACCCCCAAATTTCTAGCAGTTATAATAACATAAAATTGTGATGGTTTTTATAAATAATAACTAAAATTCAAAATAACAAAATTCGAGAAGTGTTACCGCCGCACTTGTACTGGGACAAGTGCAAGGCTACTTATTACATTAATATAAATCTAAACCTAAATAAAAATGTTTTATTCGGAACATAAAATAAAAAGAAAATAGATAGAATTAATTGAACGTCCTTCCTCACTGCTAACCCCAACCTTTAAAACCCGTTTCACTGAAAATTCTGCTCCCCTGAAGGATAATTGCAACCCAAGAACACAAACATCAGCAAAGCTGGTAATCCTAATAAACAAAGATAATATAGAAAATAAAATAAAATAAAAATAATTAGATAATAAAAAAATATTATATACATATATATATAATTAAAAGGGGATGTCAGTTTTGTTATTCTTTATGAAGTTTACTTAGTGGGAAGAGAACCATGATAGACCCGGATATCCTACCAGTCTACTATGTGACTCGGAAACTTGCCAGTCACAATCATCAAATTGGCCATAAAAATAAAAACATTTCTTCCTAGTGTGCACACTTCTTCCCAAAGTTGCTACTAGTGCCCCAGATATTCTGCTAGACACCACTTTAGGAAGAACGGATATCAATTTACATCAAATAATATTTTAGAGGCATAATGCCTAAGGGTGTGTTCATCACTTTGGGAGGTACCATCCCAAAACTATCCTCCCACTGCTAAATTATTTTAATTATGCTCATAATAAACTTCTTAAATTATTTCTATGCACTATAGTGCCCAAAATGAATTTATTAATATTTTATACTTATTTAATTATCTTTCCTACATTTTTCTATTATTTATTAACTACAGGATAAAAAGATATTTTAACATAAATTTTATTTATTAACATTTTAACACAAGATCAAAGCTTCCCTCTTTGATGCAGAGATAAGAACTCACTACATTTTATGATAGTATTATCTCCCCGAAGTTCAATCAAACTTAAGAATAGGAAACAGATTCTTCATGATCGCATCATAATTATTCCACACCAAATTAGTATATGTAATATACTGATTTGCAAAACGAAGAAGTAATTGATAACATATAAGTAATATTATATTTTTATATATATATATATATATATAAACCAAATGGTAATCTATTGCAATATTGCGCATATGGTATAGAGAAGAACTTGCAAAATGAAAAGTAATGTGTGTGTGTGTGTGTGTATATCCAACATTAAAAAAAACCTCCACAAATAAAAAGACAGAAAAGATACGCCCAATTCAAAGCATGGCATAGGGTATTTAATGTTGGATCTGGCTATCACCCAAGGGGGGGTGAATTGGGTGTTTGATAAAACCTTAGGAACTTTTAAAAACTTTTCGCAACTTATAAATCAACAATTAGATATTCAAATATAAGCATGTACTGGAAATGTAAAAGATAAGGGATGAGAATATGCAAACTGTGATTTATCCTGGTTTAGTCCAATCCCTGACCTACGTCCAGTCCCCAAGCTTCACTTGAGATTTTCAATCCACTATTTGCTTTGAGCTTGATTACATGTTCTGTACTTGAAGTAATCCTCTCACTAGGATTCACTCCCCCTTACAAACTGTAATCAATACACTTGCTTGATTACACACTCTGTACTCGAAGTAACCCTCTCCCTAGGATTCACTCCCCTTACAAGCTGTAACCACAACAAAGTGTTTCCCACTCAAGATCACCCAATCTTGAGTAACTCTCAAATAAACTGATTTACAATCAATCTTCTCTCTCAGAAGTAAGTGAATAAACACTGAAGCACAATATAAGCAATCTTACTCTCTAAGCTAAATATATGATCATTGAGATATTCAGAGAGTAGATGAAGAGAACGTTAGGATATTGGCATTTTCACTGTGTAGGCTCACGTCTCTATACATGATCATTTCTGTTGAATCCTTCTTCTTTTATAGTTGAAGAAGACTCTTTGAATGCTATCTCCTAAATATGATAGTTGGAAGTGCATTGAGTATTTTTCTGTTAGAAGTCCACTTCAGAATATAGCCGTTGGAAATATGGCCATTTGGAAGTCCACTATTTTTGCATCCCTGTTTTCAGCTTTTGGTTCTAGTGATGGCTGTCAGTCCTTTTATCTGTAAGATAATCAATTTGAAGATAATATTGATCATAATCTGACTGTTGGAGCTCCACTGAAAATCTTGACGTTGGATGTCCACCAAGAGTATGGCTTGGAGCGTTTCTGATTTTTGATTCCAGCAATGATTCTTGATTTCTGAATCTGAAGTATATTTAATTTGAAGATAATATTAATCTTCCTTTATCAGAGTGGGCAGCAGAGGAGTGTCCAAAATTGTTTAATCCAAGTTGTATATATTCCCGACACATGTGCAACTATCCCATACTGAAAAGTCACTTTACAGCTCAGCAAAACAGAGCCTACTGATCTCAACTCCAAACTTCATTTGATCATCTAAAAACTTACTGGAAAACTATTTAAACAATGTTAGGAATAATAGTAAGTCAAGATATGAAGTAATGAAATCATAATCAATGATTTCCATTTTACGAGCACGGTGTTTTTCTGATGTTGTCTTCACATGACTGCAGTAGCTCATGTGTTACTGGAGTCATTTTGCATCTGATAACATTCCTAACTCAAGTCTACTGGAGTAATACTAAGTTACTGGAGTCACTAAATCATATTTCGCTTATGTCTTCAGTTTGACTAAAGTAGCTTAGAGGTTACTAGAGTAATCTTAAGTTATAACAAAGAACTTACTGGAGTAACCTTTTAACAACTGGAGTAACCAAACTTTGTAACGTTTCTGACTTTAACCTTACTGGAGTAAAAAGCATGGTTACTAGAGTAGCTAAGAGTCATTGTGTTTCAGTCTGTGATATGCCTGGAGTAATCATTTAGCTACTGGAGTATCTGAGGTCTGTTTAGTTTCTGTCATCGAGACTACTGGAGTAGGTCCTTGGTTACTGGAATAACTAAGGTTCATTTTGCTTCTGTCTGCGATCTTACTGGAGTAGGAAATTTGTTACTGGAGTCATTTAGGTTCAGGTTGTTTCTTGTCCTCGAACTTACTGGAGTAGCCTCTTAGTTACTGGAGTAATACTAGTGCAAAGGCTGTTACATGACTGGAGTAACTGAGGCATTACTAGAGTAACTTCGACAAACTATTGGGTTTTGCTTCTAGACAAGACTGAAAATAGCGACTTACTGGAGTAAGTAAGTGACTACTGGAGTAGCCCTACTGGAGTCACCATTTCATTACTGGAGTAATGTTCAAATAGATAAGAATAGGCCGCAAATTACTGGAGTAATAAGATGTCGACTGGAGTAACCATCAACTCTTCACTTATTTGAGAATCAGTTCCAGATTTCTGAACAGAACCTGAATTTCCAAAAATCATATCTCTCTCATTTGATCTTTGTTTTTTGTGATCTTTATATTTTTTGGAAACGTATGTGAGTCTAGTTTTATATGCCACTGATTTCAACTCATTTCAATATGTAGTTTGTGAAATATCCTCAAATTACTGAACCTTGGTTAGCTGCAGGACGTTAACAGGTAGGTCAACTTTAAAAATTCATAGCTCTCTCATGTGATCTTCGTTGGACCTGGATTTTTGACAGGATGACGCCTTGGATGTCTAATTTCATCCAAAATTGGTTTCACCTCAATACGATCTCTGGTTTGGGAGATATCATCGAATTACTAAATGTCGCCCAGGTGAAACACTGACAGAATTGCTGGAATACCCGTATTACTGGAGTAACTCGAGGATTACTGCAATAATTTCGTGTCAGAAGCTGTCTATATGAACCATTACTGCAGTACATTAATGATTACTGCAGTAACCATCTGACAGAAACAAATTCAGCTGCTGATACCCGCGTATTACTGCAGTAACTAAGTGACAACTGGAATAATGAGCGCAAGAACCACATGTATGACTGGAGTAATGCGTGGTAACTGGAGTAAGACATCAGACAAACGCGAATAGACCGTCTGAAACACATATATTACTGGAGTAACTCACTCATTAATCATCCGGAAGCTTCAACTTGCTCATTTTAACTCCGAATTAACACATTCCAACTTGCACTTGATCGTAGAAACTTCAAAAATCAATCTATGCACTTGTGTAATGATTTTCTCAATCTATTCAACAAGTTCTTCTTTCTTTCTTCTCTCTTCTTGATTATTCTTCATGAATCAACTCATTATTTCTTTTCTTCTCTAGTTCTTTCTCCACATGAACAAATCTGCATTAAATTGTAGCAATTAGTCAATGTATATGATATAAACTTTTTGCTCTTATTAATGACATAAGATATCATCAAAACTAATCATAACCAACATTCAATTCACGCAAGTTGAGAATAATGAATTGGATATACTATCCAATTACGCAAACCATAGAGGAATATGTGTGTGTGTGTTGCGAGAAGGTGAATAATTCCATAAATTGTTTCTCAAATCAAGACTAGCATAACACCTTAAAATCCTTTTGTTCTGGGATTAGGATTACCTGGTCTTCATTTTTTTTTTTTTTTTGCTAATCTCATAGAAGAGCAATTTGCCGCAGAGTTTACAGAGGAAGAAGCAGAGGAGAAGAGAAGTAATGAGCGATAGCTAGGGTTAGACGGCTAGACCTCAATTTATAATTAAAATTTAGGGTTTAGTTATGGGCTGGACTCTTTAACTATTGACAATTAATAAATTATAAAACAACACAAACATTATTAAATTCTATTAAATCAATCAATTTAAACTTAATAAAATCAAATCTATCTAAACTAACTAAACTAATCAAATTAATCTAAACTAATAAAATTAAACTAATACTATATTATTGTTGTTGTTGTTGTTGTTATTATTATTATTATTATGGGGTATTACACTAAAATTAATTGAGATATCATATCTCAAATTTGATTTATGAAGATAAATTAATCATTTAATTAAATAGAGATATTGTATCTCAGATTTAATTTTTGAATTAAATATATCATATATTGATATAATTTAAATTGGGATATAATATCTCATTTTTAATTAAATAGATATATATCTTTTCTCAAATTTAATTTATAGAGATAAGTTAAATCAAAAGGCTTCTAATTCAGCTTAAATAAATAGATTAGATTAGATCTATTAGATAGTTTTAATTAATATAATTTTTAATCCGGATTCAAAATTCAAATTTTAAAATTAATGAGGATTAATTTTGACTATAATACGCCCAACGGGTTTAGAAAAACCTACAGGGCTTTTGTCAAGCGTATGAGAAAGCCACGAGAAACCTTAGAAAAGAGAGAGAGAGAGAGAGAGAGAGAGAGATGCGAGAATACTAAAGGTGCTAGCACGCTGTTGTTCGTGTTCGAGGTTATTCGTGTGGATATCGGTAGAAGAAGGCGTTTCGAAGAGTCGACTTCTGCTGATTGAAGAAGGTAGTCCACCAGTTCAAATAGAACAAGACGCACACGGTGTGCTCGGCTATGATTCGGATTCTTTAAACCTTAATTTAAACGCGGTTGAGTGATCCTCTTCGGGATCCGTAAAAAAAATTAATTTCATTGCGTGTACGGATCCCAACAGTTATCACACTCAAGTGTACACGGGATTATGACACGTTTTAGCGCACTGGGGTGTAATAACTAATGGCGTCATATTAATATAAATTCTATATTAATATATTAAATTAATATAAATATATAAAATATTAAATAAATAATATTATACTCTTATTCTTATTAAAAAAGAATATTCTAATAAGTTGAAAAATGAAGTAGAAACATTAATATATAAGATATATAAGATATTATTAAAATATTTTAAAAATTTATAAATTAATATTCTTTACAATATTTTAATAATGTTTTTTAAATTTAAATTGAATTAAAAAAAAAAAAAAGTCTCACGTGATATACTCGAGTGTAATAACATATCACTCGACTCGAGTGTATACTCGGGTGTAGAGTTATCCCACTGGAGTGCTAACACAGTCTACCTCACAGCACATATTCCATCCCTTTTTAGAAATAGGATTTGTATGTCCTTTAGGTAGTGCTGTGTTCAATAGAGATGCCCTTTAGGATTTGTATGAATAATTGTATTTCTCTTGTGATCATTAGATCATGCTTTTTAACGGGATGAACAAAACCAAAGAGAGGGAGGGAAAAAGAGAGAAAACAAGGGATTAAAATCTCATACTTTTCTCATATTGTTCAAAACTAGCATCTATTTGACTGTAAAAAAATAACTTTGTTAATATGGCAGTTTTTTTGTGAAGTTTAAACGTAATGATCTTTGTATATTAATATTGTGTTCCTTGTTTTGAAGTTTTACAAGTTTATGTTGGTTCAATAGATTGCCTCTCCATGTTGCAGGTTTTAGCATTTTTTGCTGGAGCTCTATTGGAGAAGCAGATAGTTGTTGTCTGTGCTAACTTGGTAAGTTTAGTTTTTGCCCTGTTAACAGTTTCCCAATGTGATAATGTACCTTTTTAGATGTTATTTTTATGTTGTTTATCTGGATACATTATCTATATTTTTTCCCATAACTTGACCATCATCTGTTCTTGAGAAAGAATGTAAGGGTGATTACCTTTGGAAAAACTGTTTAGGTGATACACGTATTATAATTGCTATTTTGTCTAGCTTATGGATGAGGAGCAAACAACTGAATTTTGGGGATGTTGATACTAGTGGTAACGCACATCATAGATGCCATAAAAGATTGGATTGAATCTGTCGCTGTGGATGGGAAGGAGGGGCTAGCTGATGTTTGTGTGATTGAGCTTGGAGGCACTGTGGATAAGATTATAATTATATAAAATATAAATATACATATATTTATAGATTCTATTGAATTTATTTTATATATATATATATATATATATATATATATATATATATATAAAGTAGAGATGCTTCTTTTTCCAGCCATGTTACGCAGTTCAATTCAACACGTGGGAGTACAATTTTATGATTTTACAGGTGATATTGAATCTATGCCATTTTTTAAGGCTTTTACAAGAATTGACCTTTTCTATTGGTAAGTTCATTGTAAAATTTACTACTAAAGTAGTGTTACTTGTAAAATTACTTTTTGTATGCATACTAATTTGAGCCATGGATTTATTTGTCAAAATTAAGTATAACCATAGATTCTTGGGTTTGTCTTTCTCTAGCATGACGGGAGAGTGCCTCTGTGTCTTTAATATTCTTTGAAATTCAATGGGTTATTATAATATATTCAAATAAGACAGATGGTTTTGGTTCATGGAAAATACATAAAAATCAATTATACTGATAGGTCTAAGTTTTATGGTTCTATATGGTAAACTTAGTGCTACAATTTTGTGATGTCAATCTTTTGCGCTTTTCAATCATGCACACTTAATTTGAGTTTGCACTAGAGCGCACTCTAGTGTTCTCGAGTGGAGTGCACTCAAGGGCACACTCAATTTTGAATGTGTGCTTGTACACTCACTTCTCTTCCTCAGTTGCCTTCGCCATCAAGGAAATCACCTAAATCAAGCCTAACAAAAACCCATCTTCTCCTTTCATTCTCATTAAGGATAAGCATCACACTCTGGAGGAGATTAAGTTGAGTGAAACAAACCTGCATATGGGGGGAGCCTGATGTTTTGTTTGATAGATTGTGTCGGGGTTCCATTTAATGTCCACTTGAATCAAATATGCACATGTAATTGGTCGTTTGAATGGAGTTTGTAATTCCAAAATTACTTGTGGAGAGTTGCAGCCTAGGAAAGGCAACAGCGAAGGTGGTGGATTCCAGTGTAGAGTCACCGGTTGAAGAACAGTGGTGCTCCGGTAAGCCTAGATCTGTAGAGAAGAAGGAAGAAGTGTGTCGATGGTGGTGGGGCAGGGTCGTACGACGAAGAAGGAGGAAGAAGGGAAGGGAAGGAAGAAGATGACAAGGTGTGATGATGAGGTGGTGGTGCAGGGTCCACATGTGAACTCTAACGTAGCTCTCCAAATGGCGGTTGATGTGTCACTTCATCCTATATGGCAAACATCTGTTAGTCTCACTATTAACCGAGGGCAACATTGCTACGTTTTAGGACTTCCAGGGTGACATTGGGATCAAAAAAACTTCTAAGGCAACATTACTCCTAGGCTTGTACTTTCAGGGCAAAATTGCTATTTAACCCTTCTATCTTCACTAGGTCATTGGAGGGGGGAAAACACTCTTATAATCAATTAGCAGAACGAGAAAAAAGTGGTACCTTAACTGTTGTATATAGTAGAGGCATGATGAGAAAAGGTCGACTATTTGAGGTTGACAGTCTAACCTGCAAGTCATGAAAGCTTCCCAATCCTCGTACAATGCGAGTCAAAAATACAAATAACCTCTCGGTCATTAACAAAAGAGAGATGTACAAGTCAAGCACTATTGCAACAGATTTGAACTCTTCATATCTAAAATTGTGGGGCTTTATAATTAAAGACGACTAACTCTTGCGGAAATGAATTATATATTAATTACATTACCTACAAAGTAGGGTTCATCAATTCAAAATAGATCAGGCTCTAGGTCTCCTAATATTTACATATATAATTACTAAAATGAATATAATTGAGTAAACATGAAGATGATTACATCTTTTTCATTGCGGAGTAGCTATAAGTAGCCTTAAGTAGAGAAAATCCACAAAACTCATGGCAGCCTTATTATGAATACATTTTATAGAATTATATATGAAACTTCCAAAACCATTACTTACTTGATGTTTTTCCTTACCTAATAGTTGGAACAAGTGGTCTCTCATGTCATCATTTGTCCCCCAACAAGATTTAATAGCTAACAGCTAACAACTGCATATAGACACATACCGGTATCATTTGCAGGAGTCTTCACTACCTTCCATTGCTCACTTCCAAGTCATCCTCGCCCATGCCACGCCATCCCCTGCCTTTCTAAACAATCACTTTTCATACCATCATCAACTTCATGAGCTTTATTTATATCATCCCTCTTGCAAAATCCAAAAAGGGCAGGTTTGTAAGATCTCAACTTGGGTGCAATACCACTAAGAAACCATATGAACGTTTTTTGTTGAGTATGCACTTCATATTGATAGAATAATTCTAATTACATAAACAAGAAGAACCATAGCAAAATTTCCTTAAAGTCAATGGCCTTTGGTATTGGGTGAAGAGTGAAAAAAGTGGGGTTTGATCACTATACAGCTGCGTAACATGACTTGTCAGCTATAAGCATGACAAGTTGACCATACAACCTCTTTTCTATGCAGATAAAAAGATAAACCATGTATGTAGCTTTCCATAACCATGATTCAGAGAAAACCTTGATAAACTAAATATTGGTAATAGTCTTTACAATTAAATATAGGGTTAAGTACCAATTTTGCCCCGAAAGTACGCGCCAAGGAGGAATTTTGCCCCTTAAGTTTTCGACATAACAATGTTGCCCCGGAAGTATCAAAACGTAGCAATGTTGCCTCTCTATTAAAAACCATAACGTTGACCGCTAGTTGACCATTAGGGTTTTAAACGGAGGGGCAAAATTGCTCTTGGACGCATACTTCAGGGGCAATATTGCTATGCCAAAACATAGCAATGTTGCTCCTCCGTTAAAAACCCTAATGTTGACCGTTAGTTGACCTTTAAGGTTTTTTAATGGAGGGGCAACATTGCTACGTTTTAATACTTCCGGGGCAACATTGCTATGCTGAAAACCTAAGGGGCGAAATTGTTTCTTGGCGCGTACTTCCGGGGAAAAATTGGTACTTAACCCTTAAATATAAGATAGAACTTCCATTCTTAATGAAAACCTTGCTTGGTGTCAACTTGTCTTTGAGAGCATTTACATAAAATGTAACAACATTGCTTATGATGCTTTACTTGGGTTTGGAAGAGTTGTGTGGCTGACACCCCATGATCCACTTTAAGTCAAACGAAGATAAAGAAATCTCATGGGAAATAAGATGTGTAGCTTTGTTGACTCCCTTACAACCATATTCACAAGCAACAAAGGAAAATACACAGTAACAATATAATTAAAAGTTAAGATTCCACTATCTTTTTGCCAAATAAAAAACTACAGGGAGCAACATTTCACTTAATGATTTGAAGGCATCTCAGATCATCAAAAAATTGCATCCTGATCCTAGATAAAAATAAAGTCAATTGCAGATTTACTCCTATATTGTTCTGTCAATACACATACAAGCCTTTTCCACAAGAATCTCCCGTCTCACGTCACTCTTGGTCTCTTAGACGAAGGCCGAGGAGACAATAAGTTTCATTATAAACCCTAAAATGAAGAACGAGAGTATGCGAAGAGGCTTACGTAGCTTACCTTAGTCTGAGACTACTAGTACATGGACGATTGCAACCATTTCCTCCTCCTCCTCCTTCTCTGGTGTTCTCTAGTCCTCTCGTCTCACCTCTCTTTCACTCTTGTCTCACATCACTCTAGAGAGATGACTGAGTGAGCAAATCGAACAAACGTAGAAATCAGACATTTTTTTTTAATTAGTTTATGCGTTTTCTGCGCTTTTTCCTTAGGCAACTCAGTAATTTTACATTCACAACTAATCACAAAAAGTCCCTTGGGACACTTTGATATAAGATTTTGGGTTGGAGTTTTTTGTTACTCTTTATGTACCTTAGTACCTCACTGTGATTATCCCAATGATCAATTAAATGCTACATATTGGATTTTTCTTTTATTCTTTAGATTCTTTTAGAGAAAATCACAGTCAGGTTCCAAGGTACAAACATAACCACAAAAAAGTCTCATACCGAATTCCTTTAACAAAAAAGTCCCTAGGGACTTTTGTGTGATTAGTTGTTAATGTAAAATGACAGTTGCCTCCAAGAATAAACATGGAAAAGGCAGGAGAAGGAGGCTCGTCGTGCGTCTTGCATCTGTTGCTTGTATGTTTTGTCCATCGCTCCTCCGAACCCCCAACCTCTGTCGAGGATGCAGATGAGCCAAATGTTGCCCTAAATTCTTATGCAAACTCTGGAAACCAAAATGTAAAGACCATATTCAAGCTTCTTTAGTTTGGGCATTAATTAACAGTTAACACCCATATAAGATTATTCGAATTTAAAGGTTTAAAAATTGTGTGATGTTTGAAGGCACCTCTAACAATAGCCACAATGAACTCCTTTCTTCCTTTATGCTTGTCATTGATTCGACTATCAAAATAGCCTCATGAAGTTGTCAGAATAGGCTATTGATATTGTCAAAATAGGCATAAGAAGTTAGTAAAATACGTATAAGCTGTATAAGCTACTGATGTAAAATTTGGGACAATAACTATTGAAGTTTCAAAAATTCTCTAGATATGAAAATATCATTGTCAAAATAGGCTCATGAAGTTATCAAAATAGGCATAAGTTGTTAAGATATGCATAAGCTATAGATGTGAAATTTGGGACAATAACTACTGAAGTTCTGAAAATTCTCTAGGTATGAAAATATCGTTGTCAAAATAGACTCATGAAGTTGTCAAAATAAGTATAAGAAGTTCTAAAAATACATATAAGCTACTAATGTGAAATTTGGGACAATAATTACTCAACTTCCAAATATTCTTCAAGTATGAAAATATCGTTGTCAAAATAGGCACAAGGAGTTGTTAAAATACTCATAAGCTATTGATATAAAATTTGAGACAATAACTACTGAAGTTCCAAAAATTCTCCAAGTATAAAAATATCGTTGCCAAAATGGTTGTTCAAATTGTCAAAATAAGCATAAGTTATTAAAATACACATAAGCTACTAATATGAAATTTGGGACAATAACTACTAAAGTTATTAATATCATTAAGATAATGTGCTTAAGGAATTTAACATAAACACTAATATGAAGTTGATACAAGTAGTCTTCATGTAGTAATACAAAAACATTGTCATCAATACAATAACCTTGGACACATTTGAAATTGCGAAGAAATAAGTGGTCAATACAATCAATATGTAAATGTACGATATCTTACTTCATAACTAATCCTAGCCACAATCAAATTTAACAGCCTATTTGTTTTTCTTTCTCAGGCAGCTCTTGTCCTTTAATTCTCTGTGCTGTTGATCTTGGTGAATTTTCATACATTGGCTTGCAGAAGGATGATAAAGCTTGTTGGTTTATAGGAGCTTAAGTGGATTTTGCATAGAACTTTCAGTGTGTTGCTACAGAAAATTATGCACTAGTGGCTTTTGTTGGATATCTTGAATTATTTTAGCCTCATTCAATGTGGGGCTTGCCAAAGACTAGTTCAAGATATTTTCTAACTCCTCAGGTGTAGTAGGCAAGCTCAACTCTTTAGCCTTAATTCCTACTTCATGTAGAGCAAAAGTAGCATCTGTAGAATAAATAAATAGTCCATAAATACTAAAGAGTAAAAGTATTTTATTTATCAAAGTGTGCTTACATCCAAACATCAATTATACAGAAATCACACAATTGTTGCCAAACTTCTGAGAGGTATAAATTCAGTCAGTCAGTACAAGTAAGCAAAATAAGCAAAAAGTTTGGAAATGCTTAGAACCAAAATACCACCAAACAATATTGGTAATGCCATGAATCATAATAAATCTTCATATTTATCTCACAACAACAGTTCATTTCAGGCTAACTTTAAGTGGCATGAATGCAGTGATATTCCTATACATAATTCAAAATCCCACAAAGCCAGTAGGGTCTAATGTAACTGCCAATAATTAGTAAACTAAAACGCCAATTGTACCAACAATTTCATATTCAAACACCTCCAGTAGGCAAAATGAAGCATGAATTCCAACAATCAGTAAACTCAAAAATCTGTTATTATTTTGCCTATACCTTGCCCTCTATGTAGATTTCCCCCTCCTTTTCTCCTCATGGTCCCAACTCCCCAAAAGATACACAAGGGGAAAAAAAAAAAAAAGCAAAAAGAAACAGCAATCCTAAATATTACCCAAACCTGACTAATCCTCTGCAAACGTATTGTAGGAGATGTATAATCCTTAACAACATGGTAGGACTTAACAAGGGGTAAGCAATTTTGAGACTATCAAATATTCAAGTTACTAGTGCTACCCTATTGTTTTTATTTCCTATTTTTATTATAGGTAGATTGATCAAACTAGCAAAGCCAAGACACCGCTATTACAAAAATAAAAAGGACATTTATAAGAATTTTTTAACTAACTAAATTTACCTTGAGTCGTTGTGAAAGATCTTTGAGGCTATAGACGATCTTAATCAGCACTTTCCATAACCTCGAGCTTCCCTATTGCCTCTGCCCAAATGATGTGGCGATAAAAACTATTCCCCAAAATTAGCTAGTGGTGAAACAAAAACAAAAGGCTTTATACTTCCATAGTTCACAACTACAGTACATGGTTTATATATACAAAACTGAGGGGAGGAACTTACATCTGATACACCAACAGGCTTCACCCGATACTGCAATTTTGTTACACTAAATAGTAAATGATGCAGAACATAGAAATCTGAGATGAATAATGAACATAAACAAGTCATAACACAGTAACACTACACCTAAATGTTCAAATTGGACATATATATATACAGAAATAAAACTTCACTATCAAGACCCATGAACAAGGCCAACAAACAACAGAATAAAGCTTGCAACGGTAGAAATTATTCTGTAACTGCAAAAACGAAAAGTAGAGGGTGGAATACCTTAAAGGCGTACTTGGAGTTTCCAGGCTCCTCCTTATAAGCATCAACGATAGCCTTAAGGTGACAAAATAATAACAATAACAATGCCTAAGAATATAATGTAATATGTAAAGAGTGGAAAGGAATAGAGCTACAATAGGGTTTATGAAGGTGGGTTAGCATACTTGAATATCGCGATTGGCGATAGAAAAAGGAACAGGAGCTACATTAGCCATCTGAGTAATCAATTGTGCATTCTGAACCGGCGCGGGTTGTGGCATCAGAAAAGAAGATTGAAAACCAGTAGAAGGAGGTTGCTGAAACAGTGGAGTTTGTTGCTGTTGCGGAGTAGAAAACGACATCAAGAAAAGTGAAGTGCCGAACCTAGTGACAAAAGAAGGCGTAGACGGAGTACGAAACGTCGGCGTGGATGACGGGGTTCCAAAAGCTAGCATTGACGAGGGCACGCCAAAAGCAGGCGTCGACGAAGCCGCGCTGAATCGGCATCGAAGATGGAGTACCAACAGAAGGGTACCGAACGTCGAAGTTGTGGGAGTGCCGAAGAGCGAAGAACTCTGAGCGCCAAACATTACTGAAGACGAAAAAAAGGAGTAAAGAAAGATAGAGAAGAATGGCAATTCTATTAGATCTAAGCACAAGGCGCCATTGATGGGGCAAAATGTAGTGCTCGACAAAATGCTAATTGCTCTGTTTGTGTTGTTGCCAAACGTTGACGTGCTTTGATTTTTAAAATGGGAAAATCAATACAACTAGTACATAATACATGGACGATCTCATCTTCCTCCGATATTCTCTACTCCTTTCGTCTCACCGCTCTCTCTCTCTATCTTCTCACGTTGCTCTCTCAATGTCTCAGACGAAGGTTGAGGAGATGATTACTGTGCGATAAGTTTATGCATTTCCTAATAAGTTAGTCATTTCACATTCACAACTAATCACAAAAAATTTCTAAAACCTTGTGTGAGGAAAATTTAGCATGAGACTTTTTATATTTATATGTGTACTTTAGGAGCTGATGGCGATTTTCCCTTTCTTAATAATAAGTACTACTTTTAGTCCTTAATAAAAAGAGTCAATTGACTTCTTTTTTAAAATATTAAGAAAATTAAATAAGTTACTTCATCATAACATATATATTATACCATTATATTATATATCAATTTATATATTAAGAACATTAGTTAAAAAACGATAAATTAAATATTTTAATGTAACTTATTTAACTTTCTTAATCTCTTAAAAAAAAACATTTGGCTCTTATGTTAAAAGGACAGATGAATTATTAGATGTTGCTTTCTTCTTCAATTTTGTAAAAATTATAATTTTTTTAAAAAATCAACAAAACAATTAATTAAAACTAAAATATATATAATTTTAACAAAACTCAAGCTATTTTATAATTTATTATATATTTCACACCAAGAAATTTTATGTGTGTTAAGAAAATTATTTAATGTTAATAAAATTAAAAAATGTAAATAATTTATTATATCTAAACAATTAAATGATATATTGATTAAATGAATATGAAACTTGGTTAAAAACATTAAAAAATGAGTTTAATTGTTTTTAATTAAATAACTCATTAATTGTGTGGCTTTAATTTTGATTGTATTTATTTTTAAATTATGAATATAAGAGATAATGAAGGAAGTTTAGTTGAGAGAATTTAGTAATTTAAAATTTATATTATGATGTTTGGTCCTTCTAAGCAATTACAATTTTTATGGTCCTTTATAATAAATATGATTTTCTTTAGGTCCTTTGCTTTAATTTTCCCTAAAATGAAGTTTTTATTTTGAAATATAGCCATTTCCAAATTTGAAACTTATAATAAGGGAGCATGGGTGTATAATATAACACTGTTACACATGCAAACACAAGAATAACGTGGGCTTCACTATAAAATGTAATGGCATACAGTGTACTAATAAAAAATGTTTAGCATGATTAATGCTAGATAATAAGTGATACTTAAAAAATATTTTAGAGTACTGAACGTACTAAATATTCCTTTGGTGTTATTGAAAAAAAAAATACTAATACAGGATGCTGTAAGTTTATTTGGGAAAAAGACAGAAAAATATCATCAAAATTGGTAAAAGACAAATAAGTAGAATTCAATAATTTCAAAATGACTAATTTTAAATTTTAAATGTTGCACAATTTGAGAAATTACCGGCAATGATGACCATACCGATATTCCAATGAACTTGTTGGTGACTAGCTGTCGAAGCTTCGGTGAGGATTATTAACAACTCAATTATCTATATTAACAACTTAAGTATCTATATTAACTACTTTAATATGAGAAATTCAAAAAAGATATTAGTTGCTGGAGCTCTAGTAAAGGTTATTAGCAACTCAAGTATCTATATTAATAACTTTAGTCAGGGAAATTAAGAAAAAATGATATTAGCCACTAGAGTTTCGATGAAAATTATTAACAACTCAACTATCTATGTTAACGACTTTAATCAAAGAATTTTTTTAAAATATATATATTAGTCACTGGAGCTCATGGGAAGATTATTAGAAAATATTCAACATATACCTTGTTTACAACTTTAATATCGCTATTAACAACTCAATTTTCTATATTAACAACTTTAAGAAATCCAAAAAGAGATATTAGCTGTTGGAGCGTTATTAATAACTCTAGTATCTATATTAACAACTTTAGTATTGCTATTAACAACTTAAATATCTATATTAAACACTTTAGCTTGAGGAATTTTAAGAAAAAAAAAAAAAAATTAGCTGCCAAAGCTCTGTTGAAAATTGTTAGAAAATATCACCAAATACCATGTTCACAACTTTAGTATTGCTATTAACAACTTAAATATCTATATTAAGAATTTTAGTCTGAGAAATTTAAAAAACATATATTAGCCGCCGGAGTTCTGATGAAGGTTATTAACAACTCATTTACCTTCTTAACAACTTTAGTATCGCTATTAACAACTAAATATTTGTATTAACAACTTTAGTTTGAGAAATAAAAAAAATTAAAAAAAAAAGCCACTAGAGCTCCAGTGAAAGTTATTAGGAAATATTCAACAAATATCACGTTTACAACTTCAGTGTCGCTATTAACAACTCAAGTATTTATATTAAAAATTTTAGCATGAGAAATTCAAGAAAAAAAATAATCGTCGGAGCTTTGTTGAAAATTATTAGGAAATATTCAACAATTATCTCATTTACAATTGTAGTATCACTATTAACAACTCAATTATCAATATTGATGACTTTTGCGTGAGTGTAACACCCCGGATTTCTAAAGTTCAAATAACATAAATATTCCAATGGTTTTCATAAATAATAATAGAAATCTAAAATAATCAACATCCGGAAGGTGTCACCGCCGCACTTGTATGGAACAAGTGCAAGGCTTCTTATTACAGGAAATAATTCTAAACTTAAACATTATTCGAAAAATAAAATTAATGAAAATAAATGAAAGTAGATAACTAGAGTTTATTGTCCATCATCCTCACTTCTCACGACTAGCCCCAATTTTTGAAACATGTTCATTGAAACTCTACTTCCCCGAAGGATCATCGCAGCCCAAGAATACACACATCAGCAAACGCTGGTAATCCTAATTAATTAAGGGTAAAATGAAATAAAATAGAACAGAAATAAGTAGATAGATAAATAAATTTGATATGAATTAAAATAAAATAAATAAATTATAAAATAAAATAAATTAATCATAAAATAAAATAATTTAATTCCAATAAAAAAATAATTATAAAATAAGATAAATTAATTACGAAATAAAATTAAATAATTGTAAAATAAATCAATTCCAACATAAAATAAATTAATAAAAATAAATTAATTGCAAAATAAAATAGCATAAAGGCATCATATGTGTATATGTTAAACTAAAAAGGTGTCATGGTTTTTAAAGTTTTCTAGTGGGAAGAGAACCATGGTAGACCCGGATATCCTGTCAGTCTACCCTGTGACCTGGAAACCTGCCAGTCACAAATCATCATCAAATTGGCCATAATTCATATTCTTCCTAGTGTGCACACCTCTTCCCAAAGTTGCTACTAGTACCCCGGATATCCTGCCAGACACCACTTTGGGAAGAACGGATATATCGGTTCACATCAAATAATTTTCTTTTCGAAGGTATAAAGCCTTTAAATGTATGTTCATCACTTTAGGAGGTACCATCCTAAAGTTATCCTCCCATAATTAAGTTATTCACTCACATACAAAATGAATTTCTCAATATATATTGATAAATATATATTTTATAATTAAATAAGTATAGATCCTGAAATATTAATAAAAGAATCATTTTTTTAAAAAAAGAAAACATATACATCATATCCTTATTGTGAATGGCAAAGATGTTTTATGAAAATAAATAAATAAATTTCCAATGAAATAGCATCGGTAAACATCAGGCAAACTAGCAATCTGTTTCCAATATACAATAATTTGGCATTGGTTGTGCACATGGATAAAAGAATCAAGTTAATGCAAGAAAATAAAAGAATCATACATACGCCTCAAAAGGCGTGCCACCCATTCACAATTTGTTATGTATAACGTATTGGTCAAATGGCAAAAGATGGCAATGAATTTGTTTTATTTTTTTTTATTTTTCCTGAATAAGAACATGTGGACCCACAACCATAAGAAACCCTAAAGAGTTTCTGTAGAAACGCAGCACACCAGATGATTCGCACAGAACGGGCAGCGTCTCGCGCAGAACGAGGGAAGATACATATGAAAGGAGAAAAGGTTTTATGGGATTAGGATTACAATCAATTAATTCTAATCAACGTTCTAACGCTACTAACAATTAATTTTTATTGCTCAAGGGATTAGGATTACCTGGCCTCCGTGGTTGCAGAGCTCATAGAAGAGAATTTCTGCCACAAAAATTTTTAGAGAGGGAACTGATAGGTGATGGCTAGGGTTAGATGACTAGTCCTAAGTTTATGGTTGAAATTAGGGTTTCCTATGGGTTGGACTCTGTGGGTTGGGTTTTAACTATTACTAGTTTAATAAATAATGGCAAATCACCTATTAGATTCTGATTTAAATTTTTATCTTTACCTATCCATTTATCATTATTATTATGATATATATATATATATATATATATACATATATATATATATATATATATATATATATATATATCTACACACACATTACTTTATTATAAATTTTAAATTTTAATATTAGTATTATTAGTATTTATTATCATTATTATTATTATTATTATTAAAAATAAAATAAAATAAAATCTAGGGTATTACAGTGAGAAATTAAAAAATATATATAAGGTTGTCGTTTATAACTTTAGTATCGCTATTAATAATTCAAGTACCTATATTGACAACTTATAGTTAAGAAATTCAAAAAATATACATTCCTTCACTAGAACTTTAGCACATAATATTTGTTTTTAAAATTTCTCAGGCTAAAGTTGTTAAAAGTGATACTAAAGTTGTTAATAGCAATATTAAAGTTGTAAATGTAGTATTTGTTGAATATTCTTAATAACCTTCAACGAAGCTCTGCATAGACTAAAGTTGTTAATACGTATACTTTGTTAATAGCGATACTAAAGTTATTATTATAAATACTTGAGTTGCTGACAACATTCATAAGAGTTCCAACAGCCAGTCACCAGCAAGGTCACCGTAACTTTAGTAATGGCTACTTGACGACCGACAAGGGGGTTGATGATATTTTATTTTTTTAAAAAATAAAGGGTAGTTAGATAATTTCTCAAATTTTGTAACATTTCAAAATTCTAAGTAAGTCTCTTTTATAATTATCAAAATTTAATATACTTATTTGTCTTCTACCAATTTTGATGGTATCCCCCCCCTTTTCTTTTTTCCCTTTTAAAAAACTAGGTTTCGATCAATATTTTTGGGGAAAATTGCACCTAAGTCCCAAAATAAGAGAAAATATGACTAAAAGGTTCCTTGAAATCTCAAATTAGCAGTGAAGTCCCGTGGAACATTTTTGCTATATATTCCAAATATGAAAAGTTCAAAATACCCTTAATGAATTTAGCAAAAAGACAGACATTTCAAAACCCTTATTTGCTCTTTCTCTCTCCTGATAGTTATCTTGTTGTCTCATCCTTGAAACGTGACGTCATCAGCCAAGGGAAGTTGTCATCATGAGTGTTATTATTTGTGGTTCCTCACCATTAAGGTTTGGTGGTCACCACTTGAGTAAACCTTCCTAGTACCCAATGTCGTTGCGCCACTTGATTGCTTGTCTAAAGTAATTTTCTTCTCTCCACAAAAAGCCCAAAACCTTATATTGCCTCTTTGGAATGTGAAGGACTTGACCTCTCATCCTTATCACTATTGAATAAGGTAAGCCTTACAAATACAATCATACAGATTTACCAATATTTGCTTAGGACATGAGTATGATTTGGTTTTTATTTTTTGGTTTATCATTGAAAAAGATAAGCCCTACAATTTTTATTTGCTTGAAAAGTTTTTGTTAGCTCTGGAATGCAAATTTTCGCCTCTCCAGTAACTTAATTAGATGATTTGAAATTTGAGTGGTCAGTTTCCTTCTACTTTTATAATGTGCTAAACTTTGATTAAGGTGGGAGCTTTTACTTTCAAGTGTCTTTAGGCTATAACAAGTCTTCATTTTTTCTTTTAAGACTGGCTCAAGTAAAATTATAAATTTTTCACATAATTTTCTTGCCTTTAATTTTTGTTGGGTTGTTGGTATACTTAAGCTAAATTCTATACATAGTTGCTTCTTGAGTTTTGTGATAGAGGATAACATCTGGGTGGATAGTACATGATAGGTTTCCTCTACTTATATAATGATTGTGTATTGCTGAAATATACAACTATTAAAGTGTTGGATATTTTGTGTAATCTGCAGAAAAATTCTTGGAATTCTGAGATGTTTTCTGATCAAATTTTTTATATAGACCGCATAAGTGTGATTTGTGCTCATATTCTTGATTTTATAGAATCAAGCTTGTCAACCATCTGCACATGCTTTTACTTTGAAATTGCACATGTGCTGAGCTCTTGCACATTTTGCTGCATATTCTTAATGTTATTGTGATTGAATGAGCTACTGGTTTTGATTTGCTGAGGCGAGTTTCTTCTATACAAGGTTGTTACATTCCCCCCCCCCCTCTCTCTCTCTCTCTCTCTGTGTAGACACTCAAATATGTCATACTACATGATAAAAATTTGGATTCCTTAACTTAAAATACATAAAATTGTAACATTATTTATTCATGAAGACAATTTTTAATGGCTTTAAGATAATTGATATGATTTGTTATGCATTTTTAAAGCATTTCTTTGGGATTGGGATTGTGCAATGTTGTCAGTGAATATGTGGAAAAATAAAGGAGGGAGGCCTGGGTAATTTTGTTACATTTTCATATGCTTGATTTGATTATAATTATATTTGTAGAGACTCTTGTAGGGTGCATGTACTATCCTGGTTACAGATGTGGGACGAAACTGAGTAAGGTAATGACGATTACACCATGCCTTACTATTCAATGGAAGAACTTGAGGAAATTTAGGTTGGGTTATTATGGTGGCTTGTCACTCATCCTAATAACATACATAGAGACAAAGATATGTCTTTGGTGCAAAAGGACCATCAAATAAAGAGAACCAAATAGGCTGATAAGTTGGATTGTAGCTAAGATTAGTGGTAAAGTAAGATCAAATGCGGATTGATTGTATTGAGAGAAATGTTTTTTGCAATGATCAAGTATAAATTTCTTGTATTTATGACCTTTTTTTTTGTAATTATCTAGTAAACACTAATAGTAATGACTTCATATTAGTGCTTCTGTAAGATTATGGAGAATTTGTGTCTGATTGTACTTTGATATGTTATGTAAACATACTTAAAAATATATGCTAACAAGAGCAGGTGGCTGCATTGACAACTTTATAGGCAGGCAATGACATGCCCATAGGTGTCCATTGACAAGTCCATGTGCATGTGTTGATAAGTCCATCAGTGTCCATTAACAAGTCCATGTGCTTGTGTTGGCAAGTCCATGGGCATACTTTAACAAGTCTATAAGTGTCCATTAACAAGTCTATGTGCCTGTGTTAGCAAGTCTATAGGCATGCTTTGACAAGTTCAGGGGTGTCCGTTAACAAGTCCAACTAATATGTCCACGTACTTAATATTAAATTACAATAACAGAGGAATTCTATAAATATGTCCACACAAACTTTGAACTTTGAAGTTGCTCATAACCTGATTACACTTTCACCACAACATGTAATTGACAAGTATAGGGGATTGCACTGACAAGTGCATATGTGTCTACTAACAAGTTCATGTCCATATATTGACAACTGAATTTACATTAGAATACAAATTTTCATAAATGAAACTTGAATACAAAACCCAAGTACCAACTATTGGACAACATTCATTTAATATGCAAATGCATCTACAAGGTACTAACTACAATAATCCCAAGTACCATGGACAACTATTGAGTATTGCTTACCCTTTGGATCATCCCTTACTGCCGTTGTATTACCATCTTTAGTTTCTCCTTCATCTACGTATACATGCTCACTTTCTCCGTTGAAATTAATTAAATATTCAATTGCTTCATCATCTAGTAGGTCCTCAAATGTAATTGTATCAAATGTCAATGTAAAGTTCATAGTAATTCTACTACTCTCTTTTCCCATAATGGAGGAGATTATTGTTTTGAACTCTTAATAACTTTTTCCTTCCTTAATGATTCTTGATCTCACAATTCCCCTAACATATGTTATATCACCAACTTTACTAACTACAAACATTCCCCTTATATGAATGATACATAGTAGATTCTTCGCATACGTACTAGCCATCACCACTAGCCACCTGCACAATACAATTGTTATTAACAAGTTCACAACCTATATTAACAATTATCGCTATTGTTATTAACAATGCATTCTGACTTATTACATCAGGACTTCCAACCACACAACTGTTAGTTCTCTGTTTATGTTTTGATAATAACAAACTTAGAAAAGAAAGAGAACTTGATGATTCAAGTCACTCTAGTAAAGGTTTCAAGACACTTAAGTAAACAACCATTATTTGAACTAAAACTTAAATCAGAAATCAATTATAAAGTGATATGAGATGATCACTCGAGTGAAGGGATCAACACTCAGTGATAAGCTCAAAACACTCGAGTACTTGAAAGTTTTGTACATGATACTCGCAAAGATTTTGCATGACACTTGCTTCATTTCTAGAAGTATTGTGTTGGACTCTCGGTGCATAAGTGAACATTTGAGTGGTGGCTTACACTTGCAAAGTTTCTTGCATTACACTCGTTTCTCTCCAAGAAGTGTTGTGTTAGACACTCTAGTAAAAGGTACATACTCACAGGGAAAATGCAAGACACTCGCAGTCTTTCTAGAAGTATCAAAGTTAGCACTTGAGTAAACATACTGAGTGAAAAGTAAACCCTTGCATGTTTAGTGCATGACACTTGCTAATGACACTACTACAAATAATGGATTTAACGTCCGTTTTTTTAGCCTTTTAACGTCCAAAAATAGGGGGCGCCTATCCAGGGGTGTAGTAAGGTCATGATACGACATCCTAAAATATTTAGACACTGGAAGAGACTTATGGCGTTCTAAATAAATTGAGGACGCCGTAAGGTTTCTTTTTAAAAAAAACAAAAACATATAGGAAAAATCATAGATAGCGAAGAGAAACTCAAATGAAATCGGAAAAATTATACCAAACACTCATAGCAAAAAGGGAAAAATCAAACAAAAGAAGAAAGATCTGGAATATAAAATCACAAATCACGAGAAAAATCAAATCAGAACAAACACTCATAGCAAAAATCATATCGAAGCAAAGATCTACAAATTACAAGCCAAAAATCAAATCTAAGCAAAGATCTACAAATCAGAATAAACACTCAACAAAAATCATATCTACAAAAACTCTTAGCAAAAATCACAAGCCAAAAATCAGAACAAAAAATTGGATCAAAGATCTAAGACCTAAAAATGTAGATCGAAGCTGGGATGACGAGCGAGCGACCGCAAGTAAACGACGGCAAAAAGCGACGTGGGCGAGACAGAGAGCGAGCGAAGCGACTAAATGGTGAGTGAGCGACACACGTGAGACGGCAAGCGAGCGCCATGGGTGACATGGTGAGCTCCAACAAGAAGGTGGGGAGCAAAGGCACTGCCCGAAAAAGAAGAAGAAAGAAGGTCTGTAGAGAGAAGGAGAGAGGCATCGTAAATTGAGGAAGGTCTGGAGAGATTGAACTTTGTAAAAATGAGGAGGCTTTGACATATATTTAGATGTCCTAAATTTATTTTAGGACGCCAAAATACTCTTTTTGGCCAAAAGTAGTACTTTCCCCCTATGTTGTAAAATTGCTCCTCTTTTGCATTCCTAAATGGAATTTAAGCCGCCAAGAATATTATTTTTCTCACAAATTCCTCCTATTTTGTGTCCTAAATTCAATTTAAGATGCCAAAAGCATTATTTTTCCTACAAATTCCTCCTCTTTTGATGTCCTAAATTCAATTTAGGATGCCAAAAGTATTATTTTTCCCGCTCATTTCGTAAAATTCCTGTTCATATGACATTTTTGGCGTCTGAATTTTAAATTAGGACGCCAAAAGCATAGCTTTTAGGGTCCTAATTTATAATTCAGACACCAAAAGTCAACTTTTCTCACACATAATTACAAAAATGCCATTACCTTTATTTTTTACTTCCTTTTTTAGAAAAAGGACGTCTCTTAGGGAAGTAAAAGCCCTTTTTTTAGTAGTGTGAATTAGGAGTGATGTCTCTTTTATGAGATGTACTTAAGTGATACTTTGTAACACTTGAGTGTACTTTTGCGACATTCAAGTATTTGGTAGAAGTTGAAACCATTTTAACTAAAACTCGAAGTTAACACTCAAGTAACCTATTTTGAACAGTTTTCTACCAGAGACAAAGTTCATCAGAACTCGAGTGCCTATGAAAGAATAGTCGAGTGATTGTTCTTGCTGCATTGAACCCTTGTCTCTGAGATTCTAAATTTGTTGATTAACATATGTTTACACATGATTACTACTCATTACATTTCACAATGCTAATAAACATATTTGTTTGAGTTTCAAATGTTTAAACTTGTGGATTATGATAAAAAATGCAAAAGCAAATTTTTGTGTCAGAGCATTAAATGTGGTGACAAAAAATAGAGCACACTAAAGTAGTCTCAAAGCATGCTAAATGAATATTGTCTGAATCTCATATTGTGGTGAAGACAAAAGTGACCCGACCTCAAGCAATCTTAGACCAGATCAAAGGGATGTCGTATGAAGATCTGTTGTAGAAAAGCAAAAGTGACTGAACCTCAAGTTCTTCCAACGACTCCAATATGTCTCTAACGGAAAGCTTGATCACTCTAACAAAAAAGTTGAACACTCACAATGGAAAGCTTAGACCTTCACAATGGTCATTAATGGTGTTCAATTATAAATAACTGAGCATCCAATTTGAAGTAAAAAAAACCAAGCATACGAACAATTACTGCTCCTTTATTACTCATACTCGTGTTATAATATCTTCTGATATTTTTTCATCAATGATTATATTATCTACTTTATGAGAGAGTTATTCGAAAACAATTTGATTTATGTAAAATCTCAAGGTAGTGGGACATTGAGTGTGGTTGTTAGATTACAACTTATAAGGAGGAGTGAGTCCTAGTAGGGATTACTTTGTAGTGAGGTGCCAAGAACCCGTGTAATCTTGGAATTATAGCAAAAATCTTAGAGACGCTTTGGGACTGGACGTAGGTCAGGAAATTGAGGTCGAACCAATATAAATAGTTGTGCATACTTTGATAATATTTTTTCGACTCTCTCTTTGATTTAATTAATTTTTATCTTGGTTTAAATTTTTAAATATCACCCAATTCACTCCCCTCTTAGGTGAAACGTTGGCTGTAAGAACAACTTTCACCTCATCTTGATTAATTCCCATTTTTAATGAGTAAAGCATGCACAAAATACCTAAAAATATAGCAAACATTTGAAATCCTTCCTAAACACCATTGAACTACAACTAACACATTTAAATATGACCTACAATTGTTATTAACTGTTGGGATTCGTACATGTAGTGGAATGAAATTTATCCAATAAATTACGAACTCAAGAAGAGGATCCATCAACAGCATTTAAATTGAATTAGTTAGAACCGTACTTTTCTTATAGTGTGCATCTTGTTCGATCAACAGGAGCCGATTGAGCGAATCCACTCCCTCTACTGGTATCCACATGAATAGAACTCCAACACAGGCAGTGTGCTAGCGCCTCGAATGTCTATCTCTGTTTTGTCTAGGGTATCTCTTTGTGAATTTTTCCTTCTCTTATGCGTTCTGTATTACTCACAACCTAAGGGTATTTATGACCTTAATGAGCTGCATTAAATATTCAAAATCAATCTTAATTAATTTTGAAATTGAATTGAAAATTAAATTTGTCTAACATATTTAATACGAATTAAAAGCCAGCTGATTTAATTTATCTTCATAAATCAAATATGAGATATGATATCTATTTTTAAAAATTCAAATATGAGATACGATATCTCAATCAGTTTTAGTTATTTAATTTATCAAATAAATTAATACAAAACTAATACAACATAATAATATTATTATCTATATATAATATTATTGCTATTTCAAATATATATATATATATATATATATATATATATATATATATATCCTCCCTAGATAAAATATTGTATTCATTAAATCTTAGACATGTTTTAGATTCAATGAATCTGGACAATATAACTCGTGTTGGGCTATTCTTGTGTGCAACCCTATAGGTGTTGGTTCTTGGAGTTTTGATGATAACAAGACTAATGAATTAAAATTTTATGAAACAAAAAATGAATTGTGAAAAGCAAAATATGTTTTGAAAAGAAAAATTACTCGAGTAAAAATTCCAGTTACTTGAGTAATCTTTCAATAAACTATTTTAAATACTCTGGGAAAGCAAGTTGTCATTATGGCTAATTGAGGTATATTACTCGAGTAATGCTATGAGTTACTTGAGGAATATTGAGCTCTCAACATTTTCCAATAAGCATGATCAACGAGTACTCAAGTAAGTAAAACTGATTACTCAAGTGATGTTTATACATTACTCGAGTAACCATGTTTCAGTATCCATTCTTGCGTTGCTTTGATCATTACTCGAGTAACATATACTTCTACTCAAGTAATGTATTTCCAAAGCTATTACTTTCCAAGATCACTTGAGTAACATGCTAAGGTTGTGCAAGTAATGTCGAGTAAGATCCAAAATGCTTATACACACAACGATACTCGAGTAATCCATTTTTGTTACTCAAGTAATGATTGAAGGAAATCACAACGATGGTCTATCTTCCTTAATATTTTGTTTAATTATTCTGGGTCATCTCATATTTACTTTTAATCACTTTCAAAATTACTATAGTTATATCTAATCATCCTTTTGAGTGATTTACAGATGACTTACCTTACTTAAATTAAGATTATCTTAAATGACCGTTTTATTGTGTCAGACGCATTTAATGAAGATAGATACAAATGAAACAAACATTCTAAGTAGACAAAATTATTCCTTTGAGACGTACTTATTCCGGCTATTATTCAAAGTCAATATCTGCTCCCAGTACTTTGACGGCGAACACATTTAATGAAGCAACCAACGATTATACGCAACAGAAAATATCTATGCCTAACAGAAATACGAAGCGACTCAATGGCTATATTCAATGTCTCTCAACGGCATTAATGGCAAAACAATATAAAAGCTCGAACATTCAATTTCGCCAACTACCGAAACTCTACGCATTCATTTCTGTATTATTACAATCAATTGTTTCACTACTTACATTCAATATCTTCAGATATACTTCGCACTTCAGTGATTATTTTATTTACTCGGTGAGGAGTTAATTCTATTCGATTTATCTGTAAATCTTAAGGTTGTGGAACCTTAAGAGCGAGCATACAATTACTGCTTATAAGGGGGAGTGAGTCCTTGTGATAGGATCATCTCGTACAGAGTGTGTAAATTGTATAAGAGTTTGAGATAGTGAAATACCTAAAGTAATTGGGGACTGGACGTAGGTTGTGACAAGAGATTGTCGACCTCTCACAAAATAACCAAGTTAACAAAAGATTTGCAATATAGTGTAACCTAGATCGTTTTCCCAACGAATTCGCAGTGGGTTTAAATCAGTAACAGCGAAATAGAAACAGTAAAATTGGGGGGGGGGGGTTTAATGCAAACAAATTAAAGACGAATTAAATAGAAATAAAACGAAATAAACAAAGACAGATTAAAATCGATCAACCCAACATTTCAGATCCCAGAATCTTCCATCATTGAGCAAAATAAGAACGAACTCGCATTTGGTTTTGGACGAACCAAAATCTCTGCATCCATCCAAAAATCCCTCTACTAAGCAATCACCTAGAATCTGGCCGAACAGTGGCGTCTCACTATGCTATCGCACAGCAACGCTCAAACCTAGTTCGAACTTATTCCTTGTGATGAACCAAACCGAATATTAAATCTAATATTCAAACTATTTCCAGAAATCGAATCCGATAAGATGAAAACAGAAACAAGTAAAGTTACCGATTAAGCACAAGCTCTCCGAACAAATCATGGAATCATCAACGTTGGGTTAATCGAAGGATTTTAGCCAAGCATGATGAAAAAACAAAGAATAGACGAAGAACGCGAAGAACACGAAGAACATTGCAGAGAAAATGAAACTTGTGTCTTCAATCCAAAATAATCCAAAAACGTAATGACATAATATGTTTATGGTGGCTGTCTATCTTAAACTTAACCTAAAATAGAAATGGGCTAAGGCTGCACAATGGAACAAAACGAATAAATGGCAAATGGGTTTTTAATTACAATATTCAGGCCCAAAAATCCAGAAAAATGTCTCTGACTTCGGCTCCAAGTTTGACCATCCTCTTCACCGAATTTTCCTTCCGAGTCTTCATAACATTTGTAGCTCTTTGAATCATCTGAAATATGAGACAAAAATGAGGCAAATCCGATATCTGATTCAAAAGTTATGGTTAAAATAGTGAAGCATATTAAATCTGGAATTTTTATCATGAAAATGAATTAAATCCAAATAAAAGTCCAAAGCCCAAATAAGCATTAAAGCCCATTATTTATTAGCTAACAATCCTAAAATTATTACCCAATAGATACAAATAAGTGTGTAAAATATTCAATTATCAAATTCCCCCACACTTATCCTTTTGCACTCCTGGGCAAAATCAAAAAGAAAAGAAAATGAGAAGAAACAAAATTCTCATTTCTAGTAATTGCCAACAATGTGAAAATTTGAACAAGGAACATAAGGTTTCAAAAGACCAAGCAATTAAGACTGAAATCCTTTCATCTCAAATTACAGATTATGGCAATCTTAATCAATGATGCTAATCACACAATGTGATCTCTCTAGGGATGCCCTCAATCAATCTCTCAAGTGTATAAGGAGATAAGTGTATCACTCAAAGTCTACTCAAGAAAATTGTTTTACCATAGGCTTGCTCAATTTCTACTTCTCCATTACTCACAACACATGAATGCATAAATCAAAAGAGCTTATTATTTATGGTTGTAATGGGGTTAGAGTGAAGGTATGTAGAAGTATGGAAAAGAGAGGCTAAACACCAAGGAAATGTAAAAGAGCACTAGTCAAATAAAATGACTAAAATGATATATGAATCTTCTTATTCTTCTTTGTTTTTGCTTGTCTTTTTATCTTTCTTTTTGTTTCTTTCTTTCTCTCTCCTTTTTCTTGCTCTTTTTTTTAATGACAAAATCAATGCCAATTGATGAAATGACGCAAAATCAAATATCTCTCCCCCATACTTAAACTACTGCACTCCTGAGCAACCCCACTCTTAAACACAAAACAAAAGTAAAACCAATGCTCAATGTAATTCCAAGGTGTGGTGAAAATTGGTTTTACACTTAGGCTAGTAATGTGGTTTGTAAAAGAATGAGTCATAAAGGCACAAAGGGCCTAGCAAAGGGAGTATGATGCAAGGGAAAGCTATTTGACCAAAGTATGGAAACGAAAGAAAGAAAACAAGCCTCCATCACATCTATACATGCAAGTGAAAATGCAATTTCAAAAAGAAAGGGAGTAAGTTCTAGAAAACATAAATCATGAGTAGATGCACACATAAAAGAAAGAATGGTAAAAGATGAGTTCCATTCAAGCAGGCCTAAAATCTGACATAGGGAAATATCAAATCATGCAATCAACACCACAAAATCAACCACCAAGACATATAATCCAAGAGTTCAGAATTGCAATCCAACAGAATAATCCATCAAAACCCAAATGTCCAAGTTTGTAATATGTGGCAATCATAGAAAGAGAAATTGTATTATTCACAAATTAATTTTATTTGGAAAATGCAAAGTGTGAAATGGAAGAAATAAAAGAAAAGAGAGGTATAGAAAGAAAGAAAGAAGAATACTCCCCAAGGGGTTTATGGAGAATAAGTGGCATCAATGAGGAGGATCTCTGCTTCCTCAGGTTGCTTCATGTCTCCCTCATGGAATTGCTTGAGGTGGTGTCCATTGACTTTGAAGGTCCGTTCGGTGGGTGGATCACACAACTCAACAACACTAAAAGGGAAAACATTAGTAACAACAAAAGGGCCATCCCATCTAGATCGAAGCTTACCTGGCATAAACTTCAAGCAGGAATTGAATAGAAGAACTTTCTGGCCCACAAAAAACTCTTTCCTCAAGATGTGCTTATCATGGAATGCCTTTGTCTTCTCCTTGTACAACCGTGAACTCTCATAGGCATCCAATAAGCTCATTTAACTCTTGCAGCTGCAGCTTCCGTTCCATTCCAGACTTAGTCAAATCCATGTTACACTGCTTAATGGCCCAATAGGCTTGATGCTCCAACTCAACCGGAAGATGACATGCCTTAACAAAGACAAGCCGATAGGGAGACATCCCAATCGGAGTCTTATAGGTGGTGCGATATGCCCACAAAGCATCATCCAAATGCTTACTTCAATCTTTCTGAGTAGAGTTAACAGTCTTCTAAAGGATTTGCTGAATCTCTCTATTTGAAGCTTCAGCTTGACGATTGGTCTGGGGATGGTATGCTATGGAGACCTTGTGAAGCACTCCATACTTGCGTAACAAGGCACCCATACTTTGATTGCAAAAATGAGAGCCTTGGTCACTGATGATGGCTCTAGGAATGCCAAACCTGCAGAAAATGTTAGATCTAACAAAATCCACCACCACAGAAGAATCATTAGTCTAGGTGGCTTTCGCCTCAACCTATTTTGAAACATAATCCACAGCCAATAGTATGTAAGTATGACCATAAGAAACAAGAAATGGACCCATGAAATCAATACCCCAAACATCAAAAACTTCACAAAACAATACAGGGTTCTGGGGCATCTTATGCCTATGGGAAATACTCCCTACTCTCTGACAGTTATCACGAGACTTACAAAACATATGGGAATCATGAAATAGGGTAGGCCAAAATAAACCACAGTCTAACACTTTCTTAGCAGTTCTTTGTGGTCTAAAGTGACCACCACAAGCAGAAGCATGACAAAAGTGTAAGATAGAATCAAACTCATGATCAGACACACATCTCCTAATTACTTGGTCACTACAAAATTTCCACAAATAAGGGTCATCCTAAACATAATATTTAGAATCACTTTGCAATTTCAGAGTATGGGCCCTAGTGGAATCAGCAGGTAAAACTCTAGCAACCAAATAATTAACCAGATCAGCATACCATGGAATCTTACCCTGTAGTTGAAGAAGTTGCTCATCAAGAAAATCATCCTGGATAGCAGAGGAGTGAGAGGGAAAATGGGAAATGCGACTCTTAATAGCAAAGCTATACTGATGCTCCAAAGTGCCCTCAGACAGCAAGAATACTTATAGATATGCAACCTAACGAATGCTAAAGACATGTGGAAGGCTCTCGAGATAGCCTACGAAGGAACATCCAACATTAAGAATAATCGCATCAATACTCTGACGATAGAGTATGATCTACTTCAAATGATAACTGAATAATCTATCAGAGAATTCCAGCTTTGCTTTACTCACTTAATCAATAAGTTGGCGGCCCTGGGCAAAGTATACGAGCAAAACTCTCAACTTAGTGAAATCCTGAATGTCCTAACTAAAGACTGGGAAGCTAAGTCATAGCAATCAAGAAGCCCGTAGTGATCCATGCAATCAGTGGCTGCTCTATTCGGAAGCTTATCCGAATATGAAAGCAAATTAAAATTCATAAAGGGCCTGAATGAGATCAATACAAACAAAAACAAAGGCATTGCTCTTAATGCTATGAAAGAAAAGAAGTCTAAGGAAGAAGAAGAAGAATATGATGATGATGATGATGATGAATTGATGTTTGTGCAAAGATTTAAAAAATTCTACAACAGAAATCAAGGATTTAGAAATTGATTCTAGAAAGGAAGCTCAAGTAACAATAGACAAGATTTCAAAGATAGAGATCAAATCATCTATTATGAGTACGAGAAGCCCGACCACATTAAATTCGAATGTCCTCAGCTGAAGGACAAAGAAAAGGAGAAGAAAAAGAAGTTTAATCACTTCAAGAAGAAGGCCTATGTATCTGCCATATGGGGAGATAACTCCTTGGAAGAAGAAGGAAGTGATGAAGAAGAAGTAGCAAATGTTTGTCTCGTTGTAGAAGAAGAGCAACTCGAAAATGATGATGACAGGGTATATGACTTGCAACATACATATGATGAATTGTTTGCTGAGTATAATGTTTTACAATCTGAATTTGAAAAGGTTGCTGAGAAATATAAAAGAAGAACATAGTTCTTGAACAACAAGTTAAGAATGCTTCTTGTGAAAACATTGTTTGCGAAGAATGTCTTGATTTTGAGAAAAAGAATTTGTATCTCACAAAAACGCTTAAGAAATTCACTAAAGGTAGTGAAATGCTCAACGTAATTTTAAAAACTCAAAGATTTACAAATGACAAATCGGGCATAGGTTACAATCCTATTTTTGATAAAAGAAAAGGGAAAAAGAAGACAAGAAAAAAAAATCTTATTTGAATTTCTTTCAAAAAAATTGTTCATTCTTTAAACCCCTTTGCTCGTTGTAACTACTGTAATTGTAAGGAACATAACACTTCATCTTGTTTTCATAAGAAGGAAAGACGTGATAAACTTGTTGGTGATTATGAATGGGTACCTAAAGGAACTTATGTTCCTCCTAAGGCCCAAACTAACCCGAAAGGACCCAAGAAAAGATGGGTACCTAAAACTTAGTTATCTGAATTGCAGGTTTGTTTGAAAGCATCAAAAATCAATAAATGATACATTGACAGTGGATGCTCCATACATATGATGGGATATCAATCCAAGTTCATGGTAATGAAAGCAAAGGATGGTGACAAAGTAACCTTTAGGGGAAACCAGATTGGAAAGATCGTCGGAATTGGTGAAATCGGTGAAAAAGGGAGACCCCTAATCAAAGATGTCTATTATGTGGAAGGTCTCTGCCATAACCTCTTAAGCGTGAGCCAGAGTGCAAACAAAAAAAACTGGATAATATTTGGTTCAGAGGAGTATCTGATTGTGAACAAGGATGATCTTTAGATCGATAAAGGTAACCTTAAACCTTATTTAAGGCTCATAGAGAAGGTAACTGTTATTCATTAAACCTTCCAAAATGAATTCTGAAAACTATTTTGTTAGCAACTTGGACGAAAGTTGGCTATGACATAAATGCCTGGCTCATGTGAACATGTGCCAACTGGACAAGTTGTTAAGAAAAGATTTAGTACTTGGTTTATGTAAACTACGTTTTAAAAATAATATGATTTGTGATTCATGTCAAAAAGGTAAACAGATTGAATCATCCTTTAAAAATAAATTCGAAATCTCTACCAATAGACCACTCCAACTACTTCATATGGATCTAGTTGAACCAGCAAGAGTAAAGAGCCTTGATGGCAATTTATATACTCTGGTGATTATCGATGATTTCTCTAGATTTACTTAGACAATTTTCTTATCTTCTAAGGATGAAACATTTGATTGTATGTTATGTTTGCCAAGAAAGTGCAAAATGAGAAAGGTGTTTGCATTTCAGGTATTCTAACCAACCATTGAGGAGAATTTGAGAATCAAGCATTCAAAGGATTTTGCGATGCTCATGGTATTGATCACAATTTATCGACCCCAAGGACTCCACTTCAGAATGGTGTGGTTGAGAGAAAGAACCGAGTACTTACTGAGATGGCTCGGGCGATGCTAAATGAGAACAAGACCTCTAAAGTCTCTTGGGCTGATGCAATGAGCACAACATGCTACATCTCAAACCAAGCATATCTTCGGAAGAAACTCAATACGACTCCATACGAGCTTTATAAGGAGAGGAAGCTAAATTTGGCTCACTTACACATATTTGGATGCAAATGCTTCATCCACAATAATGGTAAGGACAACTTGGGAAAGTTCAATCCAAGTCTGACGAAGGTATTTTTGTGTTATTCAAATAGGAGTAAAGCCTATAGAGTCTTCAACAATCGTACTCGTATTGTAGAAGAATCTATACATGTTGTGTTTTGTGAATCTGAATCTGACAACTCTGTTGATGAGGATGAATCAACTTTTCAAAATAAATCCTTTCCAAAAACCTTAGTTATTACTGAAAACTCTAAAAAAGATTTAGAAGTTGAGTTTGAAAATACTTGCGACAATCTTATTCAATGTCAACTACGTGTCTGGAGATACAATAGGAGTCATCCTCTAGATCAAGTGATAAGAGATGTAGATGATGGAGTGAGAACCAGAAGAAGTACTTTAAACGAAGTAACCTTCTCTGCTTTCATCTCCAAGATTAAACCCTCTAAGATTGATGAAGCTCTATCAGACAATGATTGGGTTTTAGCAATGCAAGAGGAATTACATCAATTTGAAATGAATCAAGTTTGGGACTTGGTACCCAGGCCAACCGACCATCTAGTCATTGGCATTAAATGGGTATTTAAAAACAAACAAGATGAATCCGCAATTATAGTTAGAAACAAGGCTAAATTGGTCACCAAAGGCTATAATCAAGAAGAAGATATTGATTACGAGGAAACGTATGCTCTGGTGGCTAGATTGGAAGTTATACAAGTACTCTTAGCCTTTGTGTGTATCAAAGGATTCAAACTCTATTAAATGGATGCTAAGAGTGCCTTTCTAAATGGTTTTATTCAAGAAGAAGTTTCGTAGAACAATCCCTTGGTTTTGAAAATGATAATCATCCAGATCATGTTTACCAACTTAAAAAGGCCATATATGGTCTCAAGCAAGTTCCTAGAGCTTGGTATGAGTAGTTGAGCAAATTTCTACTAGATCAAGGCTTTGTCAGAGGAAAAACAGACACAACTCTTTTTGTTAAGAATAATAAGTGTAATGAAATTTTAATTGTGCAAATATATGTGGATGACATAATATTTGGTGCTACTAATGATTCTCTCTGTGAGGAATTTTCAAAGAAAATGCAGAGTGAATTTGAGATGTCGATGATGGGTGAACTCAATTACTTCCTTAGTCTGCAAATCAAACAACGAAAGAATGGAATTTTCATTTCTCAAATTAAGTATCTCCATGATTTGCTCAGAAAGTTTGGACTGGAGAATTGCAATGGTGCAGATACCCCAATGAGTTCAACCACCTCTTTAGATGCCGATGAGAAGGGTAAGGATATCAATATAACCAAGTATAGAGGGATGATTGGATCACTACTATACTTGACCGCAAGTAGACCAAATATTCAATTTAGTGTGGGTATATGCACGAGATTCTAAGCTGCTCCAAAAGAATCATATGCTGAACATGTGAAGAGAATTTTTCGATATCTTGCAAACACGAAGGAGCTTGGACTATGGTTTCCAAAAGGTCAACAAGAATTTATGGTAGTATACTTAGATTCAAACCATGCTGGTTACAAAATCGATAGAAAGAATACAAGTGGTCACTGCCAATTTCTGGGTGGATCACTTGTTTCTTGGTTTAGCAAGAAGAAGACCACTATCTTTATCTCATCTACCGAAGCTGAATATATAGCTGCCTCAAGTTGTTGCGCACAAGTCCTTTGGCTCAAGCAACAATTATATGATTCGAGAATCTATTTAAAGGAAGTTCCTATCCTTTACAACAACATTAGCACAATAAGCTTAGTGAATGGTGAAGAATCTAGTTCAACATACAAGGACCAAGCATATTGTTGTGAAACATCATTTTATAAGAGATCACGTGCAAAAAAAAAGATGTCAAGGTGATGTTCATTCCCACACATATGCAACTTGCAGACATATTCATAAAGCCCTTGGCTAAAGAGCAATTCATATTTATTTGAAGAGAATTGAGTGTGGTAAATCCCAATGAGTTGTAAGTAATCCCTACTAGTTAATTTTTGAGATTTAATTGAGTTATGATTACTAACTTAAGCATCGGAGTGTATAGAATTTTGTTTTTCTGGATGGTCTATTCGTGCATGCAAAAATAGAGATTAACAAAGGATACAATTACTCAAGTAATACAAAATATTATTTGTGAGTAATCTTGAAAGGAAGAAGTAGGAATAATGAAGCAAGTTATACTACCTGAGTAATTTTTTAGTTACTTGAGTAATATTGCATCCTAATTTGAATAAGAATATCTTACTCGAGTAAAATTACAAGTTACCTAAGTAATATTGCATTATGAACACACAGTTGAAAAAGAAGTTGACTTAAATCTATTTAAAAATTTTATTACTTGAGTAATAATAATAAATTACTTGAGCATCTTCGAAATTATCTTTCATTTCCTGCGTCCTTCGCTTACCATTACTCGAGCAAATTGTTAATTACTCGAGTAATAGACAAAGGAAAGTAGCGCTGGAGAATGATACTTGAGTAAGAATAACCTTACTCGAGTAACATCAATGGTTAAAGGTCTCAGGAAATTTTTTTTCAATTACTCGAGTATCGTTCTCTCTACTCGAGTATCGTCAAGTTTGGCTAAAGAGTGTCACCAATTAATGCATGTGTTGCTAGTAACTAACATTACTTGAGTAACACAAAATTTACTCAAGTAATGTCGATGCACATGGTTTTGTATTTTGGCTTACTCGAGCATCCTGTGCTTGACCTGAGTAATGATCTTTGACAAAAGAAAACAATTACTCGAGTAACTAAAATATTACTAAAGTAATTGTGTCATTTCTAGCAATAATACTCTCTGTCATATTTTTTCAACAAAAAAAAACCATTACTCGAGTAGTGACAAATAGTACCCAAGTATTTGTGAAAATTTTTCCATCAGAGTCGTGCTTGTTCATATATTACTCAAATATTACTTTCAATTTACTCAAGTAATGCTCTCTATTCAATTTTTTTAAAAAAAAATGGGCATATTACTCGAGTACCCTACCTCCTTACTCGAGTATTATCGCCAGCCTTAAAACATAGAAGTACTCGATGCAACAATTACTCGAGTAACCAAAAGATTACCCGAGTAATGGCATCGTACCATAGCAACAACACTTCTATCAATTTTTACTCAAGTAACAGCTCAAGTACTCGAGTATCTTCAAAGCATCGTGTCTTATCATCTAGTTTGTATCTTTAAATTTCAATTACTTCTGTAACATTTATAAGATTCATCGTTTCACTTTTCGTCCTATTTGAACTATTCCTGTCAGTTTCAAAACCCTATTCTCTTCAATTTTTTCACCCAATTTGTTACGTCTCCTCACCGAATTGTTTCATCTTGCTAATGGAAGTGTTGATTAACATTCCTAACAACACAATTCTTCTTCCCTCCATAAATCTTCTTACCCATTCTCACTATTTCTCCATTCACCATCGTCACTCTCCATTACCGTTGAAACTCTTCGCAAATCCTTCATCTATTTTCTGAAATCTCCCATTTTTCTCCTAATCCTTCTGCACTTACCTAAATGGCTCACACAAAGACCACAGTTGGTGGACCCAATGACCAATCTCCACCTAAGTCTCCTGAAAAACCCCATACTAAGAAGCCATGGTCTTCTCTTATCGGCAAAGGCCAAAAGTTCAAATCTCTGAGCAGTAACCTGAAAAACCCAAAGCCAAGGGTATTGTCATTCAAGAACCATCAAGGCCAGTAACCAGACTACAGACTAATTCACTACCCACTGGTAAAGGCAAGTCTACCTCTGTATCATGATCTGATTATAGTAACTCTCATGATTATGTTCAAGAACTGAGATCAAAGAGTATTGAGGATAGACCTCAGAGCAAGAGACAAAAAGCTTCAAGTAGTTGACGGGTATCTGGTTCTCAGTGACAAGCCTCTGCTGGCTCTCAGCAACAAGCCTCTGGTGCAGGGTCTACATTTCATCAAGTTGACGCCAATACATTAGTGCCTTCATCGGGTATGATTACCAATCCTCTACTGATTGATGATATAAAGGTCTTTGAAGTTTACTACGGGAATTGACTGTTCTGTCCTACTGTTTATCTAGACTTGGATCACTTCAAAAGGAATGTAATCTGGATTTGTCACCTTGGCTACTTAAATATTCTCCTCTACTTAGTGTAAGACCCCTTATTCTGAGACTGTAGTCCAACTGTTCTATTTCAATATGTTTGTCAAACCTAAAGTTCATGAAGATGACGACGACGTATTGGTGACTTAAGTTAGAGGACAGGATGTTGAGATATCTTCTGCTGAATTAAATGTGATGCTCGGAGCTTTTGATGCTCCCGACAATGATCCTCCCACCTTGTCCGATGCTCAATGTCATGAAATTTTTCTTCTAAATGTGCCTTATGATGGAAGTAAACTCAAATTCACCCCAACAATGATGAGCGACACATACAGGGTAATGTGGTATATTTACAGCATAAACATTACTCAGAAGGGATAGAGCTACACTCACTTTGTTCAGAAGGATTACTAATGATTTGCATCCATTATTGCTCATGAATCAAGAAACATAAGCAAGTGGATCATTAACAAGATGTCTACCTTCATATCTCAGGCTCTAAAGCAAAAGAATGCTACCATTTCGTTTCCAAATATGGTTTCTCATATCTTGGAATTAAATAATATCTAGTACTTATCTAATGACAAGATTGTTTTTCCTCAGAAGTTTGGTAAGAATCTCCTTTACTAAGGTTACCGGGAAAAAGAAGGATAAACAACCTATGGAAGGACCATCTAAGCCTACTTCATCTCGAGCTCCTGATGAGGCTCAATCTGCACAGGCTGGTACTGCCTCTACGTCTACTCCCTTTTTTGCTTATTCCTCTATTCAGCATGTTGTAGAGCAAGCTGTTGCCCAGGCGGTTGCAAAGGCTGTGGCTAAGGGTATCACAGATGCTGTAGCTTCCTTGTTATATAATGCAAATCAGATTACCAATGTTGTTAACAATCTTCAAAAGGCTACTACTACCTTAATCAAGACAACTGGACATGAGTTTCAAAAGTTGATCAACTACATCACAACTAGTTTTCAGGCATGCTTTGCTACTCAGAATGAATTAAAGGAGGAAATTCAAAATCTCCAGCAACATGTCTATTGGTTTGACAGGATGCTCGATGAGCCTGCTTTTCAGTTCCATTCTCAGCATTTAGCCTATGCTCCTGGACCCTCCTCTTCTACCCCTCTTGAGACTGGACCCTCTATTTATGCTGCTGCTCCTCTTTCTACTGTTGGGCCATCCATAGAGCCTTCCGTTAAGCCCTCAATCCTCTATCTGAGCCCTCTATTCCTCCTCCCTCATCTTTTAATGATGACAAAGGGGGAGAGTGAAATGATGAGAACTTACTTATGTTATTATTTATCTTTTGGTGTTGTTACTGATGTTTAGAATTTCATCTTAGTACTTATGACTATCTGCTTTTATTCCATTAGTACTAACTTTGCTGCATTAATGTATATATTGCACTAATGTTCCTTGTTGCAATGGATTTCAATTATTAGCCTTACATACTTTGCATTAATATTTTATTGTTTATACACTCACTGATATCAAAAAATTTTCAAATATGCTTCATCATTTAATCAAGTGTTGTCATCATAAAAAAGGGGGAGAACGTTGGTTCTTGGAGTTTTGAAGATAACATGACTAATGAATTAAAATTTTATGAAACAGAAAATGAATTTGTGAAAAGCAAAATATGTTTTGAAAAGAAAAATTACTCGAGTAAAGATTCCAGTTACTTGAGTAATCTTTCAAGAAGCTGTTTTAAATACGCTGGGAAAGCAAGATTGTCATTATGGCTAACTGAGGTATATTACTTGAGTAATGCTATAAGTTACTTGAGTAATATCAAGCTCTCAGCATTTTCTAGTAAGCATGATAAACGAGTACTTGAGTAAGTAAAATTGATTACTCAAGTGATGTTTATATATTACTCGAGCAACCATGTTTTAGTATTTATTCTTGCGTTGCTTTGATCATTATCCAAAGCTCTTACTTTCCAAGATCACTCGAGTAACATGCTAAGGTTGTGCAAGTAATGTTGAGTAAGATCCAAAATGCTTATACACACAACGATACTCAAGTAATCCATTTTTGTTACTCAAGTAATGATTGAAGGAAATCACAACGATAATCTGTCTTCCTTAATCTTTTGTTTAATTATTCTGGGTCATCTTATATTTACTTTTAATCACTTTCAAAATTACTATTGTTATATCTAATCATCCTTTTGAGTGATTTATAGATGACTTACCTTGCTTAAATTAAGATTAGCAGAAATGGTCATTTTATTGTGTTAGACGCATTTAATGAAGATAGATACAAATGGAACAAATATTCTGAGTAGACGAAATCATTCCTTCGAGACGCACTTATTCTAGCTATTATTCAGAGTCAATATCTGCTCCCAGAACTTCGACGACGAACACACTTAATGAAGCAACCAATGATTATACGAAACAAAAAATATCTGTGCCTAACAGAAATACAAAGAGACTCAATGACATTAATGGCGAAATAGTATAAAAGCTCGAACATTCAATTCTGCCAACTACCGAAACTCTATGCATTCATTTCTGTATTATTACAATCAATTGTTTCACTACTTACATTCAATATCTTCGAATATACTTCACACTTCAGTGATTATTTTATTTACTCAGTGAGGAGTTAATTCTATTCGATTTATCTGTAAATCTTAAGGTTGTGGAACCTTAAAAGCGGGCATACAATTATATCTTGTAAGGGGGAGTGAGTCCTTGTGATAGGATCATCTCATACAAAGTGTGTAAATTGTATAAGAGTTTGAGATAGTGAAATACCAAAGTGATTGGGAATTGGATGTAGGTCGAAGAGTTTGACCGAACTAGTATAAATTCTTTTTGTTTACCTTTCTCTCTTAGTTTCTGTTTTTCATTGTTCTTGAGTTTCATCGAAAATATTTTTGAGAATCACCTATTCACCCCCTCTAGGTGATATTCCTGTTTTACAATAGGCCCACATGAAATTGGCAGAGGGCCAACACTGTGCTAGTCCACAAGTCGCAAGCAGTCTCTAGCAAGACATTATGATTACCCAATTGATATGAGGATCGATGATACGATGCATCTTATCATACAACCATGTCACGTCCCTTTTGTCAAGCGATAATTTAGTCAAAGATAAATCATGGATAGTGTCATCCTCCCATTCTTAACCATTACTTTCTCGATTCTTAAATAGTCTAACAATTGAAATAGAAACTCCTTTCCATCGTAGTATGACCATACATTTCTCAAACTCACTCATCGAGGGGCCTAGTAATATCTCTTTACAAATGTGAGGGACAAATCCCATTTTGATCATTCACATTCCTTTGCATGAAAAACACTAAGGTGACTTTTGACTAGGTCAAAGATCAGAGACTCTCATGTAGGAATCCATGATGATCTCAGGTCAAAGGGCATTGTGATGTGGTTATACATGAAATAAGCTTATGACTTAATCCATGCAGCTTTCTCATGGTGGGTCGGTCCAGCACCTTGTGCTTTTACAAGTGCCTTAAGACTTTGATTTGTATTTTCATACCTTATCAAAGTCATATTGGTCTTATTTCATCTTTGCTCCTGCATAAATGATCAATTAGGGACATTTAGAACAATCTTTATGATTCAGATACAATTATCATAATAAACATGCAAATGATATGATAACAAAATGGAGAAATACTTTAGATAACAATAATGTTTAAAGTACAATGATTAGCCCCTAGGGCATAATTAGCCCCAGGTGTTGTAACCACAAAAAATTCACTCTCATCTTCATTCCTTAGCCCTTGCAATGTAGAAATAGAGCATACTAAATTCGAAAACAGAGAATACTAAACCTACCCAAACACATTGAAACCACAACCACATTATATACATTGCAGTTAACTATGGCTACCTTGATAATTTACAAATATAAATGAAGATAATAGAGGTGATCACTTTAAAACCCACACCCTCAGACCTAATCAGTATTAAAAAAAAAAGATGATAGTTTTTCTATATTTTTGGGCAAAACTCAAAATTTGTTAAGATGGTCAGTAGAAAAGATTAATTAAATGGAATAATGAAAATAATAGAGACATCAATTCCTTACCTTCCTCTTTAAGCTTATGTCATGATCGAAACCTTTGTTATAAGGTTTTTGTGTGCCAATTCTAAATTCTGTGTTTTACACATTTCTTTGTTCTACTCTCTATTTATTTAATGGGGGTATTTTTGAATTTTGACATTTGAAATATATTGCAAAAATATGTCAAGGGATTTCAATGTAAATTTGAGATTTTAAGGGATGATTTGGTCATATTTTCTCTTATGCGGGGCCTATGTGCAATTTTCCCATATTTTTACCCAAAACAATGAGAAGAGGACCAGGTCTGAATTAGACTTGCCGCAATTCGGGAGCCAGATCAACTTTGGTCCAAAAGAGGAGAAATAACCAGAAAGGCAAGCGGGTCCAGATTCGAAGCAATCTTCTCAGCTTCCTAATAATCCAAGCAATAAAAAAGGCCAAGATGAGATTATGTTTCTGAGATAAACTGCTTCCTTGGCAAGCGGCTGTCAGTTTATGAACAAAAACAAATTAGGGTTTATCATTCCCCAGTACTGCTTTCTGCCACTGAGGGCACGTAAGTTTCATTTTCTTGCTCGCTATTGCTGGTGGCTTTTCACATTGCTATTTATCGTTTCACACTATCAATAGTTCTGGTTAATCTTTAGCAGGAATAGTTTATCCAAGGGTCTTGGAATCAGTTATAACCAAAAACTCCTCTAAGCGAAGTTTGGAACTGAGAAAATGACCGAGTCTCCGTCACCTGGAAAACGGAAAGAAGCAGAGGATTCTCAAGTCAATGAAACTTCAACTCAACAGTCCCTCTCAAATAAACGTCGCAATTTGGCACGAACATGCGTGCATGAAGTGGCTGTCCCCAGTGGGCACGTTTCATCCAAGGATGAATCAATTCATGGCATTCTGTCAAATCCCGTGTACAACGGAGAGATGGCAAAGTCATATTTTTTCACGCTCGACCCTTTTCAGCAGGTATCCGTTGCCTGTTTAGAAAGAAACGAATCTATTTTGGTCTCTGCACATACTTCTGCTGGTAAAACTGCTGTTGCCGAGTATGCTATTGCGATGGCTTTTAGGGATAAGCAGAGGGTTATATATACCTCGCCCCTCAAAGCTTTAAGTAATCAGAAGTACAGAGAACTTAGTCAAGAGTTTAAAGATGTTGGGTTGATGACCGGTGATGTTAGTATTTCACCTAATGCTAGTTGTCTAGTAATGACAACAGAGATTCTTAGGGGAATGCTTTACAGGGGTTCTGAGGTTTTAAAGGAAGTTGCATGGGTTATATTTGATGAAATTCATTACATGAAAGATCGTGAAAGAGGGGTTGTTTGGGAAGAGAGCATAATCTTTTTGCCCCCAGCGATCAAGATGGTTTTTTTATCGGCGACCATGTCAAATGCCACAGAGTTTGCAGAATGGATATGTAATCTGCACAAACAGCCTTGTCATGTTGTGTATACTGATTTCCGACCAACTCCTTTGCAGCATTACGTTTTCCCCGTGGGTGGTAGTGGCTTGTATTTAGTAGTAGATGAGAATGAACAATTTAGGGAAGACAATTTTGTGAAATTGCAGGATACTTTTTCTAAGCAGAAGCCAGGGAGTGCAAAATCTAATGGAAAATCTGCGAAAGGGGGGTCTGGATCTGGTGGTTCTGATATATACAAGATAGTAAAGGTCAGCCCTTCCATTCTAATATTGTTCTTGATTTCTGGTGTTATCAAGGGTCTTAACAGAGTGGTGTGTGAGTGGGAAAGTGCAAATGTTAAAATGTTATTTTTCACTGATGCTCGTTATTAATAAAGTAAGAATTTTTTTTGGGTTAGTGTGGAAGTGTATTTAGAAAACTGCGGAACCTATATGCCAACTCAAGGAAGTTCTCCATAATGATTCATTTCTTCGCAGTTCTTTACTGTACCTTTTTAACTGTTAAGTGGGCATTTTGGGTAAAGGGATAGGTTGGTGCTAGAAATTTCCACTATGCGTAGGGTCTAGGGAGTGTTGGACCCACTTTGAGTCTATTGTACATAACCTTACTCAGCATGTTTGCAAGAGGCTGTTTCCACAAGTCAAATTTGAGACAATGGGGTCAAATGATGTGAACTTAACTATGGCATCATGACTCTCTCTTAAGTGGGCATCTTGGGTACAACAGTTGTTCACCTACACTGGGTCCTTGTCAAAGTCAACACCAAGTCATTTTGTTGGATTCGTACTATGATATTAAGATTATGAGTGTTGACCACTTAGTGGATCTCTTAATGCATGTATATAATTATGACATGGACATTTTAGGTATAATAGTTACCTTGCATTAAGCTCATGCTAGAAGTTCACAGATTTTATACATATTGATATTTGAGTAATCCTGTAGTTTTGTTGCGGTATTCAGAGGTTTTCATATATCTATCGTAGTAGCAGAATTTTTTTTTTGGTTAGAGCTGCTATTATGTCTTTGTAATTTACTGTAAAATGACGATTTTACACTCGTGGAAAAGAAAGTTATCCCTTGAACAAGTGAATGAAGATGGGTCATTGGTAGTTAATTTTTGAATTCCTTTCTTCTGTTCCTTCCCTATTAAACAACATTGCATTATATGGTTTAATGCTTGAACGGGAAATCTTCTTGATCTCAGATGATCATGGAACGGAAGTTCCAACCTGTTATTATCTTCAGCTTCAGTAGAAGAGAATGTGAGCAACATGCCATGTCTATGTCCAAGCTTGATTTCAATACCCAAGAGGAAAAGGATACAGTCGAACATGTCTTCCGTAACGCAGTACTCTGTTTGAGTGAAGAAGACAGGAATTTACCTGCTATTGAATTGATGTTGCCACTTCTTCAGAGAGGAATTGCTGTTCATCATTCTGGGCTTCTTCCTGTTATTAAAGAGTTGGTTGAGCTCCTTTTCCAGGAAGGCCTTGTAAAGGCTCTCTTTGCCACTGAGACTGTAAGATTATGTTCAGTTTTCATTTTGCTTCCTGGTTATTCTGTATCTATTCCTTTTTGAATGGTTATCTTAGGTACTTTTTATTATCTTCCAGTTTGCAATGGGCTTGAACATGCCTGCAAAAACTGTTGTGTTCACAGCTGTTAAGAAGTGGGATGGTGATAGCCACCGCTATGTTGGATCTGGTGAATATATCCAGGTGAGTGGTTATTCATTCAATCTATCCACTACTGCAGCTCATCATTATTGATATCTTGCTACTTTTAGATGAGTGGAAGAGCTGGTCGTCGTGGCAAAGATGAACGTGGAATTTGCATCATTATGATTGATGAGCAGGTGTGTCTCCTGCTATGTAAAACTCTTGTGTGGCATGATTTTGTTAGCTTTGTTTCTGTTTTAATTTTAGGTTTTTATGGGGACCTTGCCTTTCCTTCATCCTTAACTAGCACATGCTTTGAAAATTCCCTAGGCTACTCTTATCTTAAATTTTATTATATTATTATTGATTCCTGGCCAGAATATTATGAAAAGTTGATTGTGGTTAGATATGCTAGGAAATGTTGATTCTATATTCGTTTTTAAAGTGCATTTCAAAAAATGCTTATCTTGAAAAACAAAGAACTATATTGAGAGGCTTGAATGCGATCTTTTGAATTTAAATGAGTACTCTGAAGCGGAAAAAAAAGGGTTGGTTACTTCTATGGTGTGTTCACGGAAGCAAATTGACCTTGTCAAATCTGTCAAACAAAGTAAGCCACTGTGTTTGTTGTCTTTCAAGATTTGGGAGAATTTTGTTTGAATGAAGATGAATACCGAATTGATTTTTGGGAGGAAAACTTCAGACCGTCATGATTAGGCTTTACTTATGTTTAAAAGATGGTATGATAGAATTGTTATATCCTCGACACAAGGTATCAAAGTCAAAAGATGCCTTTGAGGCACTACACCTATCAAATGCACAAGTCAATTTGTGTTAGAAATGTGCTTGTCTGAGTGAAGCAAGGCGCTAGAGAATCAACTTCTAACCCCTAACTAACAGCTACTAATGACACTAAGCTACTAATTATAGAATACTTACATCATTTAACATATGAGGCATATACAAAATTTTAGATAAATATAAAGTTAAATAAACTTTGTATATACTAACTATCTAACTATCAGATAACTCATAAAATTTTAACTTTAAGAACTTTTTTATTTTCTATTAGATAATTTTCTTATGTTGACTGATATTTTCAAATTGGAATTTTTTTAATTAGATGATTTTCCCATCTTGTATAATATTTTAAATAAAAGATTAATGAGTTTGTCCCTATAGCTACATTTTCTGACATTGAATTGTTTCTCAATTTGTCCCTATAGGGGCGTTTATGGTTCTCTCTGCCCTATGATTGATTTAAAAGGCATGACTGACGCAGCCTTTCATGGTGAAATCTTCGTTTTTTTGAAGGTCTACATAATTTTTATTTTAGCCCATCCCTCCTTATTTAGTTGGGCTTGAGATTACAAGTTTAATATATATTTTTCTTTCTGGATCTCATATTCTTTTGATTTCTATGCACAAAAATCTCGTTTGATTTTGGATAGGGTCCTTGAAAACTAAGTGGTCTTTCCTTAACTCTATTGATGTTGATGCAACTATCTTTGCAGATGGAAATGAATACCCTCAAGGACATGGTTTTGGGTAAACCTGATCCGTTAGTTAGTACATTCAGGCTAAGCTATTACTCAATTTTAAATTTGATGAGCCGTGCAGAAGGACAGTTCACTGCTGAACACGTAATAAGGAATTCATTTCATCAGTTTCAGTATGAAAAGGTTTCCCCTGATCTAAGAGTCTAATAAAAGTTTGTTGCGTGGTTATCTGTAGTTCTGTACCTTACAAACTCGCTATTCTGGTTCAGGCCTTACCTGATATAGGGAAAAAGGTTTCAAAGCTGGAGGAGGAAGTAGCATTGCTTGATGCGTCAGGGGAGGTAATCATTGTTGCAAGGCCGTAAATTTTGTTGTCTGTTGTATGTTCTGTGTTGGATTACTATACTAATTTATTTTAAGTTGATAATATATGTAGGCTGAAGTAGCTGAATATCATAAACTTAAACTGGAAATAGCACATCTTGAGAGGAAGATGATGTCACAAATAATAAGGCCTGAAAGGATACTTTATTTTCTTCTTCCAGGTCGATTGGTAAGTGACAGTGAGCACATGGCTCTCCTCTTTTACACAATCTATTCTATTCTTGTTTGTTAAGCATCAGTATGGAGAGTTTGGTTTGTCGGGCTTGTTGAAATTTTTTGCCCACTTTCTACCCCCAAAAGTTAGTAATTAGGGTGGAAGAACTAACCCAATTAATTACCCCATAGAACTGCCATACTACTCATTGTGGGACTTGGCATTTTATATGATTTTGGTCTCCATCAATTAGCCACCTTTTAGAGAGTTGTTGTCCAGATGGCTAAATTGGCATTTTACTTGATTTCTTTGTTGGTCAGAACCCTCAACAGTTAGCACTTCTCAGAGCTGTTGAGAACCTTCCCTCAAAAGGTAACTACTTAGAGGGAATAATCATTCCACTTGGGCAACTCAGTGAATAATCCATATTACTCAATGGGGGATTAAGCATCATTGACTACTTTGGTCTACAAACTTTATGGTTTAAGCAAAGATGTGGCAAATGGGAAAATTGACCCACTTATAGAGCACACATTCCTTGTGCTGTAGACTTTCCTCTCTTGTATTTATGCTGAACTAAGTCTGGAATAAAGGATGTAAAGAAGACACTCTTGAAAATGATTGTAAGGGATCACACCTTTGGTATGTAGGAGAGCAAAACAAGAAATGTCCTCTATCTTGGACCAACATTGATATAGAAATCATCATAATATGTACTTAGGGACCTACTTGTAAAGATTCTATAGGGACTTAATTATAAATTTACATAGTTAGTAGGATAAGTATTATAATATCTTACTAACCACTAGATTAGCACTAGAGGGAGGCTATCTTATTATAAATAGTCCAATCCTCCTAATTGTACAATCATGTTAGTCACGACATTGCAAAATATAGATTTGTGAGAACCATTGGAGTTCTCTTCTCTATCTCTCTTCTACTCTCTTCTTCTTGTGTCTCTTGACTCTCTTCTTCATCTCCTTTCTAAACCTAATATCAAATTGCATATCAGTGGTATTAGAGGACTCGTTCCTCCGCTCTCTTTCGCTGTTCTGTTTGATCAATCTTCTGTACTGTTGTCTGTCATGTTCTTTTAATTCAAAAAGAGAAAGAAATTGACTCTGGGTGATTACCTAGTATTTTTGTCATCTGTTAAGACCCAGAAACATGTGGGAGTACCGAGGATTCATTGAGAGAATCCAAGAAAAAACGAGAGAGTTGAAACAGAGGAATTCCTCTGTTTTGGGCTTATGCACCTTTGTTCATATTCACCAGGTGACAAGAACCTGGTCCAAATCACCTGGGTTCAGTTTCGGGCCATCAAGCGACTGCATTGACACCAAGGGATGGCTCAGACTCGGTCCAGCAACATGGAAGGCCGAGTAGTAGCCATTGAAGAACAACTTCAAAGGCTGATTAAGATATAAGAAATTGAAGGCAAACTGGAGAAACTCAATCTAGTCGATGAGCTGCAACAGACGATACTGGGTTTCCGGCAAGAATTCAGGGATGAACTGAGAAATCTGGTACAGGTGACGCAAGCCCAGAATGATGACCACTAGCGACGCTATCGTGCAAACGACAGAGCTAATGCGCATGGCGACATGCACCACTGACCGACCCAATTCACCAAGATGGAGTTTCCAAATTTCTAGGGGAGGGACATTGACAATTGGATATCCAAATGCGAACGGTTCTTTCGCTTGGATGGCACACTTGAGGTGGAGAAAGTCACAATGGCATTGATGGGTCTAGATGAGACGAGCTTTGCATGGCACGTCGCGTCTGAACGCTGCTGGAGACGACCGATAGGATGGAACGAGTATGTGGTCCTGCTTTGAGATACTTTTAGTCTTCTGATCGACAAACTAATGGGCAAATTGTCACGGTTGCGACAGACGGGAACATTGGTGGAATTCAATGCCAGATTTGACTTGATCTCAGCCAAGGTCGATCTGAATGAGGCGTACCTGATCGAAATATATTTGTCGGGATTGAAGGATGATATAGCGAACGCAGTGCAGATGTTCGATCCAATAACGTTGGGTGAAGCGCAGCGACTTGCAAAAATCCAAGAAATGTCCATTTTAAGGAAAGAATCGAACTTCCAGTTCCAGAGGTGCGTCGAGTTCTAGTTGGGTGGCTTCGTATGGTCATGCCACAAATATGTTTAAAGCTGGCAATAACTAGTCTTCCAGTCAATCAACTGGGGGCCAGCAGAAGGACAAGGTGGTAAATACGCAACACCCAGGGAATTCTTTGGCTCTAGCAACCTGAAACACCATAATGGCAGATAAAAATGTGCCAAAATGTGGAAAATTCCAAATTGCTATCAGCTGAAGATGAAGCGGAGCATCGTGCAAAAAATTTGTGTTCCTATCGCCATGAGCAATTTTCATGCAACCATAGCTGCCCTCAGACAGAAAATGAGGTTGCAATTTATGGAATTAGTTGAAGATAATGAAGGTAGTTCCTTGGCAACCAAACCTGAACCTAATACGGAAGATGAATTTGCTCCTCTAATCTCCCTGCATGCCATAAATGGAATTGATACAAATGATTCTATGAGGATACAAGGGCATGTGGGTAAGAAACCGATTCAGGTGCTGATCAATAATGGGAGTACACATGATTACATGGATTATGACTTGGCTGTAAAAAGGGGATGGAAGAATACTGAACCTCCTCTTGCTGCAGTTCAAGTAGTCGGAGGTCAAAAATTACAAGTTTTTGGTGTTTGGCATGGTTTTAGATGGAAAATGCAAGGGATGGATTTTGTTTGTGATCTCCGAATTATCAAACTAAATACATTTGACATTGTGTTCGGCTCAACATGGCTAAAAACCATTAAGAGTGCCTTATGGGACTATAAAAAACTCTCCATGCAATTCTGGTATAGGGGAAAATTGTGTGAATTGCAAGCAAGCCCCACAAGCTCCCTAAAGGTGGTTTCGTCTACAAAACTGGGGGGTAACAAGCAACATGGTCCACAAATGTATTTGGTACAACTCTTGCAACCTTTACCCAAAATTTCAGATTGTTATACTATTGGTAATGTTGACGTTGCAGGAAGTACAGATCTGCCCACTGAGATCCAGAGGGTACTTGGGAGATTTGAGGGTCTATTTGATGATCCTAAGGGCCTTCCTCCATTAAGAGCAGGCCATAATCACCCAATTGTACTCCAAGAAGGCACTAACCCTATAAGTCTGAAGCCATATCGTTATTTAGAAGCCAAAAAGGATGTCATTGAGAGGCAAGTGACTGATTTGCTTCAAACGGGTGTGATTCAAGAGAGTTCATCCCCTTTCTCAGCCCCGATTGTATTGGTTAAGAAGAAAGATGGGTCATGGAGGATGTGCATTGATTTCCGGGAACTAAACAAGAAAACGGTAAAGAATCAATACTCCATTCCTCTAGTTGAAGACCTTTTGGATGAGCTACATGCAACTAGGTGTTTTACCAAACTTGATTTGAGGGCTGGTTACCATCAAATCAGAATGCAGCCGGAAGACTACTACAAAACAGCCTTTAAAACACACTCGGGACACTTTGAATGGCTAGTGATGCCTTTTGGTTTGACCAATGCCCTGGCTACATTTCAAGGTGCAATGAATGACATTTTTCGACCTCTATTAAGGAAGTTTGTTCTTGTTTTCTTTGATGACATTTTGGTTTATAGTGCTGATTTACAAGAACATGCTAAACATCTTGAGGAAGTGTTGCAAATATTGCAAAATCGCCACTATTTTGTTAAGAAGAGTAAATGTACTTTTGCTGCCAAGAGTGTGGAGTATTTGGGGTACATAATCAGCAAGGGTACAGTGGCTATGGATCCCAAGAAGATTCAGGCGGTTGCTGATTGGCCTGAACCAAAATCAGCAAAACAGTTAAGGGCTTTCCTAGGCTTGGTTGGGTACTACCGGAGGTTTATAAAAGGGTATGGATCGATAGCTAAGCCTCTTACCCTTTTATTACGAAAGGAAGGGTTCAAATGGTGTGAAGCAACAGCTGCATCCTTCAAGGAATTGCAATCTGCCCTTATTTCAACACCTATTTTAACCTTGCCGGACTTCTCCAAGGATTTTGTGGTTGAAGCTGATGCATGTAGAGGGGGAATAGGTGTTATACTAATGCAACAAGGTCAGCCTTTAGCTTATTTCAGCAAGGCTTTGGCCCCTAAACATGTAAGTCTCTCTATCTATGAAAAAGAATTACTAGTTGTTGTGCAAGCGGTGGAACGTTAGCACCAATATCTAGAAAGAGGCAAATTTGTGATTAGGACTGATCAACAAAGCCTTAAATACCTCTTGGGACAGAAATTAAAAACCCCATTTCAGATGTATTGGATAGCAAAACTCCTAGGGTATGATTACGAGATTCAATACAAGAAGGGAAATGAGAATGTTGTGGCTGATGCATTGTCTAGGTTGCATAGTTCTCAAATTTTGCAGATTTCTTTGGATACTTCTTCACCTGAATTAATGGAAGAAATCAAGCAAAGTTGGGAATTAGATCAGGAAATAGCGGCTGTCCTTGTTCGAGTGAAGGGAAATGATGGTATCTTCCACTCCTATTCATGAAATGACACTTATTTGAGGAAGAATAACAGATTGGTGGTAGGCAATGTGGCTGAGCTGAAGACAAAGTTGCTGGAATGGTTACATTCAAGTCCTTAAGGGGGCCATTCAGGAGTTCAAGCTACCTATTACAAAGTAAAGGGTCTATTTTGGTGGAAACATCTCCATAGGGATGTTTAGGAATTTATCCGGGGATATGATACTTGTGCCCGATGCAAGTATGAAACTGTGGCTTCACCCGGTTTGCTTCAGCTCCTTCCTATTCCAAGCAAGGTTTGGGAAAGTATTTCTATGGACTTCATTGAGGGTTTGCCTAAATCAGGAGGTAAGGAAGTAATATGGGTTATTGTGGATAGAATGACTAAATATGCCCATTTTATATCGCTTTCTCACCCTTATTCAGCCTCTACTTTGGCACAAGTGTTTTTGGATCAGGTTTACAAGTTACATGGTGCACCGGCTGAAATTATAAGCGATCGAGATCCTTTGTTCTTGAGTAATTTTTGGAAGGAATTTTTTAAGATCTTAAAGGTACAACAAAACCTATTTTCAGCTTACCATCTTCAAAGTGATGGCCAAACCGAGGTCCTTAACATATGTTTAGAATCCTACTTGAGGTGTATGTGTTGGAAGGTTCCCAAAGAATGGAGTCAATGGTTAGCCCTAGCTGAATGGTTGTACAATACAAGTTTTCATATAGCCCCCAAAGCAACTCCACATGAGCTATTATATGGGCAAAAACCAGTTGTTTATACTCCATATGTGCCTAGGACAGCAATGGTAGAAGCTGTTGACAAGAGTTTTACAGCAAGAGAGAAGATGCTAGCTGTTTTAAAGCATTATCTCTACAGATCGGCAATACAATGAAACAAAAAGCTGATGAAAAGCGCTCAGATAGGCACTTTGAGGTGGGGCAATGGGTGTTTTTGATGTTGCAACCCTACCGTCAGATTTCAGCAGAGCCACTAGAAGCAATCAAAAGCTAGCTCCTCGCTTCTTTGGTCCATTCAAAGTATTACAGTAAGTTGGACTAGTGGCATGCAAGTTAGAATTACCTCCTGAGACAAGGATTCGTTCTACTTTTCATGTATCCTTGTTGAAATTGTGCCTAGATCCGAGTGTCAAATAGCAGCACCCACCTACCGATTGGCTGGCTATTCCAAATTCACTTTAGCCCCAACAGATATTATCCCAAAGAGTTGGCAGGAAACAAAAGAGAATCATTACAGAAGTGTTAGTTCAGTGGCAAGGATACCCGGAGGAGGAAGCTACATGGGTGTCACTATTCAACTTGAAGCACCAATTTCCAGTGCCAAACCCTTGAGGACAAGGGTTATTTCAAAAAGGGGGGGGCATTGATATAGAAATCATCATAATATGTACTTAGGGACCTACTTGAAAAGATTCTATTGGGACTTAAGTATAAACTTACATAGTTAGTAGGATAAGTATTATAATATCCTACTAACCACTAGATTAGCACAAGAGGGAGGCTATCTTATTATAAATAGTCCAATCTTCCTAATTGTACAATCATGTTAGTCATGACATTGCAGAATGCAGATTCGTGAGAACCATTGGAGTTCTCTTCTCTATCTCTCTTCTACTCTCTTCTTCTTGTGTCTCTTGACTCTCTTCTTCATCTCCTTTCTAAACCTAAGATCAAATTGCATATTAAACATCTACCAGTGAAAAGAACAGGGAGACTTAGGTTACCGGGAGCTTTTGTCTTGGGACAAAGTAGCTCTATGTAAATTGATACGTGATTATATTGTTCTGCTTGGAGCCAATGGGTTTAAAGAGACGGATATGGCAGGTTACTCCTTAATCTACTGATTCCTGGTGTTGGCTAAAGTTTCTGATAATTAGGGATGAGTTTATGCTACATTTTTCAGATGCTGAGATTATGAACTCATTAACCAAAGCAAAAGGATAGGATACAGGTGATATATTTAAAGTTTCATTATTGTAATCCTTTTGTTCCTTGGTCTTGCATTGTTTGGAATGGAAACTATCTCCGAAGGATGTCTTTTATTCCTTGGCTTACTTTCCATGGAAGATTGTCTACCAAAGATAGATTGACCAGAACGAATCTGGTGCAAAATGGTTTATGTGCTCTTTCCAGTAATCATCCTGAACATTGAGCGCATCTTTTTTTGAATGTAACTTCTCATCTAAGATCTTGAAAAGTGTGATGCAATGGGTGGATTTTGCCATTGGTACTCAGAGCATTATGACATGGTAGAATGTGTTTACATGATCAATGCACAAGAAATGAGTGATCTCAAGCTAAGAGTGGCTATGTTTTGTGCAGTAACATATACTGTATGGCAATTTAGGAATGGTGTGTTATCTTTAAGCATGAAATTCCTAGTTGTGATAATCTTTGTTTTAATTAATCAACTTAAGATTAGATGGAAACACCTGCTAGTAGGCAAAAGTAGACAAACTAAAGCTATAGGGCTTAGATTCACTTTATTTTGATGCCTTCCCTTGTTTTGGTATATATACAAGGGGAATGCCTCTTCTTTGGTTGTAAGCTATCTTTGATTTTTGAGATTGAATATAAGTTCTTCACCTTCTTCCAAAATAAAAAGGACCACTACAAGACTTGTAAATGTGATTCTCCACTGCAATAATGGTGGTTTTCAGAACCAACTGTCACTGCTGTTGATCATTGTAAATTGGATTATTTGACTTGTCAACCATGATTTCTACAACATTGATTTGCAATAATTAATGCCTGATAAATAGACATACACACACTTAAAAAACTCATTTGGCATATTTGTCTATTTGTTCATCTTGCAAATCAGTCTGTTTTCTAGACAACTTTTTTGCTTAGGATAATCTATATCTGGTTGTTATCATTCCCTAGCTGTATACTCAGTAACTTGATGGTAGCAGGTCAAGATAAGAGAAGGAGGAACTGATTGGGGCTGGGGGGTTGTAGTCAACGTTGTTAAGAAACCTTCTGGTGGTGGTTATATAGTTGATACTTTGCTTCATTGCTCACCTGCCTCAACTGAGAATAATTCATGGCCAAAACCTTGCCCACCCAGACCTGGGGAGAAAGGTGAAATGCATGTGGTAAGTTGGGATTTGCTATAGTAACATTACATTTCCGTCTCTCAATGTTGTAACTCCTTCCATCTATCTAGAAATTTTTGTTACTTACCCCTTTTTGCTTCCCTTTGCGTTAGGTCCCTGTTCAGTTACCATTAATTTCTGCCCTTAGTAAACTAAGGGTTGCTATACCTTCTGATCTACGACCCTTGGAAGCAAGACAAAGTATACTGCTTGCTGTACAGGAGCTGGGCAATCGTTTTCCTCAAGGTCTTCCAAAGCTTAACCCTGTGAAAGTAAGAGGTTTTAATATTTATTTATCATAATTTGTTGATTCATCTCTCAACTCCATCATGAGCTGGGCAGTGAGAAATTTTGACATCATATTGGGATGTTCACAGTAATATGCATGGGCTGATTGATCTGAATAATGTTAGTTTTTAAACTCATTACAGGATTGATGTTTGTTTGCTATGCTAGCTTATTTTTCCTTTACCCGTTTGGAAAATTCAGTTCAGATACCAGATCCTTTGCAGAAAATGCCACTAGTATTTGATCTTTAGGTGATGAAAGCATCAGCTACAGCACTGGTGCTTCTGAATGCTACATGGCTGTCTAGATGTCACTTGATTGACTGGCGCCTTTTTGTTAATAAGAAATTTATTGTTTCTCTTTTGGCGTCTCCATTTGCCCTTTGCTCACCACCCCTATCTTCCTTCTTTTTATCCTTTTGCTCTTGGTATCATGTCCTCAAGACCTCAGCATCGCGTCCACCCTCTTGAATATCTCTTCAATCCCTTCTACAGAATCCCTCGACTAATAATCACTACCCAACTGTTGAAGATTTTATCTCTTAAAATTTAAAAATATAAAGTAAAATATTTTAAATGTGCAAATTTTCAATCATATTTTCTAATGAAAACAAAAATGTGCAACTTTCTACACATTTGAAGACAAATATTGTTTCAATGAAAAATTTTACTGGGTAATTAGCTGTTTTGTTTTATATAAATATAAAATTAGTACAATGACGAAATAAAATTCACATTCTTCTATTTAATCTATTTTAACATTTGTTTCAGGTTGATGCATCGTCAAGTATAACTTAATTGCTAGTTGTTTTCTTAATTAGAAAGAAATTTCTTAATTAGAAAGAAATGCCAGTATCATTTCAACTACGAAGAATTAGCAGTTAAGTGAAAATTTCTAAATAGCTTTTAGTATAATCTCCTTCATGAAAATTTTTATGGAGAAAATGGAGAATAAACTAGGATCAAAATTTAGACTGCCAGTTTATTGAGACTTTCACGCCACACCAGGTCCCATTTCATTTCTAAAGGTTAAGCTGTCAAGCAAAGGCTCATGAACAAAATTTTTATTATAATTCTAACATGGAAATTTTTACCTAAGTGATATCATATTAGATACTTTTTGCCCCTCCCTAACCCTATTGAGCTTTTTGTGGAGAAAACTCTGTTTCTAATACAAAAAATGCTATTTGAACATTCCTGTTCCATGCTTGGTAGGGTAAAATTGAGAACGAATTACCTGAGCAGATTCATTTAACTTTTATATGCTAAAAGACACGAGCTTTTAAAGTTTGTTATATAATGAATTATTCAGGTTTAACTCAGTTGTTACTGCTGTTCCACCTCTCTTTGCTCTCTCAAGTGTTCTCCATCTTAGCGGTGTCCTGATATGTGAATATGCATAGCTAACCTTTTGTGGTTTTTTCCTGTAACTTTTTTGGTACTCTTTCAACTTATTCTCATTTCTGCTTCATTTTTCCAATATGCTAAGCGGTAAGAATATATTAGGACACTGGATCGTTCTTAACTTGATTAGGGGAACGGAATCACAACATTACTTGCAGATTATATTATCTGGAGTTTAAGTGACGTTTGTTTGTAGGATGTGGCCAGGCATATGGGCTATCATATGTCCTACAACTTGGCTCTGATTTTATATTTGGCATCAGATCCCCCCCCCTCCCCTTCTTTCTCTTTCTATTTTGATTCCTGTTTTTGTTACAAAGATTCAGGAATTTATATTTAAGTTTCTATTTTTGTGATCTTTTCTGATTTATTTTCTTTTGTATTGGAATTGAGAGGAAAAAGTATTACAAATTTACAAGCTATCCTACTCCTATATGAATCTTGTGTTAGCCCTCTTTTGAAGTTAATGAAAATCGTATTCTGAATTTTGCATGCAGGACATGGACATACGAGATCCAGAAATTGTTGAGCTTGTCAGTCAAATAGAGGAACATGAAAAAAAGTTGTATGCTCATCCTTTGCATAAGGTTTGTGAAAAAAAGACCTGTATGTTTCATATTCTCTCAGTTTTGAATATTATGCTTATAATACTTGGTTTGAGAGTTTCTCTAACTATTTTACTACTTTTTAGCATCAAGATGTGGATCAAATTAAATGCTTTCAGAGGAAAGCTGAAGTGAATCATGAAATTCAGCAACTTAAGACTAAAATGCGTGATTCCCAGGTATTCAATTTGTTGAAGCTTCTCTATTTTGTATTTTGTGGCTCATATAATTATCCAGCTGGGTCTTTTGGTGATGGAGGTCAAGATACTCAAGACAGCATTGTGGAATGAATTATATCACGTCACCTCCTCATGAATATTTTATTGATGGGGTTTCAAACCCATGACAAAAGTAACCTATTTTATTACAATGTAACAAATGTCACAAATTTGAAGTACAAAATCATTATGTATCTCTTACATAATCTTACTCTTCCATTCCTACTTATGTGTGCATTATAATTCCATTATCCTTTCAGCTACAAAAATTTCGTGAGGAGCTCAAGAACCGCTCACGAGTTTTAAAGAAGCTTGGTCACATTGATGTGGATGGTGTAGTCCAGTTGAAGGGACGGGCAGCCTGTTTGATTGACACAGGCGATGAACTTCTTGTTACTGAATTAATGTTTAATGGTAACTGACACATGTTTTTCCATAGCAAGTCTGCAGGATATTATGGTTCATGATCTGATGTCACCGTTTCCCCATATAATTAGGTACATTTAATGATCTTGACCACCATCAAGTTGCTGCTCTTGCAAGTTGTTTTATTCCGGGAGATAAATCTAATGAGCAGATCCAATTAAGGACAGAGCTTGCTAGACCCCTACAGCAGCTTCAAGACAGTGCAAGAAGAATTGCAGAGGTGTTTTATCTTTAAACTTCTGATATTTCTTGAGTTGTGTGCTTTATATGATAATTGTGCTTGAATTCTGGTTACAGATACAACATGAATGCAAATTAGAGATAAATGTGGATGAGTATGTGGAGTCCACAGTAAGGCCTTACTTGATGGATGTCATATACTCTTGGTCAAAGGTTAGTTTTACCCGAATTTTGGATTGATGTTTCTTTCTACTTCTTAATCGTAAGTCATTTGTTTGATTTTTATTAAGATCTCGTTGCTGTATAAGTTGTCCTTTCTGTCTCAACTCTCAACTGTTGTATGCCATTACTGGATGGCCTCATTGAATACTGACATGAGAATCCATGAATATATGGTCGATGTGAATTCCATTCTGAACATACATTTAGGCGGACAAAGAATCCTATATAAGTATTATTTTTTCAATGTTGATTTGAAACTTTGACCCGATATCAATGGTTTAATACCACATAGTGTATGCAGTGTCTATAATGACTTGACTGTATTAGGCATGGTCTAGAAGATTTTAAATTCTAAACCTAGATATGATGTATATTATATTAGATTCACATCTCAGCTGGAGCAAGATTTATGGCAAGTGTACATGCTCCTTCGCTTGGGAGAAAAGGGACAATGATTTTTATGCATGTTTTGGAAGTTGATGTATGCCTTTCCTCTTAAATTCTCCCAGGGAGCAAGTTTTGCTGATGTTATACAAATGACTGACATCTTTGAGGGGAGTATCATTAGGAGTGCTAGAAGGCTTGATGAGTTTTTGAATCAGGTATGGTTTGTTCATATTTGATGTCTTTTATGTTTTTGGACTTGGATTTTGATTCCATGCAAGTGTGCAAATTATGTAAAGTATTGGTTATGCACATCTATGGATGTATTTGGATGCTACATAATTTCCATTCATCAAGTTGTCTTGGAGTTTTAACTTGAAAACTTTGTTGTTGATGTAAACTTTTTGGCAATTTTATATATCAAAGCTTTTCTGAGTAATTTGCCACTATCTACTTTCTAAACTTACTTGATTTCACTCTAGTTCTATCTTCTGAAAAGTTTGTTGAGATCACAAGGTAAAACTAACTGAACTTGTAATCAGATAATTCAAGTATTCTGTATGCATGTGTACAGTGGATGTATCCAAACCTAGACTCCATTTCATATGAATGAATACTTAAAAATTCCTAGAGCTGAATATCGATTTGTTAATTGAGGATTCATTGGAGCCATATATTATATCCTAGTATTATTATCGGTTACTGTAACTTTTACTGCACTGGCTGTTAGAGACACTCCCTAGTGATGTTGCTTTAATATCTCTATCAGTATTTTCTGCAATTGACTAATCAGTTATCCCACCTCTGGCCTGTTTCTTCTATTTGGTGATGCTTGCTGTTACATAGTCAGAATGTGTTGCATGCATGGCATAGGATCAAAGCAACTATCATAATGATGATGTATTATGCTCTTATTGGCATTCAATTTTTTCAAAAAGATAACTATGGAACTTGAAAATCTTGACATGAGCTTGTGACTTTATTTGTGATTGGTAGTTTGATGTTTGTTTTAGCTACAGTGCAAATAATCTGCCTCTATTGTTAGTTCAAACAAATAATAATCTGCCTCCATTGAGCATTTTCTTGGTCCTGCGTGTCAATTTTCTCATTGATACATATATGCTTTGATGACTTCCAGGTAAAATTTCATAATTATCCAAAGTTGAACGTCAGATGGGGTTTATAACTAAATGACATTTTGGATGAAATGAGCTACCAATTAAATGTTGGTAGTTCAAGCTTTGCCAAAATTATTGGCCCAAAAAAATGAAGGCAGCAAAACCTTTGATAAAATTGAAATCACCGAGGACCAGATTAAGTTATTCTATAGCTTGGGCTTTGAATAATCCTTGGTCTGAAGCTTGGAAATTTGATAACTGTTGAGTTTAGAGGGATAAAACTCATTCTATTAATCTTATTAATCAAGGAGAGTACATATGGGCCTTTATATAGGCAAACCTAGAGCTAACTCTAGAATCTAATCTAATCTATTTAATCAGAATAAATCAAAATAATTAAGATATTATATCCTAAGATATAATAAATATCAAATTTAATAAGATAAAGATTAAATCTAAATAATCCATAATATTATAATATTCTAGCAATAATCCATAATATTATAATATTCTAGCAATAACCATTGCTAAACAGTTTGGAGTAATATTTTGACATTTATTGAGCTCTGAATTGTTATGCTTCTTTCAGTTGCGTGCTGCTGCAGAGGCAGTAGGGGAGGTTGACTTGGAAAAGAAATTCGCAGCAGCAAGTGAAAGCCTTCGCCGAGGTATTATGTTTGCAAACTCTCTGTATCTGTGATTTGTTTCCCTGCAGGCTATACTGTAAATCCGTAGTTCATCCACCTTGTAACCCTGCATTCTTCACAAACTAGAGGTTCTGGCTGGCAGAAAGTTTTCTGTCTCCATTCTGGGTGCGTTAAATTCCTTTTATTTGCTTTCCCCTGTATATTTGTTGTTCACTTTGCATGCAGTCACCAATGTTAAAGGAATAGTTTAGATCAGAAAGAACAGAAAATTTAATCATTTTGAGTCTAGTATGGTAGGAAATCTTGAATCCATTAACTTTACTTAGCAATGGAACGAGTCACATTCAAGTCTAGCTTCAGAAGGCTTGGCATGAAGAAATGAAGAAATTACTGTGAAATGAGTCATCAAGTTGTGGATGCGGCTTATTGCAGTTTGTAATGAATTGATTTTTGTTTTGAATAGTCACAGTTTGTAATTGATGAAAATTTTGATTGCCAATTTATCATTTTAATGATTTTGATTGAGCTACTCAGACATTCATTGTTAATTTTGTTGGAATGGCTGCTGAATAGAGAAGGAAAAATTAGAATGACTATTTGACAAGTTAGCCAACTTCATACTGTCACATCAAGAGAAAGTGTACTATATTACACATGAGCGGTTTTCTTATTTGGAAATTCTGGTCACTGGTCAGTACAGCAGAGCAATAAGTTCTACGCTGTGGGGATCATGTTCATGGACTCTAATTGAATTCATGTGTGAAAGTGTGAGTTCAGTGACTGAATTGAACAAAGGACTTTGAGGATATGATTGTGATTCTGATCATAAAACCCATTCTGCATGCAAACATCACAAAAGACGTAACAGTGTCTTCAGCAAATGGTTCGGGATGTTGAGCTGAGGTAATAGTAGTATACTACTACTTCGTCAAGATCTGGCCCATCTCTTCTCATTTTTGCAAAATCCTATGCCTCAACAGCTGGGTCAAGCATCTTGGCTGAAGTGCCCAATTACTCGTGCAACATGGAGTCAAACCCGTGGGTGGCTTGACCATTACCAGTTGCAGAAGCATGATCCCAAGTGAGTATATAAGTTTATTTGGAAACCTTTTAAAACTTAGGTTTTGGGTTTTGGGATTTACGAGGTAAGTATGTGTGAGGACTTTTATCCCGACTTACGTAAAACCTAAGTTTTGGAAGGTTTTCAAACAGACAATTCCTAGCATTCCTGTGTGCTGGTACTCGGGGTCAATGCAACTGAGAGTTTGAGCAGTTGGTGTCATGTGATAGTTCATTGTTATGGTCAAGCAAAATATGTTGCCTGGTTTTAAATTACGATGAATGATGGGTTCTGGTTTTGTTTGTTGGGGAAAAAGTAGTCCTGCGCCTATCTTTTGCCCCTCTCAGAATCTTAGTTGCCATGGAATAAGTGGGATGTTAAGAGGCGGTTCTCCAAACTTCCTTTAGCTTTGTACGTCTGGTTTTTAATATGAGATCTAGTTGATTTTTTCAAGCGAGTAAGATAAATAAATTACTTTAAAATATTTATATTGATCTTTCTTTTACCAAACTAATTTATCTACTTGTGAATGGATATGTAATGTAATAATATATAAGATATATTATGATTAATTAACTTATTTAGTTTTTTGAATCTCTCTAAAGAAGTTAACTAGGTCTTGTGCTAAAAACAGGAGAGAGTACTATACAAGGTGTAGTGTGCACAGCCAAGACAATAATTGACAATACTATTATGGTAGGAGAGAGGAAAATGATGTATAAAAGTTTATCATAAGAGAAAAGTTTTTTACTTAACTATCAAATATTAATCAATGGTAGAAAAAGAACTTGAGTGACCATTTGAAAATACGATCATGGTTATAAATAGAATTTTTTTAAAAAAAAATCAACTAAGCAAGTTAACTATGATTAAAAAGGATTAAACCTAACTACGTGCTTTAACATAGTTAAAAGAAGTAAACCTAAATAGCTTATTCATAAAAGAAAATAAACAAACTAAATATTAAATAAACTAAATAACTTATATCAAATTAGAGGATAGTTAAGAATGACAACGGTTGAAGCAAACAATGACTATTGTCCGTAATGTATTCTTATATGAGCTTATAATTGCATGGGATGATGAATAAATTGGGAGTCAATTTACAAATTGGTGAAGTGTCCAAATAGTAACTCTAGCTCTTACATGTAATATATGTCTGTATATACATGTTGAACCATGTTATATGTTATGTGATGCGTTTGCGGTTGTTGCTATATGAGATTGGTATTATGTGATTTTTGAATATTTTATACATTGTTATACGGTTAACTGTCATGTATTGTTTATATATTCTATATAAGATTAACTGTTACTCTGTGATCCTTCGGGATTCTATCCCCTGTTACTACTTGTGGATTGTATAGCATATTTGATGTGGCTCCCAGGGCAAGGTGGCAAATACTAGAGAAGGAGGATCAAGAAGTTATGTTGGCTATCTATAGATGTGTATGGATGTATTTAGAATTTGTAAGTATAGATCATGTAGGTATTTTGTAATGTAATCGAGAGCTTTATATCAATATATGCACTATTTCTATTTTTCCACACAACTACATATGATTATGGTGATAAATGTTGATACCTTGGTGGGGTATTACAAATATTCTTTTGCGGCCTTAGCCTTGACACACATGATGTTTATTAGCTGTAACTATTATATGTTGTTATAAATATGGGTAAAAATAGGCTAGGCTTAAGCTAAGTAGGCCTGAGCTTGCGACGGAGATCGAAAGCTTGAGCTTGTATGTCGACTTTTTTTTAGGTCTGAGCCCGAGCCTTGAAAAAGCCTGAAGTTTATTTAAAGGCCTATTTAAAATGTAAGCCTTTGAATAGGCTTAAAGCCTATACATAAGTTAGCATATAATTCATCAAGCAATATTAAAAGCTTATGTTATGTCTTGAAAGTTTAGGGGTTCATTGTCATATAAAATAAAATAGTTACCAAGAGGGGGAAAAAGAATGCCTAATGGCAACAACTGTATGAGCAAGTAGAAATAAGAAAAATAAATTATCTATTGACTATGAAGATATATTTGTCAAAATCAATCAAGCATAACAAGTGGCATGTAAAACTATATTTTTCCTCTTGCAAGAAATGAGACAAACTCCTCCTATTATGATCATTTTCATTTGGGCATCACTAAAATTACCTTACTGCAATTATTATATTGCTTCAAATGACACAAATCAAAAGAGAAGTAGTGAGCTGACATTGTTATCTCGAGTGATCAAAAATAAGAGAAATCGATGTAATTAATTGATAAGTGAAAATGTTAAGGTTATGGGTAAATCACGAAACTTGAAATTTAGGGTCAAGACAAGGTTATTAATTTTATAAATAATTTACAAAATTAATTTATATTAAATTATATATAATTATGCATAATAATACATTTTAAAAAACTAAATAGGGCAAGTCTGTACGCTAGGTCTTAGGAAAATATGTCTGGCCTGCTTACCAAAATATTTCTATGCTTTAACCTAACTTATTTACTAAATAAGCTAGGTTAGACTTAAAGTATGTTAGGTTGTAAGTCCATGATAAAGATCTAACATATTTCCACCCTTAATTATGAATGCACAAATTTGTAGTAGTATATATAGATTGTAGGGTTAAGGTACAAATACATATGAACTTTTTCTCCAGGAGCACCCAGCACCACGTGCTTTTTTAGGGAGCAAAAATACACATTAGGTTACCATTTTGAAGTGAAAGTCAAATCCTATCGTTAAGTCACTATTCACTGCCATTAAGTTTCTATTCACTTCATCTCTTTCTCTCTCATCACGTTGAACAGTGACTTAACGGTGGGATGTGACTTTTGCTACAAAATGATAACCACGCGTGTATTTTTGCTCCAAAAAAAGCACGTGATGCTGGACACTCTTAGGAAAAAAGCTTATGTGTATTTTTGCACCTTAACCCTAGATTGTATTTTAAGAGTTTAAATTTACTTATTTATGTTTATGGTACTATAAAATATTGAATCTGAATTATTTATTTTATTTTTTAATCTAAAGGTGAATATGAGATTATAAGAACAAAATGAGAAAGAGCAAAATGAAAAGAAACTCATGCTCGCCATAATTATCACCAATACTGCATTTCCCTGTGCTGTTTAAAAATATCGAAAATATTTTGATACATTTTATTATCACCAGGATATTTTTTTACCGTCTTAAAAGTTAAAAGTATTGTAAAAATGGAGTATTATATTTCATTTGATTGATTTAGTAGATGGCCCACAATTAATGGCCAGATTCTTGATAATATATGTCATTTTTGGTAAAAACAATAACCATTATCTCGATATCTGAAAAATTAATGGTGCAGTATTCTTATAATTTTGATTGATTAAATTGATATCATGCAAATTTATATATGCAAATAAAAGAAAATATTACTTGAATTTTAAAATTATAATTAATAATTTTATATTAAAATTAGTAATCAGTTGCTATACAAATGTAGTTAATACTTAATACATATACTTTTATAGTCAACAAAACTAATTGTAGATTTTGAAGTTTAAGGAGTATTTTTTTGTGTTTTTTTCCTAGTCCTTCTAATTCAATGCAATAAAATTGATAAAAAATAATATATTTATTAAACGAAATAAATTTAAAAGTAATATATTTTTTAAAAAACATTTTTATTTATAGTTAGAGGACAAATAAGAAGGATTGTTACTAATAATACATGAATTTATGATAGCCTTCAATAGAAAATATATACATTTAATAAAAAAAGAATATATTTATTTCAATTGAAAATAATTAAAATTTAAAATTATTTTAATATTTTAAATGCATTTATAATTATTATGTGTGTGTATAATTTTAAATTTATATCGGGATTAAGTTCTTTTAACTACGTGAAAGTAACATTGTTCAAAAAAACCTACGTGAAAGTAATAAAAGTACTGATAAGAGAGACAAGTGAAGTAAAAGACATGGAAAGAAAAACTATGTCACTTTCAGCACTTTTATTACTTTCAGCACCAGGGACGCTAGGGAGAAGCACAATAAGAATTAAGAGGGACGGAGCAGAAGAATAACACATTAAAAATAAAGTCCTCCTTCGGTCTTTGGTCTTTGGTTTCTTTCGTACAGACTACAGGGGCACAATCTTCCTCACTTCGATTTCATTCTTCCCCTTTTCCGATCTTGTCTCTGCTTTTTGATGATTTTCCTGTCGGAGCTCGTATAAATAAGCCTTCTCCAGGTACGTGACGCTACGGCTCTTTAAGCTTTTGATTCTGTAATTATAAAATTTTAGGGTTCACTAAGGTTTCGGTTTTTCGTATCATTTTTTGTTTCTACATAAGATCACTGAGAAGTTCGTGAACATGGGGAGTTGATTTAGCAGAAGGAATTCGGGTATCGGAGCTTATGACCTTCAATCCGTGGCTTTGTTGAATTTTTCTCCTTTCGTTGGTTTTTCCCCCCCTTGGAAATTGATTATCTGAGATAGCCATGGCTTCAGTTTGCATAAGCTGGTCCTGTCTTCAATTTGCGTTGAAGGTTGCTCACTTGTATTGTTTTGCAGCAGATCGTTATGTTTGGCTTCTATGATGTTTTCCTACCTTACTTTTTTTCCCATTTTTTGCTTATGTGCTGATCATTTCCTGTTTAGTAAAATGTGGATTATTGTGATAAGTTGGTTTAATTCATGAACTTGCCTTTCTTGAATTTGGATGAAGTCTATAATTTGAATTCGGCAACATCAACAATTTCTTTTGTTCCTTTTTTTATCTTTTTAAAATTATCCAGGAAACTATTTTGAAAGTCAAGTTTGTAGATTTTGTTTGGCTTGTGTTGAATAGTAGTTGAATGGAAGCACGTGGTTACATTTCTCATGGTAATTGAAGCATAGAACTTACCTTTGCATGTATTGGTTTTTGGTGTTTGTTCAGGTGATTTACTTTCCAAATTCTGATGCTGAAGAAATAACGGTACTCAAGACTTTTCTATTCATTGGTAAAAATGTTGGAAGGTGGTGCAAAATTTCCTAGTATAATAAACAAGCATAATAATAACTATTATGATTTTTCTCAAGGCTTTTACCATAAGCTCGAAGAAGGTACCGATATGTCAGTTGACAGCATGGGAAGCATGCAAACAAGCAATGGTGGGGGATCTGTTGCAATGTCTATTGATAATAGCAGTGTTGGGTCCAATGATTCACATACTCGCATTTTAAACCACCAAGGCTTGCGAAGGCGGGCCAATGACAACTGCTCTGTTGCACAAAGTGTGAACCATAGAGGAAGAGTTACACATGCATTGAGTGATGATGCTTTGGCTCAAGCTCTAATGGACAGCTGCTCCCCGACTGAGGGCCTTGGCAATTTCGATGAGTGGACAATTGATTTGAGAAAGCTCAGTATGGGTGAGGCTTTTGCCCAAGGGGCTTTTGGGAAACTGTACAGAGGGACTTACAATAATGAAGATGTAGCGATCAAAATTTTGGAGAGGCCTGAAAATGATCTAGCAAAAGCTCAGTTAATGGAACAACAGTTTCAGCAGGAGGTCATGATGCTGGCTACTCTAAAGCATCCTAATATTGTTCGTTTTATTGGTGCATGCTGTAAGCCAATGGTTTGGTGTATCGTAACAGAGTATGCTAAAGGTGGTTCAGTTAGACAGTTTTTAATGAAACGACAAAATCGATCAGTTCCCCTAAAATTGGCCGTTAAACAGGCCTTGGATGTTGCAAGGGGGATGGCATATGTTCATGGCCTTCAATTGATCCACAGAGACCTGAAGTCTGACAATCTTCTAATTTTTGGTGACAAGTCAATTAAAATTGCAGACTTTGGAGTTGCTCGGATTGAGGTGCAAACGGAAGGAATGACACCTGAGACTGGAACATATCGTTGGATGGCTCCGTAAGATTATTATTGATCTTTTTGTCCTATTGTGCATGCGCTTTTTATATTTTATAATTATGTCTTTGGTGATTTTTTTTTCTTTTTTTTTTTTTTGTGTGAAGATTTTTATTTTGTTTGGACGAAATTGAATACTCTAGATGTTGCTAAAAAGCTTATGCCCAAGCCTCTAGAGCCTGCTGGTCTTCACAAGCTGACACGCATGTAATTCAAATTCATTGGTTTGTGCTGAGCAATTTTAAGTTTTATCGTCTTCCACTTGTTGTATGCTCTTTAATGTCTAGAATCAGTTCATATCAAAATCATAGGTAGCTGCATTGAAGTTGATGAATTGTTCTGTTATGTTATCTAATTTTGACCCTTCACAAGAAACCCCATTGAGTTTAAAGTGGGACTAAGAACAACTTATTGTTGTCTTATTGTTGCTATGGCATTTCATACTCTATGCTTAACAATATGTTGAACAATTTCATTAATGGGCTTGGCCCATGGCTGCCGTTCATTACGCATAAATAGGGATCCTATGATTATTTCTCTTTGATTCTTTCTTGATTCTGTTATTAATTGAAATAATTCTTTAGGATATTAGGGGATATAATCAGATCAGTATCTGATTTGATTTGATGCGTGTAATCCTAGTCATTTGGCTATATATTTATTCGTTCATGAAGCGAATAAATCTGAAGCAGAGCAATATTCACTCTGCCGATTACACTAATATAAGTAAATGTCATTCTATTTGCTGTATAATGCTTTATTTATTTATTTGTTATGTCATGCTTTAGGGTCTATCATTGTTAAAAAGGGTGTTGATTTATATAACTTTCAATGAATGTATATAGTTAAAGACAGGCTGAAGTAGAAGGGATTGAGATGCATGGGACTCTTGGCGACTCATAATCGGTAGGTATTAGATGCAACATGACAGTTAAACATGCAATTTTTTTTTTTTTTTTTGGTAAACTGAATATGATATATAGATGATTATATATCAAAATGCAAGATATGTGAGTGTGTCTCATTGCTGCGCCAGTATTGGTGCTTGATGGCTGGCAGCTGATTTGATGGTCTGTTGGTTGACAATAAAGTAGAAGGATGATTTATAAAGTTTCTATGTGAGGGGTAGGATTGTATGATTACTTGATGGCTTTACCATGATGTTCAGCAAGTGATTGCCGTCACACTTTGTATACATTCTGGTTTTCTTCCTTGTAAAATTTCTTTTACCTGAAACGTTAAAAAAGGTTGTGTCTAAGATTTTTGTGCCATGCACAGCAAAAAGTTGAGCTTCAAGTGGTTGATGAGTAGATAATGACATGTTAAGAAAATTTTCCTAATTCAGAGAAAATCTTATTTTTTTTTATTAATAAAACTGTTCTTGAAAAAATAAAAAGAGTGAAATTTGATATTAATTTCTTATTTGTAAAATATTAATATTAAGGTTTTTAGCTTTGTTTTTTTGACGTTGTTAGTAGATAAAAATTGGAGTACTTCAAAATTTTTAAACAATTCTAAGCTTTTTTTTTGTTTTGTTTTGTCTTTTATTTCAGTTTCTTGTTGCCTATGTACTTACTAACCTAAAATAATTAAACTAGCGTTGTGCGAAAATAGGAACACTTAACATATTAACTTATAATAAGGATGAATCACAGTCCCACTATCATAGGAACTGTCATTGATGGATCTAGTTTTTTGTTTGGATACATTTAAAAGCTTTAGGCAATTTAAAATGGACGATATAAACTTTGTGGTTCTCTAGTGTATATGCCATTGTATTAAAACTTATTATCCTTCCATCTTGTATGGTATAAGGCTAAGCATATAGCTTTTCTGAGTTCTGCTATTGGTTGATTTAAGAGATTCTCTATCAATGAGTGTGAAGAGGTTGGACATCTTTGTTGTGTTTAATCCTTTGTGGTTTTTTCCTCCTTCTTATATTGAGGATTAGTCAAACGCGCCTGCTTCAGCACTCTAGGTACTGAGATGAGGTTCTATCCAAGGTTAGCACCTCTCATACCATCAGAGAGGTCGTGTTTGACCAGCTGCTTACCAGGCGAGTGCCTTCGCACTGCTTCTGCTATTATAGCACTTCTGTTTGTTTGGTATAATAATATCAAACCCAATCATGATTTAAATAATAGAAGTCCTATAAAGTCTTAGAGTCTGAAGAATAAGGTCAAATGGTTGTTCTTATGTCAAAATATTATCTAGGCTATTAATGTTGTAATACTTATCATGACATTTTTTGAGACCCAATTGCTTTGGCGCTTGCCTTTAATAGATTTTGTTTTAGCCTCAGCAATTTTTTCATAATGGACTGAGTTATTATCTCATTAGAGCCAGAGTAGTAAATCAAGCGCTGTAGTGGGACAGAAGCTCCTTCATGGAGTGTTTTGGCATTGCGGCTTTAGCTCGAGTCGTGGAGTGCCTGGTCGCGCCTTCGTCACACAATTTAGGTTTTCATACAGTATTAGGGGGGGAAAAAGCATTCCTGAAATGCAGCCATCACACGACCAGTCCATTCCTGAAATGCAGCCTCCTACGTCCTACCATTTTTAGCCTTTTGCAAAGTGCAAACATCACCCATTGTTCCCCTCCTACCATTTTCTGTTTTGCTTGCTACAGTAAAAATGGCCTCATCACAGTCCCAGTCAAGCAACTAGCAACAATGAGGAGGGAGAGGCAAATGATGAAGAAAGTGACAATGTGGAGGAAGAGATCTACAAGTCTAGTAGTGATGAAAGCAACAATGATGAAGAGGACTTGGATGATCCTTTCATCGAAGAATAAAGAGAATTTTTGCTTATATTTATGGCCTCCAAAGACTAATTTAATGTTGAATGTTTTGTTTATGGCCTTTAGAGACTAATTTAATGATGTTTGTATCTTTGGTTTATGGCTTTTTATTATTAATGATGAATATGTCTTGAATTTCGAGTACATTCTTATTTTTGAGCATTTTTGTGTATATATGTTATCTTCGGTATAGCGGGCATCTTGCTATGCACTATACCGCTATACCGTTTCTTGGCCCAGCTGCTCTGCACCACTATCCACGATTGACTGCTCTGATTAGAACTAAGCAGTTTTACTACATGATAATATTCATTGGGTGTATCAATTTCTTATTTTGGCATCTGCAATTGCAACTGCCATGGTGGATCCATGCCTTGGAGGGCTTACAGTGGGAATTGCCAAAACTGCCCTGCAAATTCCACCTTGGTGGCCCTGTTGACAATTATGATGATAGCAGTAGGTGTTATTTTGGATAAGCTTTGTAGTTCTATTAGTTTCTGTTACTGTTATCATTAAGTCTGGGTGACTAATAAAATATAAAATGGGCTATCATCTGTTAGCATGATATTGGTATTCCATATTTAGGCTGTTGTGGTTTGGCATTTCATGGCAACCGGTGATGATTTTAACAGAAAATAGAAGATTGGTTGGTTGACAGAATTAGGAAAACATCTCTGGAGATTATGCGTAGGGAACTGGAATTTTTTACCTTTTATAGACAACCTCCTATAATCTTTTTAGCTTTCTAGTGAATCTTAGTTAGGTGCCTGCAGAGCTTGGATATTTTCTTATTGACCGACTTTAGAGATTTGATGTGGTAATGCAAGGGTCAAAGTGTATTGACAATGTGCTTTTTTCTCTAATATATTTTATCTTTGGTTGGAATGCTTGATTTATTCATGGAAAGTTGTTGTCCTTAGACCTGCTTCAGGATTGGATGATTATTCTTGTGGTGATCATCAGATAGTTTCTTTTGTATTCTCCATTAAACGATGAGGCATGTGGAGAAGTAAAAATCTCTTGTTAAAGTCCTTTTTTTACTGTGTTTTGTTCTGTGTCATTTTCTTACAAGAGGATACTTTATCCTCCTTTTTTCTTTTTTATGTTTCATAAAAAGAAACATCACCAATCACAAAATTTGGAAGCAGGATATGTCATCATGCCAGAAACAGAAATAATGCTAAAAGGACAAAATATGATGGAAAACCCAAATGCAACATGCAATGGATTAGCAAAATCTCCCTGTATTATGTAAAATAGGAAATTTTTCTAAGCCTTGACAATAGTGGAAGTCATGATAATTATCATGTCTCAGCTATTAGAAGGCAGATATTCCCTTTCAAATGTAAGACGTTCTTGATCCAAATGCTGTATAACGATAAAAAGTCTTGTTGCCAGTAACTTTAGGCCTCTATTCCTAATCGAATTGTATTAATCCAGTTTCTGAGGACACATTCAGCGTCTGCCAAAGACTCCAAACAACTTGGATTATATTGATTCAGATAACAGTGTGAAGAAAATTTTATTTAGGCACATGAAGCAGATCCTAGGAGAGATCTATTCTAGGTCTTATTTGTATGCAACTATGCTTCATGTCATTAGTGCCACATCCTATGAGTAACAGATTGCATAATAACAACTTGACATTTGTTGCTTATTCTTTCTAAATGTTCCTTTTATCCAAGCAAAACCTGGCCAGCATTCTGAATTTCTTTGAATCAGTTAGTACTCTTCAATCAAATGGCAATGTAAGAATATCAATTGAGAAACCAATTTTACGATATCACTTGGTTGCCAAAATGACTTGGGGAGAGATATTGAAGAGTAATTCAAATGCGTAGAATTGACAATATCTGGTTTACTACAATTCTGTTATGTCTTTGTTGTTATTGTTAATCAACATTTTCTTGTCTCATCTCATTTGAGTGGGGATACGAGTGTCATTTCCATTTCATTTCTGTATCTGACAATTTTAAGTATCAAATGCCCTGTAGGAGTGATATCAGTAATTATATTCTGTAGTTGCGTAAGATAATTACTTGACTATGCTGGCGTTAGTGAACATGTTTTTGGATGTTGATTTATTGTCTGTGATTGATGTGATCCGGAGCCTTCATGTTTAAAATGGGCATCGGCGTGTCTCATCAGACAATCGGTTGAAGGGTCATCCACAGTGTGACACTACTTAAATGCGGATTTATTTATGCACTTCAATTTAAAAATGCACAATTTGATGTGATACTTGAACTTGCTGCCTCCTTATCTGTTGCAGAGAGATGATCCAACATAGGCCTTACACACAAAAGGTGGATGTATATAGCTTTGGGATTGTTCTTTGGGAGCTCATCACTGGAATGCTTCCATTTCAGAACATGACAGCCGTACAAGCGGCATTTGCAGTCGTCAACCGAAATGTCCGTCCAACCATACCCAACGACTGCTTACCCATTCTTCGAGACATCATGACTAGATGCTGGGATCCCAACCCTGATGTCAGGCCACCTTTTACTCAAATCGTTGCGATGCTAGAGAATGCAGAGACCGAGATCATGACGACTGTTCGTAAGGCCCGTTTTCGGTGTTGCATGATGCAGCCCATGACATCTGACTGAAGAAGCTGGAAATGATAATTGGAGTTCCCAAAGAACAGAGGCAAAAAAATTTCAGGAGGAAGTAAATGTCGACTGCATTGTTGCTTTGTGTATCTGTTTATTTTCTTTGTTCTGAGGACAAAGGGAAAAATCTTATTTGAAGACCTTTTGGTTTTATTTCGGTTTCTTTAATACTGGATGTCGGTTTCTGAATTGGTAAGAGGAGATTTAATATGTATTTATACATGCGTGCGCAAAAATTATGTATAGCTTCGGAAAGCAAGATGGTATATGACGTCATGGACGAAAAAGTGAGAACTGTTGATGTGTTTGTACATGATCAAGTTACATTTATGAATAGAGCGAAGTAGCAAAATTGAAAGGTGAGAGGGCACATAGGCTTGTAGTGACGTCGTCGCATCAGCGTCCGTTGAAGCGTTGTGACATTTTACAGTTGCCATTAACTATAATTTATTCAGGAAAAAAAAAAATTGAAACTTTTTTTGAACCGAAAAACATTAGAAACTTGGTTATATGCCTTTTTATCTTCTAAGATTTACTGCAGAAACTGATTATTTTATAGATGAAGTTAATGGAAGCCCTTTGATTGATTGATAGAAGAAAATACTTGATTATTTTGTTCACGAATTTTATTAGTAGTAGGAGCTTTTTGGATCAACATGTTTTTAGTTGAGGTGGTAAGTAACCAAGTTTAAATATTAGAAAGCATATTTATTGAGAGAAGTAAAAATCCTTTGTATTCTAAACCATGAGAAAGATCAATCTCAGATCTAAAAATGGCTTGGGCACATTATTCATCAAACATAAAAAAAAAAAAAAGATTAGAAAATAGGAATTGTAATTATACTTTTGTTGTGCTTTATGATTCATATAAACACACACAAAGAAATACTATATTTTATGTCAATGACTTAGTAGTATAATGGCATAATAGAAGCTCTTATATGAGTGACAGATCATTGGTTTGATATTTCTTGTAATATCAAGCTATTTGTGAATACTCAGAAATCAGAATTCGAAAAGGGGGAGAAAAAGAAAGAAAAAAAAATATAAATATTTTATTTTATTTTATTTTATTTTTTACTAAAATCCAATAATTTTTTCCTTCTTCTTAAAACTTACATTTTTTTTTTAATTTAAGACTGTTAGAAATATTTCTTTAAAAAAACAATTTCTTTATTTTTATTATTTATAACTATATTAAAAAAATTAATGTGTCCTTATAAACAACTAAGGAAATATGGTAATATTTAAGTTAATACTTTTTTTACACTTTTTTTCCATCTTTTTATTAAGCTTTTACTGAACATATGTATTTAAAATGTTTTTTAATCAAATTATATATTTAAAATTTAGAAAAAAAGTAATAAATAAATAAATTTTATAAAATAAAAAAATATTTTTTGATAAGATTGTGATACCTCAGCTAACTCCTATAGAACTATTACACCCATTACAATCTTGATAGAGAATGACCTCTAGAGCCTCAGAAGGCTTACACACTTCATGGAATCCCTATCCTGATTCCATACCCTTTATTGCTAAGTAGTTTGCCGCTGAGTTACTGGACCGAAGCACGTGCATGACTGTTGTTTCCCACTCCATTTGTAGTAGCTGGTTAACTTCATCCAAGATCCCGAAGTCGTGGTGTTGACCACCCTATGCGTGTGAAAGTAATTTGAGGCACTCAATAGAATCTTTTTCCAACCATACTTTTTGGTATCCCATACCCTATGCAATCTTAAGGCCCAAGAGGCAAGCCCAAAATTCAGCAGTCAGCTCATCACCCTCCTCAACGAAATAAAAGAATCCCCTAATAAATATACTAAAAGAATTACGAATAATCCCTCCACAAGCACCCTTCTCGACAGCTCGCGAGTAAGCACCATCCACATTCACCCTCACCCAGCCTTCTGCTGGTGGATGCCAAACCTCTTGGGTGGTATTCAAAGTAATGCCATTAAGTTTCATCCTTGCTAGGCGGTTATTTATAGTACTTATACCCTCCATCATCGCATTCGTATTAGCAAGAATATTACTATTTAGAGTGAACTTCTCAAACACAAACAAATTTCTCCGCCTTCATATCCACCAACACATCATGGTGAATTGAGAAGGCCACTCCTTGTTCACATCTCTCCGTCCACTAATGTTCCGCCATACCCAGTCTAATAATGACCTGCTAAAGAAAGTGCGCCATTTATCTGGGGGCACCACCTTCCTCCATAGAGATCTCGAGTGAGTACAATCTCAAAATACATGAATAGTGTCTTCTATACTTGCACCACATAGGATGCAGCTCTGATTATTTGTCAGGCCCCGTCTCATTCGATTTGCATTCGTGAGCAAACACTTATGGGCTATTAACCATAGGAGCATCTTGCACTTGTGTGGAGCTCGGACCTGCCATAAGCGATCCCAGTTCCAACCCTGATCCATCCCATTCCCTGAAGCCACGCTATACACTGATTTTACTGTGAATTCTCCATGCCTCTCCCATTTCCATCGAACCTCAAAGTGAAGTATGTGTAGTTTCAATCCCCCCCAAGAACTTTATCCCATGTTCACTTAATTCTTGTCCATACATTGGAGCCAGGCCATGTTGTCTAAATGCAAGGAAGTAAATCGTCCCCATACTTATATTTGTCTCATACTACTTTGACCCAGAGGTCATCCCGATGTGTTACTAGTCTCCATCCCAACTTCACAAGTTCCCTATTTCCAATAAATAACTAAATTTTCTAAAATAAAAATAATTTTAAGGACCATTCTTGCATCAAGTTTCTTGTATCCATTACATCAAATTCTCCAATCATACATAACCACATGTCCTATTTTTTTATATGGGCTTATTGTTAAATGATAATTCAAACATGGGACACATAGTCATATATAATTGGAAAACTTGTTGAAATAGATATAAAGAACTTGACAAACAATTTGTAAACATTATCTATATTTAGAAAGGGGTATTTTGGTTTAAAGTTTTTAATTTTTTAATTAACATTTAGGTGGATGTAAATGAAATTTTAAAAATTAAAATTGGAAGAGGGATTTATATTGTATATAACTATTGATTAAGGGAGGTTTGTACAGTCAGATTCTATGTTTTGAAGATAAAACATAGAAAGGTTTTTGGATTTAAAAGATGAACAAAGTGTTTTGAATAAGCAAAAGATCACTTTCTAAAAGAATTATTAGATTTGAAAGACGAATACTCTTTTTGAAGCAATCAAGTTAGATTTATATAAGTATCTTGGATACTCTATGCCTTGGCTTTCTGTACTCCTACCTTATTGCCCAAAGGTGGTTCGACACTTCTATTGCAATTTAGAGTTGTTTGAAGATTGCTTCGATGGTAGCTTTGTGATTGAAGAAGATCTTGAAACCACTATTAGAGGCAAAAAGCTTTTCATCTTTTCCTCAAGGATCAACGAGTAGCTTGGGATTAAGGAGCCACTAAAGGATGCTCTCGCTAAGCTCAATCCTAATCAGACACTCAACCTTTTGAGGCCTAGTGAACAAGTAGGACCAATACTTTCATCCCTAGTGATATGTGTGACTTACACAATGTTCGTTGGTACGTTTACTCGAGGGCCATAGTAAACAAGTGCAACAACTTCACTCACTTCATTGATAGAGATTATGGACTTATGGCTTCGTTGTTGAGCAAAGAAGAGAGGAATTTGGGAGCTTTGATCTTCTTTGAGATTACGAGGTATAGGTATTTGGTCACTAAGATAGCATTTATGCCCTATCCTCAACTGATCTCATTATTCCTCAAAGCAACAAAATTTGGTACTTAGAGCCAAATGAGCCTATAGAGAGATTACAACCAGTTGGGAGGAATCAAATTGGGACACTTGGTATTGATCTACCGCTAAGTCATACTTTGGTCATCACTCCTAAGAAGAGAAAGGCACCCAACTCTAATGCTAAAAAGATGGATGACACTCTGTCCTCAACTCTAACCACATCTAAGGCACCTTCCTTCCTCAATTCTATCGTGCACATGTACTTGAAGGAAGTGCTTCAAGGTTTTTTCATGTGGATTTGGCGAACACAAATGTTGAGTTTGTGTCTCATAGATTAGAAGATGGAAATGTGCAATCTTATGAATGAGCATTAGGAAGTAGTATTATCACATCAAGAGATCCTAACCAATATAATGTTTGAGATTGCCAACCTTCTCCGATCACTCTATGAGAAGATTGATACTCTAGCCCTAAGCTCATCCACTCCTATTAGACCCATTCCAATTTCTATTGCTCCCTTACCTACCATTGAGCCTTCTCCAAGCAATAGCTTATTCTCTATGGTCGATCCTACCTCTTCCATACTAATCCACATCACTATAGATGAGCCTATTCCACCTCAGCAAACTACTAGCCCTTTCATCTCAGATCCCATACCTTTTGGCTCCCTTCCTCATGATGAGCACATCAAGAAAAATCTTATCACTCTAATAATTTTGATACTCAAGGAACTGAGAATATTGATGAAGAGATTGAGATGTCTGAGCCCTCCAAATCACCTTCTCAACCTATACCACTACCTTATATACATCCCTATCTTTGTGTATGACCCTTAGGATCCAATCAAGATTCCTATCCTTTACTTGCTTGAGCCTACTCAATCTAATTCCCCCACTTTTGTTCACCAAGTGGGTGATACCATTGATGATGCCTCTTCTCCTATTCAAGCAAACCCCTATTTACATCTTAGATCCATCCTCTCAGGCGCTTAATTCTCCACTCCAATCTAGACCATCTTCTCCTATTCAATCTTCCCTTTCTCATGATGCCAAAAATGGAGAGAAGACTCAGGGTGATACTGATGGTGATGACATTGCTGCTGAGTCATAAAGTTTGTGTTATATGCGCTTAATGTTTATCTGTTTATATATGAACATGTTGGTATGAATGATATGCTAGAATGTCATGACTGAGAAATTATTATGAACAATTCAATCTGAACAATTTTTTGGAAACTTGCTTTCAAAATAAATAAGTTGTCATCATCAAAAGGGGGAGAATGTTAGATTTCATGTTTTTATGATAACAAAGCGTATAAAGGCTTTGAAAAGGATTTGACAGATGAACAAAATGTTTTGAAAAAGAAAAAGATCACTTTCTATAAAAATTGGTAAATCACTCAAGTGACCAATCGAGTGATGTGTTTTCATCATTGCAAGTGATCACTAGAAGTAGAAAAATAGATAACTCGAGTGACCACTCGAGTGATGTGATAAAACTTAGTTAAATCATCATGGTGATCTTTTTGGTGAAATCTTTTTACAAAAAGAATATTACTCGAGCGACGACTAAAGTGATGTGTTTGAATTTTCATCACCATCACATCACCATAGTGAATCATCCAATGATCAATGTCATGAAAATTTTTCAAAGGGAAAATCACTTAAGTGACCACTTGATGATGTTCCAAACTAACTCGAGTGATATGTTAAATCACATTACTAGCATATCACTTAAGTGATCTATCCTAGTGATGCTACTCTAAAATGTTTTGAAGAAAACATCACTTGAATGACTACTCGAGTGATTGTTAGTTACCACTAATCAGCCAAGAGGGGGTACATCAAGTGATTTGTAAAAATTAAAACAATCTTAATTGATAAATAAATTAGGAAGGAAAGGTTAAAGAGACATCACAGAAGTATGCACTCTCTTATTTATACTGGTTCAACCTTAACAACGTGGCCTATGTCCAGTCCCCATAGTTCCTTTGAGATTTCTACAATCTTTAACAAACTAATTATAAAGGCACTGAGTGATCTCCTTAGATTCACGCTCCCTTACAACTTGTAATCGAACAACCGAACTCAAGGTCTCACTACCTTGAGATTTTAAAAAGTTCAATTGAATGATTAATAATTCTTGTACAGGGTAGATGAATAAACACTGAAATATATGAATATCTCAAAGATAATTCAAAGAGTATTAATGAGCAATGATTGAGCAATTAATGATATCATTGTTGGTTGTTGGCTCCGAATTGAATGCTCTTTGTATTTATACCGAATGCCATTAATGACCGTTGATGAAGCTTCAAGTTAGCCATTAAAAGACTTCAATCATTCAGTTAGACATAGAAGCTTTCCCTTAGACACCAACTATCATCGTTGAAGATTCAAGGATAAGTCACTTTCGTATCGTTGTAGACAATCTTCATACAACATGCCTTTGGCTAGTAGTTGACTAAGGAAGTGTCGCTATTGCTTTCGCCTGAATGGTTGTCTGCAACAATAATCATTCGTCCTGCTCTGATTTTCATTTCGTGTGAGAACTCTATTTTCTATAACGTATTCAATGCTCTGACATGTTCGTTTTTTTTTTTTGAAGATTTACGCGAAATCCTTTTGTTAATAATTTGAAACTCACTAGAAAATATGTTTAATATTATTGAGAGTAATAATGAGTAGTGTTCAAATGAAATAAGACGTATATTAGATATTTGAATGGGTGTCTGCAGCAATGATCATTCGTCCTACTTTGATTTCATTCCGTGTGAGAGCTCTATTTTATGTGACATATTTAATGCTCTGACTTGGTTGTTGCTTTTTGAAGATTTACACGAAATCCTTTTGTTAATAATTTAAACCCACTAGCAAATATATTTAATATTATTGGGAGTAATAATGAGCAGTATTTATATGAAATCAAATGTATATCAGATATTTGAATTTATGAAGGCAAAGAAGACGAAGGAAATGAAGCTTATGTAATAACCTTGCTTGAGTATAACCTTGGTGTGCTCGAGCATAACCTTGGTGTGCTCGAGCAATATTCAAATATTTTCACAGAGAGATAGCTAAACAAATACCTTACTTGAGTAAACATTTTCCTCTGTTGCATGCTCGAGCAAGTGCTTCAGTATGCTTGAGTAACCTCTGCAAAGAAGAAGAGATTAGATGTTGGATGCATATGCTTGAGTAAACAATTTCATTTGTTTGAGTACCATTCTTGAATAAGAACTCAATTGTGCTTGAGTAAACGTTGCAAAAGCCAAAATTTTAGTCAACTGAAAAGTTGTGCTCGAGTACATAATATATATGCCTGAGTAGGTCATCAGCGTGCTCGAGTAATAATTGAAATGGGGAAATTAAAACGATCATGCTCAAGTAAAGTTTCTTCTATACACGATCAACATGCTTGAGTAAGGTAGAACCTTGATTGGGTAATAGCCTGCAAGAGAAGATTACTTTTGGAAAAACTATATGCTTGATTAAAACTAACTTCTTGCTCAAGTAAGATGCTTGAGCGGAACAACAATATGCTCGAGTAAAGCTTGTGTGTAAACGAAGCAAATCACCAAGAGGGGGGTGAATTGGGAATTTTAAAAACTTTTTGAATACTTCTGAAAGACAAACTCTAAACAGAGTATAATAGAGAGTAGAAGAAGAAGATTACACAGAAGATTTATATTGGTTCAGTGTCAATTCTTGACCAACGTCCAGTCCCCGGACTCTCTAGGATTTTCACTATCTCTTAAATCAGACACACACTCTATACTCGAAAGTTATCCTATCGCAAGGATACACTCTCCCTTATAAGTTGTAAACTAATAACCCAATCTCAAAGTCCCACAACTTTGAGATTTTACAATAAATGGTAATCAATAATAAACTCTCTTAAAGAGCATATGAATAAGTACTGAAGTTTAATGTATTAGAAGATACTTTATAGAATAGTAGTAAATGCAAGTACGACTTTAGCATTTTTTGTTTTCTATTCTTCTTTTTGTTGAGAATTGAATGCTTCAGCTTATATATGATGGAAGCATTAAATGACCGTTAGAAACATTAATGTAACTGTTGGAGACATTAATGAAGCTTTAGGTTGTAAATGAGTCCAATCTCTCAAGCTTTGAGTTAATTCAGATACTCAGACACTCTTGTTGATTCCCCATGAAATAAATCGGTTGGATGATGTGGCTTCCACATGAGGAAAGAAAACATTTAAACCTTTACCAAGTCTAGAGAATGATTTTCTTTGGATGCTAAGATTTCTAGGCCAGCAATAAATGTTCCGACATCACCTTTTGCTTTATGCTTAAACTTTTAGTTTAAGACTAGTTTGATCACCTGAAACTCACTAGAAAATTGATGAAACATAGTTAAGAGCAGTAGTGGAGATAATATGAAGTATGTAGATTAAACAAGAAGATTTCGACAATCTGAACAAGATGAATTTAAAATAGAGCGCTTTAAACTGGAGTTTGTTCAAGCAAATTGGAGTGTCAAACTCGAGTCTCATGGCATCTTCTTTAAGAAGGATTTGAAGATGAAAATGCAAATGCCTCTGTAAGACTCAAATTGGAGTTTAAGATATTTTACTCAAGTGTCTAACTCGAGTTTGATTACCTAAACTCAAATTTAGTTCTTTGGTTCGAAATGAATATCGTGATAGTTTTTGAAACCACTTTAAGATCGCAGAATCTGGAGTCATTAAGTGATAAACTTGAGTTTGGGACTTTTGAAATGAGAATAAGTTCAAGTCTACAAATGCAAACTGGAGTTTGAAAACATAGGCTCAAGTTTACTTGAGTTCCAAATTCTTTTGAAAGCTCTCAGTCTGACTTAAACTAGAGTTTGTTAAAGCAAGCTTGAGTTTACTCAAAGATGGAATTCTTTGAGAACTCTCAGCCAGAGACAAACTCGAGTTTAACTAACTAGGCTCGAGTTTAGTTAAGAATAAAAGTCTTTGAAAAGCTCTCTGCCAGTCTCAAACTCAAGTTTTTATGACCAAGCTTGAGTTTAACAAAGTTTAAATAACCTGACTTGTTCTCTGTCAAGTACAAACTCTAGTTTAATACTTTTAAACTCAAGTTTGTTTTTGACAACACAGTTCTAATTAAGTTTGAACAACTTTCAAACTATTTGAACTTAGCCAAAACAAATTTCACTTGAGTTTATAATTGTCAGTTATCATCAAAATACATAGAGAACTAACATTGTATGCTCGAGTACAATATGTCAAATAAGGTCAATGGTGAGAATGAGAAAACCTTGCTTGAGCAACCACTTTCTTACTCGAGCAAACTCATGCTTGAGTAAGTTTAGGTATGCTCGAGTAAGCTTATATAATTTTGACATTCCATGAGTTGAAACCTTTTTTTTTTTTACAAGTATTGTTATCATCAAAACATATAAACCGAAAACTAACAGTGATGGCTTGAGATCACTCAAGTGATAAGTCAAAGAGCATCACTAGCACAACGCCACAATGATCCTTGAAGTATTCTGAAGTCTGAAAATTTTCTGAGTGTAAGATGACTCGAGTGATGTGTTAAAACATCACTAGCAGAATACTCCAATGATGTATCAAGTAATTTATTTTCTTAAAGAAACAAGATCATTCGGGTGACCATTCAAGTGATCCCATTTTATATATCACTTTCACTAGCACATCACTATATGATCCATCCAATGCTTTGTAAGGTTTTCAAACTACTAAAAGAAGATTACTTAGGTGATGCTTTCCCAGAAAACAAAGCATGCTTCGAAATTTTTTTAAAATCATTGGAATAATTGTGTAACTTGCTCTTCTTGCTTCTAATCACTCTAAATTTTCATTATATTAGTGCTTAAGTATTTTCCAAGTGATCAAACAAGGATTAACACACAAATTGGGAAAAAGTACTTTTGTATTAGAAACATTAAGTGTGAAGGATGTTCAAGTGACGGACATGATCTATGCTCCAACGACTAATTCCTTTGACACAGAATGTTCAGTGACTCCAATGGCTATAATAGTGACCAAGGACACTCCAATGGATACATTCAGCAAGGCAATGATCATTAATTCACTCTACATATAGATACCCAGAGGCCAAAGCATTGAAGACGAAGCAACAAACTTCTATGAAAAACTTACCATTACATTCATTGTAAAGTCTTAAGCTATTAAATTCAAGTATGTACTTAAGTTACCATTTATCTACTCTTATGAGACATATTTATTGATTCATTTATTATTTGAGAGACTTTATATTGTGGAATCTTGAGTGTACATTAAATAGCAAAGTGTAAGGGTGTGTGATTGTTCTTTGAAAAAGAACTAACTTGTATTGAGGCACCTAAAGCCTGTCAATCTTAGAGAATAGTGGAAATCTCAGAAGGCTTATGAGAACTAAACGTTAGTCAAGTGGTTTGGACCGAACTAATATAAATCTCACGTGTTTTTATCTTTGGTGATATCTCTTCAACTCTATTTATTTCTTTAAACTTTGCATTAAATTTTGAGTTTTTAATTGTCAACCAATTCACCCCCTTTTAGTTGAAAGTCTTGTTCTAACATGTACATATGTAACACCCCCAAATTTCTAGAAGTTATAAAGGTATAAAATAGCGATAGTTTTTATAAATAATACCGAAATTCATACCAAAATTCAAATAGCTAAATTGGGAAGTGTTACCGCTGCACTTGTATGGAACAAGTGCAAGGCTACTTATTACATCAACAAAATCTAAACCTAAATATAAATGTTTTGTTTGGAATGTAAAATAAAAGAACTACCTAAAATTCATTGAAGTCTTCCTCGCTTCTCATTGATAGCCCCAACCCTTAGCACCTATTTCACTGAAATTCTGCTCCCCCGAAGGATCATCGTAACCCAAGAACACAGACATCAGCAAAGCTGGTAATCCTAAATAAATAAAGATAATAAAATAAAATAAAATTATTTCATAATAAAAATATCATATAAATATATAATTTAAAAGGAGATATCAGATTTGTTATTCTTTATAAAATTTACTTAGTGGGAAGAGAACCATGGTAGACCCCGATATCCTCCCAGTCTATTTTGTGACCCGGAAACCTACCAGCCACAATTTATCAAATTGGCCATAAAAATAAAAACATTTCTTCTTAGTGTGCACACCTCTTTCCAAAGTTGCTACTAGTGCCCCGGATATCCTGCCAGACACCACTTTGGGAAGAACGGATACTATCGGTTCACATCAAATAATATTTCGGAGGCATAAAGCCTAATGGTTGTGCTCATCACTTTAGGAGGTACTATCCCAAAGTTATCCTCTCACTTTCTAATTTATTTTAAATAATTTAGACTCATAATAAAATTCCTAAATTATTTTTATTATGTGTAATCAGATGATAATAATAAAATCCTTAACTCCTACAAGAAAGTGTGGATCTTAATTTCATAAACCCAAGAACTATAACTTTGTTTTGAGAGATCGTGAGTTTTTCCAAACATAATCATCAAAATGTTGTCTCTATTTTATCGTGGGGTTTCCCAAACTAAACTATAAGGTAAATACTCATGATTCCTATAAGATGTTCATAGGAAATTTTCAACACTATCATTTAAACCCTAGCTATATATATATAAAAGCTGCAGGAAAAGTGACGCAGAGACTACTTACAGGTTCATCAATTCTAATTCATTGATGAACCTCATTCATCCATTCCAATTCATCTCACGGGCCCCACCTCAAATTCATTAATTCACCCCTTCTCAATTACGCAGAGGCTACACACATACAGAAAGATGATTCATAAAAGGACAAAGCAACATATATATGTATGTATGTATGTATGTATGTATGTATGTATGTATGTATCTTGCAAAACGAAAAGCATGGAGTAACATATATATCAACATAATTCAAACATAAGAAAACCACAAAGAAAAAGACAGAACCAATGATGCATCGAATATTATTCATAAGGAATATGTATATGTGTTGCGGGAAGGTGAATAATTCCATAAATTGTTTCTCAAATCAAGACTTGCATAACACCTTAAAATCCTATGGTTCTAGGGATTAGGATTACCTGGTCTTCGTTTTCGCTAATCTCCTAGGAGAGCTGTTTGTCGTAGAGTTTACAGAGAAGGAAGTAGAGAGAAGAGAAATAATGAGCGATGACTAGGGTTAGACGGCTAGACCGAAACTTATAATTAAACTTTAGGGTTTAGCTATGGGCTGGGCTTTGTAGGATGGGCTCTTTAGCTATTGCTAATTAATGAAAAAAATAATAAATCATTTATTAAATTCTAAATTTTTTATTATTACTATATTATTAATTTTAATATTAATATCAATATCATCATCATCATCATCATCATCAATAATAATCTGGGGGTATTACATCATATTTTAAGATGAAATGAAAATATCTATAATGGAATAATAGTAATATTAGTATCTCTTACTCTTTATATTTTAAAAATGATTGAGGTGCAAATTGGCCAACGAAGTGTTACATAAAGAGCATCTGGCACAAAAATGTTTTAGAGGGACTAAAAATACAAATGAACAATTGAAAATGGAAAAAAAGATATTAATAAAGGTGAAAATTGGCCAACAAAGTTTTACTTCCATTGTCGGCGACTCTCGCCTTCATCACCATTGTTGCTGGCGACATCCCTTTTTCTTCCTCTCCATCATCATGCTTTAGATCATGAGTGAGAATCAGAGCCATGATTCTTCATCATCAATTGTTTTTGAAGAGGGAGAGTGAAAGTAGAACAAATGCAAAGCAAGGAATGCTAAAATAGTGGAAAGATCCCAAATGTAGAGCAAGGAAAGGTTGTGCTGGTGGAGACGGCTCAGCTCGTTCATCCTCCTCCTCCATGATCACCGCGGATGAGCTTGAATTCGAGATAGATCCGTCAACCAACGACAGATTGACCAACGACGTTAAGTTGAAATAAACAAAATTTTGTTATTTTTTTGTTTTAAATTGTTCATTGAAATTTTTTCCCCATTTTTGAATGTTCATTTGCATTTTTGGTCACTCAAATATTTTTTTCCCGGTACTCTTTGGGTAACACTTTATTAGTCAATCTGTACCTTAACCCTTTTAAATGATTAAGTATCATAATTATCGTAATATATAATAAAAAAGTGCCTATTATAAAAGTAAGATTATGCCATGATCATTACCATGATAATGTTTTTATTTGCTGTTTGAAAAATACTGAAAATCTTTTGGTAAACGGAAAGTCTTATGGTAAATGGGAAATCTTGAAAATGTTATGGGAAATGGAAAGACAATAATTCCAGGAAAAGAAAAAAATGGAAAGACTATAACTAATGGTAAGATTCTTGATAGTATATGTCTGTTTTTGGTAAATGCAAAATTAATGGCGTAATATTCATTACCGTAAAGTCGATAAAGCTGAAGCCAAATATGATTATCAACAATTTATCAATTATGTAGTTTTCTTACCATGAATGGAGAACTAAATTCGGATTATGAGCCTACACCATACCGTTCCTTTTTTCTTTTTCTTTTCTAGTTTTTGGTTAATTAAGTACAGCACAGTTTCTATTACATCTACTCTCTCATGCTCAAAATATATATGAGAAATTTCTAGAAGATTTTTTTTTTCCAAAATATAAAAGATTAATAGACAATCAATAATTGTTTTCTACTTTTACCCTTAGAGGAAAGAGATAACATATGAAAAATGTATATTTAAAAATTAAATTCTTTTAAGTAGAATAACATATATCAATTTTATCAATTTAAGATATATTAAATTTTTTAATTAGATTTTTTTTTTTTGTTCGTGTTAAATATTTGACCAGGTTGGACTGGTGGAGTTCAACTTACAAAAGACACATACATGCTTGAATCCGTTTTTCTGCCATACAGTGTGTATATAAATAGCATCGAGTCCCATAGAAATAGAAAGATAGGTTCGGAAAAATACAATTAAAAATGGAAAAAGATAAATTGGTGCTACGAATTTATCAAATCTTAAGTTGAAATTGAAGTAGGAATTTGGGATTTTCAATTCTAACCAGATGACAAAAATGCCCTGAATTAAGGGCACAAGTTTCAGGGGTCAATAACAACATCTGTATCTATATTAAAACATCAAATTTTACATTAATAACGTTACTTCCATATTTGACCAACTTCATATCTCAAAAACCAGGGATAATTTTGAGGGCACAAGTTTTAGGGGTCAATAACAACTCTATATCTATATTAATAACATCATATTTTACATTAATGACTTTACTTTCACGTTTCACAACTTCATATCCTAAAAACAAAGGATAATTTTGAGGGCATTAGTTTTAGAGGTTAATAATAATATCTGTATCTATATTAATAATATTATATTTTACATTAATGACTTTACTTGCATGTTTCACAACTTTATATCCCAAAAATCAGGGATAATTTTGAGGACACAAGTTTCAGGGGTCAATAATAACATTTGTATTTATATCAACAACATCATATTTTATATTAACAACTTCATTTTCATGTTTAGCAACTTTACTCAAGGCAATTTGGTCATTTGGTCACCATTGGAAATCCCATATTCTTACTTCAATTTTGATGTGGGATTTGATAAATTCCCAACATTAATTTGTCTTTTCCCATTTTTTGGTATTTTTTTGGAAATTTACCGAGAAGATATGCAACGCCAAGGAGAAGCAAAATAAGACGAGAGACTGAGCAGAGAGGAATAAAAATTGGGTTAAGGTACAAAAATACATATGTGATTATTTCTAAAGTGCGCCAACAACAAATGCTTTTTTGAAGTGTAAAAGGTAACCACAAACTTCCAAAACAAGGGCAAAAGTCATAGTTGTCGTTAAGTTTTCCAGCTAGAGTCCATGTGTGATGTATTCATCCTTTCACTATAGATGACGTGGCACCCTGAGGGGAGTGAAAGACCCCATTAAAACGACACTTGCTCCTAGACCTTGCATTAAAGTATTGTTCAATGTACACGTTGAAGAACTAACTTGATAATAAATTTATTAATTAAGCCATCCCTAGATTTGAACCAGAATCTCAACTTTTACCTTCGTATTTTGTAGATAATAATCCATGATTCTTTCTTCACTTTCACAATCAAAAAAGGAGATAAGCTAAGAAACGAGAGGGGGGGATTGTTGGAAACTATACCCTAGGGGCTAATCATTAAATAACTTCCATATTTGATTTATGAAGATAAATCAATGATTTGATTTATAAAGATAAATCAAATCAGCTGGCTTTTAATTCGCATTAAATAAATTGATTGGATTGAATCAATTAGACAGATTTAATTTCCAATTCAATTTCAAAATTAATAAGATTGATTTTGAATATTGAATGCGGCCCATTAGGGTTATAAATATTTTTAGGTTGTAAGTAATTTGATTACACACATAAGAGAATTCAAGAGCCACAAAAAAACCCTAGAAGAGAGACGTGAGACAAAAGCTTGAAGGCGCTAGCACGTTGCCGTTTGTGTTAGAGTGCTATTCGGTGTGGATACCGGTAGAGGGAGTGGATTCGTAGAGTCAGCTCCTAGAGATTGATAGATCAAGAAGGTGTTAGCCCACGAGATTGTAAAGCACACACACGAGTTCGCATAGGTACGGTTCCTAATTACTAACCCAATTTAAACGTTGTTGATAGATTCTCTTCTTGGGATTCATAATTTATTGGATAAATTTCATTCCACTGCATGTATGAATCCCAACAGGGATGTGCTTGTTGGAGAAGAGAGGCAAGATATTTATCTTAACACTTACCGACACCGACGATCATCGCCTCAATCCCACTCTCCTCAATGCTATTTGCTCCACTCTCTACCGTGTCTGATTTGAAGCATCCTCCTTCTCAGCTCTCATAACCACTGTGCACAAAAATTCTTTTCCAACGGCTACAATCTCGCTTAGACCAAAGCTCAAGCTCAGTCCTTCGACGATTGCATGGCCCTCATGGACTCCTTGCCATGATTAGTGGTCGTGGATCTAATTTCACTCTTGATGCCTAAAATATACGCCATATCTGGACATGCCTCCTCTGCCGGCTTTATGCTTGCCTTGAGCCATGATTACGTCTTGATGAGGAGTGATAGGAGGTTTCTTTACATGAGCGAGCTTGACATTAAGCTTGTTGTTCTTCCCTGGTTTATTGCCATTCTCAAGGCAAAGATCAGGTCATTGATAGCTCGTTGTGAATTGGTAGTGAAAGCTACTAAGGTCACGGCTAAGCGAGCGGTGGAGCTTGGCTTCATCGATTTGGCCCATGATACTGTCAAGGAATAAATATTATAAAGATTCAACATTGTTGACGTTGCCATTGTCGTCACCATTGGCTCTAACAGATTATTCATCCATGATGGCATCAAAGACACCATCGGCCTCGAAATCTCTAATGACCTTGAAAAGCATGAACAGAGATACATCTACTTGCTTCATGTCCATAAAAAACTACAACCTCATATAAATAAGTTTGGAGGCTCGTCTTCCAGAATGCTGGTGTTAGGAATTAATAGGAGAACATTGGGGTAAACAAAGATGAAATCAAAATCAAAAGGAATGGTAAATCAAAATATGAATGAGTTTAGGGATTCAGTGTAAGGTTCAAGAGTAGGTGTCAATTCTAATGGGGCCTTCCATTCTCTCAAGTGCCATGTCATCTAAAGTCAAGTGATGAATAAGAGGGTGTTTGGCAGTTTCCAAAACCTAGATTTTGGAAACAAAACAGGTTTTTTTTTTAAAAAAAAAAGTTTGACAAACACCTATTTTTTCCTTAAAAGCTATTCTAAATCTAAAACCTAGGTTTCGCAAAATCCAACTTTTTTGGGAAAATTCATCTTAGGGCCCAAAATAGCAACATAATTTCAAATAAGGCCCAAAGAGCATTCATATGTCAGAAAAGGCCTTAAGGCCTTTATGGGTATTAAATTCAAACAGTAAATTACATTATTGCCCCTAAAGCCAAAGAAAAAACTCCCTTATCAAATTCTTCATCTAAAACGCATTGAATTAGAGAGTAGGGTCATCTTTTTCCTTCTCGAACTGGCCTGACCCTCTCGGTCTCTCAAACGCCTCCTATCATCGGACTCTACAGATCAGTTGTCAAACTGTACAAATCCACTCTTATAGCGTCGCCAAACTCTGTAGATCAACCTCAGCCTAGTACATTGTTCCCTGGAGGTTACAAGAGGGCCAAGATTAAAGTCCCCAGCCTCATTCTCTAGTTGAACCTTGACGAGGTTTTGAGTGGTGGTGATACTCTTGATTTGATAGACAAGGAGGTGTCGAAATGGGTCGGGATTGTGGTGCTTACTATCAGTGAAGCCAGTGGCGGAAGGCTCTATGAGGCTACTTGCACGTTGAAGTCGGTGGTTCAGGACCGCGCCTATTTGTTGGTTTCTGAGCACGTTGATATTGCTGCCGCTACTAGTGCTAACAGGGTTCTGCTCTCTGATCAAGGTCATTATACTATTTCTATTACTGGAACATAATCAAGACGCTTCATTCTTATTCTTCCTATTCAACCTTTACTTCAGAAGCATCTTCTAACTACCTGAACTATCTCATCTCTTGAGAAGAAAGAAGGCCTTACTTGTTTGCTTGATCATTTGCCTATTTAGTTGAATACCGTTAATTTGAAAAGAGCATACTTTGTCAACAATTATGTCTCTTAACAACCTTAATAAATGACTGATGAGCTTGAATGGTGAACCACCAATGGCAATAACTGTTCAACAATTTAACAGCAATATGTTCATTTAGATATGTGAAGATGTATCCATGCTGACTTTAAGGCTATCAACATAGATAATGATAAAATTAGTACATAGATCCACAATTAGTACTATGATCATAGTCATTTTAATATTATTTATCTCAAAGACATTGTAGAAGGAGTGGAATCCCGTTTTGTATTGATGACCTTTCTTCTTAAGTCTACCATCTCCTTTGTTTCTTTTGCTATTTTTCTCCTCACTAAAATATTTTTCTTCAAGTCCTCCTGCTTTCCCCTTTTGATGTTAGGGTTCTAACCGGAATTACCTGCCTATACACATGAACTTTTTGTATCAGCATGGTTTTAATGAAATTATTGCTTGTTTTAACTTCTTGACATAGATGATTAATATTTTCTTTCCTTACATTTTTGAAGGTGTCATTGTTGACTCTCTAGAATCAAAAGAAGCCATTTGAAGGTGGGTTTTTCATCTTATCTAACTCTTTATGATTGTTGTTAAAATATTAGATCTCTCAGCTTGTGTAGAGAAGTCATGTGGTATTGAGTTTTAGGCCTGTATGAGTTAACAATGTTTTGCTAACTTTTTAATGTATCTTAATAATGTCTAGCTCATAATTTCAGCAGGCATTTAAAAATTCTACCATGTGCTTGAGATGACTTGGATGGCTATTCTTCCCTTTTGTGTGTGTGTGTGGGGGGGGGGGGGCTTTCCTTGTGAGTTTTATTTAGCAGTTCATGAGATTTGATCTTTTGAGGTCAAACTTTTAATGGTGTTCAAAACTAGATGTAAGGGGTCAGTGAAGAACTATTAGCTGCCTTTTGTTAAAAACATAATCTTTTAAATTTCTCTATTTTTTATTTTATATGTCACCCCTTTCATTTAAATTGTCAATCATATATAAATACTTCAGCCATTTTGCTTCTTTTTTGAATAGTAGTTAATAGTTAGCTTGGTCTGTGCTATGAATTCAATCTATATACCTTTGTGTGTAAATCTGTGATATGTTTGCCTACAATTTTATATTTTGTACTTTCATTGTTCCAACGGTCAATGTTTAGACTTTATGCTAAGAACATAATCATTGGCTTTGAAAATGAAGGGAGCAAAGGTTATTTTCCAATGGTCATTTTGTAGTACTTATGATTATAGAGTGTTCTCTTCATAGTTATGATCAAGGGTAATGTTAATTAACGTCATTTAAAATTGTTGTAGGTACCAAGAAGGATAATGCTGTAACGTAAGAAGAAGCAAAAAAAATAGAACCAGAGTTGACACTTGATTAGGAAGGATCAATCTCATTTTATTTACATAATCTAATTACTTGTTAGTTGTTACTATTGGGAGCTGGCTCGGAATGGAGTTAACTTTTTTATTTTGTGTGATCCTTTTTCATGGAATCCACTCAAGTAATTGATTGACTCTATTGGTTTTAGTTGTTATTCATCTGATCTTTCCTTTTTCTGTTTGATCTATGCCTACATATCTTGTGACAATCATAATTCATAAGGCTTGAATTTGAGTTGACATGTAATTATGATCTCCTTTGTTGATACTGGAACTTGTATCCATTTTTTCTTTTTGTTCCCAGCCTCACATGTTGTTCACAAACAATGATGATTAAGGGGAGAAAATTAGAAAGAAGGAGAAGGAAAAACTAACCAGCAAAGGAAAAATAATAGAAGATAATGAACTCAGAAACAATGGCTTTTGTGGGAACTTTTTAGCTGAATATGTACTTATGACATAGTTGTGAATGATAATGCATGTTGTTAACACCTCATATTTCTTGTTTATAGGGACTCGTGTGATGTTCATGTCCTTTCTTGGTTGCAAATGTGGGATGGCACGGAGCAAGAGGATGGATACATAATGCCTTCCTACTCCATGAATGAACTCCAGGAACTGAAGATTGGCATGTTGTGGTAGTTGGTCAGTCATCGAAATAACACGCATTGGGACAAAGTAATGTCGATGATTGAGGACTCCCAAAAGTGAAAGATGAGCCGTTAGAAAGCAATCCTTTTATGTACATAGGCTGACTTGTTTTTACGTGTATATGAATTTGAAAGGTTGTTTGACAGATTTTATTTGGTTAATTGTACAGAACACTTAAGTTCATATTGTTTAGGACAAAGTTTTGCAAATTTTCTGATGTAGATGACATGACATTTTAATATGAATGAGAACGACAATTGTTTCGTGCATTTCTTGTCTTTATTAGTTGTATGTGTAGAAGCAAGAATATGGAATATAATCAGGTACCTGTTTGTCAACACCATCAGCCCCCTTTAACAAGTAAATCAAGATGATTAACAACACTATCAGCCACATTAACAACTAATCAGCCCCCCATTAATAACACTATCAGCCTGGTTAACAACTACATTAACCCATTTTGACAACAATATCAGCAAAAAATATCAGCAACAAATGACAACATTAGCAAAATATGACAGCTATATAAGCAAAATATGACACCATAGTGTTGTTAATGGTGCTGATAGTGTTGTTAATGGGGCTGATGCAGTTGTCAATGGGGGGCTGATAGTGTTGTCAATGGGGGCTGATAGTGTTGTTAATGGGGCTAATGCAGTTGTAAGTGAGGGGATGATAGTGTTGTTAATGAGGCTGATAGTGTTGTCAATGGGGCTGATGGTGTTGTCAATATGGGGCTGATGGTGTTGTTAGTGGGGCTGATGCAGTTATTAATGAGGGGCTGATAGTATTGTTAATGGGACTGATAATGTTGTTAATGGGGCTGATGGTGTTGTTAATGGGGCTGATGCAGTTGTCAACATTAGCCCCATTAACAACACCATCAACCTCATTAACAACACTATCAACCCCTATTGACAACTGCATCAACCCCCCATTGACAACTACATCAGCCCCATTAACAACACTATCAGCCTCCATTGACAACCGCATCAGTCCCATTAACAACACTATCAGCCCCCCATTGACAACTACATCAGCCCCATTAACAACACTATCAGCCCCCATTGACAACTGCATCATCCCCATTAACAACACCATCAGCCCCATTAACAACACTATCACCTTATTAACAACACTATCAGCCCCTATTGACAACTGCATTAGCCCCATTAACAACACTATCAACCTTATTAATAACACTATCAGCCCCTACTGACAACTGCATCAGCCCCATTAACAACACTATCAACCTTATTAACAACACTATTAGCCCCTACTGACAACTGCATCAGCCCCATTAACAACATTATCAGCCCCATTGACAACACTATCAGCCTCATTAACAATACCCCCGTTAACAACATTGTCAGCCCCATTAACAACACTATCAGCCCCATTAACAACACTATCAGCCCCCACTGACAATTGCATCAGCCCCATTAACAACACAATTAGCCCCCATTGACAACATCATCAGCCCCATTAACAACACTATCAACCCCATTAACAACACCCCCGTTAACAACACTACAGCCCCCATTGACAATTGCATCAGCCCCATTAATAACACCATCACCTCATTAACAACACTATGGTGTCATATTTTGCTTATGTAGCTGTCATATTTTGCTGATGTTGTTGTCATTTGTTGCTAATATTTTTTGCTAATATTGTTGTCAAAAGGGGTGATGTAGTTGTTAACTGGGCTGATAGTGTTGTTAATGGGGGCTGATTAGTTGTTAATGAGGCTGGTAGTGTTGTTAATCATCCTGATGTACTTGTCAAAGAGGGCTGATGGTGTTGACATACGGGAACTTGATTATATTCCATTTTCTTGCTTCTACACACACAACTAATAAAGACAAGAAATGCACGAAACAATTGTCGTTCTCATTCATATTAAAATGTCATGTCATCTACATCAGAAAATTTGCAAAACTTTGTCCTAAACAATATGAACTCAAGTATTCTGTACAATTGACCAAATAAAATCTGTCAAACAACCTCTCAAATTCATATACACGTAAAAACAAGTCAACCTATGTACATAAAAGGATTGCTTCCTAACAACTCATCTTTTGCTTTTGGGAGTCCTCAATCATCGACCTCACTTTGTCTCAATGTAGTGTTCTTTCGACAGTTGACCAACCACCACAACATGCCAATCTTCAGTGTTTGGTGCACATGACCAACTTATTTCCACCAACCTATTTGCAAATTCAAGAGGCATAAATTTCAGCAAGTTTGAATTATATTTATTATTTCTCCATTTTCAAAAGACTATACTTCCAACTTTAATTGTATGACTTTATTCATTTTATATAATTGATTTCTTATCCAAAAGAAAAAGAAAATTCTTAACTGTTAACAAACACTAATGGAGAGAATTAATTATATTTGCAACAAAAAACGTAACAAACATTCAGAGAAAAGTAAATTAATTATCTTTCCGAATTTCATTGCAAAATGTTTAATAGAAAATCTACATTTTTCTACGAGTATTGACCATGAAAATTATGTGCAATTACATTTAAGAACTACCAAAGGATTTGTTGAATTCTTCACTGATATTGTGCCATCTATTGTATAAAATAACATAATATCAAATTTCTATCAGTTCGCTTCATAAGGATTACAAACCTAAGGCATAAGAATTTTTATCCAAACGGATATAATAATGACAACATGCAAGTTGTTATATGAAAATAAAGACTCACCCTCCTTTCTTTCCTTCCAAGGGAATGACAAAGGTAGAATTGATGGCAAAAAATTATTGTGGTAGCAATGTTTACTTGAGGTCTGCATCATAAAATTAGGATCAGAGTCAATGGACCAATATCAAGATGAAATTTGTTACAAATCTTCATCGCTATAGTTTTTTTTTTTGTCACATGATCAGTAAAAAACATGACATATTTCATCTAATTTATTGGAAGCATAAATATTAATGAATTGCGGGTTACTTTTGGATATGCAGAACGCAAGTTCTCCGGTCTTACATAGTTGCAAATATCTTCTTCTCAATTCTTAGCAACAAAATCTTTTTATATCAATAACAAAAGGTTTGATAAAGCATTTGTATAAAGAATGCCACTGCCAATATCTCATATCTCAGTTGACCAAAGGGAGAAAAGAAAGAAACTGAGGTACTATAAATCATAAACTGATCAAACAAGTACCTAATGCATCAGTGAAAGACTGATGACCATTGTTTGAGAATAAAGAAAAAACTCACACTTTAAGTCTCATGTCTAAATTTTGTAGAAATGTGCAGATCTGGATAAGTAGGTATATTTCTTCCAATCTATACCATCTCATTTGGATGGTGAATTTTTTGCAATCTCCTTCCCAGTAAAATACCAACCATTTTCATCCTTTGAAAACTCAAGGTGTCTCTAAACACCATGTGTTCTATTTTGAGAGATATCACCAGGCAAAAATGTGTCATGGCTTCACAGATGCCTAAATTCTGTTCAATATTTTGTCATATGCAACACAAACAGAAAATATCCTAAATGATGTCAGTTAAACAAAATACTAGCATAATATGCCTCACAATTCTATATCTCCTTTTATAAGCACACACTACTTTCCCTTTCATTCTTCTTTGAAATATAATATAACTCATATACAAAAGCAAATGAACGCATGCAATGATAATAATATAAATCCCAAAACATTACCTTACAAAGTCTGGGAACAATCCGCTGACTGTGATACAAATTCAAACAACAAGCACTGATCCAAAATCTAAAATATCCCTTTGAACAAGATCCAAAATCCTGATCCTCAACTTGATGAAGGAAAAGAAACGAACTATTCCTGGGAGACAGAAAGAAGATCAACAAATTTATCACAAATACTTTTGTGAATCAGTTCTCTTCTAGCTTCCTATAAATCTCAAAACCAAAGGTTCAAAATATTTCATACGTTTCTTTTCAGAGGATGGAGGAGCAAAGGTGAACACCGATGACAGACAACTGGATGAGGTTGGAGATAAGAGAAGGCAGAGATAAGGGAGCCATGGAGAAGGGTAACGTCCATTTCGAATAACGCAGATAGAAGGGTATCAATGAAATTTTTTCTTTTTACTTAATACTCATAAAGGTCCTAAGGCCTTTTCTGACATGTGATTTTTCCTAGGGCCTTATTTGAGATTATGTTGCTTAATTGGGCCCTAACACAGATTTTCCCAACTTTTTTTCAATTTTCAAACTGTCTTTGCAGAAGTGGGACCCATCATGAAATCAAAAACCCCAAAATACCCTCTATTATGTGTCGTTCTCCTTCCTCTCACAGATGAAGCTGAAGAAGCCAAGCTCGATGAGCGATTCTCACTGAGCAAGGTCTCGTTTGCTCTCAAGAGAACATGATTGGCTTCCAGCTTCCTCCCTCTGCCAGAATAGTTTGGCTGAGAAGAGGAAAAAGCAAGGAGGCAGAGGAAGAAGAGGGAGAAGGGTATGGCGGAAGAAGAGGAAGAGGGAGAAGTGAGAAGCGACATTTTTACTGAGGCGTGCTTGCTTGGTCAGGATTTTGGGGCTGCGGAATTAGATATTAGAAAGGTACCTAAGTGGTGAGCATCGCAAGAAAGGCGGGAAGAAAAGTAAGCTTTCTTTCATATGCATGGTTGGATCATCTGTTTTCAGCACCGTGAGTTCGACCTGTCTGATCGAATACTCGTCAACGACCTCCTCTTGGGTCTTTTTTGCAAGACCATTGCTACGACAAATTAGAGATCTTGCTCTGAAATGTTGACAAAAGTACGGAAAAAACCCTAATTAATTAATTAATTACCAAAATGTCACTATGGCAAAAATATTAACCCATCTGCCCCTGTAATCGATTACATGCCTTATGTAATCAATTACAGAGGGTCAGATATATCTTTTTTCAATTTTTACACTATGTAATCGATTACGCCACTGTAGCGTAATCGATTACATAAAATAATACACTATGTAATCGATTACACACTGTGGCGTAATCGATTACATAGTGTAAAATGTCATGTAATCGATTATGCTATAGTGCGTAATCGATTACATTTCGACATATGTGTTTTTTAAAAGGAAAATTGAGCTCATTCGGGACCATTTCAACATTTCTGCCCTAAAGCTCTCTGGTTGGTCGTGTTTTAGTCGGTTTTTGTGCGACCCATCAAAGTGTAAGGCCATTCTCTTCTTTGAATGTAGTATTGTTGTGTAATCTTTGTAGTTTAACTTCATCCACCTTTGTTTTTGTGTAGAATCTGAAACCCACCCCCTTGCAGCTCCCATTTTTTGTTGTCGAGGATGAGTTCAAGTTCTAACGCCTACATTGCCGTAATATACTATAGTGGGAGGCATTTTGAAGGGCCTGATGGTGTGCAATTCAAAGGAAAAACGAAAATGATGAAAATCAATCTGGGCACTACGTATAACCAGCTCAAAGAAAGGATTTGCCGAAAATTTGGGCTATATGACAGCCATTGCATTTATCGGTTGATTGCCAAAGTGGAGACAATTGTTGGTTTTGATAGTGTATACTACATTAGTAATGATGTGTATGATGATGAAGACGTAGAGTGCATTATAGATGCCTTTGATAATTGGAAATCACAAAATTTTATTAAGATTTATGTTGAGGTTGAATCCGGTGAAGTATTGTCTGTTCCCATGCATACAAGATCTCCACAATATTATGGTCAAGAGGACAAAGCTGTCAGTTTATCTGCACCGTTACAAGTATTAAGTCAGCTCAGATTGACGGAGGAAGAGGAGGATTAGGAAGACGAGGGTGAGGAAGAAGAGGATATTCACAGCAAGGAGGGAGAACCTGATAGTGTAATTCCACTAGGCGACTCGTCAGATACTGATGTCGAGGGAGATTTTGATGATGACACGAACACTGTGGTCTTGAGTACCTTGGGAACGTCACCGTCACCGCTTTGTGTTTACCTAGTTAGCAGTGGTAAGTTAGTAAATTTGTCATTGAATTTGTAATTCTTATTCAGTGCTTTTGACAAAAACTCATTGTACAGCTGTTGGGACTGATATTGAGCCATTTTGAAACGAAAGCCTGCACTACTCTAGTATTAATATAGCGCAATGTGATGATGAGACAGAGATGTTGTTTGGTGATGACGACATGCAAGGTGGTTGGCATTTAAGTGATCCACTATATTTGTATCAACAGTTTCCTTCGAAGTCTGAAATGCAACATGCCGTGAAATTATATTGCTTGAAGTCTCGTCGCACAGGCATAGTTGAGAAGAGCAATGACCATAGGTTTTTCATGAGGTGTCAGAACCATGCCGACGATTGTCCTTGGCACATGAGGGCAATGGTCCCCAAGAATGGAAATTGTTGGGTGATTCGTAAGTGGGGTCAAGATCACACCTGCTATAACCAAGCTCTTGTCCGGGATCACAGACAGTTGGATTCAGACGTTATATGTGGAGCCATCATTGGTATGTTTTCTATTTTGTTGCAGTGTCATTCAGTTTGTTTATTGATAGCACATTAATGGACTATGATTCGTTTTCACTAGGTATGTTAAGAGAAGATCCAGCTGTAAAACCAGCGTTAATACAAGAGATGATACAACATTTGTATGGATATAATGTAACATACAGGAAGGCCTGGAGGGCAAAAATGAAGGCAATTATAAAGTTGTTTGGTGATTGGGAGGAATCGTATGCATTATTGCCCAATTGGTTGACATACATGACGCAATGTAATGTGGGTTCGGTTTTTAGGCTTGAGACCTTTGAAGCCTTCAATGGACAACGTGTTCACACCGACAAACGCATATTCCGTAGGGTTTTTTAGACATTTCACCAGACCGTTGAAGCCTTCAAATACTGTAAGCCCATACTGCAAATTGATGGCACCCACTTGTATGGAAAATATAGAGAGACTTTGTTGATTGTGACTTCACAGGACGGAGATCGGAAGCTACTGCCCATTGCCTTTGTAGTTGTTCCTCTTGGTGAGAATTACGATGATTGGTGGTGGTTCCTTGATCTCCTACATGTTCATGTGGCCCAGAGGCAGGGTATTTGTTTAATTTCTGACCGTCACACCAGTATCATAAAGGCGGTTAAAGATCACCATGGATGCCAGCCTCCAAATGCCTATCATGTGTATTGCTTGCGTCATTTCAGGAGCAACTTTAACACTAGGTTTAAGGATAATGAATTGAAGAAAACAGTTATGAAACTAGGTATGAAATTTCACATTCCATTTACTTGTTTCATATTGTTGTAATCATTGATTTGTTTCCATTGTAATGAGTTTGCATTCACTATCATGTAGGGTACATGAGTTCAAAGATTCAATTTGACATAAAGTTTCAAGAGTTCATTGAGGCAAACCCACAGGTTGCATCTTGGTTTGATCGGGCTCCAAAGGAGAAATGGTGCATGTCCTACGGTGAAGACGGACGGAGGTTCGGTCACATGACGACTAACCGCATTGGTCAAGATCACATGTAGTAGACTTGTCCAATATTTCGTTACGAGGCGTGTGGAGATTACCAAACACATGACTGCAGGTAGGATAGTCTCTAAAAAGGTTGAAGACTGCATACAAAAGATGGACAAGCAGACAGTCGCGTGTCAGGTGATGCTATATGACAGAGAATTAGGGTTATTTGAGGTCGAGGACGCATATGTTAGTGAAACACCCCTACCGGCCTCACCCTTTGGGGTGGCGGGTTAGAGGGATTCCTTTTACTTATTACCTTTTTACTGCTACTTGTTCATTTTATCATGTATCAAAGTAAACGCAACAGAGCATGTACCGATTTGGACAAATACAATATACTGGTAAGAGTATAATAACCCAAAAGGTAAACAAGTTCCCCTAAGGGTTAAGGGTACAGTCATCCCAAATAAAATGTTAAACAATAGTTAATATTATACTCTTATCCAAAATAAATACAACTTAAAGCCTCCATGGAGCATCTTCATTTCTTCGTCTCAACCCCCGACCCTTGCCTTTTTAAACTCCTGATCATCTCCACCTGAAGCACCTGTATCCTTAGACCAGTCTAGAGTTCAAAGTTGAACCCCAGAGTAACTGTTAGACTCAAATACAATATGTATGCAATGCATGCAATGCAAATCACCAATAGGAAAGTAAAGAAGATCATTCTGCCTCAAGCACAAACCATTTGACATGTATGTTCTACCTCTGGCATAGTTCGCAGGACTACTTGGTCAAGACAAGTCCCATAATACATTTCGCGCGCAGGGCCTCGGTAGTGACCTATAAACACACAATCATATGGGCCCTACCTATCCCAACAAATTCTCGGTATTGCAACCCAATAGGCAACACAGCCCGATCATACATGTCCTCAGTACTATAGCAAAACCCTAAGGACACACAGTCTAATAGGTACTACAGCCCGATCTCCTACATCATGATCAACACGACATGCCAAAGTAACATAGAGTATGCGAGTCAACAGTTACTACCTGGCACGTCTTGCTATATAAAGGGTTCTTCCCTTAATGTTAGAGATGTGTCCCACATGTGCTATCTCCCTAATCACAACAAAACATTAAGCTTTCAATCACTTTTACACACTTTACTTTTTTTTCACTTACACAAGATTTTTCAGATTCGTTGTCCCAAAGTTCCCAATTTTTAATAAATTCTAGAAAAATCATATTGATATGAAATCAATGGCCTTAAACCCTTAGTATGTCTATTTTGTAGTAAAAATAATTACCTAAGCAATCTGGGTTCGAGTCCTTCTCAGATTCTCTAAACTTAGACACTAGTCTGAGACAGAACCCATGTTTCTAGGTCATTTTCAACCTTAAGTAACTCTCGGTTGGAACATCAAAATGACACAAAATTTTATACCAAAATCATCCTCATGATGTCTAATTTTACCATGTAAAGAGCAAAATACATCCATTTACTATTTTAAAATCACCAATTAACACCCGCTGCCCAGAAACCGTAAAAGTTGGCATATTTTCGTATATTAAGGACTTAAACTTTTTCAAGTTTGGAAGAAGGTGATCTTACATATCCCCACACAAAAACACCCTCTGGACCCATTGAGAACCTTGAAAATATGGAAATCCAACTACCTTCCCATGAAAACATTATAAGGCAAAAATAAGAGTTTTCAAGTTGTCGGTTAGGAACTTACCTTGAATCTTTGGTTGCGTATAACCTTTACTTCCTCCTTGAACCACCTTGTTGCCTCACTCTCCTCTTCTCCTTGAGCACGTCTTAGGCAACCAAAAATGAGCAACGAGAGGTCCTTAAAAAACACCATGAGTCATGTGAATTATACAAGACATGCTATTACCCAATAGTCCTTAGGGTGCATTAGGGTTTTTAACTTATTTCCTTTGCTTTTCCTCCAAGTTATCTAGATTTTTCTTGTTGATTCTAGGGTTGCACGTTTTGTGACTTGTTGAACAAGCTTGTTTGACTTTTAATTACCCCTCTTAATTACTCCCATTAATTACTCTTGTACTCTCTTGCAAAAAGTCAAGCTTTCATCCTTTATGTGCCATGTGTCTCCTTAGGGTTCAACCATGTGTTCCATGCCTTTTCTTGCCTTGTTGGCACTTCCATAATCCACACATTCTACCTACCTTATGATGTGGCACACCTTGGTTCATTGGTTTTTCTTTCTACCTCAAAAACGCAGGGAACCCTTATCTATCCAGGAAATGTTATATGCATATTTATTTTAGCACATTTTTGCTCCGCTAATTGTCTCATACCTTAGGGTATAGCTAAATGACATTTTACCAACAAATTAACATCGTATAAGTGTTTTTGTGCCCTTATTCACTGTCAGTTTAATTTCTGTGGTCCTTGATCTCTTGATCAAAATACTCATGCAAACAGGAGTGCAAAATGTCTTAAAATATGTCAAGAGGGTACATAAAAATCCCCTAAACCACATGACCAAAGTGCCCTTGCAAAATATCCTCTTAACTTGGCTTATTTTGCAAGTTTTGGTGACTTTTCTCTCTCCTCCTTGCTTTGCACGAATTTGAAGCTTATTTAAGAAGCTTTTGGGTCATCATTTCACATTAATTGCATGCACATATGTCCCTTATAGCAATTTACCAAAATGCCCTCAAAATATCTCCTTTTACATAGCTTCTTTCACAAGCTTTTTGACTTTTGCACTTGTAATTATGAAGGGACACGTGTCATGTTTTTACTGGTCCAACACAAAAGTAGCTTTCCCTTTTGCCATGATGACGGGGACACGTGTCATGATTTTATTAGACCAACACAAAAGTATGTCATCATTAGTCATCATGGCCTGACTTTATTAAAGTTACTTTATCGGTGTCTACTCTGGATCCTGCTCGAGTTTTACTCGAGATTGGGACACAAAATGCCAAGTTACTTGGTCCCTGAGAGGCTTCCTAACCCTCGACATACTTAGGACTCTTCTCGAACTGGGCTTAGTCGTCTGACTATGTTAAACTTATTCTCAATTCTTAGGGTCTAGAATTCAGGATATGACATTTCTCCCCCTGTTTAATAAATTTCATCCTTGAAATTTGAACATCTGTACCTTGGGGAATCATTCTAACTACTCTGCCGATCTCTTTCATGCTTAGCTTGAACGCAACATAATCATACATCATCCTCTTTGATTATTTACCCAAGTGTAGCTAGCATCCACACATACAAGACCTACTGGTCTATTTTTTGAGCGCTTTGCTACATAGGCCTCAAGCCTCTGCTTGATGGACTAGGCCTAATGTAGACGATTAATTGTTGGCATAAATACCTTCCCCAAGTGACATTTATAGGTAAAAAGAAGTTGGACATGAGTTTGGACATTCACCTATACGAATTCAGCTGTTTATTGTGCTTCTGCAGCTGGTGTAATCGATTACACCATACTGGTGCAGAAGCAAAATGAACTCTTGATTTCAAATTGGTTCATGTACAAACTGATGTCCAACTTCTTTTTACCTATAAATGTGACTTGGGGAAGGTATTTTTTGCAACAATTAACCGCCTACCCTAGGCCTAGTCCATTAATGTCCCCATATTTGCATTTTGTACCTACGACATGTCATTTGCAAAATTCATCACTGTAAATCATATGAAATAAAAGCATAAACATTCATACAACTATAATGTGCCATAGTTAGTGCAAATACACCACATCCAACAAAACAAAAAATACATGAAGCAAATGTCAAGTGGACAAGTCTAACAATGCATAAAAACACAACTATCTAATCCTCTCCCTCCTCCTTCCTATCCGCATCCTCCTCCTCCTCGGAGACATCAAGCACCTGGTCCTCCTCCCCGATAGCCTCCTAGTTCTGTCCGCCCTGTAAATGTCGCAGTCCTTCCTCCAAGCCACACATCCGGCTCTGCATCCATCGCCATCGCTCGTTCTCCTTCTCAACGTGGCTCTTCCACCGCTGAACGTGGCTCTTCCACTGCTTTCTCTGTCGAAGGTTCATCTGCCTCATCTGCATCATCACATCACAGAGGGAGAATCCACCATCCCGCTCAACCATGTCCTCATCCTCAACATCGTCATCGTCCTGCATAGGGATCTTAGGATCAACAATGGGTGCATCCTCCTCGTCAGCAATAGTGCATACCCAGACATCGTGATCATTCTTTGAGATCTTGCACTGCTCCAGTAGGTGCCTCCCGAAGATAGCGTTCCAATGCGTCTGGTCCACCATATCCTCATTGTCCATCGGAACACGAAAATGGGTCAAAATAAGGTGGACTAGATAGGCGAATGGGAGTGCGGCGTTCTCCTTATGCTTCACCTTGGACATAATCCAACAAATATAATGTCTCCAATTCACCGCTGGGCGTGACGGATGGCCCATATGATCAGTATGTCAACCTCCAAGACCCTGGAATGATTGTAGCCCCGAGGGAACAAAATATGTGTCAGCACATAGAAGAGGATTCGTGCATCCACAGTCAGCTACCCCACAGTGAAAAGGGCTCTCTGACCTAATGGCCTCCTGATGTTATGGACAGCGGCTACTCGGTCTGTAATACCCCAGATTATTATTATTTATATTTATAATAATAATAATAATATAGTATTAGTTTAATTTTAGTAGTTTAGATGAATCTGATTTTATTAATTTAGATTGTTTGATTTGATTGAATTTAATAATTTTGGTAATATTTTATAATTCATTAATTGATAATAGCTAAAGAGCCAACCCATAGCTAAACCCTAACTTTCACTGCAAGTTTAGCTCTAACTTTCACTACAAGTTTAGCTCTAACTTAGACTACAAGTTTAGCTCTAATTATAAATATTAGCTCTAGCTGCCTAACCTTAGTCTTCGCTCATATTTCTCTTCTCCTTACTCCTTTCTCTGCAAACTCTACGGAAAATTGCTCTTTTAGGAATTTAGCAAACACGGAGACCAGGTAATCCTAATCCCTAGAACAATAGGAATTTAAGGTGTGTTTTGGTTTTACAAATTGCTTCATGCGTGACTTAGTTATGATGATTGCTTTATGGGGGTTATATATATAATAACATATATCTATATTATTGTTATTTTTTCTTTCGTTTTGCTTTTCTCTGAACAACCTATGGGCAGATTTATATATATATATAATAACACACACATATATATTACTTTTGCATTTTGCTTCTTCTCTGGACAATCTATGCGTAGGTTAATTATATATATATATATATATATAATATCACATACATATTACTTCTCATTTTGCAAGCTGTACAACGCAGAATATATATCCATTTATTCTATGCCTTGCGCCTTTTTGCTTTTTGTCTTTTTGTGTGTTTATTTTATGTTTGATTTATATATAAATATAGTTAGGGTTTAAATGATAGAACTGAGAATTTCCTATGAACATTTTGTAGAAATCATGAGTATTTTTCTTATAGTTTAAATTGGGAAACCCCGCGATAAAAATAGGGACAACATTTTAATGATTACATTTGAGAAAACTCACGACTCTCATAAAAAGTTATGGCTCTTGGGTTTGTGAAATTAAGATCTACCCTTTCTTGTAGGAGTTAAGGATTTCATTATTATTATTATAAATATCTGATTACACATAATAAAATAATTTTGGAATTTTATGAGTCTAAATTATTTAAAATAAATTATTAGTGGGATGATAACTTTGGGATGGTACCTTCTAAAGTAATGAACACACACTTTAAAGCTTATGCTTTCAAAAAATTATTTGATGTAAACCGATATATCCGTTCTTCCCAAAGTGGTGCCTGGTAGGATATCCGGGGCACTAGTAGCAACTTTGGGAAGAGGTGTGCACACTAGGAAGAAAATGATCTATGAGCAATTTGATGATGATTTGTGACTGGCAGGTTTCCGGGTCACAAGGTAGACTGACAGGATATCCGGGTCTACTATGGTTCTCTTCCCACTAGAAAATTTTAAAAACAATGACACCTTTTAATTTATACATATATACATATGATGTCTTTATTTTATTTTATTTTGTAATTAATTAATTTTATTCTATTTTGGAATTAATTTAATTTATTTTACAATTAATTTAATTTATTTTGCAATTAATTTATCTTATTTAATAATTATTTTATCTTGGAATTAATTTATTTTATCTTACAATTATTTTATTTTGTTTCGTAATTAATTTATTTTGTTTCAATTCATATCAAATTATTTGTCTATTTATTTATTTCTATTTTATTTTATTTTATCTTTATTTAATTAGGATTACCAGCTTTTGCTGATGTTTGTGTTCTTGGGCTGCAATGATTTTTCGGGGGAGTAGAATTTCAGTGAAACAGGTGCCAAGAGTTTGGGGCTAGCAGTGAGATGTGAGGAAGGACGTCCAATTAATTTTAATTATCCCCTTTTTATTTCTATATTTCGCACAAGACATTTTGTTTTGATCTAGATTTATTGTAATGTAATAAGTAGCCTTGCACTTGTCCTATACAAGTGCGGCGGTAACACTTCCCAAATTTAGCTATTTTAAATTTTGATATTATTTATAAAAAACTATCGCTATTTTATGTCTTATAACTTCTAGAAATTTAGGGGTGTTACATGGTCAAATCCAGGCAAGTTGACATTGGTATCCCCATCATACTGAATGGTGCCCGCTCCATCAAAATCATATCCCAGTATGTGGGCCCATATGGGAGCTGTCATAACTATGTCAATGCCACATAATCGCGACTTCAGGTTTCCATAAATGTAGCTAAGGTTATGGTAGAAAGCTCTAAACATATCCTCTGAGTAGGGATTGATGAACTCGGCCAAGACACGCAGATGCGAAGCCTCCAGCAGGGGACTATATCAAATCCCTCCTCTGCGAAAAACGTCATGTCCAGTGACTTGGGCTTGATCACGTTTCTGTAGCAAAGTTCTATACGAATAATCAGTGGGATGCTGCATGATGTTCCAACAAATATCCATATTGGAGTTCTTCCGGCTGTGCTTGAAAGCCGGATGTATCACCCTCCCTCCGCTACTTCTAACGTCTCTCAATCTCAGCCTGACTGTAAACTTGTTTGCGTGGAGGCATGATGACAACAAATACCTACAAAGAGACAATATAAATCATCAACAAACATGAAACAAACACAATTAATGGCATAATCACAATGCAAATTTCAATATCCGTCCACGGTCACAATGTCATTATCTGTAAGATGCACAATCAACAATCAAAACAAACGTAATCAATAACCGTCAATATCCATACACACAATAACATGTAATTCATGCTTCAACCCCACTGTTTGCTTCAGTTTCACATGAAAATAGCTACTGCCCACTTCCAAAACGCACAAAAACATATATTTAATCTCTCATTTGTTCAAAAAAAAAAACAACAAACAATTCAAATCAATGATCAAAACACTACATACCCAAAGAAAACAAACCCTAATCGATTACATGCACCATATGTTCAAAAAAGCGGAAAAAATAGGGACAAATTCGTAATGGGTTCTAAAAACCTACTGAAATCAACGCAAATGAGAGCAAATCTTCGCTTTTTCCTACACCCACGCCTTGGATCCGATGGTTTTTGGGCGAGAATGAAGATGGAGGATAATGGGGAGCCCTAATCGGTTAGATGGAAGTGAAATGAGGGGTTTTGGCTTTTAAAAAACTGAAAACGCGATATGTAATCGATTACGGCTCGTGTCGTAATCGATTACATCGTGTTTTGTAACTTCCATTTTGCCTTCTAAGGTTATGTAATCGATTACGCACAGTAGCTTAATCGATTATATGACATTTTACACTATGTAATCGATTACGCTACAATGGCGTAATCGATTACAGAGTGTAAAAATTGAAAAAAAAATATATCTGACCCTTTGTAATCGATTATATAAGGCATGTAATTGATTATAGGGGGCAGATGGGTTAATAGTTTTGCCACAGTGGTATTTTGGTAATTAATTAATTATTTAAGGTTTTTTCCGTACTTTTATCCTGAAATGCCAATTAAAGATATATATCGCAACTTATATATTTTGAAACACGAGCCAGTTTTGTGATGAGATACTGTGAGTCAGACATAGTGAAAATAATGGGGACTATAGAACACATGGATTTAGTTGGATGAGTTCATTGTGAAGTAGAAGGATGAGCTTGGGATGAATTTGATTTATTTTTGTTTGCTGCTGGAAATTTATAGTGAGGAATTGGGAATGTAATTAATTTTTATATGTTAAAATTATTTCAGTCTATACAATTTATTAATATAAATGTTAAATCTAATTTTTATCATGTTACATGATTTACTATTGATAGAAATATTTTTTTTTCTAACAATTTTATGTAATTTTTTGGTATTTATTATCAAATTTAATAATTATAATATTTAAAATACTTTTTTTTATCCTTTATATACAATTTTACCAAAAGCTATTGTCCTTTTTGGTAAATTTTACCCTTAAAAAGATATTCTGATAATAATATATAAATACTATCATTTTTTTTTCAAAATTTATTTTGTAAAAACTATTCTTTAAATCTATTTTCCAAAAACTATTTCTACCTTATAAATCCTTAAATTTATTATTTAAAATCAACATCCAAACGAGCTCTAAATCACACATGAATAGCTTGCAAAGTTAGTGACAACTGTGACTTTTACTCTCTCTCTCTCTCTGTCTCTCTTTAAGTTCAAAGTTAATTTTGCATCCAAAAAAAATTATTTATTTATTTTTTTCTCGAAAAAAAAAATAATTATTTATTACCTGAACTTAACTTACCTTAAGAATAATCACGTGTATCGTAAACTCTAAAAAATTAAAACGAAAGTCCTCGTTCGGTCTTTGGTCTTTGGTTTCTTTCGTACAGACTACAGTGGCACAATCTTCCGCATTTCGATTTCATTCTTCCCCTCTTCGATCTTGTCTCCGCTTTTTGATGACTTCCCTATCGGAGCTCGCATAGTTAAGCCCTCTCAAGGTACGTGACGCTGCGGCTCTTTAAGCTTTTGATTCTGTAATTATGAAATTTTAGGGTTCACTAAGGTTTCAGTTTTTCGTATCAGTTGTTGTTTCCATATAAGATCACTGAGAAGTTCGTGATTATGGGGAGTTGACTTAGAAGAAGGAATTCGAGTATCGGAGCTTATGACCTTCAATCCGTGGTTTTGCTCAATTTTTATGCTTTTGTTGGTTTTTTTCCTTCTTCATGTAAATTGATTATCTTTGAAAGAATCATGCTTTAGTTTGCATAAGCTGGTGCTGTTTCCAACTTGCGATGATGGTTGCTCGCTTATATTCTTTTGTTACGGATCGTGAATTTTGGTTTCCGTGACGTTTTCCTACCTTCCTTTATTTGCCATCATGCAAATCATTTCCAGTTTAATAAAATCTCCATAGTTGTGTTAAAGCAGTTTAATTGATGAAGTCGTCTATCGTCATTTTTGATGATGTCTAAAATTTGATTTCGGAACGTTAATGAATTCTTATTTACCCCCCCCCCCCCACCGGTTTTTGTTTTTTTTTCTCTTTTTAAACTTATCCAGGAAACTACTTTGATGGTTTTAAAGGTTAAAGCTGTTGATTTTGCATGTGTTGAATGTGAGGCGAAGAGAACATGATGTTACATTTATTGTGGTAATTGAAGCATAGAATTTGAAGTTCTCAGAACTTACCTTTGGATATATTGGTTTTTGTGCTTCGTTCAGGTGGTTTGTTTTGCAATTTTTGATGCTGAAGAAATAACTATACTTGAAGGCTTGAAGGATTTGCTTTTTCAGCAGTAAAAATGTTGGAAGGTGGTGCGAAATTCCCTGGTATAATAGACCTAAACAAAAATAACAATAACTATTATGATTTTTCTCAAGGCTTTTACCATAAGCTCGAAGAAGGTACCAATATGTCAGTTGACAGCGTTGGAAGCATGCAAACAAGCAATGGTGGGGGATCTGTTGCAATGTCTATTGATAATAGCAGTGTTGGGTCCAATGATTCACATACTCGCATTTTAAACCACCAAGGCTTGCGGAGGCGGGCCAATGATAACTACTCTGTTGCACACAGTGTGAACCGTAGAGGAAGAGTCACACATGCCCTGAGTGATGATGCTTTGGCTCAGGCTCTAATGGATAGTAGCTCCCCGACTGAGGGCCTTGACAATTTTGATGAGTGGACAATTGATTTGAGAAAGCTCAGTATGGGTGAGCCTTTTGCACAAGGGGCTTTTGGGAAACTCTATCGAGGGACTTACAATAATGAAGATGTTGCGATCAAAATTTTGGAGAGGCCTGAAAATGATCTGGCAAAGGCTCAATTGATGGAACAACAGTTTCAGCAGGAGGTCATGATGCTGGCTACATTAAAGCATCCTAATATAGTCCGTTTTATTGGTGCATGCCGTAAGCCAAAGGTTTGGTGTATTGTGACAGAGTATGCTAAAGGTGGTTCAGTTAGACAGTTTTTAATGAAACGACAAAATCGATCAGTTCCCCTAAAATTGGCAGTCAAACAGGCCTTGGATGTTGCAAGGGGGATGGCATATGTCCATGGCCTTCAATTGATCCACAGGGATCTGAAGTCTGACAATCTTTTAATTTTTGGTGACAAATCAATTAAAATTGCAGACTTCGGAGTTGCTCGGATTGAGGTGCAGACGGAAGGAATGACACCTGAGACTGGAACATATCGTTGGATGGCTCCGTAAGATTATTTATTGATCCTCTTGTCCTATTGTGCATGCCCTTTTATATTTTTATAATTATGTGTTTGGTGATATTTTGTTTTTGTGTGAAAATTTTATTTTGTTTGGACGAAACTGGATACTCTAGATGTTGCAAACAAGCTTTTGCTCAAGCCTCTTGGGCCTGTTGGTCATCGCAAGCTGACGCAAATGTAGTTCAAATTCATTGGTTTCCGCTTAGTGATTTCAAGTTTTTCCTTGTTGCACTTGTTGTTTGTTCTTTAATGTCTACAATAAGTTCATTTCAAAATAATGAGGTAGTTGCCTTGAAGTTGATGCATTTATTGGTTATGTTATCTAATTTTGACCCTTCTCACAAAACCCCTTTGAGTTTGAAGTGGGACAAAGAACAACCTATTGTTGTTTTATAGTTGCTATGGTATTTCATACTCTAGGCATTACAATACTTTGAACGGTGTCATTGATGGGCTTGGCCCATGGCTGCTGTCCGTTACGCATAAATAGGGATCATATGATTATTTCTCTTTAATTCTTTCCTGATTCTGTTATTAATTGATATTATTCTTTTGGATATTAGGGCATATAATGAGATTAGCATATGTATTTATTCATGAAGCTAATAAAACTGAAGCAGAGCAATATTTGCTCTGCCGATTACACAATACAATTAAATGTTCTTCTAATTGCAATATAAAGCTTTGTTTATTTATTTATCATGTCATACTTTAGGGTCTATCATTGTTAAATGGGTGTTGATTTATAAAACTTTCTTTGAAAGAATATGGTTAAAGAAGGGATGATCTATTTCGTATCAAATTCTTAGGCTGTTGTGTTGAGGTCGATGAAATGTTCGGTTGTCTTATAGATTGATCCTTCTCTCCAAAGTCCATTGAGTTTAAAGTGGGACAAATCACTGCCTATTCTTGTTTTATGGTTGCTATGGCATTGCATGTTCTAGAAAGGCCAAACTAGATAGGATTGATGTGCAGGATATTCTTGATACAGAATCAACGCTGGTATTGGATACAACGCGGCAGTCAACGTGCTTTTGGTACATGATCTCTCAGTTTGTCTCATTCCAGTGTCAGTATTGGTGTTTTGTTGGTTGCAACTGATTTGTTGGACTGCTAGACGACTATTTGGTTGAAGGGTGATATTTACAGCTTCTATGCGAGGGACAGGATTGCATGATTGCTCTTATGACCTTTTAACAATGTTCAGCAAGTGATTTCCATCGCAAATATTTTGAATTCATTCTTCTTTCCAAATCAAATTTCTTTTGTCAGAAACTAAAAACTTTAACTAGGTTGAGTCCAAGAGATTTTGTTCCATGTACAACAATTAATTTAGCTTCTAGGGGTTGATGAGATAGATAATGAAATATCAAGGAGAAATTACTAATTCAGGAAAAGTGTTATAATTTGTATTTCATGCAAGGATAAAAAATTATGATATTTGATTTTAATTTCATATATGGAAAATATTAAGTTTTTTCGCCCATTTTTACAAGTCAATAGCAAATAAAATGTTGGACTACCCAATTTTTGTATTGAATTTCAGCTTTTTTGATGTCATATATTTGGTTTCTTGTCGCCTTTGTATTGACTAACCCAATATAATAATACTAGATTTGTGAAAAAATAGGAACCATTAACCTATTAACTTAAAAAAAAGGAGAATTACAGTTACTCTATCATAGGAACTATTATCAAAACGTTATTGATGGAAATGTTGCAAGATATAATTATTTGTTTTGATACATTTCAAAGCTTTTGGCAATTAAAAATGGACAATGTAAAATTTTTTGCTCTCTATTTACTATTTTGCTAAAGCGGATCAAGTGTATTTCCAAGCATCTGTATCCTTCCATCTTGTATGGGAAATGGGTATGCATATGGCTTCTCTGTGTTCTACTAATCGTTGATTTAGGAGATTCTTTATCATTGGGCGTGTAGAGATTGGGCAGCTTTGTTGTATTATATCCTTTAGAGCTTATCCCTCCCACCCCTCCTCCCCAGGTCCTCTTTTTATGTTGAGGATTAGTCAAGAGCACCTGCCTCAACACCTGAGGTGCTGAGGTAAGGTGCTATTCAAGGCTAGTGCCTCTCGTACTCTCAGAAGTGATTCCTTCAATCAGCTGCTACCAGGCAAGTAAGTGCCTGGAGCATTTTTCTGCTTTTTAGGTACTTCTGTATGTTGGAAGTGAAAATGCAAGTTTGTTCATAAACTTAAAAGTAATAATATAAACTAAGAAGCTACAAACCCAATCATAGAAGTCCTATCTATACAGACTTAAGAATAAGGTAAAGTAGTTGTTCTTATTTCAAATATTATCTAGGCTATTAAAATTTTCATGCTTACCATGAACTTTTCTATGACCCAACTGCTTTGGCTCTTTCCTTGAAGAAATTATTTTTTTCAGCCTCAGCATGTTTTTAATAATAGCATCACATTAGAGCTATGTAGTTTTACTGCACGATAATGGTTACTGGGTGTATCAATTTCATATTTTGTCATCCACAATTGCTATCATGCAAAGATAGTCAGTGTTTTCAATGGAGTATGGTTGCAAGCCCAAACCATATCTTAGGTTATGTTGATCACAGCCATTGCAGCTGCCACAGCACCACCATACATTGGAGGATTTGCAATGGGAAGACCAAAACTACCCTGCCATCCCACCTTGGCAGCCCTATTGACAGTGTCGATGATAGCAGTAGGTGTTGTTTTGTGTATGCTATGTAGTTCCATTAGTTTATGTAGCAGGTATCATTAAATCTGTATGGCTGATAGTTTTAAATTGGACTATCATCTGTTAGTATGATATTAGTATTCCATATTTAGGCTGTTGTGGTTTGGCATTTCATGGCAACTAGTGACGAGTTTAACAGAAAACATGAGATTGGTTGGTCGATAGAATTAGAAACATATCCCTGGAGATTATGTAGAGGGAACTGGAATCTTTTACCTTTTATAGACAGTCTTCTGTAATCATCTTAGCTTTATAGGAAGAGCTTGGACAATTTCTTATTGATTAAATTCAGAGAATTTTTTTGTAGTAGTGGATGATTAAATTCAGAGAATTTTTTTGTAGTAGTGGAAAGGGCAAAGAGTATTGACAATGTGCTTTTTATGCTAATCTATCTTGGCTCTCTGGTTGGAGTGTTTGGTTTATTCTTGGAAAGTTCTTACCCTTAGACTTGCTTTGGTATGGGATGATTATTATTTTGGTGATCTTCAAGATAGTTCCTTTTTGTATTTTCCATTAAACAAACAACATGTGTGGTTTTTACTCTGTTTTTGTGCTGTGTTGTTTTCTTACTCGAGGTTGCTTTATCCTTTTTTACTTTTTGTTAATGCTTGATAAAAAGTACTTTACCAATGAGAAAAAAATTTGCAGGCAGGATGGAAAATGATATAATTCAAAAGGACAAAATATGATAAAAACTCTCAAGTCCAACATCCAATAAAGCAGCCAAGTCTCCTTGCATTGTGTAAAAGAGGAAACTTCTTATAAAGCCATGACAAAACACCCAAGCCATGGAAATTATAATGTCTCGTAACTATCAGAAGGCAGATGTATTCCATTTCTAATGTAGTTGTTCTTCATCCGAATGCAGTTTAACAATGAAAAACCTGCAAGTTGCCAGGAATTTTCAGCCTCTATCTCTGATCTAAATGAACCACTTCAGTTTCTGATGGCACATTCAGTGTCTGCCAATGACTCCAAACAACTTGTACTATGTAGATTCAGTAAATAGATAGTGTGAAGAGAATTTTATTTAGACGCATGAAGCAGATTTGAGGAGAGAGCCGTTTTAGGTCTTATCTGTATCCACCATGTCATTTGTGCTACATACTATGGGTAATAGATTGCAAAACAACTTGACTTGTATTACTTATTCTTGGTAAATGTTCCTTTTATCTATAAGCAAAACCTGGTCAGCATTCTGACTTTTCTTTGAATCAGTTAATAATTTTATTTGAATGGCAATTTAGGACTATTATTTGGAAACTATTTTTAAGATGTCATGTGGTTGCCAGAACGAAAGGGAAAAGGAAACCGAATGCATTGAATTGACAGTATTCAGATTATATGATTCCCATCTTGTTTATTGTTTGAAGTGTCATTTCCATTCAGATTTTCATTTCTGTACCTGATAATTTTATGTAGTATCAGATGTCCTAACTTCATGACATGAGCATTGGTGAACATGTTTCTTGCTTGTAACCATTAGGAACAAGTTGATTTATTATACGCCTGAGTGATTTATGCGACCAAGTGCCTGTATATTTGGAATGAGTTTCACCCCTGACAACCAGTTGATGGGCATCAACTGTGTGATACTGCTAAAATGCGGCTTTATCATATGCATTTCAATTTAAAAAATACACAATTTGATGTGATACTTGAACTTACTTCCTCCTTATCTGTTGCAGAGAGATGATCCAACATAGGCCTTACACACAAAAGGTGGATGTATATAGCTTTGGGATTGTTCTTTGGGAGCTCATCACTGGGATGCTTCCATTTCAGAACATGACAGCTGTACAAGCGGCATTTGCAGTCGTCAACCGAAATGTCCGTCCAACCATACCCAACGACTGCTTACCCATTCTCCGAGACATCATGACAAGATGCTGGGATCCCAACCCTGATGTTAGGCCACCTTTTGCTCAAATCATTGCGATGCTGGAGAATGCAGAGACTGAGATCATGACGACTGTTCGTAAGGCTCGATTTCGGTGTTGCATGACGCAACCCATGACATCTGATTGAAGAAGCTGGAAAAGAAAAACGAATGACACAAAAAAGGTTCCCAAAGAACAGAGTAAAAATTTCAGGGTGAGTTTCGGGAAGCACTGGGCGACTACATTGTTGCTTTGTGTATCTGTGTGTTTATTTTATTCCTTCAGAAGACCTAAAAAAAAAAAAAAATCTTATTTGAAGACCTTTTGGTTTCATTTCGGTTTCTTTAATACTGAATGTCTGTTTCTGAATTAGTAAGAGGAGATTTGATATGTATTTATACATGCATGCGCTAAAATTATGTATAGGTTCGGTATGCAAGATGGTATATGAGGTCTTGAATGAAAAGTGAAAACTGTTGATGTGTATGTATATGATTGAGTTACATTTATGAATATAGCGAAGGTGCGAAAATGCGAGGTGAGGAGACGCATAAGCTCGTGTTTGGCATACAACATCAACATGTAAATTTAGTATGTGAAATTTGAAGCACCTCGTAGGTGTGTACTTTGTGGCCTCGTAGCATCAGCTTCTGTTACGTTTACGACTATAATACATCATAATTTAGTTGTACAAATTTTGAAGGGAAAATTAGAATGAATGGCCTATAGGAAAAAACATTTAATGAGAATGACTATAAAAATTGTAATTACTTAGAAGGACTAAATAACATAATATAAATTAAAAATTACTAAATTGTCCATAATCAAACCTTCTATATTATCTCTTCATTCATAATTAAAAAAATAACTAAAATTAAAAGTAAAACTGCGTTTTATTCACATATAATATTATTGTACATTCTTTTTTCCAGTTTTCAGACTCCTATAAAATTAATATATTTATTAATTAACTATGATTCAAACTCATTTTTTTAGTTTTTTTTCAACAAATTAAATATTCATATAACCAATAGATCGTTTAATTAACAAATATATGATCAAGTTTTTAGATTTATATTTTAAAGTATTAATGTTGATATCAATTAAGCTCAATTTTATAAAAAATAAAAAATAAACTCATTTCATTTTTTTTAAGGATATTTTCTATATATTATCATTAAATTAATTTTTTAACCCACATAAAATTTTTCTAAAATAAAAATAATTAAATCATATATTTTTTTCGCTTTAACATATAAAAATAATTATAAAACACCTTGAGTTTTATTAAAATGATATAATAATATTTTTAATTATTATTTTTTATTTTAGCAAATTTTGATTTTGAAAAAAAAAAGAATGTGGTTCATTTTTCATAGATATATCTATATAATTTTTAAAAAATTAAAATTGAGAAAGGTTTTATTTAATTTATTGAAATTTAAAATTGTGTTAGTTTTCAAATTAGAGTGTGAGAGAGAATGTAGGAGGGAATGAAAAAGGTTTCTTTAAGGGTAGTTTAGTATTATTAATTTTATATTATTGTCTTTGGTCCTTCTAAATAATTACAATTTTTATAGTCCTCCTCATTAAATATTTTTCCTTTAGTTCCTTCATTATAATTTTCCCAATTTTGAAACTTGGTTATTTGCTTATTTATTTCCTTAAACTAACCGTAGAAGCTGATTAGTTAATCTCAGCTGGATGGAATTCAATTCCTTTGATTGACAGAACAAGATATTTAATTAGGTTGTCTATGAATGATAGGCATACTTGTTAATGAAGTGATTACTACGAAAAAAAGTAGTAAAGAATGAACAATCATCTTGTTTAAAACTTAAATTATATTCCCTTCCGTTTTTTCTACAAGAACATCCCAAATGGTACTCGAACAATAAATCTTGTAGTATTTTTCTTTTGGGGAAATCTATAGGGGGCTCAAATAACCAACAAAATCCCAAAAAATGTCCAAACCAAAGTCTCTGATTAGAAAAGGCCTTAGGGCCCTAATGGGTATTAAGTTAAAAAAATGAAAGGACATTAATACCGCTGGATTAAAAAAAGTAAAAGGAAAGTCTTATTAAAACCAAAGTCCCTGTCTGTTTTTGGTGCCTGAAACGTATAGATGAGGAAGAGAGGAAGAATCATAAGCGAACATAGAACGCGAGGAGAGAACGCAAGGTACACACGGTTTTCCTAAACCTTGATATTTGCTCAAGTCAGCAAGGGAGAGAATGTTTATATTCCCAATAATCCATTGCGTTGATGTATTTGCTGTTCCTATAGGTTTTTTTTCAGTTAGAATGTTGGGGGGTTGACAAGCTGGAGCTTGGCCAAATTTACGTTATTATTGGCTAGGAAATAGGTAAGAAACACTAAGATTTTGATCAAGATATCATTATTACATTCTAGTTAATCTTTAATCACTAGAGGGTATGGTGGAAAAAAATGATGTTATGTTTTTTGGCATGAAAACATAGGGAAATTGTGTTTTTAAGTGGGAATAGGTGAATGGGATGAAGCTAAATTTGGTTCAAAAACGTTGAAAAGGAATAGTTGTTAACACATACTATTTTAGTTGTTATAACATACCGTTTTAGTTGTTAATATGACTGATATAGTTGTTAATACGACATGAATGCTAAAACGTTGTAGGCTGCTTTGTTTTTGGGCATGGAAACAAAGGGAGGTTTATTTGTTAGAGGGAATGACTGACTGAAATGAGATTCTTTTTAATAGGGTTAAGATACAAAAATAAACATGAGCTTTTTATCCAGGAGCGCCCAGCACCATGTGTTTTTTTTTGGAGCAAAAATGCACACGTGGTTACCATTTTGGAGCAAAAGTCACATCCCACCGTTATGTTATTGTTCACCGTGATGAGAGAGAAAGAGATTAAGTGAACAGTAACATAACGGCAGTGAACAGTAACATAACGGTGGGATGTGACTTTTGCTTCAAAATGATAACCAAGTGTGTATTTTTGCTAAAAAAAAGCACGTGGTGCTGGACGCTCATGGGGAAAAAGCTTATGTGTATTTTTGCACTTTAACCTTTGTTAATACCTACAGTTTACATTGATTAATATGACTGTTAAAGTTGTTAATACTAACTTTATGTTGCAACTACTTCAAGGACGAAGCTATTATGTTTCTTCCATGTAGGGGGTAACTTTGTACACGGGGGAGGACAAGAAAGTGATTATATTGGTGGAATGGTAAGAACAAGATGCATCAAGGAAGGAACAACATATGAAAAGTTGCAAAGAATCATAGCATCTTTAATTGGGAAAGAAAATATTGAAATTTGGGTGAAGTTCAAATTTAGCATGGATACATCTACATTTGTTGATTTTGTAGATGATGAAGGGGTAGAACATTTAATAAGGTATAATGAAGAATATTGTCATGTGTACATTGAAGAAAATGAGAATAATGACAATAGACCACAACGAATGAATGTTCAAATGGAAGAACAAGAAGTGTAAGTCTTGTTGTGTTAAGAAATGTAATTTGTTTGTATTTAAAGTGTCAATACTTGGTTCTCATTACTTGCACTAATACTTGTTGTTTGTTGCAAGAGTGATACAGATTTTGGAGGTGCAGCTGGGTTGTCTATGTCTCCCCCTCATATGTTCAACCAAACTGAAGAGTTGTTATCATTGCCAAGTTGTTCACAAAGTGTGCCATTAACCAGGCTTGAAATGATTCATTCTTAATGGAAGGATTTGATCATGGGAGAAGGAAAACTTTTTGAGAATGTTGTGACCCTCCGTGAAACATCATATAAATTTAGCATTGCACACAAGTTTTCCTACAAATTTGTGAATAACAAGCCAAAGAAGATAATAGTAAAGTGCAAGGTTTATGGTTGTCCCTAGTACATGGGTGCATATTCAACGGGAGAACGTCAAGATACCAAGTTCTAATCATCTGAACATATAGAAGTCAACAAATACACCTTGCACAAGATAGTCTTATTGTATCTCATTCACCCAAGTGTAGCTTGACAACATCGATTGTAATTGATGGTCTGAGATGTAATATTGACACGACGGCTAATGAAATTTGCACTGACTTGTATAGTGAGTATGGTGTACAGCTGAACTATTGTCAAGCTTATAGGGCAAAATAAAGAATGGTGAGGCAATTACATAGATGAGTAGAGGACTCTTACAAGGTTATTCCTTGGATGTGTGGTAGACTCATAAAGAGTGATCCCAACACAGTTGCCAAATGGGAAGGGTTACCCGATAACATATTTGAGAGGTTATTTATTGCATATGGTTGCTCTATTAAAGGTTTGGTACATGGTTGTTGGCCAATACTATACATAGATGGATGTCATCTTAGTGACCCTTATAAGGGAACAATGTTGTCAGCTTATGCGTATGATGCAGACAAAGAAATGTTTCCCTTAGCATATGGCATTGTTAGCGATGAGAACTATGATGATTGGGCTTGGTTTCTAAATAATGTAAAACAGATTATAAGATCAATGGTGATAACAATTGTGTCTAATCATAATAATTCTATTATTGGTGCTGTAAAAGCTATATTTGGCGCTGAGAGACATGCATTTTGTTACATGCATGTGAAGGAAAATTATAGTGCAGAGTTCCTCAAAATCAATAGAGAGGTGACATGTCCCTTTGGGAATAGCAAGAATACTACATTGCACCTCCTTGATGGAATTGCGTACGCAAGGGTGGTTGAAGACTTCACAGTTGCGATGGGAAATTTGAAATTGTTCAATCCACAATTAGCACAATGGGTTGAGACTCATAGGGACGTTGATTGATGGTCTCTAAGCAAGTTTCCTTTCAAAAGGTAGGATAACATAACCACTAACATTGCTGAATCGTTGAATGCATGGATGGTGAAAGAGCGGAAGCACACCGTGTCAATGTTAATACATGAGCATAGGGAGAAGTTGGCTGCGAAGTTACTTGCAAGCAAGATGGCTTTGGTGAATTAGAAAAATGGTGTAGGACCTAACATAAAAAAAATGAGGCAACATGTGAACTTTGCAGAAAATATGCATGCTAGATATTATGGGGAGAACCGGTTTTTGGTTGAAACTAGACACGGTGATGCCTTAATTTATGTTGTTGTTGATCTGGCTGCAAAAGAATGCACTTGTTTAGTATGGCAAATGAGTGGAGTACCTTGCCTACATGCATGTGCAGCATTTAATGTACTTAATGGTAATGGGTACACATTTGTAGATGATTTCTTTACACTTTTAGCCCAAGAGAAAATTTATGCACATAGCATGCGGCCAATTGCAACACATGATTGTCCACATGTTGATGTGCCAATGGTGACACAAATGCTAACACAGACTTTCTTTGAGCCTCCAATTACTACAAGGTCGATAGGTAGACCCAACAGAAAAAGAAGGGAATCTCAGTTCCAAAACAAGAAGGTTTATCATTGTAGTAGATGCCATGAGCCAGGACACTCCTTTAAGACTTGGAAGAATCCAAATACAAGCTGATCATTTATGGTGCCTTGGGTGTATATTTTATGGGCATTGCATCTCATAGTCTTTTTGTTGTATATGGCTTTAGATGAAAATTCACGCCATATTATTTTTGGAGATGGTGTCTGATGTTGTTGTAACACCCCTACTGATGTAATTAATGCACTTGTAATTAGTACTGAATTAACGAAAGGTTTTATCTTCAATTATTATTGTTATTTAATTATCGTAAATAAATTTAATTGGAGAAATAATTTAAAATAAGAGGAGCAAGGGAGAAATGGTCAATTTCAAATTTCCGCAATAAGGAATTTTGCCTATCATGAGAAAATTAGGTGATTTAAGTTAAGGCGGGTCCCATAGGCGATTGATCGGTAGGATTAGGACCGGTTAGGGTTCCTTTTGGACTGAATGGGACAAGTGTGGGGCCACTTTGGGAAGATGGAAGGGCACCACATGCGAGTGTCCATTCAGGGGAGAATATCTGGGAAAATTGACGGAAAGTGCATAAAGTAGCATTTTTGTACCCGATGGGGCCCGACGGGGACCGGTTGATTGAGAACTGGACTGATAAAGTAGAGAATTGGAAGTAATTAAAGAGGGTCAGTTGTCTGGGCCCTATGAGGCGCCACATAACCCCCTCTTAATTAATAAAAACGTTGCTTGGTGGCCAAGAAAGGAAAAAGTCAAAATAAAAGTCAACTGCGGGTCCCGCGATCAAAGAAAAAGAGTTAAATGGGAATAAATGGGTAAAAGTCAATGGGAGAAGATTTAAGGGACCCACATGGCGTCCCATATGTGCCCCTAGGCAGGTAAAAAGTTCCGGGCCAAAGTCGGTAATTATCCAAAAGTTCTAGGCAAAATTATAATTTTCAAAAGTTTCGGGTTGAAAATAGGTAATTTTCCCAAAATTTGAAAATATCCCAGATATTTTTGAAGAGGTTCTGTGCCACCTTGACTGCCCTAGAAGTCTTTGGATTTTCTTGGAGGTTAATTCAAAAAAAGCAGATAAATATTAGACTGAAAATTACGACAGTTAATTCTAATTTCACTGGATCAAATTCACCTTTATTAAAAAGGTGATTTACCTCTTCTTTTTCACCCTAAAGGGAGAAATTTTCCAGCATCCAAAAGAGAGACCAGCAGCCACCATACTCCAAGCTTCAAGCTCAAGATCCCGAACTCATCCACCAACTCTCTGATTTAAGGTAACACCGAAAAACTTGGATTCTTGGAGTTTTATTAAGTTATTTCGTGCAATTAATAGGAGCATGGTTTTAGGGTTGTATTTCTGTGTTTTTGAGGTCTCCAATGGCTCTGGAACGTGATTTTGTGTAGGGTATGGGTTTGGTTTGAGTTTCCAAAATCAAAACACTGAAAAACCCTAAAAGGAAGGTTGCTGCTAGTTTTGGGAAATCTGGGCAGCAAACCTCCGGTAACGTTTTTGAATGTGTAAAAGAACTTGGTTTGATCTGAAATTTTACATGGGAAAATTATACATCTAGGGCATGAATCTACATATATAATAATAAATATTTGGATAAGATTTGCTTATTGAAATAATTGGTTGAAAACGGAAAAGGAAACAGTGGAGCGAATTTGGACCAGAGGGCAGAAAAGTGGTATCACGCCCAGATACCTGCACTTTTGACCCCTGGGAATATTTTTCTAAAAATTAGACACGCTAATGGTTTAGATGGCGCTGGTTTTACTCAACAATTATTTTTTTGGAATTGTTGAGAAATTTTCAAAGTTGGTACAGAAGCACTGAATTTTCTGGAAAAATCTGTTTAGCTCGGTTTTTAATTAAATAATATAAGGGCATTATGGGAAATGCTCAAATGAACTATTTTGATGATATTTAGGGTTAAGCAATCATTCGAAAGTCTTGTGGGGCTCGTGAAAATATTAAACAGTATTTTACCACCAAGTAGTAGTAACCTCTCTTCTCCGGCACTTTTATGTGTTTGATGTATGTTTTACTTGCCACATGTGTTTTTGTTTGTGTTTGGCCAAATATGCATACAAAACGTACTTATGATTGTGTTCCTAGCGCTGAGGATGCCTGCCGAGGTCGCACATGTGAGTGTGGCGGCTGTACAGACTGGCGTGTGCCTGCCGAGGTCGTACACGTGAGTGTGGCGGCTGTATGGATTGGCTTGTGATTCCACAATCCAAGGCCTGCCTTAGTAAGGCGGCTCGACGGTGCGAAGACGTGTATGTTGTGTATGTTTTCTATTTGCATATATGGTATATTTGGCATGTTTTTTCCCGTATTTGTATGGTTGCATACATACACACCACATATGTAGTGCATGAGTATTGATGGTTACTCTGGGGGCCGCACACGGACTCCAGAACTTTCTAGTGACACAGGAGGGCGTGCCTAAACAGTGAAGGCCTTTTTGTAAAGGTAGGATGTCGGTGCAGATGAAGAATAGAGGATGCCCTACCATATTTTGTATTTTACTTTTTGGGGATGACTGTACTTAAATTTTGGTATTTATTGTTGGATGACTGTACCTTAACCCTCCGAGGACTTTACTTTTTGTTTCTTTTTACTTGTACTAATACAGTAGTTGTCCAAACCGATCCTCTGCTCTATTGTGTGTGCTCTGATTTATAATTAAATGGATTTAATAACAACGGAAAGGTAATTTAAAAAAGGAATCCTTATAACCCGCCACCCGAAAGGGCGAGGTCGGTGGAGGTGTAACAGTTGTTATTATGAATTTGAAGATGCATTTGGTGTTGTAAATGAATATTGTTGACACAATTGCATCTAAGTCTCATTTATGTACACATATTCATACTGTGTTACAAATGTAAATGACGTTGAAAAATATATGCAGCTGGATATTGTTGTTAGTAGGTGCTTATATTGTTGTTACTAGGACTGATATCGTTATTACCAGGGACTGATATTGTTGTTAGTGGGGGTTGATATTGTTCTCAATGGCTATTGATATTGTTGTTACTAGGGACTAATATTGTTGTTAGTGGCTACTCATATTGTTGTTAATAGGGACTGATATTGTTATTAGTGGGTACTGATATTAGTGTTAGTGGCTACTGATATTGTTGTTAGTGGGGACTGATATTATTGTTAGTGGCTATTGATATTATTGTAAGTGGGGACTGATATTGTTGTTAGTGGGGGCTGATATTGTTCTCAGTGGATATTGATATTGTTGTTACTGGGGACTGATATTGTTGTTAGTGGCTACTCATATTGTTGTTAATAGAGACTAATATTGTTGTTAGTGGGTACTGATATTGGTGTTAGTGGCTACTAATATTGTTGTTAGTGGGGACTAATGTTATTGTTAGTGGCTATTGATATTGTTGTTAGTGGGGACTGATATTGTTGTTAGTGACTACTAATATTATTGTTAGTAGGGACTGATATTGTTGTTAGTGTCTACTGATATTGTTGTTAACGACATGTTATTGTTGTTGGTGGGGAATGATATTCCTGCTACAAATGACTGAACAAATCCCCTAAACATAACAAAAGTTGGCATAACAACCTGTCCATTCTTTTGCAGTTGGCATTCCATGAAGAAATATCAAAACATAAGTGAAAATTTAAGAACCTGTCCAATCTTTTGCAGATCTCATTCCATGAATAACTATCAAAACATAAGCAAAAATTTGTTGTTGTCATTGAACAAAAATTGTGAAGTTAGCATCAATAGACAATTTACAAAAGAACAAATGGTAAAGGTCATTGTCATGAATGCAAATTTGTCATAAATACATATTTGTCATAAACTACAATGTGTCCTAACAATTATTCCCCCTAATGTCTCTTCTTCTGCTTGTGGTAGTCCTCAAGCAAAGACAACACTTTTTGGAGATGGTTGTTGTGAGGATGGGTGACCAGCCATCACAAGATGCCCACCTTCAATTCCCGAATTTCATCGTCAGTAAAGAATGGCATTGTGTACCTATCATCACCTTGCATTGAACCATCCCATGTCTGTAACCATGAAAGCACATGAACCCTACAAGAGTCCCTGAAATAAAATAGATAGACAGGTTCTAGTCAAATCAGCCATCAAACATCTAATGTTGGATGTAAAACAAAAACCACATAAGAAACATCTGTCCCTTTGGACATAGACTTTAGCCCATGTAACATTCTTGGGGATTTTGTCTTCATCTTTAAACGACTGTGGCTTGACTGCTCGAAGTATATCCATAAAGCATTTGTGTTGAAAAGGAAGTTGAAACAATTATATATGTTTACAAGTAAACCAATTAAATAGACATTGAATTTCAGGTCAACTTACCACTTTAGTTGCCATAACTGCCTTTGGATCAAGGGATGGTTTTTTTTTGCCTTTTTCTTGGTTGGCAATTTCTCAGGATAAGCATTTTGTTTTGGACTTTTGGGAATCCTTCTTGAACTCATATATATCTCTTCGCAGAGTCCTTGAAGGATAAAGGAGAACTAATCAAAAGCAACGAGTGCATCCTTAGTAACCGACATCAGCTTCAAAAGACGGTCACTGACATAAATGGATGCACTGGGCGCCAATAAGGTACCCAAGCTAAATAAGACAAATAGAAACTCAAAATCTTCATCTAAATTTCCTACTAATAGCTCTCCAATTTTTTTGTACCCGACATTCTTGTATACGCTCCTATAGTTCTTTAAAATGGTGTTCTTGTTATCAACATTAAATTTTATGGCCTGCCCCTACAGGAAGACCCATCAACTCATGTACGTGTTCAGCACGTATGACTTAGGTCTCCTCCCTAATGGACACTTGCTTTGTAGGGGGATCAAAACACATAATATATTGTGTACATAACGATCGGTTGATCTGTTAGAAACTAATATGAACCAACCTATCAAACTCGATTGCCTATAGCCTTGCCATCGCCTCAAGTCTTCCCTTAAAGATACTGCAAACTTTGACGAATGTGTTTGGTGCACATCTAGTTAGGAAGGGCACCATATACTTCTTCACTTTCACTGGGGCTTTAAGTTGTTTAGCCCTCTTTATGTATTCGGCTTTTTCCTTTGAACTTAGCCTTTTCAAACTCAGCCCTACCCTTGCCCTTATTGTTGGGATTCGTACACACAGTGGAATGAAATTTATCCAATAAATTACGAATCCCAAGAAGAGAATCTATCAACAGTGTTTAAATCGGGTTAGTAATTAAGAACCATACCTATGCGAACTCGTGTGCGTGCTTTGCGAACTCGTGGGCTAACACCTTCTTGGTTGATTAATCTTTAGGAGCCGACTCTACGAATCCACTCCCTCTACCAATATCCACATCGAACAGCACTCCAACACGAACGGCAGCGTGCTAGTGCCTTTAAGCTTTTGTCTCACTTCTCTCTTCTAGGGTTCTTTTGTGGCTCTTCAATTCTCTTGTGTGTATTAAAATTACTCACAACCTAAGGGTATTTATATCCCTAATGTGTAATATAAGACTGCTTTTACTATACCTTTTGGAATGTTATGCCTTTTGGTTTAAAAAATGCCCCTTCTGAATTTCAAAGGATTATGAATGAGATCTTTAATGATCAAAGTCAGTATATTATTGTTTATATTGATGATGTTCTAATCTTTTCAAATTCATTGGAAGAACATTTTAAACATGTTTTTAAATTCATTCGTACTGCAAATTAATGGTTTAGTAGTCTCTAAACCAAAAATCAGTTTGTTCTAAACAAAAGTTCGATTCTTGGTCATTGGATTCACCAAGGATAGGTATACTGCCCAAAAGGTATAGTAAAAGCAGTCTTATACCTATCCTTTTCCGAAATTTGTATTTGCCAAAATCCAGATTTCATATCAAATTTGGAAAAAATTTTTGCAGAATGTAAATGTTTTAGTAAATCAGCCTTATTTGGAATTGGATAATGAATCCACTGAAGAGCTTCGTTAAGAAGTTTATAGTTTATGACAAGTCTAGGAGTACCACATTCTATTTCAGCATTTTTGTTGACATAGAATGCAGCACAAGACCAAAGGCTTTGACTTTTTCGAATCAGTTTTTTGTCAAGAAGATCTTGACTTTCCTTTTTACAGGTTTTAAGAAGTTCTTGAGACATTTGTATTGGTCGGGCCTTTGTCGGAATCTGTTTTTCAGAAAAATTTGGCTCATAAGGAAGATCTACAATATGTTGTTTCCTATTCCAGAAAGCATTTGGCAAATCAGCATAGACAATTTGATGGATTTTCTGAAGACAAGATTGGATTTTTTGTTGAACAACAAGATCTTGAAGTTGTTCAATTCGTTTAAAAGAAACTTCATTTCTGAGAAAGTTGATTTATTTTGTTTAAGGAAAATGGGATTCAACTCCTTTAGCTTTGGTTTTTCTGTAAAAGGAAAGAAAATCTTTTCTCCAAAATATAGTTTAACAAGTCCATCCGATTCAACACCAAAGGGAATCAATAATTGGGCAAAAGGTGCTCCAAGTATGATTTGAGTTCTCATATCTTTCATTAAAATAAAAGGTGTCTGAACTTACCAACTACCATTTTTCACAATAACATTTGAAAGTTTATACTGGACGGCTAATGAAGATTTATTCACAGCACTATACCATTCAGTAGTTTTCTCAAAATATTTAGTTGGCACCAAGCCTTCTAAAATACAATTAGCTTGTGCCCCAATATCAAATAATACAGATTGTTCTATAACAAGATCATTATTAATAATGGTTTTTGCTTGTATATAAAACTTCTGTAAGAAAATTTTTGAAATAACATTTAAATATGGAGTTTCATCAAATTCAGGAGTCTCTTCTATGTTTTCCTTTTCCAAAACTTGGTCAATATTCTCATTAGATGGAGGAGTTTGATTTGAAGAAAGAATCTCTTGAATTTGCAATAAGACAGATTCATGAGAATCTCTAGAAGATTTAAGGTTCTGAACTTCAATCTTAAGGTTATTAACCTCAAATTGAAGATCTTGAATGGTTGTAGGTTTAGTTGACCGTTTGAATCTTTCCAAGGTTTTGGTCAGATCAAAGTTATTTTGAAAAACAGATAGTTTATCAGAAGGTTTAGGAGAAGATGAAGTGGAAGGTTGAGATAAAATATCTTTGAATTTCGAAAGATATTCAATTTTATCACATTCAGGAAGTTTATTGATGACATCAAGGAGAAGATCTTGCTCTTTAGTAATAACATTTATTGTAGGAGAAGAATCATCAGATGATGAATTGAATTCATCATCCTGAATTTGATTCAAGTTTTTAGAAGAGACAAAAGAGAATTCTTCCTCAGATCCAGAATCTGTATCTAAGAGAAGGTTGTTTATTTGGTCAAGGAGAGGTTCTTCAATTTGGATGTTTCTGATTTTGTTGGAGAAGCGACAATACTTAGCATAATGACCAATTTTTCCACATTTAAAACAAGTTACTTTTCCTTTTCCTTGAAAAGTTTGTTTAGCATCTTTTTGAGGTTTTGAAGAAAAATTCTTTTTGTTTTTTTTATAAAATTGTTTTTTTACTATAACGAGGATAATTTTTATAAACACATTTATTTTTTGAAGAAGAAGTAGATCGGGAAGTTTTGTGTTTTGGCTTTGAACAAGAAGGAAGACCAAATTGTTCACAAAATGATCCCAACTCTTTTCTGTTGATACCCTTTTCTTTGGCAAGCTGATGTTTAATACCATCATAACGAACAAATTTTTAAAGCAGTTTTCTAAACAAAAGAAATTATCTCTCCATATGTCAGAGTTCCATAAGGAATGTTGCCATCATACAAAGTTCGTATTTTATCTCTAACTTTATCACCAAATGATTTTGGTAATCCGGCTAAGAACTTTTCTTTCCAAAACCCTTGATTGGCATCATCTCTTAGAAGTACTCTAGTTAGGAAAGTATCTTTATACCATTTGAAATCAGACAAGGTCCGACATCGGATGTTAGAAAGAAATTCTGAAGTGCGATCTTTCCATATAGTTGGATCACCAACAAAATGTTTAACAATTGTAAAAAGAAGGGTATTAACAGAATCTTGTAAGGGTTCACCATTGTAAAGTATTGGTGTCCCATCAGGTTCAGTTTTAATAGAACAAAAAATATTTGATTTTTCATCAGAAGACAGATAGAAATCCCACCAACCTTTAAGTTGTCCGGTAAAACCAGAAACTAAAAGATTAGTTATTTGTTCTTCTGAATAATTATTTGTTGTTTGATAAGCAGTACTTACCATAGTCATTTGTTGTAAAATTCGTAAAATATTTGTCTCACTTTGTCCATCGATTTTCCATTCATAGTTGGAATTAAAAGATTTGAAAGTTTGATCCTGGCGTTCTTCAGTTAAAATATCCAAAGGACTAGGCTTTAAATAATATAACTTGGAAGAATTTTGCCAGTTTGAAAAACGTTTTGAAGATTTTTTCCAATGTTGATGGTTAATTGCAAAAGTAGATTTTGAAGATTCAACATCAAAAAGTTTATCAAGATTCATAACTTGTTTTGAAGAAGATTCAGAAAGAGGCGTTTTAGGAACAACATGTTGTTTTAATGTAATATCATGAGTTTGAGGTTCAGTAACTTGATTAAGATGTCTTAATCTTTGGTCAATTTCTGCTATAAGTTTTGCCTTATTTTTATCTTGGATTCGAGCCTTGACTTTTGGATCAAGTTGGAATGGTTTAAATAGAGGTTGAATTGATGAAGATGGTTTGGAAGAAGTTTGAGAAGAGGTTTGAGAAGAAGAAGAATCCAAAGAGGTTTTTATACCTTGATCTCCAATAATTTGAAGATACTGATTTGTGTAATTATTTTGTTCCATAAGACTTTTAATATCTTTTGGACCAATTGCTTCATGAGGGTTCCGGGTTTTGAATGGAGAAGCAATAAGGGGTGTTCGTGATCTATCTGCAATTCTAGGAATTTGATATGGCCTTTATGGAGGAACTTCTGAAGAAATAGTTTGTCCTTCAAGAGTTTTCCAATCTCTTCTGGTCATGTTTATGGTTTTTGTAAATGGATATTCTATTTTTTGTTGTAAAGCATATGCTTCAAACCAATCAAAAAATGGAATATTCACTTCATACTTGTCAAGGAAACTGTAGAACTTTTCTTGGACATGCTGTCTAACAAGCCCTTTAAAATTCTTTAAGAACCTATTTCTTTGACAAGTGTTTGATTCTGAATAAAATTCCTTTTGCAAACTTTGTTTATCAATTTGAAATTGATGTTCAAGAACATCGATAGTTAAAGGTTCACCTAATTCAGTATAACTTATAGAGTCTACTGAATTTTGGTCATCCTCCCTTTGATAGTTTGCATGAGAAATTGTTCCAGAATTGTCAATTCCTTGAATTGAAACATTAGCAGATCGGTTCTCAGATTGTTGAGGTGGTGGTCCAGAAGTTTGTGATGGAATATGAGTTTGTGGAGGAACATGGGTTTGTGAAGGAATATGGGTTTATGGAGGTGGAAGATGAATTACCGATGGCAAAGAGTGTTTTGAAAAACTAGAACTCCTTGGTAATTCTGAGTTTATAGATCTAAAATCCTCATATCTTGAAGATGTAGATGAAGTAGAACTCCTATGTCTTTCAAAAGTCATTTTAACTGACCCTGATTGAGATTGGGAAATTCTACTGATTTGGGAAACAGGTTTTGGAATAGGTTGTACAGCCTTTTCCATTACCCATTCATCAGCAAGAGTTACACCTTTCTACATGATAGTTTGTGGGATTGTAGTGTTTGTGTGTGAATTATTTGTTAAGAAGACAATTGTTTGTCCATTGTCAGGTAGACAATGAACATTTGGTGCAAAAGAGTTTGAGACCTTATACTGTATTCTATAAATTAGAGCTACAGGTATAGATCCTGATTTCATGTTAAGACCATAAAGTTTGAGAATATCTAGAACATTTTTGTCTCTTAGATCAACAGTTTAGCATGGGTAACCGTTGAAATAAACAGGACCATTGTGTAGTCCAAACTCAGTAGCAGCCAACAAAGAGTCAACAAAGACATAATGTCTTGCATCTCTGAGACGGACCAATCCAGAGGCATTAAGGCCTCTTCTGATTAAAGGTTTGAGAGAAACTTGTACACAACCAATGTGTAAAAAGTTGTAGTTTTCTCGATGTTTTTGGATAGAGTTTGGAGATAAAATAAAAAATTCTTCTTTTTCAGGTTAGACAGAGATAGATTCCTCAACAGTCTTGATTATATAATCAGACTTGCTAGCCCATCTCTTTTTATCTTTGAAGATATCTTTTTCCATGGCTGGAAGAGTCCAGTCATCAATTGTTTGGCTTATATCTCTGAATTGAATTTCTTCGTCAAAGATATGGTTTGAGGAAGAACAAATGCTCTCAGAGTTTATGATTGTGTTTGGTGTAGAAGATGAGGAGGAGGAGGAAGAAGAACGATGAGAAAAAGTGTGAAAAATAAAGGACATGATTAAAACAGAAATTAAAAGGCAGAAAATTAAATGAGAAATTAAAAGTACAACCAGAAAATAAAAACGAGATAAACAATAATTTGAATCTCCCTTCAATTAGTATCTTCAGCTTCAAGTTCCATAGAGGTATATATTTAAGAAATCTACTAGGAATTTACCAATCAATTGCTTGAGTAATCTCCAAGCCTCGCATGACTGTTTTCTTTAACCAGTTAAAAATTGACTAATATTTTACTAATCATAAAAATTTATCATAGGTTTATCCTCCAAACAAAAAATGAAATATAGGAAATAAAATACCTAATCCATCCAATCTGGCGGTTCTATGTGATATCAACAGAAAAGAAAATACAGTAAATAGTATTCATTGAATCTTAAACATATCTTATATTCAATGAATATGTACATTATAGCTCTTGTTAGGCTATTCTTGTGTGTGACCCTATAGGCTCACATGAGATTGGCAGCGGTTGTGTCATGTACAAAGCCTTTAGGTTGTGTCATGTACACATCCTCAAGTAGCTTTCCATTAAGGAAGGTTGTTTTGACGTCTATTTGCCATATTTTGTAGTCATAATATGCTGCTATGGAAAGAAGGATTTTGATTGATTTGGCCATTACAACTTGGGAAAAGGTTTAATCATAATCCACACCATGTATTTGAGTGAATCCTTTTGCAACCAGTCATGCTTTGAAGACACTTTGCCATCCATGTCAATTTTCTCCTTGAAAACCCACTTACACCTAATGTTTTTACACCTTCAAGTGGATCGACTAAGGTCCATATCTTATTGTTGTACATAGATTATATTTCAGACTTCATGACATCTAGCCATCTTTCGGAGTTTGGTCCTACTATGGCTTCTCGATAGGTAGTTGGCTCATTCTGCTCAATAAGCAAGATATCACGACTTCAAGTAGTCAGAAGTACATATCTCCGAGGCTTTTGTCATGTCCTATCGGAACTTCGTGGGCCTTGTGTTACTAGAGTAGGCTCATCAACTGTTGTGAGTCTTCTCCATTTTCAATTTGTAGTTCTACGTTGTTTTGTGACTCTTGAACTTCTTCAAGGTTCACCTTACCCCCACTGGTTCTTTTAGAAATAAACTCTTTCTCCAGAAAGACACCATTCCGGATAACAAATACTTTGTGATCGGTAGGATTGCAGACATAATATCCTTTAGTTTCCTTAGGATACCCCCACAAAAAAGAATTTTGAGGATCTAGATGATAATTTATCAGAGGCTTGTTGTTTAACGTAAACCTCATATCCCCAAATTTTAAGAATTGACAAACTGGGTTTCCTCCCAGTCCATATCTCATATTTTGTCTTTTCAACTGCCTTTGATGGAACTCGATTTAGTATGAACGCGGCTGTTTCTAGGGCATGGCCCCAAAAGGACGACGAAAGATCAGTTTGACTCATCATGGATCGAACCATATCTAATAGAGTTCGATTCCTTCGCTCAGAAACACCATTACATTGTGGTGTTCCTGGAGGAGTTAGTTGTGAGATGATACCGCAACTCCTAAGATGGTCAATGAACTCTTGGCTCAAATATTCACCACCCCGATCAGATCAAAGTGCTTTAATTGTTTTGCCAAGTTGGTTTTGCACTTCATTTTAAAATGTTTTGAACATTTCAAAAGATTTAGACTTATGTTTCATTAGATAGATATACCCATACCTACTAAAATCATCTATGAATGTAATGAAGTATATATAACCTCCTCTGGCAGATGTATTCATTGGTCTACACACATTAGTATGTATAATGCCCAATAAATCAGTGGTCCTCTCATTATGCCTAGTAAAAGGTGCCTTTGTCATCTTTCCCAATAAACAAGACTCACATATATCAAATGATTCAAAATCAAAAGAGTTAAGAAATCCATCTTGATGGAGTTTTGAAATGCATTTCTCATTTATATGGCCTAGACGACATTGCCATAGGTAGGTCGGATTCAAATTACTTGACTTAATCCTTTTGGTAGACACGTTATATATATATATCTATTATTAGGATATTCTAATTTTAGTGAATAATGACCAAAATGCAAATTACCATCAGTATAAATAATCTCATTATGATAAATAGAATATTTACTATTCCCAGTAATAGAAGTAAAACCTTCCTTATCCAAATAAGAAAGAGAAACAATGTTGCCACTTAAAGCAGGAACATAAAAGCAATTGTTCAAAATTAACAAAAGCCCAATGGGCAAAACTAATTCATAAGTGTCTACGGCTAAAGCAGCAACTCTTGCTCGGTTTCTAACTGGTAGGTCCACTTCGCCCTTCTTCAATTTTCTACTATCTTGAGACCCTGCACATTTGTGCAAATGTGAGAACCACATGTAGTATATAATACCTATGTAGAGGAAGTAGAAAAATGAATATCTATAACATAAATACTCGAAGAGATTGTCTCGCCATCCTTCTTGTTCTTTTTCAGATCTTCAAGGTAGAGTTTGCAGTTCCTCTTCCAATGACCAGGTTCATTGCAGAAGAAGCAGACCTTGTCCTTCGAAGGCTTTACCTTCTTGGCTGTAGGCTTAGTTTCGGGCCTGTTTGACTCTTTGGTCTTACCAGCTGAGCAATTACCCTTGCCTTTCCTTTTTATACCCTTTCTTTTGTGCTTGAGAACAATTCTCAAGTTTCTAAACCAGTCAAGAAAGTTGGTCCCATTTAGTTTGTCCTTCTCAAGGACTATTCGCAATGATAATGTAGCAGTATTACTAGTTGACATTGTTAATTCTCTAAGTGTTTTGATGATAACTGACAATTGTAAACTCAACATGAAGTTTGTCCTTGGTAAGTTGTAAAACTTACTGTCAAAGGCAAACTCGAGTTTATGTAGGAAAACTCGAGTTTGGGACTTGATAGAGAGCTGCTCAATTTTGCAAAGAAAATCAAACTCCAGTTTGCTTAGGCAAACTCGAGTTTGAGAGACACAGAGCACTCAGAGTTTTTACAACAAGACAAACTCGAGTCTAAATATGTAAACTCAAGTTTAGACCAAACAGAAAGAACTCAAAAGCTTCAGTATTTTCACAAGAATTGTAAACTTCAGTTTTGGTTTGTAAACTCTAGTTTTGTTTCAAACAAAAGAGATTTCAAAGTTTCAGTCTTCACTGAAACTCGAGTTTGACTTTGTAGACTCGAGTTTAGCTCACACAAAAAACACTCGAGTTACAAGTTAATTTCTAAACTCTAGTCTTAACTATGAAACTCCAGTTTACATTTGACTAAAGATTTCGAAGTTTCAGTTTTCATTGAAACTCGAGTTTCTATAATGTAAACTCGAGTTTTGGGTCATAAGAGAGCTCATCAATATATTTGATTTGGAAACTCCAGTTTGTGTTTTTAAACTCCAGTTTTGAGGTTTTGAACTTAGCACTCATTTTCTTATCAAAGTTCAAAACTCGAGTCAGTCACTTATTAACTCGAGTTTAGAGAGCTTTCCCAAATATGTTCAAGACTCATGTCGCGACCTTGTTCTCTGGACAAATCCAAAACTCAAGTCTGGGACTATAAACTCGAGTTTGTGTCGATGATTTTGAAAAACCATATTGTGTCAATCTGTGAAATCTTTATGGGTTAATCTGAAAATGTCATATCATGTATTACTATTATTTCTAACATTTTTGATGAAGTTTTGAGTAAATTTCAGATAAGTTCAGCAAAGATCAAGATGAAATTAGATATGAAATAAATGCAATAAATAAAGAACCTAGAACAGGGCTGATTTTTCTCCTCTATCCCAATGGTTCAGCACAAACCGTTATGGATCAACTAAATCAATCTCCAATGGTTAAATAAAGGTTATGGAATGACAGAAAATATGGGAGACCATCTGCATCAACGAATTCCAAGATTCCAGCTGAGAATTGAAAGAACAGAGGAAAATATGCAACAATCATTTTCTAGATTTGCAGCTGAACGTTAGAGAAGAAAATGCAACGGCTAGTTCCACTAGTTAGCCTATAAATACCCATGAAGACGCAGAGCAAGATACAACAACTGAATTACAACTGATTCTATTCTTGATTCTTAGCTCTGTTATGCGAAATGTTTTCTGAACTTCAGTGTTTAAGCTTATTTACTCTTTAAGAGAGTGTGATTTCGAAAATCATTTCTGATTACTTGTTTTTATAATAACTCAAGGTTATGGAACCTGTGAGTTGGGTTGTTTAATTACAAAGTGTAAGGGGGAGCAAGTCCTAGGTGATTAGGATTGCATGTGATTTACATTGTTGTAATTAAAGCCTATTGAGATACTGAAAATACCTAGAAGATATCTGGGGACTAGATGTAGGTCAAAGTTAAGACCGAACCAAGATAAATTCCTTGTGTCCAGCTTTTCTTCTTTTACTCCTTCGTTCTATGTTTTTTAAAGTTTCTGAAAAGATTCAGACAATTTTTGAAAAGAATTTTTGAAATCCTCAATTCACTCCCTCTTGGTGATTTCTTCCATTTTTAGACATGATTCTACAATTAAAATATGCAAAGTTAGTTAGTAATCTCCCACTAAATTAATAACCCTCAATATTATTAGTGGGCTAAGATCCATATTTGGCTTAAATTTAAGTCCGCTTTAGTAGACACTTAAAGTCAAGTTATTTAGGTAGGCAACCTCTTTACCAATTACATCACATGCAACTCTTCGATCTTTATGGGATTTGATCATCATATGACCTGGCACGTTTAATTTCATCTAATGCCTTGAGATCCAAAACCATTTTGATAATCTCAATTAAGTCAAAACAATAATGAATGTTGTGAGTATCACCATTACCCACGCTTGTCTCACTAAGATAACTGAAGCGCATCCACTTTGGTGGAACATACAAAAGAGCGATCTAGATTTTGACAAGTATTCATTGGTTGACAATATTACGACTTAAGATTTTCATTTAGAGGGTTTAATTTAATTAATTCTATTTATGTGAATGCAATGATAGTTATATCTTATACAAACAACACATAATACACAAAATAAACATGCCATGATTTAATCAAAAGAATAATTAAAATGTGACACAACATGGCTCTCCTAACCTAAAATCCTCTCAAGCCAATGATGGGACTTCTCTAAATAAGAAAATAAAATTACATAAGGAGAAACCTCGTTTAAACATATAAGGGGAGTGAGATGAGAAGAGAATGTACATAGAGAATATTTAGAGAAAAGGCATGTCACGCAGGCCATATTTAAATATAACAACCATTGTAAAGGCTAAAGCCATGTTGTTCACCATACCCAAACAATTTGAAAGTAAATCACACTAGGTATTAATTCATACGATATGAAAGAAAATGTCATGATTATCTCCAGCAAGGAACAATATATCTATTATAATTAAAAGCACATAATTATAATAGATATATTATAATTATTAATATATAATATAACATTATATATATATATATATATATATATATATATATATATATATAATCACATCACGTTAAAATTGCCAATTCCTACGTTATTAATAATTCTCATGAGTTCTAATGTTTAACGTTATTTCGTTGATATGATTATTATAATTATATAATGTGACCTATCGTAATTAATAATTAATAATCATAACATAAACCCAATTTAAACGCACAATTGATCTGGCTCTTATACCACTGTTGGGATTTGTACACGCAGCGGAAGGACATTTATCCAATAAATTATGAATCCCAAGAAGAGGATCTATCAATAGCATTTAAATCAGGTTAGTAATTAAGAACCGTACCTATGCAAACTCGTGTGCATGCTTTGCGAACTTGTGGGCTAACACCTTCTTGGTCGATCAATCTCAAGGAGCCGACTCTACGAATCTACTCCCTCTACCGGTATCCACCCCGAACAACACTCAAACACGAACGGCAGCGTGCTAGCACCTTCAAGCTTTTGTCTCACGTCTCTCTTCTAGGGTTCTTTTGTGGCTCTTCAATTCTCTTGGGGTAATCAAATTACTCACAACCTAAGGGTATTTATAACCCTAATGGGCCGCATTAAATATTCAAAATCAATCTTATTAATTTTAAAATTGAATTGGAAATTAAATCTATCTAACCGATTCAATCCAATCTATTTATTTGATGTGAATTAAAAGCCAACTGATTTGATTTATCTTCATAAATCAAATATGAGATATGATATCTATCTTCATAAATCAAATCATTGATTTATCTTCATAAATCAAATATGAGATACGATATCTCAATTAGTATGAATGATTAGCCCTTAGGGCATAATTTCCAACACTTGTGCCGTTCCTCATATTGGTCGAAGAATTCTTTAGTGAAGAGGTTGTATACAAAGAACCTTGGATCCCTTTGTAAAGATTTTGGCATGTTGTTGCTTCTTATATTTCAAACTTTTGGCTTGTGTACCTATAACAATTGTAAATGAAGTTCATTTAAGATTTCCCTTGATCATAATTAACTAAATTTCAGTGTTGAAGTCTAGAATTAACTTTATGTGCAATACAATACAAGTGATTTCAACAAACATAATTCATAATTTAACGTCACTTGCTATAGTGACAAACAAATTCGATTGAGGTTTTGTATCCAAAATCCAATGGTATTGACAGAAATTTAGCACACAAAAACAGATTTGTAGTAGTGCACTAAATTAAGGTTCACAAGTTCAAGACAAACCTGAAAAATGCTAATTTTTAAATGAAGTGTAAGCATAAGATTTACTACAATGCACACTCAAAATCATATTACAGCTCTATTTCTATTTCTTTGGTTTAAAATCCAGGAATGCAATCCTCATGATTTCTATTTTTACAAAGTGCAACAGATACATTCAACCAAGTTATTTCACTATGAGAAGTTCATGTTTAACCTAAAAATGTTAATCAAAATTTCAAAATTAAAAATATATATAATGCAAAGTTATTTCACTATAAAAAGTTATAAGAAATCTTGATTTCAATGGAACAAGGGTAATATGTAGTTCAAAACGGGGTCCCAATGCAATGCATGCTACAAGAAATTCAATTAAGTGCAGTTTCAATAGTGACAACCGGTTTGAGCATCATGCACCTATTGAAACTAATCTTGTTTTAGCAAACTAATGATTGACCATCAGACTAACTACAAAAACATATCACCAATATGTTAATAAATGAGATGATTAATGAAGCATAAAAAAGGGTTCATTGTGATTAGTTAAGTTGAATTAATTACGTTCTTACTACAGATTGTTGGTGGTGCTTGATGTCAAATACTGTACTAGTATTGCCTAAGTATGATAAGCAAAGAGCCTACATGAAGCACAATCCGAGGGAGAAGAGTGGTCAGTTTGAGAACTTCAAGTAAAAGAAAAACAAGAATAACAAAAGAAAGAAGAAAGTGAAACAAATGGAATTAACTTTAATAGCTAGCGACCATGAGCATGCCATTTCACAGATTATAATACATGCACACATTGTTGATAGTTAGTTTTACACATGAGATTGGTTTGTTTCAGTTGGCCCTCAGAATGATTATCTTCTTCTGGGATAATTTTGAGGGTATAGAAATTGGGATCACAATAGTAAGAATAAATTTTAATTCATACAAATCTAAGATATTGGAAACGTGTTCAAAACTAATACCCAATGCAACCTCTAATTTCATATAAACAGGTTTAGCAACCACATATAAGATTTAAGTTATTGGTGATATAAGATTTGATAAATTAAGGGAATCCAGGTTAGTAGAATGAGTAAACAGATCTCAAAAACATTTTATTCCAGATAAACCAAATCAAACTAAATGAGTAAATAGATTTGAGAAAGAGTCTTGAACAATAGTTCTATATGATTTTAAACTATCAACAAACTGACAAATTCTCATATTTGTTTTTTTACATTAGCTTCCTAGCACTTTTATATCAAAGAAACTTGGTAAATACTAACAATGAGCTGAAATCAGAGGATGGCTTAAGTTCCGACAATACAAAGAAACAAATCTTAGTATTTAATAGTAGATTGTCAAAATCAGATGTAAATAAGCAGGCATGTCTTTTATTTCTAGAGCTTGAATTAAGTGGCTAGGTGAGTATGGATTTGAAGAGATCACAAGTTCAAATTTTAAACATTTCCCACTGCACCCAGGGAAAAGGGATTGTTCTTGACACAATATTAGAGCGCAATTCAATCTACAAAGGTGTTAGAATGTAAGAGAGACTTCCCCAAGGTTTAAATTTCACCTAGCTCCTACATAGAAATAATTGAAACTTGTGCCTTATTGAATTTTACATTACAGAACACCCATCTCCTTCCATAAATCCAGTCTATGGGCCACCAAATCTAAGAAAGCTTTTAATGTAGGACCATGGCATAGAATAAATAATATGAATGCCACTTTAAGGGGGCGGGGGCAACCCCTAGCCCCCCTCTACCTCCTCCATTGTACATAAGCACAAGGATTTTCCCTAAACCTAACAACCACAAATTACCCACAATGTTAAACTACATTACTACAACCACCTTTTAGCAAAATTTGAAGATTTTAAATTCAGATTGGTCAAAGGTTATAAAATTCTAGAAGCAAATCAATAGGCAAACAAGAGCCACAATATAGCATGATTTTTAGAGAATATGAAGCCTCATCCCCACACAAAAATTAAACCCATAATCTACACACAATCAAAATTGATAAGCTTTATGGAAATCATAAAAAAAGAAAGACCTAACATACTACCCATGCCTCTAACACTCAAAAGACACAGAGAGGTTCAGATAATGCTCCCTTGCAACCAAACAACGAAATAATGAAACAGAGGAAGATGGAGGAAAGGAAGGATTTGAACAAATTACTCCCAAACCATTCCAAAGTCAAACCGAGAACAGAACGAAAATCAGAGAAAAGGATGAAACATTTCGACGAGGAATGAAAAACTTAACCCCTAAAATGTTGCCTACCTTTGGAGAACTGGCGACGGCAACTGCAAGACTTTCGATGGTGAGAGGAGAGTAAGCGTCGAGTGGGTGAGAGAGAGAGCAAAGACTAGAGAGGGCAGAGACACAATCGCGCGAGAGAGAGAGAGAGAGACGAATTGAAGTTGATTTTTCCCTTCTCTCATTATTCAATATTACTTGAGGGTGTTTTTGTTATTTCACTACACAATCATATGTCAGAAAAGGCGCTAAGGCCTTTTCTGATCAGAGACTTTGGTTTAGGCCTTTGTTGAGATTTTATTGGTTATTTGGGCCCCCATATAGATTCCCCCCCCCCTTTTTTTGATCGGCTTATGAAATCTTGGGAAAATCTGAGAAATATACCATGGAAATTTTTAAAAAGATAAATCATAATATACCATATGCAAAATACCACATCAAACCAAATGGAGGAATCTGGAATGTTGAAATATTATAAAAAGACATGACTACCCCTTAGTTAATACAATGTTGTGTTAGTTCTCTATGGGTTTTGATGATAACAAACAATTGTAAAACCAAGATTGAAGTTTTGTCTCAAGAAAGCGAAAACTTGCTGATTGAGGCAATACTCGAGTATCAGGATGAATACTCAAGTATTGACCTTTACAGAGAAAGGCTCAGATTTAATGCCAAAGGCAATACCGCAGTTTCCAGTTGGAAACTCGAGTATTGGACCTTACTGAGAGCATCGCAAGTTTTATGTCTAGACAAAACTCGAGTATTGGTTTCAATACTCGAGTATAGGCCAAAATAGACTCTTTAGTGTTTTTCAAAAGATATAAAAACTCCAATTTCAAATTCACTACAGAGTGAAAATTTTTTTAAAAAAGGGCGGGAATAAATTTTACTACAAAAATATGGCGGGAAACGTTTGTAGCGGTTAAATAACCGCTACAAATGAATTTCAAAATATTTTCCCCGCCATTTTTGGTGGAGCATTTTTGTAATGTTGTAGCAGTTTGAAAACTGTGACAAGATATCATTGTGTAGCGGTTTTATGAACCGCTACTAATTTATCACGAGGATGTCAACTGGCTTGTAAACATCAACTGGCAAGGGGCAATGATAACACTCATTGTCTCGAAAATAAGCAAAACATTGAATCGACAGGTGAGCTAGAAGAGGAACCCGGCCTACAGCGTTTAGGTGGCTGAGCATAGAGGTGGTTCCCGACCACCAGGATCAATGTTGACTTCCCATGCAGCCTCAAAGGAGGGGCAGTAATCTCATATCGGTATTTCTGGGATAACAATCCGAAAATTAGGTTAAGACTACAATGGGCGTAGTAACTCAAACTGAGAATTGTCCGACCTCAATAAAACGGGGAAACTCGGAATAGCATGGATAGAGTACGGCCTAAAATCGCAAACTTCAGGATTGGGTGGTTCGGATCAACGAACAAACCATGACCTGGCAAGTACATCCCGGCAGCTCAGAGTCCTGAGCTATCGGACTGGGGGGCAACTGTTATGGATATATTATAAATGGGCCCAGCCCAATGATCAAAGAGCCCAGTCAAACTGCTCCAGTTATAATCCTAACCACCCCCTTGGATTAAGGAGCAGTTTATCAGAATATCTATCACGATTGCAACTGCCCACAAAATAAGAATATATTATTTAAAAAGGATATCTTAATTTCCTTTAAAAAAGGAAGATAATGAAGCCTATTAGAAGGGCCCAAGTAAGTCTATAAATAGGGGTAAGCTCTCACAAGGTACACAGGTTCTAACCCTATCTCTTCAATTCACACATAGCACACACCCCCACTCCCTCTGGCTATAACAAGCCTACGGTTTACCTTCGAACTACGTGGATTTTGATCCCTATCTGTGGCACATAGGACCTTGGGATTTCACCCCAAGTCAAGCCCAATCCTTCTTGTGTTCTACACTAGAACACAACTCAAACAAGCATCAGATACTACAGACTTAACACCAAGAGTTATGTTTACAATCAAATGATATGGTAACCTATGGGTGTATATTGCTAGCATTTTAGCACAATCACATGCAATAAACGAATGACTAGCACCCGAATCAAACAATGCTTGTAAGGAGTTACCATTTAGTAAGATCGTACTTGGATCATGTTAAGAGATTTTCTGGCTTCTTCATGAGTTAGAGCAAAGACTCTCCCTTAGTTTTGCAACCTCAGCTCTGGGGCACGCTGTGGGCAATTGAAGCTGAAGTGTCCTAGTTGTTGACACTTGAAACAAACTAGATTTTTGTCACACCTCGATCCCAGGTAGTTCTTCCCGTATTTCTCGCATGGTCGGGGCACTAGTGGTCTAGGGTGGTTAGGCCTGGGTTGATCTAGCTTCTTGTTCCCACCCTTGTAGTTAGACCAATTCCCCTTCCTTTTATGATCATTTAAGGGGTTTTCACGGCTAGTACCTCTTTGAATCATCTCCATTTTACTTGCACGCAACTCTTTCAGGTTATACGTAATCATCCACATTCTTCCACAGCTTGGTCGAATGTAAGAAACAGTCGAGACATCAGTTTGTCTCTCATCTCCAACTTCAGCCCTTTAACAAGCATATCTGCCCTCAAAGTTCTATCTTCATTATGGTTCAAATATTTTGAGTAGCGAGATAGATTAGTAAACCTAGATAGATAGTCATCAAAAGACTCTCCTGCGTTTTGCTTGACGGTCATGAACTTGGACTTTATGGCCAATTGAATAGATGGGGGAAAGTACTTCCCATTAATTTTTTTCCTGAAATAGCTCCCAGGTGATTGGTATGTAGCAGGTACGAAGGGTCATTGGTACATTCCTCTACCATCTATCAGCATCACCCTCCAGCTTATAGATGGCTAACTTTGCTTTCGCTCTTTTAGGCAATCCATGACTTCAAAGATCTTCTCCAATCTCAGTAACCAATTTTTAGCCGTTTGCGCATCGAACTTACCAGTGAACGATGGTGGTTTATGCTTACAAAACTGGACAGTCCAGAATTGCAACTCTCTGAGGGCTCTTTGTCTCTGCCTATGTGCAGGTGGTTCAACTTCTAACTATAGTAGTTTCCCATCTTCTTCAGTTATCATAGCCTGACCTAGCTGTGCCTTTGCAGCTCCAACATACTGGTTCTCTTCATTCCTTTCCATTCTTAAAGCAAACACTTTCTCCCTAAGTTCCCTTATAGAATCACGGTGTTTTTCTAATATTCCTAGAATTTGTTGTAGAGGGTCCTGGGCTTGGGCCTCTTGTTCAGCTAAAGGCAGCTGCAGATCTGGCCTCTGATTGAGCCTTTCTCGTCCTCGTCCTCGCCCTCGGCCTCTGCCTCAACCTCGGCCTCTACCCGATTTGGTTTTTTCTCTGATGTGAACGCTACTTCTATTTTTCTGAGAATTGTCTAACAAGAGACCGAAGGTTGGGTTTTGATTGTAGCCACCTTTCTTTCTGTAAAATACCTCGGATCAAAATGACTCGATTAGCCTTTTCAGAGAGATCGGTGTCTACATTAAATCCCAATATTCATGGGCTTGTTGGACTATTTTCAGTACACTTATTGAAGATAAATTTTTTTTTTTACCAAACTAATTGGTTTATTAGTTTCATTAGATGAAAACTAATAATCCAATTAGTTTGGATTTTTTTTCAGAAAAACAAAATTAGTAGCGGTTAATCACTCCAACCACTACAGAATTGCAAACGCCAGACAATTAGTAGCGGTTGTTGCAGCGGTTGAGGTTAACCGCTACCATATGTTCATGTTGGTAGCGTTAACACAGCGGTCAAACGTAACCGCTATAATTTGTTAATTTTAGTAGCGGTTTCTTAGTATAATCGCTACAAAATGGCACGCTATTAACAGCGGTTTCCCTTGCGCTACTGTTCATTTCTTTTCACTTTTCAATTTCATTATCTTATTTGTACGGTTAAATATGGATAAAGGGAAGGGTAAGGCTATCCTAAGAGGAAGCAGTAGTAGACAGGGTCGTGCGAGAGGCAGTGGGCCTAGGAATCTGCCTCCGCCCCCTCAGACGAGGAGTGGTATGCCTCCAATCCCTCAGACGGAGAGTGGTCTGCCTCCCCCCCTTCAAAGAAGTGATTTTGAAGACATATTTGCTGATGAAATGATCCCTGAGATGGAGACTCTAGAGAGGATAGTAGGCGGAGAACATGGCGTAACTCTGTCGATCAGCGACCTCGACGAAGATGAGGAGGTTGAGATAAACTTCTCCATGAGCGAGGCCCAACAGTTTCTCAACCGGGAGAACGAGCAGGACCAAGGGGACCCCCAACCGTCGTCTTCGCGCTCCACCAGATTTGCGGTGGACATGGAAGGTAAATGTAACTAGTTTTTTTTGAAAATTTAATTTCTATTTTCTTATATTTATTTAAATTATGTTTAAAAGAAAAAATAACATTTTTTATTTGCTGTGTGATAATAGAATATTTTACACACTTATTTTGTATCTTTTGGGTAATAAATTTAGGATTGTTAGCTAATAAATAATGGGCTTTAATGCTTATTTGGGCTTTAGACTTTTATTTGGATTTAATTCATTTTCATGATAAAAATTCCAGATTTAATATGCTTCACTGTTTCAACCATAACTTTTGAACCAGACATCAGATTTACCTCATTTTTATCTCATATTTAAGATGATTCAAAGGGCTACAAATGTTATGAAGACTTGGAAGGAAAATTCGGTCAAGAGGATGGTCAAACTTGGAGCCGAAGTTAGAGACGTTTTCTGGATTTTTTAGGCCCGAATATTGAAATTAAAAACCCATTTGCTATTTATTTCATTTTGGGCCTTTGTGCGGTCTAGCCCATTTCCATTTTAGGTTAAGTTTGAGATTGGCAGCAACCACAAACAGATTATGTAATTTCGTTTTAGACTTTTGGGAGATCAAACATAGACTTTTAAAATTCTCTGAAATGTTCTTCATCTGTTCTTCATGTTCTTCGTTGTTTTACCCAGTTATGCTTGGCTAAACGTCTCTAACTAACCCACGGATTAGGGATTCCATATTCCAGAAGGCTACGCTTAATCGATAACATCTAAACTCGTTTCTGTTTTCTTTCATCGGATTCGATTCTGGATTCGGATTGGGTTTTTGATAAAAAAATCTAGATCAATTAATCCCAAGGACATAATTCGAACTGGGTTTAAGTGATTATTGTGCAATTGTTCAGTGTCACACCACTGTTTCGAAAACATTCTGGACGATTGTTCGATTGAGGGAAATTCTGGACAAACGCAGAGATTTCAGTTTGTCCAGAAATCGATCACAAGTCCGATGTTTTATTTTTGTCTGGTGAAGATTCTGGAATCCCTGGTTCTGGGTTAATCGTTTTAATCTTGTTAATCTTGTTTTCCTTTCTTGTTTCTATTTTAATTTCGTTTTATTGCAATTTGAAAAACTCCCCCCAATCATTTGCTTTTGTTATTTCTGTTACTATTGAAACCTACTGCAATTCCGTGGGAAATGATCCAGGTTCCTTATACCGCAAATATTTTTACTGAACTTGGTTATTTTGCAAGGGTTCGACAATTTCTTGTCAAAATTTGGCGCTGTTGCTGGGGAATTGCATCGGTTTTATTAATAACAGTAGCATAGGAGTAGTTTAATCAGTTCGGCTGACTAGGCAGAAAATTTTCTCACCCAGATCACTTGAACCAGGGCTTTCCTACATGGAAATTGGTATTTTAAACAATAGTCACCCCCTTTATGGCCGTGAGGTCCTACTTAAATTCGCCAAATTCCATCGTTTAGGCCCTGTTTTTGCTGTTTTTTTGTTCCCGGTAGGACGTAGCCGGTATTTTTGAAATTGTTCCTAGGATTTCTACTAGACTTTGTGATTTTCTCTGATTGAGCTGAAATTTGGTAAGTTGATTGATTTTGGCCTAAATACCAATACACATTGCTTTGCCATGTGGTCTTCATTTTTAAGCCAAATTCCATCATTTTGACCACTTTTTCAATTTTTTTTTTAAGTTTTTTTATTGCATTTTTAGGTCCCCCAATGGTCTAGGAATGTTTTTGGACAAATCCCATAAATTTTAAAAATCATTTGGTAGTGTTTTTGCATTTGTTTTGGTTATTTTCCACTTTGGTTTTCTATTTTTGTGTTTTGAGTCTTTTAGTGTCTTATTGGTATTTTGCTGTTTTATTACTGTTTGTAGTCATTTTTTTGAGTTTGTTTTTGCTATTTTGAGAGTTTTCCCATTCTGCCATATGCTACTGTATGAGTACCAGGAGTATACTAATCCCAATGATCTATTAGAAAGGGATCCTGAAATAGAGAGGACAATCCTAGCTGCTAGACGGACCGTGAGGTTAAGTCAACTAGTAACTAAGGATCCTGTTTCAGATTCTGAATTTGATTCTGTGTCTCTTGAGTCTTCTGAATTTACTAATTCTAGTAGCACTTTTGCTTACTCTGAAAATATGGCAGAACAAGAAAACTGTCTAACTTTGAAAGAATTAGTTGCACCTGCAGTAGTCAATCAACCTTTATGCATTCAATACCCTGAACTTGGTGCTAACTTTGAACTTAAATCTGGTCTTATCCATTTGCTTCCCAAGTTTCATGGTCTTGCAGGTGAATGTCCCCATAATCATTTGAAGGAGTTTCATGTGGTCTGTAGCACAATGAAGCCACAAGCAATTGATGAGGAGCATATCAAACTGAGAGCTTTTCCTTTCTCACTTGAAGGGGGAGCTAAGGATTGTTGTTCTACCTTCAACCTCAATCTATTGCCTGCTGGAATGATATGGCCAAGTTGTTTCTGGAGAAATTCTTTCCCTCCTCAAGAGCCACATCCATCCAGAAAGAAATCAATGGCATTAAACAAGTGAATGGGGAGAACCTACATGAGTATTGGGAGAGGTTCAAGAGGTTGTGTGCAAGTTGTCCACATCATCATATCACTGAGCAACTCTTGATTACCTACTTCTATGAGGGTCTGTTGCCTAATGACAAGAATTTGGTTGATGCATCTAGTGGTAGGGCTTTGTAGAATAAGACACCTGAGGAAGCTAGAGATTTGATATCTACCATGGTTGCCAACTCACAACAATTTGGTACTAGAGCAAATAGTACCCCTGTATACCAGATTCACACTCCTTAGGTTGCAGATCAACAAAGACTTGATAATAGACTTGATGACTTGACTTCTCTGGTTAGACAGTTGGCAGTTACCCAAACAGTACATGCTTCCCCTCCTCAGATAGGATATTCATGTGGATATTGTGTTGATCCTTACCATCCTACTGAGTCCTACCCTACCTTTCAAGATCCCAATTATTAGGACCATTCAGTGGCTACAGTTGGTGTGTTTCCAGGGAAGCCTCAATACCAGCAACAGAACAATACCTTCTCTAATACCTATAACCCTGGCTAGAGAAACCACCCTAATTTCCGCTGGAACCAAAATTAGGGTACTTAGAGCTACCAGAATCAAAGCAACCAGTTTCAACAGAATCATAATTCTGGTGGTTACCAACAGAGGCAGTTTAAACCACCGGGGTTATCACATTCTGCACCACCTCCTCTTCTAGTTCCTTTTCCCCCACCAGCCATATGTACGCCCCCTTCAATGACACAGCAGCCTAGTAGCAGTGGTAGTGGTTTTTCTGGTTCCTCACTCGAGGATATGATGAAGCAATTTGCCAAGAATACATTGCAATTCCAATAGCAAACTGAAACCTCCATTCAAAGTTTGCAAACCCAAATTGGTCAACTGGCAACTTCATTGAACCAACTCCAACCTCAAGGCTCCAACAACACTCTTCCTTCACAGACCATTCCCAACCCTAAGGGGAATGTGAGTGCTATCTCCCTATGGTCTGGCAAGCAATTGGAAGAGCCTAGGCTAGCTGCAGATGTGATTACATCAGATAGAGAGTCAGGAAATGTGAAGAGTGACTCTAAGGATAAGGGGGTAGTAAAGCCGACTGAAGAGGACATTCCTATTCCTCTTCATTTCCCTCAGAGATCCATTCAATCTAACAAAGTGGCAGAACATGCACTAGCACAAGAGAAGGATATTCTAGAGACATTCAGAAAGGTTGAGATCAACATTCCTCTCTTGGATGCAATCAAGAAGATTCCAAAATATGCCAAGTTTCTGAAGGAGTTGTGCACCAACAAGAGGCGATTGAAGGGAAATGAACGAGTGAGCATGAACCAGAATGTATCAGCACTCATCCAGCTTACCATGTCTCGGAAGTGGAAGGATCCAAGAATGTTTTCTATCCCTTGTATTATTGGTAACTGTAGATTTGATGATTGCGTGCTAGACTTAGGTGCTTCAATTAATGTTATGCCTACTTCTGTCTATGCATCTCTTGGTCTTAGTCCCTTGCGTCCTACTGGTGTTATTGTTCAGTTAGCTAATAGAAGTAATGCTCATCCTTCAGGCTTGCTTGAAGATGTATTGGTCAAAGTTAATGAGTTGATATTTCCTGCTGATTTTTACATCTTAGATATGGAGGATGAGTCTCCTAATAGTAGGTCACCAATCATACTAGGTAAACCTTTCATGAAAACAGCTAGGACAAAAATAGATGTGCATTCCGGTACCCTTTCCATGGAGTTTGGTGATATTTCTATGAATTTCAATATTTTTGATGCCATGAAACATCCTAGGGAGGAGCACTCTATTTTCTGCAATGATGTTGTGGATGATGTTCTTGCTGATTGGTATGCTGATTTTCCAGATATTGCATCTATGAGTGATTGTGCTATTTGTGATTGCTCTGATGATACATAGTGCCCTATATGTATTGAGATTGATGTTGCATTGTGTGATGACATGGATTTTGATTATGAGAGTGTCACTTTGCATTTTGATATTGATTGTGATGCTCTTTATGATGTTGATTGTGAAAGCTCTTCTTTGCATGATGTGTTGAATTTTGATCCTAACAGTGAGTTTCCTGGACATAGTTCTGCTTCTTTGTGTATGGTTTCCAAGATTTTAGGTGTACACACTATAGAACTTGTGGAACAACCACCCAAGGTTCTCCCCTCCATTGAGCAACCACCCAAGTTGGAGTTGAAATCCCTTTCGAATCATTTAAAGTATGCTTACTTAGAGGTGGGTGAACAGTTGCCAGTCATTGTGGCAAACAACCTTCTACCGGAGCAAGAAGAGAAGCTGCTAAGCTTATTGAGGGCAAACAAGAAGGCGATTGGTTGGACACTAGCTGACATTGTTGGTATTAGCCCCTCCATGTGCATGCATCGGATTTTGTTAGAAGATGAGGCTAAACTAGTGAGGCAACCCCAGAGAAGGCCTTAATCCCCTTATCCTTGATGTGGTGAAGAAGGAGGTCACTAAGCTTCTGCAAGCTAGTGTTATATATCCCATCTCTGATAGCCAGTGGGTTAGCCTAGTTTAGGTGGTTCCCAAGAAGTCCGGAGTGACTGTGGTGGCCAATCAAAAGAATGAGCTCATTCCTACTAGAGTCCAGAACAGTTGGAGGGTTTGCATTGATTATAGGAGACTTAACCAAGCCACTCGCAAGGATCATTATCCTTTACCATTCATTGATCAGATGTTAGAGCAGTTGGCTGGTACGTCTCACTATTGCTTCCTTGATGGATACTCTGGCTACTTCCAGATCCATATTACTCCTGAGGACCAGGAGAAGACGACCTTTACATGCCCCTTTAGAACATATGCCTACCGAAGGATGCCCTTTGGCCTTTGCAATGCACCGGGCACCTTCTAGCGTTGTATGATAAGTATTTTCTTTGAGTTTCTAGAGGATTACATGGAGGTATTCATGAATGATTTTACTGTATATGGGTTTGGTTTTGATGCATGCTTAGCTAACTTGTCTAGAGTTTTGCTTAAGTGCATAGAGTCTAATCTTATGCTGAACTTTGAGAAGTGTCACTTCATGGTTGAGTCAAGGATTGTTTTGGGGCATATAGTGTCAAGTAAGGGTATTGAGGTAGATCCTGCTAAGGTTGATGTTATTACTGTTTTACCTTACCCCACATTTGTGCAGGAAGTTCGTTCTTTTCTTGGTCATGCAGGTTTCTACAGGAGATTTATCCAGGATTTCAGCAAGACAGCCCGCCCTTTGTCCAACCTTTTGCACAAGGACATCGACTTTGTGTTTGATGATGAGTGCAAGTTGGCCTTTGATCATTTGAAGCGGTGCTTGACTACAACCCCTGTGATCCAACTACTGAATTGGCTGCTTCCATTCGAGATTATGTGTGATGCCTCCAACTATGCTGTTGGTGCTATCTTGGCTCAGAGGGTTGGCAAGGCTTCTCATGTCATTGCATATGCATCCAAGACCTTGGATTCTGTCCAGTCTAATTACACCACCACTGAGAAGGAGTTGTTAGTTATAGTGTTTACCTTTGATAAGTTTAGATCATACCTGTTAGCTAGTAGAGTTATTGTTTACTCTGACCATGCTGCATTGAAGTTTCTTTTGAAAAAGGTAGATGCTAAGCCCCGACTTATTTGATGGATGTTGTTGCTCCAAGAGTTTGATGTTGAGATTAGAGATAGAAGTGGAGCACAAAACTGGGTGGCTGATTACTTGAGTTGCATTTCTCATTCTCCCTCTCACCCCTTTCTTATTCAGGATGATTTTCCTGATGAGCAGCTTCTTCAGCTGCAGGGTAAGATTCCATGGTATGCTGATCTGGTTAATTTTTTGGTTGCTAGAGTTTTACCTACTGATTCCACTAGAGCCCAGACTATGAAATTGCAAAGTGATTCTAAATTTATGTTTGGGATGACCCTTATTTATGGAGATTTTGTAGTGACCAAGTAATTAGGAGATGTGTGCATGATCATGAGTTTGATTCTATCTTGCATTTTTGCCATGCTTCTGCTTGTGGTGGTCACTTTGGACCACAAAGAACTGCTAGGAAAGTGTTAGACTGTGGTTTATTTTGGCCTACCCTATTTCATGATGCCCATATGTTTTGTAAGTCATGTGATAACTGTCAGAGAGCAGGAAGTATTTCCCGTAGGCATGAGATGCCCTAAAACCCAATATTGTTTTGTGAAGTTTTTTATGTTTGGGGTATTGATTTCATGGGTCCATTTCCTGTTTCTTATGGTCATACTTACATACTATTGGTTCTGGATTATGTTTCCAAATGGGTTGAGGCGAAAGCCACTCGGACTAATGATTCCTCTGTGGTCGTGGATTTTGTTAAGTCTAACATTTTTTGCAGGTTTGGCATTCCTAGAGCCATCATCAGTGACCAGGGCTCTCATTTTTGCAATCGAAGCATGGGTGCCTTGTTAAGCAAGTATGGAGTGCTTCACAAGGTCTCCACAACATACCACCCCCAGACCAATGGTCAAGCTGAAACTTCCAATAGAGAGATTAAGCAAATCCTTTAGAAGACTGTTAACTCTACCCGAAAAGATTGGAGTAAGCGATTGGATGATGCTTTGTGGGCCTATCACACCGCCTATAAGACTCCTATTGGGATGTCTCTGAAAGTGGAAGAAATCACCAAGAGGGAGGTGAATTGGGGATTTTAAAAAATTCTTTTCAACTCTTAAAAATGAAGCTTAAGAAATGGATAATAAAAGAGTAGAAAAAGAAAAGCTTAGACACACAGAATTTATATTGGTTTGGTCTCAACCTTGACCTACGTCCAGTCCCCAGATACCTTCTGGGTGTTTCCACTAATTCAACAGATTTTCAATTACAACAATGAAGACCGGACACAATCCTAATCACCTAGGACTTGCTCCCCCTTACACTTTGTGATTGAACAACCCAACTCACAGGTTCCACAACCTTGAGTTCTCACAAACAAATGCTTTCAAAAATTTACAAACTCTTAAAAGAGTAGATAAGGATAAACACTGAAGAACAGGTTGAAAATAACAATACAGACTCAAATTTCAAAGTATAATCAAGATAGCTTCGTTGTGTCTCTTTTGCTTTGAGTCTTCACAGCCTTTTATAGACTAAATGGATGAGCTAGCCGTTGCAATTCTTTCTCTAACGTTCAGTTGCAATTCTGGAAAAATGGCAGTTGCATATTTTGCTCTGTTCTTTGAATTCTTAGCTAGAATTTTGGAATTTAGTTGTTGCAGAAGGTCTTCCAGATTTTTAGTCATTCTATGATCGTAATTTGACCGTTTAGAGTGATCCTGAAGTGTTGCAACGGTCTGAACTGAGCATCTGGGATAAGGGAGAAAGATTAGCCCTGTTCTTAGTTCTTCATTTAATGCACTTATCCTGGATCTTGATCTCACCTTGATCTTAGCTTGAACTTATCTGAAAAATACTCAAAACTTCATCAAAGACATTAGAAACAATAATATCATATGATAGAATAATTTTAGATTGACCCATTAAGATTTCGCAGATCAACATCATTTGATTTTTCAAAATCCTCGATGCAAACTCGAGTTTGTTCTTCCAGACTCGAGTTTGGGGTTCATCCAAAAAGCATGTCCGTTGATTAGAGGTCTAAACTTGCAGTCTGTAAAAGCTAACTCGAGTTTGGCTTTTACAGAGAGAACTATCGGGCTTTGGACTTGGCATGGAATTTTGGTCCTGCTCCTAGACTCGAGTCAATTAGTGACTGACTCGAGTTTGGGTCTATGTTTGAAGAACAAGCCTAAGTTCTTGATTTTTCCAGACTGGAGTTTAGGAGACAGACTGGAGTTTTGGAAAGATGGTAGAAATTCGAGTATTTCTCTATTTGTCCTAAACTCGAGTTTACAATGACAGACTCGAGTTTATGTTTGAGCTGAAACTATTCAAATCTTTCTGTTTGGTCTAGACTGGAGTTTGTAACTCTAGACTGGAGTTTATAACTTGGCCTGGAATTCGAGTGTCTTTCTGTTTGGTCTAGACTGGAGTTTAGGAATCCAGACTCGAGTTTGGCTTGCTTGGGATTCTGAGTGCTCTCTGTATCTTCCAAACTTCAGGTTTGCTTTTGCAAACTGGAGTTTGGCTCGTTGTGAAAATTTCTGATTGCTTTCTGTAACTCCTCAGACTCGAGTTAGTCCAAGTAGATCGAGTTTGGCTTTCTTCGCAGAAGTAAGCAGCTTTCTGTCAACCCTCAAACTCGAGTTTACATACCCAAACTCGAGTTTGTCTTTGACAGTGAGATTTTCATATTGCTAAAAACAAACTTCATATCAAGTTTACAATTGCTAGTTATCATCAAAACACATTGAGAACTAACAGTCTCCCTATCGGCTTGCCTTTGGTAAGGCATGTCATCTTCCGGTTGAGTTAGAGCATCAAGCCTATTGGGCCATTAAGCAGTGTAACATAGATTTGGCTAAGTCTGGAATGGAACGAAAGCTACAGCTACAAGAGTTGGATGAGCTTAGATTAGAAGCCTATGAGAGTTCACGGTTGTACAAGGAGAAGACAAAGGCATTCCATGATAAACACATCTTGAGGAAAGAGTTTTCTATGGGCCAAAAAGTTCTTCTATTTAATTCCTGCTTGAAGTTTATGCCAGGTAAGCTTCGACCCAAGTAAGCTTCGATCTAGATGGGATGGCCCTTTTGTGGTTACTAATGTTTTCCCTTTTGGTGTTGTTGAGTTGTGTGATCCACCCACCAGACAGACCTTCAAAATCAATGGACACCGCCTCAAGCAGTTTCATGAGGGAGACATGAAGCAGCCTGAGGAAGAAGAGCTCCTCCTCATTGATGCCACTTATCCTCCATAAACCCCTTGGGGAGTATTCTTCTTTCTTTCTTTCTATACCTCTCTTTTCTTTTATTTTCTTTTTCCAAATAAAATTAGTGTGTGAATAATACAGTTTCTCTTTCTATGATTGCCACATATTACAAACTTGAACATTTGGGTTTTGATATATTATTCTGCTGGACTGCAATTCTGGACTCTTGGATTACATGTCTTAGTAGTTGATTTTGTGGTGCTGGTTGCATGATTTGATATTTACCCATGTGAGATTTTAGGCCTATTTGAATGGAACTCATCTTTTACCATTCTTTCTTTTATGTGTGCATATACTCATGATTCATATTTTCTAGAACTTGCTCCTTTTCTTTTTCAAACTGCATTTTCACTTACATGTGTAAATATGATGGAGGCTTGTTTTCTTTCTTTCATTTCCCTACTTTGGCCAAATAGCTTTCCCTTGCATCATATTTGAAAAAGCCGGAGCAAATCACCAAGAGGGGGGTGAATTGGGGATTTGAAAAATTCTTTCGCTCAATTCTAGAAATTAATCGTTGAAGCAAAGTAGTGCAGAGAAAGGGAAGAGAGAACAAGACACAGTAAGATTTATACTAGTTCGGTCTAACTCCTTGACCTACGTCCAGTCCCCAGACTCTCTGGGATTTTCACTATCACTCACAATCAGTTACACACTCTGTACTCGAAAGCTATCCTTTCACCAGGATACACTCCCCCTTACAAGTTGTACACTGATATCCCAATCTCCAAGTCCCCCGACTTGAGATTCTCACAGTAAGTGATATACTCAAACACAGTACACTACACACTCTGTAACTTGGGATGATCCTCTCTCTAGGACTCACTCCCCCTTACAAGTTGTAGTCGTACAATCAATCTCCAAGTCCCCCGACTTGAGATTCTTTACAATCAAATGATTAACGAAAACAAACTCTCTCTAAGACCAGATAATGATAAACACTGAAGCTCAAATCTCTCAAGACTATTTACAGAAGAATGAATACAGAAATCTGATTGTTGCACACTGTAATTGTCTTGTATCTTGTCTGTCTTCGTTCTTCTTCGAATCTGAATGATATTTATAGCTGTTGAAGTCCAATTTGAATGAAGAACTTGACTGTTGGAAGAGCACTACTAATTTGAACGTTGGAGGCTCCACTTCCAGAACTAGCTATTGAGAATCCACTAAAATCTTCTTGATGGATGGATTCTGCTTTTGTCCAATCTGTTGTAGACATTCTAGCAATGTGGGACTTAATTAATATGAAGATAATGTTGATGTCCCTGTGTTGGAATGGGCTGTGCTTAAAGTTGTAATTATTTAATCCAAGTTGGACCACTTTATAAGACAACATATTCTCTCTCTGTTGCTTTACAGCTCATTGTCTGAATCTTCATTGTTTCCTTCAATAAACCATCTGAAACTTGCTAACAAACTGGTTAAAAGACGTTAGGAATAATAGCAATTAAAGATATGAAGTATTAAGATCATTCAAATGGTTTTCGCAAATTCGAGCCTTCTGGTTTTACAAATCTGTGCGTTACAAACTCGAGTTTACAAACCCAGACTCGAGTTTGGAGTTCATCCAGAGAGCATCTTATTTTGAAAGACTTCCTAAACTCGAGTTGATTAGTCACTGACTCGAGTTTGGTTCTTATAGAAAGGAAAATCGCGAATGGCTCTTGGATGAAGTTTTGAGGCCATGCCTAAACTCGAGTCATTTAATGACTAACTCGAGTTTGAAGCTTTTATGAAAATCTTGAGTTTAAGTTCAGAGCTTCAAAACTGGAGTTTAGAAAACGCAAACTAGAGTTTACAAAATCTGAAATATTGTTTAGTTCTCTGTATAGCCGAGACTCGAGTTTTGATATCCAAAACTCGAGTTTCAGTGTAAACTGAAACTTTTGAAAAATCTCTTCGTATGTAAACTGGAGTTTCCATTTTTAAAATTGGAGTTTTCAAAACAGTCATTTACTCGAGGCTTTCTGTTTGAGCTAAACTCGAGTTACCAGAACCTTGACTCGAGTTTCAGTGAAAAACTGAAACATTGAAATACCTTTTGAAAGCCCAAACTGGAGTTTCCATTTTCAAGACTGGAGTTTAGAAATCATGTAATAGTTCAAGTGTTTTCAAAACAGTCCTAAACTCGAGTCTCCAGAAATCTGACTCGAGTTTCAGTGAGTATTCAAACTTTGAAAAACTTTTCATTAAAGTCCAGACTGGAGTCACTGGAACCAAAACTGGAGTTTACAAAGCAAGTAATAACACAAGTGTCTCTGTTTATCCTAAACTCGAGTTTGCTTAAAACAAACTCGAGTTTACGAATCTTTAGCTCTTAAACTTTTCTTGTAAACTGGAGTTTGGAAGGATCAAAGGTAGAGTTTGAAAATTTGATAAAACGTTGAAGCTTCTGTTTGATCCCAAACTCGAGTTTCTAAGACATAGACTCAAGTTTACAAGTCTTTGAAACTTTTGGCCTTTAAACTTTCTTGTAAACTGGAGTTTCTCAGAATCAAAGGTAGAGTTTGGAAACAAGTTGAAATTCGAATGTCTGCCTTTGATCTAAACTCAAGTTTATAAATACAGACTCGAGTTTACAACTCTTAGAAACTTTGATTTCTCTCTGTAACTCTGCAAACTAGAGTTTGCCTATGCAAACTGGAGTTTGGCTTTCTTTGTTAAAAACTGAGCTTCTGTCTATCAAGTCCAAACTCGAGTTTAGCTACCTAAACTCGAGTTTGCCTTAAACAGAAAGTTTTACAACTTTCAAAGACAAACTTCAAATTAAGTTTACAATTATTAGTTATCATCAAAACACCTAGAGGACTAACAATATTTCCTTTGCTAGCCCCTTTGTGCCTTTGTGACTTATTCTTTTATAAACCACATTACTAGCCTAAGTGTAAAACCAATTTTTACCGCACCTTGGAATTACTTTGAGCATTGGTTTCACTTTTGTTTTGTGTTTAAGTGTAGGGGTTGCTTAGGAGTGCAACAATTTAAGTGTGGGGGAGAGATATTTGATTTTGAGCCATTTCATCCAAAAATTAAAAAAAAAAACAAAAAACAAAACAAAAACAAAACAAGAAAAAGGAGAAAAAAAGAAACAAAAAGAAAAAGATAAAAAGAAAAAGAAAAGCAAAAATAAAGAAGAAGGAATAAGAATATGTATATTTCATTTTAGTCAATTTATTTTCTTTGACTAGTGCTCTTTTAGATTTCTTTGGTGCTTAGCCCCCCTTTTCTATACTTATATATACCTTCACCCTAGCCCCATTACAACCATAAATAATAAGCTCTCTTGATTTATGCATGCATGTGATGTGAGTAGTGGAGAAGTAAAGATTGAGCAAGCTTATGGGAAAACAATTTTCTTGAGTAGAATTTGAGTGATACACTTATGTCCTTATACACTTTGAGAGATTGATTGAGAGCATTCTCTGAGAGATCGTATTGTGTGATTAGCATCATTGATTGAGATTGCCATGATTAGTAATTTGAGAGGAAAGGATTTTAGTCTTGATTGCTTGATCTTTTGAAACCTTGTGTTCCTTGTTCAAATTTTTTCATTGTTGGCAATTACTAGAAATGAGAATTTTCTTCCTTTCAATTTTCTTTTCGATTTTGCCCAACAGTGCAAAAGGATAAGTGTGGGGGAATTTGATAATTGAATATTTTACACACTTATTTTGTATCTTTTGGGTAATAAATTTAGGATAGTTAGCTAATAAATAATGGGCTTTAATGCTTATTTGGGCTTTGGACTTTTATTTGGATTTAATTCATTTTCATGATAAAAGTTCTAGATTTAATATGCTTCACTGTTTTAACCATAACTTTTGAACCAGATAGCAGATTTGCCTCATTTTTGTCTCATATTTCAGACGATTCAAAGGGCTACAAATGTTATGAAGACTCAGAAGGAAAATTCGGTCAAGAGGATGGTCAAACTTGGAGCCAAAGTTAGAGACGTTTTTCTGGATTTTTTAGGCCCGAATATTCTAATTAAAAACCCATTTACTATTTATTTCGTTTTGGGCCTTTGTGCGGCCTAGCCCATTTCCATTTTAGGTTAAGTTTGAGATTGGCAGTAGCCACAAACAGATTATGTAATTTCGTTTTAGACTTTTGGGAGATCAAAAATAGACTTTTAAAATTCTCTGAAATGTTCTTCATCTGTTCTTCGTGTTCTTCGCTGTTTTACCCAGTTATGCTTGGCTAAACGTCTTTGACTAACCCACGGATTAGGGATTCCATATTCCAGAGGGCTGCGCTTAATCGATAACATCTAAACTCGTTTCTGTTTTCTTTCATCGGATTCGATTCTGGATTCGGATTGGATTTTTGATAAAAAAAATCTAGATCGATTAATCCCAATGACATAATTCGAACTCGGTTTAAGTGATTATTGTGCGATTGTTCAGTGTCATGCCATTGTTTTGAAAACATTCTGGTCTATTGTTCGGTTGAGGGAAATTCTGGGCAAACGTAGAGATTTTGGTTTGTCCAGAAATCGATCACGAGTCTGGTGTTTTATTTTTGTCTGGTAAAGGTTCTGGAATCCTTGGTTCTGGGTTAATCATTTTAGTCTGCTTAATCTCTTTTTCCTTTATTGTTTCTGTTTTAATTTTGTATTATGGCAATTTGAAAAACTCCCACCAATCATTTGTTGTTGTTATTTTTGTTACTATTGAAACCTACTGCAATTCCGTGGGAAACGATCCAAGTTCCTTATACTGCAAATATTTTTACTGAACTTAGTAATTTTGCAAGGGTTCGACAATTTCTTATCACTATGTAGATACAAATGGGAACATCAGCAAGAGGTCACTGGACATCAGGGCGGTCACTTTGATGCGGGGCGTTAAAGTAGTGGTCCCCAAGAACACAGAGACAAACCAACCGATTGAGAACGAGCGTCACTTGTTCAACCGATTCCTGTCTGATTTAGGCAGGAATTAGGCATGGTTTCCAATATTCTTCAAGGATTGGAAGTGTGTTCCGTCCAACAATAAGGACAAAGCATTTACTGACATTGTCCAAGTAAGTTAAGTTGCTTTACTTAATTTTACATATTACTATTTATTTTGTTATTATTTTATTAATTAGTAATTTATTATGATACAAGATAAGTTTACCGTGGGAGGCCAGGCGAAGAGGTACTCGTTGCTGAAGATTGGGGATGCGTGGAAGAACCAGAGGAATCGTTTGTACCTCAAGATGAATGGCGATGGGACGATTCCTATACAACAGGTGATCGAGAATGTCCCAAACGGAGTGGATCCCAATGACTGGGCAGCTTTTGTGCAGTATAGGAGGAGTGGAGAGGCACAGCTTTTGTCCTAGAGGAACACCAGGAGCCGGGTAGTCCAGACGGTCCATCACACGGCAGGATCCAAGACGTTTGCTATGACCTACAGTGAGATGGTATGTTGAAATTTAAAATAAATTTAATAAAACATTAATTGCTCCATTTTTTAAATAACAAACTTTTTTCTTTTAATTCTTGCAGCAAGCGAAGGTGCGGGAGGAGAACCGTGAAACAAACTATGGGGAGCTCTTCACACTCACCCATAGACATCGTGATGGGACACTGACATCTGAGGCGGCTAAGGAGATCATAGTAAGTTGAGAAAAATTATTGATATTGTTAATCTAATATGTTCAAATTCAATTAAATTGTTTCATTAATATTTGTTGAAATCTTCCCGTCAAGCCCGGATTAAGCAGACCACGGCAGATTTGCGAGCTTCCCAGACCCCCAAGTCACAGGGGTCTATGAACCCTACGGCCCCATTAAAAGCTAGTGTAGGCTGAGTCGAGCATCCTGGGCGCGTTAGGGGCATGGGCCTAGGCACGAGGCCTGGTATTGTTTATGGAAAGTCCTCCACCTCTGAGGCCGGAACCTCCAGCATGAGACGTATGCCACCACCAGAGGGATTAGAGTCCATGATTAAGGAGAGGGTTGCCACGTTGGTTGCTGAGAAGGCGATCGCTCTGGTGGCTGCACAGGCGGCAGAGAAGGAGTGGATTTTGGCTGCACAGGCTACTAGGGAGAGGCGCATCCAGGCGCGGATCGACAATTGGTATGCTTCAAATAAGCATAGTTGGGATGCATATGCCGGTGTCCTTACAGAGTTGCTTCCCAACAGGCACTTTCCACCTCCCCAGCCTCCCCCTTCATTCATCGACGACGAGCCCCTCATTCCTCCGGAGTCGTTCATCCACGAGGATCCCTCGCCGCCTGCTGGGGCTGCTACTGATGCTACTACTGCTGCTGATGATGATGATGAGGGTGTTGTTACCTCTACTCCTGCCCACGCCACTACTGAGACAGGACCTGATCATCAGGCTCCTGATTGCTAGTTTTTATTTTTGGAGACATATATTTATTTAAAATGTTTATTGGATGTTTATGATATTTGGCTTGTTTGATTACAATTTAAATACTTAACCTTCATGTATTGTAGTTTATAAATATTTTATATTTCGTTAAATTAGTTACATAAATATACATTTATAGTTAAATAAATGTAGGTATTGTAAGAAAAATAATAAAATAATATCTAATAAATAAAAATTGATTTATTTGAACAATAAATAATATAATTTATTTTTGTTATCACTAAAGCTATCAATTTTAAAAATAATCTTTTGGAAAAAAATATTTACATATTGATTTTTAAAAAAACAATAAATACATTTTGTAGCGGTTTTAAGAAGAAACCGCTACAAATTGGTAGCGGGTACTGGAAAACTAACCGCTACAATTGGTAATTACTTGGTAGCGGTTACATAACCGCTACATGAAGAACATTTTGTAGCAATTAGAATAGCGGTTGTATAACCGCTACTAATTTTTTGCGGGAATTGAACATTTCAAATTGCATCGGTTTCTGTAGCGGTTTATAACCACTACAAACGGAATTTTCTATCGGTAGCGGTTGAGGTTACGGTTGTTAACCGCTACAAATGAGTTCAGACTACATTTATGGAGCTCAAGTCATTTAAAGAGAATTAAACATTTTATCCTAGTCTTGCAGTAGTCTATCCTAGCTTCTTGACTAAATATGGATAAGTCATGGATCAAGTTGCCACGCAATTCTCCCGTATATGTAGCGGGATTGAAAAATTTATTAGATTTTGCCTTCTCTCACGCTAGCATTAATGGGAAGATCGTTTGTCCGTGTTGTCGATGCAAGTTTAAGAAGTGGCAAACACAAGATGGTGCTTTGGAACATCTTCTTGTCAAGCCTTTCCCGATTGAATATACATTTTGGGGAGTCCATAGTGAGAAACACGGTATGCGATATGGTGATCAACTTCCTCAAAGCTCACAAGTAGGAAATCAAATAGCTCAAGATGATCCGGTTAATGAAGCGGTTCGCGATGCTTTTGGTGTTCAGGACGACAACTTCACGGATGAAGTTCAGGGTGCAGAACTTGTTTTCTTCAGGAATGAAGCAGTACGAGAATTTTTCAGCCTTATGGATGAGAGTGACCGTCCGTTGTATCAAGGTTGTCGAAAATACTCCAAATTATCTTTCCTGATCAAGTTGTACCATATCAAGTGCATGTGTGGGATCACTAATAAGGAAATGTCGATGTTGCTGGAATTGATACGAGATGCTTTCCCCGACGCAGACATTCCCACAGACTTCTACAAAGCCAAGAAGATAATTAACAGATTAAGCTTGAACTACGAAAAGATCGAAGCTTGCCCGAATGACTGTATGCTTTATTGGGGAGAGGACGCTCGCAGGGAGACTTGTAAGAAGTGTCACACTTCGAGGTTCAGGACGGTATGGAAAGGGAAAAGCAGAAGAAGAAAGCCGCAAAGATTCTCAGGTACTTTCCTTTAAAACCTCATTTATAAAGATTGTTTATGTCTTCCTGGACAACCGAGCATATGAGGTGGCACGAAGCTGACAAGAATAAAGATGGTAAAATGAGACATCCACAGGATGCTCAAGCACGGAAAGCGTTCGACTCACCGCTTCCAGATTTTGCGGCAGATCCCAGAAATGTTCGTCTCGCTCTGGCGACCGAAGGTTTTAATCCGTTTGGGAATCTCAGCACAAGCTACAATATTTAGCCGGTTGTCTTGATCCTGTACAACTTTCCCCCTGGATGTGTATGAAACCAAGCTCCTACATTATGTCTATGATCATTCCAGGCAAAAAGGCACCGGAAAATGGCATCGATGTGTATCTCCAACCACTTATCTCGGAGTTGGTCGAGTTGTGGAATGTAGGGGTGGAGATGTATGACTCGCATGACAAGACACTTTTCAAGTTGCGGGCAGCCTTGATGTGGACAATTAGTGACTTTCCTGGCCTGGGAACATTATCCAGGTGGAACGTGCACACCAGCCTTGCGTGTCCAGCTTGTAATTTTGACTCTGACTCGGTGCGCCTTCCCTACAGTCGTAAGTGGTGCTTCATGGGTCATCGTAGGTTTCTCGATGGTACGCACAGGTTTAGGTTGCAACGCAATCGATTCAACGGTCAACAGGAAAAAAGAGAAGCTCCTCATATTTTATCAGGTGAAGATATCATAGAGCAGCTTCAGTATGTTGAGTTTGAGTTTGAGTTTGGAAAAAGAGACGATCAGGCAAAGGCCGGTAAAAAGACCGCTAGGGCTTCTGGTTCTGCACCCCAGCAATGGCGGAAGATAAGCATCTTCTTCACTCTGCCTTATTGGAAAGATAATTTGCTCCAACACAGTCTGGATGTCATGCACATTGAGAAAAATGTGTGCGACAATGTGTTGTACACGATTCTAAACGAACCAGGCAAGTCAAAAGATCATCTTCAAGCGAGGAAAGATTTACGGGAGATGGGAGTTCATGGAGACGCGTGGTCGGATGAGCATGACAGATTTCAACAGGCAAAATTCACCCTGACAAAACCGATTAAGGAGATCTTCCTTGCGACTTTAAAGAAAATAAAAGTTCCATACGGGTACTCAAGCAACATTTCGAGATGTGTTGACGTGCAGGCTCGAAAGGTTACTGGGCTGAAGAGTCATGACTCACATGTGCTTATGAAACAGTTGCTTCCGCTTGCCATCAAAGATACGCTCCCTCTCGATGTGTCAATCATTTTGGTTAAGCTGTGTTCTTTCTTCCGAAAGTTGTGTTCCAAGGTTTTGACCGTGGAGGAGCTCGACCAGCTACACTTTGTGCACGAAACAAAGCTTGCTAGCCTGGTTCACTACCAATGGATGTATCCTATTGAGAGGTACTCATTTAAAATTAATCACTTTACGATTACTATCTAGTCACACATTTCAGCATTAATGTCTCAACTTTTTTCATTAATTACTTTCTAGGTTTCTTAGGAAACTGAAATCCTACGTGAGGAATAAGGTGTGGCCTGAAGGTTCAATTGCAGAAGGTTATATTGGGGATGAGGTCTTGTATTTTTGTTCCAGGTACTCTGATGACATTGAGACGTCATTCAACTGACCGCCTCGTGTGGAGGATTGTCTAGAGCCAGAGCCAGCGTCATCAACAACAGAGTTGTTAATCCCTCGTGTTGGGAGACCAGTTGGCGAAACTAAGAACTTCAAACTGACGGCACTTGATAAGCTTCAAGCACACAGACATGTCTTGATTAATTGCACCAAAGTTGAACCGTACCTTCAGTAAGGATTACGCACATATACATGTTATCGTTTATATTTCCTTACATTTTGTACTCACGTTTAATTGTTTTCTTTGCATGTTTAAAGGGAATTTAGGAGTTATGTCAAGCGTCAGCTGAGGATCCGTACACAGACATCATACGAGATTGATACAAAGGTCCACAGAGAATTCCCGGGTTGGTTTAGGAGGAGAATTATGAATGACCACAACCCACACTCCCCAGAATTCAGAGCTCTCGCACTCGGCCTGCTTGACCATGCCCAAAGATTTACGGCATACAATGTCAATGGTTTCAAGTTTTGCACCGTTTCACGTGATCAAGGATTGGTGACCCAAAAGTCGAGCGTATATGGCACGTTTGGGACAAGGAGTTATGTGAGCTGCAATGACGGGAACATGCAGTTCGGTGACGTCCCGTATTATGAAAAGTTGCTTGATGTAGTCAAGATAAATTACCAAAGCCTTTTCACGGTGACGCTGTTCAAGTGTTTGTGGGTGAATACCACAACGTCCCGGGGGCTCACCACTGACGACTTAGGCATCACATCAGTGAATTTCTCCCGGCCTATTCACACTAGACAATCTGAAGATGATAAGCCGTATATTCTTGCCTCAGAGGCCCATCAGGTTTATTATGTCACTGATGAGAGACACAGGGAGTCGCATATGGTGGTTCACTTAAAGCCTCGGGACCTTTACGACATGAGTGATGCTGATAACGTCGCCTACGAGAGTAAGCCGTTGCAGCCTGCCAGCTTCGAGAACTTCTTCCCCGACGGCGATGACAATTTACCTATAGTTCGGTACATTTTTTAATATACGCTTTATTTGTGTTCAAACATATTCATCAACTCACAACTGACATTTTATCGAAAAAAATTTTGTAGGGAGGTGACGAAGATTGAGAGGAAAAATTAAAGTTATGCTTACGATTTCATATGTAAGATTTTATTTTTTAAAAAAAAAAACTTATCTGTAGCTTTTTTCGAAACAAATATATTAACTTTTTTGTAGCAGTTAATAACCGCTACAAAAAAAAACCGCTACAGGAAACGCCACATCAACCACTACATATAAAAAACCGCTTCAAATATCAACCCGCTACAAAAAGCGACACGTCAACCGCTACAAAACAGTTACGCAAATACCAATATAAACTCCCCACCCACCCTATTTAATATGCTCCACTCTTGTTTTCTAACACATTTCTCCTTGTTTTCTCTCAAATTTCTACATTTTCGCAGCGACATTAATTATTTTAAGAAGGTAAGTGTTGTTAACCCGGATCAAATATTATGATTATCTCAATATTTATCAATATTTATCTGTTTCTTCTTCATTTCTGATTATGTTTGTTTTTTAATAAAAATTGTATGATTTTTCTTTTTCTAATCTCCTACCTTCACTCACATTTTTTCTTCTACTTTCACATAAATTATTTTATCTACTTTCACATATAATACTTATTATATTTTTAGACATATTAATTTTAATATTGGATATTATTTAAATGAACACATAATAAACTATTTATATACAATAAATATATATAATCAAATTGACTTTTTAATATCATTTTTTAGGTAATATTTGTATAATTCATGATAAAATATTTAATAACTTTTGAATGATTAATTATAAATACTATTTTTATAAATATTGTAAAAAATAATAAATTAACTGGCTCAAAAAAATTATTGTAATTTTTTTTAATGTTTCTGTAGCGGTTTTGTTAACCGCTACGAAGATGATAAAAAAAATCATTAAAGAATTACTGAATATTTTGTAGTGGTTTTAAACCGCTACAAATAACAGAAATGAAAACAATCGCGGGAAAATATTTATCTTCGAAAAAATGGCGAGAATATGTTGTGGCGGTTTTGTAACCGCTACAAATAATAGAAATGTTGTAGCGGTTGTCTAACCACTACAAATATGAAATGAATTCAAAGCTCAACGATGGCGGGAACCATTTGTCATGGTGAGTAAACCGTTACTAAATAACTTACTTGTATAAGATTAGTAGTGATCCAGAAAATCGCCACTATTGTTCAACCTGTAACGGTGTTTTTGACCGCTACTATGGGATGACGTTGACGTCATGTCTGACACATATAGTGGTGGTTTTCTTCAACTGCTACAGTTTCTGTAGTGGTTATTGAGTATGTAGTATCGGTTATTTTTAACCGTTACAAATTTATTTGTGACAGTGGTTTTTGTAGCGGTTTCATGAACCGCTACGAATTTCGTTTGTAGCGGTTAAAACCGCTATAATTCCCTCATTTTAACAGCTAGAAATTGGCTTCTTTTTTCTGTAGTGAGCCCCTATAAGCATGCGTTTGATTATATATATTCAGTTAACCCTACTGTAAGCTTGCTTAGATTTGTATATAAATATTCAGTGACCTTTTTCTTCCCTTCTATGACAGCAAATCGACGGTGGCTAGCTATGTGTGTGTGTGTGTGTGTAGGCCCCTCAAAACCGATGGAAAACTCATGACTAAAAGTTGCTAGGTTCAGGAAAAAAAAAAGAACCTTAAAGACAAAAAGACACTAATAGCTAACACAGGAAGCAACGTTTTCATGACAGCAAGAACCAAAAATGATGACAACAAAAGTTTTGTTATAAATATACTTATTATGTGGATGTCCATTGACTCACGGTCTCCAAATATTACAAGATGACATGGGACCCACCGATAGTAATTTACTATTTGCATAGTAACTCGCGGGGCCTACTCAATTGTTAGTCTCCCTACGACTCTCAAGTAGCAGCCCACGTTTTATATGTTTTAAATATAATATATATATTATATTATGAGGAATTACAGTTAAAGACCTATTTTCCTTCTATAAATAGAGGGCTTCTGTAAACATTCAAAACACACTGAAATAGAACTTTTCTCTACTCTCTCTCTCTAGATTCTTCATTATCTTAATTTTCATTAGTTTTATAACAAGTTTTAATATATATATGATAGTTGAGTTTTCTTCACTTCCCACGTTTGTGTGTGTGTGTGTGTGTAGCAGTAGTGATTACACACACAAACACTCATACCTTCAGCGTTCTTTCCAAGTTGATTCGATGAGGCTGGGAAGTCTGGTTTTCCTCTGTTTCACGGTGCCACGAGCAGAGGAGTATTGCTTTAGTTCCTCTCTCTCTCCCTCTCTCTCTCTCTCTCTCTCTCAGTCTCTCACCTGCGCCTCTCTCTCTCAGCCTCACTCACTCTCAGCTCAAACCTTCAGTAGCTGTGGTTTTGGGAAAACGATGGAGGCAGAAGTGTATTATATATAATGGGATTCAACAATGGTCCAGAGGCATCCTAGGGTAACCTAGGTGAAAGTAGGATTTGAAAATGGCAAAAACGAAAAGAACTTGTACCCTTGGCACAAGCTGCTTCACCAAAAAAAAAAAACCAATGGTTTAGCTGCACATGATGACTGTCTCTGCGTTTTGCTTTACCGAATATTATAATGCTTCTGCTTTCTTAATGGGTAGGGCTGAATGGATGAAATATGCAAATGGGCTTGGACGTGTGTGTGTGTTTGGGCTTTGGATGGGAAGCATATGATACATATAAGTATATTTCCTTGGTTGTTGCTAATGTGGGGCTGGAAGAATGGAAATTATGTGTGTATATGTTGTGTTGTGTTATTTTATTTTATTTTGCAAATAAACATTTAGTTAACATTATAGGATATAAATTTAAATCCTCATATATTATTCCTACAATTTTTAGGCCAATTATTGTAACTTAATTTTCCATAATTTTTAGCTAGGCCTAATTATCCCTTATTTGGAGTTATTTCTTCTTCCCAAAAATAATTTAATGGAAATTTCAAATAATTATTCTAATAATTATTTATAAGTCAAAATTCATGAATTAACTCCATGTAATATTTTAACTTAAAATCCCCATGTTACAGGTTTTGGTTGGAATCAGATTCCTTTCTTGTGATGTTCTTCAGTTATTTTGTTTAAAATCCCAAGTTATCCCTCTTACTGTTGGTTTCCAGGGTCTACTTATTATTTTGTTGAACATTATGACTTAATCAAATAGGAGTTTTGACAGGGGGAAAATGTTTGTAAGCACATTGTCTTGACATCAAATTTGGACGAGTTAAACTGTGAAACGTGAATTAAATGAATTGATGAAAAACAAATATTACACAATTGAATTATGAAGACCCAAAGTTGGTCTTTGGTAGCTTCTATCTCAAAAAAGAAGCAGATGTGCTTTCGATTGGTTCCCTTGATGTCTCATGTTCTGTTACATTACAAAAGCTAAACCTTACCATCTTGTGATAACACATTTACAATCCGATTAGGAGTCACGATTGAATCTGAGAAGCATACGAGTCACGATTATTGTCTTTGGTTATTAAGAGTGAAGCATACGAGTCACGACACTCCACTAATGCAAAAAAAGTGTTTTAAAACCGCCTCATTAAGAGCGGAGAATCGACGCCCCGCTCTTAAAGAAATGACTAGTGGCAATTTTATAAATATAAAGAACTTCTTCCACCGCATCAATTTTTAAGACCGTCTTAGTGAGAGCGGATGAATAAATCTCCGGTCTTAAAGATATGACCGGTGGCAATTTTGTAAATATCAAAGAACACCTTGGACCGTATCTTTTTCGATAGGTCTTAAATATATTATTCAGACCGCTGGAAAAACCAACCGCTCTTAAAAATTTATTTAAAAAAATTGAAATATGAATTATTTTAAAGAGAAATCACGACTTATATTTTATGTGACTAAAAATAACATGGAAATTTTAAAAAATAATTGTATAAAACTTTTAAGACTACACATATATAAATAACCGCTCTTAAAACATACATTAAAAATAATTGATAAATAATATGAAATTATTGAGAAATCCCGTACAGCCAAACTTATATTTTTTGTGGTGCAAAATAATAAGGAAATATATATAAAATGGTAAAATACTTTTAAGATCGGACATATACAAATGACGTTCTTAAAGTTAATATTTTTAAGAGCGGACATGACTTCTACCCGGTACTAAATAATGAAAAATTTTAAACTAATAGTTTATTACTTTTAAGACCGGACATAATAAAAGGACGTTCTGAAATGTTAAACTTTAAGACCGTCTTTTTGTGTTTCTCCAATCTTAAAATTGCCCACTATATTTCTTGCTCGAAACCTTAACTTGTGTCTTACGTCTTTTTGTCTGAACACTGAAACCCCTGTTCTTGTTGCGAAACACTCAAATACCTCTTCATGTTGCATTACATCTCCTTCTTGCAAACTGCCACCATCCTCTGTTACTCTCTCATTTGCTCTGGCATTCCTTTCTTGCACCACCTCTCTCAACCTCTTTTCTTGTTTCGAAAATGAACAGAGGAAACGAGTGTAATTCTGTTTCTGAAATGCCAGTTGATGATGTGACTGGTGTTAGTCAGAACGAACCATCTCCTTCTCAGAGTGAGCCTCCTCGTAACCGCCTTGCACACCGTCGTGGTAGAAGAGGCCCCACCCGATTGAAAGAGCTTGCCCTATCGCGGAGTGCCAATGAAAAGCTCGATATACAGTTTGATGAACATTTGGCTCCCTGCGGCCCTAATAAAAGAAAATATAATAGTTATGTCGGCTTACAAGCATGTAGCAAGCCAAGCATTTTGATCGATGAGTGGAAAAATGTCAACAAGAGAAGGTGAAGGATGTTATCTGGGCCTCTATCCGGCTTACGTACAATGTTCCTGACGATGAGAAGTTGAAAGTCAAGATATTGTCGTATTGTGATGGTTGCTGGAGGAAGTTTAAGACCCAGTTAGCAAACAACTATATTTTTGCTGAGGTTCCGGTTGGTCAGCCTCGCCCTAATCCTTGCGCCAAGTATGCCTTTCTTGATGAAGCAACATGGCAACAATTTGTTCAGATGCGGACTACTGAAGAAGCTTTAGTGAGTCTATATTTAATTGCTTTGTCCCTTCTTGTATACTTATTAACCTATGCGGATATGTGAATTTTATTGTGTTCATTTATGAGGTCGTTAGTCAGGTTGCTTGCTTAGAAAGGTATTCTATTATAGTAGGTCACGTAGACATTACTGTTAGTTAGTTAGTATGTTAACTGTGTAATGGTATATGTGCATGCTGTTATTGAAACTTGACTGAGTTTGAACCAGTTATGATGAATGAATGAATTGACTGAGTTGGCAGTAGTTTTGCAACTCTCTTTCCTCAGTTTCTCTCTATTTATTATACAATTCTACATCTTCCTTAACAAAGTCTTGAAACTTGATGAAGTGAATTTGACTAGTGTTTGAATTGAGGTCTGGAATTCATAATGAATAGTTGTTTTCGATTCTGATTCACAGATAAGAAGGCAGCAAGCACAAGAGATTGGGAGAAAGAATGATTGCTCACATACAGCTTCTTGTGGCGGATATGAAAAGGTCGAAAAAGAGTTGATGGCCGCTAAGCGAAAGAGATTAGAAGATGAAGCTCAAGCCAATCCTTCTGAGATATGTGATCCGCGGCTACCATCTCCAGTACGCCGTGAGGAGTTATGGCTCTATATTCGCAAAAAGAAAGGTGGGGCATACTCTAGTGAACAAACTCGTGTAGTTGCTAAGAGAATTGTAAGTACTGTTATTTTTTATTTTTTAGTTACTAAACATGTTTCGTTACTAATTATGCTCTTGTTATCTGTATCTTACAGGAAGAACTCAAAATGCAAGAACAAGAGGAATCATTTGTGTCGGATGGGAGGAAAGATATTCTTACCATTGCGACTAGAAAACCGGATCACGCGGGGCATGTAAGGGGAATTGGAGGACGGGTAGGACTAAAGGAATAGTTTGGTAAATCCAAATGCCAAAAACAAGCAATGGCTACCTAGGAGGAGATGGAACATACGCTGGCCAAAGCAACTGAGGAAGCAGAGGCCAAAGCAGAGAAGAAAGCAGCTGAGCGAGAAGCTTCATTAAGTGCAAAGTTTCAAGACGAGCTGAAAAAGATGAAGGAGGAGATGATGAAGATTGTCAGCTCTCGTGGAGAGAGCATTGTTCCCTTCCCACACTCCCCTCCACCTGTCCAACAGAGCACTAAAGGGAGCTGCATTATTGGACAGTCAGTGGAACATTGTGAGCTCTACGTGGAGGATCCTGGTAGATGATTGGTTGCAAGAGGGAATGTCTACAACTTAGGATCAACTGTACACCACTGACAAATGGCTGATGATGAAGTCAGGGTGTTAGTTGAAGAGGTGATCATCGTTAATGCACCTATCCCTCTTCAAACTGATCAAATGAAACTTGTGAGTGATTGCATGGGAGGCTTCATCTCGTGGCCAGTGAAGCTTGTACGTGTTTGTACTCCTCCTCAAGCCTCAGCCCCTACTGATGAAGCTGCAGCCCCGCATGATATTTTGCCCGATCCTAAGTTGACTGCCAAGGATGAGATTGGACTTATGGTAGTCAATCAAACTTTTGAAACCAGATCGTGGTCTGTAAATGCTGAAGTAGGCCTAAAAGAGAAGCAACCGATCTTCGTTGACCAAGAAGATTTAATCTCTCTTATCTTTCCTAAAAAAGAGTTAACTAATGCAATTGTGTTGTTATTAATGAAGTAAGTAGTATATCTTCTTCTATGAGTAGACACACATACATATATACTAGCTAATTCACTGATGTATGTCATTATTGTAGGTTGATGCATCGTGAAATGGGAGTACAGGGCAGAGAACATGATTTTGGATTCTTGTGCCCAGATTACTTAAGTGTGGCAACCGTAACTCAAAGAACATCATACATATCTAGGAGGTTGTCTAACAATATGAAAACATAGTACCTTGCACCATTCCTGCATAGTAACCATTGGCAGTTGGTCCTCCTTTCCGCGGAGGAAAATAAAGTAGTCTTTTTATGTTCCCTTCACCACGAACCAATGCCTACATTAAAGCAGATTGTTGATAAGTAAGCGCATGTCATTTTGTCACTGATTTTTGTCTGAAATCTCTTCTGTGAATTTTTAGTTACCAATATTGATAATTGAAATTTTTGATTTCTATAATAGGGCCATGTCAGAATACCAAAAGAAGGCCAAGAGAAAGGCTGGGAATCAGGTCAAAGATACTGTATGGATCAAACCAAAGGTTAGTACGTATGGACACTGCCTTGTGAACTTTGCCTTATGAACTGTCGTTGTGTATGCGCTCTTATATATATATATATATATATATATATATATATATATATATATATATATATTTCTTGTTTGATTTTAGACACGTTGGCAACCACATGCTTCTAACTTATGTGGGCTTTACGTCATGTGACACATGTATGATATTATCACGCGAAGAATTATGTCTATCACTGAACAGGTAAATGTATTTGATATTATACATACCTTTGGCATGCTGACCCCTTTGATGATATGAATTAAGGTCTAATACATATTTTTGTCTTTGATGTTACAGACGTTTGATTGTGCTGACCCCTTTCCTGATGGTGATATTGAGCGCATACGCCAAGTCATTTGTGAATTTCTCATTCAGGAAATTGCAAATGCCCCCCAGGATTAATTTGTAAATATGCATTTGCTGTAGATCCATATTACATCTGATCTTCTGTAAATAATAATTGAACAATTGTACTGTTTAATGATAATAATGAACAATTGCATAGTTTAATGATCAATAATTAATAAATTTGTTTATTCATTTCCAACAAATTATATTGATTCTTTCTATTTTTTGTTGTTGAATGTATTGCATGGAATTAGTTCTTAAACCTTTAAGACAGGATGCTGTAAATGAGCTTATTAAAAAGTTCAAAATGTCCAGTGAGACTTTTAGGACCGTGTATTTCATATAAGTCCGGTACTAAAAGTCTTAGTATAATTTTTTAAAATATTGGAGACTTCTAGGATCGTCTATTTCATAAAAGTTCGGTCTTGAAGGGCTTTTTAAAATACATTAATTTAATTTTAAAAATATGCGAAACTTTAGGAGTGGTTAGTTATTAAATGACCAGTCCTAAAAGTCTGCGTTATGTATCTTCTTCTTCTGAAACAACATGAGAAATTTAAACTAAAATATTGGAGACTTTTAGGACATGTGAAATGGAAAAAATTGAAGGAAATTGGCCTTCTCAAATGCTGTATAACAAGCATTTGTGAAGTTTTTCACAGGTTGCCTCATGCACCAAAAAATAGAAGACTAAAATCCAAAACCAAGAGACTTTTAGGACCGTCTATTTCATAAAAGTTCGGTCCTAAAGGGCTTTTTAAAAATACATTTTTAATTTTAAAAATATGCTAGACTTGTAGGAGAGACTTTTTAATAAACATCTGGTCCTAAAAGTCCATGTGTAGATCTTTAGGACCGGCGTTTTATATGTCTACGGTCCTAAAGGTCTTTTTTAAATAAAAATTAATTACTCTATTTCTTTTATACAAAACTGATATTATGTTCAAATCAAATCAATTAAGCAAATATATCATGGTTAACTTTAAAGTCAATTAGCGATGACTCACGAGGACTTTAATTTGCATGTTTTTTATGTTCTTAATTAATGTCGTTATTATATTCTTTTTAACAAATTAATTACTATTATATAACTTATGTTAACTTTGAAGCCATTTTTGGAAATTCTCAAACGTACGCAATCAGGTTTCGACCAAAAAAGAAACGAAATCAAATAATCCAAGCAGGTTTGCCAAAAAATGGTCGTCGCGGCTGCCATTATATATATTTTTTTTATGCTGCCCTAAAAGGCAGCAACCAGTACATACAAAAAAATACAAGAAAATTTAAGAAAAAAACTAATTAATCCTCCATTTTGTTGTCGAACAAGGAGGAGGAAGATGTAGTGTCTGCTTCAGAAGTAGGGACCTCGACGTCATTGGCGTCGAGGACCATGTTGATCTTGTTGTTGACGGTATGAAGGAGGCCACAGAGTTTGCCCACTTGTCGGTCCATGTGATCGACGCGGGCCAGCAGATGCTCCACAATTTGCTTCACCATTGGATTCGGCGGCAGAGGGGGAGGTCTCGCAGGTACGCGAGGAGGAGGAGGAAAAGGAGGACCCGATGGTGGTCGAGGTGGTGGGGCAGCCATTATAGAATCGGAGATTGTAGAAGAAATGAGGATGTGGAGAAGAATGTGAAGAAACTAAAGTAACGAGGGGCTTAAATAGATGGAGCACCATCGTTTGATTGTCCTCAGAAGCCGAAGAGACTATCAATCATCATTACAGAGTGTAAGGATACGACTGCACCTCTTGGAATTTGGAACGAAGGCACTTTTAAGACCGCATATTCTAAGATAACCAGTCATATATGTATTTTTTAGATCAATTAAGGAACACAAGTACACAACTCTAGGATACAAGGAGATTCATCTGACTGAAGCATTAAATTTAGGCTGCAACTACCGCAATAAAGGAATTCGTATCGACAGCACTTTTAAGACTGCATATTGAAAGACAACCGTTCTTATAAATATAATGGATTGCACCAATATTTATAATTTGAAAACGTTGGAACTTAAATTCAACTTAAATTCTGATTGGTTTAAATTAAAAATTAGTAATAGGCTTTTAGGACCGGACGTATATAATTATTAGGTCTTAAATATTATTACTAATTATTTATAATTGCCAATTGAATCCCATATTCACACATTCCCATTTCGTATCTCTCTGCTCCCCTCTGCCCTAAACCAAGCTAGACAATGGTTAGATACAAGATAACCCCTCGCAGGACTACTCCTGAAGCTCGTTGGAGGATCTTGAGACAACTCGTTGGTTTACGTCATACTCAAACCAAGAAAACGCGTTCTATTCAGACAGAGGAGTCTCAGGTCGTTGGACCCATTGTTATTTCGGATGATGAAGAGGTTCCCGCTCCCCCTCTCCAGCCTTCTGGTCCGACCCTGAAGAAGTGATACTGATGCCCATACAACAGGAAATTGCTGATATTCGGCGAGAAATTTCTGCCGCTGAAGCCGATATCGACAAGACATTATATGATAATTAGCTTTAGGAATTTTAGTCACATTGTAGGTTGTTTTTGTTATTTGTAAGTTTGTTGTTCTTATTTTTCTTTTGTACTTGCACATTCTCCATTAATGTAAAAATCAAAATGAACTAAGCTTATTAATGGAAAAAACCTTATTCTCAACTATCCTTTATTTTCATTTTGTTGTTGTTGTTGTTGAGCAAAAAAATATTCAGTTGCTGCTGCTGCAATCTTTTAGTTTAATTTTAAAAAAAATGTGGACTTTCACTAAATTCTTATATTAAAAAAAATGAGACTTTTAGGAATGGATGCTTAATAAGTAACCGATCTTAATGAATTCATTTAGGAGCATATGCTTAATACGTAACCGATCTTAAAACTTCTATACCTTTAGGACCGAATGCTTTACAATTAACCATTCTTAATGACATTAAATATAAAAAAATCTATCGCGCAAAAAAGTTAAATTTTCCTCTATGAACTTATCTTGTCCCGCTGAAAGTGATAATAACTCCTGTTCACTCTCAACTCTCAAGTGTTTGTGTGTTGCTTCGTCACTGCCGCAAGGCAGATCTCTCGACAAGCTAGTGTTGGTCAGCTTATCACCTTCTAGTTGGTTCCTTAGCTAAACGGCGATAGACCTATAAGATGTGTATTTTAGTTACATATATATTTTATTTTCCTTCTTTTCGTTATGGGTTATTCATGGTTTGCACAAAATTGGTGAAATGTTGACGTGGGTTACTCTGTTGTATTTCGATACTGTACTTTGAAGTTTATGTTTTACTTGAGACATATCCGAACGACCAACAAGTGCACTTGGGGTTACTTTTGTTGTCTGCATTTATTTTCCGCGTTATGCACTTATTTTCCTTAGCTTCTTGGATCAACTGTACGTGATACATTTATGAGCACGAGTGATTCTTCATGTTGCATTTAATGACCAAAGTCTTTTTTTGTTTGTTTTTGGAACAATACTAGATTGACTGTACGTGATACATTTATGTTGCATTTAATGGACAAAGTCTCACACATATGCATTTAATGGACTTGGCTTAGTTTATGTGCAATTTTCAATTTTTTCGAATAATGTATGTTAAATCTTTCCGTCTATAGGAATTATACTATGAATCGTAGTTAGATAAATGCGAGACGGACGGGTATTGAATATGAGAATGGGGTGAGGGAATTAATAGAGTTTGCAAAAGGAAATGCCCATGATGGTAGTGGGAAGTTTTATTGCCCATGTGTAGAATGTTTAAATGAGAGGCGAGTAAGTCCAGAAGTTATATACACACATTTAATTTGTGAAGGATTTTGTAAGACCTATACAATATGGATATGGCATGATGAAAAAGTTCCAAGAGCATCTCAACATGGTGAAGTGTCCTTTGATGATAATGACACAGATATGGATGATCACATAGAGGACATTATTCGTGATGTAGGAGAAAAGGCTTTTGAGCAATCACATGCATATGGTAATATGTGCAGTGATGCTGAGACCCCGCTATACCCTGGGTGTAAAAAATACCAATTGTTGAACGCCGTTTTGAGATTGGTCAACTTGAAAGCACGTCATGGATGGAGCGACAAGAGTTTTTCAGAAATGCTTGAGGCTTTTAAGGACATGCTTCCAGATGATAATGTGTTGCCTCATCGATACTATGATGCTAAGAAAATTCTTTGTCCACTGGGGATGGAATACAAAAAAATCCATGCATGCTCGAATGATTGCATATTGTATAGAAATGAGTTTGAAGATAAGCAGAAATGTCCGATATGTGAAACCCCAAGGTACAAGTCAAATAAAGGGCCTGCAAAAGTGTTGTGGTATCTTCCAATCATACCAAGGTTCAAGCGGTTGTTTGCTAATGAGAATGATGCAAGAAATTTGTGGTGGCATGCTAATGAGAGGATTTCTGATGGAAAGCTTCGACATCCGGCCGATTCTTCTCAATGGAAAAAAATCGATCAATTATTTCCGACCTTCGGTGAAGAACCTAGGAACCTTAGGCTTGCCCTTAGCACGGATGGCATGAATCCCTATGGAAGCCTTAGCAGCATACATAGTTCATGGCCTTTACTCCTGATTATTTACAACTTATCTCCTATGTTATGCATGAAATGAAAGTACATCATGCTGTCTATGTTGATTTCGGGACCAAAACAACCCGGAAACGACATTGATGTTTGCCTTCAGCCCTTGATCGAAGACTTGAAGGGGTTATGGGAAGACGGTGTCAATGTTTTTGACTCTTTCAAGAAGGAGGTCTTCAAAATGAGAGCCATGATATTTTGTATTATAAATGACTTCTCAGCATATGGGAACTTGTCAGGGTATAGTATAAAAGGCCATAAAGCATGTCCGGTTTGTGAAGAAGGCACACGCTACCATCAACTTCAACATGGAAGAAAGACGATTTATCTTGGACATGGAAGATTTATTAGACGGGGCCACCCATATCGTCAATTAAAGAAAGCCTTTTTTGGTGGCCAAGAGTATGAAGATGCTCTGGTGGCATTGACTGGGGAGCAAATGTATGAAAAGGTGAAAAATATAAGTGTCATCTTCGGTAAGACTGCAAAGGGTAAAAAAGAAACAAATATATGGAAAAAGAGATTGGTCTTCTTCGATCTTCCATATTGGCGCAACCTTGATGTCAGACATTGTATTGATGTCATGCATGTTGAGAAAAACGTATGTGATAGCATTGTTGGCACGCTTCTCAACATACAAGTAGTTCCAAGGATGGTGTGAAGGCAAGATTGGATTTGCAAGCAATAGGAATACAAGAAGACTTACATCCAAGGCCGTATGGTAAGAGAACTTATTGTCCCCCGGCTTCTCATACTTTATCTAAGGATGAGAAAAGAAGTTTTTGTGAGTGTTTACATGGGACAAAAGTTCCCTCGGGATATTCTTCAAATCTTAAGAGGCTTGTATCGATGAAGGACTTGAAATTAGTAGGCCAGAAGTCTCATGATTGTCATGTATTAATGCAACAGCTGCTCCCAGTAGCTATTTGAGGCATTGCCAAGTATGATCTTCGACATATTTTGACTAGCCTTTGTTTCTTCTTCAATGCTATTTGCAGTAAAGTGTTTGAGATTGAACAAATGGATGAATTGGAAAATGAAGGATATATGATATTATGCCAGCTTGAGAAACTTTTTGTTCCTTCATTTTTTGACATCATGGTTCATCTAATTGTTCATCTAGTGAGGGAGATAAAGCTATGTGGCCCTGTCCATTTACGATGAATTTACCCAATTGAAAGATCTATGAAATTCCTAAAGGGGTACGTGAAGAACACATACCGGCTAGAAGCATCAATTGTTCAGAATTATGTATCTGAAGAGGCCATGGAATTTTGTCAAAATTATTTGGCCAAAGACATATCGGGCTTCCAATACGTCAGCATGCTGAAGGGGGTAGACGAGGGGCCTCAGTAAGGGGTGTGGATCCTGATGAATTGTCACAAGTCCACTTATGCATCTTGAATAATGTTGATGAAGTTCAATCCAGCATAGTTGCACATAAAGAAGCTGTGAGGAAAGAAAATCGCCGAATGACTGAACAAAGGTTGATTAGGGAATATAACAGAACTTTTGCAAACTGGTTCAAACAAAAGGTCGAGGGAGAGGAATCTGTTTCTGAGACAATCAAATGGTTAGCACGTGGTCCTGAGGTTGATGTCATAAGTTGGAATTCATATGTGATCAACAGGTACACATTTTACACGAAGTCCCTAAATGATAGGAGCACTGTCTAGAATAGTGGTGTAATGTTAGAGGCTAAATCCATACACTTCTCCAGTTTGAAAGACAAGCGGCCTAAATTGGCAGTCATGCCATATTATGTCTTCATTAGATTTCTCATTTTCAAATGCAAGTGGGTTAATGTCAATAATGGAGTTCAGATTGATCGGCTAAGATTTACATTAGTCGATCTCAATAGTACATGTTTTGGAGATGAACCTTTTATTATGACAGACCAGGCAAAACAAGTTTTCTATATCACCGATGAAAAAATAAAATGTGGTCTGTAGCTCTCCAAGGAAAAAGGTATTGATGAGAAAAATGATGCAAATTATGGTCTTCTTGAGAGTACTCCTTTTTCAAGGGATCTACCAGACATCAACGAAGAAGATGAAGCGGATAATGAACCCGGCATAAGAAATGATCATCAAGAAGGGATATGGGAGGATATCCCTTTATAAAAGAGTCATCAATTCATAAGGTAATATTCATCTGCACAATTATTTGAAAACTTTAAAGTTTTAATTTACGTTTTAGCTATATTCAATTCCTTCTTAATTATGTTCTTAAACAATGTCATTGACTGTCTTTTGTTCTTGTTTTTATTTTTCCTGCAGGGGCTAGCTTGTCACAAAAAAAGCTAGGAATATTAGTTATGTTCGTTGTTATTGGCCGGGTGAGAATCCAATAAAGATAAGGTGATGAATTGGTATATATGTTCATTTAGGTGTTGTACACTGTTATTTGTAACGCATTCTATGTATTTGTCTTATTATATAATTACATTCATTTGTTATTAGTTTTGTATTGTAATAGCTAGTAACAAGCTCATTCATTACGATGCCTGGTGAATAATATTTGTAATCCATTCCCAATTCAATTATAAATTGAAGCTTAGAGTATTGTCTTTTAGATGTTGAATTGTGTGGCAAATTTATTTTGAACAAAGGAAATTTCCACTTTTAAGACTGGTCCATTGAAGGTTCGGTCTTAAAAGTAAGACTTTTAAGAGCGGAGGCTATTCTTTACGGTATTAAAACTACTAATAACAATCTTAACCTTTAAGACTGGTTATTTGATGTCCGGTCTTAAAAGTGAGACTTTTTAGAGCAGGCTCTATTCTATACGGTCTTAAAAGTCCTAATAATCGTTAAAAAAAAACAAACCTTTAAGACCACACTTATTAATTTAGTCTGGTCTTAAAAGTTATAATTTTAAGACCGGGTTATATGTTAAAGCAAGGTCTTATTTTCTTTATTTTTGAGACCAGTGAATATGTTTGTCCGGTCTTGAAAGTTACATACTTTTAAGACCTGCTGACATTTAGTCCAGTCTTGAAAGTGGGGTATTTAAGACCAAACCATGTTTTGTCTGGTCTAATAAATTCTGGTTTAAGGACCGAACAAAATATATGTAAGGTCTATATAGTGCAACTTTTAAGACCTGTTGTTTCTTACGTCCGGTCTTGAAATATTTCTTTAAGATCGGTTCGAATCCGGTCTTAAAAGTTACATATTTATAAGACCGCCTGGAACGAGACCGGCCGCTGGTCCGGTCTTACGGGGCCTATTTCGTTCGGTCTTAAAATACTTTTTTGTACCCGTGCTCTCTTCCAATGCAACAATTGGGGTTATTAAGAGTGAAGCATTTGACGCTTTCGTTGCTAGCTATCTCGTGCCTTTGTGGTTTAAAGCCGCGCTTTAAAGCGGCAGGGTATATGGGTTCGAGAGCTAGCATTTCAAAGCAAAAAAATAAAAAAATTGACGCTTTTGTTGCCTTTTTTGTTCCCTAATATACACTATGCGTTACTTTTGTTTTTGGAAAAACCTCAAGAAAATAAAACTTATATTTTAAAATCTTAAATTAGTGATTTTCAAATGAAATGAGTTATCAACTGCTTTATTATTCTTGTTAATCTCATTAACATTGTTGTCGACAGGATTTTGAAGTTTAAGTAGCATTTTACTATTAATTTTCCTTTTTTTTTTTGCCAAAATACGCAAATCTCATTTTGATATTGCATGACCAAAATGCTATAAAATGGAAAATACTAGGGAAACCTTAGGGATTTTTTGGGATTTTCCCAATAAATATTGTATCATAAATATTGCAAGGAGTGGGCTTTCCTTATGGGGATGTGATAAACAGTACAAAAATAATACCAAAATGCTATAAAAGAGAAAATATTATCATAATGCTATACTTAAAATCGTTCTTGATAAAAACGATTTGAGTTATGAATAAGTCATTCATGTGGAGAATTTCGACCAAAAAAAAAAAAAATCATGTGGAGAATAACTTTTCGGTCGGACAAAAACAGAAATCATTTTTTGCGTGAAAGATTTTAAAAAGCGTGCTTCGCGTGAATGGGTTTCAACATTCGAGCAAAAAAAAAGTTAATGGTTTCAACATGATGTGATTTTTATAATAATTAAAAAGATTTTTATCTTTATTATAAATATTCTTTCGATACATAAAAATTATAAACTAGATAATAGTTATTAAGGCAACATAAATAAAAAAAATCAATTTAGATATTACAAACTACTCCTCATATTTGTGAGCTGGTTTTCGTTTTAAATATAAAAAATACTTCATTTTTTTCTTTTTTATATGTTATCATTATTTAAAGGGTTAATGTGCAAAAATACATATGAACTTTGTCCCTAGGAGCGCCCAGCACCACATGTTTTTTTTTCGTGTAAAAATACACGCGTGGTTACGTTTTAGGAGTAAAAGTCACACAGGCCATTAGTTGACCAACGTTGACCGTTAACTTGGACGAAAATAAACAGTAACTTCGCAGAAATTACCATTTTGCCCTTATTTTAAAGCTAAAATTACCATTTTGCCCCTAGTTTTAAATATTTTTTTAAAAAATAAAACTAAAATAAACCCTTCCGGGGGGCCCCACCACCGGCCACCTTGCCAGCAACCACCTCCGACGACTTTTTTTTTTAAAAAACTAAGGTTTTAAATATTTTAAAAAAAACACTAAAATATACCCTTCCCCATCAGTGGGCCCCACCACTGGCCACACCATCGCTGGCGGTCGCCCTCCCCATCGCCGGCCTCCAGCAGCCACCTCCGGCGAGTTTTTTTTTAAAAAAAAAACTATGGTTTTAAATATTTTTTTTTAAAAAAAACACTAAAATAAACCCTTCCCACCTGTGGGCCCCACCACCGGCCACCCTCCCCACCACCGATGACCGACGACCTCCTTCGGAGACTTTTTTTTTTAACTAAGGTTTTTTTAAAAAAAAAAAACCTTAGTTTTTTTAAATAAAACCCCTTAGTTATTTTTTTAAAAAAAACTTAGTTTTTGAAAAAAAATAAAAAAAGTCGCCGGAGGTGGCGCCGAAGGCCAGCGGTGGGGAGGGCGGCCGCAGGCGATGGTGTGGCCGGTGGTGGGGCCCACTGGTGGGGAAGGGTTTATTTTAGTGTTTTTTTTTAAAAAAATATTTAAAACCTTAGTTTTTTTTAAAAAAAAAAAAAGTCGTCGGAGGCCAGTGGTGGGGAGGGCGGCCGTCGGCGGTGGTGGGGCCCACCGGTGGGGAAGGGTTTATTTTAGTGTTTTTTTAAAAAAAATATTTAAAACCTTAGTTTTTAAAATTTAAAAAAAAAAAAAAGTCGCCGGAGGTGGCCGCCGGTCGCTGGTGGCAGCCGACGGTGGGGAGGGTAGCCGCTGCCAGTGGGGTGGCCAATGGTGGGGCTCGGAAGGGTTTATTTTAGTTTTATTTTTTAAAAAATTATTTAAAACTAGGGGCAAAATGGTAATTTTAGCTTTAAAATAAGGGCAAAATGGTAATTTCAGCGGAGTTACTGTTCATTTTCGTCCAAGTTAATGGTCAATGTTGGTCAACTAACGGCCCGTGTGACTTTCGCTCCTAAAACGTAACCACGTGTGTATTTTTGCATACAAAAAAAAACGTGGTGCTTGGCGCTCTTGGGGACAAAGTTTATGTGTATTTTTGCACCTTAACACTTATTTAAAGTAGAATGTTCCTATTCTGTTGTAAAACAAGATATATTAGACTTGACCTAGAAACAATGCCTAGGGCCTACATACCCATAAGAATGATCAAAGTATAGATAGGCATTTAGCCAAAGGGAGTGGGGGTGTGTGCTCTATGTATGCAGAATAGTAAAGAGGCAGAGTGTAAAGCGTGTGTACCTTGTAGGTTAACCTCCTATTTATAGAGATTACCTTAGGGTTAGGGTTTGAACTTGTGTGCCTCTTATGCCTCTAAGCTCAAACGTTGTATCATCACCCCTTTGTCATATTTGTTGCCTCTTGTTGGGCCATACCTTGTATGGGCCCAATATTTGAATTCGTAACAGTTGTCCCCCAACCCAGTAGTTCAAGTCTTTGGGCTACCACTGATTGTCTTGCTTGCTTTTGTAGCAATTTTTCTCGAGATAATTACCCGGTTTATATTCCTACATTTAACAATATGTAAGTAAATCATAATCAATGGAAAATACTTACTATTTTCCGCAAATCATTCAGTTTGCTTCTTTCTTGTCGAACTCGAATGCTTGTTCGAGCTTGATTTCTTTTCTAGTTTGCATTAATTCCAGTTATTGATAATTATATTTTTTCATTAATTCCTCATTGTCCACTTTATTGCCCCCAGCCTGGTAGGTCAGGTCTTTGAGCTACCGGGATGTGTTGATTTTCCCACCCGGACCAGGTGTTCATGATTGTTGGGATTCCTTGCGTGTTTACCCGAGATTCCGAGTTCAAATACTCCAACACCGAGATTCCGGATTTATATACTTTAACTCCAAGATTTCGGGTTTATATACTGTACTCCCGAGATTCCGGGTTTATGTTCTTCAAGCCCGAGATTCCGAGTAAATATTCTTTAACCCCGAGATTCCAGGTTTATATTCTTCAAGCTCGAGATTTCGGGTTGTGTTGACTATTTAATCCGGATCTCATGTTTGAGTTGTTCAACTTCTGTCTGAGTTTTGATGAATTTTGGATTCATTTGAGTTTTAATTGAATTGCCTCCAGATGTGAAGTCCAAATTAATTCGCTTTAAAGCCTTTTGCATCAAATATCCGGGTTTCCGGGTTATCTTATCTTTCCTTCTTTCCTCGTTCTTGCTTTCCTTGATCTCGGTTATTGATAACGTGTTTTTTCAATAACAATATTCAAAAAACCGAGATAGCATTTGAAAATTTGTAAAACTGCAAAGGCTTTCATTTTCTTGTTTCATATCATCATGACAACTTAAATGTTGTCCACTTTCTGCCCCCAGCCTAGTAGTCTAGTTTTTTGGGCTGCTAGGGTGCATTAATTTTTTTTTTTAACCTGGATCTCATGTTCAGGTTGTATTTTCATTTCAACAATAAGTTGATTAGATGAACTCAAACATATGTTCAGAGCTCTATTCAATGACTGGGCCAGAGTCAAGATATTAATGCAGTTTGCTGGATATTTCACTGATATTATTAATCAAGCATTTTGTGCATATTTTATTTAATTTGTCACATTACATTGGCAATCCATCACATGTTTAAACTCAATTTTTAACCAACATTTTAAACATTTCGACCTGATCAGGATCAGCATGATGGTTCACTTCATTACCCCAGAATAAAAAGTTGCGATGCATCACAGTTTATCGGGGTCCATTTATGAAGCACGGATTTAACTATTTTTCAAACTTAGTTTTACCGGGTTCCAAATTGATCATGGAAGTGCGGACTTAATTGTATTACACCGAGATTTCGGGTTCATGATTTTTGAAAATGGGTTTATTTACCCAGAATTCAGTCATTCAAATAGGCTTGGCAACATTGTCGTCGCAATATGATTTATGAAAACGGGTAAAATAGACTTGGCGGCATTGTCGTCACAATACGGAGCTCAGATTATTTTAACCAAATTCGGTTTACCGGGATCCACCTTCAAAAATTTATACGGAGCCCGAATTATAACCAGATTTGGTTTAATCAAGGTCCGCTTTCAAAAATTTACACGGAGCTCAGATTTCAACCAAATTCGGTTTAACCGAGGTCCGCCTTCAGCAATTTTCATAGAGCTCGGATTTGTAACCAGATTTGATTTAACCAGGTCTGCCTTTATAAACCATATACTTTTCAAGCATTGGAATAGCCAAATGAAAATATCATATTTTCGGAAATAGGAACTCTAGCAATAACTTGCCCAGATTTTTATCTCTGCTAGTGCGGCAGTTATGACTGAGCAGAGTCGAATGGCCACTATGCATTTATTATCACACACTAAGTAGATTATGAGACAAAGTAGGAGATGCATTACATCATGTACAATTTTAGCATTATAACAATGCTAACCATACCTTTACTTTCAACTTGGACATTCTTGTTGTCACCAAGAATTACATCAAATTTTTGGGACTCATCAAGCTCCTGAAATAAAGAGTTTGCTCTTCCAGCGTCTTGTCAACGAGAAAATGCATCAAAGTCATAGGCTTTAATTTAGCCACCAACATTGAAGCCTTACAGCACCAACACATTGAATGCACCAAAGTGTTCATTGACTTTGGAGGCACACTCATCCTCCTTCTTTTTTTTTTTTTTTTTGGGTCTCCTAAACAGTAGCTTGGACCAAATTGGGCTTGCTAATTGAGAATATGCAGCATCATCTTGTCACTGTTGCTCAGTTTCTCGAAGCAAATTCAAGTCGCCTACAACATTGCCTGCTACTATATACTTGTCCTTTTGCTATTTGTTTTCGATCATTAAAATTGTTCCCTTTTTTCAAATGACGTATCATGGAAATGGATTAATACTATTTTTGCCAATTTTGTGAAAGTTCTTCATCACTTTGCTGCATTATTGAGGATTCAAGACGCTGCCTTTCAGTTTAGACTTGCGGCTACAATACGCGCTTTTCGTTTTTGCTGCTGCATCTTCATTTTGAGCAAGAGTAGATGACAAAAATGCGGTTGGTGTGGTACAGGCAAATGATTTAGAAGTTTCTACTGATCTCATTCAAGCTCTAGATGTTATAAAAAGTTGGCTTCGTGTTCTAAGGATAAATCTCAATTCAAAGGATTTCTCAGACTTTTGGAGAAGCCTTGCAGACAGCCTAGATCATTACATTTCTCGCAGCTTTGCCACAAAGGAAATCCAATTCTCTGGTAAGGGGATCCTTCAGTTTGAAGCTGATATGCAAGCATTGCTCTTTGTTTTTCAACCTTTTTATGCTCGTCCTCAAGCATTCTTTCCCTGTATTAAAGAGATTCTCAAGCTTTTAAAACTGAGAAAAGAATAGGCAAAGCAATTGCAAGCTGTTTTATCCAAGGGTGAAAATGTAGCAAGATGTTTGCGTCTTCATATGTTATGTACAATAATGACTTCATTCCCATTTGTTGTTCAACAGAATTATGATATTGTTGAATCTGCTTTTGCTTCAAAACTTCTATCAGGAGGTTGCAGTCAATAATTCAATATTTATTGAAGAAACTAGCTCATTCCCTAGCATTACTTCCGAAATCAAGAGATGCAGAAAGCTGGTTTGTGCTGATGCAGAAAATTTTTGTTGTGATAAATGATCAATTGAATCATTCCTTCCAAAGTCTAGAAGAAGAAATCAGGCGCTATGAATTCGTTAAATTATTGGTTCAACCTGGAAAAGATCCTCCTGCGGCTTTGGGAGGCTATGTATCTACTGAAAATGCAACCAAAAAGCCTGAGCAGTCATCAATCTCTATTATCTCTACACTTCTCCGTTATTGTTGCACAATGTTTACAAATTCATGCCCCTTCAAGTGAGCTATTACCATATGCTGCCTTTACTGGACGAATGATTGCAATGTACTTCAAGACACGTGCATTGCCAGAATTAACAATCAAACTCTATTCTATCACAAAAGTTCTCCTTCTATCCATGGGTGTCGGAATGGCTTTAGGCCTTGCACAGGAAGTTGTCAGCAATTTCTTTGTTGATTTGAGTACCATTAGGAATAAGGGTTCTAGCGCATCAAGTCTTTCAAATTCAAATGCTTATTGAAAATAGAACACATGTTTGGATTTTTGAAGTAAAAATCAATCATCTTTAGTACCTGAAATCTTCATCAGCAGGTTACTCCTCTGGCAGGTGCAAGTGATAGCTCAGCACATGCTAACTCATCTAGTGATGCGTCTGGGCTGTCTGGTCCCGCAAAAGCCAGGCAGATTCCTGCCAACCATTTTGGTCCACCAACAAATGCTGTTACAGCTAGTTAGTCCAATGATACAGCTGTGCACCACTTTAAACACTTAAAGGCACATAGAATCTGATACAAAGGACTTGCAACATGTCCCTGCAGTTAATGGACAGGGTTCTTCAAAGCAGGAAACTTTTTCTAGAGATGAGAAATATTTTTTGTTAGCAGTTCATATGCAGCCTAAGCCTGTTGTAACAAAAGATCTTGCTCCTTCTCCGATGCTATCTTCTCAAAAGGAAAAGCAACAACCATTTGTTGCCCTATTAAGTTCGACTAAAGGAGGTATCACCCCAGGATGTACATGTTAATGCACTGATGTTGAGCTCTAAAACCTTACTTCATTTTGAAGTGAGTTACATAAAGCTTGGAACTAAAGGAAAGGTTCAGTTAGCTTCTAATTCATTAGAAAACAAAAGTAAGACAGCTGAAATATTGTTTTTATCGACTATTGAAGAAGATTCTTTGCATCATGAAAAAATTACTGCAAATGAAATTGCACTTGGTGAAAGAAATAAAATGAACAGTAGTCCAACAGATCAACAGCTATTTAAAAGGCTGAAGTTCACCGATCCCATCTCTATCCAATCTCTAGAAGATAAAATATCTGAAGAACATATTACTTCAGAAGTAACCAGCCTTGAGTGGATGAAGGAAGCTACTTCTGATGTTATCAATACTAGTTGAAATTTCTTCTAAATGTCTGTGGCTTACATGGCATAATAATAAACTGGGAGAATTCTCAGTGGGAACGATTAGGCAAGTCGGAGTCCACCCCTAATCAGTAAGTCGTCTACGGAAAATGACTTGCTTGAGTCTCAGACAAATAAGGGGTAGAGGCATGAATTTTTAAGCACAATGAACAAGTCACTTTCAAGTGTCTCAGACCTCTCTAAACAAGTAGAAGGCACCATGCATCCTACGGAACTTCCTGTTATTGCCCACAGTAGACATAGCTCATTAAGTAGTGCAGGTGATGATGGGAGTTCTTATGGTCGTGGGTTAGTTTTAAGTAATTCATATGGAGATGAAAATTCTAATGACAGGTCACTTCTAATTGAAGGGTTTGATAATGCTTTCCATAAGCGTCCACCTGTATCTCGAGTTTTGTCATCTCCTGACGTTCAATCAGACCAATCATCTGGAATTAATGACAACCAGAACAGAACTTTCCCTTCATGACTCATTTTGAAAAGATGTTCCGAAACACAAATGCCAAATTTGAAATCATGGCCCCCATAAAACTAATCATGTTGAAATTGAGCTCTATCACAGCATTTTGAATAGTTCGGTCCACTTGTCACAATTTGGATAATTCAATTGCAGTATCCATTCCATTTGATTCGAATTTCAATGCATGGCTGAGTCAATTTAAAATTCTGGTAAACCTTGCAGATGAAGTCGAGAAACGGCTGAACTTCGTTTTTTAGAGTCAGTCTAAGATTCCTCCAGATGTCGAAATTTTGAACTCCATCTAAAACCTCGCCTGAATCGAGAGATCTGGCTCCACGAGATGACGTGAGTGCTTTCCAGAATATCCACCCAGTAACGTCAATTTTGTTGTGACCGATGATCGAATCGGAACTCTCCTGGGAAGCAGATACTCAAATTCCCAAAGATTCATATATGGCCCGTTCAATGACGTCTAACTGCTTTTCATCTTCATAATATTTGGTTGTAGGAATCGAAATTTATCGATCCCCCACGATCGGCGCCAGTGGCGGACCTGCACTGGGGCAAGGGCCCGCAAGTGCAGACCTAAATTTGGCCCAGTTTTGTTTTTTTTTTTTTTTAAACATAACCTAAATCTGTTCCTTCCTTCCTTCCTCTGTGCGTCTTCGTCCTGTTCCTTCGCTCTTGCCTTTGTCTCCGGCCGTCGTCTATGTCTCTGTCTCTGTCTCTTATTTGGGCCGTCGTCTTGTAAGAATTATTCCTCTCCGGCCGTCGTCTCTGCCTCTTGCCTTTGCTCTTCCACCACTACCATTCTCAGGTTCGTTTCCCTTCAGTCAAATTGTAATTATGAACACAGTCTGTTAGTTTCAAATTCAACCAACAATTAAGTGTTCTTATATTCTCTTAAGTCCGAACTGAATAGTGACAACCTGGTTGCCTCCATTGTATTGAACAAAGAATTAATGAAAAGCAGCAAAACCTTGACCATTAGTCGTCTCAATTTCCCATAGGCTTACAGAGGAAAGCTTCTCCACTTATCATTGCTTACATGAACCCAAAGGTTATTGGCATTACACAATCCCCTAATCTTGCCTCTGTCTCCTGAGTTTTGCTCATTCATTAGGACTCTTATTGGTTAGGCTTGCGTTTTTGTTTCTCTGCTTTTTGAAGCGTGACGTCCTTGGTATTTCAATTTGGTGTAAGCTTGATGGAATTGCTTTTGCTAGAACCTTAATTTGAAGCATGGATAATTGGCTGATGGTTATTATATGGTGCAGGATATTGACGGGAAGGATGTTTCTCTTAGCAAGTTCAAGGGGAAGGTTCTATTGATTGTCAACATTGCTTCGTGACGGTACTGAATTCACGAGGAGGCTATGTAGCTAATGGAATTTTCCCTCTTTTAGTCTTTCTTCTTTGTCCCTCTTTCAATGTTACTGCAAAAATCAAATCAGCTTCTGGGATATGTGGAATTATACTATTCTGTGAAAGTTTCTGTATGTTTTGATTAACTTGACTCAATTTTCTTTGAATGACAGTGGTTTAACATCATCATTTTTTTCCACTCTTTGTCTTAGGTTTTTCTTTACAGGATATCATATGTTTATATGGTAAGCTATTGATTATTTGTGTCTTTAACTATTTGTGCTTCAATTTGGCCAGCAAATGGTGAATTAAGAAAATGGCTGATCCGAAAATTGCTGATTCAGTCCATCTCAAAATCGAAAAAGAATCGGTGAATTAATGTTTTAACTCAGCTAATGAACCAGTAAAAACCAGACGAGCTATGTTCCCTCTAGTCTAACTTTGCTGATGTTTTTACAAAGCCATTGTTAAGAGAAAGCTCCAAATTAAAGAAGGGTTAGTGACGTTATTATTTTTTAGTCACGAGTGATTAAGAAGTAAAGTTTAGGAATATTGAGTTAGAGTAATTTAATTAAATTCGTATATTTTCGTGAGAGGTATAGGCCGTAGCAGAAAATATAAATTGTATTCTATATATCACAGTGTATCAATTAAAGAATCAAGCTAACTAAGTTTCATGCTGGTTTTCTCCATACATTTTTTTCCCACTCACTGATCCTATCTTTATGAACAAAGACAAAAATCCACTATAGCCCACAAGAAGTCCAAGCATGGCCCCTGGTTTTCACTTTCTCAATGGTGTGTTTTGTTTTATTATCCTTATGATTCCAAGTGCATTGTGACTCTGTGAGATTTGTTACTACTTTGCAGGATTTGAGATCTTAGCCTTCCCCTGCAATCAGTTTGGTGGGCAAGAGCCTGGATCAAATCCTGAGATTAAAAATTATTTTGATTATCATTATCCCTTCTTGAAATACTCCTTAATTGGCTTTCCATGATTTTATCATGCCATTATGTTATAGTTTGTAGCCATGTTGAGCCATTGTACTAGATTGACTTGCTTGTGAATCTATGAGGAACTATGTTCCATTGTAATTGACTCGTATATATGAAGTTATCTAATAAAGTATCAGCAACTTGAGAACAATTATTCTTCCCATTAGATGTTCTTGGTCTTGCAATTCCTTCTTGAGTAACAATTATTCTTCCCATAGTTAACTCTTGATTATTATTTTTCTATGTTAAGTTAACATTTTATTTTCTTTATTGTTTATATTCTTTTATTTTTTAATGCTTTTAAAACTTTCCTTAAAAAAAATTTTGGGGGCAACACTACTAATTATGCACCCATAAACTTAAAATCCTGGGTCCGCCACTGATCGGCGCCGATGTTCTGTTGTTCTATTGTAGAATAAGATATATTGGACTTGACCTAGGAACAATGTCTAGGGCCCACGTAATAGACGTTTAGCCAAAGGGAGTGGGGGTGTGCTCTGTGTATGTAGAATAGTAAAAAGGCAAAGTGTAGAGTATGTGTACCTTATAGGTTAACCTCCTATTTATAGAGATTACCTTAGGGTTAGGGTTTGAACTTGTGGACCTTTTATGCCTCTAAGCCCAAACGTTGTGTTATCACCTCTTTGTCATATTAGTTGCCTCTTGTTGGGCCATACCTTGGATAGGCCCAATATTTGAATCCCTAACACTTCCTTTTTTATAAGATATTTCTTGGAGATATCCAAACATTTTTAATGAATTTTTTCAATTTTTTTTTCCTTCAAAAAATTATATGTTTATCTGTTCACTTTTTCCCACTCATTCTCTCTCATCATTTTTTTCCACTCTTTCTCTACCACACCCACCTTGTTTATAAATAGGGATATTTTGAAAAATTATCTCTTATCACTTTTTTCCACACATTTTCTCTCATCATTTTTTTCCACTCATTCTTTCCTACGGACCTTCTTTATGCATAAGTGTGTTTAAAAAATGAGTTGCATTTTTTTATTTATTTATAATCTTTAATCAATTTTAATTAACTTTTTTATATGCTTAGTCCCTTGTAAAAAGGAATAGAGTTAGTATTTTTCATATTTATCAATCTTTTCCAAAGTTATTCCTATTAATGTTATATCAACAATAATCAAAGAAGAGATACCATAAAAGAATCGAGGAAAATAATTATAATGTTTTAAAAATATATGCTATATGAACTTACTAAAGTATTTTCCTTGATTTCTATGTATGGAAGAATTTTATAATAAATACAAAAACTATTTTAATAATTAACAAAGTCATCATTCATGCAAAGAACGATTTTTGACTACCTAAACTCGTTCTTCACAAATTCGACTTCTTTCGAACTCTGAAATTGTCCTTGGCAAGAATTATTTTAAGTATGGTATCATGTTAAATACTTTCTCATTTACAGCATTTTAACATTATTTTTTATTGTATCGAATCCTATGAAAAAGCTCAAACAGTGATATTCAAAATTTAAATAATTTTATTTATTAACAAAACTAATTTATATGAAAGGTCAGCAACTGTTTTTGAGAATTCTTTGTCGGGGCGCCTTTTGACCGAATTGTCATTCGCCTCATTCCGCTCTATCGAACCCTTTCTCTCTGTTTACCATATTTTCTCACCCTGATTTCTTCAAGCGATCAATTCCGAACTTGGTTGGGAGTTAATTCTTTTTTCGGTCAATCAGATCGGACTCCGGAGAAAACCGTAAATTGTCGATAAGTTATGTCAAATGTCGTCTTGTATTAAATTGTTTGGCGTATAGTTTATACTACAGCGTTGATGTATAATGCTCCATTGAGATAGAAGGTTGTAAGGCAGAGGAAGGATGAAATGTATGTTCTGTTCGCTTCATATATAGATTCATGGGTATTTGCTTCAGCATTGACTCTGATACAAAGGCCCCAGGTATTAATTCAACCTTTAGTTATTCATTTTAGTTTGAATTTCCTAGAAGTTAGAAAACTAAGGGTATGCAGGGGCAGTTAATGTTTGCATGTTATATATCGTTTGAATTTTTCTGTTGAGTTGGCATCGAGAGAGAGAGAGAGGAAAAAGGGATGCTTTAGATCTACTTCCTTGTACACAAGGACGTCCCTGTTATGTTTTTTTCCCTCCTTAATGAACATTACGGTCCTAATAATTTATTAAATTCAGGCAAGAAACTGATCTATTGTGATTGTTTCTTCAGGTAACGGTGGGGGTGGGGTTTACTAGTAGCCGTATGAAATCACACTCTCATAACTGTTATTTTTTGTTAAAAATTATAAAACAAATGGAAGAAAGAGAAACTTGAGGTCTTCACTGGTAGCTGGTGTCTGAAGTACGTATGTGTTGGTGGCACTTGAGAAGTAGATGTTATTACATGTTAACAATATTGACACATACTCTATAATTGCAAATGAGTAGGATATGAACCTACCACACCAACAACTAAGCAAGATAGAAGCAGAAGCTACAGTTCATCATCTCCTATGAATATCAAAGATCTCCGCCAAAGTCCTGGCCATAGGAACGTTGACATATTTTCCTATGATGGACTGAGGTTGGCCACCAAGCACTTTCGTCCAGACTTAATTCTGGGAGAGGGTGGTTTTGGAGTTGTGTATAAAGGCGTGATAGATGAAGATGTAAGGCCAGGTTACAAGACCACACAAGTTGCTATTAAGGAGCTAAATCGAGAAGGAATTCAGGGTGATAGGGAATGGCTGGTAACTTGTCTTTGTCAAATCTTGTTGGCCCCCATTCATTCTTTAAAAATGATTTTTTTTCCTCTTGAAATATCTTAGAATGGAATTTGATTTTATTTCTAAGGTGTTGTTACATTCTATCAAGAAAATGAAAAGAAATGACTTGATCCAAATAGAAATAAGGAGGAGCAAGCCACCTCATTTTGATGCCACTAATATATTCTATAAGTTTCAATTGCATCCATTTACTTGCAGGCTGAAGTTAACTATTTAGGCCAGTTCAGTCACCCAAATCTTGTAAAGCTTATTGGATATTGTTGTGAGGATGAACATCGGTTACTGGTCTACGAATACATGGCAAGTGGGAGCTTGGAAAAACACCTCTTTCGCAGTAAGCTTCTGTTGATATGGAAGATGAATTTGAATTATAAGTTAGAAATAGCTTATAGATGAATATATTGTTGTTCACTTAATTTACATAGAGGCTTTTAATTGGATGTGGACTTATGTGGTTGTTCTTTTTATATTATTGGCTGAAGTTAAACATTTTTGTTAATCCAAAAGGTTGTTGACCTACAATCGCCTGAGCTTCAAAAGGGTTGTAGAGATCTTGTAGTCCTATCTATCCCTATTATTTAGGTGGTTGTTCGTCAACATGTATATAGCACAGGGCCAGAGAAGCCCATGACTTCCCAACACATTTTATTATATTTGATCCCTAGACATCTGATGGTACTTAGACACTTTGAGCTAATGCTTTTGCTGTCTTCCACTTTCTACTCATCGAAGAGTGTTAGGGAAATGGCTTGATTTATTCTTATAGCACTGCCTTGGTGGACTTAAGATGGCAAGTTTATGATTGTCTTCTAGGGACAGTTGAAGGGATCTTTTGTTTTCTGTCATTTTCAAGGGTTGATATATTGGTGTTTGGTCCTGAACGTAAGGAGTTACATTCCTATATGCAAGAATCATTCAACCTGCTCTATTGTCTGTTTGTTTGATGACTATCCATTTTGTTGGCACAACTTCCTATAGTAGGGAAGCCTTGAATTTCCGGTGCAAGAAAGGAAGTACTTATTAGGCTGAGAAAAGTTGTTTCTTTGTCTTTTTCTTAAGTTTAATTTGAGAAAAAGCTATATTTTGGGTCTGTTTGCCAAATACAATTCACTTTTGACTCTGACAATCTGAAAGGATCTACTTCATTGTGGTACAGAAGCTAGTAATTGGAGCATATATTTTAATTCATGATTTGACTAATATACCCTCATTGAAACAAAAAAGAACAAATGTTATCTCAGGCACAACAATGCTAAAAGTGCTTGTATAAGGATTTGATCAAAGTCTAAACTGCATGTTTGTTTGTACACTTCCAAAAAAATGACTGTTAAAGGTAGAATCTTCACAGCCCAAACGGGCTATATTTTATGTGTCACCATCCAGTTGCTTAAGCACATTGCAAACATCAATGAAAAACAAAAACATTTTGTATGTTCTTGCATATAGATTTGACCAAACTCCAAACTGCTTCATTGTTACAACATTTCCAAAAGAGTGACTGTAAAAGGAGAAAGTTTGCAGCAGCTTCAAAGAAGTTAAATATCTCCAGTCCCACCTCTTGGTTGCTTAAGCACCTTACACACATCACTGAAAAAGAAATTGTATCTACCATGTTTAGTTTAAAGGACTCTGTTGTTCATTGATGGCAGGAGTGGGCTCAATGCTGACTTGGTCAAAAAGAATGAAGATTGCTTTACATGCTGCAAAAGGACTTGCTTTTCTTCATGGTGCAGAGAGGCCCATCATATATCGTGACTTCAAGACATCAAATATTTTGCTTGATGCGGTTTGTTGACTTGGGTTTTAGTTGTTTTGGAATTCATTTTGTGTTGACATGATAAAGGGAATTCCTGGAGAAGCTAAACTTTTTGTGATTATACAAAGCTGAAAAGTGCAATATTTTCACCTTAATCATGTAACTTTAGGCTTTCAAAAAAATAAATATGCTTGAATTTAAATTCTGCAAACATATTATTCCTTCTTATTTAAACCATATTTGCTAGACGTGAACAATTTAAGAGACTGGGAATTTTTTATTTTTTGGCATCCTTCTTATTGTGCATGTATTTTTGTCTTTTTAAATGGTTATTATGTCTTATTGTTCCAATTTGGATTTTGGATGATTTCTTTTACTCTGCCGCTTTAGTACTCTACGACTTTCTTTCAAAATAATAGTATGTTTTAAGAAATTTTAAATGTAAAGCAAGATAGAATAACAAGTCATTTTCCAACTTAAATATCTTGTCATGCCTGCCATTAATGAACAAGTTAATTCTGTCAAGATTATATATCCATATATATGTGTGCAAGTGCGCATGTGGATATTTATTGTTGAGTTATAAACTGCAGGATTTCAACGCAAAGCTTTCAGACTTTGGTCTTGCAAAGGATGGACCTATGGGAGACCAAACCCATGTTTCAACACGAGTGATGGGCACATATGGATATGCTGCGCCTGAGTATGTGATGACTGGTGAGTTGTTGCATTATCATAATATTGTAATCTAGAGCAGAAAGTTGTCTTTGGCTCTATTTGTAAATGTGATTTTTTTTGTTGAAAGGTGTTGGAAGCCCGACAAAAATAAGGGCAGATTTGCACCTATCATGATCTTAGTGGTTAGAGAGATTTTAGGATCTAATTAGAAGATTATGTAAATAAGTAAATTTGAATTTTGTAATTTGTAATCCCTAGATATTAGGATCTATCCCTAAGTATTAGGATCTTTCTAAGCTAGAAGATAATATTCCTACTGTATATAATCCTATAACCTCTAATAAATAAAGTAAGTTTTTTGGGATCAATAATTATCACCGCCAACCTTCAAAAGGATTCTATGCTATTGATACAGTGAGCTTGAAAAATGACTCATGACGGCTAAAGCTATGATATTAGGAATAGAAAATTGATTATAATATATCCTTGTTTTAAACCTAATTTAACTATTTTAACTAAATGCTAATGAAATTCTAATCAATTTTCTATTTCTAATTAACTGTGACAATAATTTATTAGAACAAGCCTACAATATAAACCTAATATTAATAGGTTTGTGTTGAATTTAGAGGGATAAAACTCACTCTATTAATCTTATTAATCAAATAGAGTACATATGAGCCTTTATATAGGCAAACCTAGAGTTAACCCTAGTTACTAATCTAATCTATTTAATCAGAATAAATCAAAATGATTAACATATAATATCCTAAGATATAATATATCTCTATCTAATCCTAAGATATAATAAATATCAAATTTAATAAGATAAAGATTAAATCTAAATAATCCATAATATTATAATATTCTAACACTCCCCCTCAAGCTGGAGAGTATATCTCGACGACTTCCAGCTTGCCTCGACATTCTTCAGGCTTCAAAATCTTGAGACTTGTACTTCTTCACTCTCAGCGGTCCCATATTCTTGTTTGGGCTTGTACTCCTTTTTGAGTCTCAAAGGTCCCATATTTTGCTTGGGCTTGTACACATTTATGAGTTTCAGACGTCTCATTTTTTTTAATTAATTTATTTTTATTTTTTTTAAGGCTTGGGCTTGTACTTCTTTGCGAGTCTCGGGCCCATTTATTTTGTACCATTTTCTAGAAGTCCCAATCGTCCTCCTCTTGTTTAAATCCAGATTGTACCAGATTCACACAGGGAGTAATAGAGTTTGACTTGTTCTCCTTCTCAAGTATCCTGCGAAGCATTTGTAATTCTTTCTTGCTCAGGCGATCATCATTCTCAACCGTTGGTTCAGCTAGGATAATGTGACTTTGGAAGTTCGAGTTTCCATTGGAAGGTTTTCCATGGAGTTTCCTGCACTCCTCTCTATTATGACCATTCTTCTTGCAATAGTTGCACCATTTGGTAGTCTTTTGTTCCCAGGGTGGTCCCTTAACTGCAAGTGTTGAGCTTTCATTTTGGCTTGGCCCACTTTGGTTTAGGAGTTTTCTACTTTCCTCAAACTGTACGTGGTTAACAACATCAAAGAGCTACGGTAGTGGCTTCAACCCCATGATTCTGCCCCTTATCTCTTTGAAAGAATCATTCAGGCCTAGGAGGAAATCATGTATCCTTCCTTCTTCCACGATCCTCTTGTACAATTGAGCATCACCGATATTGCTCCAAGGATGTACTTCAAACAGATTTTGTTGTTGCCACAACTTTAGCAGAGAGTTATAATATTTAGTCACCGACATGTTACCTTGTCTTAAATCACGGAGTTGTTGCTTTAGGTGAATCAAGGCAGCAGTGTTATCAAGTGAGGAGTAGGTCCTTCAGGCTGCATCCCAGATTTCCTTTGCTGTGTGTGCAAGCAAATAGCCTTCACTGATCTCAACGGTCATCGAGTTACATAACCAAGTCATAACCTAGTTATTTTCAGCAAACCATGTGTCGAAATTCGGGTCGTTAGGAGCTGGTTGAGGGGCTGCCCCATTAATATATTTCTCTTTTCTCTTGCCACGAATATACCTCAGCACACTTTGTGACCATTGGAGATAGTTTTTACCATTAAACCTATGGTTAATGACCATATTGTGATTTTCTGAGAAATCTGGTACCATCTCTGTGGTTCTATGGGGTACTGTTTGGTTTGGTGGCTCTGTTTGGTTTTGTGGTTCTCGAGTTTCGGAACTTGTACTTGACATAAAGGCCATGGGATAGACTCCAGTTAGACTGAAATTTTCAGGTACTGAACCAAATAGAGGAGGGTCCATAGTACTGTACCTTTTTTTTTTTTAGAAGGCAAGTTTACTGTTTATGTCAGCGCGTGGCTATCACGCGCCGATGAGTTGGTGGCGTGTGGTGGTCACGCGTCGAGCAGATCGCCAGAGTTCTTATGGGTTTTGCTGGTCAGCAGCCTTTGGTTTCCGTCTGTGGTGGCGGTGTACCTAAATGCGCGCCCCTTCACCACAGATCTGAAAGTCGAGTATCTGACCTTTTTGTGTGCTCTCCGTCGCTCTCTATTACAGTCTCTCTCTCTCTTTCTTAGCCTCGTGTCTCCCCCCTCTCTCGCCTCTCAAGCTCGCATCTCCTTTGTACAGAACGAGCTCAATCAAAGATTAGAGGTAGCTTTTGTGTCTCCCACTGTGACGTTGGGATATCGAAGGTCAGGGGAGGCTTTGAAGGTCTAGGAGGCAGAACTTGTTTTTATTTATTGTAGGTCACAAGCTCTGATACCATGTTGAATTTAGAGGGATAAAACTCACTCTATTAATCTTATTAATCAAAGAGAGTACATATGGGCCTTTATATAGGCAAACCTAGAGCTAACCCTAGAATATAATCTAATCTATTTAATCAGAATAAATTAAAATGATTAACATATAATATCCTAAGATATAATATATCTTTATCTAATCCTAAGATATAATAAATATCAAATTTAATAAGATAAAGATTAAATCTAAATAATCCATAATATTATAATATTCTAACAGTTTGCAACAAGGATATCTCGTTGAATACCCCCTGGTGTTTCGATAAAGCAGCTGTGGCTTTTGAAAATGTACTAGAAAGAGCACCACCCAAAAATATTTTGCCAAAGATAAATTTGTGGGTTTTGCCAAAAACAAATCACCAGAAACTAAATCCACAACGATCTCAAAATGCTTTTAATGTAATATTGCAAGAACTTGCTCAGGGCCCCACCGAAACAAAAGAAAAAAAATGGGAGCATTCTTGGTTAATAAAAAGAACATATAACCCTGCATACATTTCTAAGTTGATATCTGCATTTCTACTCGCAAGGTTTCGATCTGTGGTTGGAATTCTGTAAATATTTATTTCTTTCATATTTTACAAGAAGTATTCTTGACAAATGGGTATTTTCTCTCCCTTTATACATGATATTATTTATATGATATATTGTTGTATGTTTCTGAGTTTCCTCTCACAGGGATGAGTTCCTTAACAAATTATAAAAATTGATATAAAATCTTTCTTATGCTTCCTATGGCTACTTTAGCTATTTTCCAGTTTCCACTTTTCAGCTTAATCAAATTTTGGTTCTCATATACATAGATCTAGAGAATTGCAGATCTTGTATCATGTTAAACTGACTTTGTCATGCTAATAATCCAAATGGCACGTTATTATTGTAGGCATGCTGCTCAATTTCGTTTTCATGCTGAGTTGTGATTGAAATTGAACAGGGCATTTAACAGCTCGAAGCGATGTGTACGGTTTTGGGGTGGTGCTACTTGAGTTACTTATTGGAAGGAGAGCGTTAGACAAGAGCAGGCCAAGCAGACAACACAATTTGGTTGAGTGGGCACGTCCACTGTTGAGTCATAATAAGAAACTTCTTAAAATCTTAGATCCTAGAATGGATGGCCAATACTCAGCTAAAACTGCCATAAAGGTGGCTCATGTGGCAAACCAATGTCTCAGCCAAAACCCGAAAGGCAGGCCTCTAATGAGTCAGGTTGTTGAAATTCTTGAAAATTTCCAGTCAAAGCTGGAAAATGAAGAAGAGCAAATGCTTCGAGTTGGCAGTAGCAGTATAACCCTTTATGAGGTTCCAAAGGACACTATAGAAACTCCAGCAACTGGGAAAAGCCAATGTGAAAATGATAGGGCTTATAAAAGTGAATGAAGAAGCTGAAAAAAACACGATGGAACAATCAAATATGAGACTGCCTGATTTGTGCTCCGAGATTATGTCAGTTTGTAGATGATCAAGCTTCACGGGTACTGATGGAAATTGAAATTCCTGAGGGAAAATACCAGTTGTGGTTCTGAAGCAGAATTTGTGAAGGCACTTAATGGCTTGAGCTTTCTTTTTCTTTTCCAATTTTGTGTCCTGGGCGATGCTTATACTTGGAACTTGTAACAGAGCACTAGCCACAATTTTTTTAAATGAAGATTTCTGGTTTCTATTTATCTGCAACGCTTGCTGTGCCAACGGCCTTGAGTAAATGGCTAAAGCAAATTTTTTGGCTTGCATCTGTTTATATTGCTTTTGTGAGTTCCATGTAAAATATTTTCAAGAGCATCATACATGTGCCTCACTGTTTCGTGTATTTTTCTGGCCGCCTATCTTGCAAGGTTGTACTTATTTTTGTATTTGATGTATGTTATGTGAAGTTACAAGGAAAAGCCGATGGCAACGAGAATGTGAGCGAGGTGCCTAAGCACTTTTTACGCAATTATATTTAAGAGCTAGTTAATGAGCTGGTTTTATTCTTAAATGGAAGATTTTAATTCACTTTGTCTCTTCAATTTATAATTATTTTCTTAAAACTTTCCCCCTATTTTTAATGGGTTTTAGTTTTCTCATGTTGTATGAGAAAATTAAACCTTCTACACACACATGAAATGGTGGGACTCACATATACATATATAAATTAATATATGTATATGTGGGTCCCACTATTTCATATGTGTGTGACATGAAATAATTTTTTTCCTACAACATGAGAAACGTTAATCCCTATTTTAATTGTATATAATAAGGGGATCTTTTATTGGGTTCACCTATTGTGCATTAAAAGCTATGAACTTTTTTTGGATAGCAAAAGTATCCACAAAATTTTTACAATGGTATAGAAATGTCAAGGCCGTTAAGTCAATTATTATTGACTAATTAGATATTACTCTAATTAAGAAAGTGATGTAAAAATATATATGAAGTATTTTTAAATTCATGCAGAAATGTCACGGTCATTCAATTAACCAACATTGACTTTTTAACCCAAAAAAAAAAAAAAAACGTCCCCACACATTACACAATATTATTTTGGCTCCCAACAACCTTACGCACTACTATTTGGGAACCCATTTCCGTGCCTACCTTTTAGATAGGCACCGAGAGCTCATCCGATCTGGACCATCCAGATCGGATCTGGATGGTCCAGATTTTATTTTTTTAAATTAGTGATTTTTAAGTTAAAAAAATTATTTTTTTAAAAAATATTAGTTGAAAGATTATTTTTATTTTAAGTTTTCTACCTACTAAAATATTTTTGTTTTCAAAAAATAAAAAGTATAAAAAAAATAAAATATGGACCATCCAGATCTAATTTGGACCGTCCAGATTGGACGAGCTCTCAGTACCTATCCTTTAGATAGGCACTGAATCTAGTTCCCTACTATTGGGTATTTTGCATGCCACAATGGCTATGCCTCATTGCCGAAACTATACCTAGACCCACCGTCCATTTCTTTTGTTTCTTCGTGATTGGTGGTTTTGCATTGGAGCTAATGAGCTACGAATCAGGGGTATTGTTGTTATAAATTAACCATTCTACAAGGAGATGAAGAGAAGGTTGATGATGATTCTTCATTACTACAGGAATCAATGTGTTCAAATAATTTGATAATATTTAGCCATGAAAGAGAAACAGAGAAAAGGATACGGTTGTACAACCATTGTGTCTTGTAGAAGTCCTCACTATGTTGAATAAGGCTGCTAGAAGCGAAAATATTGTGTCTATTTGTCATAGAGAAAATGTTAGTCGACTAATAGCATTTTTATAACATTTTGTAAATATCAAAGGTACTAATGGATGAACATGATTGATAATTATAATTGGCGTTTCAAATACCATTGTGTTTTGTAGAAGTCCTCACTATGTTGAATAAGGCCGCTAGAAGCGAAAATATTGTGTCTATTTGTCACAGAAAAAATGTTAGTTGACTAATAGCATTTTTATAACATTTAGTAAATATCAAAGGTACTAATAGATGAACATGATTGATAATTATAATTGGCGTTTCAAATTTCTATTTATACCAATTGGCTTAATGTAACTAATGTATTTAATGCATATTTCAATGGTCTATTGAAGAATCGGTATAGAGAGTTAAAAGCCATCAATTTTATAATACTGCCACTTGTCACACGGTTTACATCATCTTTGCTACAACCCATGTAAGTGAAGCATTATAAAAACGACATTTTGCACAAGTATAGACATGGTATTTCATTTTGATCAAGCAAAATATTAAAAGATAAATAAATGATAAAGCAGAAACGAGTACAATAGATATTGTTCCATGACTACCTTTTTTAATTTTTATAAACTAGTCATTAAACTCTTTCATGTAAGATGGAGGATGAGTTATGTTAATTTTTTTTTTAAAAAAACGAAATTTCTATTAACAATTAAAACGATAATACATCATTAGTCTGCAATCGTAAAATAGCATAATTACAAAGAGTTGAAAACATTATAAGTAAGGTCCCTTACCCCACATACTTTTCCAAAATCAAACAAACTGAACAAAATACATATATCCCTGTATAAAATGTTTACTGAGTTGAGCTTTGTACCATTTGGTGGCAAAAAAAAAAAGTTTCCTTACAATCAGAATTCAGAAGCAATGTATGATGTTAATTAGGGAACCCTTCAATATGATGAATATTTTGGTTATAAACCCTTTTATTACGCATTTGCAGACCCAACTGCAACAACGTTCCCTCCCAAGAGTTGGTAATTGGATTTTCTTCATTTATATTCATTCAGTCAGGTAAAAATGATATAAGATGTGCGGCAAAAAAAAAAAAAAAGTAAAAAGATACTAGTATAAGACGTGTCTCTGGATTTTACGTGTTAAGATCATCATACTGATGACTCCAAACTGCACCCATTAGTCACAGACAAATTGATTAACCAGAACTTTGTGCAAATTATAGGATCAAAGTATTAATTTATAAAATATAGCATATAAATAAAGTATTATTATTTTTGGTAATATATAAATAAATTATAATACTATTTTAAGGTACATCTAATACCCTAAAATATTTTTAAAGGTGCATCTAGTATCTAAAGTATTTTGTAGTGTATCTAGCGCCATGAATTACCTGTTTAAGTACATACATCACCTTAAAGTTTTTTTTTCCAATTTTACACTTAAAATTTGGATAATATAAAGTATTGAATACACTTCAAATAAAAAATAAAAATACTCCATGGTATTGGATGCACAAAAAGAAAAAAAATAAGGTTTATAGTAATGGGCATACCTGAAAAAATTACTTCAGGATATTAGATGTAGTAGAAAAAAAAAAACTTTAGAGTGTTAGATGCATCATAAAATATTTTAGGGTATTGGATACACTTAAAAAAATATTTCAGAGTGCTGGATGCATCTTGGCTGTATAATATGTTATATTGTATTTTTTGAATAATTACCAAAGTGTTATCAATTCTCTTATAAAGGGGCAGATGACATTTATTTATTTTAGTTTTTTTTTTCGTTATATGTATTTTTTTTTTTGCCAACTTTTTTTGTTATTATATAATGCATGCTTAAGCATATATATATATATATATATATATATATATATATATATATATATATATATATATAAAATAAACAATAATAATAAAAGATAAAGGCTAGTCGCTGCTGATTTTGCTAACAGTATCCATCAAAAATAGCAAAAATGTATTAATCCTCGTCGTGACGGACTGCATGCAATTTTAAAGGCTGTCCGGAAGTTTCTGAGGGTACAGAAGGCACACAAGCACATTCTCATACAAACGAGAGGAAGAAATGAAGGACCTGGTCAATATCTCAATCCTCCATTATCTCCTCCGATCGATTGATCTTCCTTTCCTCACATTCCCTCTTTCTCCAATTCAGTGTCATCATCAAGCTTTGTGCTAGCTCCCACAGGCTAATCAGATCTTTTTGTGGTCATTTGTGCCATGTGCCAAAAACCTCTTCACTGATCGATGTGATCAATCATCAATGGCGCTTCGTGGTACAACTTATTATAATTCATGTTTTCGAGTGATCATATTGATGCTTCTCTTCTTTTATGGCGTTAATGTTCCCTTCTCTTTTGGTTCTTCAGAACCAGAATTGCTGCTCAAGTTCAGGCACTCTTTGCAATACGAAAACGACACTGCGTTTTCCACTTGGAATATGTCTATCTCGCCGCCGTGTTCCGGTGATAGTCCTAATTGGGTCGGAGTTCTCTGTACAGAAGAAGGCAAAATCTCTGGATTGATACTTGAGAATATGGGACTTAAAGGTCTCATTGATGTGGACGCTCTTCAACAGTTGCCTAATCTTAGAACCTTAAGTTTCAATAACAATAATTTCAATATTACTTGGCCAGAATTGAACAAGCTCTATCCTCTCAAGACATTTTATCTTTCGAATAATAAGTTTTATGGAGAGATTCCTGCTCGGAGTTTTCAAAGTATGAATTGGTTGAAGAAAGTTCATTTGGCGAATAATCAGTTCTCTGGTGAAATTCCCACTTCATTGGCCATGTTACCTAGGCTTATGGAGCTAAGATTAGAGGGAAACAAATTCAGTGGCCGAGTCCCCAACTTTCTGCAGAAGAACTTGAAATCTTTTAGTGTGGCCCACAATCAGTTGCAGGGTAAAATACCTGCCAGCCTTAGTGCACTTCCAGTCTCATCCTTCGCCGGTAAGTCTACAGCTGACTTCCTTATCCAATTCTGACTAGACGTTTGATTGAATAATTTTTCAGGGAAGGGTTCTTTAGGAGTTTTTAACCGTAAAATTCTTGTGGAAAGCCTGTACTGGTGCTACTTCAATTGGGTTATGTTCGTCTTGACTTTGAATAAGTTTGACCAGTTTTTCTCACACTCAACTTTTGTTCTCACTCTCTTTGAATTCCATAGGAACTTTAACAAATTTTAGAAGACATAAACAGTAAATAATCATCTCAAAGTACTTGTGTTGTCCTGTTTCTTGAATAATGAGGCTGCTTGTCCTTTTATTTCAGATATAGGTTATGGTGAAATGGTTATGATCTTTCATAAAATAGACATATTTTATACGTATTTGGATACATTAGAATAATAAACTTGTACAAGGTATATAGAAAAAAAAAAAAAAGAATAATAAACTTGTACAGAAGCATGGACATTTTCTCTCACACTAAAGTTTTTGAAGTGTTTTTCTTTTTGTTGTTTCTCCTTGAAGTCCTTAGGAACTTTACTATAAAAAAATTTAGAAGATATAAACTTAAATAATTATGTCAGATATGTACATTGTCATTTTTCTTGGGAAATAACGCTGCTGCGTTGTCCTTTCTTACACCAAATTCTATGGGTTCCTTGTTATATGCGAGTTTCAATAAAATTCTTGCTGAGGACACCCAAATTGAATGTTACATAAAGTTGAGTTACACTCGTGCCCATATTTACTTACACTAAATTTAATTAATGGGATATTCAAATTTTTGTTGATGAGTAGGCAATGAAGGCTTATGTGGGACTCCATTGAGTGCATGTCATTCCTTCAAGAGCCCCTCAATCATCACTGTTGTGTTGATTGCCATAGCGGTGGGCGTGGCAGTAATGATCATAGGATTACTAATCTTTCTCTTTCGTTGGAGAAAAAGACGGCGAACGGCAGTGTCGTTGGAGATTCCAGAATCAAATCAGATAAGGAGGACTCGTTTCAGGGAAGCAGATGAAGTGAGTAATCACTCAAGAACATCACAGGTTTCCAACCACAGCAGAAGATTAGAGAACATAAAGTTGTGCTTTGTAAGAAAAGACAGAGAGAAATTTGATTTTCATGAGTTACTAAGAGCCTCAGCTGAAATTTTGGGCAGTGGCAGCTTCAGTTCTTCGTATAAGGCTGCTCTGTTGAATGGCTCAATGATGGTGGTGAAGAGGTTTCAGAAAATGAACAATGTTGGGAAGGAAGAGTTTCAGGAACACATGAGGAGGTTAGGAAGGTTGGATCACCCTAATTTGCTTTCTCTGGTGGCTTACTATTACAGAAAGGAGGAGAAACTGTTGGTTACAGACTATGTTCAAAATGGTAGCTTGGCAGTTCGCCTTCATGGTATGTATGTAACTATGTATCTATACTTTCAATAAAATAATGCATCCCTGTGCACACATGCGCGCACACAACATTTAGACATGTTTAAATTGACCTTTTCTTTTGTCTGAAATGCTACAAAGCATGTTATAAGCTTACCCAAAAAAAAACTATCTTAATCCTTGAAATGTAAAGATTATTAATGTTATAAAACTAAGGAAATATGGGATAAAAGAGCAAGATTTAAGGGAAGAGAAAAATAAACTTGGAACAATTGTTATTAACTTCTTTCTTTACAATACTTTTCTCACACTTTCTTCTATCTCTCATTGCAACTATTCCTTTCTCTCAACATCTGCATTTAGCCTGAGTGGGTATTTATAGTCATAGGAAATGAGTCCTTTGGTGTAATTATCCTCTTGGGTCATGAGCTGTAACTTCTCCCCTGCCAAATTTTCCACACAAGTCAACCTTGTCGGCGGAATGGATAGGAGCCGCAGTACATGGGAACTTGGAATAGTCTGCAGATGGAATGATGATTGTGGGCGTCCCATACCTATAATATATATATATATATATATATAATCCAAATGATTTTATTTGGTGACAGAAGGTAAAAGTTTAATAGTCGGTGGACATCCACATAATTAATATATTTATAACAATTAACATTTATTTTGATTTAAAAACTGTATTTTTGTTTTTTTATTTTGTACTGATCTTCATGCATTAATTTGTTGACATACACACACTCTCTCTCTCTCTCACACCCCACACTCTATTTAGATATACATTCCAAAATGTAAGCATGTGATTTCCTATACATATAATGAGTCATTAAACCTGCAAGCAAAATGCTTAACCTGTTTGCTTTTGCTTGTTTGTTTTAGGACCCCATGATGTAGGAAAGGCAGGCCTTGATTGGCCAACACGATTGAAGATTGTGAAAGGAATCACAAAATGTCTTGAATATCTCTACAAGGAACTACCAGGCCTAATTGCACCCCATGGGCATCTCAAATCTTCAAATGTTCTCCTTACTCAGTCTAATGAGCCCCTTTTAACAGACTACGGCTTAGTTCCAGTAATAAACCAAGATCATGCTCAGGACATGATGGTCATTTATCAGTCCCCTGAGTACACACAAGAGGGTCAGATTACAAAGAAGACCGATGTATGGAGTCTTGGGGTACTAATTTTGGAGATATTAAGTGGGAGATGTTCAGGTAAAGCAGAGATGGATTTGGTTAGTTGGGTGAAATGTGTGGAGCCAGAAGATTGGAGCAATGAGGTTTTGGATAAAGAAATGGGAGGAACAAGGAACAGTGAAGGGGAGATATTGAAGCTTTTGAGGATTGCGTTGTGCTGTTGTGAAGAAGATGTCAGTAACAGACTAGATTTGAAAGAAGTGGTTGAGAAAATTCAAGAAGTGAGGGAGAGGGAACATGATGATGATTTCTATTCATATGCTAGTGAAGCTGAAACTCATCACTCTTCAGCCACAGTGTCTGATGAAATCAATTTCCCCTTTAATGCTTGAATCTTGAGATTTAAAATGGCTTCTCTATCTTGCTTTACCAAGCTATGTATGCATCGTCTCAGAACTCTTGGTCGTATTCGAATGATCTCGTTTGTTCAAGCAAAGAGGGAGAGAGGGATAGGGAGAATAAGACTCACTAGGGACCTATGCTGAAAAGTATGTTTGGATCATCTCACTTACACCATATCTGGTTTGAGGGGGGGTGAGTGGGAGGAAAACAATTCTTATAGAGTAAATTGACCAAATTGTCATTAATGAGGAGAATATTTCTTTTTGTTGAGAATACATTTTGGGAATATGGAAAATGTTAGGTAAAAAGAGGAATAACACGTACATGTAGATTTTATGTGTTTATCTCTATTTGTACTTTAGAAAACATTAGGTTCTTAAACTTCAAGAGATTAATAGTTGGTATGCCCTGCCTCTAGTTATAATACTCTCTTTGCTTGAACAATGAAGTGAAAATGGCTGGTCTAGGTTTCATTTTATTAAGCTAAATCTCCTGAAGATAAGTGAGAGGTGAGACTCATAAGATAACCATATGAACATGTGGGCCCTATTATTTTTTATGCTCCCTTCACTTGAGCAGTTGAACACTTAGGAAGATTCAATTATATGATATGTATACATCATCACAAGTTGCTGTTAGGATTCGTACACACAGCGGAATAAAATTTATCTAATAAATTACGAATCTCAAGAAGAAGATCCATCAACAGCGTTTAAATCGAGTTAGTTATTAAGAATCGTACTTATGCGAACTCGTGTGTGTGCTTTGCGAACTTATGGGCTAACACCTTCTTGATCTATCAATCTCTAGGAGCCGACTCTACGAATCCACTCCCTCTATCAGTATCCACACCGACAGCACTCCAACACGAACGGCAGCGTATTAGCGCCTTCAAGCTTTTGTCTCATGTCTCTCTTCTAGGGTTCTTTTGTGGCTCTTGAATTCTCTTGTATGTGTAATCCAATTAATTACAACCTAAGGGTATTTATAACCCTAATGGGCCACATTAAATATTCAAAATCAATCTTATTAATTTTGAAATTGAATTGGAAATTAAATCTGTCTAATTGATTCAATCCAATCAATTTATTTAATGTGAATTAAAAGCCAGCTGATTTGATTTATCTTCATAATTCAAATCATTGATTTATCTTCATAAATCAAATATGGAAGTTATTTAATGATTAGCCCATAGGGCATAATTTCCAACAGACTCTCACTTACACTAGGTGCAATCATTATATATATATATATATATATATCCTCCCTAGATAAAACGATGTATTCATTAAATCTTAGACATATCTTAGATTCAATGAATCTGGACATTATAGCTTGTGTTAGGCTATTCTTGTGTGTGACCCTATAGGCTCACATGAGATTGGCAGTGGACTAATACTGTACCAGCCCACAAGTTGCAAGCGGCCTCTAGCAAGACATTGCGACTACCCAATTCACATGAGGATCGATTATTCGATACAACCTATCATACAACCATGCCACATCCCTTTTGTCACGCGTAATCTAGTCAAGGATGAAGCATGGATAGTGTCATCCTCCTGTTCTTGACCATTACTTTCTCGATTCTTGAGTAGTTTAATAATTGAAATAGAAACTCTTTTCCATCATAGTATGACCATACATTTCTTAGACTCACTCATCGAGGGGCCCAGTATTATCTCTCAACAAATGTGAGGACAAATTCCATCTTGACCACTCATATTCCTTTGCATGAAAACCACTGATCCCGATCCAAGCCTTTATCATCACCCGGTCAAAGGTGACTTTTGACAAGGTCAAAAATCAGTGACTCATCATGTAGGAATCCATGATGATCTCAGGTCATAGGGTGTTGTGACGCGGTTATACATGAGATAAGCTTATGACTAAATCCATGCAGCTTTCTCATAGTGGGTCGGTCCAACACCTTGTACTCTTACAAGTGCCCATGATTTTGATTCATATCTTTATACCTCATCAAAGTCATATTGGTCTTATCTCATCTTTGCTCCCGCGTAGATGACCGACGAGGGACATTTAGGATAATCTATAAGATATATCCAGGGATACAGTTATCAATATGAACATGCAAATGATATGATAACAAAATGGAGAAATACTTCAAATAACAATAATGTTTAAAGTACAATGATTAGCCTTTCTAACAAAAAACTCACTTGCACTAGGTGCAATAATTAATTACTCTAATTCCCATTGTCCTAACATGACGCTCATGTTTTGCTTGTGCAAGCGGCTTAGTAAGAGGATCAGCAACATTGTCTTCTCCTAGTACTTTACATATCTTTATCTCACCTCTATCATTGATTTCTCTGATAAGATGAAAGCGCCTGAGTATATGCTTGGTCCTTTGATGTGACCTAGGCTCCTTGGCCTGCGTAATAGCCCCGCTGTTGTCACAGAGCAGGTCTATTGGATTTGATATGGTAGGAACCACCCCTAGTTCAATAACGAACTTTCTGATCCAGACGTCTTCCTTAACTACATCTGATGCTGCTATATACTCAGCTTATGTTGCAGAATCAGCTACAGTGCTTTACTTTGAGCTCTTCCAGCTTACCGCACCACCATTCAAAAGGAATACATATCCATATTGCGATCTTAGATCATCTTGGTCAGTTTAGAAACTCGCATCTGTGTAACCAGTCATACAGAGCTCATCACCCAAACCACCATATACCAAGAATAAGTCCTTTGTCCTTCTTAAGTACTTTAGGATATTCTTGACAGCAGTCCAATGACCCTCATTGGGATCTTGTTGATATCTATTGGTCATACTTAAGGCAAACGAGACATCCGGTCGAGTACATAACATGAGATACATGATAGATCCAATGGTAGAGGCAAATGGAATCTTACTCATGCGATCTCTTTGATCAGGTATACTCGGACACTGATCTTTACTGAGATGTATGCCATGAGACATGAGCATGTAACCCCTTTTAGAATCTTGCATACTGAATCTATGCAGTATCTTGTCTATGTATGTGCTCTGACTTAGGCCTATCAACCTCTTGGATCTATCTCTATAGATCCTGATCCCAAGGATGTAAGTGGCTTCGCCTAAATCTTTCATTGAAAAAGAATTTCCTAACCAAGACTTAACACTCTGCAAGGTAAGGATGTCATTTCCAATGAGTAAGATATCATCTACATAAAGAACCAAAAATACAACTGTGTTCCCACTAACCTTCTTGTAAACAAAAGGTTCATCTATGTTTTGAATGAATCCAAACTCTTTGACTACTTCATCAAAATGATGATTCCAGCTCCGAGATGCTTGCTTCAATCCATAAATGGATCTTTGAAGCTTACAAACTTTACCAGAGTCCTCTAGACGCACAAAACCCTCAGGTTGTGTCATGTACACATCCTCAAGCAGCTTTCCATTAAGGAAGGCTGTTTTGACGTCCATCTACCATATCTCATAGTCATAATATGATGCAATGGCAAGAAGGATTCTGATTGATTTGGCCATTGCAACTGGGGAAAAAGGCTTCATCATAGTCCACACCATGAGTTTGAGTGAATCCTTTTGCAACCAGTCGTGCCTTGAAGACACTTACTTTGCCATCCATGTCAGTTTTCTCCTTGAAAACCCATTTACACCCAATGGTTTTTACACCTTTAAGTGGATCAACTAAGGTCCATACCTTTTTGTCGTACATGGATTGCATTTCAGACTTCATGGCATTTAGCCATCTTTCGGAGTTTGGTCCCACTATGGCTTCTTGATAGGTAGTTGGTGCATTCTGCTCAATGAGCAAGATATCACGACTTCCAGTAGTTAGAAGTACATATCTCTGAGGCTTTTGTTGTGTCCTATCAAATCTTCGTGGGCCTTGTGTTACTAGAGCAGGCTCATCAACTTGTTGTGAGTCTTTTATGTTTTCCATTTGTGGTTCTACGTTGTTTTGTGACTCTCAAACTTCTTCAAGGGTTACCTTACTCCCACTGGTTCTTTTAGAGATAAACTCTTTCTCTAGAAAAACACCATTACGGATAACAAACACTTTGTGATCGGTAGGATTGTAGACATAGTATCCTTTAGTTTCCTTAGGATAACCCACAAAAAGGCATTTTGAGGATCTGGATGATAATTTATCAGAGGCTTGTTGTTTAATGTAAACCTCACATCCCCAAACTTTAAGAAATGACAAACTAGGTTTCTTCCCAGTCCATATCTCATATCGTGTTTTTTCAACTACCTTTGATGGAACACGATTTAGTGTGAATGCAACTGTTTCTAGAGCATAGCCCCAAAAGGGCGACGGAAGATCTGTTTGACTCATCATAAATCAAACCATATCTAATAGAGTTCGATTCCTCTGTTCAGAAACACCATTGCATTGAGGTGTTCCTGGAGGAGTAAGTTGTGAGATGATCCCACAACTCCTAAGATGGTCAATGAACTTTTGGCTCAAATATTCTCCACCTCGATCAGATCGCAATGTTTTAATTGTTTTGTCAAGTTGATTTTGCACTTCATTTTGGAATATTTTGAACATTTCAAAAGATTCAGACTTATGTTTCATTTGATAGATATACCCATATCTACTGAAATCGTCTATAAATGTTATGAAGTACAAATGACCTCATCTGGCAGATATATTCATTGGTCCACACACATCAGTATGTATAAGGCCCAATAAATCGGTGGCCCTCTCACTATGTCCAGTAAAAGGTGCCTTTGTCATCTTTCCCAATAAACAAGACTCACATATATCAAATGATTCAAAATCAAATGAGTTAAGAAATTCATCTTGATGGAGTTTTGAAATGCGTTTCTCATTTATATAGCCTAGACGACAATGTCATAAGTAGGTCAGATTCAAATCATTTGACTTGATCCTTTCGGTGGACACGTTATAAATATGTCCATGCTGCTTGTCAAGTTCAAAACGCGTCGTGTGTTAGGTCTAGAACACGCCGCTTATCACATCCAGAACACGTCGTGTGTCACTTTCTTGTGGTGCCCTATCCAGCTGAAAGAAGGCTCAGATTTTTATTCAAATACTTCATAAATAAGCCTCTAATTGGTACTTGTTGGTTCCCTCTCATTGGTCAATGTTTTCCCAAGTTTTTGATAATGTATTTGGGCCTTAATATGTGACTTATTCAGCTTTTTCCCCTACCCCAATTCAGCTGCACGTTTTTGTGACTTAATGGGCAAGTTTAGTTGACTTTTACTTACTCTCATTAATTACACTCATTAATTACCATTGTACTACCTTGTAAAAAGTCAAGCCTTCATCAATTATATGCCACGTGTCACCTTGGGGTTCAGCTATGTGTTCCTTCTCTCTTCTTGCCTTGTTGGCACTTCCTTGTTCCACACATTCTACCTACCTTATGATGTGGCTCATCTTGGTTCATTAGTTTTCCTTTCTACTTGCTTTGTTAGCCTCTTCCCCTTCACATAGTTTACCTACCACATGTCATATACTTACCTCTTCTTTTACTTCAAAAACGCAAGAAACCCTTATCCATCCAGGAAATGTTATGTGCATATTTATTTTAGTACATTTTTGCTCCGCTAATTGTCCCATACCTTAGGGTATATCTAAAATACATTTTTACCAACAAATTAACACCGTATAAGTGTTTTTGTGCCCTTATGCACTGTCAGTTTAATTCCTATGGTCCTTGATCTCTTGGCCAAAATACTCATGCAAACAGGAGTGCAAAATGTCTTAGAATATATCAAGAGGGTACTTAAAAATCCCCCAAATCCAATGACCAAAGTGCCCTTGCAAAATATCCTCTTAACTTGACTTATTTCGCAAGTTTTGTTGACTTTTCTCTCTCCTCCTTGATTTGCGCGAATTTGAAGATTATCTAAGAAATTTTTGAGTCATCATTTCACATTAATTGCATGCACATGTGTCCCTTATAGCAATTTACCAAAATGCCCCCAAAATATCTCCTTTCACATAGCTTCTTTCACAAGCTTTTTGACTTTTGCACTTGTAATTATGAAGGGACACGTGTCATGCTTTTACTGGTCCAACACAAAAGTAGCTTTTCCCCTTTGTCATGATGACGGGACACATGTCATGATTTTATTAGACCAACACAAAAGTATGTCATCATTAGTCATCATGTCCTAACTTTATTAAAGTTACTTTATCGGTGTCTACTCGGGATCCTGCTCAGGTTTTACTCAGGTTTTCTTCACAAATACTGATGTTCTCTCAAAAACGCAGGGCATCCCTGACTGTCCTGAAAATGTCGTATTCTTACTTATACCGGCATATTTTCACTCAACTAATTGTCCTATACCTTATGACATAGTTTAGTGGCATCTTTTTCTACCAAATTTATGTTGTATAGGTCTTTTGTGCCCTTTTTCTTTTGGCACTTTAATTCCACAGCTTATACACACTGGGTTTGCTGACCAGTATAGCTGGGTTACTTAGTCCCTAAGAGGCTTCATAACCCTCGACATTCTTGGGATTCTTCCCAAACCGGGTTTAGTCGTCCGCCTACTTTAGGCTTATTGTCAATTCTTAGGGTCTAGAATTTGGGATATTACATACTAGGCCTATGACCATTGCAAACCCCCCTCAAATTACTACGGAGCCTTCTATTACAGAGCCCCCTAATGTTCCAAAATAATATACAATCCATACAGACAAAAATTAAGCTAGTTCAGTCCAATTAAGGCCCAATCTAGACCTGAGTCTCAGGAACCAAGGAACAATCCGTAAGTTCCTCATTTTCACACACTCTTTGCGCCGGACTCGTTATGGGCTGGGCTTGGACGGATCCAACCTGGCCCATAATATTACAATCCAACAAATCTGCCCTTCTACCCCCCGGATCAAGCTCATCATACGTACAGGCCTCAGAAACCCTTACTTTCATGATCTCATCTTGTCCTTCTTCGCCCTTAAACCCCTCCTGATTGGCCCCTTGTTCGTCCTCTCTGGCATCCATACTACCTAAAAGTAGCATAAGGACTTCCCCATTCCTTCGCTCTCTAATCCTCTTGTTGACACGTTTTTTGATTTCGCCGGATTGCCTAACCTTGGGTATGTAATTCGCCTCTTTGTCAGAATCAACATACACCAGGTTGACTTTTGTTCCTTTTTTTGATTTCTTCTAGTAACTTATCAGAGCTGTATTGCATGGCAAGTCATGTTGAACCGCCATAACGAGTAATGTAGTACCCTGCGTCTCATCCTTGTCGGCCACTCCCCTCTGCTCTTCCTCGACTCTAGCAAGGACATTATACCTGGAACCTCCTCCATCCTATCTCAGGGGACCATTACTGCTTTCCTTGCTTTTTCGAGTTCGTCGGACTTTTTGCACCGTCCGCCATTGATCCCGGTAAGCTTGAGAACAAACATCTTTACCCTGGTCAGACGTTGATGTCGGAACCGTTACTCCTTCCTTCCCCATCTCGTTATTTTGAATCTGTTCCTTGTTTCGATTTAGGAAAAGTAAGCCAGTGTGCCCATAAATGCCACACGAAGGACAAAGGAGATGAAGACCCTCATACTCCAGAAAATACTCCCCTCCGTCAAGCCTAAAACTAGCCATCAGTTGTTTTCCCAAGTCAACCAAAATGCATATTCGCGCATAATGGCCCCTAAGTTGGCAAGAAGTGTTCATGTCCACTTTAATGGTTTTTCCAATTTGGTTTCCTATTATAGTTAGCACTTCCCGATCATAGTACTCAAGAAATACATTAAGAAGTCTAACCCATACAGCCACCTTATCGATCTTCTCCCTAGCAGGAATAATGTTAGGCTCCCATGGCCTCACAGTAAGATAATGATCATATATCATCTAAGGGCCACCGGTTAGGGCATTGAGGTAGTCTTCCTTGTTCGATAGCTTCACAACAAAGTAACTATGGCCAATATTGATGATGCTCACAACTCCTCTCTTCGCCCACATTGATTGGAGACGTAAAAGAAGGGCCTTATACCCAATACTCTTATTAAGAAGTTTGACAATCAAAGCCCGCCGCCATGCTTTGTAGAGACGTCTCTTTATCTTCTCTAAGAATGAAAATGTAGGGAAGTTTCTGCTTTCGTCCTCCTCCTCCAAACAACAAAAAGGTTCACTATCCTTTATGGGTTGCTCATCTTCCAACATGTCATCATCCAAACCAGTCTTCTCTGCAAGTTCATCCTCCGCCTCCGAACTATCCTCTTCTCTCCCTGTGCCTTTAAGCTTATCAGCGAAGGACATGCAACCTATGCCATATACCTCCCCTTTGGACCCAAGCCTCGACCAATGATCAGGTAGTCGCCTACCACCATTATTAACACCATTTTTAAGTTTCTTAGAGTTTCGCACTAAAATATCATCCTCCTCCTTAGAAAGAGGGAGAGTCAAGCAGTTGTTTTCATCAGCCATTTCTTCTACTTATGTAATAATTAAAAGAGAAATAGTTATTTAGTGTTCAACTATATTAGTGGTTTCAAGTGTTTTTTTGGTAGACTTTTTTCTTGTTTTGGTTTTGGGCTTGAATATATTTCAGCCCTTCAATCCCTAAGGACCTACTAGTTACAGAGATTTATTTTCTGATTTATTATTGGGTACATTTTCAAGAATCATGCGTGCACAATCTTGTATGTAATTGTATTTCTTATATGTATAAAAAAATGTATTTTTTATTTCTCATTTTCAATATTTTTTATTTGAATATCTAAAATGTTATCAGCCCGAAAGAAACTCCTCGAAAAATTTGACGGAAGAAGAAACCACAATCTTCCTAAGAAAATTAAATAATAGAGAATTACTCACCAGAGTTGTGACGGGAACTAAGACATCTGAAGCATGTAATACGTAGTTAATTGGACTTTGTCGTTGATCTGAATAAATATTCTCATTATTCCACCATTTGAAACATGCTTAGCTTTTTTTCCCCTTTTTGTGTGTGTGGGGTAGGTGTTTGAGTAGATTTAGGGGAAAAGAAAAGACAAAACAAAACAAAATTCTAATTATGAATCAAAATTGTTCCAAAATCAAAGTTTATAAAGATTTTTTTTTTTTGGGTGGGTGCTTTCTACTCGACGTTTTTATCTTTTGGATACATGGGAAAGCTAGATCCTCCTACTCGACCTTTGCATCCTTCTTTAGCCTTCTCTTCTTTTTTCCCCCACAAAAAAAGATAGAGTTATTCCTAAATGCATGGACCAAAATTATATTGACGTTCAAAAAGAGTAGACTAAACCTAAAAACAAAAGGGAACAAATTTGCTTTTCCAGATTAAGAAAAAAGGACATATATTTCAGGATTGAAGTTAAGGTACTTCTTGCCTAATAGTGCAAAAATTATAGCTATTAAGCTAGCTAAAAATTATACTTAGGTGCTTTTAGGTGGGAAATATGATTGCGTCTTTGATATAATTAGGGGCGGAGCCAAGATTTTTATCAAGGGGTACCATTGGGGGATTTGGGGTTAGGGGTTCCGAAAAAGTTTTTTTTATAACAAAAGTATATTGCAATAAAAATAATTACAATATCATCATTCTACGCCTTATTTTTTGGAATTCTGTCATAATTACCTTATTATCAATGCTATCAAATACATCTTTTTCAATATAAGACACCAAACAATCATTCAACTATTCATCTTCCATCCGATTACAAAGTGTGGTCTTGATGTATTTCATAGCTGAAAATGCTCTTTCCATAAATGCAGTTGCTACAAGTAAAGTTAATGCTAACTTTACAAGTAAATAAACCAAAGGATGTACAAAAGGTTTTTTTTTTCTTTTCAACCATTCTCTTGGCAAGATCAGCTATTCTTCGTAAATCCAAAAAATCAGGATCACTTTGCACATTAACAATATACGTGTCGAGTTAATATTCAAGCATGACAAGATCATTCAAATCAAAATCTGAAGGATAAAAGCCAGCAAGTTCACACAACTTATTCTTATCAAATGCCAAGAAAGAGTTGCGTGGATTTAAATATGTCATGCATTCTAGCAAATTCGAACTAACTTCACTAAAATAATCATTCAACCTTCAAGTTGAGTATCTATCACTGCATAAAATATGTCAACCTTAAAGTGATGAAGATGAGTAACTGGTCCTCTACATTTTGTTCTCCCTTGTAATGCATGTAAAATTTCCATATCAAGGATATCTATATCATGTTTTATACAAAATTCAAAAGTTTTCTGAAATAGATTATCCCACCCATTATCTCTCATCTTCTATAATAACACCTTTGAAATATTTACAGAAGTCATATCATTCACAATATCTTGATCTTTTCTCTGAAGTGCTTGTGACAACTCATTTGTTATTGCTAAGACTTTGATCATCAGGTTCAAAAGTAATACAAATTCAAAAGTTTGCATACGCATCATAATTTATTATTATTAGTATTATTAAAATAATAATAAAATCTAGGGTATTACACATAGGTTATAAATACTCTCTAATTGTCCATTGTAGGTTTTTACACACATTGAAATACAAGATAAAAAATACAATGTACATTGAAGGATCTATTGCTGAAGTGTATCTCATTGAAGAGGCCACTAAATTTGCCTCATACTATTATCCCCCTGAAGTTATATCAAGATAGAGGGGGGTACCTCGCAACGATGATGACGGTGAATCGAGTAGTCAGATATTAATATTTAATTATCCTGACCGAGTTGTGCGAACAAAATGTAGGTCAACTTTGGAAGGAAGTGATAAGAAAGTAGCGGAGTGGTACATTCTAAACAATTGTGAAGAGGCCGCCCCATACTTAAAGTAACATTTCCTCTTTTGTAACTACTAAGGTAAGTATTAAAGTATTAATTTCTATTTTTTTTTACAGTTACTTCTCTTAATGGGTCTGATCAACAAATCCTTTTGATCTTGGATTCTGACCTCGATCAATTCATGAAAGCTAAATTTCCTCATTGGTTATGACACTACTTCTCGCAAAACAATTCAACTCCCCAAGATGTTATATGGAGTTTAACTTACGGGTCTTCAACAGCTATTACCCGGATCAAAAAATATGTAATCAATGGGTATTGGTTTGCAACTGTTGATGCAAACGGAAATACGAAAAGTTGCAATTATAGTGTATGTTGTCAATAGGGGTGTAAACAGGCCAGGCCAGGCCAGGCCTTGCCCTTAACAGGCCAGGCCTGTTCTGTAACATACTGGCCTGAGCCTGGCCTGTGGCCTGTTACAAGCCTACTTTTCAGCCTGGGCTTGGCCTGTATATAGGCCTGGCCTGGCCTGTGGCCTGTTAAGGCCTGTTTTTTTTTTAAAAAAAAAAAAATTTTAAAAAAAATTTTTTTAATTTTTTTTTATTTAATTAAGCTAACAGGCCACAGGCCGAAAACAGGCCTACTTTAAACAAGCTAACAACAGGCCAAAATTACATAAATTAATACTAATAATATAAATAATAGGCCACAGGCCGAAAACAGGCCTACTTTAAACAGGCTAAAAACAGGCCAAAATTACATAAATTAATATTAATAATATAAATAGGCCGGCCTGACAGGCCTAAAAGGCCTCTTATCAGGCTTAGGCCTGGCTTGTTAAGGGAAAACAGGCCTCATAAGAGGCCTTGGCCTGGCCTTTTAGCCTGACAGGCCAGGCCTGACCAGGCTTTTAACAGGCCAGGCCACAGGCCCCTGACAGGCCCCTGGCCTTTTTACACCCCTAGTTGTCAAGGTGGCCAAGTTGACGGGGTCGAGTGTCACTACTACGGTAAGTTAATTGACATAATTCAGCTGGATTACAAGTGGGACAAGTTGGTGACTCTATTTAAATGTGAGTGGTTTGATAACACTCTGTGTGGTACAAAGGTGAACAAATATGGAAATGTTGAGATCTACTAGTCACAGATATATACAGTTAGTTATGACCCATTCATTCTTGCTCAACAGGCGGAACAAGTTTATTTTACATCATACCCCACATCCCACCAAGGGTGGATGGGAGTTATCAAAACCAAAGCACGAAATGTTATACCTAATTCAAAAGAGTCAGAAACAAATGATGATATGATTGAATCATTCCAAGCTGATGTGGAACATGTACTTGCCGTAAGTAATGTGGAGGACGATGATCTTGCAATCTCTTTGATTCTGCGGCAGACTTAGAGTTGATTTGATGATTATGAAACGTCCGAGAAAGGTGTGCAAGCAGAGATCGAAGAACAGGAATCGTCCGATTGATTTGAGTTAGTTTTTTTTATTTATAATGATATGGTATATTTGATACTCCGTTGCTTAGTCATTAATGTATTAAGTAAATATCTTATATTTATATATATTTTGACATAATGTTTATAAGTGTTCAAAGATGGAGCATCCAGGAGGCCGTTCAGGTAGTGGATGTAGTAGTGGTAGCGGCCGGGCTCGGCCAATCAAAGGGGGTAGGGCGACATCATCTACCCCCTCTGTAGGGAGAGGGCTTAGCTCTTCCCCGAAGCTGCCGCCACTTTATTTTTCATCTTCATTGCCCACTATTGACTCATTTATGGGTGGTACAAGTGTCCCTTTCACTCCGACTTATCCACAGCAACAAGTAGAGCAGGTTGAGTTTATGTGTAATACCCCAGATTATTATTATTATTATTATTATTGTTAATAATAATAATAATAATAATAATAATAATAATAAAGATATTAAAATTAAATAGGTTGTTGCACTTTGATCATTTAATCATAAGGTTTTAAATTTATATTTGTGTGAATGTACTATAAAATACTTTTGGAAAAAAAATAGAAAAATAAAAAGATTGCTTTCACTAGATTATGGTATTACCACCGTAAATCATCCGGTATAGAGAGCTTGTTTCATTTGGTGATAAAATGCAGGAAAATAAATGTCATTATTAATTGTTTGATATTAATTATATTCCTTTGAAATTTGAAAATTATTTCATAGTTTTATATCTAAATTACTATTAAAGCGATAATTAAGAGTATAATATTTATTATATATATATCTTTAAAATCCTAAGTGTTGGTTTTATATAATTCACTGATTGTTATATATAGTGTTCCCACCTGATTTATTATAGTAATAATATAGTAATAATTATAAATAAATTTATAAATAAAAATTAATAAATTTAAATTAGAATTTAATAAGTGACTTGTTATTTTTTTTCATTAGATTAGTAATAGTAAAAAAAAAGAAAAGAAAAGAAAAACAAAAAAAAAAAGGCCCAACCCACAAAGCCCAGCTCATAACTAAACCCTAAGAGCCTAATTATAAGTTAGGTTTAGCCGCCTAACTTTAGTCATCGTTCATTAGCTCCCTCTTTGAAAAAAAAATCCTTTACGGCATAGCTTCCCTTCTAAGAGTTTAGCAACCATGGAGACCAGGTAATCCTAATCCCAGAAACTCTTTCCCCTATTCATATATATATCTTCTTCCTTCTCACTTCACGTGATTGGATGAGTATGCCTGTGAGTTCGTATTTTTTTTTAAATTGCTTCAGATTTTATAGCGTCATAGGTGTATATAACATATGATAATACACATATATATTAGATTTCCTTTCCATTTACCTTTCTCTGTACATGCGCAGGCTTACAAGTATATAATGTCATATATATTGATTACTTTTGGTTTTGCCTTTCTCTGTACCTGTGCGAGCCGTACCCTGGGTGTGAAAGAATGATTTTGCCTTCATTAATATATGAACTTCTCCTATCCAATCTTGAATGGCCGCGGGGTCCATGCATGGTTTCTTCAACGCCATTCTTGATTCAAATATCTATATGTGTTTTTTTTTTACTTCAATTTGTCCTTGGGTTTGCTTTTGAATTTCGGTGTGGTCCACACGTTTTTTTTTAAATTTTATTTTATTGCTCTTGATCCAACATCTTTGCTTTTGAACTTCTGCGAGGTCCACACACATTTGTTGATCCGAAATGCTTGAAGAGTTTTATAGAAACATGCCTATTCATGTGGGGTCCACTTCTTTCTTTTCTTAATTTGACCTTTTGACCAAGCTTTTAGACCTCATAATCTCTCTTACAAAATAAAAAAAATAGGATATTGATAGATTTTGTATTAAACTCTCCTTATATCCTATAATCAATTTAAATGATAGAAAAATATATAAAATATAATTAAATAAGTATAGAATATCAATATGTTCAATCTAATATTTCTCGAAACCTATACTTAATTAAGTGTGGGAGTTAAGATCCACACTTTTTTGTAGAGTTAAGGGTTTTAATAATATTATTATTATTAAAAAAATATCTGTTTACATGTAATTAAAAATAATAATAATTATTTAGGAATTTTATTACGAGTTTAAAATTATTTAGCAAGTGGGAGGATAGCTTTTGGATGATACCTCCTAAAGTGATGAACACAATCTTTAGGCTTTAAGCCTCCAATATGTTATTTGATGTGAACCAATATATTCGTTCTTCCCAAAGTGGTGCCTGGCAGGATATCCGGGGCACTAGTAGCAACTTTGGGAAGAGGTGTGCACACTAGGAAGAATATGAATTATGGCCAATTTGATGATGATTTGTGACTGGCAGGTTTCCCGGGTCATAGGGTAGACTGGCAGAATATCCGGGTCTACCATGGTTCTCTTCCCACTAAATAGACTGGCAGGATTTCTGGGTCTAAACAAAATTTAAAATGATAATGATTAAAGTTTGATGCAAATATCAGATGATATATATATATATATATATATACATTTGCTTTGATTAATAAATTTGTGCCAGACACCTTATGACTATACAAATATACGATATTTTATCTTATTTTATTTTGTAAATATTTTATTTTAATTTTATAACTGTTTTGTTTTATTTCAATTTACTTTAAAATTATTTATTTATTTAGTTAACCATTTTAGTTTATGTTATATTATCTGTTCTTAATTAGGATTACCAGCTGTTGCTGATGTTTGTGTTTCCGGGCTGTGATGATCCTTCGGGGGAGCAGAATTTCAGTGAATAGGTTTCAAAGATTGGGGCTAGCAGTGAGAAGTGAGGAAGACGTCCGATTTTAGTTTTATTTAGATTTCTTGTATTTTTATTATTTTATTTTATTTTGCGTAAAACATTTTTGTTTAGGTTTAGATCTATTTAATGTACTTAGTAGCCTTGCACTTGTCCCATACACGTGCGGCGGTGACACCTTCCGGATGTTGATTATTTTGGATTTCTATTATTATTTATGAAAACCATTGGAATATTTATGTTATTTGAACTCTAGAAATCTGAGGTGTTACATTATGATTTCTAACTGATTTACATATATTTTGGTCTCTTTAAACATCTATGTTCTAACATTTTCAATATACTTCCTTCGGTACTACATCACCTCAGAGCTAGGGCGGGGAAGCTAGTTCCTCTGATGCCCCAGCCTGGGGATCAGTTGATCCTGCGACAGGGAAGATGTGGATCCGTCCTGTCGGCTGCACCGAGTAAGTCATGTAATGTTATGATTTTTTACCTTTAGTTTGTATGCTAATATTTGAAACATTTTCTTTGTTTTTAGGTTTGATCCTTATAGGCCGGTGATGAATTTCATGGCTGAGCAAATATTCCTTAATTTCGATCACCCTTAGGCCACATGGACAGAGATTCCTCAGGATTATCGGGACGCTTGGTTCAGTGAGTTCTTGGTAAGTTATGTGATTTATAGTTATTAATTTATTCTCATCAAAATGCAAACTGATTAACTACTTTTATACTTTAGAGCACTAATTGTTTAGTATTAATTTTCAGGGAAAGTTTAGCTTGTTAGTTCTCTATGTGTTTTGATGATAATTGACAATTGTAAACTTAATTTGAAGTTTGTCTTTGGAAAGTTGTAAAACTTTCTGTTTAAGACAAACTCAAGTTTTGGTAGCAAAACTCGAGTTTGCACTTGATAAGACAATGACACAGTTTTTACAAAGCAAGCCAAACTCCAGTTTGCATAGGCAAACTCGAGTCTGCAGAGTTACAGAGAGCAATCAAAGTTTTTAAGGATTGTAAACTCGAGTCTGTGTTTTATAAACTCGAGTTTAGATCAAAGGCAGTAACACGCGAATATCAACTTGTTTTCAAACTCTACCTTTAATCTTGAAAACTCTAGTTTACAAGAAAGTTTAAGAGCTAAAGAGTTTAAAGACTTGTAAACTCGAGTCTAGGTTTTGTAGACTCAAGTTTGGCATAAACAGAGATACTCGTGTTGTTGCTTGATTTGGAAACTCCAGTTTAGTTTTCAGTGACTCTAGTTTTCACTTGACAAAAAGTTTTCAAAGTTTCAAATTATACTGAAACTCGAGTCAGGTTTCTGGAGACTCGAGTTTAGGACTGTTTGAAAACACTCAAGCTATTATATGATTTCTAAACTCCAGTCTTGAGAATGAAAACTTCAGTTTGAGCTTTCAAAGACATTTCAAAAGTTTCAGTATTCATTGAAACTCGAGTCTAAGTTTTGGAGACTCAAGTTTAGCTCAAACTGAAAGCACTCGAGTAAATGCCTATTTTGAAAACTCCAGTTTGAAAAATGAAACTCCAGTTTACACTTATAAAGATTTTTCAAAAGTTTCAGTTTTCACTAAAACTCGAGTTTTGTATATCAAAACTCGAGTTTGGGCCATACAAAGGGCTATGCAATTTTTCAGGCTTTGTAAACTCCAGCCTGCGTTTTCTAAACTCCAGTTTTGAAGCTATGAACTTGAACTTAAGTTTTACATAAAAAGCTTCAAACTCGAGTCAGTCACTAAATGACTCGAGTTTAGGCATGTGTTCAAAACTTCATCCAAGACCAACTCGCGACTTTCCTCTCTGTAAGAACCAAACTCGAGTCAGTCACTTATCAACTCGAGTTTAGGAAGATTTCCAAAATGCCTTGCTCTCTGGATGAACTCCAAACTCGAGTTTGGCTTAGTAAACTCGAGTTTATAACGCACAGATTTGTAAAATCAGATGGCGCCAAATTGCGAAAACCTCTTGAATGATGTTAATACTTCATATCTTTCATTGCTACTATTTCTAACGTTATTTAACAAGTTTGTTAGCAAGTTACAGATGATCTAATGAAGGAAACAGTGAAGATTCAGATTATGAGCTGTAAAGCAAGAGAGAGAAAAACATGTTGTCTTTTAAAGTGCTTCAACTTGGATTAAATAAATACAACTTTAAGCACAGCCCATTCCAACACAAGGACATCAACATTATCTTCATAATATTTAAGTTTCATATTACAAGAATGTCTGCATCTGTTGGGACCAAAACAGAAGAGCTCCATCAAGAATATTTTCAGTGGATTCTCAACAGCTAGCTTCTGAAAGTGGAGCTTCAACAATCAAAATTCGAAGTGCTCTTCCAACAGCTATATTCTTCATTCAAAATGATCTTCATCTGCTATAAATACAATCCAGATTCAAAGAAGAAGAAGTGACAAGAACTTACAGTGAACAATATTCAACTTTCTGTATTCATTCTTCTATAAATTATCTTGAGAGATTTAAGCTTCAGTGTTTATCAATATCTGCTCTTAGAGAGAGTTTGCTTATGTAAAATCACTTGTTTGTGATAATCTCAAGTCAGGGGACTTGGAGATTGGGAATATCAGTGTACAACTTGTAAGGGGGAGTGTATCCTAGTGAGAGGATAACTTTCGAGTACAGAGTGTGTAACTGATTGTGAGTAATAGTGGAAATCCTAGAGAGTCTGGGGACTGGACGTAAGTCAAGGAGTTAGACCGAACCAGTATAAATCTTGCTGTGTCCTATTCTTCTCTCACATTCTTTGAACTATTCTATTCCTGCGATTAATTTCTAGAATTAAGCAAAAGAATTTTCAAATCCCCAATTCACCCCCTCTTGGTGATTTGCTCCGGTTTTTCATAGCTGGCTGCCTGATCATCTGGAAAATTTAAAGAAAGCTTATAACTTTAAGGGAAGCAAGTGGCTGTCAGATAAATTATATAAATTGAGACATGAAAAGGGAAAGAAAACTTGGATTCAACCTAAGGTTGCAGACCAGTTATTTCAAAGATGGGCCATCGACGATAAATTTTTGAAGTAAAGTGAACGAAATAAATTAAATAGGTCCCACATGGATGGACCGTCATATGCTGGTGGCTCCATTCCATTTAGTGAGCATCGATGAAAAATTGTAAGTATACGCTATTTTCTATTTCAGCTTTCAATATTTTGTACTTTGAAATAATTAATGAACGGTTATGATTTGTGTGTGCAGGCAGCGTCTATGGAAGTTCCTGAAGATTTGATTCCTTGGACACTTTTGAGCGGACCCATACCCAGGAGATTGAGGGTCGTGGCAAGCACTGGATTAACGCCAACTCCCAACAATTCACAGTAAGATATTAATTACATTTATTATTTGCTTCAAACAGTAACAAATTTCTTTCATTTTACATGCCTTATTTGTGTTGTATGTTTGTACTTGTAGGAGACCTATCAGCAGCTAACGTAGGAGAGAGACTTGCAGATTTAGAGCGACCCGTTGTCCTCTTATTCCGATAACGAGAGTCTCTTCCTTCAGGCTGCAGGCGGAATTGACAAGAAGGGGAGAGTCTTCGGATGGGTGTTTCTGCCAGCCAACTGAAGTTGTCTTCGAAATGCTCAACCAGCAGTGTTAGAGGTGGTCCTGCAGGTAAACTTAATACCTTTGCTATCAATCGCAAACTATTATTCCCTCATTCATTTTAAATGAAGTAGGACAAATAAATTGACTTCGTAATATTGGTTTTGCAAAAGATAAGAGGGTAAAGGCATTAGAATAGAAGGTGATGGAGCAAGAACAGATAATGAGGGAGCAAGAAAATATGATTAGTGAGATGCAAGCACTTCTCCAGGTCCTATTGAAGGACAAGGGTACGAGGCTGCCTCTTGGTGGTGATGACGATACTGGTGCTGATGATGACCAGACTGCTGTTGGTTAGAGTTTTTTTTAGTTTATTTTGGAACATTATAATTTGTAATATTTTATTTTTGCTATGTAAACTTGTATGATTGTACAATTTATTTTTATGATGTACAATTCCTTTTATTTCATATTTTTTTATGAATTTATTTTATTTTTTCAGATTTTTTTAAAATAAATTGAAATTTGCAAGGGAAATGCTTTTCCTTTGCAATTTGCGAGGGAAAAAATGATTCCCTTACAATTTGTGAGGAAAAATGATTCCCTCACAAATTCCAAGAATTTGCAAGGGACAAATTGTCCCTCGCAAAATTCAAAATTTGCGAGGGAAAAGTTTTCCCTCGCAAATTTTGAATTTTGTGAGGGAAAAAGCATTTTTTTCGTCGCAAAAGTGATTTGCGAAGGCATTTTTTTACGATGGACACTTTTCCGCCATAAAAGGATTTTGCAATGGAAAATGCTTGTTTTGTGATAGAAAATTTCCGCCACAAAAAATTGATTTTCTAGTAGTGTTACTTTTAAGACCCAATATTTTAAAAGTTTGGTCTAAAAATTTCTTTATATATTTACAGGTTTTGCTACCGGTCATATTTTTTAGACCTAATCCTTTATAATTCGGTTTAAAAAGTTATTTATATATTTACGGAGCTGCCACCGATCATACTTTTTAAACTTAATTCTCTATAATTAGATCTAAAAATTTCTTTATATTTATGAAAGTGTCACTGATCATATATTTTAGACCAAACCTTCAATACTCCGGTCTAAATGAGACATTCTTAAAGCCCTTTTTTTTGTACCAGTGCATATCTTTCAGGGTTGAAGTGAAGGTATTTTGGCCATTAGTGCGAAAAATAACACTATTATATTAGCTAAAAATTGTAATTGGGTGCTTTTAGGCGAGCAAATCTAATTGTGTTTTTGAAATAGGAACAAATGTTTACATATTATGGGACTCAAGAGCTTCTCCTAAAGGCATGTGTGGGAATCACACAGAACTTTAGAAAGAGTAGACAAAATCTAAACAGTAAAGGGAAGAAGTTTGCTTCTTTAAATTTTTAAAAAAGGGACCATATCTTCCAGGGGTGGAAGTGAAGATATTTGCCAATTATTGCAAAAAGTAATTCTATTATACTGGCTAAAAAAGAATCCTCTATCTTCCCTTACATAGGGAGATGGAGGTACAGGCCGATCCAAGATATTTATCAAGCAGCACCATTGGGGGGATTTAGGTTTTTTTTAATAACAAAAGTATATTATAATAAAAATAATTACAATATCATCCTTCTAGGCCTTATTTTTTGGAATTCCGTCATAATTGCCTTATTATCAATACTATCAAATACATCTTTTTCAATATAAGGCACCAAACAATCATTCAACTATTCATCTTCCATCCTATTACGAAATGTAGTTTTGATGTATTTCATAACTGAAAATGCTCTTTCCATAAATGCAGTTGCTACAGGCAAAGTTAATGCTAACTTTACAAGTAAAAAAACCAAAAGATATACAAAAGTTTTTTCTTTTCAACCATCCTCTTGCCAAGATCAGCTATTCCTCGTAAATCCAAAAAATAAGGATCACTTTGCACATCAACAATATACGTGTCGAGTTAATATTCAGGCATGACAAGATCATTTAAATCAAAATTTGAAAGATAAAAGCTAACACATTCACACAACTTATTCTTGTCAATTTCTGAAAAAGAGTTGTATGGATTTAAACATGTCATGCATTCCAGCAAATTTGAACTAACTTCACTAAAATGATCATTCAACTCTTCAAGTTGAGTATCTATCACCGCATACAATATGTCAACCTTAAAGTGATGCGGATAAGTAACTGGTCCTTTACATTTTATTCTCCCTTATAATGCAAGTAAACTTTCCATTTCAGGTATATTTATGTCATGTTTTATACAAAATTCATAAGTCTTGCCCCCCAAGGGAGAAAAAAAATTGAAATTCAAGGGGGGGCATTGGATACAAATTCCCCTTCCTTCTTAGTTCTTCTTAACCATTAGATCAAAAAAGAAAAACCAAAAAAAAAAAAGAAATTCGGGGGTGGGGGGCATTGCCCCCCAACTACAAACGCGGTTCCGCCCATGGATGGAGGGTTCTACCTCAAAAGTGCTAGTTTTGCCTCTTTTTCAATTTAAAAAATTATATATAAATCAATGTGTGATGACAACCATAAAGTTAACGGTTAATTATGTTTTTCTTGTCTAAAATTGGTACTTAGGTGCTTTTTGGCAAGCAAATTTGACCATGTTTGTGATATATGGACAAATGTTCACATATTATGTGATTCAACAATTTCTCCTAAAGACATGCGCGAGAGATATAGAGTTCTAATAAAGTCTAGAGAGAGTGGACTAAATCTAAATAGAAAAGAGAACAAGTTTGATTTGTTCTTGATTAAAAAGAAAAGTCCATATCTTTTAAGGGTGAAAGTAACTATATTGGGTGAAGGGTCAAAAATACACACAACCTTTGTCCCAAGGATCGCGCAGCACCATGACTTTTTTTCTGGATAAAAAATACACACGACGTTACGTTTTAGGGTCAAAAATACCACGGGCCGTTAGTTGACCAACGTTAACCGTTAACTTGGACGGAAATGAATAGTAACTCGGATGAAATTACCATTTTGCCCTTAGTTTTAAGCTGAAATTACCATTTTGCCCCTACTTTTAATTTTTTCTTTTAAAAAAACACTAAAATATATATAGCAATTATCTCACAAAATATGAATCTTTGCTCAAAACATCTCGCGACAAATTAAATAAATATATTAACATTTTTTAAATCCATGATAAGATATGTTTTGAATAAATTCATAATGAATTTCATACATTAATAAAAAATAAAATGATCAACAGCTTGCCGAGATGTAAATAATGCAATTTACTAAAAAAAATTGAAAATTGTGAGCAGGCAAGTGAACATCTTTTGTGGAAAAGAAAGCTTAAAAATATTAATTTAATTTGATTTGTGTTTGGATTAGTTTTTGCAGAAGTGACTTTATTAAACTAATAAGTATTTGGATTATTATTTTAAAAGTCAGTTGAAATGGAAAATGAATGAAAAGGGAATGAAGCATATATAATACTATATATATATAGTAGTTGTATATATTGAGATAATTGAAGATACAAATTTTAATTTTGAAAAAATAGTTAAATGATTATTAGAAAAATCAATAAACAATAAAATCCTTACTTAAATAAAATTGTTTATAAAATAAAAAGCAATTTTTAGGGAAAAGTAGGAAAAAAGTAGTGGAGTGGCTTCTTCACAATAGACAAAAAAGTTTGAGAGTAGCTTTTAATAAAAAGCCACTTTTTAAGGAAAAGTGGGATTAAAAAAGCGTACTCAAACATATCATTTTTTATCCCTGGGTTTCATGTCAAATGGGCTCTCAATGTTGGTCGTTTGCAAATTGGCTCTCCAAACCAGCACAATATGTCATACAGTAACACTTCATCACATATTAGTAAAAGTCTGTAATTGTACACTTTATAATTCATATTCTCATAAATCAGATATACCATTAACATACATGCAGATTACTTTAGCTTTTTCATTGGAATACAAAGCAATACAGATTTATGGTTCATCAGATTTGAACCCGCTCGGAACTTAATTTTTTATAAAAGTTGAATGTTATTTTGGCATCTTAATCCATATGTTTTTATAGGATTAATATTTTTGCCTCTGGTTTGCCTCTCTCACATATAAGTGAGTGGGGCCCACATGCCCATTAATGGGCCCCACTCACTTATATGTGACAGAAAAAATGTTTCTGCCTTAATCCCTATTTTTATTTAGCAAAAAACCTCTTATTACATAATACATTTCCTTAAATGAAAAAAAAGATAGAAAAAACCTTTAAAATTATAAAATTCTAAATCATATTTATTATCCATGGTTGATAAGAGAACGACCAAATTTAATAAATAATTTTTTCTTTCTCTTCCTGTTTAAATTTACTTCCACAAATACCATCTAAAATTGACATGAAAATTTCCCTCTACTTTCTGCAAATGCAAATTCTACGCATAGTCGCAAGCTTCATCGGCGCTGCTTTGAGCTTTCTGGCCTGACCTAGCTGCGTTACAGGCCGAGAGTTGAGTCTCTCGACGGTTAGCTGACCGTAAGGGTAGTCAACTCCTGTTATCATCCTTGGAAATGACATCTGTCTCTCATTATGAAGAGTTCTGAAAGGAGAATGGGTCTTCGCAAATTCCCTGTACGAAGTAATTGTCTACGCTGGCAGCTTCTAGTTGCTGTGTCTACTCTTCTGGTAATAATAGTGATCCTGAATCAGTTCAATTATTTTAGGCTTTGGAATCATTTGTCTTTGCTCAAGGTCGGAGTGAGTTTAATTGACATGATGGGGAGGATAATTTGGGATTTCTTTAGTGAAAGGGATTACTTGGCTAGTTGTTAGGTGCATTGGCATTTTATTGATCCTTAAGGTGTTGAACTGAATGGTTGGGATGCTACTCTTGGAATGGGTGCTATTCATGGAAGCCCCCGAAAATTGATCTCTTAGATTATCCTATCCTTTCTTTTCTACTGTCCATTCTTGTTGTTGGGATTGATGCTATTCATGCACCACTTGGTTTCTCTTAATATTCCCTTGAGCCTGCTATCCCTCCTATCACGTGCTACTCCACAGCTCGCTAATTCCATCATCAGACATTGCCAGCACTCGCAAGTCGCAACCACCATATTCCATGAAATATAGGACAGCCTAAAAATGCACAGAAAACACGAGCAATTAACATTCTCACCTTTGAAAGTTAGCGGCTGATCCCTAAATTGTTTGATGTCATGCTATTAAAACCATTTGTTAGTGAATTCAAGTCCACCAACATAGCTCCTTCATTTAGCTCCAGTAGTGCCTTCATTTTTCCTCTTTTTCTTCTCACCACATTTGCCTCCCTTTCATCCCTTCCTTGGAGTCACCTTGTTGTTTTCCTCTGCCTCCATGGATATAGAGGCCATTAATTATAGCATTTGCACTGATCAGGAATCGATAGTGATGGGAGAAAATGGATGAAGCAGTTTTTATAGTAGTGATAGAACACATGCGTCTGTGCTTGCGCCATTGGTAGAATTTTTGTATTTCCTTGAAAATTTTAATTTCTTGTACCTTTGTGAATGGGCTTAGGAGAAATATGAGAGCCCTTTTATTGTGGAGGCATTGGATTTAGATGGTGATGGGTTGTTGAGTTAGGGGAATTTTTTTGGCTATGATGGAGGGTGGCATTGAGTCCCATTATGTTGTATTTTCAATTTGGGAAGGAAAATGTGAGATGAAGAAAAAGGAAACTAAACTTTGTATTTGAATTTCTAATAACCTGTCAGATTTCATTTGGGGCTTTGGTTTTGTAACTTTTTTGGGTTCATGTTAGTTTGATATAGAGGGAGCTTCCTTCCATGCTTCTTGATAGAGAGGAGAGAAAAAGAAGAGAGGAAGGGGGAGAGATAGGGCTGAGGTTGAAGAAAGAGAAAACAGTGACAGGATGTTTATTGGGTTCTACATTGAGTATGCTCACTGATGTCATAGTGATGTGTTAGCCTTTCTTTTTAATGATGATGACAGATACTTTAATGGTTTCATACGCATGATTGTCTGCTGTAGTTGTGTTTGTGCTTTATATTTTTATTTTAAATCTGAAATAGTTAGATCCCAGCAGATGACTTTTGTTTTTTTTATATATATTTTTTTAAAATTTTGGTGGTGATTAGCACATATTACTTTATGCATATCTAGGATGGGATTGTTATTAACGTAAAGTTTAATGCTTATTTGCAATTTGTTTGTTGTTTTGTCAGTTCTTGGCAGTATGCTCGGTTGCGTCTGGCTTTGAATCTCATAAAAGTGGCAGATCATCTATATTTTCCCTATTTAACCTCAAAGACAAGAGCCGATTCTGGAGTGAGGATGTTATACGTGGTGGTATATATCGGTCTTGTTTGTTGAATAAAAGAAGAATCTTTCATTTTTATTCTTTTTATGGACTTTCATTTTCTCTAACTTTTATATTTCTTTCAGGTTTTAATGATGTAAAGTTATCAAGCCACGGCAAATTAAGCGCACTTAATTACACTAATGCAGGTGATACATTCATTAATTAAAATTATTCTTGAAGTGTCTGTTATTCCAAAGGAGACATTATTGTAAGCTTTACTGTAAGGATGCAGCTGATAGCAGTGACAAGCTTTTTGGTTTAGTTAATAAGATGTCATACGTAAGAAGCTAATTACATTGTATATTGGTTTGCTGATCAGTGTTGATCCAATGCATGTAGTGCAAAGTATACTCATGTACTCGTTTTCTTTCTGTGTGTATGTGTAAAAATATAATGTTTTTATTTGAATGTTAACTGATTAGTAGCTGTTATATTGTGAATATTAAAAATGGATGTTGTTTCTATAATAGAAGCTTCTCCCTTGAAAGCTCATTTTTTCCTTTCCAACCATAATGTTTATAGGCAAAACATGTGATCATCATATCAGATTCTAGGTACTCACTTTTTAGATACCATTTTTACATGTTAAGTCTTGACATCTATTAATTTTCTTAAGTTCTGGGTTCTCTTGCTAGGCTGCACTGATAAGGTATAAAATTTCAGAAATCTTAATTGTTTTATATTGATGTCCATAATTTAAGGGTCAGTTTGGGGGTGTTGTGGCACTCCAAAAGCTCAGTTGCTGTTAACGCTTTGAATAGTTATTGTTTAGGTTGTATAAATATGATGCTTGATAAAAGCTCTGCAAAAGTCTAAAATACAGCAGAGTTGATTGATAATATCCTTGGTAATAGTATATAGAAGTTTCTTTGAACATGAATTGTGGCTATAATATATGCTCAAAAGAACTTTTAAACTGCGCTGTAAAAATTGAATTACATATTTCTGGGGCAATATGATTCTTGGAATTACTAAGAGTGGAAGACATGAGTGAGATTTGTGTGCATGGTAGCATTTTGCACTTAGTGTAGAAATAGTAATGACAACTTGGAAGCAATTTGTTTTTGGGCAAGAGAATTCATCATAAGGTAATGGACATATGTCAAGGATATATATTGGGTGGAATCTAATTTGGTTAAAATATCTCTTTGGGCATTTAACTTTGTACTAGTCAAAACTGTGTCACCAAGCATCCCTCATGGTGTTTTTCTAGTGTAGCCGTAGCCATGTAAAAACACCAAAAGAAGCATCATAAAAGTTCAACTAAATATGAAGTTGCAGCTTTTGTTGTCAAAACTACCAGAAGCCATAGCCATAATATTCCCAACTGAGGGCTATGTTTATAAACATTTTTCCTTTTTGAATTACAGGTAATATTGCGAACTATCTTAAGCTCCTTGAAGTTGATTCCATCTTCCTTCCAGTTCCTGTGAATTTTATCTTTATAGGTTTTGAAGGGAAAAGTCACCAAGGTACATATAGTTGGAAGACTGACTTGCATCTTTTCTGTTATTATCATTTTTTAATTTTAATTTGATTTTTCTTTTCTAAATTTTGTGTTGATTTTTTGTTTTACAGAGTTCAAGCTTCACCCAGAAGAAATTGAGCGCTGGTTTACAAAAATTGATCACATCTTTGAACATACACGGGTTCATCATGAAGAAATTCTAACACCCTTCTCCAAAATCAGTGCAGATAAATTGCAGCTGCACCCCCATCTTCCTGTTGTCAGTCACATAAATTACAAGTAACAATTTTGTTTAGGCCCCTTCTATGTTGTCTGTTCTTTAAATGCTGATGTTATTTCCTTTGTGTGAAATTTAACTCCATTTTTCTAGCTTAACAAAATATTTATTAATCATTTCTTAAGATTTATAGTTGGAGATTAGGGGAGGGAAGTGATTTAGGGAAGGTGAACCACTGGCCATGTGACTTATCTCAATGTTCATACCTTTTAGCGTAAAGAGTTGTAGAAAAATAAGGATTAGGTGAAACCAGAGGTATGGGCAGTGGTAGTAGTGGTAAATGATAGCTTTTTGGGATTTATAACCTTGGATTTGGCTGGAGAAAAACGAGTTCTGTCATTTTGAGAGAAGATTAAGGGGAGGTCTGACCTCTTGAAAGCCAGAACCACTACCTTGTTGATTGTCGTTCTGTCACTTGTGTTCATGTGGTGTCTTCCTTTGTGTTTGTTATTTTGTATCTGGGTGTATTTGGGATATGGGTTTTGGCTGGAATCAGATTCCTTTCATGTAATCTTCTTCAGTTATTTTGTTAAAAATCCCAAGTTATCCCACTTACTGTCTGTTTCCAGGATCTCCTTATTATTCTGTTGAACATTATCACTTAATTGAAAAGGAGTTTTGACAGGGGGAAAATGTTTGTAAGCACATTGTCTTGACATCAAATTTGGACGAGTTAAACTATGAAACGTGAATTAAATTAATTGATGAAAAATAAATATTACACAATTGAATTATGAAGACCCATAGCTGGTCTTTGGTAGCTTCTATCTCAAAAAAGAAGCAGCTGTGCTTTCAATTGGCTCCCTTGATGTCTCATGTTCTGTTACATAACAAAAGCTAAACCTTACCATCTTGTGTTTACCCCCTGATTACATCATGCTAATATATAAATCAAAATCAGTTTATTTTGAGTTCTCTCTATCCTCTTGCTTCCATTAAAAGATATGCATATTAGAGAGAAAATAAGGACATAGCTTGAAGAGCAGTACTCTTAAAACCAATAAGAAAACATAAGAATTTAACAATCAAGAAGTTTATATAGAAGTAGCTCACTGGAACTTTCCAATCCCCATGCAAGTTCACAAGTGAAACTTTCCTCAACAGATTCATTTAACAGCCCTTTTTTTGGTGATAATGTAGATGGAGGCACATGGATGGTGCCTCCAAATCCATCTAAAAAGTTGTTGTGTTCTTTTATCACTAAGATTGTGATACTTTGGTGCAGTTTTTCTGTTCATGCTATAGAAATGGGGGAGAAGGTTGCTTCTTTATTTGAGCATGCCATAAATACTTTTGGTCGAAAGGAAAATCTAGTTGGTAGCAGGTAAGCTATGCTTATTTTGCCTTTTCTTACACTTGATTTGTTAGTATCAGTATGCAGGTTTTCTTTGACATGTATGATAGCAGTGAACGCTCTTATAGCTAAAGTCCATATGTAATGTAGACACTCTAACAAGTGTCACTATCCATGAGGAATGAATATTGCATCTTATTTCTCAAATTTTATGCATTGTGTTGGAAAATCCCTTGATTATAGCTCTTAATATCCCTTGATTTTAGGATCTTGATTGGGTATTTCAGTTTAGGAAAGTGTTCTATTTTGTACTAATTTTATCCCTCCTTTCTCTCCTCTAATTACTCTCTCTAAGTCTATATATTGTAACTCTCTTTGCATCTGAAAAATATAACGTAAAATATGATTGTTCTCTGATTTCTTTTCATTGCAAGGGGCCCTCATTAGTTACAAGAAAAGAAGATAACATAACTAGTGGCTCATGTATTCAAAAGCTGCTAAATGAGACCGGTAGAGAATGAGTTATAGATGACCAAGTTCTTGTTACCCATTTGTAAATTTTATTAAGCAATACCCTTCTGCCCAAATATCAACCATAAAATGCAATCGACCTTGATTTATTTGTTTTGCCTTTTGTTTCTATTCCTTGCTTTCTCTAATTCCTCTAACTTGTTGATTATAGGGATAATGATGATGGTGTCTGGCAAGTGGATGTTGACATGATGGATGCTCTCCTGACCAGTCTAGTTGAATACCTTCAACTTGAAAATGCATATAATGTCTTCATTTTGAACCCTAAGCGAGACATAAACAGGCCTAAATATGGATATCGGTGAGTAGCCCAATTAGATCATATGATTTATTGAATTCCTTTTCATCATGTGTGTATATCATTTAATATAGTCTATAGAACTCTCTTATTAATCCCAATATATTATTTTAAAGAATAATAAGGTGGGTAAGATAGCTTGGCGGGTTGTATGAAGATCTTTTGGGAGTGAATCTTCTTTTTTGTCAAGCTTTGCTGAATTTGGTGTCTTATTTGCTGGATTACTCTTCAACTCAATGTTTTAGGTTTTTTTCAAGGGGATATTTAGATTAAAGAATATTTCTTATTACATAAAACATTTAACAACAATAACAAGTGTTATCTCAATAAGTGGGATAGGCTACTTGGATTGTCCAATGCCATTTCACTCTATTCACAACCAACTCTTCCATATGTATGTTCACCCATATATCGTGATTGATAATTTTGTTGAGTGTCCTTCTTTGTCTGCCTCCTCTCTTTATAGGGCTAAAGACTATATGCTCAACCCCTCACTGGCACTTCCATCAGCCTTCTATGCATGTGACCAAGTGATCTTAAATTATTTTGTACCATTTTCTCTTCAATTGATGCTATGCCGACTTGTCCTCTCATTCAATCATTTTGAATCTTAATTTTTTTTTGATCATACATTCATATTATTATCCTCATCTTTGTTGCCTTATACTATTGTTGCCCTTTTAATGCCCACATTTAGCTTAGTAGGAACTTTGTGATCACAAACTTGGTGCATTCGTCCATTTCCACCATCTTGTGTAGTATCCTATGCATGACATCTCCATCAATTTCTTTGTCAATTTATAATTAAATTATGTAACTCTGATTTGTTCATTATTTCCGATTGATCTGAATGTATATGTCTGTATATCTTGTTTATCTCTCTTGATTTGTTTTATTTCCAACCATTGTAGGAGAGGCTTATCCCAGGCCGAAATCAACTTGCTTAAAGAGGTTACTGTCACTTTCCTTCTTTTGTACTGAGAACTTTCGTTTTTGAATGTGATGTGCTTGTTTCATTCTTGAATCTGCTTATAAAAAGTTACATGTAAAAACTAATTATTGATTCAATAAATGGAAGCGCTTATAGCCCCTGTATCATGCAGAATAAGACTTTGCAGGTTGAGATTCTTCAGTCAGAAGGCATTCCTGAAAGTCTTCTCGGTAAGAAATTCTTTTTTGTAAATGTTGGCTGTGTTCGAAACCATTTTCATTATGTTACAAATCAGCATTAGGATCCCTACGAATCTTGATTCTTCATGAGAGAAGCCCTCTCAGTGAATGGAGTTTTGTATGAAATTCTTGAACTTTTCAATATATTTCCTTTTCAGAAGTTTGAAATATGAATTTTTCTCTTTAATTTTCTTAGAGGCCTTTTTCATTCGCTGCATATATTATTTTACAGCTCTTTCTAAGATTCAACGACCATTGTATGTGAAGCATCCGATGATGATGTTTTCATGGACAAGAACTGAGGACACTGATATTGTAAGTATTTGTTTCCTTTGAGTAGCAGTAGAGCAGATTCCGTATGATCTTTAGTCTCCTAACATTTAGGTAAGAAAATTATTATTGTAATTTGATAAACTCAATATTAGTTTTCTTAGGAGTATGGACAAGAACTAAGGACACTAATATTGGAAGTTGTTGGATGCCCCTTGGATCAGGAAGCCTAAGCCCACTAAGCCAGATTAGTGAAGGAAAATTGCAGCAAGCTTAGGCTTTTGATGTCTATTAATTTTGATTTCAAATGGTTATCCTTTTACAAGTCTTAGCAACTTATGGTCTTAAAAAGAGTCTTATCCTAGACATATTTTAATGTCTTCTTTTGTAGTAATCCTTGAGGACAAGGATCTTCTGTAGAGCGGAGTATTTTGATATGTAGGAATAGGGATAGTAAGAGTAATTAGGTAAATAATAAGGGAAACAGTAGTTTAGGAATATGCTTAACAGGTCTATAAATAGGTTATTAGAATATGCACTCAATGTTGTGAATTGATATTTTACTGTCCAGTGTCTTTTCTCCCTTTTACTACTGACTCTTTCCCTCTCTATATACATTTTTGTCCAATGAATAAAAGCTATTCACTTCAAGTTTTCTTTTGAAAATCCTTACAAATGTATGTAGGTTGAGTGGTACGATAGTTGGCTTGAAGCGGTGGATAATTTTGGGAAGTTCTATCAACATAAAGACACCACTAATATTACTAAAATGAAAGTTTTGCAGGTATGCACTCATTAGTTTATGGTTTGAAGAAAACGAGAGTTCTGTTTGAAATATTGATTGAAGTTCATCCCACCCATCTCTTACCCTTGCATTTGTGTTTTTCCTTATATTTGAAGTTATTGAAAGGAAAGCAACACGATCTTAAGATCTTGATTGAAAGAGTGTTAAAATCTGGGGACTTTAGTGGTCTGCATGCTGAATGCCTCACTGATATGTGGATTGGAAAGGATAGGTTCAATTTCTTTCCCTTTATACATATACTGAAATTAAGGCATACATGTTTATTTAATTTTGTTAACCAAGTGTTGCTATTTTGTACCAGATGGGCATTTATTGATTTAAATGCAGGTCCTTTCTCATGGGGGCCTTCTATTGGTGGTGAAGGTGTGCGCACAGAAGCAAGTTTACCAAATGTGGACAAAACAATCGGTGCAGTTTCAGGTAGTAATGCAATTTCTTTTCACTGCAGTTGATGAGCTAAAGTGGTGCAATTTTTATATCAAAATAGAGAATGCTGAGAAGGATGATAAATACTAAAGTTGCGAGCTAAAATGTGTAATCATCTGATGAAGAATTGATATGGGTACATTGTAGAATATGTTATTATTATTAGAATATTTTATTAGTCCCATAATTATAGGGATTAACTAAACCTAGAAATTATAAGAGATTATTGTTAGGATATTAGTTCTTTTCAAATTTCAAATCTAAATCTCTCGTCTATAAATGTAATTGTTCTTCCATTTGAATAGAATATCAATTATTCTCATCCAATATCCTTCATGGTATCAGAGGAAGCTGAAGAAGAAGAGAATTAATTGATCAGAGACGATTACCCACTGTAACGTCCAAAAATTTCGAGCGAGTCACTCGTCCGTGGCTTCTCGATCGTGAACTCTAGTCTTGTCCGACTGCTTCCAGACATCAACTGATCTGTCTGTCGTGGCATCGTCCCCAGTCCGAGTCTCGGATCATCCTTCCGCTGCGATTCCGACATCTGTCGCACAGTACAAAGTCCGACCGTCATACCCTGTCCAACGGTCCTTGTTGTTGTTGTTTCATCTCAAGTCCGATGCTATCTTATCCGACGCTGTCTCGTCCTTCAGCTCGTCGGTCGTCGATCTCGTGGCTCTGTCAGGCCTCGTTCGAGACGGTTCCTTCTGTCCGATGCTGCATTGCTTAGATTCATAAGCATCGCATCTCTGCCAGTCGAGGTTTTTTTTTGGGTAAAACCTGCCTGTCGAAGTTCAGTTGGGTATTATTGCAAAAATATTGATTGATCACTGTTTCTAATTGGGCTGGGCTTCATTAATCGCTATTTTCTTCTCATTGGGCTCCACTTGACTCTTACTAGGCTTCAGACTTTTACTGTGCCTCAAATTTTTGTTGTTGCCACATATATATTTTTTTTTACACCAATATGTCTACTAAGTTTGATGCCTCGTCTTCGATGCCACGATCTGGGTCTAATGACATCGCTACAATTCTTATTGTTTCTAAAAAGCTTATGAGTGACAATTATCAAGAATGGTCTCAATCCATGATTCTTACTCTAGATGGAAGGGACAAACTTGAATATATTAATGGTGAAGCTGCAATGCCTCCAAAAACAGAAACCCAGACATTTTGAAAGTGGAAGTCAGAAAATGCCTTGGTTTCCTCTTGGTTGATTAATGCTATGTCCTCCCCACTTAAGAAGAGTTTCATGTATCTTCCATCAGCCCGTGAAATTTGGGAGGCTCTTCGTGAGACTTATAGTCTTGTAGGAAATCGCTCCCGCATATTTGACGTTAAGAAAAAATTGTGGCAGTTGAAACAGGACCACATGTCACTTGATGATTATTATCTGGAAAAATCAGCTCTGTGGCAAGAGTTTGATGCCCTACAAAATAAAACTCATCATTGTGGGGCTGATGCTAAAGCAGACCGCAAAGAGAAAGAAGAGGAAAGAGTCTACAAGTTGCTGGCTGGTCTTAATGTCATTTATGATGATGTTCGAGCACAGATTCTTAATCAAGAGCCCTTGCCTTCTGTGCGTGAGGTCTATACTACTTTGCGAGATGAAGAAGATAGGCGCAAATCAATGCTTCAAAATCAAAACAATTCCACTGTTACTCAAGTACCGTCTGAAGCCTCAGCACTTGCTGCCCGATCTAAGGAATCAAAAGGACCTAAAGGACGACCATTTTGTGACCATTGTAAGAAACCAAGGCACACCAGAGACACCTGTTGGGATCTTCATGGTAAACTTGCTGATTGGCAGCCAAAGAAAGGAAAAGGAAGAGGTTATGTAGCTGAAGCCTCCAAAGAACCATCCCAAAATGACCAGCTAAGCAAGATCATGGAAATGTTAACTGCACTACAGACTACAAAACAACCAACTGCCACAATCATCAGGTGAGGTAATTTTTTTCAAGCCTTAGCTGTCATTAAAGGTCAGTGTATAGGAAATTGCTGGATTATTGACTCAGGTGCCTTAGATCATATGACCAACAATAAAGCTCTTTTTTCATCCTACACACCTATCACTAATGGAGTGATTGTGCGGATTGCTGACGACTCTCAGTCTATAGTAACTGGCATTGGTTCTATCAAAATCTCTGCTACACTTACTCTTCACTCTGTATTGCACGTTCCAAGATTGAAGTGTAATTTATTATCAGTAAGTCAATTAGCTAAACATGAACGATGTCAGGCTAACTTTTTTGCTACTTACTGTATTTTTTAGGATCTGCTGACGGGGATGATGATTGGGAGTGCTAAAGAGCTTGATGGTCTCTATTACCTTGATGAAAGTGACAGTAGTGGGATTAAATCTTGCAATAAAGTGTCTCTCCCTAGGAGTAGTGATTTGGAGTTATGGCACATACGTTTAGGTCATCCAAATTTCAATTACATGTCTAAAATGTTTCCATCTCTTGTTTCCAATAAAATTGCATCTGATTTTCAATGTGATTCATGTGAAAAGGCTAAACATCATCGTACTTCATTTCCAAAGATTTCATACCATGCATCAAAACCTTTTTCCATAATTCACAGTGATTTATGAGGACCATCCCGTACAGCAAACCGATCAAAATCCAAATGGTTCATCACTTTCATTGATGACCATACACGTGTCAGCTGGGTTTACTTGTTGAAAGAAAAAACAGAGGTGTATCAAACCTTCATCAACTTCCATAGTATGATCCGAACCTAGTTCCAAACCCAAATCCAGATCCTACACACTGATAACGGAACTGAATACTTCAATCAACCCCTATCTACCTTCCTATCCAAAAATGGCATTATTCACAAAAGTACTTGTCCCAATACACCACAACAAAATGGCATTGCAGAACAAAAGAATCGTCATATCTTCGAAACTGCAAGAGCCATTATGTTTAGTAGCAATGTTCCTAAATATCATTGGGATGATGCTATTCTTACCGCTACATTCCTCATCAACCGACTACCTAGCCAGCCACTATCTTACAAAACACCACTTCAGCTTTTGCATCAATACTATAACCTCCCATATCTCGAAAACACTCTGCCACTCAGAGTGTTTGGTTGCACATCCTATGTTCACCTTCATCATGCCAACAAACTTGATCCTAAAGCCCTCCGTTGTGTCTTCCTTGGCTACTCTAATTCTCAAAAGGGATATAAGTGTTATGATCCAGTTTCCAAACGTTTTTTCGTCACCTGTGATGTCATCTTTCATGAAACCACTCCTTATTATTCCATGTCTGCAATTCAGGGGGAGAGAGATGGTGAATTCCAGACACCACAAGATGACTAAACGATTACAATCTATACACCTCCACTCTATACACCTATCCCAATAGAACCAAATACCTCAGATAACCCTAATAACGTGCCAATTTCAGGGGGAGACACAAACAAGTGGGGTAAGACCTATGTACGCTGAGATAAAAAGGGGAATGAGTCACAAGCTATTTGCACTCACCAGGAGTCAGAACTAGAGGCGGGTCCGGGAGAAAAAGTGGTAACAAAGAGTTCTGCCCTTGATCTTCCCATTGCAGTATGGAAGAATCCCAGATCATGCACTCGACATCCTATTGAAAAGTTTTTTTCCTATAAGGCCCTTTCATCTAAATATAGGGAGTTTGTTTCTCACCTTGATAGTATAAGGGTACTAGATACTATTGATGAGGCTATGACTATACCTAAGTGGAGGCAAGCTGTCTTAGAAGAAATGGAGGCCCTAGAAAGAAATAAAACATTGAAATAGTAGATCTACCTCAAGGAAAGAAATCTGTTGGATGTAAATGGGTATTCACCTCAAAGTATAGAGCAGATGAGACACTTGAGAAATACAAAGCTAGATTGGTGGCAAAAGGCTTCACTCAAATATATGGAGAAGATTACACTAAAATGTTTGCTCCGGTAGCCAAGTTGAATACCATCAGGACTCTCTTATCACTTGCAGTAAATCTAGATTGGGATCTACACCAACTTGATGTTAAAAATGCCTTCCTCAATGGAGACCTCAAGGAAGAAGTGTACATGAAGTTACCTCCAGGGTTCCCAGGAAAAAAGGCTAATCAAGTCTGCAAGCTAAAGAGATCATTATATGGGTTGAAACAATCTCCACGTGCCTGGTTTGACAGATTCACTCAAGTTCTAAAGAGACACGGGTATACTCAGGGGTAGAGCGACCACACGTTGTTTATTAAACATCATAAGGGTAAGATGGCTGTGTTAGCCGTGTATGTTGATGATATAATTCTTACTGGAGATGACGAGGTAGAAATTAATCAAATCAAGGCAGCCCTAGCACGAGAATTCCAGATCAAGGATCTTGGAGAAATGAAATACTTTCTTGGAATGGAAGTAGCTCGATCCAAGAAAGGAATCTATATCTCCCAAAGGAAGTATGTACTAGACCTCCTAAAGGAGACAGGGATGATAGGTTGCAGACCCAGTGACACACCTATACAGGTTAATAAAGTAGATGAAGACACAGATCTCGGTAAAGCAGTGGACATAGGGAACTATCAACGAATGGTAGGCAAACTAATATATTTGTCTCATACCAGACCAGACATTGCATTTGCAGTAAGTGTTGTCAGCCAGCATTCGCATAACCCTAAACAGAAGTATTTAAATGAAGTCTACAGAATTCTTCGCTACTTGAAGGGATCTCCAGGACATGGTTTGCTATTTAAGAAAACTGACAAACGGAATGTAGAGTTATTTACAGATGCTGATTGGGCAGGTGATCAAGATGACAGGAAATCAACGTTTGGGTATTGTACATATGTCTGGGGTAACTTGGTTACCTGGAGAAGTAAAAAGCAAAATGTAGTTGCAAGAAGTAGTGCTGAAGTTGAATACAGGGTTGTAGCATTAGAGATTTGTGAAGGCATATGGATAAAGCGTGTCTTGGAAGACTTAAGGAAATGCATAAATCTACCAATCAAGGTCTATTGCGATAATATGGCTGCAATTAACATTGCTCATAACCCGGTCGAACATGACAGAACCAAGCATGTGGAAATAAACAGACATTTTATAAGGGAAAAGGTCGATGAGGGTATCATTGATCTAAGGTATATACCTTCAAAAGAACAGAGTGCAGACATCCTCACCAAAGGATTGGCCAAGGACAGATTTGAGTATCTAATTGGCAAGCTGGACTTGATTAACATCTACCGTCCAACTTGAGGGGGAGTGTAGAATCTGTTATTATTATTAGAATATTTTATTAGTCCTATAATTATAGGGATTAACTAAACCCCCTAGAGATTATAGGAGATTATTGTTAGGATATTAGTTCTTTTCAAATTTCAAATCTAGATCTCTCGTCTATAAATTTAATCGTTCTCCCATTTGAATAGAATATCAATTATTCTCATCCAATATCCTTCATACATGGATCAGATGTGGTACAACATGATATGGCTGATAAAGAATGGGTACAGGGTTACATGGAATTAAATATCTACACATACACACAATGTTATGTAATAATAAAACGATACAACAGGTTAAATAGTTAGTTAGGAGTTGGTGAGAGTGAGATAGCCATTAGATTCATTCCGAAGTCTATAAATTGGAACTTACCTACATTTGAGTGTGTGATTTGTTGTGAATGATCAATCATATCATCTAGTTCCTCATCTCTCTCTTGCCCCCTGATTGTTCTTCCCTCATGGATCCCTTTCTCTAATTCATTTGAGCTCTATATCATAGTTTTGATATCGGATGATGAATTCAACTTAAGTTTGTTAAATTAAAAAAATGGCTTGACTGATATCTACTATATCGTAGGGGAAATTACTATAATGTCCTGAAGAAGGGATTTAATTACTTAAAAGTTTGATAACAACTAGAGAGCATGCAATGACAAGTTTCAATATAGGAACCGGCGATAAGTTTATGCTGCTCACTTGTCATTGAGACTTTTTGGTTATTAAATCCTTTTCTTGGGACCTCATGGTAATTCCTCCTTTATTTTAAGCGCATAATATATTTTAAGTACATTTTATCAGAGCATTCAATTTAAATACAGAGATAAACTACAATATATTTTAGCTCCTTTAGCTTTCATTAAATAACTGTTTCTCACTTTTGTCACAAATTTTAAGTTGAACATTTTGAAATATGAAAAACATTTTTTTTTTTTTTTGTTGAATGAGTATGATTCAAGTTGCGCTTAAATAATTTTTTAACAATAAATTTAATAATACAACTTAAGAGTTTTATAAAATATAATTGTATATTTTATTGGTTATTTATTAACAGAGATAGACTATTTTTGAAAATAAAAGAGAGATAAACTTTGATGAGTTTACAATGAGGGTTTATGTTATGAGTCTACTCTTCCAATTCAAGTTTGCTTAAACTTATGATGTTGACAATTCTAATATTTTGTATAGATATTAAGCCTGAAAAGGAGCTTGTTTGCTTTCAAATTCAAAATTTTAATCATTTCTGTTACATGACGCATGGTTTATCTCATGATCAAATTCGTTCACGTGGTATTAGATTTGATCATTTTCTCCTTCCCACTCACTCTGGTCTGCAGAAATTTCTGAAGAAGAAGCTGAAAATCGATTGCAAGATGCCATTCAGGAGAAGTTTGCTGTGTTTGGAGATGTATGTGTAATTTGGTGGATATATTTATATATTGCAGTCTTTTAATTTCCATTCTTGCTCTGTTGTATGGGATAAACTTATGGGTTTAATATTTTTGCTTTTGCTGCAGACATATTTTTCTGTGACATCACATAAAAGTGAGTGGGTCTCATTGTAAGAAAAAGAGAGAATAAATATTAATGGGACCTACACATTTTTATATGAGTGGGTAGAAAAAATATTTCTGCAGTAAAAGCAGAAACATTAAAGCCTTAACTTATATCATCAATAGGCAACCTTAAAATTCCATCTTTTATATGAAGTAGAATATTCATGTGGTAAAATCTTAGACTATGATACTTATTTTCTTTAGCTTTATTGATGTTCTCTTAGTGATGGGAAAGGGAAACATTATTAGGATTATTTTATTGCTAGTGTAAGATAAATAAGGATTCTTTATTTTATATAAATAAGGATATCTAGATTATCCATTAGATTTAATTTAGTTTTTAAGGGTTTACAACATATTTTGCTGGAAGTTGTATCCAATAGTCTCAATTTTTCTTTGTAGTATACATTCTAATTCTATTTTCTATTTGCTTATTATTTATTCATTTGTTAGTTTGTTTATATATTTAAATTCTATTAAGATTTTATAGATGGTTCTAGATTATATTTTCTATTGAGATAAATATACTCAAGGGTGTAGGCTTGTTGTCTTAAGGCTGTATTTGAAAGTAAAACCTCAAAGAATAAAAATATAGAACTTCCAAACAACAATATCAGCTGATTTCATGGCATCAAAGCCCTGATCAGGCTTGGCAATCTCATCATCCACATCTTTGCTGGGGGACCAACGGGTTGCCCAGCTTGATGATCACCAGATACGAGCTTAATGGAGACAACTACCTGCAATGGTTGTAGACATTCTTGATGTTCATCCGTGACAAAGGGAAAAAGAAACAGATTACCTTGACATGCCACCTAGCTAAGCCTGAGATTCCTAGTGTCTTTCATGAATTCCATGTTGTTTGATGGAGTCAAGAAATATTTATTTTATTATTTTTGCCCATAGAATGAAGAATTGTTTAAATGGGGAAGTGGAGAAGATCTAGGCTTTTGAATATTTCTTCTACTCCCCCATTCCTAAATATAAGACAAAGTTGACTTTTTTGGAGAGATTAAGGAAACTAATTAAATTATATTGAAATATTTATATTTTTCATTTTTTCACCAATCTATTTCGTCTAACTTATAAATTGATGTATAATCTAAGAAAGGATACACAACATATGATATGATTAAATAACTTATTTAGCTTCCTTAATGTCTCCCAAAAAAAAGTCAACTCTGTCTTATATTTAGGATCGGAGGGAGTATTTATCTTGTAAAGAAAGCACAAGGTTATATATATTGAGTAGGGTAGGATCCTACCTACCACTATAAATAATGCACACACCTTGTAGCTTATAAATCTTATGCACTTAGCTTGTTACATATGTTATTGATTTGAGGACTTCAAAAAGACTTAGTAAGTACACCAACTTAAAGGGATTGTAGGAACAAAAGATTTGGGTAGCAAGGATGTGAATCTTGAGATGGATGTGTGGTCCTCCAGGAAACTATAAATTTTATGATGACTATATTTGAGGATGGGTTGACATGGCATCTATCGAGGGGAAGATAGTATATAATGTCTTTGGGTGGTTTAGATATGTACAAAGAAGATTGAAAGAGGCATTGGTGAGGGGGTTTAAACAGCTGGTTGAGTCATGTGCAGAATAGTAGCGGAAGCCTGAAGACCAATAAGAATGCTCCAGGAAGTTATTGAATTAGATCTTTTGGTGACTGGCACATCTAAAGAGATTTTTGTTGATAGAGCACAATGCTGAAGTGTGATCTATATAGCCAACCCCACTCAGTATGAATAGGGTGGTTGTTGTAGAATTCCCTCGCCCTAATACGGATTTGATGATATCCAAATTTGAGATCCAGCTTTGTAAACACCTTTACATCCTTGAGTTCATCAAACAGCTCATCAATGGCAGGTATTGGAAATTTGCCGGGTGCTGCACTTTTGTTTAGATCCCTATAGTCAATACAGAACCTCCAGCTTCCATCCCCATGAGTAAGGACTGTGGCTTGGCTGTATGATCCCTGTCAATAGCATATCCTTTACCATGCTTTCTATTTCATTCTTTTGAGCATGCAGGTTTCTATAGCAGCATATGTTTGGGGGTGTTCACTAGGTTTTGTGACAATTGCGTGATCTCTAGAGCGAAACAAAGGCAACCCAGTCATAGCTTGGTAAACTGAAGCATACTTGCTCAGCAACGATTAAATCTCAGGCATTAAGCTATGTGTTTCTTCTTTTTCTTCCTGTCAGTCCATTAAACTCAATCATAAAGGCCTCCCCTCCCTTTTGGACTGACCTAATTAATGATCTGAGAGAAACATGTGCCTTAGTCAAAGTTAGGATCTCCTCTCAAACATACACGACTGCCATTCTTGCCAATCTTCATGGTTAGTTGACTCCATTCATCTTACCTCTTCCAAGGACCTCAAACACTCAACTCCTAACATTGCGTCCACACCACTCAAAGTAAAAGGGTTGATAGCTTTAGTCAAATCAATATTCTGAACCTTCAAATGGACTTTCTTGCATCTTGTTTGTGAAGTTGTATCTGTCCCCTATTGTAATGATGTAAGCCATAACTTCTTCACTGGGTATCATCACTTTGGTGGCAAATTCCTCATATATGAAGTTATGGGTTGCACTGCCGTCTATTAGTATCACAAGCTCCTCCATCCCCAGCATTCCCTTAACCTTCATTGTCTGGTTGCCTCTTAGTCCCTCAATGAAATTCATTGATAATTCCATCTTTGGGCTATACTTGTTTTTAATATTAGATTGTTATAGTTTTAGTTTTTCCCTTATTCTTCTCTTTCCTATTGTAAGATGAATACTTTCTTTGTGGAATAGCAACGCTATTAATGAAACCCCTCCTCATCTCTCAGCCAAAAAAATAGTTTGTACTTTTCTGTTGAGAAATTAATGGTGATTAATTGTCTTTGCATGCTGCAGAAAGAGCATCAAGCAATTGACATTCTTCTTGCAGAGATTGATATATATGAGCTATTTGCTTTCAAGCATTGCAAAGGAAGGAAAGCCAAGCTTGCCTTATGTGAAGGTGAACTCATCTTATTTAATATTCTCAAATTCTTACTTCACCTTCGAATGTCATTCAAAACATTTTCATGGAATTTTTTTTGTTGGTGTTGAATACGTTTTTCAACATGCTGACTGATTAGTAAGTGTATATAAGCATGCTAAACATGTGTCTTATTCCATGCTAATATTTATACACAAAAGGATGAAAACTATCCCATCTGAAGAAAAATAGTGAATGATTTTCATTCAATTTCCAACCGTGAGTAGCAATACATATGGGAGCAGATTTCCTCAGACTCTCTTTTCTCCTTTTCTTATCAGAATCCCATTTCCACCCTTAGATGAAAAAATGGACAGTTCGGATCTATTATTTTTTAAAACTATGGTGATAGTGTTTTATAAATTAATTTTTTTTATTAATTTTGTTTGTATTACATTTATGAATTGTATAGATCATGATTTAACCATTTAAATTTATTTATTCCTGTTCAAAATAATAGTTTTATAAAATATTAAATCTGGACCATCTATTTTTTTTTTTTTTTTTTTTAAATCTGAGGGTGGAGAACAGATACTGAGAAGAAAATGGGAAAAAGGATTCTGAGAGAATCCAAACCCCAATACATATAGGGGATGATTTACAACAAGTCTGTCTTTCATTCCCAACCAATATGGCAAAAATAAAGGAGCAAAAAGAATCTGAAATAAAATTTGATCAAATTGCTGAAGACTAGGTGGAGAATATACAGAATTAATGCCTAAGAAAGGGATTCTATAGAAGGAACAGCTTAAATCTTTAGAAAACATTTCACTACTTGTTCTGTCACATGGATGCATATTGTGGTGCTTTGACTATTAATCTAGGAGAAACGGTCTTTACTTTTCCATTACCAAAATTCAAAATAAAATTTCCCTCCATGGTATGGTGGACTGTGATGTATTAATAATAAATGATAGGGGGAATGGCTAGGTAGTTAAGTTAGGTAAGGTAAGGAAGGTAGTTAGTTACAAATTAGCTGTTCAAGGCTAGGACTACCTGTATAAAGGAATCAGATTGTAACCTGAAGACAGCTTTTTTATTTAAATACCAAGTACTATTCAAAATTCCCTTATCTCATTCGCCCTCCCTTCTCTCTTGTTCTTTGCTTTCTTCCATCTTTCCCTCTCAACTTCCCTTTCCTTTCTCCTATCTTATCTGTTTTACCACTTCACACCATTGGTATCAGAGTCAAACATTCCTTAGCCTGTATGCCTGAAACAAGATCGCAAATGACACCAAGATAAGTGGGAGAGCAATCAGAAGAATGGTCGAGGGACCTCTGAGCCTTACTTGGAGCTATAGGGCTCTTACTAAGCAAATCAATCAACTCACAACTCTTTTTCTAGAGTGAGAGACCGTGGAGGCTGGAGTGGTCACCATCAACCATGCGTAGGGAGTACCAACCCCCTTCAAGATTTACCAAAATGGATTTTTCCTGTTTTCAATGCTCTAATTTTTTTTTTTTTTTTTGGGGGGGGGGTGGTTGGATTAAAAAATGTAGCAGACACTTTGAATTAGGTGAAATGCTAGAGGAGTGGACAATTACAATGGCAAGTATTCATATGGACAAGAAAGCTTACCTCCAGAATTAGCCGCTTGAACAAGATGATGGACACGAGTAAACATGTCTAGAGTACAAAGAAGCCGTTAAGATATGATTTGGTCCACCTTAGGCGTCAATGGGATACTTAAGCTATGTTAGACAGGGTCACTCGAGGATTATAACAAGTTCGATGCTGTAAGGTGTAAACTACAATTTCCAGAATTTTTTTTCCATTTAGGCTTATTTTGAAGGATTAAGCAATGACTTGCTAGCAAGTGCAAATTGTGCAACCAAGGAGGATGATGGAGGCATGAAGCATAGTGAAAATCCATGATATAAGCTTGTGACTGGGGTACAACAGAAAGCCACACAAAAAGAGAAGTTATTTGAATGCGGTGTTAGCTTTAGACAGGCAGCACTACACTTGAACTCTATGGCTAGTGAGTCCCAGTCTTTTAGGGGAAAAATGGTATTTTTCGGCCAAACCAAAGCATTTTCAACCAAATCAAATGCGGCGTCCTCTTTTTTCCACTAATGTTCAAACAAAGTCTTCAAGAAACAGCAACAGGGGCCTACATAAGTTGTCTCTTGAATAAGTAGAAAACTGAGAAGACAATTTGTGATTTTGTTGTCATAAAAAATTTTCTAAGGGCCACAACTGCACACAATGACAGAATATCCTATTGTAGCTGATTGGATTGGAGAAAGAAGGGGATGAGGCAAAGCAGAATCTGGATTGCCAAGAACCTGCTGAGTGCCTTGAAATTGATTATGCGCTATACAAGGAAGTGTGGGTGCTTCCTTTATTCATATCCAAGGGCATGTTGGGAAGCGAGCTGTGCAAATTTTGATTGACAACAGGGGCAACACATGCCTATTTGGATTATAATTTGGCTAGGAAGCTCAGGTGGAAGGGTGAAGCTGTGGCAGTTGTAGTAGAGGTCGCTTGGTGTGGCAGACTTAAGGTTTATGGAATGCCTAGATAAAGGAACCAGATGTAACCTGAAGACATCTTTTTGATGTGAATGCTAAGTACTATTCAGAATTCCTTTCTATTGTTCAATTTTTGGTCTCTCTCGTTCTTTCCTTTCTTCTTTCTTTCCTTCTCTATTTCCCTTACCTATCTCCTATCTTTCTTATCTGTTTAACCACTACAACTTCAGCCTGATGCGTATTTCACATTTAAAGTGCAAAAGACTTTTTGGGAGGGAGTTTGCTAGAGATATTAACGACGGGTTCATTAAATGTCTTGAACTTTTGGATTGAAGTAGCATATCTCAATAACCTGCATAAATTTTGTTGTTTAATCTTTTGCCTGGGAATTTTATTGTTATAAATATTGCATAAGATGAATCATATAGCTTCTATAATTTGATAATTTCAGAACTTGATGAGAGGATGCGGGATTTGAGAAATGAGCTACAGTCATTTGAAGGTGAAGAATATGATGAAAGTCATAAGCAAAAAGCCTTAGAGGCATTAAAGCGAATGGAGAGCTGGAATTTATTCAGTGATACGTTAGAGGTAGGTCAATTTGTTTGTCCATTGGAGTTAAGTGTCAATAATTCTTGAGTTTTAAGTCGACCATATTAAATATCAATTATGTTTAGATCTTAACAAGAGCTTCTATCTTGGTCTTGGCCCTATGAAGGAATTTCAAAATTACACAGTTGCACGGGATGCTTTTCTTGCACATCTTGGTGCTACTCTGTGGGGGTCCATGAGACATATTGTTTCACCTTCACTTGCTGATGGCGCCTTCCATTACTATGAGAAGATATCCTTTCAGTTGTTTTTCATCACACAAGAGGTGAGATATAATTTCATTGTTTTTAAATGAATTCATTGACAGAACATTGATATTGTGATTGCAATCACATCTGCAGAAAATTAGACATATTAAACAGCTTCCAGTGGATATGAAGGCTATAATGGAAGGACTTTCCTCATTGTTGGTGCCTTCTCAGAAACCAATGTTCAGTCAACACATGTATGCAATTAAAATTATATTTTTTTGTCTTTTGTTTGACAAAAGACCATTTTCAATCATTCTTGAACCTTTACTTAGGGCATTTTATTTTGGTAGTATATCATTCAAATACATCCCTTGGTGATGGATGGCCATTTTCTTTCACAACCTGCATTTTTCCAAGTTTTGAAAAGATATAACAAATGTTTGTAGGTTGTTACTGGCAGAGGATCCTGCTTTAGCAATGGCCTTCTCTGTTGCTAGGCGAGCAGCTGCTGTCCCTCTGTTACTTGTGAATGGGACTTACCGAAAGACAATCAATACCTACCTTGATTCTTCAATTCTTCAATACCAGATGCAGAGGCTTAATGAGCATGGTTCTCTTAAAGGTCCTTGTCATATCCCTGAAATTCCCTTTTGTTTTAGATCCAATTTTAATATGATTTTTTTTTAAAGACAATAATCTACAACGAACTCTTGGATGAAGTTTATTAATATTATAAAGCTGTATAGTCATCACATATCAGCTAAATTGGTTCCCTTGAAAATAAATGAAAAACCATATTCTTAATTTTGGCATATTTCATGTTGAAATTTATTTTATCCATACATACACACTAATGCTTACATGTATGTACATACATAAATACATATAACAGATTTATGTTTTACATTCACTATTGCATGAATATCCCAACACTTTAGTGATATTGGCTTTAATAACTTCGAGCCCGTTTGGTTCATTTGCAGCCCAATTTTGTAATGTAATGAAGTGCAATGCAGTATTGATTACCATTGATTTGTTTGGTATCTTGTAAAGAACATATGGTAGAATGATATTTATTTTGTCAAAAAAATCTATAATTATGAAATGACTCTTTTGCCTCATGACCAAAAAAAAAGATGCCCCTTTCCCATAATAGGATTGCTATTGAAGTCCATAAAGCCACTAGCTATTTCCAATCCATAATCATAGTGGATTTAAACCATTAAAGCCAGTGCTAGAATCACCTATGAAAATAAGACCATATCATCGTCAAAATTTTAACATCTTTAGCAACCTAAACAAAATATACTATTTAAAAGAAAGAAAAATATGTACCCATGAAGATAAGAGAAATAAAAAAACATATATGGGAAAAAGGGTATGAAATACAAAAGAAAAACTAAGCAACACCCAAATCATATATTGTAGAGATGAGATCATGGGAGGGCAAAGATGAGATTTTTTTTTTGGGGGGGGGGGGGGTGGAGGTTGATAGAGTAAGAGGAGATGGGGGGTGATACAGGAAAATCATGGTAGATAGAGTAAGAGGAGATCTTGGTAATGTAATGTCTATTACCATTGCATGCCTGCAATACAGTTGAACCATACGGCCTCTTCATTCTATAGAGCAATCACCTTTGTTGAAAGTGCCGTGACCAGTTAGTTGTGTAGGCAATGCTTTTTGACACCAGTTGTTTCTTTTGATTTATTTATGGGTCAAGTATCATTTTTGGCCTGAAAGTTTTGGTTGAAGAGCTTTGGGTACCCTAAGTTTTTTGGAGCAAAATTTCCTCAAAAGGTAAGAAAACGTAGCAATTCCGCCCTTCTATCAATTTTGACTGTTAAGTTTCACTGACACGCATATGTGGCACATAATGCTTGCCACCTCACCAACCAATCTTTGCCAACTCATTGACTCTTTCTTTTCTCTCTCTCTCTCTCCTTGCCAACTCACTCAGTCTCTATCCTAACTCTGACTCTCACTGGTCGTCGCCGTGTTCCCGGACTCCCCCCACCTTTCCAAACTAATAAAATAAAATCAATCTAAACTAATAAAATAAAATCAATCTAAACTAATCGGTGTAGTATATTTCCTTCACAAGTTTCTCCCATGTAACAACCCCAATGTTGACTCTGATGACTATGACTTTGATCCCTATTCCTCCGACCAATTTTGCATGTATGAATTCAAGGTCCGTCGTTGCACCTGCAGTCGCAGCCATGACTAGATTACTGCCCCTTCGCTCACTCGGTGAGAAGGCTCACCGCCGTGACCCCTACCGCTTTCACTACTCTCTGCCCCGAGTATTGGCGTGGATGGTGCAGCCGTGGTGATAGCTGTGAGTTCTCTCACAGTGTCTTTGAGTGTTGGCTTCACCATGTGAGGTACATCACTAAGGCTTGTAAAGATAGAAGAATTTAAGCAGAAGGTGTGTTTCTTTGCTCACACTCTTCGCCAACTTAGAATTTTACTTGTTAATTCCTCTCATTCCTACAATTCTTCATCATTGGTGGACAATCACTCTTGCAAGAATCATAACAAATTCTTGAACCCCTCCTCTGGATCCAACAATTGTTGCTTGTTTTGTCATCATGCGCTACTGCTGGTGGGCCCATTTCATCCCAACATCCATGCTGTTTGGGATGTCCCATATATCACCGCCACTTTCACCGTCTTCACATAGGCTTGTAGTCCATGAAGCCTTGGCCCTCATTAGGCCGGCCACTGCCGACGACCGGTGAGAGTGAGGGTTGGGATGGAGAAGGGTGACTTGGCAAGGAAGAAGGAGAGAGAAAAGAAAGAGTGAGTGAGTTAGCGACAATTTGTTGATGAGGTGGCGAGCATTAGGTGCTAGATATACATGTCAGTTAAACTTAATAGTCAAAATTAACACAGGTGAAATTGTTATGTTTTGTTAACTTATTGGGCAATTTTGCTCCGGAAAAAATTTTCCGAGTACCCATTGCTCCTCAACCAAAACTTTCAGGGCAAAAATGATACTTAAAACTTTGTTTATTTGGTGTTTGTGTATTTGTTTTTTTAATTATAAAATGAGGATCTAAGCCCCCTTCTTTCTTAAGCTACAAAAATTCCTACTAACTGGGTAAAGTTTGTCATTCTTATCTATTTATTGAAGAAAATTTGTTATAACCCTCAAGTCCTCATCGTAACCATAGCGGGTTCCAGTAAACCATTAGACCATAGCTTGGTAAGCTATGCAAAATCTGAAAAAGGGAATTTTCATGCCTTGACATTACTACCTCATGGCTTAACCTCTAGCAGGGAACATTCTTTCTCAGAATATCCCCTTCCCTAGAAACGAAGTGAAGTGAGGCACTCTCTCTCATATATAGGCTATTTACACTTGATGGTCAATCCCAATGGTAGCTATCTAAAATGCTATGGGCACCACGTCATGACATGTAGTATATTTGATATATCTTACTTGGAGGAAAACACCTTTGGAAACATCTGAACACTTGGAGGTCTTTGGATACTGATCCCAGAAAGGGGTAGCTTGTAGATAGCCACTTGAATGCACACCCAACAGCATGATGCCACAGTAAAATCTAACACCCTGCTAAAGCAGCTAATGAATAATGGTTTTGGCTTGATGCACCACTATTGGTTTAAGAACCTTGTTTTTGGTGTAATTGATCAACTAAATCATTGGTAGCCTATATGTTAGCATGCCAATCCCTTGATGAGATATGAAATTCCAGAGTCTTTTAATCTTTGAAAAAGTTCCTGCATGATGAAATCATTCACTGTAATGACTTCATTCCTAAATTATCCAATTTCTCTCAAATTTCACCCATCTCTTTTTCCAAGTTTTCTAGTGTTTACCAATTACTATCACCTTCACTCAGACTTGAAATTGGATCTGATACTAAGTTGTTGTTAGAAAATCCCTTGATTCTAGGATCTAAGTCATATCCCTTGATTTTAGAATCTAGATCATATCCTTCGATCTTAGGATGTAGATTGAGTTTTTCAAATTTTCATAGTTTCCTATTTTCGGTTGATTGTAATCCTTTATTTCTCTCCCTTAATTATTCTCTCTCAAGTCTATATATTGTAACCTTTTCCATTGGAATGAATACATCAATATACAGAGTGAGATTATCTCTGATTTACAATACTTGTTAGGTGGCTAGACTTGAAGTCGGATCATTTTCTTCCCTTAGATGCAAAGCCAGATATGAGGCCCTTTTGTGAGGAACACGCTGTCCTAATAAAGTTCCAATACAGCACAACCAAAAACCAAGAAAAGAACAGCTAACAGACACAGTAATCCAAAACACATGAGATATAAAATTAGAGTAAAGACAAAGAGGTAGTAGTCAACTAGCATTTTTGGTGATGCTAGTACATCCCAAACCCATTAAATTCCGAATAACTATTTATGGTCTCCCTGTACTCTCTTCCTTTTGCTCTTTTACTCTCCTGGCAACTCTATTGGTCGCTGCTGACTGTTCTGCCTCAAATACCCTGGTGGACCAGTATCCTGGACCTGATCCAAATCCAAATTAAAGCCACTCTGAACTCTTCTTCTATATGCTTTACTTAGAAATACTATACAAGCCTTGACTGTTCTAAAATTGCATTTTTCCTTTCTCATTTCGTTTTTCCTTGTGCTGCAAGTACATCTGCCTTTGCACATTCCTGTGTCTATACTAAAAGACAATCTGAGTTATGTTCTGCTACAACTAGTGCATCCTCAGCCTCTAAGATTTCTGGCATTCCTCCTGAATCTAATGTTTACATTATTTGATTTATGGATTATTTGCTATGTCGTTCCAGGAAATTTTTTTCCCCCTCTTTGCTGCTCGCTGTTTTGGGCATTCACTGAATAGTTGTGGACGGTGCAGGTAGCCATGCACATTCCAGATCCACATTAGAAGTTCCAATTTTTTGGTTTATTCACAGTGAACCTCTTTTGCTGGACAAACATTATCAAGCAAGGGCTCTTTCTGACATGATTATTGTTGTTCAGTCTGAACATTCTTCCTGGGAAAGCCATCTACAGTGCAATGGGCAATCACTTTTATGGAACTTGAGGTTAGATTCCGGATCCGTCTTTTATGTTTCTAACACTGGCTCATTTGTTTAGCTCTTGAGAAAATACCATGATGATTAACCTAGCCAGAATGTGGATGTTGTGGGATGTGCATCATTGGCCTTGTGCTTCGAACTTTTTCCCAGAGTGCTGTGTGTTTTTATTTGGCGGGGAAAGGGTAATAAAAGTGCTGCTACTGAATAAAATATGAATATCTCAAGTCATAATGAAATCACATTATTTATGAAACTGATTGGACTAAAAGTATAAATTGAAGGATGAATTATCATTTTACTTTTGTTATGAGAAATATTATCAGATATTTAAGTTATTCTCGTGATTTCATCCTTTCTCTGGACAATGAAGGCAACCTATAAAAGCAGCAGTGGCTGCTACTGCTGAGCATCTTGCGGGCTTGCTCCCCCTTCATCTTGTTCATAGTCAAGCACACGAGTCTTCAATTGAGGTACATTTCATGTTTGTGCTATTTATATAGCTTAGTGTCATGGATCTGCTGAGTCTTCAATTGAGGTACATTTCATGTTTGTGCTATTTATATAGCTTAGTGTCATGGATCTGCTAAAAGAAAATCCAAATTTCTGTAATTGGTTTTGGGATTTGAGTTGTCCAATGCATTTGGTACCTGGTATCCTAAAATTATAATGGTACAGGACTCTGCTTTATGCATGCATAAGCCTCTCATTGATATTAACAATCTCTGACTAATACTTTTTGGTTTGATTTTTCTTTGAGCAAATACTTAAAGTGCATTTTTCATTCGTTCTAAGTTTTGCATTTTCTAGTTTATCTTGGGAAGATATGTTATTTGCCTCCCTTGTGTGATACAAATAACATAAGTTTCAGAAGCTTGTTTGCCTTTAAATTAGTCGATTTGCTGAGTTTTGCTTCTCTATATACAATGTATAGTGTAATTTTATCTGTTGTCATGAGTTTATTTCTAAATATTACAGGACTGGACGTGGTCTGTAGGATGTAACCCTTTATCCATAACATCCCAAGGTTGGCATATTTCGCAGTTTCAATCTGACTCAATTGCTCGGAGTTACATCATCACAACTCTTGAAGAATCAATTCAACTAGTTAACTCAGCAATTCATCTTCTACTGATGGAGCGTACTAGTATCCTTCTAATCTAGTGTTGTAGCCATTGGAGGATTGAATTGTTTTTTTTTTTTTTTTCCATATTCTATTGACTTCAGCATGATCAATCTTGGAGGATGTCTTGCATTTTTTTTTCTTTAATCTCTTTCTTATCTAGCAAGGCCTTCCATTTTATGTTAACATGGGAACTGATTAATAACATGGGAAGCACCAGTCATCATAGAATTGTCACACATTGGAAGGGGAAAAATTAACTGAAATTAATTTCTCCCCTCAGTGTGGGTATTGTGTCTTCCATTAAGAGGACAGAAAATGTCAAAGAAAATTTTGATTTGGGGTTAATTTTTTTTTTGAGGCTGTATTTTATCTGTCTGGAACTTTGCTGTGTTTTCCTCTTTTTTGCCCCATGCAACTCAACATGAAATTTCTGTGGATGAATACTTGACTAAATAAAGATGAAAAAACTTTCAAGATTTTCCAGTCCCAGGAGTATGATCTTGTGAACAAATACAATTATGTTGTCAGCCTTTGGAGAAGGGTGAGAACTGAGTATTATTATTTATCAACTTATTGAATTATTAATCTTGCTTTGTAGAAAATGGGTTATCAATCTTGTATTTTCAGGTATCAACAGTAACTGGAGAATTACGTTATGATGAAGCACTGAGGCTGCTAAACACCATGGAAGATGCATCCAAGAGGTTAGAAAGTATTATTCTGATTTATACTTCCTTTGGGGTTACCATAATTTCTTCTAGGTTCAACCCTTGAATTTGGCTTTCAATTTCATAGAATTCTGCAGCACTTTCTAGAGTGGCATAAGACTCTGAAACAATTTCCCATGTCTCGTTGGCCTTCTCTGAACTTGTAGATCTCACCAATCTTTGTCACCATCAAGTTTTCCTGCCAAGTCATGATTAAATAGTTGTATTTAGCATTCCATGTCTACATAGGTCGCCGTCTGCTTGTCTTCTTTGCTTCTTCCGCTTGCAGAACCATTAAATTTGAAGGTTGTTAAATCAATTTTGTTTGAGGTCATTGGGTTGGGACTCTTGCTTTTAAGTTGAGTCATTCAAGAATAGGTAGGGTAAGAATTCGTCTTTATGGAAGACATGGCGTACTCTTAAATGCCCCTAGGTCTGATTCAAACCATATTTAGGCATGAAATCTGTTCACCCCTGATACCATGTAGAAAAAGGAGAAAAACAGAAGGGAGCAAAAATTCTCATTAGAACACAAGCAAAATGTAAGGTCTTCAAAAGAAGGATGCTAAGGTCTTCAAACTGTCAGTTTTGATGTTGTCGTTTGAGTGGATGATCACCTTATAAAAGAGGATGTTTCATGGCAAATTACAAACTCATTTGCACACAAGCTAAAGGTAAGTGCATGAATGAAAATTGGACATATATCATAAACCAGTAAAGCTAAAAGCAGTAAATTGGAATCATACCTCTATAGAATTTTGGCAAACCCTCGTCAGTATGATGTGCTACCCTAGTGAATATTGAGTGTTAACATCTTTTTGAGGGAGGTGAGGTGATTAATTGTAGACTGAGTGAGAGAGAGGAGGATTTGGAAGATATTGAAACTCAAAGGCATAAACACTCTCTTAATATTATTAGATGAAGAAGGGGTACAATATATAGGCTAAGGGAGATAAATTAGTTGAGAGAAACTAGGGATTACAATCAAGATTATGAAACTAGATCCATAATCAAGTAATCCTTAATATTCTAACAAATCTCCTAATTTATTTATTTATCAATATTCTAACACTCCCTTTCAAGTTGGAGAGTATATGTCGATCATTCATAGCTTGCCTCAAAATCCTTCAAACTTCCTTCTGCCTAGTGGTTTAGTCAAGCAATCTGGTCTGCATATCTTAGGTGAGACAGAGTCATGATGCCTACTTGAATCTTTTCTTTAATGAAGTGTTTGTCTATCTCAACATGTTTTGTTCTATCATGATATACTGGGTTCTTGACCATTTCAATGTTGGCCTTGTCACAGAGTTGCATTAGTCCCTTATGTTGAATCCCCAACTCCTTCAGCAATCTTATGACCCAGATTCCTTCACATACTCCTTTGTTAACAGCTCTCAGTTTTGCTTCTGTACTACTTGTTGACACCACTGTTTGTTTCTTGCTTCTCCATGTAACTAGATTTCCGCACATGTATGTCAGTACCCTGAGGTGGACCTTCTAGTCACTCTATCCCTTGTATGATTTGTATCAATGTAGATTTTGATGTTTCTGGTAGTACATTTCTTAAAGAATATTCCTCTTCCAGGATTAAGATTCAGATAGCTCAAAATTCAATATAAAGCCTCCATGTGTTCTTCCTGTGGGGCTGATGCATAAACTGACTTACTATTCCATCTACATAGTTAATATCAAGACATTTGTGGGTTAAGTATATCAATTTTCCCTCAAATCTTCCATATCTTTCTGTATTAACTGGAACACCTTGTGGCTTGATCTCTAAGTAGCATCCTTCTTCCATTGGTGTCCCTTCTGGTTGGGTACCCAACATTCCTGTCTCATGTAACAGGTTTAGTCTATATTTTTGCTAGGATTCATTGATACCTTCCTTGTTTCTTACCATTTCCATGCCTAAGAAATACCTCATTTGTCCAAGGTCTTTCACCTGGAATTTAGTCGACAAGTCTTGTTTTGGTTGGGCAATGGATTCTTTTTCATTTCCTATAATGATTATATCATCAACATAGACAATCAATATGATGACTTTGTCATTAACACGTTTGATCAACAATGTATCATCTACTCGTCCTTGAGTATACCCTAGACATTTCACTGCTTTGGTGAATCTACCAAACCATGCTCTAAGAGATTGCTTAAGACCATACAACAACTTGTTGAGTTTACACATAGAGTTGTTTGGAGCTAAAACTCTAACTGGAATCTCCATGTATACTTCTTACTCCAGTTTTCCATTCCGAAATGCATTCTTCACGTCCCGTTGGTGTAATGACCAATCCAAATTTGCTGCAATTGATAACATCACTTGGATGGTGTTAAACTTGGCTACTAGAGCAAATGTCTCTTGATAGTTTATCCCATATGTTTGAGTATATCATTTTGCAACAGGTCTCGCCTTGTATTTGTTGATACTACCACCTAGATTGAATTTTGGGGTGAAGATTGACCTGCATCCTATTGGTTTCTTTCCTTTAGGAAGAGCTATGATTTCTCATGTTCTATTTTCCTTGAGTGTCCTCAATTCTTCTTCTGCAACGTGCTTCCAATTTGAATTAGCCATAGCTTGTTGCAATGTGTTTGGAATTGTTCTCTGTGCATTGTTAACAACAAAACTTTGCATTCTTGCAGATAGATTACCATGAGATAAATCATTGAATTGGATGTTGACAACACGATCTTATCCCTTTTCTCAACGCAATAGGCCAACCTAGTTCTTCAGGATTTAATCCCAAATTGGATTCATAGTCGTTCCTTTGAATGGGGATTGGTTTTACTAGTGTTTGGTTCAGCTTGAACTTGTGAGTTGGACTCTACCTCTTGTCATGGTTCAACATCCATCCTTGAATTTTATCTCAGCATTTGTTTCTAGTTCATTGGGTTTAGGTTGGGTGGAATAGGCTTAGATTTATGATTGAGTTGAGTAGGACTAGGCTGGTTTGTGGGAGCAAGTAAGTCAAGAGTAGCTATAAGGTTAGGCTGCAGTGAGGGTAATTTGTTGGGTGAGTTGTTTAGCCATTCAATGTGAGAATACTTCCCCTGAATGGGTAATTTGGGATAATGTGCCTCTTCTCCAGAAAACACAATATCCTGGGAGACAGTAAATTTCTTGGAAGAAGGACGATAGCATTTGTACCCTTTCTTGGAAGAGGAGTAGCCAAGGAATATACATTTGTGAGCTCAAGCACTAAATTTGTTGTTGTCTATTTTGTGAACAAATACAACACAGCCTAACACCTTGGGAGGTAATGAATTGATTAGAGGGCAATTTGGAAAGATTCCAAGGAGTTTTTGAATTGGATTATTGTAAATAAGAGTTTTAGAAGGCATGCAGTTAATGAGATAAGCTGGTGTGAAGATGGCATCACTCTAAAAGATGGTAGGTACATTATGCTCCATAAGCAAGGCTCGGGTTACTTTCAATTTTTTCGCTTGGCCACTACATTTTGTTGAGGGGTGTAAGGATAGGAAGTTTGATTATGAATTTCGTGGTGATCAAGAAATTTTTTAAAGGTTGTGCTATGTATTCCTTGGCATTATCACTTCCAAGGTAGTCAAGATCGCGATTTTACTTAAGATCGGAAAGGGGTAGCAAGATCGTAAATCGTGGGATCGGCACGGATCGTAAAGATCTTACTATTTTAATTTTAATAATAAAAAAATATATATGCATATAAAATAACATTTAACCCACAACTTAATCCTAAAAGATAATTCAATCTTCAAATAAAAATATATAGCTATAGCATTCAAAATATATAATTATATTAAACCTCAATTTTTTTGCACAGCACAGCAGAGAAATCACATTCACAGCAGATAAATAAATCAAATAAGTGAAGAACCAAAGCAAATATGTGAAGAAACAGATAAATATATGTATATCATTTCTTTTTTTTCGATTTCACATAGGAAGTGAAGAGAAGAGGAATCACAGCAGATAAATAAATCAAATAATCACAATTATCACAACATACCTTCGGCGATGTCGGACGAAGAAGTCGAAGTAGGAGGAAGAACGAGGAAGAAGCCGAAGTAGGAGGAAGAACGATGAAGAAGCCGAAGTAGGAGCAAGAACGAGGAAGGAGGAGCGATGCCAGTCGCGAACGAGAACGAAAGAGGCAGAGAATGAGTCAGTCGTGAATGAGGAAGAAGTGAAGAACCAAAGATGGGTTAGGGCTTGCAGATGGGTTTCACGCCGGGTTATGGGCCATTTTGTCGGGTTTAAACCGGGTCATCAAGATCGACGATCCTCCAAGATTCTGTGATTTCGCGATCTTGCACGACAATCCTACCGATCTTGCAATGGAGTGATCTTGACTGCGATCCAGATCATTTTCTTCCCAGAAAATCGCAATTTTAACGATTCTAACGATCCAAATCGAGATCTTGACTACCATGATCACTTCGTAGTACCTTAATGGGGGTGTTGAATTGGGTTCGCACAAAGGTATATAAGTTTTGAAATACTTCGGCTGCTTTAGATTTGTCTTTTATCAAGTAAACTCATATGAAAGTAATGAACTATCTGGTATGGGTGAGAGTAGTTATTCGGTCAAGATTCCAAATATCACTATGAGGAAGGGTGATAGGGTTGTTTGGGATAAGAAGATTTAGTTTGTTTTGCAAATTGGCAAGTTTCACAATGAAAAGGAATATAATTTTTATTGAATAAACTTGGAAACAAATGCTTCATATAATCAAAACTAGGGTAGCCTGATCGATAGTGTCACAAAAATACATTATTTTTGAGAATTGATGCTAACTAATGCATGTCTTGCCTTCCATGCATCTTTATTTTTCGAGTTCGATCCTTCAAGGTAGAACAATCCATCCTATTCTCTAGAAGTCCTAGTCGTCATCCTCGATTTTAAATCTTGAAAAACACACAAGTCATTATCAAAAATCACTCTACAAACTCAACCTTTAGTTAACTTGCTCATAGATATCAGATTACAAGTGAGTTCAGGTACAAAAAAAACATTATATATTGCCAATTGATCTGATAATGTAATAGTGTCAATTCCCTCAACTCTTGTGAATACACCATTAGCTACTTTTACTTTGAGGTGTTCATGACAAAATTTAAGGTTGTGGAATAAAGTTTTGTTACCAGTTATATGATCCGTTGCTTGAGTCAACAATCCATGTATCATCACTAGTCATCATAGCGTTGAGAGCTATAATAGAATTACCCGATTGTACCATATTCACACTTATTTTGTTTGCTGAGCATCTTGTGAAGCATCTGTAATTCTTCCTAAATTAGGCGATCGTCTTTCTCAACCTTCAGTCCAACTGTGGTCAAGTGACTTTGGAAGCTCGATTCTCCACTAGAAGGTTTTCTATGGAGTTTCCAGCATTCGTCTCTATTATAGCCGTTCTTGCAATAGTTGCACCATTTGTTAGTTTTCCGTTCCCTATGTGGTCCCTTGACTGCAATAGCGGAGCTTTCAATTTGGCTTAGCCCACTTTGGTACAAGAGTTTTCTACTTTCCTCGAACTGTACGAAGTTAACAACATCAAGGTGTTGTGGTAGTGGCTTCAACCCCATGATTCTGCCACTTATCTCTTTGAAAAAGTCATTCAAGCCTAGGAGGAAATCATGTATCCTTCCTTCTTCCACAATTTTGTTATACAATTGAGCATTGTCGATGTTTTTCTAAGGATGAACCTCAAACAAATCTTGTTGTTGCTATAACTTTAGTAAAGAATTATAATATTCAATCATCGACATGTTACCTTGTCGTAAATCATGGAGTTGCTTCGAGTGGATCAAGGCAGCGATATTATCAAGTGAGGGGTTGGTTCATTGAGCTGCATCATGGTTAGATCGCCGTCTTGTTGCGGGGTTCCACTGATTGGGACACGCTGATTTTGTCAACAGTGGCGGTATGATGACACATGCTTTCCTCTACCAAGATCGAAGGTTGCTCTTCGTCACTATACTCTTGGTCATTTGTTTGTCTGTTTGGTGATTTGCATTTTCTTCCCATTAATATGGAAATGAGAATCAATTTCGGCATAATTAATAAGAGAAAGATCTTTCGGGGGTCCGACCAACTTAGTAGTCCCTCGGTTTAAGGGACTTTACCCCGCTCATTCTATTACCCTAGTTTCTTCCCTTCTCGCTTCACTCTAATGACACGGTGCTAATCCTTCTTGTTTCTCTGCAATCCCACTAAGATTAGTAAGAAGTAGGATTTTTTTTCTTTCTCATAGAAATTCTGTCCAGTAAAATGGAAGAATTATAAATCTCCAAAATAATAGATAGAAATATCGCAACTAGGGCCATTGTGACACCTATCAAAGGAGCAATTCCCCAACCAGGAGCTACTTTACCACGTCGTCACTGTGCTTCTCTCTCTCTCTCTCTCGTGGTTCCCTTTGTCTCTCACTCCTCCATGTTTCTTCTCTGTTGGCACCTCGAATTGACTGCCTCCACCTCCCTATTGACTGGAAAAGTCAAGAACCAGAAGCAGCAGCAGCAGCATTGAAGGATTTTTTTTTTTTTTTTTTTTTTGTGGGTCTGGCGGCAGACCTAGCTCTAATACCATGTTAAAACTCAAAGGCATAAACAATCATAATATTATTAGATGAAGAGGAGGTACGATATATAGGCTAAGGGAGATAAATTAATTGAGAGAAACAGTGATTACAGTTAAGATTATGAAACCAGATCCTATAATCAAGTGATCTTTAATATTCTAACAAATCTCCTAATTTATTTATTTATTAATATTCTAACAGAAGATAATTTATGCAAATCAAGGGAACTTTTTGGCCAGAATTGGAGTTATTTTTCTATCTTCATAAATTATGCCATTTTGATAGTTTTGAGAGGATACGAACTGGGAAACTATAATCACCCGACTACCAAGTGAGTAGAATACACTGATGTGGTTTTTTCCCTGTTATGTAACATGTTACAATGAACTTTACTTTTATTACATCTGTTGAGTACCTAAAAGGGTTTATGAACACTGATGTAGATTTTTTCCCTGTTATGTAACATGTTACAATGAACTTTACTTTTATTACTTCTGTTGGGTACCTAAAAGGGTTGATGAAGAACTTTCAGAATTTTAGACGTGCTGACCTGGTATCAAGAGTTACAAGATCATCAGTTAGTGTGTGTGTTTTGGCTAACCTGCAGAAAAGCACTTTTGCAAGCAATACCAAGGTTTTGTGTAATTTCATGCCAACTCCAAAAAAGAAAAGGCAAAAAATGATTTGTGAACTAAACCATGGTTTGGAGAGGTAAAACCCTGGTGATAAGCTTTTGTGAAAATCTATTTTCCAAAATCACTTATTTCCAATCCAAAAAGAAAAAGAAAAAGCAAAATCACTCTCTCCAAAATCTTTAGTGTTATGAGAAAAACTAGCAAGGTCGTTGCTTGCAATTAGTAACAGTTGGACGTTGGTTTGACATCAGTATAGCATGTATAGTCACTTATTTGCTTGCGTATGTGATGTTTGTTTATGCCCTTTGTCATTTTGTGAGGTGTGCTGTCTGTGGCAGGCAGCTATGCTGATATTATATTTACCAGTTGATAATGCATTGTGCAATTAATTTTGGAAAGGTCCCAACCAAGGATAATATCAGAAAAGTTTCATTAGCAGGTCAAAGAGCTATCATTGACAAGTTATGAGACTTCTTTTTATATTATTTTCCTTGGTTGAGAGCTTAACGATATTATCCCTATTTTGTGGTAACAGAATTATACACACACCCACACACTTCCCGTAGTTCTTCATTAACTTCTGGAAGCTGGACCTTTCTCTGAGGAGCCAGTTCTCAACCATATATCTTTTTTCTTTATCATTGTCATAACAGTTTAAATTCCTTGTTTCTTTAAGTTTTGCTTAACTCCGTCACTTGTTGCAGGTTTCTTGATCAAGTTAACTCAACGCTGGCCTATCTCCATCCAATTAACTGCTCAAGGGAGAGAAAAGTCCATCTGGTGTTTGACATGACGACAATCCCTGCCTTCTTGATTGTTCTGGGGTGCCTTTACTTGGTATTGAGGCCAAGGCGACCAAAACCAAAGATTAATTAAGATCTTGGGCCACTATTATGAATTTCATATTATTATTGTACGGATTATTGCGATGGCTCCCCCAAGTGTGATAGTTTAGCCTTTGTGTTAAAAGGCATTATAGGCTGGGCATCAATATACCCCCAAAGAAATAATGTGACGAGCCTAAGTGAAATAAGAAATATAAGGCTGCTTTATAGTTTGGGCATCAGTTGCCAAAACTAGTGAGAAAAAGGTGACAATGAGAGACTCGAGGATCATGAATGTGTAAACCATTTTGATTTGAATCATAACTGACAAATATAGGCTAGGCAGGATTGTTCACTGATCTGATGTGGTTTGAGTTTGATCATACTGCTCTAATCGATGTAGAAGAACTATGGATCTATTTGGTTTTGCATTCCAATCGATCTGGTTCTATTTTTGTTGGGTTTGGTTGAATTTCATTTAGTTTATGTTTATAGTTTAATTTTACCTTTAAGAAGCTTGATCGTTGCAATTTTTTGGGCTTTAATTTAGAGTTAGAGTGCAAGATTGACCAAAGAAGTTTTAGGTTAGAAGCATCTAGCTCAAATAAGTTTTAAAGGGGTAAGAATACAAATAAATAATTTAAAATGGAGCAAATGGCACAATTGTGTTAACATCATCCTAATGGCAATTTTGTGTGAATTGAATGTTGTTCGGGTGGCAGGTGAGAGTCTTATTGTTGCCCTATTGGTGGCCTCATACCCATTTGCATCATCAGTGCCCCTGCATCAACTTTTTAATCACTCAGCGATCTCTTAGGCCCTGTTTGTTATAGGGAAGATTTGAGGAAGGAATGGAAAGGAAAGGAAGATAAGAGGGAACTTAAAAATGTTAGCCCGTTTGGTATGCTGGGGAATGGAAGTTAAGTTGAGGGAAAATAAGATGTTTGTTATGAAGAATTGGGTGTTGGCTAAGTGGGAAGATTAGGTAAAATACCTATAATGTCCCTAAATTTCATCCTCATCGCTCTCATCTGCAACCTTCCTAGCTCTCATCTGCGACTTTCACTTCCATCAATGGCCGCAAGATAGACTTCATTTTATAGAAAGAGGTAAAAAAAGACGTGAATTATTCTCTTTTACAGTGAAAGAGAATGCTAGAATTACTTTAATACATAAAATCAATCTCCAGGATTAATAAACCAGAAATCACCTGCACTCTGCACTTATGTAGAGATCCTCTGTTTAACTCTGTTTTGAGTGAATTGAACAGGGGATCAGGATCTCATCAAAGTTTGAACGGAACAACAAAGTTCGAACTTCCATGAAAGCATGGAACCCATGTCATAAACAGTGAAGCATCTGTCATGCCATGTGAACTGTAGCGTGAAATGTAAAAAATTGAAGGAAATTGGCCTTCTCAAATGCTGCATAACAAGCATTTGTGAAGTTTTTCACAATGTGCCTCATGCACCCAAAAATAGCAGCCTAAAATCATATTAGCAACATTGAAGTTTGAACCAAACAACACAGTTCGAACTCTACATGAAAGTATGTAAACCATATCAGCAACATTGTACCAATAGTCGAAAGAATAAAAACCATAGACAATACTATGTAGCTCATTATACTTAACTCAAAACATACAACGTATACTACATTATCCCTTCTTCTTCTTCTTCGCAAGGGACCACTTAAGACTGGGGAGCCTCGGCGATGATGTCTGTGAACCAAGGAAGTTCACTAGGACGAACAATGGGGCAACAAGCCATGGACTTGGAGGAGAAATTGGTGTTGCATCTGCAAAGATATAGGGCAAATAATTTGCTGCAAGGACGAAACTGAAACTTGATGCAGGAATGAAACTCAAAAGAACAGGATTCCTGGAAGGGGTAGGAGGAGCGTCGATGAGTTCAAGAGGATGGGTTCAGAAGGGTCTTTTTGGTCCCAAAATTTCATCTTCTCGGAAACTTCAAACATTCCCGCCTGTTTCGGATGGAAAGTTTTTTTGTACGGCCGATGGAAGAGTAATTGTAATACCCCAGATAATTATGATAATAATAATGATAAAGATACAAATAAAATAAAATAATAATAATAATAATAATATAGTATTACTTTAATTTTATTAATTTAGATTGATTTGATTAGTTTAGTTAGTTTAGATAGATTTAATCTTATTATGTAATACCCCAGATTACATTTATTTATATTTATTATAATAATAATAATGATATAGTATTAGTTTAATTTTAGTAATTTAGATTAATTTGATTAGTTTAGATGAATCTGATTTTATTCATTTATATTGATTGATTTGGTTGAATTTAATAATTTTGGTAATATTTTATAATTCATCAATTGACAATAGCTAAAGAGCTAAACCCTAACTTAAACTACAAGTTTAGTTCTAACCTAGACTACAAGTTTAGCCCTAACTATAAATATTAGCCCTAGCTGCCTAACCTTAGCCTTTGCTCATATTTCTCTTCTCCTTACTCATTTCTCTGTAAACTCTGCGGCAAATTGCTCTTTAGGAATTTAACAAACACGGAGACCAGGTAATCCTAATCCCTAGAACAAATTTTCCTTTTGGACTGAACATAGGTTGATTGTGATTTCTTTGTATATCCTTATATCTCCTTCCTCGATTTGCGTACGCCCTCCTTGCTGCGACTTTTAACCGATACTTTACTTGTCTTCTTCTTCTTTCTACCGTGGATCCATCGTTATTATTTATATTTTTATTATTATTTGTCTCGCCTCCCTGCTACAACTCTTAATCAATATACTTTAATTGTCTTCTTCTTCTTGTGCTGTAAGTCCATCGTCATTATCTCCTTTTTTTTATCCTTTGTCTCTTCCTTTTAATCAACACATATATGTATGGTTATTTGTATATCTGAAGATACGAGGCTCATATTTGTTTTTCCTTTCTAGTGGCATATTACCTATTTGATAATCCCATGTAAGGCATTATGCATGTAGGGGCCACGTTTGTTTTCCTTCCTGGTGGCATATTACTTTTTGTAAATCCTTTGTAATGCATTATACATGATACAATATAATATATTATATTTAGATGTTCAATGTGTCCCACGGCCATGCCTTGTACGCCTATGATCACCTCTTTTAATGTGTTGAAGTGATAATTTCCAGTTTTGTTTTTCTCTCTACATGGTTATGTTGTTGATATTCCGCACATTGCTGATCTCCACAGTAAGAGGGATTGAGTTATTTGGTTTTTAAAGGGTTATTGTGTGCTGATTTTTTTTTTATTATTATAAGAATGTTGTTAGCTATGATAACGTGGCAAACCTGTGGGTATGGAATTTATATATGTATGTCTTGACCACATTATTATTTATTGACACAAATATAGTAATATACATATACATGCAAGTCATGAATTTGGACCTTTGGAATTGAGTTTCTTGACGTCTCACTTCGGTTTTCATTTTTGTTTTCATTTGTTTTTTTCATTTGTTTTTTTTTTCTCTTTCGGTTTTTAAAAGGGATGTTCAATTTTTGATTTATATATTAATATAGTACCAAAAACCTTGTCCAATGAAATATTCTAATCGTGGGAGGATAATTTTAGGATGTACCTCCTAGAGTAATGAACACACTTTGCCTTCGAGAATTTATTTAATGTGAACAGATGTATCCGTTCTTCCCAAAGTGGTGTCTGGCAGGGTTTCCTGAGACACTAGTAGCAACTTTAGGAAGAGGTGTGCACATTAGGAAGAAATTATGATATGGCCAATTTTGATGATTTGTGATTGGCAGGATTTCCCGGGTCTACCATGGTTCTCTTCCCACTAGAAAATTCTGAAAACAATGACACCTTTTAATTTATACATATACACATATGATGTCTTTATTTTATTTTATTTTGCAATTAATTTATCTTATTTGATAATTATTTTATTTTGGAATTAATTTATTTTGTCTTACAATTATTTTATTTTGTTTCGTAATTAATTTATTTTGTTTCAATGCATATCAAATTATTTATCTATTTATTTACTTCAGTTTTATTTTATTTTTATTTTATCTTTATTTAATTAGGATTACTAGCTTTTGCTGATGTTTGTGTTCTTGGGCTGCGATGATCTTTCAGGGGAGCATAATTTCAATGAAACAGGTGTCAAGAGTTTGGGGCTAGTAGTGAGATGTGAGGAAAGACGTCCAATTAAATTTAATTATCTCCCTTTTTATTTTTATATTTCACACAAGACATTTTGTTTTGATTTAGATTTATTGTGATGTAATAAGTAACCTTACACTTATCCTATACAAAGTGCGGCGGTAACACTTCCTAAATTTAGCTATTTTAAATTTTGGTATTATTTATAAAAACTATTGCTATTTTATGTCATTATAACTCCTAGAAATTTGGGGGTGTTACATATTAAGTTTAGATTGATTGATTTAATATAATTTAATAATGTTTGTAGTGTTTTATAAATTATTAATTAGCAATAGTTAAAGAGCCCAACCCATAACTAAACCTTAAATTCTAATTATAAGTTTAGGTGTAGCCACCTAACCTATCCATCTCTCACTATTCCTCTGCGGCAAAATTTCTCTCCTAGGAGTTTAGCAAATACGGAGACCAGGTAATCCTAATCCCTAGATTAATAGAAATCGTTTGTGTATAGATTGTATGTTCTGTAATCCAAAACTCGTGCAATTGCTTAGTGCTCTATGTGATTTTCTTTCTTTTCGTATGTCTATGCGTCCCTTTATTCAAACTGATCCTCTTATTTTGCAATCTGAAAACCCCAGTGTCTCTTCCAAGCTCCTTAAACATGTGGTGTATCATATACTTTATCTATTCTTCAAGTAGGGCCCACATTTGTTTTCCTTTCTAGTGGCATACTACCTTTTTGATAATCCCACGTAAGGCATTATGCATATAGGGCCTACATTTGTTTTCTTTTCTGGTGGCATATTACCTTTTGAAAATCCTTTGTAATGCATTATGCATAGTATAATAGGATATATTATATTAGATGTTCAATGTGTCCCACGGCCATACCCATATATGATCACCTCTTTAAACTTATTTAAGTTGATAATTCCAGTTTTGTTCTCTACATGGTTAATGTTGTTGATTTCCGCACATTGTTGAACTCCATAGTAAGAGGGATTGAGTTATTTAGTTTTTGAATGCTTATTGTGTGTTGATTTTTTATATATATTATTATAAGAATTTGTTAGCTATATTTTGGGAGAAGTGGAGCCATTTTAATTAATTTACGGATGATATTAGTGATCCTAGATATTAGCTATGATCCTAGATTTTAGCTAGATTAACTACTGTACTATTATAATGCAATGTTTAGATATTATTCATTATTTATCCATAAAGTAAGCACATTATTATTAATTCTAATGTTCATGCTGGCTGTGTGTCTGATGCTATATTATTTGATATTTTTCCTTCTTTATATAATATCCACGGCATAATAAAATAGGACATGATTAGATCTTATATCAAAATATCCTTGTATCTGATATTTAATTAAATAATAGAAAACTATATAAAAGATAATTAAATAATATAAATAATCTAGGAATTTTATGATGGGTGTATTTTTTTTATCATGTCTTTATACTACCTTATGTTACGGATATCTCATAAATGGGCCCAGCCCAATAACCAAAGAGCCTAATCAAAATGGCTTCAGTTATGCTCATAACCGCTTCTTTGAAAATAGGAGTGGTTTTATCAAGAATATCTATCATGATGGTAACTGCCTATGAAAGAAGGAGATTATTCAAAAAAATATATCTTAATATCTCTAAAATAAAGGACAAATCCAACTGATTAAGATAGGGCCCAGGTACGCTTATAAATAGGGTAAACCCCTTACAAGGTACACACTTCTGAAACCCTAGCTTTTCTATTCACACAGAGCACACACACCACCCCCTCTGGCTATCATTAGCCTGCCGTATACTCTCGAACTACGTGGACTTTGATCCACACTGTGGTATGTAGGACCCCGGGATTTCACCCCGGGCCAAGTCCAACCCAACTTGTGATCCACACCGGATCATTGGCGCCGTCCGTGGGGACTGTAAAGTCCTATTCCCATGACCCGTGATGGCTAATACCAGAAGCAAAAGCCACCCGCATGCACACGAGCAAGGTCAGGAACAAAATTTTAGCGAGACCCAACAACAGGACGTTCAAGGCGTTAATCAGGAAAAAATTGAGGAACCCTCGGACTCGAACCTCCCATCTCAAGATGGACGAGCAGGCCAAACGCTGGAAAATATTAACCACGCTGGTCCCTCAGCAAAGTTTCAGATTGGCAGCCCGAACATACGGCTCCTACATAACATTGCTGAATAAATGTTGAAACGAATCGAGAATGTGGAAGAACGCGACAATCTTCAGAACCAAAAGATTGACCATGTGACCGAGGTGATGAACCAAATCCTTAAACACTTACAAGACCCTCTTCAGGAGGAACGCCGAGATGATCAGCAGAATGAGGACGAAGAAACCAATCACCAAACTGTTGATCCCCTACAGGAGGACCATCCCGGGCAAGGCCGAATAGTTTCAACAAAAAATTCTTAGCAAAGTAATCATCGGGGTGCGAGTCAGGAGGATCAAGCTCGGGCGCTTAGGAAAGATAGCCGTACCTCGGACAATTAGGGAATTCGGCCAGATTCCGGAAGGTACAAGATGTGGTATGGGGACGGAGCACAAAACAACAGCCCGTTCTCAGATGAAATTACGGAAGCTGAGTACCCAAGGAAATTTAATACATTCGACCTCCCTAGGTACGATGGAAGTCAGGATCCCCAGAGACACTTGAATACTTTCGACACTGAGATGTTGGTCCGAGGATTCAAGGGGCCAATCATTTCCAGGCTGTTCACCTCCACGTTACGAGGAGCCGCTCAAATTTGGTTCCGGACTCTATCTCCCAAGTCCATTACCGACTTCAACGACCTGAGCGAGAAGTTCCTGCTGAATTTCGCGACAAGCAAAAAGCAACCCAGGTCGGTCTACACGTTGGATAGAATCAAGCAACAACCCGGTGAAACCCTTCAGAAGTATTTGGATCGTTTCAAGGCTGCCGCATTGCAAATCCAGGAATTAACGGAAAGCGTCCACGTACACTTGCTCATCTCGGGCTTAGATAGCGAATCCAGAATGGGGAGATCGGTCATATCTGGCGAGATCAAGACGCTGGAAGAATTCCATAGACGAGCCAAAAAGTATCTGGACATCGAGCAGATGCAGATAGCCAACGCGTCGGGAAAAGAGAGACAGAAAAGCCCACCCCCGAAAGGGAAGGACCGAGCAGCAAGAGACCGACCCAGGAACTCGAACCAAAAAACACGAGAACAAAGGCATGAGGGGAAGTTTGAGAGATATACTCCACTAAATGTCCCTCGTTCGCAACTATGGAGAGAGGTAGCCTTGATCAAAATGAGGAAGGTGGAGCGACCACGACCACTTTATAACAAGGGTAAGTTGGACCGCACACGATTTTGCGAATTCCACAATGGACCCGGGCACACAACGGATGAGTGTTGGGACCTTAGAGATGCGGTTGAGAAGTTTATCTGAGATGAAAAATTACGTCAATACGTTATCAAAACACAAGGGCAAAAAGCCAAGCGCAAGCAGACGGATCGGAGTACAAGCTCGGTCTCCCAGAGGAGAAAGCCGGACGAAGGCCGGAGAAAGCACGACAATGAGGACGAGTTCCCGGAAGCAGAGTTTGACTGCAATGTCATTAGTGGAGGTTACGGAGGTGGCGGCGATACAGCCAATCAGCGGAAGAAATACCTTCGGGAAGTCTTAACCATCAGGGGACAACCAACCTTCAAGCCGGAACCATCGCAAACAGAAGAGCCTCCTAAGTTGTTCTTTACTCAGGAAGATCTGAGGGACGTAATCCCGGGTCATCAAGACAGATTGGTCATAACCGACCTCTTGGGAAAATGCCGCGTAAAGAAGATATTCATCGATCCTGGTAGTGCGGTGGATATCATCCTGTGGGACGCCTTTAAGCGCATGGACCTCGACCCAGAAAATCTAAATCCGTGAAGGACAACCTTAATCGGGTTCAACAGAGAGGATACAAGTCCCAAAGGGTGTATAGAGCTAAAAATGACCTTGGGCTCTAAAGAAGCCTTTAAGACTGAGCGAGTCAAGTTTATTGTAGCAGATTTCCCTTCGTCCTACAATATAATCTTAGGCAGACCAACTATTCATAGTTGGGACATGCTCATATCAACTAAGCATCAGAAGCTGAAAATGGTAAGTCGGAAGAATGAAGTCGTCACCATCAAAGGGGATCAGAAGGAATCTCGGCAATGCTACTTTTCGACGGTTAAAAACAATGAACCTAGAACATCCAGCTCGCAGCAGAAAGGAATTCAACATTCAGCGCCAATTGCGCCGAGCTCGGTCAACGTGGTAGAACTGGATGTAAGAGAAGAAGCAAAGTTGATGAAAACAGAGCCTGATGGAGAGCTCACAGACTACCAACTAGGAGAGGAGCCCGGACAAATAACGAAGATCAAGAAAATATCGAGCTCAAAAAACTGTTATGGATGAACAAGGACGTGTTCGCATGGAAACCTTCGGAGTTACCAGGAGTCAACTCGGCGTTCTGTTGTCACAAATTGACCGTAAATCCACAATATACGCCGGTCTCGCAGAAGAAAAGAAAGATTGCATCGAACCGACAGAAAGCCCTAGCCAAGCATGTAAGAGAACTGCTGGATGCGGGATTCATCAGGGAAATCCAGTATACCACATGGTTATCAAATGTGGTAATGGTCAAGAAACCCAATGGCAAATGGAGGGTGTGCACCGACTACACCGATCTCAACAAAGCATGCCCCAAGGATGCTTACCCCATGCCAAATATTGACTAACTGGTGGACAATTCCTTGGGATTCCAGCTGCTCTCATTCATGGATGCGTATTCCAGCTATAACCAAATAGCTATGCATCCCGAAGACCAGGAGAAAATAGCTTTTATCACGGAAAAAACTAATTATTGCTATAATGTCATGCCTTTCGGGCTGAAGAACGCAGGAACTACTTACCAGAGGATGATAAATCAAGTGTTTGAGGCACAGCTCGGCAGGAACGTCGAAGTTTATATCGACGATATGATCGTTAAGTCAGTTAAGCGATCCGACCACATCCAGGATTTGCAAGAAACATTTGATAAGCTCCGGGATCACAGAATCCGACTTAACCCAGGTAAATGTGCATTCGGAGTACCAGCGGGTAAATTTCTCGGATTCCTGTTGACAAACAGGGGGATTGAGGCCAATCCAGATAAATGTCAGGCCGTCCTCCATATGGCTGCCCCAAAAAACAAAAAAGAGGTACAGCGGTTGACTGGCAGACTGGCCGCGCTGACAAGGTTCTTACCGAAATCGGCAGAAAATGCTCTTCCTTTGTTCAAGTTATTGAAGAAGGAAGCACATCATGGAGAATGGAACTCAGAGTGTGAAGCCGCGTTTGACAAGATCAAAAAATGCCTATCATCACCACCCGTGCTGTCGAAACCCGAGCCTGGGGAAGATTTGATATTGTATCTATCCGTGGCCCCAGAAGCAGTAAGTGCCGCCCTGGTGAGAGAAGATTCGACGGAACAGAAACCGATTTACTTTACAAGTCGGGCTTTGCAAAGTTCTGAGCTAAGATATCAAAGGTTGGAAAAGGTGGCCTTTGCGCTCCTCACTGCCGCAAGGAGATTACATCCCTACTTCCAGGGGCATAGAATAATTGTGCGAACCAGTCAGCCGATACGCCAAATACTTCATAAGCCTGACTTGGCAGGAAGAATGACCAGTTGGGCTATCGAACTGTCCGAATTCGACATAGTATATGAAGCTCGGCATGTTATTAAATCCCAGGCTTTAGCCGACTTCATTGCAGAACTAGTACCAACAGAGGTAGTCTCGAAAGCCAACCTTAACATTTGGAAAGTATTTGTAGACGGCTCGTCAAACGCCAAAGGAAGTGGAGCCGAGATCATAATCGAAAGCCCGGAAGGAGTCGCCATGGAACACTCCCTGCAATTGCACTTCAGAACATCCAATAATCAGGCCGAGTATGAGGCTGTATTGGCCGGGCTATCACAGGCAAAAGATAATGGGGCCAGGCGGGTTCATCTCTCCACCAACTCTCAACTAGTCGCGGTCCAAATCAACGGTTCATACACGGCTAAGGGACCCTTGCTAATCAAGTATATGGGGAAAGTCAGAGAGGCAATGGCCGACTTCGATGAGGTCGTAGTCACCCACATCCCTAGGGGAGAAAATGCGAGGGCAGATATCCTCTCCAAATTAGCAAGCACCAGGAACCCGGGAAATAATCAGACTGTAATACAACAAAGTCTGAAGGAGCCCACGTGTATCATGGTCATCGCAGCAGCAGAAGACTGGCGAAAGCCCATCTTAAATTACCTGGAAAAAGGAGTTAGCCCAGACGATCCCGGGGAAGCAAGGCAGCTAGCACGGACCGCGTTAATGTACACGGTGGTCGATGACCAACTATACCGAAAAGGCCTCCAATCCCCAATGATGAGATGTTTAAACCAGGCAGAGGCCGAGTACGTGCTATCAGAGATACACGAAGGGATAAACGGACAACACATGGGGGCAAAGGCGTTAGCCCGGAAAGCCCTAAGGGCTGGATATTACTGGCCGACAATGGTCGCGGATTCCAGAGAGCATGTACGGACATGTGAAAGCTGCCAAAAACATGCTCGGATCCTCTGGCCACCTCCGACCGAGTTGAAGACCATCACGGCTCCGTGGCCATTCTTTAAATGGGGTATGAACCTCCTTGGACCGTTCAAACCGGCCGCAGGGCAATTGAAATGGCTTGTGGTGGCGGTGGATTATTTCACTAAGTGGATCGAGGCCGAACCACTGTCAACCATCTCGGCCGCTCGAATACAAAAATTCTTCGAAAGAAATATTGTTGCAAGGTTCGGGATTCCTGCCGAGATCGTAAATGACAACGGTACTCAATTCGTTGACCAAGGCTTCCAGAGGTTGATGTCCGAGCTAGAAATCAAGCACCATTTTGCCTCGGTAGAGCATCCGCAATCTAATGGGCAAGCCGAGGCGCCAACAAAATCATTATTGACGGGCTCAAAAAAAGGATGACCAATGCAGAAAGTAACTGGGTCGAGGAACTATACCCGGTACTCTGGGGATACCGAACTAGTGTCCAAACCTCGACCCAGGAAACACCCTTCCAAATGACATATGGATGCGAGGCCATAATCCCGGTTGAAATTGGGCAAACATCATGGAGGAAAGCCAAAGTCATGGAGGAGGGAGAACACGCTAACAGCAAGCAGTTAGCAGTCGAGCTAGACCTCATCGATGAAGTCAGAACGACGGCACACTGCCGAGATCTGGCAACAAAGCAGCTGGTGGCAGCTAAGTATAACCGCAAAGTTAGACCACGAGCATTCGATAAAGGTGACTTGGTATTACGCAGAGCGGATATCGGAAATAAGAATGCCCGGGACGGAAAACTTGCAGCAAACTGGGAGGGTCCTTACCGTATTTCAGACAAAATGGGGCCCGGGACCTATGTCCTTGAGACATTAGATGACACGCCCATTAAACGAACATGGAACACGGACAAACTAAGGACTTACTATAGCTAAAGACCGGGATACACTCGAAATAAGCGCACAGCGGATGTCAGTGGTGACTGAGAACCGCTTTTCAGTTTCAATGGATGTCGGTGGTGACCGAGAACCGTTTTTTATTACGCATTGTTTTGCTTTTGGCAGTATTTTCCGTTGATTTTAAATTCTGTGTAATCCCGATTATTTCAATCAATAAAAAAAGGTGGTTCAATTCATGGGCCAACCAAGTTATTACTTGTGAAATCAATGCAAAGATAGGCCGTGACAAAGGCAAGATAATTAAACAAAGACTTGGGTTTCGCGATCCCGGTCATGATAAGATTTGTCAACAAGTCTTATAAACGTTACGATGCATCGGAATTGTCCCCTGGGGTGGTGTGAGATTGCCATAAAAGATCCTAATCAGGTCGAAATGTTTAGGCTCCTATTCAAAAAGGATATTAGGGCCCGAACATGTGGCAGTTGGCTACCATCTCGGTAAGGTACTTTACAAGATAAAGTGCTTAGATGAGTTTTGAAAATCATCTGTTGTTTAGAATGCCTGACCATTAATAAGCGTGGCCCGTTTGTTAAAACGTCGGTTGAATATCCAGCAGATTCTGCGCAATATATCTTGACTTTGGCCAAGTCATAAAATAAAGAACCGAGCTTCGTGCACGGATTACGTTCCCCTTTACTCATCAACTGGTGAATTAAAACACGAGTTTGGTTTAAAGGATGAAAATAAGAACTGACAAGATAGACGAGATGAAGATGCTAAGAAATGTCCGGGAACACTGGCTTGTCATGGTATTAATTTTGAGGGCAGAAGCCCCAGATTACAGAAAAACAAAAATGAAAGTGAAAATACTACACAACAAAGGAAAAAATAAAAAGATCCTAGAAGAACAGCATCAAAATTGGGCTTGGCCGGGCACAGGAGAGCCAGGGGCGTCAGTCGTCGGAGCATCTTCCTCAGCTAATTGACCACGGTCATTCTCCGCGAGATGCTCAGGCTCTTCGACCGGAGAAAGCGGCACTGGTATAAATTGCCCGTCCTCTACCGAAGCTCTGAAATCCACAGCGTCCAAATTCATCGTAATATTGGGATTCAGAGCTCGGACTTGGGCCAGGCATAGGTTGAAAGCTTCAGCAGCCGTCTCCATGACCAAGACTTCCAGCTTATCCACCTCGACAGCAGACGCCACTAGCTCGGCCTTGGAAGCGTCGAGGTCGGAGTGGGTGAGATTGAGGTCCTTCACCACCCCCGCATACTGACCCTGCAGGGTGTGCAGTGAGGCATTCAGGGTGTCTTCTCGGGCCTGACTGGCATCAAGCTCGGCGGAGAACCGATCCCTTTCAGTAAGGGCCTTTGATAGCTCCTCCACCGCCTTTATCTGCGCCTCTTCCGCTTTTAGGCGCGTCTCCTTAGCCTCCCTCTGCCTAATCTCGGCCTCTTTCTTTTCAACCCGAGCCTTGGCAATCTCGGCTGCAGCTTTGGCGTATTTATGCTTAACGGCAGCATAAGCGTCTAACACGCCGGTCGTCTCCATTAGATGGTCCTGCAGCACCTGCAGGTGATCGAGGTCGGAGTCAGTAAAGGCCTCACCACTAAAATACTTGCTGGGGGGCTTCACCGCGTATTTAAGCTCCTCCGAGACCCCATCAGTCTATACCTCACCCCACGAGTGAAGGCAAAACTTGCTAGGAAGTGGGGGAGGAGGGACGCTTGTGGCAGCACCGGCGTCCGGGACAAAGGCCGGACTCTCTTCTTCAACCGGAATCGATGACGTTGCCACTGACTTCGATCGCTTACACGGAATGAGGTCCGTATGGCCCGGAGAGGGCGCAGCCCTCTTCTCAGCAGTAGTTTTGGCAGGCGAAGGAGCAACCACAGCCTTCTTCTGGGAAGAGGACTCCCCTTTCTTTTTGGCCTTAGCCCGGAGCTTCTCAGCCAGTTCTTGGAAAGAAGCCTTCCCTATGTCGGGCACTACAAAAAACATAACGAACATCAGAAAGGACAAGAGACACATAAAAAAAATCCAAAGAACAAACAACCAACAGAAATCATACTCGGTGGGTACAATTCCTCCACCGACTGTCGGATAAAAATCTGGGAATCAATGACATCCCTCTCGGCCACATGATCAACCAGAGCTATCACAGTCTCAACCTCGGCCGGCTCTAGGCTATCATCGGAGGATGCAAAAATGTTCTGGTCTTGGTCATAGTGAGTTTTAGACCAATACAGAGGAAACAGCAGCTCCACCGAGCTGGAATCGACACCCTGGAGAAACCACTGTTTATGACCGGGTTCAGCACTAATTTTGAAAAAAGAAACCTTGAAGCCTTTCCAGGTGTCGGTTGCCACATGGAAAAGCTTCTTGTCCGGTTTCCCCCGGAAAGAAACCCAACCCCTCTTTTCTTCAAGCTCCCCGGGTTGACGAGCCCTTTGAATATTAAAAAAATAAAAGAATGTTCCGGTGGTGGGAGTACGATTTAAAAATCGGCAAAGCCGCTCGAACGCAATAATGAAACCCCAGGAGTTAGGGTGAAGCTGAGTAGGGGCCAGCTGAAGAATGTTTAAAAGATCTACTTGAAACCTAGAAAATGGAAAACGAAGGCCGAGTTTTTTAACGAACTCTAGGTAGAAGAAGAAAAAAGAACGCTCGTTCCCTTCCCGGGCAATGCACACCGGTTCAGAAGGGCCGGGAAGGGATAAAGAACAATGATCCCGGTCCCCTAATGGGAGCTCGGCGATCTGATTGGTCGTGGCTTTCGAGAGCCTGGATAGCACCCCGGTCGCAACCGAGTCATACTTTTCAGCAAGATGACGTGGAATACTAGCGGCCGCTGACTCCACGGATCCGGAATCCTCGACAGGACGGGGAGAAGTTGACATACTACCTAAAAAAGGCAAAACAAAAATAAATTAGAAACGAGGAAGATGATACCTGAAGGTAGTAAAGCGGGACGGGTAGAAACGGCTTCAACAACCCGCGGTTGGATATGCCGGCATCGCGAAGCTATTTCCTCAGCTTCCCATGACCGGCCAACCATCGTGGCCTCAGATATCAGCCAGGAACATTCCTCACACGGGCCGATAGGCCAGGTAAGGGAGATGAGGGGCTCCGCGCGTCGAGGAAAGGACGAAACGGGTAGAGGAGGATTTTCCCTCCTACTCTTTCCTAAGGGCGGCTCTAAAGAAAAAACCCTAGTGGCAGCAATCCCCCGGCCTAGACTTTCGGGCTCTACAGACTTAGATCGACCTCGAGCCCTTCCCCTAACCCGACCAGACCGTCCTGGTTGACTACCACCTTCTCCGCCATAACCACGGAGAACGTTTTCCCTCTTTTGTTCTTCGGTCAAAGGTTTCCTGTACAGCCACCAAGCTGTCCGGGGAGGCATGCGCTGAATAAGCTCGGCCTCTTTCGGGGAAAAAGCATTTGGATTAAAAGGCGGAGGAGAACCTTGATAGCTCATCCCGAGAAGATAGAATTTAAACAGGAATCCGAAAACCAAAGATGGAGAAAAAGGATTGAATAGACCAGAAGTTCAGAGAAGTTCAAGAACAAAGCAGAAGCCAGAACCCAAAGGGGAAGAAACTTGAAAGAACTCACAATAACCTACCCAGAAAAAAGAAAGACTAAGGGATAGAGAAAGAAAGAAGAAAACACAGCCAAATAACCAAAGAAGGAAACAAGGAAAATACCTGGTTTGAGATAAGTTAAGGGAAGAGGAAATGCGCGAGCCACGAAGACCAAAAATGGGAATCTGAGGAAGATGAACTGGTGACTGGTTGCAAGTTTCTCTCAAAAAGAAAACTCAAGGTTTGGCGGTTTTCAAAATAGAAGCAGCGGAAAGTCGAAGGCTCTTATAAGCAAAGCAAGCAGGCGGATGAGAGTCAGGAAACTCAACCGCCAAAGGCCCAAAGGGCCCATACACGAATGGTGACGTGGGTGTCAAAAGGTGTGCGCATTTAATGTTGATGTTAAGCAAATGCGAAAACTAAGATAGTGGGGCAGTTGCTCCACTCAGAGGCCGGCTAGTAAACATCAAATCAGCAGGAGGCAATGATGACACTCGTGGCCTCGAGATAAGACGAGTGTTGGATCAACAGATGAGGCGGACAATGATCCCAGATTGAAATGCTCACGTGGCCAACCACATGAATACACCCCGGTCGTTCGACCTAACTCCCCATGCAATCTCAAACTTGGGGGCAACAAGTCCCGATCCACGAAAAACTGGACAAAGTACCTGTAAACGGGGAGTAAGACTAGATAGAAATATCAATACTACCCAACACGAATAAAGAAGGAAAGTTCGAGAAGGCATGGGAGGAGTTCGGCCTAGAATCAAAATGATAGAACATTAATGTTCTCTCGGGATAGCAAACGAATGCAACCCGTGTTAACCGGGCTGGGGGGGCACCCGCGTCCCACCCAAATAAACTGGAATGCAAATTGATGACAGATGGGGTAGCCCGGGGACCAAAAATGTCCGACCTCGGAAAAAGAAAGAACTAGAAATCAAAAACTTCAGGACGACGAAATGAATTAGAACACAGGACGTAACCTGACAAATACATCCCGGCTGCTCGGAGCCCTGAACAACCGGGCTGGAGGGCAACTGTTACGGATATCTCATAAATGGGCCCAGCCCAATAACCAAAGAGCCTAGTCAAAATGGCTTCAGTTATGCTCATAACCGCTTTCTTGAAAATAGGAGTGGTTTTATCAAGAATATCTATCATGATGGTAACTGCCTATGAAAGAAGGAGATTATTCAAAAAAAGATATCTTAATATCCCTAAAATAAAGGAAAAATCCAACTGATTAAGATAGGGCCCAGGTACGCTTATAAATAGGGTAAACCCCTTACAAGGTACACACTTCTGAAACCCTGGCTTTTCTATTCACACAGAGCACACACACCACCCCCTCTGGCTATCATTAGCCTACCGTATACTCTCGAACTACGTGGACTTTGATCCACACTGTGGTACGTAGGACCCCGGGATTTCACCCCGGGCCAAGTCCAACCCAACTTGTGATCCACACCGGATCAACATTTATAGTTATTGATCTCTATCCTCATAATTTGTTAATTTGAAAGAGAAACAACATTAATTAATAGCTAATAACATAGCTTTTACTCAACATACGCCTGGATTAATTTTGTCACGTTGACCTAAATAAAATCAAAGTCAACTATATTACGAATTATATATAGCTAAGAATAAACGGTTATGAGCATAATACTTTTTATTTTTATATTGATAATAAATTAATTTTTTTTATAAAAAAAATGGTTTATTTATGTCGCAACTTACATTCACTTGGGCCGCATCTACACTAACCCTAATTAATGTATTATGAGCATCATACTTATGCTTATAAGTTATAATTGAGAAAAATGTAACGATCTAATAAAAATGTAAAAAAAATACAATAACATAATTAAACATAAGATAAAACTTTAACACATGATGGATTAATTTTTCTTATTATCTATGATTTGTGAATAATATGATTTACATGTTTATTGCAAGTTCACATTTTTTTTCTGCTATTAACTATACATGTTATATTAAACAAAAAAATTACTAAATTCAGTCCTAAATATACAAAATTTATAGTACAATTGTAGTTTAAAATAAATTAGCAGTGGGAGGATAACTTTGGAATGGTACCTCCTAAAGTGATGAATACACTTTTAAGGCTTTATGCCTTCGAGAATTTATTTGATGTGAACCAATATATTCGTTCTTCCTAAAGTGGTGTCTGATAGGGTTTCCCGGGACACTAGTAGCAACTTTGGGAAGAGGTGTGCACACTAGGAAGAAATTATTGATATAACCAATTTTGATGATTTGTGATTGGCAGGGTTTCCTGGGTCTACCATGGTTCTCTTCCCACTAAACAGACTGACACGGTTTCCCGAGTCTAAATAAATTTAAAAATAAGATAATAATTAATTTGGTTGCAATCACCGCATGATTACATATATTTTATAATTATTTTATTTTATTTCAATTTTCTTAAATTTAATTAATTAATTAATTATTTTATTTTATTTTATATTACCTTTACCTAATTAGGATTACCAGTGTTTGCTGATGTGTGTATTCTTGGCTGCGATGATCCTTCGGGGAGCAGAATTTCAGTGAACAGGTGCCAAGGGCTGGGGCTAGCAGTGAGGAGAGAGGAAAACGTTCCATGAACTCTCGTTAATTATTTTCTTTTAGTTTATATTCTGAACAAGACTTATTGTTTAGGTTTAGATTTATTTAATGTAATTAGTAGCCTTACACTTGTCCCACACAAGTGCGGCAGTGACACCTCTCCGAAGTTGATTATTTTGGATTTTTAATTATTATTTATGAGAACCATCAAGGTTTTGTGTTATTTTGACTCTAAAAATTTGAGGGTGTTATAGTGGTCCTCGACGGAATGCAGCAGGATGGAAGATTCTTCTACCAAACAGGTTTTTTTTGGATGGAAAATGCCTATCTTCCTTTCCTTCGGCCCATATTCCCTGTAACAAAAACAGGGCCTTAGACTTTCATTTCCATTCCAATGATATCGTCAATTTTGACTCTGAACTTTCTCTAGCTTTCAAATCTCGACACTTCTCGATTCTCGTCTTTGGTTTTTTAAATAAAGCCTCTTATCTTTTTTACTAAAAAATTCTGTGTTCTAAACAAATTAAGAAAATGAGAACCAAAAAAAGAGGAATCAATGGGAAAGAGGTTACGCGGCAATCGTGGGTGTGTAGGGTTTGAATCCTTTCGTGATTTGTTTGTTGGCTTTGCTCATGTAAATTTAGAGGTGCTTGAGATTTTTGTGAGGTCTGGAATTATTGTCTATTGAAATCTGGTTGGCAGATCTCTCGACTCTGAAACGAAATTGTCGTCGTCATCTTTCTCGATCCAACTCGGCAGCAATTGTTTCTTTTTTTTTTTTTTTCTTTTTTTGCTCTTTGGACTTCTTCTCTACGTTTTTATTCTTGGTCGTCTTCTTAGATTCGAGCTCCACCTTTTGATATGCCAAAACCCAGCCATTACATGTGTATGACGTATCATCATTTACTCTCTATGTCAACCCCCCCCCCCCCCCAACTATTTAAGAGTCAAAGTCTATCATTTTAACAGGATTGTGCCCCATTTTAAATTATTCATTTATATTTTTATCTTTTTTAAAATTTATTTGTGTTAGGTGCTCTAATTATAAAACTTCATTAGCCAATATGTTCTTTAACCCTTTAATTTAAAACATGTTTCTTGGGAATAAAAAGGTCAAAATGTAATGCAAACGTAAATTTAGCTTATTTATATATATAAAAAAAAGGTTGAAATTCTATTTGGAAAACAAAATTTTCCATTTTCTTTGCCAGAACTTAAACTTGCTTTTATCTTTCTTTGGTTACAAACTGGATCTTGCATTAATACTTTTCTTATCCTATTTATAACGGGTGAGCATGGAACTTATAACCTATGAGCCCATCCATAACTTAGAGTAATTAGGTTATTTTAAATTCGCTCAAAAAGACCTATAATGGGGCAGGTAAGAACTTGCCCATTAAATATTTAAATGGCGGGCTATGGCACACCTATGGGTTGCCCATACCCGCCCGTTTAGTTCCCCCCTTTAATTAACTACTCATCCCATTTCTTATTCTACTATAAGGTAAAATCATATGTTAACTCCCACCCTTTTTGAGATTTCAAGTGAATCTGAAGATGATATTTTTTGTTAACTACTTATCTCATTCCTTATTCAATAGAAGCATACCATTTTGTTAATATATGAACTTGTAGAGTTGTAGTTTTAATGTTTTGATTTAAAAGTTGGAGTTTGAACATCAAAATTATATTATGATGATATTTGTCTAAATTTATGTTGTTTTAAATAAATTGTGATTATTGAACGTTGAAGATTCATATTTTAGAAATTATAATGATAAATTTAGATAGATGCCGAATACTTATATCTATTTTTTAAAAAAAATAAAAAACAAACAAGTCAAATTAAATGGGTTACCAAAAACCCGGTTAGTCCGCCCATTTATATGCTAGCACATTTATACTGGTTTAAATGGGTTGGGGTACGAGTATGAGTAAACCCATACCATTCAAAGTTAAATGGACGGGCTATGAGTTAAGCTTCGAGTTGCCCAACTCGTTCATTGCTTTATCCGGTTTATAGGACATTTTCAGTATCTTTCACATAAGTTAAGAAAAATTTTAAACTTCATTTTTACTTTAAAATTCAATAATTTTCTAGTTTTATCCTATTTAACTACACTCTATGGGAATAGTTATTCTCATAATAATAAATAAAAGATAAATTTATATGTTCATGTAAAAAAAATTATTAATGTGCTTTATAAATAGCATCAAAAGAGGAATACATAAATTGAGTTTCTCCTATCATTCCAAGATATCATTTTTCGTTGACAATTTTTTTCCATTTATCTATTTCAAGTTCTAATGAAACCATTTTTCCCTCGGGTTTTAATTATATGTGTCACTGTTGTTAGTTTGCCTATAAGAAACTGTGCGACTCATTTTATTCCAATTTCAATATTACCAATTGTTCACCAACTCACACACCAAGACCAAATCATCAATATTACCGAAGATGCAAAATCAACTGTAAAATTTAGAATCATATATATAACAAGATTCGACTAATTTTAATAGAAAAATCAAACAAAATTCAACAATTTCTCATGAGTGGTTGATATTGTGTGAGGGCGAGGGAGATTGGAAATTGTAGAAGAGAAAAGATGGATATGTTTGGATGTAGCTTTTGGAGAATAGCTTTTAAGATTTATAAGGTAAAAATAACTTTTGAAGAATAACTTTTGAGATTTAAGAAATAAAAATGACTTTTGGAAAATAGCTTTTGGATAAAAATGATAGTGTTTAGATATTGTTATCAAAATAGCTTTTTTAGAGTCAAATTTACTAAAAAGGATATTAGCTTTTAGTATAATTATATATAAAGGATAAGATTGTATTTTGAATATTATAAACATTAATTTCATAATAAATACAAAAAATTACATAAATCTATATACAAAATTAAAATCATTAAGAGTACTAACTGTCACTGAAAAATATTTAATGATCTTAATTTTATGATGTTAAAAAAATATTTTAGGGTACTACAAAGATACTTAATACCGATTGATATTGAAAAAAAAAAATACTTCTCATGGTCTTAAAAATTTATTGTAGGATTTTGAAAAAAATTTCATGATACTATTTGGTACTAAAAAGATACTAAAGAATACTAAAAAAAAAAAAAGTACTTTATGATCTTGAAAATGTCTTTTAGGATATTGAAAAAATATTTCAGAGTAATGACTAATCTTGAAAAAATATTTTAGGATACTGAAGGGTACTAAAAAAAATTTAAGGATACTGACTGGTATTGAAAAAATAATGATGATAGTAGATGAGAGAGAAAAATCTGAAAAGAAAATAGCTTTTTTCAAAATCTAGATTTTAATGTAGAATAATTTCCGACAAAAATAATGGTGTTTGGTAAACTTATCGCAATTCAAAACCTAAGTTTTGATTTCCCCTAAATAAGCCCGTAGTCAAAAACCTCAAAATGGATTTGTCTTATGTTGCTTTTGCTTTATGTTGTCAATGCTCTAACATGACCTTCAATTGTTGCAACGTCTAGCTAGCTAGTTTTCAAAGGGATGGTCTAGTATTAGAATTGATTTCATTGTAAGTGTTTGTGTGACTATCAATATTATGATTTGGGAGTGATTAATAAACAATTTGACGAAAATTTGGATGAGGGATATGTAAAAGAAGAGTAAAAGGAGAGAGGGAAGTGCAGAGTCTTCTAGAAAGAGGTGCGAAGAGGAGGAGATGTGAAGTGATCAGGAGAAAGAACTAGATGAGGATAATAAGGTAAAATTATCAAATTTTGAAATCCTATTTTAGACCGTTTGACCTGATTTAATATTTTTAAAATTTAATTTAGATTATTCAAGTGTCCTTTGGTTTAAGATGCTGTTTAGGATTGCTTTTAAAATTAGGGACTTTGACTAGAAGCCCTGTTCAAAGAGAAGCTACATTTTGTTGTTTCTGCCCAACCTACATCACATTGCTTTTCCCGTGTTCTTTTTTTATTTTTTATTTTTGTCTTCACGTGATGTGCAAGGAAGAGATATAAGAGACACGATTCATCCCCAGAGAAGAAAACAGAGTAGCAGATGTGTTGGCAAAGAAGGGGCTTTCATTCTCTGCTTTCTATGACGTGTGTCCAGTGTTTTTATTGTCCGAGTTTGATCACAATAACTTGGGATTTATTCCCTCTTCTACTTAGTTTCTAGTTTATTTTCACTTCTCTCTTGTACCCAAAAAAAAAAAAAAAAAGACACGATTAAAATGATGGCATGAGGGAAGGAGGCGGAGGAGAAGGGCATTGGATTTTAATATTTTTTTATTTATTTCATTTATTGTTACACATAATTTATTTTCTTATATTACTTACATTATATATTCTTTATAAATTATGTTTTTAATTCGTTGAATACAACTGATTAAGTGAATAAGTGTTTAGTCCTACCTCCGATCTTAATTATAAGACAAAGTTGACTTTTTTGGGAAGGATTAAAGAAGTTAAATAAGTTGCTTAATCATTTCATATGTTGTGTATTTTTAGATTATATATTAGTTTATAAGTCAAATCAATTAGTTTGAAGAAAAAAATAAAAATAAAAATATTCTAAAATAATTTAATTAGCTTTCTTAATCTCTCCAAAAAAGTCAACCATATCTTATAATTAGGACCGGAGGAAATATTTATAATTATTTTCTAATAATACATTAACTCTTTTTAATGTTATAACTTTAATTTCAATATTTGTTAATGTTATCAAATGTTATATACATATAATTGTAGAATGTATATATCGTCTTCACTTATTTTATATATAAACTTGCTTTTTATTTATATCATCCAAACAAGTTTATTCTATTTAACTACTTTTTTTTATAAAAGCATATCCAAGTCATGTTATCCTATTTAACTTTTACCAAAACTAGTTTGCAAAAGTCGGTTAGAATAAAAATCACTTTTACAAATGTTATTTTAAACAAGCTCTAAAATATTTATTAGACACTGATTAACGCATTTGCCATGACTTAATGTTAATGAAGGACTCACCTAAGAGATGTGGGGCAACATATGATGCAGGGGGGAGCTAATATATATATATATATATATATATATATATATATATATATATAGAGAGAGAGAGAGAGAGAGAATTTAATAATAATATATATGGATAGTATAGTTAGTTAACTCACCTAAGAGATGTGGGGCAACATATGATGCAGGGGGGGAGCTAATATATATATATATATATATATATATATATATATATATATATATATATATTGAGAGAATTTAATAATAATATATATGGATAGTATAGTTGGTTAAGACTTCATATCTTTAGCTTAAAGTCGCCAGTTTGAACCTCCCTCTTCTTTTTATCCTTTTTTTCCCCTTTCCCCATTTCATTGTATATCTTTAGTTATTATAATTTTTCATTCTTTGATTTCTTATAAGTTCCAAATTCCAACATGTTCTTTAATCTTATCAAACTTTTTTCTTTCCAGAAAATGTCAATAATACAATCTTAATGTATTTAAAACTTTTCTTAAAAAAAAAATTTGGGGGCGCTGCTCCCGAACCTCAAACCTCTACACTAATTGTGCACTCATTAACTCTAAATCCTGGCTCCGCCCCTGATATGATGAACCAAATGATCGCGTGTTTTTCCATAGTACAGAACAAAAGATTGAAATTGGCTAGGAAAAGTGGAGAGGGTAATGAAATAATGAAGAAGTGGAGCTCAATTACAAATGTTTAAATAAAAGTGGAATAAATAGGGTTTTATGGGTTATCGTGTCGATCATGTCATGGTGAAATACCATGGTTGTTTAGTAGGAACCGTTAAGTATTGTAGATAATTTTTTTTTTAACAATTCTTAAGTATGAACCATTAAGTATTAGAGATCATTCATTTTAATTTTTATAAATGAAAAATGGCAACAATATTAATGGTTATTTACAAATAAATGTCACGTATCAAGTGCATTTTTTGAAAAAGGAAAATTGAGCTACTTTTGCCCCATTAATTAATTTTTTTCATAATTAAAAAAAAACTAATAGCCATTATCACTGTTGTTCTCCTCCTCCCGCCCCTTCCCTCGCCTTGCTCATCATTAATAACAAAGGAAGAAGATGAAGGGTCTAAATGGAAGTCAGATGAAGGATAATATTCAACTTCTTATTCATTGTTGGCGTATGTTGCGAGGTGCCTTGTGGAAGGCCAAGGTTGGTCAACGTTTGTAACAGAGCTTTCATTAGAGGAGGAGGCAGAGGAGCTCTTGGAGGTCATGGAGGAGGAGGAGGGTGAATGGAAAGGGCTTTATGGCGTCTTAACATGATAAATGAGAGAAGGAGGATTTTTTGGGCAAAATATTGAAGGTGGGATTTGATCCCTCACCACTTGTATGCCAAAGAGATAGTTGGCCATTGACCCACCAATGTTTTTCTATGAATATAATGTCAGAAAAAAAAAATTACTATACAAGTTAACTCCTTAGATTTCACCATAACTCGTTCATAACTTTTGTAAATCTATATCCACTACACTTCATTCTATTAACAACTTTTGTTTAGCAACTAACAAGGCTAGTCTTTCATGTCATTTACTGACTTTTGTATAGCTATCCATTACATTTTATTAGTTATTAACAATTTGCATTTAGCAATTAACAATGGCACTTATTCATGCTATTAACAATATTCATTATTACTTGGTAAACAAAAGTTATTAATAGCTAATGAAGTGTCGTTAATAGCTATACAAAAGTTGTGAACGACAAAAAAGAAATGCTTGGTTTGCTTGGTAAAATAAAATTGTTAATAGTTAATGAAATGTAAAGAATAACCATACAAAAGTTTCAAATGACCAAAAAGAATTGGCTTGTTTACCTTACAAATGAAAGTTGTTAAAAACTAATGAAATGTAGGGAATAGCTATACATAACTTACAAATGACCTATGAAAGGTTGCTTTTGTTACTTAGTAAATTAAACTTGTTAATAATGAAATGTATCAAATAGCTATAGAAAACTTGTAAATGTGCTAAACGAGTGGCTTTGTTACTTGGTAAACAAAATTTATTAATAACTAATAAAATGTAGCAAATAGATATAATTGTGAATGACCTAAAAGAATTGCCATATTACTTGGTAAACAAAAGTTGTTAATAGCTAATGAAATGTAAAATAACTATACAAAAATTGTGAATGACATGAAAGAGTGGTTTTGGTACTTGGTAAACAAAAGATGTTAATAGCTTATGAAATGTAGTGGATAACCATACAAAAGTTGTAAATAACTTGAAAGAGTGACCTTGTTACTTGCTAAATAAGTTGCTAATATTTAATGAAATGTAGTGAATAGTTATACAAACCTTGTTAATGAGTTGCAGTCAAAACTAAAGAGTAAAGCTTAGATAATTGTTTGCATTATATATTAATTGAAAATCATTGGTAGCTCAATATGGTCATCTATGTTGTAGTGGTGGGATCAGATCGCACCTTCACAACTTTGCCAAAAATATCCTCTGCCGATCACCAACTCGTTAGTCAGCCTGTGTCGTAAAATCCTTTTCTTAAAACTCAATTATACATAAACTTTATCAAATCTTTGATAATAAACATGAAGATCTACCATAGTAGAAAATATTAAAACTCATCTTTCAACAGTTAACTATGATAGAAAAAAAAAAGTTCCACTAACTATTTGAAAACACTACCATGGTTATAAATTATTTAAATCAGTTCAAATATCTATCAATGATGGAAAAGAATAAACTAGTCATTTAAAATTTATCATAGATAATAAAACCTTTCCAAGTAAGTGTACACTAAATCATTTCAAATCAACACATTTATAAAGTCATTTCAATTAGCAATTAGTCCTTGAGCTTCTTGAACCATAAGATATAGTATTCAACTATAAGCCTACGGATAAACTCATTTTTTAATAATTTTCTTTCACAAACATTTATAAAATGTTATAAGTCAACAATCCAACAGTCAAACATTTAAAATCTATCATGGATAATGGAACTCTTCTCATCGTTTCAAAAACTAAACCACAATTAATTAACACATTTGGGGTCTAGAATATAATTATTCGACCATAAGTCTGATATAAAACTCAATTATTAAAATACTTAAACAACAATTTTCTCAAATATCCACTTGAGTTACTTATCCTTGATAGAAAATAGTATAATCCAAAATATAATATCACATTAAAATATGCAACATGTGCCCTACTAAGGCAATACACAACAATTCACCACATAAATAAAACATTATGAGGCTTTACAAAGATTATAACAATAGCCAAGCCTTCAGAGCCTTCCCCAATTGACTAGTAGAAAAACTATTACCTAAAAAATGTTAAATCAATGAGATGAGACAAATGCCTCAATAACAACCTATCCAAGTCATTGCACATGCTAATATGTATTCATGAGCTGCCAAATGGAACAATTTATATAACAAAATATTGGAGATATAATTCATAAAATTCCATATCGCAAATTTCATATCATAAATTCTATATAACAATTTTCATCATAAATTTTGTATCACAATTTCCATATCAAAATTTTTGCATTGCAAATTCCACCTCACAATTCCCAAGTTGATTTTAATCAATCCAACCGAACTATCTTATTTTTGCCAACTAGACCTTGTTAGTTCTCGATTTATAAGTTTTGATGATAATAAACTTGGAAAAGAAAAGAGAACTTGAAGATTTAAGTCACTCGAGTGTATGTTTCAAGATACTTAAGTGTACAACATTATTTGAACTATAAATGGAATCAGAAAGCAGTCATGAAGTGTTCTGATATGAACACTCAAGTGTGGGCCTCACACTTGCAAATTTTGTTGGCTGACACTTGCATCACTTGTGTTAAAGTGTTGTGTTGAACATTCGAGTGCTTAAGTGAACACTCAAGTGCTGATTCAACACTCACTGAGAATTTGCCTAACACTCGCTTCATTTCTGGATGTGCTGTGTTAGACACTTGAGTGTATTAACAAACACTCTAAGTGTTGGTTTAACACTTGTAGTAGTTTTCATGAAACTTGCATTCATCTTGAAAGTATCAAAGGTAAGCACTCAAGTTTTACTCTAACACTTAAGTGCAAGGTAAACACTTGTAAGTTCAGTGCATAACACTAGCTGATGAATCAAGAGTTCTATCTCTTTTGTGAGAAGCACTCGAGTGATACATTAAACTACTCGAGTGTGTCACTCGAGTCTGCCTCATTGAACCACTCGAGTGTGTCACTCGAGTCTGCCTCTATGAGCACTTGAGTGTTTGGTAGAGATTAAAGTTACTTATTTGAACTCCTTCTTAAATCAGGCTTCTACTAGACACATAATTCATCAGCATTCGAATATGACAAAATGCACACTCCAGTGTGGCACTCGAGTGTGACTTTGAGAGCATTCAAGTGTATGATAGAAATTGAAATGTTTTAACAGCAGACTACTTTAAACAGTTTTATACAGACATATCATTTATTAGTATTCGAGTGTGAGAAAATGCACACTCAAGTGAGGCACTCGAGTGCACTTGGAACAACATTCGAATGTTTGCTTTTGCTACACTGAACTTTCATCTTCGAGAATTTAGATTTACTGTTTATCATCTAATTACACTTGATTAATAGGGAAAACCTATATAGGGGCCCAAGTAACAGGAAAAAAAATTCAAAAAAGGCCCCAAGATTATGAAAATACCGGAAAAGGCTATGGGGTCTTTTCTGGTATAAATTCATTAAAACTTTAGTTGTTAACAGAACTGATATAGTTGTTAACGGGGCTGATATAATTGTTAACGTTTTAATGAATTTATACCAGAAAGGCCATGGGGCCTTTTATGATATTTTTAGAATCTTGGGGCCTTTTTTGAAATTTTTTCTGTTACTTGGGCCCCTATATAGATTTTCCCTGATTAATACTCATACTACTTATCAATGCTACTAAACATATTTGGTTGAGTTTCTCATGATTTGAATCTGGATTACGTCCAAACTATACAAAAATAAGAGGAGAGATTTAGAAATAGAAAGTAGATTACTTATTCAAAGATACAAGAGAAAACCCAAGCTTTATCTCACTCTCCCTCCCTTTCTCTATGTCTTCCTCTCTCTCTCACTCACACCAACGACAAAGAAGAAAAATGGAACCAAAGGAGTTTCAGGATTTCAAAATGGGGCATGGAGTTTCGGTGGGTATTATTAATACCCACCAATTCATTTAACGGTGGGTAGCACAGCAAGCCACATGCTGCCTACTATTAAAAATAATATTATATTATTATTATTATAATATAAGATAAGATAAATACAATTAGAAAAAACTCTAGTGTGTTTGCACAGAGAATTTTTTATTTTCACATAAAATAAGACCAATTCAAAAATGAGATTATGTGACATCAAATTTACAGAAAATATATACCAATGAATGTATCTTGCAAACACTGACAACAATAAATGCATTATCTATATACTAATAAGTAATCAAAGGCTGAGAACTCTAAACAAAGCCTATGTGTGAAAGAAGTTGAACAAGACACCTTATGAACTGTACAAAGGGAGAAAACCAAACTTAGCTCATTTACATATCTTTGGTTGCAAATGCTTCATGCATAACAATGGTAAGGATAATCTGGGTAAGTTTGACTCTAAATCAGATGAAGGTATATTTCTTGGCTATTCCAATAGAAGCAAAGCATATAGAGTGTTCAATAAACGTACCCGCATAGTTGAAGAATCAATACATGTAGTGTTATGTGAGTTAAAATCAATAAATTCTATGGATGAGGATGATGAACTCATTCATAAGAATAAGTTCTTTTCAAAATCTACCCCTGCCTCAATTGAAAATTCAAAAAACGTTTTTGAAAGTGATTCCTAAAATCATCCTGATCAATCACAACCTAGAGTTTGGAAATTCATTAGGAATCATCCTCTTGACCAATTTATAGGAAATGTAGATCATGGAGTAAGAACCAGAAGTAGTGTTTTAAATGAGGTCATATTCTTTGCCTTCATATATGAAATTGAGCCCTCAAAAATTGACGAAGCCCTATCAAACAATGACTGGGTCATCGCAATGCAAGAGGAATTACATCAATTTGATAGAAATCAATTTTGGTACTTGGTACCTAAGCCTAAAGATCATCCGGTCATAGGCACAAAATGGTTATTCAAGAACAAATGAGATGAATCCGCAATTATAGTCAGAAATAAGGTTAGACTTGTTGCCGAAGGCTATAATCAAGAAGAAGGAATTGATTATGAGGAAACGTATGCTCCAGTAGCTAGATTGGAAGCCATACATGTGCTTCTAGCCTTTGCTTGCATCAAGGGAATAAAGCTCTATCAAATGGATGTCAAGAGTACCTTTCTAAATGGTTTTATACAAGAGGAGGTATATGTAGAATAACCTCCTGGTTTTGAAAATGTCCTATATCCTGATCATGTCTACCGTCTAAAGAAAGCCTTATATGGTCTTAAACAAGCTCTTAGAGCATGGTATGAGCGTTTAAGCAAGTTCTTGCTAGAACAAGGTTTTGTTAGAGGAAAAGCAGACACTACTCTTTTTATTAAAAATAATAAGCTTAATGAATTACTGATTGTTCAAATATATGTTGATGATATTATCTTTAGTTCTACTAATGACTCTCTATGTGAGAAATTTTCAAAGAAAATGCAGAGTGAATTCGAGATGTCTATGATGGGAGAGCTAAACTACTTTTTTGGTCTGCAAATCAAGCAACGAAAGGATGAGATATTTAGTTCTCAAACCAAGTACTTGTGGGATTTGCTCAAAAGATTTGGAATGGAGAACTACAACGGTGCAGACACTCCAATGAGCTCAACTGCCTCTCTGGATGTTGATACTGAAAAGGGGAAGGACTTTAACATTACCAAGTATAGAGGAATGATCAGATCCTTGCTATACCTGACAGCAAGCAGACCAGATATTCAGTTCAGTGTTGGCATGTGCCTAGATTACAAGCTGCACCAAAGGAATCACATGCAGAGCATGTAAAGAGAATATTTTGATATCTAGTTGATACAAAAGAACTTGGACTATAGTTCCCAAAAGGACGACAAGAATATCTGGTTGCCTACTCAGATTTGGATCATGCTGGATACAAGACTGATAGGAAAAGTACCAGTGGTCAATGTGAGTTTCTTGTAGGATCATTGGTATCATGGTTTAGTAAGAAACAAACTACTGTGGCTGTATCCTCAACTGAAGCAGAGTACGTAGTAGCATCCAGTTGTTGTGTACAAGTCCTGTTGTTAAAGCAACAACTTTCTGATCTGGGAGTTCATTTTGAAGAGATTCCAATTCTCTGTGACAATATGAGTCCCATAAGTCTAGCAAAGAATCCAGTACAACACACAAGGACTAAACATATTGATGTCAGACACCACTTTATCCGAGATCATGTGCAGAGAAAGGATGTTAAAGTATTGTTCATTCCTACACATCTGCAACTTGCTGACATTTTTACAAAGCCTCTCGCCAAGGAACAATTTTTGTTTATTAGAAGAGAATTGGCAATGGTGAATCCCAATGAGTTGTAAATATTTCATTTCATTTTGGTCTATTTAATTTTAATTCACTTAAACATTGACTGATTTAAGCTTTGGAGTGTCTAGATATCATTTTGCAGGTCTCTGTTTTCATCGCTTAAAACAGGGAAGATCAGAACTTGAGTTTAGATTCAAGAACTCAAGTCCTTATGAAAGCAAATAGACAAAGAACTCTAGTTCATGAAGCAAAACTCGAGTTCACAGCTCTTAACTCATGTTTTGATGATAACAATTCTAGTTTTTGGGAAAGAACTCGAGTTTGTAAACTCAAGTTGATGAACAAGAACTAGAGTTCTTCTTGAGTCAGACTGATGTGTTTTCATGTTTATGCAGGAAATTCAAGAACTTGAGTTGTTAAACAACAACTCAAGTTTTGGAACTTGAGTTCCTAAAGTAAAACTCGAGTTCCTACTTCGTGGTCAATTTCAAATCAAAAGAGGAAAAAACAAGAACTAGAGTTCTCAGAGAACAACTCAAGTTTTGGAACTCGAGTTCTTTTCCAAAAACTCGAGTTCTCATGCTCAGAAGACAGACCCAAGAGTTTTCAGGACGCTCATAGGATAGGTAACCAATAGAAGAACTCAAGTTCTTTACTAATGAACTCGAGTTCATCTAGGGCATATATATATGTGTGTTCACAGAAACTCTTCTCATTCCTATGTCTTCTTCATCATTTCTCTATCTCTCAAGAAATTAGAATCCTATCTCCCAAACTCTCTGCAAACTTCACGATGAGAACCAAAAACCCAGGCCAACGCGATGCATCTTCCACCTCATCTATCTCCCCTGAATCTGTGACCAATGATTCCTCATCGCCACCTAAATCCCTAGCTCCCAAAAGGCCCCGTCGTGACAAAATTCCTCCTCTACGCTACAGACCTAAGGTCACAAAGAATGTTGGTCCTCCTGAATCTCTACCCTCTCGTCCTCGAATAAGAGGAGTTGTGATTCACGAACCAACAAAGTCCCAACAACAACAGAAGTCTATTGCTACTACTGCTAAGGGTTGAGGCAAAGAGAAGGTGGTTGAATCTCATCGCAAACCCACTCCAACTCCGTCTCGAAGACCAAGTTCATCCTTCAGAGCTCCTCCATCTCAGTCCTAGCCTAGTATAGGTACTCCTTCTATCTAAGCCATAGCTAGGAATCCTATCCCACCAAGGGATTTTATTTGTACTCCAGTCTCAATTCCTGAATCTGATCACTGTACCTACCTTTCTAATTATGGAGTTAGAAATTTCTGTTCAAATATCTATGTTGATTTTCAAACTTTCTTAGCTGAATGTGGTTTAGACTTGTCATCCTATCTCAATTCTTTCAAACCACTTATAGCTATTCAAGCTCCTTACTGCCCATCTGTAATTAGAGCATTCTATTTCTTCCTACGGATTTCCAATGTGTTTGGCTCTGATGGAACTCTTGTAGAAGAAAGAATGATATCACATGTTCGCGGTAAACACATCACTCTAACTATTGAGATCCTGAACAATATGTTAGGCGTCGAAGATCCCCCTCCTCCACCTACTCCCAAGTATACTGATGCTCAAATCTTTGAAATTCTTAGACCAGGGGAGCCAATTGGGCCACTGGATTTCACTCTTGTAGAGATGCCTGCCTTGCACAGAGTCTCATGGTATATTTACACTAGGAACCTTGTACCAAAAGGCAAAAACTGTACCCATTTTGCCTAAAGGGATTATAGTGTGCTTGTAGCCATTATATCTAAGACACAGTTCAATCTTGGATACTAGCTGTTCCATGAAATTAGGAAGTTTCGATTTGAGGGCCAAAAGAAATCCCATCTGCCTTATGCTCACTTAATCTCTGTAATAATTTTTCATCATAAAGTGTGGCATCTTGAGTTGGATACTAAATCTAATAAACCTACCAAACTATGTCAAAACCAACTCAATTACATGCGTCTGTCATTTGCTGAGGAGTCTGGGCAATCCAAAGCCCCCTTTAGGTCCAGGACCAGAGCACATCATTCCAGAACTGAAGAAGGCCACTCATCTCCCACAAGGCCTTCCACATCTGTTCCTCCTCAAGCTCCAGCACCTATCTCTATGTTTGGTGCATCTGTCCAAGCCATTGTTGAAAAGGCAATCACTGCAGCCATATCCTCTCTACAAAATTCATTGGAAGCAAAGTTCACTGAGCTCTCACAGCAAATTAAGACTGAGGTTGCCAAAGGAATGGTTGAGATTTTCAAAAGTCATAAGAAGTTGGTTGTGATTCAAGATGACCAAGTTAATGCCCTTGTTGACATGACTGAAAAATTGGAGAATCTTGCTGGTCATTGTGTGGATCTGGATCCCAGATTTGAATCCTTGCATAACATATTTCAGTCCCTGGACACCAAGGTGGACAAGTAGATTTGGGACCATACTTCAGAAGCAGTAGGTCCTTCTAGCTTTCATCATTCTTCACCTGACCCCACAATTGTCAAATCTCCAACTCATACTTCTTTCCAACAACATTCATCTCCTCTGACTTCCCTTCATATAGATCCTTTGACTTCTCCTCTCTCTCCTCACACATCTTCTCATCAACAATCATCTCCTCTGGCCTCGCCTGTCACTCATTCTCCCATCCATAATCCTTCTTCTTTCTCTCCTTCCCTCACTCTTGCTCTTTCCATCCCATTACCTGATTCATCCACTCCCATCCTAGCATCAGTTCCTGCCATTGTTCCACCATCTACCTCCTCCACCATTCCTATTTCATCCTCTCCAGCCTCTCCCTCTACCTTTGCAGAGGTTCTTCATCTTCTTAAGACTCCTCTATCAGTCACTCCCATCTCCATGCTTCCTCCTTATGTTGATGACAAAGGGGGAGAAGAGAGTAGCTGACAATTGCTGACAGTTGATTTCTGCTTCCACTGATGTATTTTTTTGTTGATAATCATAACTGTTAGAATTTTTTTTTGGTTTTGCTGATCTTGATAACTGATGATCATTAGATGTTTAAATCCTTGATTTCTTGTATGTTGATAGCTGACTGTTGCTAGCTGATATGAGCTTCCCTTATGCTTCATTGTATTCTCAGAAACCTATTTCGTGCACTTGTAATACAACTTGTCAATCGATGTGAATTATTAATTATCAAATCCTCTTGCACTCTGGTTTCTATGTCACTATTTGATGAAAAATACTCAGCTATCTTTTTCAAATCTTTACAAGTGTTGTCACCATCAAAAATGGGGAGAATGTTAGTTCTCAATTAAGTTTTGATGATAACTCGACACTTGTAATTTGATGGTTTAAATGAGAACTCAATTTCCTGCCTTAAAACTCCAGTTCTTATATCAGCAAAATAAAGAACTCAAGTCCTAGGTTAATGAACTTGAGTTCGTGACTTTGCCAGTGACCAATTTTTCAAACTTCAAAAAGAACCTTAAGAACTAGAGTTCTTGAGTACCAAACTCGAGTTCTTGAACTTGAGTTCTTATGTGGAAATCAGTGAAAGACTAAGAACTAGAGTTCATGGAAAAGAACTCGAGTTCATGAACTAGAGTTCATCATTAAGAACTCAAGTTCTTTGAAATCTAATTTGTGCCTGAATTGGAAACTCAAGTTCTTACAGATCAACTCGAGTTCTTGACTTAGAGACCTGAGATATTCTGAAAGAAAAACAAAGGAACTCGAGTTCTTGTTGTAGAACTAGAGTTCTAAAACTCGAGTTCTTGTTGAAGAACTAGAGTTCTTGTCGCACATTGTGATCTGTAACTTCGCAGTTGAATTGATCTTTAGGTGATGCTTTCCAGAATCAATAAGTATGAATTATAAAATGCATTTAACCGATTTGCTAGTGATTTCAGGGATTACAATGAAGTATTATTCAAAAACATCATAAAGTAAAAATGTGTCAGAGCATTTAATGCGAAAGCAGAAAACAGAGCAACATATAGAATGAAATCTTGCAGCAGAGAGAAACATTCCTTCGAGGCTTACTTGTTTCAGTTATACCTCTACAAAAGCATATTCAACAGACAACGCATTTAATGAAAGAAGCAAACTCATTTAATGAAGCTTCAATGGTCAATTTGGTTGACGAAGAACCTATGTGACTGACGAAAATTTAATTAAGTCTCAACGGTCACGTTCCAACTTCACCCAACGGCATTATTGACGAAGACAATAAAAGGCGAAGCATTCAATTCAGCCACCTACCAAAAACTTTGCGCATTTACTCTCATTTATTACTCTTATCAGTTTCATTCATTATCAGATATCTTTGGATATTCTCTGTACTTCAGTGATCATTAATTACTCGCTCTTAAGGAGTTGTAAACACCTTCATTATCTTTGTTTGAGACCTAAGGTTGTGGAACCTTAAGTTGTGGGTGTACGATTACGAATAGTAAGGGGGAGTGAGTCTGTGAGTGTGAGGATCATCCCTAAAGTATATTTGTAATCCTTAAAGAGTTAGTAAAAATCCCAAGGAGTTCTTGGGGACTAGATGTAGGTCAGGATTAGACCGAACCAGAATAAATTGCTTCATGTCTATTCTTCTTTAAATTTCTGTTTAGTTAGTGTTTAGTCATAATTCGAGAAAATCTTGATTAAGCGAATAAATTTTTAAATCACTTATTCACCCCCCTCTAAGTGATATTCCATTTTCACAAACTAGAATAATAGTGGAAGAACTTAAAAAAGGACAAACCATATTACATAATAATTTATGGGCAATTTATGGTAATGTAGAAAAAGTAGATAAAAGTGTATTAGATATTAGAGAAGGATTAAGAAAATTAGACCAGTTTTATGAAGATAAAAGGAATGGAATACAATTTGAACATAAGAAAGAAAAAAATACTAACTATAAATGAGTCAGGAGATAGAATGAAAGAACTAATGAGTATTTTTAAGAATGCAGAAATTAGAAAATTAAATATGATGAAAAGTAGAAATGAAAATTTAGATTCAGATTCTGAAGATGAAATTGAAAAATTTATAGGTCAAGATGAAACAAATTTAGATACAATAATACAAGATTTAGAAGGATTAAAAACAATAGATGAAAATCAAATAAATGTGCAAACAACTCAACAATCGAAAGTATAACAAAAAGCAAATCAAGATCAACAAGAAGGAACATCAAGAAATGTAAAAGAAACACTTAGTCAAACAACAAGAGAAAATGAAATAAGACAAAGAAGGTTAATAAGAGAAGATTCAAGCAATATATCAAAGTCATTTTTTGATATTAGTTATAAAAAACCTGCAACAAGTGGAAAAGAATTTATACCACCTCCATTAGAACAATATGAAACAAGACAAATTCCAAATGCTGGAATATGGTTAGATTTAGATTGTAACTTAGATAATGAAAGAAGAATAGAAGAAGGGATTGTTAGTTCTCTATGTGTTTTGATGATAACAAGACATTGTAAACTTGTTGCTAAGTTTTGAACATGTTTAGAGATCCTTAAAATTGATTTAATTCTGATAATACATGTTAAACTCGAGTTTGGATGTAATAGACTCAAGTTTGTGCTCAACAGAAAGGAAAATAAACGTTTTGGACTCGAGCAGACTCGAGCCTAACATAATAGACTCAAGCCTGTGCGTGATAGAGAGCCTTTTTGCTATTTTCACCCCGAGCAAACTCGAGCCTAACATAATAAACTCAAGCTTGCTCGTGACAGAGACAAAAGTCACATTTTATAACTAAGACAGACTCGAGCCTATCATGTTAAACTCGAGCCTAAGTCTTACAGAGAGCATGTCAAATTTCTTAAGCTGTTAAACTCGAGCATAAATGTTTTTGAGTCAAGCCTAAATCTTACAGAAAGCTCTTCAAAACATTTTTTTCTTAAGAACAGACTCGAGCCTAAGAATTTTAACTCGAGCCTGTCCCTTCCAGAGAGCAACCAAAGTTTTTCACAATCATAGGCTCAAGCATATATTCATTAACTCAAGCATGTTTCAGTTTGAAAAGCATTTGCACAATGGTCTAGTGAAACAGACTCGAGCCTGTCACTAATAGACTCGAGCCTAAGTCAGGCAGAGAGCTATTCAAGTGACAGAGCCCGAGCAGACTCGAGCCTAAGTATTTAGACTCGAGCCTGTGCATTTGAACTTAAGCTTCAGTACGTTGTAAATGGCTCCAGACTCGAGCCTACCTAGATTATGCTTGAGTGTTGATGAACAGACTCGAGTATAGCAGTCTTAAACTCGAGCCTAACAGATCCCTGTTATTTAAATGATGTGTTTTTCACCTCTCGGATTCAATCTTAAGCATTGTCTTACACTCAAATAGAATTACGAATCATTATATATATGTTTAATGTGTTTGTTCATGAGTTTCAAATTACTTTAACACGTTTTGAGCATCAAATCAACTCTGGGATAAGAGCATTTATTGCAAGACTAAAAACCAAGCTGAAACTTCTCCCTGATCCCATTTGTTCAGCTCTGACCGTTATGGATCAATCTAAGCACTCTCCAACGGTCTAAAATGAATTACGAAAAGGCAAGAGTACTGGAAAACATCTGCAACGTCTATATCCAAGATTCCAGCCAAAAATTGAAGAGATGGCTGAAAATATGCAACGGCTATTTTTCAGAATTACTGCTGAGGATTGGAGAAGAAAACGCAACGGCTAGTCTCACTGATTAATCTATAAATACTCACAAAGAAGAAGAGTAATACACACAATAGAATTACATCTAATTGCTTCTTTGATCTTTAAGCTTTGTTTTATGCAAAATATTTTTTGAACTTCAGTGTTTATGATTATCTATTCTTTAGGAGAGTTTGATTGTGAAAATCATTTCTGATCATTTGTTGTGAGAAAACTCAAGGTTGTGGAACCTGTGAGTTGGGGTAGTTTAATTACAAAGTGTAAGGGGGAGCAAGTCCTAGGTGATTGGGATTGCATGTGATTTACATTGTTGTAATTAAGGTTTTCTAAGATATTAGAAATACCCAGGAGGTATCTAGGGACTGGACGTAGGTCAAGTTGTGACGAACCAGTATAAATTCTTTGTGTCAAGCTTTTCTTCCCTTACTCTCTTGTTATTTGTTTTAAGATTTTGAAAAGTTTTTTTTCCTTAAAAATCCCCAATTCACCCCCCTTCTTGGTGATTTCTTCCACTTTCAGGGATTAATGTTTCTCATGTTGTAGGAAAAAAATTATCTCATGTCACACACATATGAAATGGCGGGACCCACATATACATATATTAATTCATATATGTATATGTGGGTCCCACAATTTCATGTGTGTATAGGAAGTTTAGTTTTCTCATGCAACATGAGAAAACTAAAACTCATAGAAGAATGGAAAAAGGCTAAGTTAATAGCACTAATAACTAGAAAAATAGAATCAGATGATGTAAATATGATTATTGAAGCAAGTTTTATTGGAAATGTATTAAATTGGTGGGAAGGAAGACCACTAGATTTTAGAATGGAAGTTAGAAGATTAGGAGAAGTAACTTATTAAAGAAGAGAAGTTTTATATGCAGCAATATTATTAAAATATGAAAATGTGTTGAAAAATGAATTTGTAGGACCGTTAATGGCAAACATAGAACATACAAAAATTTCAAAAACTATAAGATATTTACATGAAATAGAAATATGTAGTTTAGAACCTACACATATAAATCAATATATATGCAAATATAAGCAATATTTTTATGAAGCAAAGATACATGAACCAGAGAAATAGAAATTTTTCCTAGATATGTTTTATAGAAAATTACCCAGATTAATGTCAAAAAATTTAGTAGAAGAATATACACAAGCCATGGAAAATGCAAATGATCCAGACTTGGTAAAAATAATAGATACAATGGGTAGAAGAGAAGATTATTTAAGAAAATATTTATCAGAAAGATGTAAAGAAGCATGGAGAAATATAAAATATTATAAACTAAATAAATTAATGGTAAATTGCGCAGAATTAGAAAAACCTCATAAATGGGGAATGTAACCAAGATAAATGGTTAAGAAAAAATAGAAAAAGAAGAAAGGTATATAAATTTAAAAAATATCAAAAAAAGAAGTTTTTTAGGAAATATAATTCCAAAAATAAGAGAAAATTTAAACCTAATAAATATTTTAAAAGAAAAAGATTCAATAAAAGTAAAAGTAAGAAACCTTATAAATGTAGATGTTATAATTGTGGAGATCTAGGACATATAGCAACAAATTGTGATAAACCTAAATCGAAAAAGAAAATGAATATTTTAATAAAAGCAGAAGAATTAGAATTAGAACCTTTAGACATAGATTTATTAGAATTTGATGAACCTATAGATAATGAATTAGAAATATACAAATTAACATATGAATATGAAGAAGAAAATTCAGAAGAAGAAGAAACAGATGAAACCTTAGAAGATGAAAATGATATAGAAAAAGAATATATAGATAAAAACCAAGAATATATAAATACGATGAACGTAGTAGAAGGAGAAAGTAGTAATAATAACTCAGAATTTGAAGAATATGAAGAGTATATAAATACAGAAGAAAGTTCAATGCAAACAAGGATAACATTTAATAAGGATCAATATGATAAACGAAAAGAAAAGAGATTTAGATATGACGGTTGCAAATATAAAAAAAATGAGAATTTTATGGAAAAAGTAAGTAAAATATTAAAAAAGAAAAGAAAAGAAAAATCACATTGTATTGTATTAGAAAAGAAATTTCCCATAGAATCAACTTTAACTGAAGGAGTATTAAGGATACCTTTAATTAGTAAAACATTAATAGAACATGAAATATCAAAAATACCTTTTAAAGATGAAATATCAGAAATATATATTGCAAGAGTACAAATCATGGTAAAAGCTTATTTTCAAAGTGGAATAGATTCACCATTAGAATTACTTATAACAGATGGAAGAATAATTAGTAATGTGGAAGATAGTATTTTAGGAATGATAGCAGGAAATTTAATATATCAAAAATTAAAATTCACTTTAAATACAAATTTTGCTATAAGTAGAGCAGAAGAACACATGGATAAATCTATTTTAATATACCATAATTTACAGAATGTAAGATTACAACCAGGATCTAGAAGCATAAGTATAACAACAATGATATGACTTGTATTTTCGAATGAACATAGAATATATAATAAAAATAAAGGAAAAATAACAATAGATAAATATTTTATGCCAGTAATAAAAGAAGTTAAAACAGATCCAAAACAAATTACAATACCATAAATGTTAAGATTAGAATTAGATAATACTAGAAGTTATTATGAAGGAATACCCAGAAGAATGATAACCAATAACATATTAGGACAAAGATACTTAAGAATAAATACATTAGAAAATCCAACATTAAATATAAACATAAATCCAAGAAGAAGTTTAGATTATAACAGACCATTGTCTAGTAGAGGATTTAATTGAACTTTAAGTCTTAGAAGTTTAAATTCATCACAAGAAATTAGAGATAATTTTAACCAAAGAAATATATTAGCAGAAAGACCAATAAGCACAAATCTAAGAGAAATAAGACTACAAAGAGAAAGTTATATGAAATTAGAAGTGAAATCTAAAATGTCTTGGAAAGAAGTAATAGCAAAAATAGAAGAAAATAACAAAAACAGTGAAATAGAAATAGGATTTACATAAGATAATTTAATATTAGAAGGAAGTAGTACAACCACTAATGGTGTATTAAGATTTAATAATAGAGATATAATTAATTTAACATTAACAGTAAAAGATAATACAGAAAATGATTATAAGATAATATTAAGAAAAGATTTCTTAGAATTAGTTAAACCCTGTAGAATTCAAAATGAAAGAATAATGATAAACCTAAATCATCAAACAATTGTAATACCAAAGTTATCATGATTTATGAAGATATAACTATTGAATGGGATGAAGATAGAAAGAAAATAGTATTTATATATAAGAGACAAGATATAGAAAGAGAAATAGATGAAACCACTTTAGTACCAGATGTAGATACAAATTTAATAAAAATATTAGTTAAAAAAATTAAACAGAAAATTAAATTGTATAAAGCAAGACTAACAACAGAAAATTTTATTTATCACACAGTATATTTTAATCAAAATCTAAGAAGAATGAATTCGTGTAAAGCTATAAAATCTCGCTTAGAAGAAAAGTTAGAATTATTGAGTAGGATATGAATGAAAACGAATGGATTCCTACATATTATGCAACCAAATAATATGTTACAAAAGTACCACAAACTTGTAAACATTTATTTAAAATTATGATAAAAGTAATAAAAAAGATTAATAATATTGAGGCTAGAAGAGTAATGGAAGAGAATAGATGATTTCAAGAAGCAAGAAATAATAATGATTTAATAACTGCAAGAATAGAATATCAAAATATACAAGATGCTTATGATTTATTAGGACAAAGAACAGTTGCAGAAAAAATATATAAACATAAGTTAGAAGTATTATCTAGGATATGAATAATTTGAATAATATGTTTCATAATAGATATAGAATACATATAATAAGATGGGAAGAATATCATCCAAATGGAAGAATTATAACAAGAGAAGGAATTTCTAATAAAGGAAAAATAGTACCAAATGTAAAAATAAGTTATATAAGAAAATTAATAAGACAAATAGAAAGACAAAGTAAACAACAACAAGAAAGATTAAGAACACAAAATTTAGATTCTACAAGACAATGGAGAATAAAAGAATTTATATATGAAGAAAAAGTAAAAAAGAAGATATTTAAAAAGAAATTAGAAGTGTTATCAAGGATATGACTATACCATTATATTATGTCTTGATAAAATTTAATAATGAAAAATATAGAGCTAGAAAATATCATGCTTTAATAGATATTGGAGCAAATCTAACAGTAGCAAAATATAATGTGTTACCACAAAAAATGTGGAAAAGGAAAAATAGAATGGAATCAGCAGGAAGAGAAATACATATGATAGAGTTAGAAGCAAGAAATGTAATGATACAAATAGGAAATTACGAGTTAAAAATAGAAGAACTAAATCAGTATAATGAACCTCAATGTGATATAATATTAGGATTAGATTTTTTTAGAGAAATTTTATCCTTTTACATTTATAGAAAAAGCCCTAGTATTAACAACACCTTGTAAACATCAAGCAATAGGAGTTAGAATAACAAGCTCATATAAAAGAAAAGATGAAAAATTTCAAAAGAAAAAACATAAGGAAGAAGTGCAATTCTTACAAAATAATGAGCCAGTAAAAATAGAACATATGTTAGCTACACTAACTATAAGAGAAGAAACAACCATAGAACAAAGAATATTAAATAATTTTAGTGAAAATCCATTAATACATTGGGAAAAATCTAAGCCTATGGCAAAAATAGAATTAAAAGATTACAATAAAGAGATAAATTGTAAACCCTATCCTTGGAGAACTGAGGATAAAGAAGAATTTGTAATGCATATAAATGAAATGAAAAAAAAATGATTTAATAAGAGAAAGTAGATCTAAATACTTGTCACCAACAATGATTGTAAAAAAATTTTGTGAAGAAAGAAGAGAAAAAAGTAGAATGGTTATTAACTATAAAAAATTAAATAGCATAGCAATTAAAAATATATATCCTATACCAAAAATGGAATTATTATTTAATTTAATAAGAGGAAAGAAAATATTTAGTAAATTTGATTGTAAATCAGGATTTTTTCAAATAAAATTAGAAGAAGACAGTAAAAAATATACAGCTTTTAGTACATCTGAAGGATTGTATGAATGGAATGTTTTACCCATGGGATATCATAATAGTCCAAGTATATTTCAAGAATTCGTATCTAAATTATTATTACCTCTGAGAGATTTTACTATAATATATATAGATGATATATTAATATTTTCGAAAGATGAAAGAGAACATGAAAAACATTTAAACCAATTTGTAGATCTAATTGAAGAAAAAGGTTTGAACATATCACCTAAAAAATCTATATTAAGAAAACAAGAAATACCTTTTTTAGGAAAAATTATAACTACAAATGGAATAGAATTACAAGATCATATAAGTAAAAAAGTATTAGAATTTAATAAAATAACAAATAAGAAAGATTTCTGGCCTTTTTAGGATTAATAAACCAAGTTAGAAATTATGTTCCAAACTTAGCAAAATTAACATAAAAAATATCTAAATTAGCTGGAGAAAAAACTGAATGGAAATGGAATAATGAAACTATTAAAATAATAGAACAATTAAAGAAAATATGTCAAAATTTACCAAAATTAACAATACCTTCACAAAAGAATATAAAATGGATAATTTATACAGATGCATCAGATGAATATTAGGATGCAGCATTGTATCATGAAAATGAAAAATGTGAAGAAATCATAACTAGATATGCTAGTGGAAAATTTCAAGAAACACAATGGAAATATCATTCTAATTGGAAAGAATTATTAGCTATTGTAAAGGCAGTGGAAAAATTTGAACTTTTTATAGTTAATGCACAGTTTATTATTAGAATTGATAATATACAAGTGAAATCTTGGTTAGATAAAGGAATAAAAACAAAAAAATTGGCTAATAAAATGTTATTTAAATGGCAAGGAGATTCAGCATATTATGATTATATTATTGAATATGTGCTTGGAAAAAATAACCTTATTACAGATTTTATGAGTAGATGGAATCCAATTCAAACTCAAAAATGAAATCTAATCAGACTTGTAATACATACCAGACTGTTTTAACAGAGTTGAACATTCTAAAAATGAATATGAACCTATTAAATAGTCAATATAGCACAAGTGTGCAAAGCATTTTATCCAGTATTGTACATTTAAACCAGTAAGTGGATGATCTATTCAAAAGAATAGAGAAGCTGGAAGGAGATGAAAGAAGAAATGTAAGTACGGCTGAATCAGCAGTACAAACAAACTTAGAATCAAGCCATGTAACTGAGTCATTCACTCAGATTGAGTCATCCACCCAAACAACTCTAAGTGGGTCATCCACCCAACAGAATGTTATTGGGCCTACTGCCCAAGCCCAAACTGAAACACTTCATAAAATAACCCCTCTAAATGAAATCATAAAAGCCCAATTGTTAGAAAAAGCCCAAAGAAAAGAAAAAGGAAAAGCAATTGAAGCCTCATCCTCAGGCCCTAGAATTACTAGAGATCCATCATTTGACACCTACTCTAAATTCAAATATTTTAGAACCCTTGTAAAGAAAACCGGAAATATGGAATTATCAGACCCTCATGTTAAATATGCCTCTGATTTTGCTTTTAACAAAGTTGTAGCTTATCCAGGTACTTCACTAGATTTAGTCAAGATCTTATACCAATATGGAATGTTACATGCCATCTATCCATCTAATAACCTGAAAGAAACCAATGAATTGCCAGAAGCCATCAGAGATTCAATCAAGATTTATGCAGGGATTGTTACTCAATACAAAGTTTCTATCAGATTTTATTCAACCATTGCAGAAATTACTCCAGATAAGGTTTATCCTCCAATCAGCTTAATTAGATTTGGAACGACAAAGAAGCCAGTAGAAACAGATGCGGAGATCAAAGAAGACGAACAAGAATTCCAGAATAAGATGTGTAATATTAGAGCTCAGAATTATAACATTATCTTTCAAGAAATGAAAAGAACAATTGGATCAAAGGAAAAGAAATGGGTATATTATTGCGGTTTAACAACTCTAATTGCATAATTTGGAAATAAAGCACATGAACAACCACTTTTCTCACAGTGGTACGACAGACTTAGAACCAACAAAATGGAAAACTCAGAAAAGACAAAGAAGAAGATTTGTAAGCTCTTAGCAGAAGAAGTAAATCATAGATGTAAGTATTATGAAGAAAGAGAAAGAGCAATGCAAGATATGGAAGATCCAGATGTAGATCTCAGTGTCCTCTAAGGAATCTTGAAGATCTGACGACGAAGAAAGAGATAGAAGAAGACAAGAAAGAAAGCTTGCCAACACTAACAAAGTGTGATAGGCTAATTTGAAGATTGAAGAAATGTAATGATAGTCATGCAACGTGTTCGGTGAAGGTTTTGTTGACAATGTGTAAAAAAAAGCACAAAAATACAAAAATCTTAAAAGCAACTTTATAAAAAGTTCTGCACACATGCTAAATGTTATAAGAAGGTATCATATAATTTGTAATATTAGGCATATTTACTTTATGTCTTAGCCATACTTTATGTCTTAGGTTGTCATGAATATGTTTTGTGAAATTCCATTACGTGTAAGTCTTATGTCAAAATTGTAAGCAGTTGGAATGCCGACTGTCTATTAGATGGTTGAATAAAATCTGATATAAACTTTGTACTGAGTAACAATCCTTGCATAATCTTGATTGCTTCTCTGATGGCTTCTGGCAATTCATTGGTTTCTTTCAGGTTATTAGATGGATAAATGGCATGTAACATTCCATATTGGTATAAGATCTTGACTAGATGTGGTGAAGTTCCCGGATAAGCTACAACTTTGTTAAAAGTAAAATGGGAGGCATATTGAACATGAGGGTTTGATAATTCCATGTTTCCTATTTTCTTTACAAGGGTTATAAAATATTTGAATTTAGAGTAAGTGTCAAATGATGGATCTCTAGTAATTCTAGGTCCTAAGGATGAGGCGTAAGTGGGTCATCCACCCAACAAAATGTTATTGGGCCTACTGCCCAAGCCCAAACTGAAACACTTCATAAAATAACCCCTCTAAATGAAATCATAAAGCCCAATTATTAGAAGAAGCCCAAAGAAAAGAAAAAGGATGTATATATATATACATATGTGCATATATATATATATATATATATATATATATATATATATATATATATATATATATACATATGTATGTGTGTGTGTACATATATACATAGTTATACACACACACACACACATCTGTATATACATATATACACATGTATATATATATATAACATATGTACGTGTACACACACACACACACACACACACGTGTGTGTGTGTGTGTGTACATATATATATTTTAAACTAAGGGTCATTTTTATGTTTTTTATTGAATTTCAATATCTTATTTGGGATATCACATCTCATAGGAATTAGGCAAGTTCAGTTCCCCTCCTGCTTTCTTATTTTTGAGCTATCCCATTTCCCCTTTAGTTAACTTTAAACAAGTTAAATAATTGGATATACCACATCAATTTTCTTAAAGGTCGAGTTTGTAAATAAATTTTGGTTCTTAAGTCCAATATAGAAGTAATTAATGTTAATATTACAAATTTGCCCCTATTAAATATAAAGAGAAGAAAGAGGTGTACATTTTGTTTTGGGAAAATTCCATATAAATACCATCTGAATTTGCAAAACTGCCAGAAGCCCACCGAATTTGTAAAAAGACTGAGAGGTGACAAAGACTTTTGAGGGTTATTATGAAAATTCATGAAAAATGACCACAATGCCCTTGGCTTTTAAGTATGTCAGGAGATAGGTTATACAAATTCATTGTGAGTAAAATTGTAGACTAGAAAATTGACCACCACTATTGTAGCCCACGTGCATCGTCTAGATGCGCCATCGTGGACGCCGTCGCTGCTAGCTTCGTGGAGACACAAACAGGAGGCATGCTTTCTCCCTCCGTTTTTACGCTTTGGTCTCTGTTCCCAAAATTATTCCTAAAAAAATGATTAATGGTCATGAATTATATGAGCCCCTCTTCTGTCTCTCGGGTATTAAATAAAGCGGTGAGAGGCATTTGTTGATTCGTATTAAAAAAAAACAGAAGTGAAGCATCTTTTTTGCGTACAATGCATCATAACTTAGATAGGTACAATAATTAAGGTTGTTGCATCTAGAATTCAACTCAATGCACCAATTAAAATTAGTTAAACTCTATTTGTGCATTTATTGTAATTATTCGCTCCTTCTTCAACACATTTTCTTACATTTCTCTGCATTCACTGTTGGAACCTTTTTTATTACTTCTTTGTCTCCATATGCATAATTGTTGCATAACTTTTGATATGGGTTTTTATAATAATCATTATCCAAGAATAATAACAATTGTTCCTAATGATTCCTAATATCTAGAATGATACATACTACCTAGGGGTGGAAAAAGGCCAGGGGCCTGTTGCCTGACCTGTTAAAATCCTGGTCAGGCTTGGCCTATAAAGCTAAAAGGCCAAGCCAAGGCCTCTTATAAGGCCTGTTTTCACTTAACAGGTCAGACCTAGGTTTGATAAGAGGCCTTTTATGACTGTCAGGTCGGCCTGTTTATATTATTAGTATTAATTTATATAATTTTGGCCTATTTTTAGCCTGTTTAAAGTAGGCTTGTTTTTAGCCTGTTTAAAGTAGGCCTGTTAGCTTAATTAAATAAAAAATAAAAAAATAATTTTTTTTAAAAAAGGCCTTAACAGGCCACAGGCTAGGCTCAGGCCAAAAAATAAGCTGTAACAGGCCACAAGTCAGGCTCAGGCCAGTATGTTAGAGAACAGACCTAGCCTGTTAAGGGTGAAGCCTGGCATGTTTCTACCTCTAATACTGCCATAACCATTGGCTTTAGTTTAACAATTAACTAACATTGATCATTACCCCACGCAAAGATGACCATTATCTTTACTTTAACAATTAACTCTCATTTAGACTTGCAATATTGTCGTTTAAGATTATACCCATAGGAGTATAATCTCTTTCTAGGTGTATATGAATTCTACACATGTTGTCTGAAATATGCAAATAAAATTCTCCTTCTCTTCTTTACAACATATTTATTATAGTTGTCATTAATTGGTATGATGTTTGGTAAATGTCATTCTTGAACTTATAATTATCATTGAAGAATTTGTAATTACCATTGTAAAATTCGTGAAAATCATTACAGACTTTGTGAAAACCATTAATATTAGAGGAAGTAGTAATTATATTCCTTGTAATTACTATTACTATATTTTTAACTTATGAAATATGATATATATATATATATATATATATATATATATAGATTGGTCTAACATTGTGATGAAATATTCGTTGTTTGTTGCAGGTTGGAATGCAATATGACAACAAATATGGCCACAACACCTTCTTCAAAGTCACTAATTTGTTTTTCCATGTTGGGGGGGGGGGGTCATAGCCAATGGTGACGGTGAAGTTAAATATAATGGTGGGGGTGGGAGTGTGAGGGTAAAATCGATAAAGGAGGGGATGAAAGTTGAAGAATTAAGGGTAATGATAGGACAATGGTTTGGTTTAGATGGTAATGGGTATGACATTAAATACACTTTAAGCTTTGATGAAAAGATTTTAGTAGATATGGTTAATGATTATGAAATGGAAAATCTGTTTAGTTATAATGAAAGAAGTGCACATGTGTATGTAGGATGTAAAGGTACTAATATTACAGCAAGGGAGATGGATGATCAAGAAAGGTATGTTGTATTTAGTTTAGTTAGAACAGTAATAATTTCATATATAGGGTTGTTGGTAATATCTTGATAAGAATTGTCATTATTTATGTAGGGTTCATCAATTCGTGGGTCTTACAGAGCAAATGGCTTACATTGAGGAGCCGATGTCATACAGAGCGAGTGATGATTATGCAAACAATGAGTGTAGTAGAATACCTCTTTTGAGCCTTCCGTGTGCAAGTCAGAGCGCACCAACACCGATGCCAAAGATGAACTCTAAGAAGTTGAAGGACTTGTTCATGGGAGTGAATCAAACATTTGCAAATTTGGATGAGTTCAAGGTGTTGCATAAGTTCAGTATTGCCCATAAATTCTAGTTGTAATACCCCAAATTATTATTATTATTGTTAATAATAATAATAATAATAATAATAATAATAATAAATAATGGTAGTAGTAGTAGTAATAATAAAAATAATAATAAAAATAATAATAATGATAATGATAATGATAATAATAATAATAATAATAATAATAATAATAATAATAATAGTATAGTATTATCTAATTTTATTAGTTTAGATTAATTTAATTAGTTTAGATATATTTGATTCTATTAAATTTATATTGATAGATAGAATTTAATAATATTTTTTTATGATTTGTTTTTTTATAAAAAAAACAAATACTTATCTTTATCTACAATATAATTTTCCTTTAAAAAAAACTGTACTATTCATCAAACTAAAATTATTCAAATTTGTATCCTATATGATCGTAACCGCAAGGATATTTTATGAATATAAGAATATATCTTATGTGCGATATAATTTTTTTAAATAACTGTACTATTTATCGATATAAAAATATTTAAATTTGTATATATCTTGTATAATAATAACAAATATTTTTGTTCAACCAAGCTATTATATAAATATAAGAATATAATGGGCATATTCATTTTTCTATTATGTGAAAAAAAAAAAACCTTTCCACGTTATGAGTTTACCTATTTCATCTTTGAATAACATATTAAATCACAGAGTAAATGTTGTTTGTTTTTAATTATTTATTAATTGTCAATAGCTAAAGAGCCATGAGCCCAGCCCATAGCTAAAACCCTAGAAGTCTAATTATAAGTTTAGGTCTAGCCACCTAATTCTAGTCATCGCTCATATTTCTCTTATCCTACTCTGCGGCAAACAGCTCTTCTAGGAATTTAGCAAACACGGAAACCAGGTAATCCTAATCCCAGAAACTCCTTTCCCTTTTCGACTAAACCCTAGTATTAATTAATTCTCATCTGATGATCTCTTGTATTCATATATATTTCCCTCGTTCTGCGTGAATCATTAATCCTTTCGTGTATGCTGCCTCTTCACATGTAAACACCTTAGGGCTCCTTTTGTTAAATAAATTTTCATATACGCCATTGTAGAAATTTGTCTTGTTATCAATTGTATATTTAAAATTGTTGTTTTTCTTGTGTCGCAGCAGTTAGTGTTCTCTCTGGTTATTGATTTCAGTCTGCAAGTGTGTTCTGTTCCTCTTTCTCCAGCCGCCCTTTATTAGGATATTAAACTTAGGGTTTCATGATTTATGCGTGGCCCACGTAATGAATAAATCGGGAACCACCTAACCGATTCTTAATAGCCGCGGGGTCCACGCGTGTATTACTCCACAACATTCTTTGAATCAAAATATATGTGTGTTTTTCGATTTCAAATTGTTTCCTTCGGTTTGGTTTTTTATGGAGTTTGTGTGGGGTCCACGTGTCCCTTTTAATTCTTGAACCAAAACCTTTGCTTTTTGAATTGCTACAGGGCCATGCACAATTACACATCCAAATTGCTTTGAGATTTTGATGGAAATATGCTATTCACGTGGGGTCCACCTCTTTCTTTCCTAATCTGACCTTTTTAACCAAGTTTGTACATCTTATAATCTCTCACACAAAATAAAAATAGAATGTTGATAGATTTTGTATTAAATTATCCTCATATCCTATAATTGATTAAATGGTAGAAAAATATATAAAATATAATTAAATAAGTATAAGATAATAATGAGTTCAATCTAATATTTTTTGAAATCTATAGTTATTTAAGTGTGGAAGTTAAGATACACACTTCCTTGTAGAGTTAAGGGTTTTAGTGTATTATTATTAATATAAATATCTGACTACAAATAATAAAACAAAATAATTAGGAATTTTTATTATGAGTTTAAAATTTATTAGCTGTGGGAGGATAATTTTGGGACGCTACTTCCCAAGGTGATGAACACACCCTTTGGCTTTATGCCTCCGATATGTTATTTGATGTGAACCGATTATATCGGTTCTTCCCAAAGTGGTGCCTGGCAGGATATCCGGGGCTCTAGTAGCAACTTTGGGAAGAGGTGTGCACACTAGGAAGAAAATGATCTATGGCCAATTTGATGATGATTTGTGACTGGCAGGTTTTCGGGTCACAGGGTAGACTGGCAGGATATCCGGGTCTACCATGGTTCTCTTCCCACTAGAAAACTCTAAAAACAATGACACCCTTTTAGTTTATACATATACACATATTTTGTCTTTATTTTATTTTATTTTGGAATTAATTTATTTTATTTTATTTTATGATTTATTTATTTAGTTCATTTCAATTCATATCAAATTATTTATCTATTTACTTATTTCTGTTTTTATTTTATTTTACCTTTGTTTAATTAAGATTACCAGCGTTTGTTGATGTGTGTATTCTTGGGCTGCGATGATCCTTCGGGGGAGCAGAATTTCAGTGAACAGGTGCCAAGGGCTGGGGCTAGCAGTGAGAAGTGAGGAAGACGTCCGATTTTAGTTTTATTTAAATTTCTTGTATTTTTATTATTTTATTTTATTTTGCGCAAAACATTTTTGTTTAGGTTTAGATCTATTTAATGTACTTAGTAGCCTTGCACTTGTCCCAGTACAAGTGCGGCGATGACACTTCCCAAATTTAGGTATTTTGAATTTTAGTTATTATTTATAGAAATCATGGAAATTTTATGTTTTATAACTACTAGAAATTCGGGGGTGTTATACTAGTACACATATTTAAGGGACTATGTGTATGTTAAATGTAAAGTTGAAGATTGTCCATAGGGGATAACTGCAAGGGCGATTGGGAAGAGCAATAATTTGTTACGTGTGATAAGATACACCAAAGGCCATGATCATACAACACATGACATTCTTGAGGTGACACATGCTCAAAGTGCTGCCTTGACAAGTACAATTATTATTGAAGAGGTTAGAAATCACATAGACAAGTGTTCGACTAATATAAGGAAGAGTTTGGCAAGAGAGTACGGTGCGCACTTGACATATAAGCAAGCATATCGGGCAAAGGAGAAGGTCATGGAGGAAATTCATCGTAGACCCGAACAAACATACATGTTAATACCATGAATATGTGATAGGTTGAAGGAAACTAATGACAAGACTGTGGTTGAATGGGTCGCTAGTGAGAGCAACACCTTTGAGTGTGTATTTATAGCGTATGGTTGTTGTATAGAGGGATTCATTGTTGGTGCTAGACCTGTTTTGTACATTGATGGAAGTCACTTAAGTGGACCATATAAGGGGACTCTACTATCAGCTCCTGCCTTCATGCAGACAATGAGTTGTTGCGTTTGCCATTGCTATTGTCCATAGAGAGACAATTCAGAACTGGACATGTTTCCTTGAAATGGTGAGGAGGACACTAGGAGGATTACAAATTACAATTGTATCCGACCGACACAATGCAATAATCGCTGCTATCCATGGAGTTTTCATGTCTGAGAGACATGCATACTGCTATAGACATGCATACCTTGTCAAGATGACGCATTGGATGTCTAGTTTCATACAAAATTGGTTTCACCTCAATCCGATCTCTGGTTTGGGAGATATCATCAATTTACTAAACGTCACCCATGTGAAACGTGAAATAAAGTAAAATAGTTACTGAATTTTGACCATTCTCAAGAATCACAATATCATTCTCGAGAATGGCTGAAATTTATGCACAAGAAGCAGCTGTTCATTCACAGGACTATAACAATTGATATGTAGCAACTCATATTCATTGGGAAACTTAAATTTGCTTATTTTAACTCTGAATTGAGCCGTTCCAACTTTTGTTTGATAACAGAGACTTGAATATTGATATTCTCATAATATTTAACAAGTTCTTCTTTCTTCAATCTCCATTCTTGATAATTCTCTATAATTCAAATTGTACTAACTTATATTAAACAAAGTAGTTAGTCAATGTATATGATACAAACTTTTTGCTCTTCATATTGATATGTATATTTATCATCATCAAAACTAAGCATGTCTTACATATACAATGACTTGGATCCCTTCACATCTTTTTGGCTAAAAGGGCTATAATACTTATAGGATCACTCAATATGTAATTAATGTAAATGGCACAGAATATGTTATTGTGTGGGAATGACATGGAAACATTACGTCAATGTGGATTGTAATGTTCGCTTGTCATTTTACTCTATTTTGTACATATTGTCATCCCATTACAACTGTTTGTAAATGCCAATTGTGTACTTATCAACACCACAATGACTATGGAGACTCTGTAATTGTAGTTACATTTATGGGAAGCATCATTTAGAAATGTCATTTCAGGATTTGTAAATGACTATTTGTTGTCATTAAGGAATGGTAATTTTCGTTTATGGATTGGTAATTTTTGTTTCAGGATTTGTGATATTGCATTTTTTTTTTGTTTTACTTAAACATGCATCAAAGAGTAAGAAAATTGATCCCTAAATAAAACGTTGTAAATGGCGTTTGTGGACTGCTAATTCTCGTTTATGGATTGGTAATTTTCGTTTCAGGATTTGTGACATTGCATTTTGTTTTGGTTTTATTTAAATATGCATCGAAGAGTAAGAAAATTGATCCCTTGAGAAAATGTTGTAAATGACGTTTGTGGACTAGTAATTCTCATTTATGGATTGGTAATTTTCGTTTTAGGATTTGTAATATTGCTTTTTTTTTTTTTTTTTTTACAAAACATGCATCAAAGAGTATGAAAATTGATCCCCGAAGAAAACGTTGTAAATGGCGTTTGTGTACTAGTAATTCTTGTTTATCGATTGGTAATGATTCAATCAACTTAACATCCCTGATGATCAAAATTTTCCCTTAAATGCACTTGTAAAATCCCTTGAAGTAATTGTAAATGCCAATACAAAGTATGTTATAAATAATATATTTTTTTGTTAATCCCATATCCTTCAGTCAACTTGACTCCCCTGATTTACAAACATACAACACAACAAAATTGGGTTCAATCCTAAGTAGTAAGTGTCAAAATAATTGAAAAAATCAACCTTTAACAATAATGCTCATGTCTTCCTTCGCTTCCTTTGGGTTGCCGGCGGAGTCAGGAGTCCCAATGCAGCATCTATGGCATTATTTAATTCATGGTTGACTAGCCATTACATGAGGTTGCACCTATACTCATTCAGCTCATGATCACCATACTGCATAATTTTGTTAGGTTTCCAATTGTGCAACCAGATCAACACATGCACGCCACAGTCTTGCCTATAGAACACATAAACACACAAATTATCAAATTTACAACAACCTAGCATTATTGACTATCTGTCACAGAATGACACTCACAAATTTGATTGTTGTGGAACGGGTGGCCAACTAATTTCTGTTCTTCGCATCTTGGCTTTATCATTTGGTTTCACAAGTTTGATGATCTGTTCAAAACGATCCCTCTGTAAACAATACACATGCATTAAATAAGTGTTTCCTCCACTCAATCGTAACTAAAACGTGAATACATGTAACATATAATTTTTGTAATTGTCGTTGCATGGGGATTTACACATGCAGTTTTCTTCTTTTTATCGGACTCATTCTTGCTCATGACTATGTCTGCCTTCATTGAATCAGGACATAAAAATTCTTGCTTGGATCAATGGCAGTGCAAAACCAGTGCTGATCAACCAACATCGATCCCATTATCAAATCACAATCACCGATACTGTAACCTATATATTCAGGCAATATTTATTCTTTCCACTCAGAAACTTTCCATCCCAACGGTTTTTTGGCCAATGAATTATGCATAATCAACAAATATTAAAGTCATATATACGTATGTCAATGGGAAATAAATTATAAAGGTCCATAAATGCAAACTTACCATATGATCAGCACTGAAAATGTGCCTCCTCACTTCGCCCTAGTTTTTCATATCTCGCATCAATGTTTTACATACAACAGACATAACCTGCATGTGTGAACACTTTGATAAGCGGGGTTCAAAATGCTATATCGAAATTTTAGCTTTTTTAGTACCTACCCTGTTACTTAATCTGTTCCTCCGGCCTAATGTTTGCAGCTACTCTCGGGTTATGTCTTCATCGTCTATTTGTATGAGAATCCTGTAAAAGAGAAACAATGTCATCATACATTAACTAATCCATACAAAACGTCTTTTAATATTGAATATTCCTTGAAATTAAATTTTTTATGACTTACTGATCACCCTCATCCTTGGTGCAAGATCCGGAGATAAGGTCGAAGAATAATTCCCTCTGTTCTTTTGCCTTCCTAGGCTGCTTTAATGGCTTCGTCAAAGTCCAAGGTGACATGTTTTGTTTTTTTTTTTTTTTTGCTTCTTTGGCCTCTCTGACCTCTATGGTGTACCTTCTTATTCAACGGGGTATGGAACAACTGATTGTTGTCCTTCGTCATCATCAATGTTGATTGGCGTTTCAGCAAATGCGTCATCCTCATAACCAACTTCGCCATCATCATGACCATCACCTTCTTGGCCCTCATCATCACCATGAGCATCTTCGCCATTATCACCAGCATCATCACTATCATGCTCAACTTTACCGTCTTCCTGCTTCTGCTGACTTCCAATGTGATCTTGTGACTTTCACAACTCATCTTCGATAGCAACAACAAGCCTTTTGTGGCTATCGTTGATTATACCCATCAACTTGCCACGCAAATCCTTTAAAACCTTAATATGCCATAATTTATCATAGGTCATTAACATAATAGCCAGACATGAATTAAATGTCATATGTGGAAGTACTTACTGGGTCTAAAGAGGCCATAAAATTCCTTTCCGAAGTGTCCTTCTTAGCCTTGTCTTTACTGGCCTTCGTGGTTTACAAGATCCCAATGTTGCTCTTCTTCTCTTTCTCAATCATCTCCTTCACCTTCTCTTTGGTCCAGAATTGAATTAGACTCTTTCCTTTGTGATCAACTGCCTTTCCCAATGGGAACCGCTCCCCGAAATATAACTATAACGACAAAGGTTAAACATTTAAATGTTATGTCAAAAAAATGTTAACACAAAATAGCTCATAATACTTACCAATAACATATATATACACCCTCCGACATAGGAGTTGCAATCTTTGTTTCCTCTTATCATGTTGACATAATCAGAGAGCTCTTTTCGGAGATCATCAGCAATATATGTGGCCCAGTCAAAGTGGGCAAATCCTTTCATGATCGAGGTTAATACCTTCAGCAACTGCAAACTGGGAGTTGTGCTTGATGTTGGAGCGAGGAAAGTCCCCAACATGTGCATCATAAATAACATCTCAAATTGCTCACCTAACTTCCTGAAGTTATGACACTTAGTATGTCATCATACTTCATTTTACCATAGTCTTTTCTAAGTTGCTGAAGTACTGGATATGTGTTAGTCACTTTCATTGTTACCTCGTCCCCATTATGTCCCACCCCAAGCAACTAAACCACATCTGTTGCTTGTGTTTCACGTGTCTTCCCCCTTATTTGGAATTGATTGGTTGGGGGATCATAAGCTCTCATTATAGGGACTAACATTTCCCGTGGCAGTCTCATACTTTGAATTTGAAGCAATTGTCCAAACCCTAACTGTTGGACCTTTTTTTTAATGTTTCATCGGAGTTTACAAATGCTACAAGGTTCAAAAATTTGTTCAACGAGCAAAGTGGTGGTGGAGGTGACCTTCTTCTTCTCGAGCCTTCCTTCTTTGGCTCTATCAATGTATACTTTCCTCTCATCGACACTCAAAACCCCCCACACTTTTGCGAACTCCCTATTCATGTCAATAAAGTCAGCAACTTTATTCTCTTTCTTAAACTTGTTGCGAAACAAAAAGTACGCATTATTAGTGTACATTTTGCTACACTTTTGTTTGCTAAACCTGAAAAGTTGAAATGGCAGGACACAAAATTAGGAGAGTTCATGAACCACATATAACAACAAATGCTTTTACTCATTTAGCAAAACTAGTTCTAAGAATTTTAATCCAATAATATCAGCAATAACAAGTAAACTCAATACACTCTCAAAGACAAATGATCCTCTAATGAATGTGACAACAACGACACCTAAAGCACAATCCAACAATTTTGTTTCCGAGTAATTCAATACAATGGTAATTTCAGCAACAACAAAAATTTGAATAAAAAACACTGAGCCAAACCAACAAATGATGCTTACTGGGTCACAAACTTGTTTTGAATTGAATCTGATCACTACTTACAATATTCTAGAAGTGTTGACTCAAACAACAAGTAAAAAAACAATACTGGAGGAGCATCACAATTCAAGAATACGTGTTCAAACCAGGATATAGTTTTGGTAGACAACAAAGCTCTATTACTTCAAGTGAAATTCTATGAATTATAGTTCAACAATAGAAATTATGCAGAAAAACAATGCTATATTAATACTTTGGACCAGAAAAATTCAGAAGAACTACAAAGCATAGACTCACCAAAAAGTAATGGATAGGACTAAAAACATAAGTTAAGCCACATAAACTTGTGTAAACCACAAAAATATTACATTAATACTTTGGACCAGCCTTGCAATAACAAATAGATCACAGTGTAATCTCATTCCTAGGAATATGCTCACAAGAAAGGAAAATATACAAAACACATACTATAATATGCATGTTCTCCAATTACAAAACTTCTAAGCAGAAAAAAGGGGTATGCTTAGCATAGATGCTCAGGGACTACATTTAATAAAAAGTCCTTTTGCTTTATCAGAAAATGAAAGGCAAAAAACATAATGGTTGATTTCAGCATCAGAATCAGAATTTTTCTTAGAGAAGCCAAAGCAACATTAAGACGTGAATCATAATTCAGAAGTGAATCAATATTATAAACAAAACAATAAAGCATTATGTTGTTCCAAGAATCAAGTAACAAACCAAAGGGGAGAAACGAACCATAAAATATATAGATGAATTATTCAGAAGCTTCAAAAACAATGTAGGTAACTTTCTAATGAACTAGACTTAAAAAACAAATTCCCAATAGCACAGTCTAAATGACACAAGAGAATAATACTAGGAGCATACATGAAACTACAAGAGAATGTTAAGCAGTTATTCCTAAATAACAAAGAAAAGGACGCAAATAAAGGATAACAATTATCTCTCTAAGTTGTAATAGTTGATCTCTGGTGTATCACAAGAGCAAATAGGATAAGTTACCAAATAAAAGGCAACAAATGGAATGTTTACAGACACGAGTCAACTAAATAGCATTCTAGAACCACTTAGGGTTATGGATTCTCAAAGTTAGAAGCTTTTTCTTGAGGGCTATATGGTTACTTTGACTGCGAACTCATGATGCAGTTAAAATGAGGAATCATGATCGGCCCTTTATTTAAAGCATCAAGTTGGTTATGGGGAAAAGAAAATCCCAAATGTCAATCGCATAAATGATCTTCCATTCAACTCGGTCCAAGAACAACGAACAACCCTAAGATCACACAACTTGTGTGCGTGCGAGTGTTGTGGAATAGAAAATGAAAAGAAGTCAATATTTTTTTTAATCAAAGTAACTAAAACCATCAACAAAATAGAAAGCAAGTCACAATCGAAGCTCAAGAACAAAATTGTCGCTTTCTCATAGAAGAAATTTAGTTTCTAGGAAAGTTTCAGAATAAAAAATGTTGTTCTTCCAAAATCTTCAAGTAGCAAAACTTGTCCCTTTATCGTATTCAAGTATATACCAAGAAAAAGGAGTATATACCAGAAGATACCTAATGGCAGTGGCGAAAACAGCGTACACGGCGACGGCAGCGGCAGCGGCGACGACAGTAGTGGTCGACTTTAAGGCAGGTTAATCGTTGAATGGATTTGAATGAGAATGAAGTGTGGCTTGATTCTCGCACTGATGAAGTAAGTTACTAAAAGGCACTATGGTCTTTTTGCATGAATTTGCATAACTCTCAAGAGTTTTTGTCACCTCTTAGACCTTTTATAAATTTAGTAGGCTTATGGGGGTTTTGCAAATTCAGATGGTATTTATATGAAATTTTCCCTTCTATTTTTGTCTTAACATATAATGTTTCCCCCAAATTTACCTTTAATTAATTATATGTCTCTTAATTATCTCTTTTTTCCCACTCATTCTCTCTCCCATTTACTATCTCCATAAATAAAGGTGTTTTAGGAAAGTAAGTTGTATTTTTTATGTAACATCCCAAATTTTGGGATTCTTAAGTTTGAATAATGTATGGAGATCAATTATGAAATTTTGGCTTAAAATAATTATGAGAATAATTATTTGGAAATCAAGGTTTATTTTCCTTAAATTTATTTTAGGAAAAGATTATTAAGGAATATTCATAAAGGATAATTTTATGCCTAAAACATTTGTGGAATTAAGGATTTAATGTTACCATTATTCCAATATTTGCGATTAATTGAGTTAAGTACCTATTGCAGATAAAGGTTTGGAAGAGGATCAATTAGGTATTAAAATGGGCCTCATAACATAATATTCACCATAAGCCCATTTTTCCCAATAACTCCCTCAGTTGAAGCACGTGACAATGAAAAGCTATCGGTGAAAAGTCATTAGCCATACTTATTTAGCGTGATTAACTCATTTTCTGATCACACAACATCAGAAGCACCATACTCCTCCAATGGTTTAAGCACTCACGATAGCAGACTCTCTATATGTTCTTATTTAAGCATTGCTACTTGATCTTCTCTCATTCACTTTGCTCAGCAAGTGAAAGTGAGAGCAAGGGAGAAAGCTAAAGAGAGAAGGAAAGTTGAGAGTGTGAACTGAGAGTGAGAAAGGGAGAGAGCTACGACCGGAGAAGACGAAGGAGTTGATCGTGAAGCTTGAGAAATCATCTAAGGTGAGCTTCTTAAGCATTATCCTTCCCATTTCCATGGCTTTAATCTGCTGCGAGTGGTTTAATTAGAAGAAAAATGTAACCATGCTCTGTTTTTCTTTTCTAAAATAGAGAATCTTGTTTATTTCTGTTTCATAGTTAAACCTTTGAGTTTTTCCACAAGATTTTTACAGTAGATAGTAGACTCAATAAGGTTTAAAAAGAGAAAAAGAATAGCCAAAATGGATGTGTAGGTTAGGAGTTATAATTTTTCAAAGTTTGACAGCAAAATTGGAAAACTGTCATTTTCCAGAAATGAACAGTAATTTTCGTTTTAAGTTTGAAGTAGTAAATGATCGAGTTTTGACATGAAATTTTCCAAAAACAAAGTATACACAACAAGGTTTAATTTGATAGGTCACACGCCTTATTCGAAGTTGTATCTAGAGAGATATGAATTTTTGAAATTAACCTGTTACTACCTCAGACAACTACAATTCCACACATCAAATACACCACATAACTCTACCTCAGCCAAACTATACCCCAGCAACTACAACTCCACACATCAACTACAACATATAAACTCTACCTCGACCAAACTTTACCCCAGCAACTACAACACCACATATAAACTACAACACATAAACTCTACCTCGGCCAAACTCTACCTCAGCAACTACAACTCCACACATCAACTACAACACATAAACTCTACCTCGGCTAAACTTTACCCCAGCAAACTGCAACTCCACACATTAACTACAACACACAAACTCTACCTTGGCCAAACTCTACCTCGAACAACTACAACTCCACACATCAACCACAACAGACAAACCTTACCTCGGACACACTACAAAAAAAAGCCTGATTTGTAGCGGTTAAATAGTAGTGGTCATAAAAAACCGCTACAAAATCATGTATTTGTAGCGGTTTTAAACAAAACCGTTACAAATTTGTAGCGGAGAACTGCCACCAAAGCGCGCTCGTGTTGGAACAGTATAGCGGTTTAACCATGAACAACCGCTACAAAATTGGCGCCAGCTTGGCGCCTAATGGCGGGAATCACTATAACAGTATATTTGTCGCGGTTTTTATGAAAAAACCGCGACCAATTTGGCGCCAGTGTTAGCGCCAACTGCGCGAATGTTTGTCGCGGTTATATTGTAACGGTTATTAATTAATAACCGCTACAAGAAAGCGAAAGGACACAGTCTTACTGCGTTTGGTGTATAGTGATACACTAACTGTGACAAATACTTAATATTGGTAGCGGTTTTTGAGAAAACCGCTACTAATATTTAAACTATATATACTTGACCGTACATTAAACAAAAAATATATAAAATGAGAAATCACCGAATCTGCATTGTCACTGAAGGAACTAACTCGGCTTGGTAAACGAAGACATGTAGATAATTGCCGCTCTAATCTCTTATCTCGAGAGATTATAGCGGCATATATTTGCCTCTCTCATCCTGAAGCCGGAGGTAGCTTTTTAGTGACAATGAAGATTTGGTTATTTCTCAGACCTGAACACTTCTATTCTTCTTAATATCATCTAACAAGCAACCAATGGTTGGGTTTTTATTGTAGTCACCTTTCTCTCTGTAAAATAACTCTAATCAAAATGAGTCAGTAAACCTTTTCAGAGAGATCAGTGGCTATATGAAAGCCCAATCTTCATGGGCTTGTTAGACTATTTTGAGCACACTTATTATATATATATATAACCAAACTAATTGATTTATTAGTGAAACTAATAAATCAATTAGTTTGGATTTTTTTGTTAAAAAAATTCAAATTAGTAGCAGTTAATGACAAAACCGCTACTGAATTTGAAAGGTCAAATATTTTTTAGCGGTTGATGCAGCAGTTACTAGTAACCGCTACAGTGTCCGTAGATCGAGGTAAATTTGTAGCGGTTTATGCAGCGGTTATAAATAACCGCTACAGTTTCCATAGATTTGTAGCGGTTTTTTCAGAATAACCACTACAAAAAGATGCAATTTAAGCGATTCCACCCGTCAATTTCTCTCACCCTTGTCCTTTCATTTTAACTTTTCTCTCATCCTTGTCCTTTCATTTTAACTTTTCTCTCACCCTTGTCCTTTTCTTTCATTTTTACTTTTACTTGTATACTTACATGGTAAAAGTCAAACATTATGACAAATGGTGATAAAGGGAAGGGATCAGTTCCACCAAGGAAACTTATAAGAGGAAGTGGCAGCAGATTGTATACGAGAGGGCGAGGGGGTGGGCCTGCAAATATCCCTTCGCCCCCTCCCCCCTAAGACATATGAGGATCTCTTCGGAAATGAGCCAATCCCAGAGCCAGAGACTCTTGAGACAGTAGGAGGAGAACGAGGCACTACTCTTTCGATTAGCGACCTCGATGAAGATGAAGATGAAGAGATAGATATTGGCATGCCCGCGAGCGAGGCGCAGCAGTTCCTGAATAGGGAGAATGAGTGAGACCAAGCGAACCCTCGACCGTCGTCTTCGCGTTCCACCGGATTTGTGGTGGATGTCGAAGGCAAATACAATTAATTTATTCACTAAATTTAAATTTCATTTCCCTAAATTTAAAAGCAATAAAAACATGTTTTTTCTTTTGTTCAGATACAAATGGGAACATCAGCAGGAGGTCACTCGATGTTGCTGCGGTAACTCTGTTGAAAGGGCCAAAAGTCGTGGTCCCCTAGAACACGAAGACAGACCAGCTAGTCGGCAACGGTGGTCACCTGTTCAACAAGTACCTATCGGAATTCGGTGGGAATTGGGCTTGGTTCCCGCTCAACTTCATAAATTGGAAGCATGTTCCGGATAGGAACAAGAATGATGCATTTACCGCTATGGTGCAGGTAGGTTATGTTTCTTAATCAAAATTTACATGTTAATAATAATTATATATTGTGGTTTATTTATTTATTTATTTTTAGTCAATTAATTAATAATTAAATTATGATACAAAAAAAGTTTAATGTGGGAGGCAACGCGAAACGGTATGCGTTGCTGAAGATCGGGGATGGGTGGAAGAACCGGAGGAATCGTCTGTACAACAAAAAGAATGGAGATGGGACGGTTCCTCTGCAGAAGCTGATCGAGAATGTCCCCGACAGAGTCGACCCAAATGACTAGGCAGGTTTTGTCCAATATAAGAGGAGTTCAGCTGCATAGGTATGTCTTTTAATTAATTATTCTTTACATTTTTTGTAAATTATTTAATTAGTAGTTTATCTTTATTTATAGTTTAGATGTACTTGAAATATTGTGTAAATATTAGTTAATTATATTTATAGTCTAAATTACTTTATAGTTTAAACTTTACATATAGTTTATAAAATTTCAAAATAATAATTAATTTCACTTAACTTTTTGTTTGGTCCTCCTTGCAGGCTCTGTCTCAGAGGAACACCGCAAGTCAGGCACATCAGAGGGTCCATCACACGGCAAGATCCAAGATGTTTGTTGTGACCTACAGTAAGCTGGTAATTGAAAGTAAAATTAATTTTATGTTTAAATGATTGGTTGTTTTATTTTTTACTTGACAAACTTGTTATTCTTTTAATTCTTTCAGCAAGCGAAGGCTAGAGAGGAGAACCGACAGATGAACTATGTGGAGTTGTTCACACGCACCCATAGACACTGTGATGGGATGCCGACCTCTGAGGAGGCAGATCAGATCATAGTAAGTTGCACAAATTTTTTTATATAGTTAATTTAATATATTTAAATTGTTTCATTAATGTTTTATGAAATTTGTGCGTCAGGCCCAGATTGAGCAGAGCCAGGAGAGCTCCAATCGTTGTTACCCCTAGAGTCACAAGGGTCTGTGGATCCTACGGCCCCATTAAAGGCTACTATGGGACCAGTCGAGCATCCTGGCCGCGTTAGGGGTATGGGCTTAGGCGCCAGGCCGAGCGTTGTGTACGGCAAGGCCTCCGCCTCTGAGGCAGGAACCTCCGGCACAAGAAGGCCAGGGCAGGATGACTTGGAGGTGATTATTGCCCAGCGTGTTGCTGAGGGGGTTGCTACGCAGGTAGCCACGCAAGCGGCGAGGCAGGCTACCAGGGAGAGGCGAATGCAGGAAAGATTCGATAGCTTGGTATGCTGGACAGCAGTGCTACATGAATAGGTTTGCTGGTGCCTTGAACAGGTTGATACCTGACGATCACTTCACACTCCCCCGCCTTCCCCGCCATTCATTGACGAGGATGCTTCCCCACCTCCAGATCCGTTCATCTATGAGGGTGATGTTGCTGCTGCTCCTGTTGATGTTGTTGCTCCTACTGCTTATGAGGAGGGCATTGTTACCTCTACTCCTGCACACGCCCCCCTGAGACAGGACCTGATCAAGCTCCTGATTTTTAGTTTTTATCTTCACAGACATTTGTTTTCATTTTTATGTTATTTGGATTCGATTTTTGGATTATAATTTCAATATTTAGATTTTGTTGACATTAATTTATAAACACTTATAATCATTTACATTAGTTTGTTAATGTTACTTCTAACATATACCAAGTTTATTATATTTACGTAAAATAAGTTAATTATATTTGTATGAACAAAGTTTATTATATTTACATAAAAAGAAATACCACAATACCTTTTTTCTAAAAAAATTTAAATATTGATCATCCATAAAAACAAAAAACATTGAACAAATTTTGTAGCGGTTACGAACCGCTACAAATTTAAACTAATATTTTGTAGTGGTTAATGTAGCGGTCTTGTCAACCACTACTAGTATCTGGCGGGATCCATTCAGTTGAAGTGTTGTTGCAACGGCTTACACTTTGTAGCGGTTATGGTAGCAGTCTTGGGAACCGCTACTAATACTGTATTCAATAGCGGTCGACAACTGCTACAAATGGTTTTTATTTTTTGTAGTGGTTGATATAGTGGTTTTTGAACCGCTACAACTTAGCCAACGTTTCATTTAATCAATCTGAAGTCATTTGAAGATAATTAAACCTTCTCTCTTCAATTGTATTCTATCCTAGCATTGTTTACTAAATATGGATAATTGTGTAGATGAATGTTACGTACCTTATGAATTGATGACTCTTTTATAAAGGGATATCCTCCCATATCCCTTCTTGATGATCATTTCTTATGCCGGGTTCATTATCCGCTTCATCTTCTTCGTTGATGTCCAGTAGACCCCTTGAAAAATGAGTACTCTCAGGAAGACCATAATTTGCATCATTTTCCTCATCAATATCAATGACCCTTTTTCCTTAGAGAGCTACAGACCACATTTTATTTTCTTCATCGGTGATATAGAAAACTTGTTTCGCCTGGTCTGCCATAATAAAAGGTTAATCTCCAAAATTTGTACTATTGAGATCGACTAATGTAAATCCTAGCCGATTGATCTGAATACCATTATTGACATTAACTCACTTGTATTTGAAAATGGGAAATCTAATGAAGACATAGTCCAGCTCCCAAATCTCTTCAATAACCCTGTAATATGGCATGACTGCCAATTTAGGCCGCTTGTCTTTCAAACTGGAGAAGTGCATGGATTCAGCCTCTAACATTACACCACTGTTCTAAACGGTGCTCCTATCATCTAAGGACTTCGTGTAAAATGTGTAACCGTTGATCACATACGAATTCCAACTTATGATATCAATATCAGGACCACGTGTTAACCATTTGATTGTCTCAAAAACAGATTTCTCTCCCTCGACCTTTTGTTTGAACCAGTTTGCAAATGTTCTGTTATGCTCCCTAATCAACCTTTGTTTAATCATTCGGGGATTTTCTTTCCTCACAACTTCTTTACATGCATCTATGTTGGATTGAACTTCATCAACATTATTTAAGATGTATAAGTGGACTTGTGACAATTCATCAGGATCCACTCTCTTTACTGAGGCCCCTCGTCTACCCCCTTCATCATGTTGACGTTTTGGAAGCCCAATATGTCTTACTTTGGCCAAATAATTTTGACAAAATTCCATGGCCTCTTCAAATACATACTTCTGAACGATTGATGCTTCTAGCCGGTATGCGTTCTTCACGTATCCCTTTAGGAATTTCATAGATCTTTTAATTGGGTACATCCACCATAAATGGACAGGGCAACACAACTTTATCTCCCTCACTAGATGAACAATTAGATGTACTATGATGTCAAAAAATGCAGGAACAAAAAGCTTCTCAAGCTGGCACAATATCAGATATCCTTCATTTTCCAATTCATCCAATTGTTCAATCTTGAAAACTTTACTACAAACGGAATTGAAGAAGAAACAAAGCCTAGTCAAAATGTGTCGAAGATCATACTCGACAATGCCTCGAATAGCTATTGGGAGCAGCTGTTGCATTAATACATGACAATCATGAGACTTCTGGCCTACTAGTTTCAAGTCCTTCATCGATACAAGCCTCTTAAGATTTGAAGAATACCCCGAGGGAACTTTTGTGCCATGTAAACACTTACAAAAATTTCTTTTCTCATCCTTAGATAAAGTATGAGAAGCTAGGGGACAATAAGTTCTCTTACCATATGGCCTTGGATGTAAGTCTTCCTGTACCCCATTGCCTGCAAAACCAATCTTGCCTTCACACCATCCTTGGAACTACCTTGTATGTTGAGAAGCGTGCCAACAATACTATCACATACGTTCTTCTCCACATGCATGACATCAATACAGTGTCTCACATCAAGGTTGCGCTAATATGGAAGATCGAAGAAGACCGATCTCTTTTTCCATATATTTGTTTCTTTTTTACCCTTTGCAGTCTTACCGAAGATGACACTTATATTTTTCACCTTTTCATACACTTCCTCCCCAGTCAATGCCACCGAAGCATCTTCATACTCTTGGCCACCAAAAAAGGCTTTCTTTAATCGACAATATGGGTGGCCCCATCTAAGAAATCTTCTATGTCCAAGATAAACCGTCTTTCTTCCATGTTAAAGTTGATGGTAGCGTATGCCTTCTTCACAAACCGGACATGCTTTATGGCCTTTTATACTATACCCTAACAAGTTCCCATATGCTGGGAAGTCATTTATGGTACAAAATATCATGGCTCTCATTTTAAAGACCTCCTTCTTGAAAGAGTCAAAAACATCGACACTCTCTTCCCACAACTCCTTTAAGTCTTCGATCAAGGGCTGAAGATAAACATCAATGTCATTTCCGGGTTGTTTTGGTCCCGAAATCAACATAGACAGCATGATGTACTTTCATTTCATGCATAACATAGGAGATAAGTTGTAAATAATCAGGAGTAAAGGCCATGAACTATGTATGCTGCTAAGGCTTCCATAGGGATTCATGTCATCCGTGCTAAGGACAAGCCTAAGGTTCCTAGGTTCTTCACCGAAGGTCGGAAATAATTGATCCATTTTCTTCCATTGAGAAGAATCGGCCGGATGTCGAAGCTTTCCATCAGAAATCCTCTCATCAGCATGCCACCGCAAATTTCTTGCATCATTTTCATTAGCAAACAACCGCTTGAACCTTGGTATGATTGGAAGATACCACAACACTTTTGCAGGCCCCTTATTTGACTTGTACCTTGGGGTTTGACATACCGGACATTTATGCTTATCTTCAAACTCATTTCTATACAATATGCAATCATTCGAGCATGCATGGATCTTTTTGTACTCCATCCCGAGTAAACAAAGAATTTTCTTAGCATCATAGTATCGATGAGGCAACACATTATCATCCGGAAGCATGTCCTTAAAAGCCTCAAGCATTTTTTAAAAACTCTTGTCGCTCCATCCATGACGTGCTTTCAAGTTGACCAATCTCAAAACGGCGTTCAATAATTGGTATTTTTTACACCCAGGGTATAGCGGGGTCTTAACATTACTGCACATATTACCATATACATGTGATTTCTCAAAAGCCTCTTCTCCTACATCACGAATAATGTCCTCTATGCAATCATCCATATTCGTGTCATTATCATCAAAGGACACTTCACCATGTTGAGATGCACTTGGAACTTTTTTACCTTGCCATATCTATATTGTATAGGTCTTACAAAATCCTTCACAAATTAAATGTGTGTATATAACTTCTGGACTTACTCGCCTTTCATTTAAACACTCTACACATGGGCAGTAAAACTTCCCACTACCATTATGGGCATTTCCTTTTGCAAACTCTATAAATTCCCTCACCCCATTCTCATATTCAACACTCGTTTGTCTCGCATTTATCCAACTACGATCCATAGTATATTCTTATAGATGGAAAGATTAAACATACATTATCTGAAAAAATTGACAATTGCACATAAACTAAGCCAAGTCTATTAAATGCATAAGAGTGAGACTTTGTCCATTAAATGCAACACGAAGAATCACTCGTGTTTGAGTCTCTTATTTGTTTTTAAATTTCAATCATGAGGACGCCTGTTTTCTTATCTTGCAATACCTTTTAACAGTAAATGCAACATATATGTATCACGTACAGTCAATCTAGTATTGTTTCAAAAAAAAAAAGACTTTGGCCATTAAATGAAACATGAAGAATCACTCATGCTCATAAATGTATCACGTACAATTAATCCAAGAAGCTAAGGAAAATAAATGCATGACGCAGAAAATAAATGCAGACAACTAAAGTAACCCTAAGTGCACTTGTTGGTCATTCGGATAGGTCTCAAGTAAAACATAAACTTCAAAGTACAGTATCGAAATACAACAAAGTAACCCACGTCAACATTTCACCGATTTCATGCAAATTAAACCATGAATAACCCAGAACGAAAAGCAGAAAAATAAAATATATATGTAACTGAAATACACATCTTACATGTCTATTGCCGTTTAGCTAAGGAACCAACTAGAAGGTGATAAGCTGACCAGCACTAGCTTGTCGAGAGATCTATCTTGCGGAAGCGACGAAGCAACACACAAACACTTGAGAGTTGAGAGTGAACAGAAGTTATTATAACTTTCAGCGGGATAAGAGAAGTTCATAAAGGAAAATTTAACTTTTCCGTGCGACAAAGTCATTTATATTTAATTTCATTAAGAACGGTTATTTGTAAAGCATCCAGTCTTAAAGGTATAGAAGTTTTAAGATCGGTTACATATTAAGAATCCGTTCCTAAAGGTATTCATTAAGATCGGTTACTTACTAAGCATCCGCTCCTAAAAGTCTCATTTTTTCTTAAATAATTTAGTGAAAGTCTGCATTTTCTTTAAAATTAAACTAAGAGATTACAGCAGCAGCAACTGAATATTTTTTTGCTCAACAGCAGCAGCAACAAAATGAAAATAAAGGATAGTTGAGAATAAGGTTTTTTCCATTAATAAGCTTAGTTCATTTTGATTTTTACATTAATGGAGAATTTGCAAGTACAAAAGAAAAAGAACAACAAACTTACAATTAACAAAAACAACCTATAATGTGACTAAAATTCCTAAAGCTAATTATCAGCTAATGTCTTGTCGATATTGGCTTCAGCGGCAGAAATTTCCTACTGGATATCAGCAATTTCCTGTTGTATGCGCATCAGTATCACTTCTTCAGGGTCAGGACCAGGAGGCTGGAGAGGGGGAGCGGGAACCTCTTCATCATCCGAAATAACAATGGGTCCAACGACCCGAGACTCCTCCTTCTGAATAGAACACGTTTTCTTGGTCTGAATATGACGTAAACCAACGAGTTGTCTCAAGATCCTCCAACGAGTTTCAGGAGTAGTCCTGCGAGGGGTTATCTTGTATCTAACAATTGTCTAGCTTGGTTTAGGGTAGAGGGGAGCAAAGAGATATGAAATGGGAATGTGAGAATATGGGATTCAATTGGCAATAAATAATTAGTAATAATATTTAAGACCTAATAATTATATACGTCCGGTCCTAAAGGCCTATTACTAATTTTTAATTTAAACCAATCAGAATTTAAATTGAAATTTGTAATATTGGTGCAATATAAATACCTTTCTGAAAAACTTACATTTATAAGAACGGTTGTCTTTCAATATGCGGTCTTAAAAGTGCCGTCAATACGAATTCCGATATTGGGACTTGGGAGTTGCATCCTAAAATTGAATGCTTCAGTCAGATGAATCTCCTCGTATCCTAGAGTTGTGTACTTATGTCCTTAATTGATCTAAAAAATACATATAAGACCGGTTATCTTAGAATATGCGGTCTTAAAAGTGCCTTCGTTCCAAATTCCAAGAGGTGCAGTCGTATCCTTACACTCTATAATGATGATTGATAGTCTCTTCGGCTTTTAAGGACAATCCAATAATGGTGCTCGATCTATTTAAGCCCCCCGTTACTTTAGTTTCTTCACATTCTTCTCCACATCCTCATTTCCTTCTACAATGGCTGCCCCACCACCTCGACCATCGAGTCCTCCTTTTCCTCCTCCTTCTCCCATACCTGCGAGACCTCCCCCTCTGCCGCCGAATCCAACAGTCAAGTAGATAGTGGAGCATCCGCTGGCCCGCGTCGATCACATGGACCGACAATTAGGCAAACTCTGTGGCCTCCTTCATACCGTCAACAACAAGATCAACATGGTCCTCGACGCAAACGACGTCGAGCCCCCTACCTCTGAAGCAGACACTACATCCTCCTCCTCCAGCAACAAAATGGAAGATTAATTAAATTTTTTTTCTTGTCTTTGTTTTTTTTAATGTACTGGCTGCTGCCCTGTGCCCTTACAGGGCAGCATAAAATTAAATATATATAATGGTGGCCCCGTCTGCCATTTTTGTTTAGTCTTCCTCTTTGTTTTTTTTTGGGACAAGCCTGCTTGGATTACCTGATGATTGCGTTTGAGAAGTTACACAAATGACTTTGAAATTAACAACATTAATTTGTTAACAAAAATAATAACAACATTAATTAAGAATATACAAAACAAGCAAATTAAAATCCTCTTGAGTCATCGCTAATTGACTTTAAAATTAACCATGATATATTTGTTTAGTTGATTTGACTTGAACATAATTTCAGTTCTGTATAAAAGGAATGAAATTAATTAATAAAAAAAGACCTTTAGGACTGTAGGAATTTAAGCAGCCGGTCCTAAATACATGGTCCTAATAATAACTCCAATATTTTAAAAAATTATACGAGAACTTTTAGGACCGGACATTTATTAAATAATCGCTCCTAAAAGTCTCGTATATTCTTAAAATTAAAAACTTATTTCTAAATAGACCTTCAGGACCGATCTATTATGAAATAGACGATCCTAAAAGTCTCCAATCTTGTGGATTTTAGTCTTCTATTTTTGGTTGGTGAGGCAACTTGTGAAAAACTTCACAAATGCTTGTTATACAGCATTTGAGAAGGCCAATTTCCTTCATTTTTTTTCCATTTAACACATATATATGTTGGTCCCATCATTTCTTGGGTTTCCATCAGAGAGGACTTTTAGGACCGGACTTTTATTAACTAGTCGCTCCTAAAAGTCTCACATATTTTTAAAATTAAAAACGTATTTCTAAAAAGACCTTCAGGTCCAAACTGTTATGAAATAGATGGTTCTAAAAGTCTCCAATATTTTAAAAAATTATACGAGGACTTTTAGGACCGGACATTTATTAAATAGTCACTCCTAAAAGTTTTGCATATTTTAAAAATATTAAAAACGTATTTTTAAAAAGACTTTCAGGACCGAACTGTTATGAAATAGACGGTCCTAAAGGTCTCATTAGACATTTTATAATAAGCTCATTTACAGCATCATGTTCTAAAGGTTTAAGAACTAATTCCATGAATACATTCAGCAACAAAAAATAGAAAGCGTCAATATAATATGTTGGAAATGAATAAACAAATTTATTATTTATTGTTCATTAAACTGTACAATTGTTCATTATTATTTACAGATGATGTAATATAGGTCTACAACACATATTTACAAATTAATCCTGGGGGCATTTGCGATTTCTTGAATGAGAAATTCACAAATGACTTGGCGTATGCGCTCAATATCACCATCAGGAAAGGGGTCAGCGCAATCAAACGTCTGTAACATCAAAAACAGAAATATATATTAGACCTTAATTCCTTTCATCAAAGGGGTCAGCATGCCAAACATATGTATAATATCAAATACATTTACCTGTTCAGTGATAGACATAATTCTTCGCGTGATAATATCATACATGTGTCGCATGACGTAAAGCCCACATAAGTTAGAAGCATGTGGTTGCCAATGTGTCTAAAATCAAACAAGAAATATATATATATAAGAGCGCATACACAATGATAGTTCACAAGGCAAAGTTCACAAGGCAGTGTCCATGCGTACTAACCTTTGGTTTGATCCATACAGTATCTTTGATCTGATGCCCAACCTTTCTCTTGGCCTTCTTTTGTTATTCTGACATGGCCTTATTATCGAAATCAAAAATTTCAATTATCAATATTGGTAACTGAAAATTCACAGAAGAGATTTCAGACAAAAATCAGTGACAAAATGACATGCGCTTACTTATCAACAATCTGCTTTAATATAGGCAATGGTTCGTGGTGAAGGGAGCATAAAAAGACTACTTTATTTTCCTCCGCGAAAAGGAGGACCAACTGCCAATGGTTAGAATGGTTAAATGGTGCAAGGTACCACCTTCTCATATTGTTAGACAACCTCCTAGATATGTATGATGTTCTTTGAGTTACGGTTGCTGCACTTATGTAGCTTAGGCACAAGAATCCAAAATCATGTTCTCTGCCCTATACTCCCATTTCATGATGCATCAACCTACAATAATGACATGCACCAGTGAATTAGCTACTATATATGTATGTGTACGTGTCTAAATGACACCTCTTAAAATTATGTACGTACTCATAGAAGAAGATACTACTTACTTCATTAATCACAACACAATTGCATCAGTTATCTCCTTTTTAGGAAACAGAAGGGAGATTAAATCTTCTTGGTCAACGAAGACCAGTAGATTTTCTTTTAGGCCTACTTCAGCATTTAGAGGCCACGATCTGGTTTCAAAAGTTTGATTGACTACCATAAGTCTAATCTCATCCTTGGCAGTCAACTTAGGATTGGGCAAAATATCACACGGGGCTACAACTTCATCAGTAGGGGCTAGGGCTTGAGGAGGAGTACAAACACATACAAGCTTCACTGGCCACGAGATAAAGCCTCCCAAGCAATCACTCACAAGTTTCATTTGATCGATTTGAAGAGGGATAGGTGCATCAGCGATTATCACCTCTTCAACTGACACCCTGACTTCATCATCAACCATTTGTCAGTGGTGTGTAGTTGATCCTAAGTTGTAGACATTCCCTCTTGCAACCAATTGTCTACCAGGATCCTCCACGTAGAGCTCACAATGTTCCGCTGACTGTCCAACAATACAGCTCCCTTTAGTGCTCTGCTGGACAGGTGGAGGTGAGTATGGGAAGGGAACAGTGTTCTCTCCACGAGAACTGACAATCTTCATCATCTCCTCCTTCATCTTTTTCAGCTCATCTTGAAACTTTGCACTTAATGAAGCTTCTCGCTCAGCTGCTTTCTTCTCTGCTCTAGCCTCTACTTCCTCAGTTGCTTTAGCTAGCGTACATTCCATCTCCTCCCGGGTAACCATTGCTTGTTTTTGGCATTTGGATTTACCAAAGTATTCCTTTAGGCCTACTCGTCCTCCAATTCCCCTTACATGCCCCATGTGATCCGGTTTTCTAGTTACAATGGTAAGAATATCTTTACTCCCGTCCAACACAAATGATCCCTCTTGTTCTTGCATTTTGAGTTCTTCCTGTAAGATACAGATAACAAGAGCATAATTAGTAACGAAACATGTTTAGTAACTAAAAAGTAAGAAATAACGGTACTTACAATTCTCTCAGCAACTACACGAGTTTATTCACTAGAGTATGCCCCGCCTTTCTTTTTCTGAATATAGAGCCATAACTCTTCACGGCATACTGGAGATGGCGGCCGCGGATCACATATCTCAGAAGGATTGGCTTGATCTTCACCTTCCAATCTCTTTCGTTTGGTGGCCATCAACTCTTTTTCGGCCTTTTCATATCCGCCACGAGAAGCCGTATGTGGGCAATCATTCTTTCTCCCAATCTCTTGTGCTTGCTGCATTCTTATCTGTGAATCAGAATTGAAAACAACTATTCATTATGAATTCTAGACCTCAATTCAAACACTAGTCAAATTCACTTCATCAAGTTTCAAGACTTTGTTAAGGGAAATGTAGAATTGTATAATAAATAGGGAGAAATAGAGGAAAGGGAGTTGCAGAACTGTTGCCAACTCAATCAATTCATTCATTCATCATAATTGGTTCAAACTCAATCAAGTTTTAATAACAGCATGCACATATACCATTACACAGTTAACATACTAACTAACTAACAACAATGTCTACGTGACCTACTATAACAGAATACCTTTCTATGCAAGCAACCTGACTAACGGCCTCATAAATGAACATAATAACATTCACATATCCGCACAGGTTAATAAGTATACAAGAAGGGACAAAAAAATTAAATATAGACTCACCAAAGCTTCTTCAGTAGTCCGCATTTGAACAAATTGTTGTCATGTTGCTTCATCAAGAAAGGCATACTTGGCGCAAGGATTAGGGTGAGGCTGACCAACCGGAACCTCAGCAAAAATATAGTTGTTTGCTAACTAGTCTTAAACTTCCTCCAGCGATTAGCACAATACAACAATGTCTTGATTTTCAACTTTTTATCGTCAAGAACATTGTACGTAAGCCGGATAGAGGCCCAGATAAGATCCTTCACCTTCTCTTGGTCAACATTTTTCCACTCGTCGACCAAAATGCTTGGCTTACTACGTGCTTATAAGTAGACATAACTATTATATCTGCTTTTATTAGGGCCGCAGGGAGCCAAATGTTGATCAAATTGTATATCGAACTTTTTATTGGCACTCCGTGCCAGGGCAAGCTCTTTCAATCAAGTGGGGCCTCTTCTACCATGACGGCGTGCAGGGCGATTACTGAAAGTGGAAGAAATCACCAAGATGGGGGTGAATTGGGGATTTTAAGAATTCTTTTTAACTCTTAAAAATGAAGCTTAAGAAATGGATAATAAAAGAGTAGAAAAAGAAAAGCTTAGACACATAGAATTTATACTGGTTCAGTCTCAACCTTGACCTACGTCCAGTCCCCAGATACCTTCTGGGTGTTTCCACTAATTCAACAGATTTTCAATTACAACAATGAAGACCAGACACAATCCTAATCACCTAGGACTTGCTCCCCCTTACACTTTGTGATTGAACAACCCAACTCACAGGTTCCACAACCTTGAGTTCTCACAAACAAATGCTTTCAAAAACTTACAAACTCTTAAAAGAGTAGATAAGGATAAACACTGAAGAACAGGTTGAAAATAACAGTACAGACTCAAATTTCAAAGTATAATCAAGATAGCTTCGTTGTGTATGTTGCTTTGAGTTTTTCACAGCCTTTTTATAGACTGAATGGATAAGCTAGCCGTTGCAATTCTTTCTCTAATATTCAGCTGCAATTCTGGAAAAATGGCAGTAACATATTTTGCTCTGTTCTTTGAATTCTTAGCTGGAATCTTGGAATTTAGTTGTTGTTGAACGTCTTCCAGATTTTTAGCCATTTCATGATTTTAATTCGACCGTTTGAAGTGATCTTAATGTGTTGCAACGATCTGAACTGAACATCTGGGATAAGGGAGAAGAATCAGCCCTGTTCTTGGTTCTTTATTTAATGCACTTATTCTGGATCTTGATCTCACCTTGATCTTGGCTAAACCTTATCTGAAAAACACTCAAAACTTCATCAAGGACATTAGAAACAATAATCTCATATCCTGAAATAATTTCAGGAAGACCCATTAAGATTTTGCAGATCAATATCATTTGATTTTTCAAAATCCCCGATGCAAACTCGAGTTTGTTCTTACAGACTCGAGTTTGGGGTTCATCCAGAAAGCATGTTCGTTGATTAGAGGTCTAAACTTGCAGTCTGTAAAAGCTAACTCGAGTTTGGCTTTTACAGAGAGAACTATCGGGCTTTGGACTTGGCATGAAATTTTGGTCCTGCTCCTAGACTCGAGTCAATTAGTGACTGACTCGAGTTTGGGTCTATGTTTGAAGAACAAGCCTAAGTTCCTGATTTTCCAGACTGAAGTTTAGGAGACAGACTGGAGTTTTGGAAAGATAGTAGAAATTTGAGTGTTTCTCTATTTGTCCTAAACTCGAGTTTACAATGACAGACTCGAGTTTATGTTTGAGCTGAAACTATTCAAATCTTTCTGTTTGGTCTAGACTGGAGTTTGTAACTCTAGACTGGAGTTTATAACTTGGCCTGGAACTCGAGTGTCTTTCTGTTTGGTCTAGACTGGGGTTTAGGAATCTAGACTCGAGTTTGGCTTGCTTGGAATTCTGAGTGCTCTTTGTATCTTCCAGACTTCAGGTTTGGTTTTGTAAACTGGAGTTTGGCTTGTTGTGAAAATTTCTGATTGCTTTCTGTAACTCCTTAAACTCGAGTTTACATACCTAAACTCGAGTTTGCCTTTGACAGTGAGATTTTCATATTGCCAAAAACAAACTTCATATCAAGTTTACAATTGCTAGTTATCATCAAAACACATTGAGAACTAACAATTACGAGGACGCTCACTCTGAGAAGGAGATGGTTCATTTGACTAACACCAGTCACATAATCAACTGGCATTTCATGAACAGGACTACACTCGTTTCCTCCGTTCATTTTCAAAACAAAAAAAGAGGTTGAGAGAGGTAGTGTAAGAAAGGAATGCCAGAGCAAATAAGAGAGTAACAAAGGATGGTGGTGGTTTGCAAGGAAGAGATGTAATGCAAAAGGGAGAGGTATTTTAAGGCTTATGCCTTCGAGAAATTTTGATGTGAACCGATATGTCTGTTCTTCCCAAAGTGGTGTCTGGCAGGGTTTCCCGGGACACTAGTAGCAACTTTGGGAAGAGGTGTGCACACTAGGAAGAAAATGATCTATGGCCAATTTGATGATGATTTGTGACTGACAGGTTTCCGGGTCACAGGGTAGACTGACAGGATATCTGGGTCTACCATGGTTCTCTTCCCACTAGAAAACTCTAAAAACAATGACACCTTTTTAATTTATACATAAACACATATGACGCATTTATTTTATTTTATTTGGTAATTAATTTAATTTATTTTATAATCCCTTATTTTATTTTATTTTGAGATTAATTCATTTTTATTTTGTAATCATTTTATTTTATGTTGGAATTAATTTATTTTACAATTGTTGAATTTTATTTTGGTAATTAATTTATCTTATTTTATAATTATTTTATTTCGGAATTAATTTATTTTATTTTAAAATTAATTAATTTTATTTTATTTTCATTTTATCCTTATTTAATTAGGATTACCAGCGTTTGCTTATGTGTGTATTCTTGGGCTGCGATGATCTTTCGGGGGAGCAGAATTTCAGTGAACAGGTTTCAAAGACTGGGGCTAGTAGTGAGAAGTGAGGATGACGGACAATAAATTTGCGTTATTTACTTTCTTTTCATTTACTTTCTTTTATTTTATTTTTCGAATTAAACATTTTGTTTAAGTTTAGACTTATTTCATGTAATAAGAAGCCTTGCACTTGTCCCATACAAGTGCGGCGGTGACACCTTCCCGAAGTAGTTTATTTTGGATTTTATTATTATTTATGAAAACTATAGACATTTTATGTTATTTAAATTCTAGAAATTTGGGGGTGTTACAAGGGGTTTCAGTGTTCAGACAGAAAGACGTAAGACACAAGTTAAATTACCAGGGTCGTTTCACCGTGACCATGTTCGGTGATGTCCCGTATTATGGAAAGCTCCTTGATGTGGTCAGGATAAATTACCAGGGTCGTTTCACCGTGACCCTGTTCAAGTGTTTGTAGGCGAATACGACAACGTCCCGGGGACTCACGACTGACGACTTAGGTATGACATCAATGAATTTCTCCCGGCTAATTCACACTGGTCAGTCTGAAGATGATGAGTCGTATATTCTAGCCTCAGAGGCCCATCAAGTTTATTATGTCGCCGATGAGAGGCACATGGATTAGCATATGGTTGTTCACTTAAAGCCTCGGGACCTTTACGACATGGGCAATGCTGATAATGTCGCCTACGAAAGTGAGTCGTTCCAGCCAGCCAGCTTCGAGAATTTCTTCTCTGACGGCAATGACAATTTACCTATAGTTTGGTATGTTTTTTAATATACGCTTTATGAAATAATAACAGTTAATTAAAGTGTTATTTATGTTCCAACATATTCAACTAAAAAGTAACATTTTATCAAATTTTTTTTTTAGGGATCATGACGAAGATTGAGAGCTAGAGAAAAAATTATGCTTACGATTTAATCTATAATCTTTATTTTTTTGGTCAAAACATTTCATCTGTAATCATATATATATATATATATATATATATATATATATATATATATATATATTATGTTTTTTTAAAAAAGATTACTTTGTAGCTGACGATTTAATCTGTAATCTTTTTTTTTTGTCAAAAATTTTAGAAAATTATTTGTAGCGGTTACTAACCGCTACAAAGGACATCAGAACCGCTACAAAAACCGACACACTAACCACTACTAACACTAAACGCTACAAAAACGAAACTTCAACCGCTATAAAACAGGTACATAAATACCAATATAAAAACCTCTATCAAACTGCTACTACAGACATTTGTAGCGGCTAAAACCGCTACAAATACGCAATTTTAACCGCTACTAAAGGACCTTTTTTTTGTAGTGACAAAATCTATCTTGGACAAACTCTACCTTGGACTTATAAAAATAGTATTATTATCAAGTCACATAGTTAGGTCCTTGCGACACCTTAAGTGACTAATGTCAATGATAAATGTTTATAGGAATTCTGTGACACCTCTGCTGATCTCGGCCTTGCAAGTGAGACATAATGACTTAAGACTGAGGTGGGTAACTTGTATGGTTGCATTGTTGTATGATTAGCCATGTCTGCTAGATAATTGCATGTATGTATCCTAGCTAGGATTGGGGCTGCGTGTCTCATAGAGTTGTGTGTTCTACATACAGGGTTGTGTGTCCTGAAGGGCTGCAGTTTTTGGCCATTAACTGTGGTTATGGCGCAACTTATTTTATTGCTAATTAATCTGTGCTTAACATGTGCTTTGTAATCATTATGCTTCATGCTTGCATATAAGATTAACCGTTACTCTAGGGTTCATTTATTTGAACTCCAGATCATATGAAAGAGACAGGTAGTGGATCGGGATCAAAAGGCAAGTTGCAGCTTTAAGGAGAAGGGACTTTTATGATAGCGTATTTTAATTGGACTGTGTTAATCTGTTTATCATTTTGGAATATTGTATTAAATTCCCTTACGGGATAAATACCGCACTCGAAAGAATTTATCCTCATGTTTTCAAACTAGGTTATTTGTGAAAGTTTTATTCCGCAATTTGAGTCATCCAAATCATCACAATGCCTGTGTGCGATAACTCTGTTAAATAAGAGGTCCTAAAGGTCGGGCGTTACATTTTACATATTTATTGTCTTTATAACCAATTTTAACCAACTTTTTGAATTACATAATTTAGTTATTTACATATTTTATTTTGAACCAGAATTATTATAAACTATATTTTTTATACATTGGATAAAATTGAAAACATATCAATTGATGATAAATTTAATAAGTTATTAACTTACTTTCTTTTTGTATTACATGTGAATTAGGTAGATTGGAGCCATAAAAAATATTAAGGTTATTAGTTTTTGAAGAATAACTTTACAGTTTGGAGGATAACCTCATATTTCTCTTGGCCTACCAAAAAGGATTCTGATACCCAAACACCACTTTGCCTTTCCGAAATCAGGCGAACCTTCCGGAAACAGCTCTTGTTAGACTTATTGGACCTTGCCATTTCGGGTAGGGTGTTGTGTCCATCCATTTGCGTTCTCTTTGTTCCTTGTCCACCCGACGGCATTAGGAGCCCTCTGCTTCGCTACTTCATACACTTTGAATTGAATTTGGATCTCAAGCTGTTTAGGGCTACATACTGATTGATTACTTCTCAGATCCACAATTATTCCCCTTTCCAAAGTGCAATCTATTTGTTAGCTCTAGCGCGGAAAAAAACAATTTTATTTTGTTTTTATTTGGAGGAATAATACAGAGAAGATTAAGGAATATCAATGGAGGGTGGAGCAGCAGAGAAAGAACAGCAAGAAGGGCCATCATACACGTATTGGGTCAGGAAAGTTACGGATGATGCTGCGCCTATGCCAGTACCCCAGAAGCTAACAGGCGAAGATGTCCTCTCTGGTCAACCTCGTTCAAACACCGTTGGTTCTGTTTGGAATTGCGTATGAGCTTATTCTTCTTCCTTTCGACTTACGCATGTCTTATACCTGCATTTTCATTCTTTGTTGAACAAATTATGCACGAAGACCGACGGCTCATATTTTTGTCTGTTGATACATCGTACTTCATGTGGATATATTTTCAACAACCGTATGCATTTATTTAAGCTATTAAATCATACTTAAAGTGATTTGGTTTTTGGTCGATGACTAAATGAGCACATTCACTTGTCTATTGTTTTGTTAATGATATTACTTGTGCGCACTAATTTTAAGAAGTCACCTGACTCTGATTAATAAGTGGCCTTTGTTGCAAATAGATACACACAGACACCCACATATATATCGCCTTCCAATTCTTTTTATGGGTTTTCATTCTTGCGTGTAATCATGAGCTGATTGGTTTATGCTTTTTTCTACCCAAAGCTAGAGTATGCTCCGTTTCCTAATGAACATAGAGTGTGCTGTGAAGTTTTCTTGTACCAATTGATTTTGAAATGGAATGTTGTAATATTAAAATAGGCTGGGACATGGGAGGAGAAAAGCCTCAACAATTGGGCAACTAAAAGAATGAAGGTTTGTTTTCTACTTATCCCTATGTTTTTCTCCCTTTTAACCTTCTTGTGTATATGGGGAAACTTATTCTGCATGTGATTTTGTTGGTAAATTTAGTAGGCTTCTTTGCTATCTTACATCAATCATGATGAATTACAGCACCTATACTTATGCATCCGTACATGCATGTCTGTGACAGCCTCCCGTGTGAGGAGGGGGATAAAGAAAAAGGAAAGAAGAAAGACAAAGTTTTGAACTTAAGAAATTAACAATGCCACTGGATTCACTTTTTTTTAAAGAGAATCTTGTGAAACAATCATGGACAGAACACCTAAGTGAAGCAACAGATACAACCTTAGCCCACAAGTCATTTAGAATTGCCTGGACATCATTAACATATTTAGCATTCCTTCACCATGGGTAAAATGGCACAACGACCCCCTTCTTTGTCATCTTTATTTCTTCCCAAACAACCATACTCAATCAATAAAAGTGTATTTGAAACATATGGGCAAGACCAGATCTATAAGATTCCAAACAACTTGTTCCAAAGAAAAGTAGCTGTGCTACAATGTAAGAATAAGTGCATAGTTGTTTGAGGTAGCCCCACATCAAACAGATCATGCTAAAGGGTTGCACCAGATTTGTCCTTTAAATTTGCATCATGTCCCTAGTGTTGATTCTGTCGGCTACTGCTGTCCCCACAAAAGACTTCACCTTTCAAAGTGTTTAAAATAGTCAAATAAAATTTTTGAGGTTGAATGGTGCTTCCTTGTCTGGAGAAAAATGCGAAAACCGCAGGACTTGTAAGAAAATATACTTGACAAAACTTGTGTCCAAATGCTCATCTCTAGAGATGAAGGGCTCCTCTAGTTATCGAAAAAAATTTTGAATTGTAAGGAATGGAAAGAAATGGAATGCTTCAAAATGTAATTGGTATGATGGGAAAGAAAAATAATATTTTTGTTTTTTTTTATTTAATAAAATAAGAATAAATGGATGTAAACCAAAATAACCTTACAAGAATTTCTTCTTCCCCAAGTTTTGATCCGCCTGCCCTAACTAGCTGTATTATTTCATCCAACCCTCCTCATCTATGGACTTTCTTCCATTGGCTTCATGGAAGACAATATTGCTTCTATGTTCTTCTATTGTTCTATGTTGTAATGTATTGATGTGTACTTTTCTGCTGTATTTTCTGTGTTGTTGAGTTGTGACTGCAATCAACTATTGATTTTGTCATCTAGTGTTGTCCATTATTTATTTGTTTTTGTGTCTACTGATCTAAGGGAACTTCACTAGTCCCCAATATTATGGAATGATCTTTCCTTTGTGTAGAAAAAGAGAGAAGAAAAATTTATATTTTGAATTACTTGATTAATCATGTATAAAAGAGGGTCTATTGATACATGAGAGAGGAGCCTTAGCATTTATGGCTCTTAATGATAATTTCTAAATCTAATCCCTGATTTCTAGTGATCCTAATTGATTATTTACAATATATATCCTGTCATTTCCCCTCAAGTTGGAGTGTAGTCAAGCCCAACTTGTTACAAAAATAGTCAACATGAATCCCATTTGAGGCTTTAGTCAAAAGATCGCCCAATTGATCTCTAGACCTCATATGCCCTGTAGAAGTGAAGTTCTCCTTGATCTTATCACTTTCAAAGTGACAATTGATCTCAATGTGTTCCGTATGTTCATGAAACACATAATTGGAGGCTATGTGTAAAGCAACCTTGTTATCAAACCACAGCTTGGTGGGCAATATCGTGGCTATGTTTGAGCATATCCCTTGTCAAGTAGTTGAGCTTTCAGGCGTTTCAAGGTGCCATTATCTTTCGTTTTAATTGTGAACACCCGCTTGCACTCAATAGCCTTCTTTCCAGGACGTAAATCAATTAGAGTCTAGGTACTTGTATTGTCAAGGGCCATCATTTCTTCCTCTATCACTTGGTGAAGAGTGGTGGCAATGGCGGTGTAAAGTCTAAGGATGCTATGAAGGAACATGATGGAGGAGACAAGTGGGTATAGGAAACAAAAGAAGAGATGGAATAGGTGCAAGTACGTTTACCTTTTCGAAGGGCAATAGGCAAGTCATCGGGAGGATCAAGCGTAAGGACACTATCATAATCAAGAGCAGGCATAGGACCTATTTCGGGCTCAGGGGCAGGTTCGATAACAGGAGCAATAAAGACTTGTTCCAGATTAGACGCTGAAGTGGGCATTGCTGGGCCATGAACGTGATTGATTGCACTGCTTTCCCTTGGACGTTTCCAATAAACATGATAGAGAGGTGGTGTAACAGGTGCTAGAACAAACATTTACACAAGTGGTAAGTGAACCTAATACAACAAGAGATTGTTGGGAGTGGTCTTCTCACGCTGGGCGTGTGTAACTCTGGCAAATGAAGCGATGGCACATGTGAAGCAACATGTGATGAGAACAATGTCACGAGAATGGGGTTCGGCCAGTCGAGAGTTTCGATTCTGATGGTGTGTGTGTGTTTCAAGATTCTCAAACTCACTGAACGCTCGAATTGTTTCTATCTTGCTGAAAATTATTCAAGCACCCAAAAGAACTCTCTTATCTCTCAAGAAATGCTCTGATACCGGCTAGAAAAAGAAAAAGAGAGAAAAATGTGTATTCTGAATTAATTGATTAATATTGTACAAAAGAGGGTCCATATGTACATGAGAGAGGTGGTGCCTTAGCATTTATGACTCTTAATGGTAATTTCTAAAACTAATCCTTGATTTCTTGTTTTCCTAATTGATTACAGAATAATGGTAATTGATTATTTACAATATATTTCCTAACATGTTGGAATGTGTATTGCAGCTACAAAACACATAAAATAGCATAATGGACAGGCTTTTCCCATTCTTGGGGCCCTTTACCAAGAAACAAATGGGCCAAACCTCCCAACTAATAAGATGATCTCTACTTAACTCTCCCCTACTTAAAAAGAAGGAAGCCTCTCAAACTTTTCTTTGGGCAACACTCTAGAATTCTAGAAAGGGACTGTTAGTATAAAGGAATAGTACGGGAAGAGGCTGTTAATAATAATTATTGTACCACCTTAGGCCAAAGAAGATCCCTTCCAATTGTTTTAACCTTTCGAACAGCTAGTGCCCTGAAGGAACCTTTTCATTACTGCTCCAATGGCATTGTACTATAGTCATGTTTCTTTCTTTTTTCCTCATATATGCATTTTATTTTGTCTGAATTTTTGTAGGAGTTGATTATGTCAGTAGGTTCCTTACAGTTTTCTTCTGGCAGAGCAGAGATAGAAGATGTAACAAAATGTGTTGGCGATGTGAGTATATTCAATAATTTACAACTAAGTTGGTTTATTTTTGTACCCTATACAACTTCATTTATTATAATTTTTGGTAACCTTGTTTTTAATGTGTTCCAGGTACGAATGTTCACATTCGACTTTTTCCCTTTATAAATAGTTCTTTAATAATGAAAAAACAATTGATAAATAATTACTTATAAATATAATTCATCTGCAGCAGAAGTAATGTACTTATTCAACCTCGTTGTATTAAATAAAGAATTTATTTGTTTGAAGGCAATAGATTAATCATAGAATCAATATTAAACGATGCTGATTTAAATTTAGAAGTAACAATCAGGCTTTAAGCATGACAAGAAAAATCTTTTACATGAAGGTACGTTATGTTACCAACATGAAGCATTCAATGCAAAACATTTTCAATATAAAGCATTAGGCTTCTTATCCTTGATACAACTCGATTTATTCACTTTTTTTCATTTAATTTTTACATTTTCCACAACATAAACCGTTGAATGCAAAACATTTTCAACTCAATTATTTTCACGACCTTTTTTCTTGATGATTAAATGTATGATAGTTAAAACTAAAATATAAATGTTTAAATAAATAAATTTAAAGAATGAAGCAGAAAAAACAACTCTGCACACTGTCTAAAGCTTAAAAACACCAAAAATAAGGTCATGTTTGTAAATTATAGATGAGGGGATGAGAAAGGAAAAGTGCCACTGCCTATTTCCTTTCTTTTTCTTTTTTTTTTGAATGTGTGATTAATTGAAAGGTGAGCAAGATTATTATTATTATTTTTTTTTTTTTTTAAAGTTTCTATTTAATCCTTATTAAATTTGGAAGGTACAATAGTAAGTTATCTTCTTTTTAAATGAAAGATGTTGATGCTGCCTCTTCCTTTGCCCCCTTCCTTTAACTGCTAATTTAGATGAAGCAGAGTTTGAATGGAAAGTGGACAATGCCGGATTTGTCTCCAAAGTATCATTTTCATCTATTATGGATTGATATGTTTTTGGTCATGCATTGTTTAGGCATTTATGGTGATAGTTCGAAACAAGAAACGTGTTGGTTACACCTATGAGTTAACCTTAAGAGTTAAAGGTATAATTCTTGTTGGGCATCTCAAAGCCCCTTCGCTGCACTCTATTTATTATTCTTTCTCTGGACTTCAATCTAATTAATTTGTTTAAATTATGCCAAATTTAAAATGAAACAGGGGAATGGATGGTACAGGATGATAAGAAATTGGTCAATGGTCACATAGATGTCCCAGAATTCTCAGTTGGTGAGCTGGACGATTTGAAGGTATCTCTCAATGTTCATTTTAAATGCTTATATTTATATGACATAAGTGGATAGTGCCTCTCTGAGGTTGAGCATTTCAAATATATTTCAGCATCTCAATTGGGGAACTCTTATTTTTCCGTCTTGTTCTCTCTTTTGTCCTCATTTTCCTTTTTTTCTTTTTTAGTTGGTTAAAAAAAGCATTATTTGATCTAAAATAAAATTCATATCACGGGTTTGCTTAAGGTTGTTCAATTGGTAGATTTTTATTGATGATGAAGATTATCCCTTGTTCTTGTTTCTAGTACATATTTCTATTGGCCTGTGTGCGACTAGGTAGTCTAATATTTTGTGTCTTCAGCAAATTGGAAAATAATTGCATGATGATAGGTAGGATGAAAAATGAAGTCAATCTCTGGTAAACCTAAATGACAAAAATGTTATATTTTGACACGTGTGTCATGTTGAGATCTAGCAAAAGGAATTTGGATAATTTATTTCACTTAAGTAGAAAGATTTTGGAAGATGTGAGAGGTGTGAGGCAATGTGTAGCCCTCGCATGTTAATGATGCATTTTGCTTTGGAGGTTATCATTTTCCATGGGCTTGTTGTCTCTTAATAAGTTGTAGACTAAGTGCCTTGTTTGTTGAGAAGAGAGAGGAAAAAGTTATTATTACTATGATTTTTTGGTGAAAAATAAAAAGTTAGAATTCCTACCAAAATAGGGATGGGGATAGGAATTGATGAACTAGGGTCAGAAATGAGAAGCTCCTATTAAGGTCTTTCGCACCTTTATTTCCAGAACATGGAGGCATTGTTGTGTGTACATTTTTGTGAGATTCCCATTCAAGAAGGCATTTTTAATTGCTATTTTGCGTGAAATTTGTGGCTACTAGTGTAGCTTTGTACCTTTTATTCTTTTTTGTTAGCATGGATTCATACTGTGAACATCCATTTAAAATTTATGGGTTTCCTTCCTTTTGGAAAAGTCACCATCTTCCAAGTGTTACTCTTTTCTAATGCTCTCATTTGTTCCATGACTGCTTCCCTCCACTCCAATACTTCAAGTGCTTGGCAAAGTACATAATATGATATTTATAGTCTTGACAGTATAATTGAAATTAGCTTTCAATCCCTAAAAACATGCAACTGCTTGTAACTTGCAGTGACCAAGGCTAACTACTTATAAGAATACACACAAAGGCCCACATCAACATAAAATACAAATTCATAATATATATGGACCGCCACAATCCTTCCTAGAATAAACTAGTAATGGGCGTTGGTTCCTAACAATACTCTCACCGAGGAGAACAACCTTATCCTCAAAACAAAATGATGGAAACTGATAGGCAATCAAATCTTTGTCGTCCCAGCTGGCGATGAGAAGGATTCTTCAACTGAAAAACTCTGTTGTGTAGCAATTGTTGGTTTTTAGGTGGAACCCCTTGTAGCCTATGGTGTTTTCCATTCATCCTAAACTTCAAACACATTTTTGTATAGTGTTTGGAGAAGCCAGCTACTTCATGATGCCCAAGAGCATTTCTGCACCTCCAATGGAAAAGAGTAAGAAATTCTCTGGAATAATTAAACTCTGCCCTTGAACCTCTGGCTCTAACTATTTGCAAAATTAGTTGCAAGAGATAAGGCTTCCGTTACTTATTTGCACTCCAAAATGAGGTAGTTGCCGAACAGGAATTTGTAAATCCGCTAAAATTTTATCTGAGATTATTTGGGAAAATTCACATGAGGGCCCAATTAAGCAAGATAATTTCAAAAAAGGCCCACAAAAAAGTCACATGTCAAAAAATGCTCTAGAGCCTTTTCTAGTATTATTTCAGAAAGCGTTAACAACAATATCAGTACCCCATTAACAACAAAATCAGTATCTGTTAACAACAATTCCGTTAACAACAAAATCAGTATCCATTAACAACTATATCAGTACTCGTTAACAACTACCTTTTTTGACATGTGACTTTTTTGTTTTCCTTTTTTGAAATTATCTTGCTTAATTGGGCCTTGAAAGGAATTTTCCCTTAAATTTTGGGTTTAACGACTATTGATTAAATCAACACTGGCTTGGAGAGGAGTATTCCCATTAACTTCATAGTTGTTGATGATGGGCTGCCCAAAATGGCATGGAGAGATATTCTGCAAGTTCATTTGCTGTGTTGTCATTCATGTCAGTGTTCTCCAAGTTATTTTTTTCTGGATCTTCTGTTAACTCCATGCATTTAAGGAAGGTAGTTTTCCATCTATGACCAGGAATAAATTTATCCCCGCATTTGAAAACAACCACTTATCTCTGCTGTTTGTCAGTTTCAGAAATTGGTGTAGTAGTAACTGCTTGAGGAGGACCATTAATTGACGGCAATAACTGCTTCTGAAAATTATTTTTATTTTCCCTGGATTTGTAATTGCTGTCAGCAACACTTGGCCCCAGTTTTGCTGGAGAAAACGTCCAGAAGGCTATGATTGTAATTTGACTTCAAATTCAAGGGCAAGACTTACAGTCTTATATACTGTATGTGGCTTTTGTATCTTATTAGTGGGTCTGATTTCTTTCATCATCCATTTTCTCATCATCCCTTAAAATCTTTAAATCACGTTCGTTCAATCAATCTGAAAGGTAAAAAATAAGCCTTGTTATCAAGTTATCAGTCTTTCAACTTTTCTTTCATTTTTCCAATCAGCGGTTTGGATGGGTTCCTATTCCCAATCAACGGTCTAAATGGGCTCGTGAGGGATGATGAGAGAATCCTCTTGCATCTTAACATGTGCTTGCTACTACTCTTTCAACCATTGATTAAAACACCCAGCAAACAATGCTCATGCCAACCTCTAACCCTTGAAGAGCATCTTGCAAATTCTGTTTAATACTCATGCACTATGTGAACTTGTTTAATGTTTGCCAGACCAAAATTTTCTTGAAAAATCTTAATCAATTCCTCCCAATCATGCACTGTTTGTCCAGAGGATACCATGTAAGAACATCTACTGCATCCCCATCCAAATTCATTGCTGTCATGTCAGTTTCAAGATCATCTTGTGTTTGATAGTAGTGAAAATACTTTTCTGCCTTCATGATCCAACCGCAAGGATTGCCTCCTTCAAACTTAGGGAACTCTACTTTTGAATGAGACTGCTTAGATGGGTTTCTATTCTGCCATGGATTTTATTGATCCCCTCCTTCACATTCTTCATAATTTTGCTTACCAAAATGGCTATTTCTCCCCTTAGCCACCGTGTGTGATTTTTGTTGTTTCAAGGTAGGCATATCAGCATTCAAACTGTTTCATTTAGACGTAATCGTGGATAATTGTTGGGAAGGAGAATCAGTAGAGAAGGGATTAGAAGATTCTGTGGGTATGGGTGACTTGCTGGATGATTCAGCGTTGGGATTTAGGAAGAATGGGGTCCTTTTCATTAGTGGAAGAGCATGTGGTGACCATTTTATCCCAACAGACTGAAACGGATGGGCTCTAATACCAAAATGTTATAAACTAGATAGAAGAAGATAGAATGAGGAGTAGAAAGAATAGGTTTGTAGAAGGGTAGTGAGGTCCTCTAAAATCAGAATCTTATCGTAGAAGTAGGAGAATTAGGAAAATAAAAGTAGAAACACGGGAAAGGAGAAGAGAAGAGAGAGTAGAGAAGAAGAGAACTCTAGAATCACAATCCGAACTCCTAGAGAAGAAGAAAACAAGGGAATTTCCTGAATAATACTTTCATTCATTTCCTTGGCAAAGTAAATAATATGATGTTCATAGTTTTGACAACATATTTGAAATTTACTTCCAATCCCTAAAAACATGGAACTGCTAGTAACTCGCAATGACCAACACCAACTACTTATAAGGATAGACACAAAGGCACACATCAACATAAAACATAAATGCATAATATCTAAGACGGCCACACCTCTTCCTAGAATAAACTAGTAAGGGGCGTTGATAAAAGCATCGTATGTGACAAAATTTTCAAGAGGATGAGAGTACTATAACTAGGTATATTGCTGAGAGCAATTGGCTAATCAGGATCATTTGCTCATTTATTTGAGTACTTGCTTGAAGACTATAGGTTCATGATCTGTCAGGTTTTGACCCTCTTAGTGCTTCAATCATGAGGATTTCTTCTGTATTTTGTTTCCTTCATGGGAGGACATATTCTTTGTATTTCTGCTGCTCTAAATCTACCCAAGTTTGAGTTACCTTCTGGTTTAGGCAATTGAGGTTGGGTTGTTGATTCTAGAAAATGGTTAGATGGGCGTGACAAAGGTTGATATTACTCAATGGAGTCAATCTTTAATTGGGGCCTCAATTTTGGCATCAGCACAATAATTTCAACATGAATTAGGTATGTGGGGTACCTACTAATGGGGGCTATGATTGTGGGTAAGGCCCTTGTTATACTCACTATATGTGGGATCATACTCGTTATAGGTGTTACTCATTACTTGATTGTCACAAGAGGGCCAATGTTGCTTTCGCTGAGAATGTGGCCACCTCCCTAGGAATGGTTCTCGCAATTACCCTTTTAGAAGCTATGAACAATGCCCTCTGACAATATAAGCGACCTAGCATACTGTCACTACCTGTATTAGAGTGGTAATTCAATAACTTGTCTCTTAATTTGCATTTTTTTTAACCTTAGGCCCTTGGCTCTCTAATACCATACAAAGGGTAAGAGAGTAGGACGTAGAGAAAGAAGAGATTGTGAAATATAGTAATTGAATGTTAACTTACACAATTCTCCTATTTATAATGAGGGTACAACACCTATTGGACAGTTAACCTATTCTCTTTAATTAGTAAACTACCAAATAATTAAAGAATAATTCCCCATTTATTGCAAAATCAAATCAACCTATACTCTTTAATTCGTCAGAATCAATTAGCTAATCAACATAATCAATCATAATCAACTAGGTCAATGTGAAGTGGCAAAGGGACTGGTTGGAGTGGTAACCGTTTTTTGATATCTCCTGGTGCAGAATATATATATATATATATATATATTGGGGGGTTGTGTTCCAGCAATTTTCCCTTTATTATGTCATAACAAAACAATAATTAAATTCAAAAAATTCAATATTAAAACAATTGATAATATCTCCCCTACATTCTCTTCCACTCACCATTTGGAGTTTTGGGAAAACGTGGTTCTAGACTTTGTTTTTGTTTCTTTTTTCAAATTTTCCAATCACATGGTGGTCTCCCCTTTTATCTCTTTATTTTTAACAAGTTCCCTTTAGACACACAAGGGATTGAGCCGGTCCATTGCATGGATATTGTCTCTTATGGTTGTGACTTGTGTGGACGTGTCAGCCACCCCCCAAAAAAGACAATAAATAAAGGAAAAAGTGCTAGGCCCTTTACGAAAGCTACAAGGGATTTTGAGAATATTTAAAGCCAGAATATCTTTGGTCATAAGAGCATCAACACTTGATGGTTTTTTTATCATAATACAGAGGCCACCACGCAATGGCCACTGTTCTTCCTGTTTAGTCGTTGTGGATTATGTTCATGCTGTTTATTGCCATCTAAGGAGCCTATTTTATGCTAGGACCTTACCAAGCCTTCTTTACATTTAGGACCAGAGGTAGTAATTTGTTTTTTGGATTTCGTGGTCTTGGGTATCACTGAAGTTCTTGTAATTCAAACTCCCACTTATGTTTATTTAATTAAAGGACGACTTTCCTTTCCAACTAAATAAACAAAAGTCACAAAGGTTACTTGGTTTGTTTGTTTTTTAAATTAAAGTTATTTTTAAGTTCCAGAGCTCATAATGTAGTGGCGCCTTGTCTCGTTATAATATCTCTCTATCTTACAATTCTAAATGATGTGCGGTGACATATAATCCTATATATTTGCTTATTTGTTCAATTTTGATTTGGATTACTTACTATGACTTTCTCCCCTTTTGCAGATGGAAGTGAGGTTAAACGAAGTGCCTGACCTCTTGAGTCAACATAAGATACAGATCAAGGAGGACTTGAAGCAATTTTTGAAGCCTGTAAGAGAGAAGTTGGTCCAATTTGAAGAGGAATTGAAAGATAGGTAGAAAGAGTTAGCTCCTGCATTTATGATAAATTATAGTATTTAGTTCGTCTCCATTGTTCGTGCATGACTCTTTTCGGCCCTTATCCCTTTGAAAATATCTTATTTCAATGCTTCACTAGAACAAAGGATATTAAAGGGTACTTTTAGATAACCAATGCCCATGCTTGAAAATGCCCAAAAATTCCTGTGCAATTGATTTATTTAGTGAGCGTGCAAATGTAACTGAACTTACGGAACTCTGAATTTTGTGTGTGTATGATGTATCCCTATTTACTCAGACCTTGAATTTTCCTTGAACAAACTGTATTTCGCTTTGGTCTGAAAGCAGCTTCAGCCTACCCTGATTGTTGGCTCTTGGATCATTCTTAATGACTTGTACAAGAAAAAGAATCGTTTATTTTTATTTTGATAGGCACTTGTTATTATTTAGTTAATAATATTTACGATTGAATATATGCTTATTGTGATTGGAAATGAAACGTTCAAAAGAAGTTTGTCATTGAATGACTACTAGTGTAGTTCAATGGAGGAAATAAAGTTCTGAAAAAAGATGGTTCTATTTGTTGTTTAATAGTGTTATAATACCAGTTGGGGATAAGTAAGTGGATAGTTTTGGTCCTATTGAAGATACCAATGTGCTTCTCTAGCCTTATTTATGAGGCGCAGAGAGGTAGGTGCTTTTGTCTTATGAGTCTGTTTCTTTTAGATATAGAAAGAATAAGGAAAAGATTGGGAGGAAGAGGGAAGAAGGGAATTAAAAAAGGGGAAATGGAGGTAGAAGAGATAGGAATGGAGAGGGAGAGAGGATGAGAATTGAAGAAAATGCTCAATTAATCTATCAACACGCATAGTACAATAGCCTTGGGGAATTATTTATTTGCATAATAGTTACGTCAGTAAATTTTGTGTATGAATAAACGATTTTATCTTTAATTTATTATTGTTTAGGTTTGGTTCTCGTGAGATATGATGTACATTAAATATGAGTAGAGTTGGAAAGCTATTAGTAAATTTTAAGTCATATTTAGTATAGTATGAGATTTTGCTTTGTTCTAACAAAATATGTTGAAAGTGATTCATACATTGGACATAGGAGTAAGAGAGGAACCCCTTGTTAGAGTGATCGGGACAACACGTTGATTATGTGGGTTTTGGGAACAGGCTCTTCCTCCTTGCAGATCAAGGAGCTCTAGGTATAAAGGAAACCATTAATTCCAATAATCTAGCCTCGTTTTCAACACCGTAGTGCACACATATATAGCACATTAAGTAACCAGAAACGTTAACACTGCAGATCATTGTCACTCCTGAAATAAGCCATCGGGGCAATGAACTGAGAGTAAATGACGATCAAGTAACGGAAATTTGTGGGGAAACCCATTTGCAAATGAGAGTATAAACCTCCAGAAGAAAGAAAAAAAGGCTAAAGATGCCAGAAAATGCTATGTATGGTCGCCAAAGTTCTATTGACTTCTCCGAGTGTCTTTGAGAATGATGTGAAAACTAGTTTTCTTTCTCTTTTGTCTGGCCAGAGAGAACAAAAACCATCACCAATAAACTACAATTTACACATGTAATGCACAAAAGTAATTTATATCGTACAAAGTTATTTATAAAAGCTAAGAAAATGGGTTAAAAACTTACTAGTCAACTTATCAAATTTGAATATTTTAAAGTTACGTGCCTAAACTTATACCCACAAACAAGCAAAACCAAGCCCTTAATATAGAACAAAGGCAATACTCTAAACAAAATATCTTCTTATTATCATGATTAAATTAAAAATAATCTTTTATTGATAAAGTGATTATGAAAGTAATTTACATATATGCATTTGTAAGTTTTATGATTAATTTTTATTATATAATTTTAAATTCATATAAAAAGAAAAAGAAAAAAAAGTCATTCTTGCATAATATACAGATTTTACATAATTTATGTCAGAATTATAGGCATTTAATTTTAGTAAATTAGTTGAAGTTTCATATATTTTTTTTAGAACTTTAATATATTTTTTAAGATATTCATAATTATTTTTAGAAAATTTAGTTGGCCAGGATTTCTTATTTTCTTAATACCACAGAAATCTAATATCAATATATTCAAAAAGATAATTCAAATTTCACAAAAAAGGAAAAGAAAAGATAATACAATGGCCTGTCGTTATACTATATGTTTGGATTAGTGATGACATGGGTGATTTTAATATAAATTTTACAAATTTGAGATAGGGTAAAAGTCAAACTATATAATGTAATTTATGTTTGGATTTTCTTTTGTGAAAAGATCAATTTGACAAACTATAACTTATTTAAATGATTATGGAAAAACAAGTTTAGATGTAAAATGTCTAAGGATATGAATTTTTGTAAAATCACACTAAAGTTCTAACTAAAAATAAAATAAAATATGAAAAGTCTCATAATTTGTCAATGGAACCACTTTTATTTGTCATTGACAAGTTATGAAACTTTTCATATATTATTATTATTATTATTTTGTTAGAACCTTGGTGTGATTTCCCATATTTTTAAGAGAAATATTAAAATAGATTTATAAAATCTATAGAATACCCGTGCTTAAAGCTCACAAAAAAAATTATCAGATCCTTCTTACTAATTAAATTTCTAGTGGGAACCCTTTCCCAATTTTCCAAAATTTTTTTCCTTCTTTGAATATTTTAATGGTAAAATTATCTTGTTGAAATGCCTAAATTCAAAATCAAGCCTATACTTTTAACAAATTTCCAATAAGGTCAAGAGGCCCAATTAGGAATTTCTTAACGTTGTCAAAAGACCAAAATATCCCTTCATAGTTAAAAATAATTTCAGCGAGAAATAATTAGGATTCTCCCTATTTTAATAAACATCAAATTATTAGGATTTTTTGAAATTATTTTATTTTATTTTTATCAAAGCAAGGTAGTACTCAATTGAAGACCCTTCTCTTTCTTTTTTTCCTAGTTATTGTTTTTCCCTCTGCACGAGGAGAAGTGAAAAGTATATTCATTTTGGCTTATGCTTTTAAGCTGCTTTTGACCCAAAACTTATTTTAATCAAAAGCTAATCTAAACATGTGTAAATTTCCAAAAGCTACCCTTTTCTTCTTGATCATAGGTTTGGGCTTCCCAAATGTGGATCCAAACATAGTCATAGTTTACCCTCATTTTAATTTTGGTTTCCATAATTTCAAACATGTTTTTGTCTCAGTTTTTTTTTTTATTTTTTTTATCTAAAACATTAGTTCCTATATCTCAATAAAAACATGGATTATATTTTAAAATTATAAGAACCAAAGTAAAAATAGAGACAAATTATGAAGACTAAACATTGTATTAACCAGATTTTTTATTAGTTACATTTATTCTAATATTGGAGGCATTCATGTTTGATGTATTGTTAGGTACTAAGGTTTGTTTTGTTCAGGGGAGGAGTGGGGGTTAGCTTGTTTGGATTTGTTGGAGAGGAGGGGAGGGGTGGCAATAATCAATTTACCATTCTACCTTTACATATTAGTCTATGCCTTTAATATATATGTTATGTAAATTAATTTACACCTTCATTTATTTTGTTCTCTTGATGAGAATTAAGGAATTTTTTTTTTCCTCGTACATTAATGCGATATCACAAAAATCACAAGGGAAAAATAGTTAATCCTTTAAAAGTAATTTATCATTCGTGTCTAAAATAAATGAGGATTTTATTTTTATTTTTCATGGGCATTAATGGAAAATCGTTGGCTAATTATTATGTTTTATTTTTAATTAATTTATCATACATATCTAGTGAGATTTTTCCCCTTCATCAGCATTAATAGAATATCACAAAAATTATGGGGGCAATATATTCCAAAATTTTAGCTTCCCTACAAAATCCCCAATTTGGAGAGAGCCAAAATGGAGGAGGGGGAGGAGAGAAGAGGTTTGGAATTCCCTCTCAAAAATTTTAAACCAAATGAGGGAATGGATCTACCCTCCCCTTCCCTCCAACCAAGCACCATAAGGGCCTACTTGTTACATGGATTTCATGAGAGGGAATGGGAACTTGCTAGGCTTCCCACGAAGAAAACTTGTTTGGCACGCACGTCTCTCGTCAACCTCAATTCCCGCTTGGCATGATCTTTCCTTAAACGTGGGAAAATTGAATCCCTCAAAAAGTGGCGAGATTGTGCAAAGTTACCTGGGAGAGTGAAATTGTTGGACAAAAATGCCTCTTGTCAACAGTGGATCTATTTTAAAAGAGTTGTGAGGCAGGAGTTGGACAAAGAAGGAGCTGAGGAAGATAGCGACGTCAGTGGCAGTTTGAGGCACATCACAAGTTCAACACAGAGGCAACTTGAAGGTGGAATAGAGGTAAGTTGCAATGGATCTGCATTGTTTGGTGTTTTAGCTATTTGTAAGTAATGTTGCTCGATGCCCTATTGCTTCCATGGTGCGATAATCCGTATGTTTGTGGGTTATTTTGAGTGAGGAAATGTTTAAATGAGAAAGGCAGCTGGAATACATGATGAAATAGGGGCTTTCCCCCTTGACATGCATCTCTGCTTGTTTGTAGAATATATGTGTTGGCTTCGGGTATGCGCAATTAATATGACAATCGTGTTTAAATTCTGCATAGCTAACATGAAAACTAGATTGGTGAACCTGTGAAATACCAAGTTAACACAGTTTAATTATAGAATTAGGAGGAGGTTATTTTAGTGAGAGTCTAATGTGTTTTGTTGGTTTATAAGTGCTGCTATAAAATTAGTGGTTTAGTTGAGAATGACATATGTTTCAATATAAATAGCGGTTGTTTGTAAAGAAGAGTAGTAGATTATAATGGATAGGAAATCGGTGTGGAAAAAATTGTGTAGGTATGGAGCCACAGTCACAGGAAATGGTTGCAATGTTGGCGGGGGTACTTAGCTATGCTTCTAATAGCGAGGAGGTTGATTGTGACAATGATAATAGCAGTGGGAGCAGGTAGACCAAGGCACTTACCTAATGATTAGATTTTCATGCCAAGAGAGCAAATTTAAGGGCTATGATATATAGCAGAGACATTACTTGGTTTAACCAAATTAGGATGTATCGAGCGACGTTTGATAAATTGTGTCACATGTTAGACACAATTAGTAGTTTGAAAGCAACTAAACTCATGTTAGTTGATGAGCAAGTGACAATGTTCCTTCATGTAACATCCTAAATTCTAGACCCTAAGAATTGAGAATGAGCCTAAAGTAGGCAAACGACTAAGCCCAGTTTGGGAAGAGTCCCAAGAATGTTGAGGGTTAGGAAACCTCTCAGGGACCAAGTAACCCAGCTATACGGGTCAGTGAACCTAGTGTGTATAAGCTGTGGAATTAAAGTGCCAATGGAAAAGGGGCACAAAAGACCTATATGGCATAAATTCAGTTGGAAAAGATGCCACTAAATTATGTCCTAAGGTATAAGACACTTAATTGAGTGAAAATATGTCGATATTAGTAAGAATTCGACATTTTCAGGGCATTCGAGTATGCCCTGCGTTTTTGAGAAAATACTAGTATGTGGCATCCTTTGTCGGGGCTTGGCATTTTGTGTCCCAATCCCGAGTAAAACCCCAGCAGGATCCCGAGGAGACACCAATAAAGTAACTTTAATAAAGTTAGGACATGATGACTAATGATGACATACTTATGTGTTGGTATAATAGAATCATGACACGTGTCCCGTTATCATGACAAAGAGAAAAAGCTACTTTTGTGTTGGACCAGTAAAAGTATGACATGTGTCCCTTCATAATTACATGTACAAAATTCAAAAAGCTTGTAGAAGAAGTTATGTGAAAGGAGATCTTTTGATGACATTTTGGTCAATTTCTATAAGGGACACATGTGCATGCAATTAATATGAAATGATGACCTAAAAACTTCTTAAATAAGCTTCAAATTCGTGCAAAGCAAGGAGGAGAGAGAAAAGTCAACAAAACTTGCAAAATAAGCCAAGTTAAGAGGATATTTTGCAAGGGCACTTTGGTAAGGGTTCCCTGTGTTTTTGAAGTAAAAGGAGAGGTGAATAAATGACATGAGGTAGGTAAGATATTTGAAGTGAAAGATGCCAACAAGGCAAGAGAGAGAAGGGAGAAAGAGTTAATGTCATCACCTTTTTTACCATGAAATTTGGCACCACAAGAAAGTGACACACGACGTGTTCTGGACCAGACAAGTGGGGCATTCTGGATGTTATAAGCAACGTGTTTTGGACATGACACATGGCGCGTTTTGGACCAGACACGTGGCACATTTTGGACCGCACCCGTGTTCTATATACACCTCTTTCCCTCATTGGTCTTTAGGCCATTTTCGGCCAAAACATGGAAGGAAGAGAGAGAGAGAGAGAATGAAATAGAAAAAGAAAGAGAAGAGGGAAAAGGAGCAGGAGGAAGAGGAAGCATACATTAAAGATTAAGGTAAGATAGTGCAAGATTTGGTCAGATAAGCCTTCTATCTTCTTCATCTTCATGAAAACCCTTAAGATTCCTCTGAATTCTTATGGTTCTTTTATGTTTAAGGCCGATGCCATCAAAGGGCACGAAGAAGGAGTCCAAGTTGAATTAGGTCCAAGATCAACTAAGTCATTGAACTAGCCTCTTGTGAGTCTTTAGTTTGGATTCTTAGATGATTTTCGTGCAAGGCTGTATACATGGTGTTGTGAGGTGATTTTGATGTTTTTGATGATGCCAATGAATTCAGGACGAAATTTTGTGTGGGTATAAGTAGGAAGCATGATTGGGAACTCCAAAACCCTAAAAGTTGGAAAGAAACCCGAATCTGCCAGCTTTGCTGAATTCTGGGCAGAAACACTTGTTAAATGGTTTTAAAATAGTAAACGTTGTCTAATGGCCACGAAATTTTATATGCTTAAATTAGACATCTTGGACTTCAATTTGATATGAGATTTTACAACTTTTCGAGTTTCCTACTGGGAGAAATAAATTCGTGAAAACAGCCCAGAAAATGGATTTCTTCTCTATCTAGCGAGCAAAGATTTGACACAGAAAAAGGACCTGAGGTTTTATGATCTCTGAAATTATTTTTATTAGAAACTAGACGTTTTAAGGCTTCGTTGGCCGTTGGATGCACATCAATCAAATTTTTCTAAAATAAGTTATGAACTTTTGAAGTTATAGCATATTTTCTGGAATTTCTGGATTATGGTCGAATTTAATGAAATTAAAAGGAAAGTTTGTATAAGTGTATGAAGTGGCATGTAATGGCTCTGTTTTAGGAGGGATACATATCTGAAGTAACTTTTGGACGTCGAGGAAATTTTATTAAGACTAATCGGCTGTCAGGTGCAGTAACTGCTTACTCTCATATTCTATGTTACTTTGTATGTTTGTTTTGCCATGATTGAGAATTTGGGTTGTAGGGCCTAGTGGACTGAGTGTCCTTGGTTCGCTACTGTAGGGCCTAGTGGGCTGTGTGTCCTTGGGTCACTATCGAGTCGAGATGCATTCGGTGTAGTTAGGGTTGAGGCCTTGGCTACTGTGTTTTCCCAGCATTGAGGATCCGGGGGCTTATCTTGTTAGGTGGCCCGACAGTTGTTAAGAACTAGGTCCTTTCGCAGTGAACATGTGCATATGTGGTATGTTGTTTTATATTTTACTGCATGAGATGTGTACTGAATGCATGTGGTATGTGTTACCATGATTGATGTTGTGATGTTCCTAATTGTGGATTGCATACATATAGATTTGAGTTTGATAGTTACCCTGGGATTCAATTTTGAATCTCAGACCGTTCTAGAAATACAGGTGTTTCAAGTTGAGTTGATCAGGAGTATAAGAGGTAAAGACCGGGAGTATTGATACGAAGAGTTGAAGACACTCTAAGGAGACTTAACGTTGTTTTTATTCTGGATGAGAGTATAATGTTATTTACTGTTTAATATTTTATTCGGGATTATTGTATCATAACCCTACGGGAATTTATATTTTGAAGGTTGTAGTAAATTTATTTACTTTTACCAGTAAATCGTATTTGTCCAAACTGATTCAACGATCTGCCGTGTAATACTCCGATGCATGTTAACATGGAATAACTAAAGAAAAGGCAAGAAATAAAAAGGGATCCCTTTAACCCGCCACCTGAAAGGGCGAGGCCAGTAAGGGTGTAACACTTCACATCTTGGGGAATTATGTGAAGAACAAAGTTATTTAGTTTGAGTTTGGAAGGTTGGGTGAAACCATTAGTAGATACTTTAAATTGGTGCTCAATGCTACAATTAGACTGCAATCACTACTTCTGAAGAAACCAGTGCCCATTTTGGAGGAGTCAAATGATCATTGGTGGAAGTAGTTTAAGGCACGTACATTGTGTTATTGTGTAAGTGGTTTACTTGACTATAATTCTACAAATTGTGGTTTAACCTAACTGGGGACAATGTGTTTGTGTTTTCAGGGGTGCCTTGGTGCATTAAGATGGCTAGCACATACGTGTACAAGTCCTTGCAAAACACAAGGGGAGGTACTGAAATAGGAAAAGAGATATAACAACTAATGTCTTTAGTGTATACTAACCAAATGGCCAATTCATTTATGTCTTGCCTGGGTAGGAAGGGTCAGCTGTGAATGGGAAGGTGTTGAGGTATGTTATAAGGAGACCACACAGCTTACGAGTACAGCAAGGTAGGGGTAATAATTACGCAAAAATTAGTCACTTTGTTTTGTTGAAGTTCAAGTTGTAAGGAAAAAACAATGAACCCATTGCTCTGTGTGTTCAGGAAACTACCATTTGGTTGATGTAGGGTACATGAATTGTCAGGGTTTCTTGGCCCCATATAAAAGGCCAAGGTACTACTTTAATGAGTGGAGACAAGGATACCGACCCCAAGCTGCTCATGAGTGCTTTAATATGTGACATTTAGCTACCTGAAATGTCATAGAAAGGTGCTTTGCTATACTAAAGTTGCGTTAGGCAATCTTAAGGAGCGCATCTTTTTACCCAGTTAAGATCCAAAATAGATACATCATCAGGTGTTGCTTGCTACATAATCTGATTCGTCGTGAGAATATTTAGGATCCTATTGATGAGTAGCTTGATTCGTTTGAGCCTGTAAATCTAACAATTGACAACACTCTGATGATGCCCATAGAGACCAATGATTTGTGGAATAACTTTGAAGAGCATATTGCAAATGACATGTTCGATGCACTTGTGGTACATAGGGATAATTGATGATGTAGCAAACAATTATTGCTTATTTGAGGGCAATTCATGTCCTAAGTTTGTGTGGCAAAGAACAATGTGTTTTTTATATTAATTGCAATGAGTTTTAGTGACTTAGTTTATGCTTGTGTGAACAATTGTTGCTTGTGGTGTGTTTTTTACTTTATTTCTTATGTCTAACCTAAGACTACTTAACAAATATTTTGTGCTTGAGTTATGTTTTAGATGGACCTGTCTGAATAGGGAAGTAAGGGGAAGATGAAAGTGTGGTCAACCGAGGAGGACAAGCTGTTGGTTGAATGCTTAGCAACTCTCAGGGTTGAACAAAAGTTCATGGCAGACAATGGCTTTAAGTCTGGATTTCCTAATCGCTGCAATCAATGATGGAAGAAAAGCTCCCCGGGTGTGGGATGAAAGCGACTCCTCACATTACCTTTAGAATCAAGACCCTTAAATGCCTATAGCAAGCGGCATATGACATGGTTTATGGGACTAACACTTCTGGATTTGGTTGGCATCTAAACACGAAATTTGTTACTACAGAGAATGAGGTATGAGAAGAGTATGTAAAGGTATGTGTTAGCATTTTTGTGTTCATTTTGGTTTACTTTACAAACTCATATGCTTGACCTTTCATATACTGACATACTTTATCATATTACAGTTCCATCCAAAGGCTTCACAATTTTGCACTAAGTCCTTACCCAACTTTGACTCTCTGTGCATCGTGTGAGGAAAGGATAGGGCTATGGGTGACAAAGGAATGTCCCCTATTAGAATGGAGGAGGAAGTTAATATTGAAGATGAGAATCTTCTGGAAACACCTAATAATGTTCCTGGCGATTATGAGTTCTCCCACACACTGCATGACTCAACCACTCTAAATTCATGGCTAAGGTTTTGCGAGAGATAGTAACATCACTGGACAAAACCATCGTGAGTGTATTTGAAAAACTAGTTAATCAAATGTCTACTCAAGAAAGGCAAGCAGAACTTGATGCGAAGGTGTAATACCCTAGATTTTACTTTATTTTATTTTTAATAATAATAATAATAATGATAATAAATACTAATAATACTAATATTAAAATTTATAATTTATAATAAAGTAGTGTGTGTGTGTTTATATATATATATATCATAATAATAATGATAAATGGATAGGTAAAGATAAAAATTTAAATTAGAATCTAATAGGTGATTTGCCATTATTTATTAAACTAGTAATAGTTAAAACCCAACCCACAGAGCCCAACCCATAGGAAACCCTAATTTCAACTATAAACTTAGGACTAATCATCTAACCCTAGCCATCACCTATCAGTTCCCTCTCTAAGAATTTTTGCGGCAGAAATTCTCTTCTAGGAGCTCTGCAACCACGGAGGCCAGGTAATCCTAAACCCTAAAAAAAAAAAAATTTACTTTCTTCTTCCCTTTCGACCAAGCCTAAATAGTGGGTGTAGATCAATATGCACCGATTACCTTGCGTGACTCCCTGTTTCTTCCGGACGTGCTGCCTTATTGTATACTTTAGGGTTCTTCTTTTCCTATGGGAGTCATTGTCTCCAGCTCTTTAATCAATAATTAAAATAATGAAATCATGACACGTCTTTTGAGGCGCCCTTTGCTTTAGGCTTGGGCGCATGATCTTGAACCTTGATCAACAATTGCATTGTATATTGAATTCTTATATATATATATATATATATATATATATATATATATATATATATATATGTATGTATGTATATATATATAAGGACCTTTTCGTTTTGCTTCCTCCTCTGGACAACATATAGATGCGCAGGATTATATATAACCCATGTATATATGCTTTCCTTCTCGAACTGCGTGCGTGAATAAAGATCTGCCCTATATGCTTTCGGTTTTGTCTGTACGTTTCTTTTATGTTTGATTGGAAAATATATATAAACATTGTCTTTTGTGAATCTTCTTGTGACCTGATTGCTTCATAATTTTTTTTGTGAATCTCGATTTAGGAACCCACTTGTCATGAAAAAGGGAATTATTCACACAATTGGTTTACGGATACATATGTTTCTTGATTCACTTGACCAAATATTGAAAAGAAAAAAAATATAATTAGGAAATTATATGAGTTTAAATTATTTAAAATAAATTAATAGTGGGAGGATAACTTTAGGATGATGCCTCCTAAAGTGATGAACACACTTTTAAGGCTTATGCCTTCGAGAATTTTTTTGATGTGAATCGATATGTCCGTTCTTCCCAAAGTGGTGTCTGGCAGGGTTTCTCGGGACACTAGTAGCAACTTTGGGAAGAGGTGTGCACACTAGGAAGAAGATTACGATATGGCCAATTTTGATGATTTGTGACTGGCAGGGTTTCCCGAGTCATAGGGTAGACTGACAGGGTTTCCCGGGTCTACCATGGTTCTCTTCCCACTAGAAAACTCTAAAAACCATGACATCTTTTTGGTTTATACATATACACATATGATGCCTTTATGCTATTTTATTTTGCAATTAATTTATTTTTATTATTTTATTTTATGTTGGAATTGATTTATTTTACAATTATTTAATTTTATTTCGTAATTAATTTATCTTATTTTATAATTATTTTTTTATTGGAATTAAATTATTTTATTTTATGATTAATTTATTTTATTTTATAATTTATTTATTTTATTTTAATTCATATCAAATTTATTTATCTATCTACTTATTTCTGTTCTATTTTATTTCATTTTACCCTTAATTAATTAGGATTACCAGCGTTTGCTGATGTGTGTATTCTTGGGCTGTGATGATCCTTCGGGGGAGCAGAGTTTCAGTGAACAGGTTTCAAAAATTGGGGCTAGCCGTGAGAAGTGAGGATGACGGACAATAAACTCTAGTTATCTACTTTCATTTATTTTCATTAATTTTATTTTTCGAATAATGTTTAAGTTTAGAATTATTTCCTGTAATAAGAAGCCTTGCACTTGTTCCATACAAGTGCGGCGGTGACACCTTCCGGATGTTGATTATTTTGGATTTCTATTATTATTTATGAAAACCATTGGAATATTTATGTTATTTGAACTTTAGAAATCCGGGGTGTTACAGAAGGGGTCAGATCTATTCATAGAACTGCAGCATCTTGAGGATCTGACGTGGAATAAGAGAAACACAGCTCATATCAAGATACTAGCATGTGACAAACTACTAAATGCATTTGGGAAGATTCTTCCAATGTTTAAGACCTCATGGATCTATAGCCTTCTGCAGTAGTAGATAATGTGGTTAACTTATAATTGGCCTTTGTGTGTTTTTTTTATGGCCATGTATTATGCAGATGTGTCATATTTTCTTGGACATAAGTCTGCCTTTCGTAGGTTAAGGACTGCAAAATGTGAACTATGTTCAACTATTAGAAAGTTAGGTTTGGACATGGGTTACAGTTTGCGTCTTTGGACCATGTTCTGTGCAGGGTTGTAAGTGTGCAACAATGTATTTTTTTTTCTTTTGTTATGGTTTTTGACATGTGCATGTAAATTTAGACACAATTGGCTTTTGTAATGTCCAGTAAACTCTATTATGTAAATTAAGCAACAACTTTGTTATGTTAAACCTTGTTCAACTTAGTTATGTAAATTCTAGAACATCTTTGTTATGTTTCAAACAATTCATAATTAGTTTCTATGTTTTGGTGGTTTGGTTTTCTATCTATAAGGTTGTCAATTTGCTAATGTAAACCTCATGCCATTTGTAGATTTTACATTTGAACGCAGGCGATTGGGTGCCTACTACATTCGAACATAACTTTTTGTTCGAACGTACAAGCAAAGTTCAAACGTGAATAAAATGAGATTAACAAATTGTACTATTTGTAAAATGATAGTACTCGCCTCTGCCCTATATTTGACTTGAAGATTGAACGACAAGGAAAATATACACCTAGCCCATCTGCAACTCTTTTCTTGACTAAGAAAGAAAACTACTTTTACACTCTTGTGGTTTGTAATCATGCCCCCCCCCCAAAAACCTTCTGATTTATGCGTATCAATCGAAAGCATTCCCCCAAAATCCACTCGCTATCAACCCTTGTCTAATTTGTTGCTTATCAATCAATGGCATTTCCCCAAAACCCACTCCCCAGAAACCATTTTCCTACTTCCATCACACAACCCAACTGTCCACAGAACCAGTTGCCCTAAACCCTTCATGCAATGGTGGCCAATAACAAATGGCTAGGGTAAAAATGATGGAGGATTGATTGAAGGATATGGGAATCACAATGTAGGACGTCAACAACTACAGAAAGAACAAGGCAAGCCTTCAACGGTGTGGACGTGATGGTCGTTCAAAGTATGAAACCAAATACATTGAATGGTATGATGATTATGAGGAAGATGCGAAGTGGAAGGGAAAACTTAAGGCAAAGGAAGTGAAGAAGCATAAATGGGCTGCAAAGAGGAAAGAAACGTTTGTCCATTCCATAAAGGGAGCACAACCTTTTGACAATGACAGTGAAACTAAACTTGACAACTCCCCAAATCCTAACAAACAGAGGCAAGATGAGATAAAGAAGGGGAAGAGTAAGGTTGTGGTGAGTCAAAGCTCTAGTTGGGAGGCGGAGGGAGATAAAGAGGATGACACAGAACAAGGGTATCAACATCTAAGGAGGAAGAAGATAACAGTTATACCGGCAATGGATTGACAGCTAAATTGTATAAGCACCTTTGAATGAAACAGAGGACAAATGTGATCCCACACGTTAAGGCAGACTTCAACCAAGGGAAACTATAGGATTAAGACATAAGGTTAGTTGGGAAAAACTTATGCAAAATGAGTAGGATAAATGTTAAGTCTTTTGAAAGTGATTTCAAATTTGGTCTGGCTGACATTCTTAGTCCATTCAAGGGCCTTCTAGAGTTCTCACTTCTATATGTGAGTCAGTGGTGAAAGTATTTTACTCCAATCTTAAAATTTCTAGAGGTAGAGTTGTGTCTACATGTGTCTAAGGCCAAAGCATTGAGATCAATGAGAAAAAAAATCCTACAATGGTTAAATTTAAAGGCATTACAATCTAAGGACACAAGTTTATAGGGGAAGAAATGGACGTCATACTGCTTGAGGGCTAGACACAGAGGATAACTTTACTCTGTATAGACCTAAACAGCTCCTTGATAGATATAGGGTACTGCATTATCTATACAATCGAAACTTTGTCAATAAAGGTAGACACTTTGCAATGATAAGCAATGATGACAAATTGATTCGAACTTGTTTGATAAAGGCCAAGTCGTCCAAGTTGGAGAAGAGGATAGTTGACACCATGCTAAGGGCTCCCACTATAGGGAAAAAAACACCTCAAAATTGCCTTACCTTCGCTTGTGTCTATAATATTGGATAAGAACAAAGTATGGCATCTGGAAGAAGGTGAATCTCCAATATGGACACAAGAATTTGATGAAGAGGCCTTAAAATGAATGCAAATTCGTGTTGTTGTAAAAGAGGTTTCCACATCGTCCAGTGAGGGGCAAAAGGGTTCTCAGTCCACCCTGCGGCAGAAGGAGCTCCTAGTGGCCTAACTAATCTTAAACCAATTGTTGTGGAACCAAATAGGGACATAGAAAAAATATTTGGTCAAATTGTAGAGGACAAAGTTGAGCCATTGAAATCAAGGCTTGATGAGCTGGTAGGTGAAATAGGAAAGATGGAGTCATGAATGACCAGCATTGTTCATGACTTTGTTGACCTAAGGGAGTTCATTCATCTGTATGTGACTGAGTTCAAGCAGTTTGCAGCATTCAAGGCATCATAGAAGGAATGTGCAGGACCTTCAGCCTAGCCTACAAATGGAAGCCCATCCCCTCACCATTCCACTCTAGTCAATTCCAAAACATGTGATCCTTATAGAGGAGGAGGAGGTCCTTCTAGTCATGGCCGTGATCAAGGCTCTCTATTGTCATCCCATTAGTCACCGAATACCACTGATCATCGTAAGGAAGATGTGGCTAACTGCAAGACTACTGAAGAACCTTCACAGCCGTATGATAGTACAGTGCCATCACCAATGTCCTCCAACCTATCCCCTACGTCTAATGTGCCAGATCAGGACCTTGTGCCTCACTCCACGGCCCCTAAAAAAAGTGACCTTCATGAAGAGACAGCTGATCCAACACCATCCTCCCCCATTCAATGCCCCAATATCAATACCCCTCCTAAAGATCAAGTCCCTCAATCCACCATTAGTGATGCCTATCCTAAAGCCCGTCCCTCAACCTAACTCACTTACTGACATTGATGACATTGAGCCAACCACACCTCTCTCTATTATGCCTCTCCTTATACCTGTAAACCATCCTCTTATGCCTTCAAGGACAATAGCCGCACTTGTGTTGTTAAGATTCATACCAGCATCTAATTTCATAACAGGGCTTGCTGTTGAGAATTTGCCCCATATATTCTTTGATACCACATCCTTTCATTCTCTACCTCTAACGTCTACTTCACCCTTGTTCATCTTAGTCAACCTCCTTGGTTCAAGGATATCGCCAAGGTAGTCCATTCCCAAGAGGTCCTTAATGAAGAAAAAGAAAAAGACTTAGGAGACTTTAGTTTGTAATTTATGTTGCATGTTTTTTGTAATCAATGAATATAGGACTTTGCATTTACCTTGCTGTTTTATGGTTTAACTCTTGCTATCATGTGTAGCTTCTGTCATGTTTCATTAGAATGTCACCTTAAGCAATTTTGTGCAATTTAACTGTAACTCAATTGTTAACATGTTATTTTGGAATATTTTAAGTTTGTTTTACGTCATATTCACTTCTTGATGACCTCTTTGAAGTTGCCATGTGTTAATTTCTCTCCATGCTCTTCACTTATGTATTTGAGCAATAGTTTTTTGCATTTGAGAGTCATTTATGTTTTAATTAATATTGAAAAGTTTTCCCCATAATTGCAGCTGCTAAATTGCTTGATATAGTTTTTACAATTGTATTATCAAACAACATTGTGTTTCAATGTCTAAATTCATCGTTTGCAGCCCTTACATGTTATGCACCATTTGTGGATCACCTTATGGTGCTTGAATCCAACTTTACCTTCCTTGCTATGTAGTATTTGAGAAGGCCAAATTACATTATTTTAATTGCTTTCACCCACCTTGCATGATTGAAAACTTCATATTGCTTTAATCCATGTCAATTAGCCATTTCAGTTAATCCAACATTGCCTTCCTTGTTATGAAACATTTGAAAAGACCTAATTGCATTTATTGTAATTGCTTTCACCCACCTTGCATTCACTAAAAATTAATAAGTTCATATTGCTTTAATTTGTCTCAATAAAAAAATTTGTATGCATGATATTGGTTCACTTGTACTACCCTTTTCTCAAACAAATATACCGATATACATATTGTATAAGTCATTGTGTATTGTTGTTCATCCTCACATCTGCACATTTTTTGTTTTTGTGGCCATTTTAACATAGATTACTTTTGTTATTCTAATGTTGAAGCATAATTGTCCTGATGAATTAATTACATAAAGCAATGAGTTTTTTTCTTGCTTTTCAGTATTCACCTTTGTTTTTCCTAACCAACAAACTCCTTTTAATTCAACAACTTCATACTTTTCAAGGGTTTATCAGTCTTTATTTTCAATTATTTTTGCCTTCTCATCAATGCATTAGCCGGGTTCCAAGTTCAATCAATTTTTCCCTGTTCATTGTTAATATTCATTTTCGCAACTGGTTTCACCATTTTGTGTTGCCCCCTCTAATTCATTCCATCTTTGTCGTCTTTCTCATATCTGGAATCCAATCCTCGTCGCACTTTCATATCGCATTAACGTCTACTTCAATTTTACATCTGCACCTTCACGCCATCTAATTTAGGGTTTATTTATATCCTATGGTGAAAACCAAAAAAAAAAAAAAATCATTCCACAAATTTTTTTAGGGGTATTTTAGGAATTTCACCTCACCTTCCCATTTAACCAACACCCAATTCTTCTTACCAAACGATTCATTTTCCCTCAACTTAAGTTCCATTTCCTAGTTTACCAAACAACTCACATTTGTAAGTTCCCTCTTAATTTTACCTTCCTTTCATTTCACTTCCCTTCCTCAAATTTTCCCCGTACCAAATAGGCCTTACTACCATAAATTCGTGCATATATAAGCTTAATAAATATAAGTTACATTAAATAAACATAATGTATGTTGAGATAGAGGTCACACAAGAATATATAATACTTAAAAGTAATGGTTAATTACGCGCACCATCATGTATTGTGAGGTAGAATTCGTGGAAAAAAAATAAAGGTTGTAGTTAATAACTATAATTCATCTAATTTGTTGCAAAAAATGGCGGTTCTTACAAAAAAACTGTCATATAACATTTACAAACGATTCGCCTTCCAACCTTATATTAGTGGAAACAATAACATGATAGTTATATTATTTGACCCTAAAGTATGAATGGTAAAAACGGCATTTTATAATAAACAACCATAATGTAAATAACAACTCTAAAAAGCACATTTTTATAACCTCGTACGATTCGATACTAAGTACCCATTTTCCCAAATTAAAAACTTTAGAGCAAATTATTCAACTCAATTTAAACTTATCTATTTCTTTTATTCTTCACTTTTCTTCATCAATCGTCCTCATTCTTCTCTCATTCATCTTGGTCGGACACTAGAAAGCTCTTTCCATTCGCCCTCCTTCTCCTCCTCCTACACAATCACCACCACCTCCACAAGCTCCTCTCCTTCCTCTTCCTCTACCACCTCCTCCTCTTTTGCCTCATCCTTAAATGGAGTCTCCGATTGCAAACGTTGGCCAGCTTTGACCACTCAATAAGGTGCCTCGCTACATGTGCCCATAGCTTCAATAGGAAGTTAAACCTTATCCTTCATCACAATGAGGTTAAATATAATCATGTCCAATTAGACCCTTAATCCCCTTCCTTGGATGCAAATGATGTGTTGAACTAGGGGCAAGATGAGGAGGATAACAATAGTAGTGATCATCTAAAAGCCACTACTACTTTTTTATTTTTTGAATATTAAAAAAAATTAATCATTAGGGAAAACTAGCCTAAAAATACTTTTAAAAAATAGTTGACATTTAACGGTTATTAGCAAACAATTGTAACTAATGTTTGGCATTTTACAAGGAATGTTCAAGGTTAGTAAATAACCATTACTTATGTTAGTAACTGTGGTAATTTATAAGGACACGTGGCTCTATAACCTTTCCATTCCAAAGGACGTGTTCTGCTTGATAACCTGCAAAACCCCTTTTCATTCCACTTCTATTTAATTAAAAAGAAATTATCTATAACACTAAAGGACGTTTTCAGCATATCCAACTTCTAAATTTTGTTCCTCATTGATATTATGGACAAATGTAAGAGATCTTCTAATCTTTTAGTCTCCCTGGGTAAAGTGAAAAAATGATCGCCATCCACTAACAAGCTTTGGAGGGCTTAACCACGCAAACTATGACCTTCAACATACATTTAAAGTTTACATGAGATAACAAGGACGCTCTCTTCGCTCTCTGAATGACAAGGTGGACAAATTATTGGAGAATGATGAATATAATGATGTCACAAATCCTTTATCTCCATAACTTTTTATTTTTTATTTGTTTATTCACATGATCATTTTTTCTTTTAATTTTTTGTTTATAATATGGTTATTAAGTAAAAAGTGTCACTATGTAGCATACCGTGTCAAATACCTAATGATTATTAAGAAAAAATTGTCACCATTTATAAAACCTAACAATTGTAATGTAAAACCGTGAAATTTCATTCAAATTTTTATTACAATTATATATTAAGAACCGTGAGAAAAGGCCACCTTAAATAAGGGCTTTTAGTATCTCTATTAATAGGCCTAAATATTGTTAGTTATCTATGTGTTTTAATGATAACTAACAATTGTAAAACCAAGTTGAAGTTTGTCTTTGTAAAGTTAAAAAATTTACTGTCAAAGAAAAACTCTAGTTGTGATTAGAAAACTTGAGTTTGGACTTGACAGAAAGCAACTAAAGCTTTTGAGAACTTAGACAAACTCGAGTTAAGTTTTACAAACTCAAGTTTTGACCATACAGAGAGCTCCTAAGTTTTTCAAAACAAAACAATCTAGATTTTATTTTAACAAACTCCAGTTTGACAAGACAGAAGAAATCTAAGTTTTCCAAGCTTTGTTGGAAACTCGAGTTTGTATGAGTAAACTCGAGTTTATAACACACAGAGAGCTATGCTCCACTTTGAGCTAGAGAAAACTCGAGTTTTGTTTTATAACTCCAGTTTGGACTTGCCAAAATATTTTACAAAGTTTTCTCTATCATGAGGAAACTCGAGTTTAGTTTTTACAAACTTGAGTTTAGCTCTTATAGAGAACAACTCAATACTTCTAAAAATTTGAAAACTCCAGTTTTTCTATTGCAAACTCCAGTTTGATTCATACAGAGAGTTTTCCAGTTTTCCTAAGTTTTGTGGAAACTCGAGTTAGACTTTGTAAACTTGAGTTTATGCCATACAAAGAGCCTCGCTCTATTTAAACTTTTTGAAATGAAAACTCCAGTTTTGAACTTTTGGACTTAAAATATGTTTTCACTATAAATGTTCAAAACTCAAGTTAGTTACTCAACAACTCGAGTTTAGCCCTTACTCAAAATTTGCCCCAAAGATCAAATTGCGACATTCTTCTCTAGATGAAGAAAACTCGAGTTAGTGTTATTGTAACACCCCGGATTTCTAAAGTTCAAATAACACAAATATTCCAATGGTTTTCATAAATAATAATAAAATCCAAAATAAACTACTTCGGGAAGGTGTCACCGCCGCACTTGTATGGAACAAGTGCAAGGCTTCTTATTACAGGAAATAAATCTATACTTAATCAGATTGTTCATAAAAATATAAAATAAAAGAAAAGAAAAGAAAGTAAGTAACTAGAATTTATTGTCCGTCATCCTCACTTTTCACTGCTAGCCCCAATCCTTGAAACCTGGTCACTGAAATTCTACTCCCCCGAAGGATCATCGCAGCCCAGAAACACAGACATCAGCAACAGCTGGTAATCCTAATTAAGAACAGATAATATAACATAAACTAAAATAATTAAGTAAATAAATAAATAATTTTAAAATAAATTGAAATAAAATAAAACAATTAAAAAATTAAAATAAAATATTTACAAGATAAAATATCGTATATTTGTATAATCATAAGGTGTCTGGCACAAATTTGTTAATCAAAGCAAATGTGTGTGTGTGTGTGTGTGTGTGTGTGTGTGTCTGTGTGTGTGTGTGTGTGTGTGTGTGTGTGTGTGTGTGTGTGTGTCATCTGATATTTGCATCAAACTTTAATCATTATCATTTTAAATTTTGTTTAGACCTGGAAATCCTGCCAGTCTATTTAGTGGAAAGAGAACCATGGTAAACTCGGATATCCTGCCAATCTACCTGTGACCCGGAAACCTGCCAGTCACAAATCATCATCAAATTGGCCATAGATCGTTTTCTTCCTAGTGTGCACATCTCTTCCCAAAGTTGCTACTAGTGCCCCGGATATCCTGCCAGACACCACTTTGGGAAGAACGGATATATCGGTTCACATCAAATAACATATCGAAGGCTTAAAGCCTAAAGGTGTGTTCATCACTTTGGGAGGTACCTTCCCAAAGCTATCCTCCCACAGCTAATAAATTTTAAACTCATAATAAAATTCCTCAATTATTTTGTTTTGTTATGTGTAATCAGATATTTATATTAATAATAATAATAATAAAACCCTTAACCCTACAAGGAAGTGTGGATCTTAACTTCCACACTTAAATAACTATAGATCTCGAGAAATATTATATTGAACTTATTAATATCTCATACTTATTTAATTATATTTTATATTTTTTTTCTATCATTTAGATTAATTATAGGATATAAGGAAAGTTTAACACAAAATCTATCAATATCCTATTTTTATTTTGTAGGAGAGATTATGAGATCTCAAAGTTTGGTCAAAAGATCAAAGTAAGAAGAGAAAGAAGTGGACCCCACATAAATAGGCATATTTCTATCAAAATCTACAAGCATTTCGGTGAGCAATTTGTGTGTGGTCCCCGCAAAAATTCAAAAAGCAAAGATGTTGGACCCAAAAACGTGTGGTCCCCACACAAAATCCCAACCAAAGCAAGCCGAAGGAACAAATTGAAGAAAAGAAAAACATATATGTATTTGAATCAAGAGTGACATTGAATAATCCATACGTGGGCCCCGCGGAAATTTGAGAATTAGATAGATGTTTTCATACTGATTCATTACGTGCAGACGGAATCAAATATAATGACGCATATAAGACAAAACAACAAATTAATAACACACATGCAGACGGAAATCAAAAGTAAGGAGAGAATAGGATTTCTGCGGCAACAGAACAACAGTTTAAATATACGGTTGATAATAAAACAACGTTCTGTGTCGACGTATATGAAAATTTATTTAACAAAAAGGGGCCCTCAGGTATTTACATGTGAAAGGCAGCATACACGGAAGGATTAATGATTCACGCAAAACAAGGGAAATAGATATGAATACAAGAGATCATCAGATGAGGACTAATTAATAGCAGGGTTCAGTCAAAAGGAAAAGGAGTTTTTGAGATTAGGATTACCTAGTCTCTGTGGTTGCTAAACTCCTAGAAGGGAAGCTCTGCCGCAAAGGATTTTTTTCAAAAAGGAAGCTAATGAACGATGACTAAAGTTAGGCGGCTAAACCTAACTCATAATTAGGCTCTTAGGGTTTAGTTATGAGCTGAGCTTTGTGGGTTGGGCCTTTTTGTTTTTGTTTTTCTTTTGTTTTGTTTTTTTTTACTATTACTAATCTGACGAAGAAAAATAATAAGTCACTTATTAAATTCTAATTTAAATTTATTAATTTTTATTTATAAATTTATTTATAATTATTACTATATTATTACCATAATAAACCAGGTGGGAACACTATATATAACAATCAGTGAATTATATAAAACCAACACCTAGGATTTTAAAGATATATATAAAATAAATATTATACTCTTAATTATCGCTTTAATAGTAATTTAGATATAAAACTATGAAATAATTTTCAAATTTCAAAGGAATATAATTAATATCAAACAATTAATAATGACATTTATTTTCCTGCATTTTATCACCAAATGAAACAAGCTCTCTATACCGGATGATTTACGGTGGTAATACCATAATCTAGTGAAAGCAATCTTTTTATTTTTCTGTTTTTTTTTCCAAAACTGTTTTATAGTACATTCACACAAATATAAATTTAAAACCTTATGGTTAAATGATCAAAGTACAACAACCTATTTAATTTTAATATCTTTATTATTATTATTATTATTATTATTATTATTATTATTATTATTATTATTATTATTATTATTATTATTAACAATAATAATAATAATAATAATCTGGGGTATTACAGTTATAAAACTCAAGTTTAGGTTCTTAAGTAAAATACAAACTCCAGTCTCTGAACTAACTCGAGTTTATATTGCAGATTTTAAAATTCAAATTGCGCGAATCTGTGAAATCTTTGTGTTTAATCTATATACTTCTTATCATCACTCATCACTATTCCTTACTATGTTTAACCAGTTTGTTAGTGAGTTTCAAATGATTCAATGAGTATTAAAATGGAGATTTAGTTAAAAGCAAAAAGCAATATCAGAACATTTATTGCAAAGTACAGATAGTTTGCAATCTTTTGGACAATTATTCTCTGCACAATGCAAAGGGATTAATGTTTCCTTTCCACATCCAGTAGCTGCTTTTCCAACAGATTAAAAGTCAAGAAGTCAAATATAAACATCTGTGCAATTGGATTAACCAAAGAGTAGAGAGAGAAGAAGACTAAAGCTTGTGCTAATTCTTCCTTAATGTCTACAACGGGTTACATTAAAGATTACAATGGTCATTTAATGCTCTCTTTGTATAAATAGAGTTGCATTCAATTCTTTTCAAAATCTAATCTACTGAAAAACAAATTGCATTCAAGTATACCAACTACTCTTTCAGTTTTCACTTGTAAAGTATCTTCTGATACATTGATCTTTAATGTTTATTCTTATCCACTCTTAGAGAGTGTTCATTTACTGTAAATCATTTATTGTAAGGATCTTAAGTCATGAGACTTGGAGACTGGGATATTGATTGCAATTTGTAAGGGAAAGTAAGTTCTAGTGAGAGAATTACTTTTAAGTTATAGAGTATGTAATCAATTGAGATAATGAAAATCCCAGAGAGTCTGGGGACTAGACATAGGTCAATAGGTTGGACCGAACCAATATAAATTCTTGTATCTTGCTCTTCTTCCCTATACTTAGCTCTGTTTTAGTTGCGAAAACATAGCACTTAAATTTTTTTTTTATAATCCCCAATCCACCCCCTCTTAGTGATTAAGCTCCACTTTCAAAATATGTTAGAAGATCAAACAAGGTCTTAGGCTAATTTGAATTTAGAATTTAAGTTTTAAATTTGAATTTTCAATTCAAGAGGTTAGGATATAAAAAATAATTCTGAATATATATATATATATATATATATATATATATATATATATATATATATATATATTGTGTGGATAAATATCCAATAAATAGTGGATAAAAATGAATAAATATTAGATAAAAAGTAATCTTGAATTTTGAATTCAACATATAATTTAAAGATATGGATATGATCCATTATCTTGAATATTGAATTCAAGATATATTTCAAGATAAGGATAAGATCCATTATCTTGAATTTTAAATTAAAGATATATTTCAAGATAAGGATAAGATTCATTATCTTGAATGTTGAATTTGAGATATATTTCAAGATATGGATATGATCCATTATTTTTATTTTTTTTGGATTAAACCTTAGAATGAGATTTTCTTCTAATTACTCTAATTAGCATTTAACCTTAATTAAGTGGCTAAATTAGGGCACCTAATTTTTTGTCATTTTTAAAGATTGGTTGTGTAGTCTTGGCATAATTTTTATGCGAACGGCTCATCCAAGAAAGTTGGCGGAATCCAAGGTTCAATCTAAGAAAGGTAAGATCCAATCTTGTTTATCAGATTCTCCACCTGACCTTAAGACACCATCATCGTCTTGGAAAGGAAAATCCAAGAACTTGAAGCTTCTACTTGTCATCGCCTAGCAAACATCCAAAGAGAAGGAGGAGTCAATGAGAATGAGTTTTCATTGCAATCGAGAGAGAGCCATGTGGATCAATGTTAGAGGACATAAAAGACTTTATAGTCCTTGAGTGATCTAAGGTAATCCTAATTCTTATGTGTGTTTTAATGAGTATATCCTAAACATAACTCATGAGCAATTTTAAGATCATGGCTTAATATATTAGTAACTTTATGGCCTAAAGAATTAGAGCTATAAATCATAGCATCGTAAAGAGCTATGTGTTCTCATGAGAGCCATAAAGAGTTACGAGCTATAACTCATGAATACCGTAAAGAGTTACGGTATAACTTATGAGTACCGTAAAGAGTTGCAATATAACTCATGAATACCGTAAAGAGTTACGGGTTTCTTAATCATAAACAAAACCTTAACAACAAGGACCAAGTTGGTTAGTCTAAGTTGAATTATGGAGAATGATCAAGAAAGGAGATTGAAGATATAAGATCTTTCCAAATATAATTAGAATATCAATATTCAATTTTCTAAGATCAAGTTAGAATGACTCAATTTGGAGTTAAAATAAGCTTCACGATGAGCAAACTCCAGTACAGAACTCAAAACTCAAGTTTACTGCTTTGCTATAGTGATTTGCTCCTCAGATACAAGCCAAATCGAGTGCAAAATTCATGATTCAAGTTGGTAACTTGAGTTGGCCACCAATGACTAAAGTTATCAACTCTTTGTTCACCTCTGTTTCATGTTCAGCATGTGCAAGGTCTGGTTATTCCATGATATCTCCTAAACTAAAGATCTGATTGAGGTGAAACCAATTTTGTATGAAACTAGATTCCCAATATGTCATTTTGACATATATTCAACCCCAAGGAGTTCAGATGAACGATATATTAATTTCACAAGTTACCACATTAATTAACATCACACAGCAGACTCAACTTCAATATTTTGGGTGTATATCACAAACTAAGCATCCAATTGAGTTGAAATCAGTGGAATGTGAAACTAGACTCAAATAATTTTCCAAAACAATCAATATCATGGAAAAAAACAGATCAAATGAGAGAGAGATGATTTTTTTGAAGTTGAGAGTCAGTTTAGGATGCCGCAAAAACATTAGTCCAGAACAGCATCTATTAATCTAATTGAAACACACTGAATACAATGAGTTTGGAGAAAATTCTTTTTGCATTGGAAAGAAGACTTAAAGAGCTTTGTGTAGATAGGTGGTTTGCCAAATTTGGAGCTATATCGAAGATATTATGCTTACTGGAATTTAACCTTTGTGCTACTAATATTCTTACGTTTTTTAAGTCATTGGATTTTGGAAATTGATTTTCAATTAAGTGAACATGGTTGCTAGTAGAAGTTTGCTCCAATGTTTGAAGGACAACACTCTTACAAAGGTAACACTCGAGTTTCCTGAACAAAACTTGAGTGCCGAGGTGATACAACTTCAACTCCTATTCTTTAACTTGGCGTCTGGCACACTTGAAGTTCCATATTATGAAGCTCAAGTTTATAACTCGAGTTAACTAAATGGAACTCAAGTTTAGATGGCTTTTACTAAGCTTTATTTTCAAACCAAAAGCTAAAGACTTGAGTTATGATCTTGCAACTCAAGTCACTCATCATAATCAACTTCTTAAGATTCGAGCTTACATCTTTGTTAACATAACTCAGTTTTCATTTTCGAAAGAAAAATCTGTAAAACTTGAGTTATGATTTTGTAAGTCAAGTCATCTATTAGAGCCATCACTTAATGACTCGAGCAAGCTCTATATTCAAATCTTTTCCAAATTTAACTCGAAGACATTTGTGTAAAATGAAATTGACTCAAGTTAAATATACATGACTTAAGCGCACAACTTAAAGTGAACATATTAGACTCGAGTTATGTTCATATAGAGACATCTTCTATATTGATTTCAAACATATCTTCAGAGTTTATGAAACTATGACTCCAGTGATACTTACTCAACTTGAGTTAACAACTCGAGTGAGTTTATAATTAACTCGAGTTAAGATTTCTGGTTTTTGCAAATCACCATGTTCGTAAATCTTAAATCATTGATTGAGATTAGTTATCCTCTTATCATCACTCATTATTATTCTCAATGCTTTTAAACATGTTTATTAGTAAGTTTCAGATGATTAAACGGAGCATTAGGTGTAAATCCTCAAAATGTCATATTTGTGTTAGAAACATTAAATACACTATAGAGAAAACAGAGTAGAAAAATTGGAGGTAAAATGCATAAACTTCAACTAATACTTCCAATGGTCATATCCTAAGACACTCAACAGAAGAATATGCTCAACAATTAAATGATCTTCAATTAATGAAGCTAGAGATATGGGCTTGCACTGTCGAAATGCCAATATTCTGAATCTAATGTTTATCTCATAAGCTTTCTGTTCTCAATGTTTATATAGCTCATGATAGATAGTGAAATTATTTGTAATGTACTTCAATGTTTACCTTATTCATTTCTAAAAGAGAAGATTGATTGTTAATCACTTTATCTGAGAGTTACTAAAGATTGGGTGATCTTGAATGGGAAACTGATCGTATTTTTATATTGTGTAAAAGGAAGTATTTCAGTGAGAGATTCGGCTTCACAAGTATCTGGGTGAACTTGTGGGATTGTAGTGACTTCTCTTGTGTCTAGATTAAATAAGAGAATAGTGGATTGAAAATCTCAAGTGGAACTTGGGGATTAGACGTAGTCAATGATTGGGCTGAACCAATATAAATCACAGTTTGCATATTATCTTCCCTTATTTCTAGTATATGTTTATTTGAATATTTGACTGTTAATTTAGAAGATGCGAAAAGATTTTCAAAGTTCCAAGTTCTTAATCATACACCCAATTCACTCCCCCTCTTGGGTTCAGCCGGTTCTTACAATGTAAAGTGTAAAATTTCTACAAGCATAGGTAAGACCTAGTCTTGGTGGTATTGAGTGAAATTTCTCATACTTGTGAGGTGAGTAAAACACTTAAATCCTCTTTGATTAATTTAGTCCATTTGCATTACCTTGTGCTAAGCTTGTGTTAGCATGATTAGTGATTATTGATTAATTCATTGACTCTAGTAATGAGCATTTGAAGTTTTCATTTGTGTTTAGTCTTAAATTGATTAGTGTTTTGCCTAGGAGTGCAAAAGTTTAGGTGTGGAGGAATTAACAAACCCCTAATTTGTTACATACTTTCATCTTTTATTTAGGGATTTTGTCACAATAGTTGAGTTTAAAATGCCTTAGTTGTGATTAATTGGGATTAAGGTAAGGGTTAAGGTGCAAAAATACACATGGGCTTTTACTTAAAGGGCACCTAATACCAATTACTTTTTAGAGGTGTAAAAGTACCTATGAACTATCAAAATGAGTGTAAAAATAACATGACCGTTAAATATAACTTAATGTCGTCACTTTTGTGGTGGGTCCCACACTATTTTCATGGAAATACCAAAATCCCCCTAATTAAAAAAACAAAACACAAAACACCCCTCCCCTTTCCAAGCTCGATCTATGATCTCTCCCTCCTAACCTTGATATGAGATGCCAACAAAGAAGGAAACCATATCAGGGTCGAAGGTTTAGCTAATGTATTGGGTTTTCCATTGTAGTTAGTTAAGATCTAAAGATAACAAAGAAGAAAAAGCTTACTTACTATCCTTGATGGAAAATTATATTTTTACATCAAAACTACAGTTAAGATCTGTAGGGGTGATTCTCATATTTGCAAACCATCACGGTATCACTATCGTATCACTATCGCACGTTGGAAAGGTAGAGTTCACAGAGGTCATGGCTTGCCATCTCAGGTCTTGTTGTCATTGACATTGTGTTCTGCAGTTAAAGTAATCACATCATCCACCCTCACTTTTACCTTTGAACCCTAATCTCAACCCTCAAACCTTCTCATCTGAATCTTAGTTTCCATCACCGATCTTTGAAAACCTGTGTCATTGAAAATTGATCTCCTCTCACCTAATGATCAGTGAAGGCAAGGAAGAAGAAGTCAAGCCTTCACTGTGCTTGATTTGTTGCCATCATTGGTCTCTCACTTTATCTGACGACATCTCAGATTGAGGTTGAGAGGGGGAAATCTCAGAACACATCTTGTGCCTGGAGAAGGGAAACTTTTGAAATGAATTTTTTGGGAATAAAGACAGTTTTGATAATAAGAATAGAAAAACAAATTTATCAAAAAGGGGAAAAAAAACTAATCCTATGTAGGAATTCGACACACCCAGATGAATTGAGAGAATGATTCCATACTTTTTTTTTCTTTTTGGAAAAAAAATAAATCTAATGAGAGTACATGAAGATGCAACAAGAAAAAAGGGAATAATTGGACACTTAAAGAGAGAAATAATGAAAGACTTGTGGTTCTAGTGGCAATTGGAAAAAAGATCAAAACACATATCGAGCCTGGGAAAGGGAAGTTTTTTTTTGAATTAAGGGCATTTTGGTATTTCCATGAAAATAATGTGGGAACCACCACAAAAGGTGACGGTGTTAAGTTAGATTTAACGGTCATGTTATTTTTGCACCCATTTTGAGAGTTCATGGGTACTTTTGCACCTTCGAAAGGTATTTGGTGTTGGGTGTCCTTTGAGTAAAAGCTCATGTACATTTTTGCACTTTAACTCTAAGAGTAAATACATTAAATTAGAAATAAAAAGGGCATAATTGTCCAAAAAAATTAATTACTCCTAATCATTGATTTTTTTGAGAATATTTGATGTTAGATTAATTATTTTTTTATTATAGATGCTTGAATAAATTGGAGCAAATTTGAAAATGGAAGTTCTGGCACAAATTGAAAAAATTACATTTTTAGTCCCTCCACAAACTTTAAAAATTTCATTTTGGTCTTTGGTTAGTTTTACGAACCTCAGAAGTTGGAAATTGCATACCTTTACGAATTAGAAGCGCCGCAGAAGAGAGACCAACGACCTTCATCGCCTTCCTCCACATCACTCTCCCTGATTCTCACCCCCATTCCACATAATCACCTTTATCGACCTTCATTCATCACTCCTCCATCCTCACACCCACTAACGCTGGAAACCTTCTCGAAGATGGAGACTAGACCAAGCTTCATCCATGAGTTGGAGAAGGACAAACTTAGAGCTCGATACTTCAGAGCTTGACAGACTAGAGAAGCAGAGCTTGAAGGCAAGACACAACTACAACATTTGCTTCAAACCAGATTGAAACGAAGATCACACCATCACCTTCTTCTATTACCGCAATTCACCTCCATCATCTATTCCATCGCTAGTGACTCTATTATCACTTGTGAGTTTATGAGACTAGAGAGACATAGTGCTGGATTGATTTATTTGATGTATTTGGAGGATTGGATGTAGGTTGAACCTTTCTTAGATACTTGACATTGTGTTTAATTAGCTTAATTATAATTTCTTTGTGCTGGTTAGTCATTGAATCAAAGATTTTGTGAACATTTGGGCTAATTTTAAGGTAGCTTGATTAATGGATACAATGGTGTTATGTGTTTGCATTGATTTATTGAATATGAATTTATTAATTGTCTTTAGCATTGGGCTTTAACATTATTGATCTTGATTTTTCATATGGTCAGCATTAAATTAAGATTAATGAGAAAACCAAGTGGTAACATGAGATGGCTCAATTATTGGATTAAAAGTAATGCAATTTTAAGTTCATTAATTGCTAGAGTACTTAATCAACTTACTTAAGAGAGATTTTAATGTGCAAGTTAGCTTGGCACAAATCAACCTAAATTAGGTCTAGCCTAAGAGGTGGCCCTTAGAGTTTTTTGAAACTAGCATGATTAATCTACCATTATTATTTGAAGTGAGGATTGCTTGAGTCATTGCTACAAAGGATTGTTCATTCCATTATTTATCTTCTTATTTCTCTCATTTCATTAATTCCATCATAATACCATTCATATTTTAAAGAAACAGTTTAATTTTCAATTGCAAAAAGTAATTTGTAGTAGAAAAAGATAAAAATCTTCTATTTTAATTATTTTATGGCAGTAATTGTACTTAGTTCTAGGTAATAATAAAAGGATCATAAAAATACTATTTAGGATGGCACCTTATATTGCAATCCTTAGTTATTTGTTTGTTTTTTAAGAAGTTACCAAGGCATAAGCCGACATGCTCCTTCAATTAACATTATTACTAAATGCAGAATAAGCTATGTCCCAAGAAGTTATTATACAAGACTGTCTTCCGCTAATGAGGACGTACTGGGCAAGACATTGGGGCCTACAATCTCAATCTTCTTAGGGTACTGGCTTTGGATTAACCATGACAAAATATTATAGTTACTAGAAACTTCAAATAAATAACATAGACGAAAAATATGAAAAACTCTAAAAACAATACGATGAAATGCAGAAACAAATATGAAAAACTGATGAAGGAGTGTATTGCAAAGTAGCAAGGGGGAAATGAAGCCCAAGTGCTAAAGGCTACACATTCTTGACTCATGATTTACCTCAAGGATAGGCGGATGTTGAATGTTTTGTCGGTAGCCCTAGACACCATATAGTTACAATAGGCTGCATGTTCAACTGCTCAAAGGATAACATGATTCATAACGATCTTTCACCTCTTAAGCATGTGAAGGAACAAATCAATACCAATGTGGACCCCAATTATCAGCTCCTTGTAGCCACCAAAGATGTAAAAATAGTAGGAGGGACTATAGGAAGCGTTATATGTGGCATTGCCATCTAGTTGAAGTATGCAAGATTCCCAAGAAGTCCACCACTCAAAAGAAGGTGCCCATCAAGTCCAAGAAAAGAAAGCGTCCCACCCCCAGCTATCAATTTAGGTAGAAGTCATTCTTGCAAAATTAGCTTGTTGGTTAATTTGCTCGGAAGTCCCTCAAGGAGTTCTTTGACAAGTTCTTCGCTTCAAATTTGAACATGTTTCCAATGATCCAATATAATTTGAGAAAGAAGTTTTTGACCAACAAGATCAACAAGAATTTGTAAGCCAAGAGTTTGTATCTGAGGTCCTGAATAAGGAGATGCAAGTACAAACTCTATCAACTTATTTATCAAGTATTTCTTCACTTGTAATTAAACAATTAGCTAACTGGAACTTTGCTTATATTCTGATATGTTGGTTTTGCCATTTCAGGAATCTGTACCATAATTACATTCTCCCCCATAACCTCTAGGACAAGATCAAGTTCATCCCCTTGACAATGTCAAGCACTAGGCTGAGGGCATAAAGGAAGATGTGAAGCAGTCTCAAGCGAGGTTTCTAGGAGATGAATTTATTAGGAGGGCACCAAACAAAAGCGACACTTGCTTCTTAGTACCTTACATTCAAGAATGGTTACATCATTAACTTCTCTTAAATTAGTTTTTATTTATTTTGTAATTTTCCTAATAGTGTGATCTATTATTGTACTTAGGGGGACACTGGATGCTTATAGTAGTAAATCCATTGTGCAAAAAGATTTGTTACTATGACTCTATGAGCGGGGTTCCAAAAAAGAAACCATACATTTAGGAGACATTAAACCAGTAAGTTATTCATTTATCATCTCTTACAATTCAATTCAGCGCTCTCTCTCTCACACACACACAAGTGTGTGCGCGCGCACGCGCATCTTTATATGTATGTACATACATATATCTACATACGTATATACATACATATGTATGTATGTATATGTATATCTATGTACATGTGTGTGTGTAAAATTTTTTATTGTATCAGTAATGTACAACTACCACTCACAAAATGTTCTTGACTGCAACACATGCAATCTTGATGGTCACTTCAGATACGCCTTCCAGTGGCTAACTCCAAAGGTATATATTGTAACATCCCAAATTTAAGGATTTAAGTAACAATAAGATGAGATTTATTATCTTAATTGAGGTTTATATTATATTAAATTTATTTGTTCTTGAGTGTAACAAGATTATTTTTAATGTGATTAGAATTTACCCTGTAATTGTTTGAGTAAGGAGAATTTATAGTAAATGAGGATAAGTTTTAAGGACAGATGATTAAGCCATAATTTTATGGAAAATAAAATAACGTGACTAAGTGGAGAAAAATAAGGATATGTAAATTATCTACTTACTTACATATTAGGTAAATTGATCAAAATGCTACTAAAACCAAAATATGTATTTTATGAGTTAATCAAAATGTAGTAAAATATTTTTTTAAAAAAAAATAAACAGAGAGAAGAAAGAATATAAAAACAAAAGGAAGAAAGAAATTGTAGATTATAAATGAAAATAAAAAACTAAAATGGGAGGAAGGAAGGGGCTGAAGAAACAAACTGGGTGGGACCCACTATTATTCAATGTAATATACTCCCATTCTAGCACGAAGTACGCATAGTTTATAGGGAGAAGGAGCAAAAATGCACATGAAGTTTACCTGTGGGAGCGCTCAACACCATGAAGTTTTTTTTGGCTCAAAAATGCACATGCGGTTACAATAAGGGAGCAAAAGTGACACAAACCCAACAGCCTATGGATGTTGACCGTTAAGTAGTAACGGTTGACCGTTATGGCTTATGTGGAAAATGAATTGGAGAGAGAAGTGGCCAAATGGCAAGAAAAAAGCTGACTAGGATGGTGACTGTGCAATGTCTATCAAAATCATTTGCTGAAGCATTCCATCGACCCAAAGCTAAGCCGGTTGTCATCGACAGACAGAAAGAAAGAAAGAAAGGAGAGCAACTGTAAGTCCCAATCCACAACCCTAATCCCCAACCCATTGTCATTGGCCAGAAATTCTTCAGAAATCCACTCTAATCGACACTCGGAAGAAGAAATAAAGGAGGAGGAACCCTATTCCCTAATCCAATGTCGTCGGCTAGGAAATATTGAGTGAGCTGAAATGAAATGGTGGGCAAATCTAGAGCATCATCGAGCGACGTTATCAACGGAGTAATGTAGAGGCACTCTCGGGCAGCAAATCAAACGACCAGGGATATTGAGCTAGGGTTCGCAATCCAGTCTTGGTTAGCTAGGATTAGCTGCGACATCGTTGTCCTCTTTCATCATCTGCGACACCGACGCGAGGTACTTATGATTATTGTTTTTTGAGTTCATTTTCTGTTAGTATTAATGGATTCATGGCTGTGTTCGTTCTTAATGGATCATCGGTTCTTATGATTGTTGTTTTGAACTTTTACACAATGAGAAATTTGTATCTTCATCTGAAATAAAATTCCCTTGAAATGCAGTTTGAAAAGAGATAGAATTTGAATTTTGGGGTTTGGTTATTGGTATTCTTGCTACTGTTATGTCTGGGTTTCATTGGTGCATGACTAAGACTGTGAAGCTTCACTGATATATTTCCTCCGAATATAGAAAGGAATATTATCTTATACTAACTTACTTTTTTGGTTAGAAAATAAGTTTTTTTGATAGAATATAATGGTGCTAATCCTACACTGAAGCTGGAAAAGTGTATGTTTATTTATAATTATAACCGTTGGTTGCACACCACGAACCTGGAATGAATTTCTGGAGCTGGATTTCAGTCAAGTTTCAATTTTATCCTATTAAAACAAAGGTCAAAGGCTAATGAGTGATGCGTAATCACTTATATATTTTAACAAGGTATTTTTTTATTTGATGAGGAGTATCCCAAACCACTAATCTTACACTTAATTGCTTTATTCACAAACCTTTTCTGCAGTCAGGTTTAAAACCATGATAAGTTATATATGGCATGTTAATATACTACTACCTACTTTATGTACTAAGTAGTTAAGTTGATTTTTTTGCTCTTACCACTAACTTGTGGGCGTTATTATTTTTTTACTTTTTTACAAGTATGTAATAATTGATTTATTGTGTTAAGGTTTAAGTACATGATTGAGGGATAATTTAACTTATTTTATTGGCTTTTGATATGAATGATGTTTCTTATTGTCACATAGGTCAATGTATAATAAATTATTAACTGACCACATGTTTAAATTTTTTTTCCTTTCCATATGTGTAGTGGCAATGTCGTCAAAGGGCAACGAGAAAGTGGTAAACCAAGAAGGAAATGAAAATACCTTGAAAGGGAAGGGTGAAAGTTCAAGACAGGAAACAGTAAATGAAGAGGACACTGTCAGAGGAAATGTGGAAGGGTTCATTAAAGAAACTAGACCGAGTGATGAATATGACGAAATAGAATTCCTTGGTTATGAGTATGATGTTCCGGATGCTGAGGAGGAAAGTGATGTTAATGTGTATGATACACAATGCAACAGATCAAATGATGATGATAGTTGTGATGATGAGAGTTATGTAGGGCAAAGTAGTAGTTCAGATATAGAAGAAAGCATGTATGATGACTCGGGAGTTGGGGAATTCCTTGTAATTTTTTTGCTAGAAAAACTGTAAAGACCAAAGTGTTATTTTTGTAATGTTTTCGGCTCAACATTGTGATTATTTTTGTATGTCTTAGCCAATTGTTCTATGTAACCTGCAGTATTGTTCATTTCACTTGACTGTGGGAGGCTTCTTATATGTGGATTATAGTGGATTAAATATATAGTTGTAACATGCAGTGGGAGAGCAACATTGTCATTTTTTTGCTTCTTATATGTTCTATAACTAAGGTGCCAAACCCTAACACAAGGCAGAAAGTTGGCGCCCTAGGCGCCAACTTTTGTATTGAGTTGGCGCCTTGGGCGCTAGCGTTCTGGTGCCATTCAGAAAGTTGGCGCCCTGGAAAGTGGGCGCCCTGGGCGCCAACGTTCTGGTGCCATTCAGAAAGTTGGCGCCCTGGGCGCCAACTTTTGTACTGAGTTGGTGCCCTCGGTGCCTTTTTTGCTTTCCTTGTCGGCTTCTCTTCTTGACTTTTTTTAGCTCCTCAAATTAGCTTCTCTTATGGATAAAAATTTGCTCACCAATATATGGCTCATCAATGTACAATGATGAATTATAGTTGGCTTTACATAGATCAATTGTTTCAGTTTTTTGGTTCCTCATCTTTACTGAAATCATTGTTCATTATTCAACTTCATTATTGGCAGACATTCTCTTGGTCCAAAATATATTTAACTTAAGGATAATGTTGATCTCCCTTTGTCAGAATGGGCAACAACTTGAGGATAACAGTAGCATTATGTTCCATAAAAATAAACATAATGCTACTTTTTCTTGTGGTCATAGATGAGGATAAACCAACAGGAATTGAAATAAAACACACTCTTACAATTCTTGAACTTTACTTGTCCATATATATATATCAGTGGATGAAAAAGTAAATTAACATTACACAAATACGTTACACTAAAAACATTAACAACATATTAGCATCAATAAGAACGTTACTAGAACTTTGTCTATACTTTCACAACCACAACAAAAGTAAACATCAATGGGTACAAATACATTAACACAAATAACATCCAAGTTAGTGACAATGTTGTTAGTGCAAGTTTGAACTTGCATTGCACCTTCTTCACTTCACTTTCTTTCACTGAATGTTTAGATTTCATCTTCTTCACTTTACCTTCAAGTGCAACAAGCTCTTCATACCACTTCACACATGCATTCCCTTTTTTAAGTTCCTTGTTCTCCTCATATAGCTTGTCTATGTCATTAAGTAGATCTTTGATAACTTCATTTTCCCTTTCCCCAAACACACCATCGTGCCATTCAAAATATCCACACCCACCATCCTACGAAATTTCATAACCAATAGTTAGAAATGAACAACCCACACAACTAAAAAGTTCGTCCCACATCTAACAAGTCTTACCTCGTAGTAATTCCGGCACCCATAAAACCTCCTACCTGGGTTTCCTTCTGACCAGGACGTCCACCTAAGAGCCAACAGATTGTGATGGCAATACCGCACTGCACCTTCATATCGTTCCTCGCAACTAGGTCTTCTCACCAAAACCACCTTCCTTCTCGTTTTCTTGTTTCTTCCTGTCGTCGATGTTGAAGACGAAGCCATCCAACAACCTATCGATTTCAAATTCCTTTGACATTGTGCATAGACAAACACATGGCAAACACACACATATGACAATTAATGCAATATTATTTGTCTAAATTAAAAACCACATAAATATACACACATATATGCGCCATCAAACAAATACTAAATCAGCTTCTTCATGTTTTCACCTACAAGGAGCTTCAAGAGATCACTAACATTATTGAAGACAAGCTTAGGCGTGGATTAAAACCTCAAGTTGTGGCAGTTAAGGTTTTAGACTTAGATGGGAAACAAGGCCATAGAGTGGTTGGTAAGCCCCTACATTATTGAATGAAATGAAAATTAAGTGATAATAATAAAGCATGTGTTTTTTTGATCAAGTGATGAAATTAAATTGAATGGGCAGAAACTATGTTTCTGGGGCAGTTGAAGCATCCAAATCTGGTGAACCTAATTGGGTATTGTTGTAAAGATGAGAACAGCTTACTGGTATATGAATACATGGAAAGGGGCAATTTAGAGGACAAGCTTTTTAAAGGTAATTGAGTTCATAATTCTCTCGTTTTGAAATTAATGAAGCAAAGAAACAGAGTAATTTAGTCTTCTCCTGATAAATGTAGGACATTGCACATATCGATTGCCTTTATTCGAATTTAGAGGCAGCAGAAGCCAAATTTGACGAGCAGAATAGCAATAAGACAAAGCAATGAAAATCATAATCACAATCCTAAAGCTCAAATACAAAATGCTATGTTCAAAATAAATAAAATATCCCTCAACAATTTGCAAAACCGAAGTCAAATTTTAGGTTCAAAATTCATACCGAAGGAGCAATGAGTTCGAGTTCAGCCAAGAGATATGGAAAGAATTTCTATGCCGAAAATAAGAATGAACCCACATCGTGCCGATTGTTCTAGCTCTTTCGTGCACAGTTTGCGTCGAACTGATTTGAAGTGAGCTACCTCATTACCCTTTCGGTGATTTCCTTCGATTTTGATTTCAGATCACGTCCCTCATTTTCGGTTGATTCGATTTAGGTTTCTTTCCTCATTCTCTTCACCCAGCGTGGCCGAAGGAAGGGTTTATCAGAAAATTTTTCCCCCAATTTGATAGACATTGCACAATCACCATCCTAGTCAGCTTTTTTCTTGCCATTTGGCCACTTCTCTCTCCAATTCATTTTCCACATAAGCCATAACGGTCAACCGTTACTACTTAACAGTCAACATCCATAGGCTGTTGGGTTTGTGTCACTTTTGCTCCCTTATTGTAACTACATGTGCATTTTTGACCCAAAAAAAACTTCATGGTGCTGAGCGCTCCCACAGGTAAACTTCATGTGCATTTTTGCTCCTTCTCCCTAGTTTATATACGATTGTCTTATCTGACAAATTCTTTTTCTAATTTTTTATAGTGCCTATGGCAACCAAATGACAACAATGATTGTAGGTAGTACGTGATGTAATTTATGAAAAACATAATCACGCGAGGTCCCGAAAATATTGCTCCTGGTAAGGTAGTATATTATATGTTGAATTTGTTCATATATACATGCCTCTAGTTGTATATATATTGCAATATCTAAAGTGATCCATCAAACATGGGTTAATGAATGTCCTTCCTTTTTGTTTATTGTTATGGCAAAAGATAGGGTTAAGTAGCAATTTTGTCTTAGAAGTACACCGTCAGGAGCAATTTTGCTCTGGAAGTTTTTTTGGGCTCAATTTTGCCCCGGAAGTATAAAAACATAGCAATGTTGCCCTCCATTTAACGGCACGACTGACGGAGTTAGCACACTCGAGTGTCAAACGCTAACACTCGAGTGTGTACGGTTTTTTTTTTTTTGACATTCACACTTGATAGGGCAAAATTTTTAAAGCCTAAGACTCCGCAAGTGCATGGGCCGTATCAAGTAATAAAGAATGAGTAGAGTATCGTTCCCACGAGGACTTAGTACCCATAACTTCAGTTAATAATTAATTTCACACTTTCGATTAAGTTGAGCAACTAGATCAAATTTAATTAATAAAATAAAATCAAAATTAAAATAAACAATCTACTGCAATAATCAAATGAGCAACCTAGAGTAACTAATCCCTTATTAATTTCATAAACCTTTATTTCACCAATTTAATTACTCTTAATATCAATTTTGTTAATCTCGAGTATAAATAGTTATAAGTGTCTGTCGGTCCACTTACAACTCTCTCTTAATTATAACTTGTTATGTCTAACATAGTTACTCAAGAGGCAACTAAACTCGGACACACTCTTCTACAATTATATGAGGCGATTAGGTATATGCCTATCCTAATCGCAAAGTAAATTGTAATTTAATCCCATATTGCTTAACCTTAGAGCCTAATTAAAATCTCCTTTGTCAAGGTAAATCCTAATGCTCAAATTCATATTTAATGATGGCCAATCACTAAACAGATAAAACTAAACAAGTTTAAGCAACCAAAATTAATACTAATTATAATTAAACGATGAAACTAAGTCTAATCCATTAATAAGTTCATAAGTTCTCTAGGTTGCAAAGCAAATTACATGCCTAAAATAAACTCCATGAAAGAAATAGAATCCAGAACAGCAGCAACAATAGAATCAGAGACAAAATAGTAATGGAAATCAAAGAGAAAAGGAATAAAAACAGAGCAATGAAATTAAGAACATGATCCCTCCCTCTGCTTCGAAACTCTTTCTCTGTCCAGGTCTGTCTTCCGTTGCTTCGTCTCTGGTCCTCCTTTTTTATTCAGCCGTCCGCGTCTTTCAATTCGTCCCGACCTTTCTTTTTTCGCGTGCCCCTTCGTCCAGAACCCTTCTTCTCCTTTTATTCATTAAGCATTTAGGTTTAGTCCATTGATCCATTCCATTCTGATCCGTGGCCCACCTTCTCAGTTGCCATTAAATCCAAACCCAAAGTATTCAATCCATGCTCCGAAATTGGTCCTGATTCTCGGGTGAACAAAAAAACAAAAGAGCTATATAATAATAATAATAATAATAAACTAAATCCTTATATCTTCTTTGTTTTCTTTATTTTATTTTTTTTAAAAAAACTTCTAATTACTATTATTTATTTCCTAAACTCAAAAACATTTATTTTAAATTGAAACCCCATAAATGATATGCCAACTTGATTTCTCTTAAAATCTTAAGAAAATCTCTTCAATTTAGTATTAATGACTTTCTAATTATATCAAAATATACCTCAAATCTATTAAAATTAGGAAGTCATCAACACTCAAAATGAGTGTGAACTGCACACTCACTCGAGTGTGCACCTCACACTCTTGAGTGAACACTCGAGTGGGCGCACTGTACACTTGAGTGAGTGTGCAGTTCACACTCATTTTGAGTGTGAACGTGTAAAAAAAAAAATATTCCATACACACTCAAGTGTTCAGATATCACACTCGAGTGTGTAACTCCGTCAGTCCCTCCGTTAATTGAAGGGCAATATTGCTACGTTTTTATACTTCTGGGGCAAAATTGAGCTAAAAAAAACTTCTAGGGTAAAATTGCTCCTGACGGTGTACTTCCGGGGCAAAATTGCTACTTAACCCACAAAAGATATAGTGATTGTTTTCTAATGATTGTCATGACTACATTGGCATCATACCATAGTAAACAACAAAATAGCAAACATTTAACAGCATGTGAACCACACATTCAATGTGACAACTATAACAAATCAAGCATTCAAGTTCCTAAAAATCTCCTTGTAAACAACATTTGTTGCAGTCTTTCGAGCATCATTTCCATTGTTAGGCACGTATATTTTTAATCCATCCATGTTTCTAACTCTAGAGAGTGCAAAATATAATTGGCCATGTGTGAATATAGGCTTTGAGAGATATATCCCAACATTGCATAGCAATTGCCCCTGACTTTTGTTAATTGTCATTACAAAGCTTAAGTTAACTAGGAATTGTCTTCTTCTCATATGAAATGGTCACCTACTTTTTGAAGAATTCACATCCATCCTACGAATCAATGAACGCTCTACTGGTACCAAGTGGTTTGGTTCTTAACCCACGCCCTGTTTCAATAGCGTTTAATAATGTTGTCAAGTGATGGAGATCTCTCCTAATAAAGCTCCACAAGTAACAGACGAAGCAGCATAAGCATTTAATGATGTAAACGGAAGCTTTGTTAATGTGGACAGAAATGTGGTCAGATAAAAATGCGTACACTATCTAACAGTTCGAATATGGCCAGATAAAAAGATGTGCATGGGCAAAAGGTCATCAAACTTTTTTGTAAGTTGACCATATTAAAACATGAAAATAGGAAACAACTGTAGGAAAACGAGCTTGACAAATCAAATCAATATCCCCAAAAGAAGTATATGCCATTTACCCACCCATTATCTCTATTATAAATTTTTAGTTATTATCTCTCATGTAGCTTCTTTACAAATAGGATAAAAAAAATACACATCTTACACCTTTATTACTTTTGACTAACATTTTAAATCACATAATTGTAGTAGTTGTCCCTTATAAGGAGGACAGAAGGGAGTAACTTACATCTTACCCTTATTAATATTTCATGTCTTCTTTATTCTAAGCGAGAACGTATTCATTTTTGTACATGCAAAATATCCATGAATGTCATAGACCATTCCCTTGAAGCACTCAAGTAATGAGTATATCCCACACTGTTTGGTTTGCTTCATAAACAAATCAGGGGATCAAAACAACTATTTTAAGGAACAAAAATCCCTATATACTGAGGTTATGCTTGATAACAAAAAAAATAAAATAAAGAAGAATGATTGTTAGATCCCAACTAAGAAAAATAATATTAGAAAAGCCCTCATTGTGACAAGTGACTAGGGAGAACTAACAAATGAATCAATTACCATTAACAACTTATAAGACTTGTTAATGTATTATTTCCATTGTCATTCTCCCAAAAAGTAAATATGTGTCTTTGAATATAAGAAAATTCGTACTACTGTACTTTAAACCGCAAGCTAAATTTGTGTGTAACATGTAACTTAACTATAAATGCCTATATACTGACCATATGCTACCGCACACTTGTTAACATGAGTGCAGAATTAAGAATCCAACTCAACAAGTAAAAACACGGGACCAAAAAGTTACTTGAAAATTTCATATTAGTTCTCTTGTATCAGAATCAAATAAACAGGCAGCAAATCAAACATGACACTTGGCAGCGTGGTAACTGGCAAAGAATACAACTGTACAAACTTGTCATGGTCCATCTGCCTGCCTGCCTGCTTACATGCAGGCTTTATATGTGCGGCCTAAGAGTAGCTCAACTTAAAACAGGGCTGTATAAAAAATTGCATGGAGACAAGTGCTATGGTAAAAAATTTATTGGGTGCCAAAGCCAAGTTCATTTAGCCGAAGAAGATCTACGTGCCCAGATGCAAAATTCAACTAGTGGCGTTTCATTTCCCGAAATATATTCGCCACGTTTGGTGATAACTTTGGAAGGAATTTAAATAGCTGCAGCACAATAAAATAAGTGCTAATTAGCAACATTTCAAGTCTATTAGCTTCGTGCAAAATGATAATGCGTGATTTCTGGAAATTGTTCCATTAGATGTCACAGATCCTAAACACAAACATCACGATGAAAGGAACAATAACAAATAAGGTTTAGCTATGTCAATAAAGCTAGCAATTGTAAAAGTGGAGTATAAAAGATTGGCGTAAGATTAGAGAAAAGAACTTCAAAAATATGGATTGTACGCCTTCAATGCATCTATTGTACAAAACCAAGCATAGATTAAATGTACCCTCATTAATAATGTTTGTTACCATGCGTCTCAATTCAAATGTCTTGTTCCAAAACCAGAGCACTAGAAGAATTTTTTTTTCTATGTATCAATGTGAGCCCTCACCACCAATAATTTCTTGAAATTAAATCCATCAGCTTGGAAAATCTAATACCCTTCATTTCCATTCTATTTCCCGGTTCTGTTCCTCTTGGATACCCCTTTCCCATCACTGACAAAGCTTCCTCAAGGGCATATAAGTTTAGAGGGTAAGAATGAGTGAGGTTATTTGGTAATAGTTGAAGAGGAACGCCAAAATCTTAGAGTATAATATTTTTGTTGTTGTCTTGACTCTTAGGCTAAAATGGTACTTTTATCCCCTTTATACTGCTTTGCCAATGCCATGTTCAGAGAAATTTAGTCGGAGAATAATTTGTTTAGTTGAGGAGCTTTGGTTTGTTTATCATATGAGTTCATTTCTTTCAAGAGGATATCTTATCCTGTGCCGCCGAAATTTACTAAACCACTTTTCTCTAAATATTTCATCATTCAAAAAAAAAAAAAAAAAGAATTCTATTTAAACTCGTTGAATATAGATTTGACATTTCTTTCATATGAAGGAAATACTTAAGCAGAACATTGTGTTGTATTCACATTACCACATTCCACGATAAAATCAGGTTTGTTTTAGTCCTATTTTAATTTCCTGACTACAGAAAATAAAAATTCATGGAGCCAGTAAATTTAGAAGCCTTAAGAGCAGAATATACCCAGAGTTTCACGCATGCATCAATGATAACTGGGACCAGGCAAACAAAAATTGTTATAGCAGACTGATCAACTTCAAGCCCATAGTGCTCAACAAGAATCTCTATCAAAGTTTGCCAACCAGATTCAGAATGATACCTGCAGGCATCCCAGTATACAACAAAAGCAGTTAGTGATACAAGCAACATCAGATGCCAATGAACCAAACGAAAAAGAATCTAAAAATATAATTAAATGAAAAATCAAAAGGTGTTATTACACAAAATTAGTGCGGTTCCTGATGTTGCATGGAATTTGAGAGAAAAGGCACAATGTTAATAGATTATAAAAGGTGTATTATATTGTTAAGAGCTTCTTGAACCTGAGGGTGCAAGAAGATTTGATCATGTTCTGCAGTATGAGAAGAGGGATATTACAGATGAAGTCAATGCAGTATTAATGGAACCTGTGAGCAGGAAAGACGTTCATGAAGCAGCATTCCAGTTGGGGGGAAATAAGGCCCCTGCTCCAGATGGATTCAGTGGTAAATTCTACAAGGCTTCTTGGGATGTGAAACATGAGTTCTGGATTATGGTAAAAGACTTCTTTGAAGGCAAGAGTGACATTGAATTTTTAAATTCTACCAATGTGACTCGTATTCCCAAGGTTGACAAGCCTGAAGAAGTGAATCAGCTCAGGTCTATTGGTTTATTTTATATCTCATAAGATAATTTCAAAGTTCTAGCTAACAGATTAAAATAAAACCATGGCTGAAATGTTGCATCTCAAGAAACCAAGGGGCATTTGTGCCAGGAAGGTTAATACACAATGTCATCTTTGCTCATGAAGTATTTCACTAATTGAGGATGAGAAGGAAAGATGTGAGAAATGATTTTGCTTTGAAGATGGATATGAGTAAAGCATATGATAGAGTCGAGTGGGACTTTGTAGAGGCTACTTTGTTGAAGTTTGGTCTCAATGAAGCATGGGTAAGGTTGGTAATGAAGTGCATCAAACCACGAACAAGTATAAGACAAGGTTTTTCACAAATGATGTGGTGTTTTTTTAATGAATGTCAAAGAGGAGAATTGTAGGAAATTCGCTGAAATCTTGGACTATTGTGAAGCATCTGGACAGAAAGCTAACTTGTCAAAATCACGCATTTTTCTTTTCAAGAAATATTGCAGGTGAGGTGAAGAGCAGAGTCTGCAGTATTTTGAGGATTAGTGACATTGAGGAACCAGGAAAGTAACTTGACATTCCAAATGTTTTGGGAAAGCCAAGCATCAAGCACTTGCATATATAATAGAGAGAGTGGAGAAGAAGGTTCTAGGGTGGAACAACAAGTTATTATCTCATGCAGGGAGGGAGGTTATGATTAAATCTGTGATTAGTGCAGTAACCATCTATCCTATGAATTGTTCCCTAAAAAGACTTGTAAGGAGTTGCCAGTGGCAGGTTTTGTTTTTGTTTTTTTTTTTTGGGGGGGGGGGGTGTTGGTTCAGCTGGAACATGGGATGATACAACAAGGGAAGAGAGTGAAGGTGGAATGGGATTCAAAGAGTTTGAAGTTATGAATGAGGATCTGCTTTTGAATGGTTCTTGTAGAAGAATAATCTGAATTCCTTATTTTGATTCATGTACATAAGGTGTGTATTTATACAAGAGGAGAGAGCCTTAGCATTAATGGCTCTTAATGATAATTGATCCCTAATTCCTGATTTCCTCAAATCTCTAATTATCCTTAAATCCCTGATTGTTAGGGATACTACTTACATTGATTATTTCCTAATACTATTATTTCCTAACACTCCCCCTCAAGTTGGAGCATATCATGCCCAACTTGTTACAAAGATAAAAAATTTATTTCATACACTCCCTCTCAAGCTAAACACAGCTTGTTGAACGTGAGCAACTTTCAAAGTGAACAATTCACCAACTTCACCAAGAGCCCGATCAATAAAGAGTACCACACCAGAGTTGAAGCTGTAGCAAACGATCTCACAAGAGACCAAACAATCAACCAAAAGAATCGCCTCACCAGAGGCAAAGAACAAACGGGTCACACAAAGACCACCAAACAGCAAATAATTGCCCAAAATAGCCAAATGACAAAAGATGCCAACTCACAACTTGGAATGAAGAACCCAGATCCTAAAACCCAATAAGCAAACCACAGAAACCAACCACAAGTATGGCGCCAAAGACAAGAGCACTCCACGAATGTGTTGGAAAACAAAACATCCAACCACCAGAAACCAGTGAACATGCACTAAACGAAACGCCGACTGTGTTGAAATAGTGGACACAACTGAACTAAGTCTCACAACACAACCTTCGAAGCAAAGAACCGGCCTATACACACCGGGAATGAAGATTCGACATCGGAGAACATAGCACAACCAGAAAATAAGGACAGCAACCAAACAACACCTGGGCGATTAAAACACAATCCCAGTGACCAAATAACACACTTTCATAACTAGGAAGCAAATAACCACCGAAACAAAAAACAAATTGACCAAAAAACAAACTTCATAGATCAGATCGAGCACCGCAAACACAAGAGAGGAAGAAACTTTCTTCTCCTCCATCACCAGCAAGTCAACAACCTTCCACCAAGTTTTCACTAAACTCCTTCCACCAAACCAGCAAGCAGATTGATTAGAGAACACATTGAAATGGCACTGGAACGAAGATGACTAAGCAGACGGATGAATAGTGCAGAATAGTGCCCAAAAAACATGCTTCAAACGACCAAAAGGAACAGACCAGAGAAGGAAATCGCAAGATATGAGAACGAAAACACCTGGGTTACGACGGCAGAGGTGAGTCGATCTCGGAACAGGAAACGGCGTCGACCAAGTCGTCAGAAAACATCCTCACGCGCCGGCGCGTGTCCTGGATGGCGGAGCTCCTACGAGCGCGTGACAGTCTACGCGCCAGTGAAATGGAAGGCGGCGACTTGGGTTCCGCCGATTGGGACCTCCTGAGTACATTTCACCGGCACGTGGCGGCGAAATCTGAGCCTAACAGCAGCGACTTGAAACCCTCTCTCCCCCTCTGTTTCCCTCACTCTCGCCAGACAGAAACAAAAAAACTGAACAAAAATTTTAGGAATTAGATCTTGGTTGCCTCTGATACCATGATGAAGAAATAATCTGTATTCCTTATTTTGATTCATGTACATAAGGTGTGTATTTATACAAGAGAAGAGAGCCTTAGTATTAATGGCTCTTAATGATAATTGATCCCTAATTCCTGAATTCCTCAAATCTCTAATTATCCTTAAATCCCTGATTGTTAGGGATACTAATTACATTGATTATTTCCTAATACTATTATTTCCTAACAGTTCTAATGAATTGTTGGTTAAGGTATTAAAAGGGATATGTTTTCCTAAAGTCTCGTTTTTAGAGGCCAAAAAAAGGAGTAAAGCCTCTTGAATATGGTATAACATCCTTGAGGACAGAGATCTTTCGAAGCATGATCGGATATGGAAGATTGGGAATGGCACAAGTGTTAACTTGTGGGAGGGTAGGTGGATTCCAGAGGTCTGTGAGAAAATGAAATAAATATGCAAGACCTAATTATGTGCATAATAAAACAAAATCAAATTGAAAAAGAAGGAATTACCCTAAGAATATATCTGTGACAAGTATAATTAGAAATGCCTTCCCAGTATCTGAAATATTATTTATTATTTTGTAGCCAGTAAATTTGAGCAAAGCAACCTGCAAAATTGAGCCAAAAACAAAAGGAAGAATAATTAGCAGGTATAGTTAAAATTAAGATACTTAGTGAATACATTCAAAAGGGAAAAACTTCATGAGTTGTAACAATTATTTGTAAGCCTTAAACAAAACTCAAACTAATTGATAATTGTTAAATATAAAAAATCAGTTTCTAAGGCTTTGCTGGTAAATAATACTCCCTCTGGTCCTTAATATAAGACATCGTCAGAATATTATGCATTATTTAGGATTACATATCGATATATTTATCTTAAGATATTATAATCTTAATTATTGTGATTTAATTAGGGTTAGCTCTAGGTTTACCTATATAAAAGCCCATATGTACTCTCTTTTATTAATGGATTCAGAATAATATTTTCCTTTTGTCCACAAACATATTTAAGGAGTTAATCTTAGTCCCAAATACAAGGCATAGTTTTTATATTTGTCAATATTTTCATAATTTACCCCTATTGATACTCCTTAAACAATATTCAAGGTGTAATATCATGAATTACAAGCCTAGAAATTTAAGGATAAGTCTGTGTCAAGCAGATAATTAAGCCCAGTTCGGTAAGAGCCATAAAAATGTCAAGAGATAGAAAAACTCTTGGGGCTGTGATTTGGCCCTACTAGGTAGAGGATCTAGTATACGTAGGTAGTAGGATTAGAGTGTCAGTGCAGAAGGGCGCAAGACACAATTACGGTGTCATTCGGTTGGTAAAAATATGTCACCTAGCAATGTTATGAGGCATGAGACACTTGGTCGAGCAAAGTGTAAGCATAGGTGTGCACATGGCATTTCCGAGGAAGATATGTGTACCCTGCATTTTTGGAAAATGAAACTGGTAGTGGCACCAAGTCGAGGCCCACACACACTCTAACCTAGTGTCATTTGGATGGTCTTGATATGTGTGCCACTATCCAGAGCCGACACAGATAAAGTATCTTTAATAAAGTAGGTCATGATGACAAAATTTTGAGTTAGTTCAATAGGAATATGACAAGTGTCCCCTCATCATGACAAAGTACAAGATCACTTTTGTGTTGGCATCTCTAGAACGCACCACCTAGTGTTTGAATCTGGGGAATCCACCGAATTCCAGTCTGGCCACGTACTTGAATTCTCTAAACATCGAACTCAAGAGTTAGGGGAAATCATTAGGCTTTCCTTTCCTGACACTTGGCATCTTGTGATTGGTCACTTAGACATATGTCAACACAAGAGTTAATTATATGAGATAAAAGATCATCTAATCCTCCCAAAGAGCATAGGAATTTCGGTCTTCACAATAGGAAGAAGAGGACAGAAAAAGACAAGAAGAGAAGAGAACAAAGGAAATAAAAGGGGGAAAATAGAGGCTTTGGATTGGTGGAGCATAGAGATAGTCAAATAAGGATTAGGTATCCAATAAAACACCATTTCATCCTCCATTTCAGCCATTTCATTTCGGCCAGCTAAGAAAGAGGAAGAGGAAAGACGAAAACAGGAATAAAAAGGAGGCCAAGTGAAGAAAACGTATTGGAGGGACATGGATGTCACTAAGTAAAGTTCATTCATCTCATTTAATATGATCACCTCCCTTCCCTTATTTCCATCACATGTAATCAATTATGGATAAATGAATGGATCATTTAAGTATCATCATCATCTCCATTTCCGTCACTTCATTTCAGCCAAACAAGAGAGAGAGAGAGCTTAAAACATCTGAAAATGGAGATGAAAATGGAAAAGGAGAGAGAAACCTGAACCAAGCCAAATCTCCTACTTAACCACCTCTAATCCAAAAGCTTCTTCACAAAAGTTGCTCTACTCATCAAGAGCTTCATTTCTGTGATTTTGTTTTTTCAAGCCAACTAGTAAGACAAGGTGCCCCTAGATTTCTGAACTGATTGCAAAATTGTGATAAGGTAAACTTACACTTCATTTGGAATCGATTATTTTGAAGTTTTGATGACTTTTGTGAATATCTTTAGACACCTTTATGTTTCATCCAAGATGGGATTTTTAGGGTTTCATGATGATTTATCCATATACAAGTGATTATATGATGATTTGGAAGCATATGAACCTAGTTTAGTGAGTAAAATGTGAATTGGTGAATTGTTGTTTTGGAACCCTAATTTCGATCAGAACAAGGCATGAAGAATGAGTGTGATTTTGCTATTTTAAAGGTCTCTAATGGACTCCTTGGGCTAAGTTGTGTAGGAAAAGGTTGTTGGTATGGTTTTAAAACGGTTGGATTGAAAACTCAGATTAAAGATAAAGTAGTAGCGCAACCAGATTTCGTTTTCTGGAGGCAGTTTGCATGTTCTGTGTTTTTGGGTAGATGAATGTTGTCCAATGGCCATCACACTTTCCAGAATAAAAATAAACTTGTCAAGCTTTAATTTGATAGGTTATATAGGGCAATTGGATCTCTATACCATGAGTTATGAATTTTTGAAGTTGGTCATGTAAAACTAGCAAGTTTTCGGGGTAGTATCAAGTGAATTGTGATTCTAGAATGTTGTGTGTTCAATTGGCCAAGCACAACATTTTCCCCTAAAACCAGACTTAATAAGGGTCACATAGCCTTTAGAATCACTACAATTGGACATTTGTACATAAGGATATGAACTTTCAAGGCTGATTGAAAATTCTGTTAGTTTTGACTTTGCACCAAAATGAGAAATATATGGGCAAATGGTAATAAAGTTAACTTCCAAGGGTTAAGATAAGCACTTGAAGTTAATGTAGGCCCTCTAGCTACATGTTCAGCATAGGGCAATAACATTAAAGATAACCCGTATTTTGAGATAATGAAGAGTTTGGATAAGTATTAACTCGCCGTCTGTGAATATATAATTATAGCATTCAACATTCGCTCGAGACGATCAAAGGACTGGGAACTAGTTCAAAAATTGGAAAGACCACCAGGTAGTAACTCTTCTCTCATATATTATGTATGATTTTATATGCATGTGTACCTTCACGTGATATGTTTTGTGAACACAAGATAGGTAGTAAGGCTGAGTGGACCAGTGTTCCTTGAGTCGCAAACCCTATTATGCATTCAAATAAGATGGGCCAGTGCCCAGTTGAATACCCAACACTGTGGGAATGGACCAATTGGGTCTTATGTTTGCAGTCGATTTTGCATGTTGTGTTTATCTCTGAATGTTGAATGTATTGTTAGTTGACTACTATGTACTAATTGTTACTCTGGGATTTGTTTGAAACTCAGCTCTTCCTATTAGTTTAAAAGGTGGTCAACATAGTTAATGTGGCTCCTAGGGCAAGGCAATATATCCCGGCAACTGAAGGTTGTGGATTTGTTCAAGTAGTAACATTGGTTATCTGTAATTTATAATAGAATTTTGGTATTTGTATACATTGTGTATAGACCCTATGGGGCAATCAAGTACTATATATCAATATATTTTATGCTATTTCTGCCCACTAAGCTATGCAATATTACTCTGATAAATGTCAATATTAAGGGGTTTGACGCGAGGAGGAGGGGGAAGGAGAGAATTAAGAAAAATGACAAGGGTGTTTAAAAAAATAAATATCATATTAGCCAACTTAACTAACTAACTTAATCTAATTAAATTAGGTAAATAAGCCTTATATTAAGAACTGAAGAGAGTATATAAGGTGTTGTTACCACTGTGCTTTTGCAAATGACATAGAAATAGTTCGTATAATGGTACACTAAGAAGCATGGATTTAGGCCCACTTAAGGGCACTAATTTAATCATTCATGTATAGGCTTGTCAGAGCTGCATTGATTCATGTTGTCAAAGAATCATGGATTTAGGCAACTGATTCTTGAAATATTAAATGCATTTTTATTAAATTATTGGCAGGACTCTCTTTAGAGATTATTTGTCCTGGTTCTACCCGTAGTCTCTGTCCACAAATTGTTCTCCCATCTGCATATATATCTTGATTCTTGTACTGATTAGAAATAAGAAATAAAACCAATGACTGATGGTTGAGGTGATAAGGGGTCTCACCCTGTAAAAAGGAGAACGTAAGTTCGAATCCTAGAAAGCGCACTTATTAGGAAAGATGAGAACCTTGTGCCCTCTAAGCCTCAAGGAGGAAACCCTTGATTGTATAAGGGAAAAAAAAGGAAATAAGAAATAAAAAAATAAAAAGCATTTCCCCCATGTTCCTACCTCATAGCATCGACAGCCATCAATTAGCCTAAGTCATTCTTTGCTGCCTATCCTCCTTCTCTGTTTTTGCTGCCTATCCTCCTTCTCATTTACTGTCGTTACTATCATTTCCTAATTTTCTGGTTCTACATCTCCTCAAATCTCTCCAAGTTTGTTTTTTTCGTAAATCTTGTAGTCACTATTTTGTGTGATTTGAGGCAATCATTATGAATGCTCAAAACCCAATTTGACTCTAAGGAATAAGTTATTTGAATCGGCGAAGATGCAGACTCTTACTAACCTATCTTCAATTCTATATCAATTTATCATTTTCAGATCTCTGTTTTGGACGTACACAACATTATTCAAGCAGCTGATCATGTAAGCCTAATGAAGTCATTTATGAAAGAACAAAATAACTCATTTTCACTTTTTGTTTATATAAATGTTGCGTCTTCTCCTATTTATTAAAATTATTATTTTATTCTGTATTTATTACTTTTTTATTATTATTATTATTTACCCCCTAATATACAGGATTATATGTATCTGGTTGATTTGATTATATCTCCTAATTTCTAGGCTAGAATATGGGATGTTATAGCTTTCCCACATCCCATCATATATGTATCAGGCAACTCATCTGAATAATCAAATCTAAGGAAGAACACTCACACAATATTGCTGGGTCAGGCTTTCGCCCATTGTCCAAGATTCCCCACTGATGCCCCCTGTGGGAGTCCAAGCCGTGTCTCAGTCCCAATGTGGCTGATCATCCAAAAAGACCAGCTAAGCATCATTCAGTTGGTCAGCCTTGACCTGACCAACTACCTAATACTATGCAGGCTCATCAAACTAAAAGCCTTGAAAACTAAGGCATACCCATCATATATGCATCATGCCAGAATATTTCATTGAGATTCATCCTCTCATCATTAACAAAGAGAGAGGAGGGGGGAGGGGGAGGGGGGGCTTGAAAACTAAGGAAGAACTAAAAAGAAAGAAAGCCATGAGATTTTTATGGAGCTCAACTGTACAACAAATCATGGGTGATCATGACAGTAATTTTGGGCTTAAGCATAGCTGTGGTGTTTGAATATCTGGTGCTGTATTCTACTCTCCACCAATTCTAAGTTCAAAATATAGAAATTTTGGGAACAAACATGACAATGAGAATATAAAAATAATAAGAAAGAGAGATGGAGAGGAATAAAGGGGTGGGAGGAGTTAGTTAAAAAAGGGAGAGTTAGTTAACAAGTCCTTTAGGCCTATAAATTGGAGGATTGGGTAAGTTGTAATCGGACTTGTGAGTATGTAAGAAAGAGGAAATAAAAAAAAGTAGCTTAAGGGGGAGGAGGGTTCATGTTGAGTCATTGCAAAATATTTTTGGAACAGGCCAAGAATTTAATTATTTCCAATAATTTCCTGTGCCACCATAAAACAGAGAAATAACTTCATTCATATTTTTACATCAAACTTGTGAGTCATGCCTGCACGAAGGTACATAAATCTTGCTTATTTTTATATGTTACATGGCTATATATATACATCGAAATGTAATCATTTTAAAATCTAGAACCACACACTAAGGCCTAAAGTGTAGAAGATTGCCGACCCACTGACGTAGCAAAAGGAATGAAACCGGACAGGGGACAGAGAAAGGGAGAAAAAGAGACTTAAACGAGAAAAGAGTAGGAAAGAATGTTGACCGAAAAATAATTCTGAATAGCAATTCAATAGTAAGAATAACCCTAGGGCGGTAGAATCCCAAACTATGTTGCACCGACACCGACACGAGACACAAGATACGATACGACTCGACACTTCGACACGTTAATTCTAAAAAAATCTAAATTTCGACACGTTAGGACACGTTTTGATATTAAATATATATATTATATTTACATTCAAGTTCAATATTTCGTAAAATCCTGGCTTTCAACCTTAGCTCATCGTAAATTCGACCTCATTATTAAAGCCGTACCTCCTTTTTAAAAAAAACACAAAAGGAAAATTCACCATCAATTCAGTAATATTCAAAGCTACACATATTTTTTAAAAAATAGAAGTGTCGAGGAGTGTCGGACGGTGTTGGATTGTCCGACACGCATATTTTTAAAAAATAGGAGTGTCCGTGCTTCATAGATCCCAAATACAATAGTAAGAATAACAAGTCTCCTCTACCTTGAGCATGTCTTTCTAAATTTCCCATCAATTGGGATATCATACAAATCATTTCCCTCATAGGAAAAAGGGGAAATTTCTGTAGAGTCACAAGCAAGAGAATCCGTCACACAAAAAAAAAAAAAACCATGAAACCTTCAGATAATTAAGAAGTCCCAAGGGACCTGAGGGTAAGAGAATCTAATTATGAAATTACCAAGTTACCCTTTTATGTGATGTTTTTTCGGGACCTTTTTTGTGTGATGGTTAGTTTAGTTGTTCATATATACTGCGATAGTTGTTAATAACAAGTGTGCGTAACTTTAAAGATGCCCAGCACATTAGGAAAGTAACTCTTTTGTTCAGGTTTTAAAACCACACGTTGGCAAATAAGCATATGTAAGTATGTAACCTCAAATCATGTTATATCAAAATATGTAACTTGAAATGAGCTTATATATCATAACTTCATATCAGACTTTTAGCCACAAGGAATTGACAAGTGAAAATGCCAGCATCGGTAAGTTAGGGAGGTAGAAATGACAACTCTCTTTATATCAGAATATTAGATCAAACTATTATTATATTACATTAACTCATGCAGGTCTAACACGCATTATTAAGTGGATGTGGAATTATAAGTCCATTAACTAGATGTTGTATTAAAATAAATACATGGAGATAAGTGATATATTTAGATGCAAGCCAGTGACAAGCTAGGGTGCTGTAATGACAAGTAGCCGCCTGGCGATGAAAAATAAAGGTGTCTATGATGACAACTAGTTATTAACAAATTTAAAGTTAACCTACACAACACACCGTTATTAACAACTGTTGCGGAATGTATTAACAACTGTTGTGGCATATATTAACAACTAAACTAACCATCAAATAACTTGGTAATTTCACGATTAGATTCCCTTACCCTCAGGTCCCTGGCAACTTCTTAATTATTTGAATGTTTCATGGGACTTTTTGGTGATAGACTCTCTTGCTTGGGGCTCTACAACGATTTCCCCTAGAAAAAAATTACATTATCTACATTATCAATGCCCAAGTTTTTTCACAACTACTATTAAATAAATACAGGCCATCTAGAATAAGTTTTGATACATTCTTTGGTGAATCATGTGGGTTATCTTCACGTCAAAAGCTTTCATTCCATTTGAGTACTCTCTCTCTCTCACATACACACACATGTATGCACGCACACCAAAGGAAAAGAGTGTCTCGCCTATTATAAATAACAATATGATGTTTAAAGTCTGGAGAAATAAATCACATTAAAAGGCAATAAACATTAAGAAATTGGTATACAGAGATAGTAACTTACCTTGCTCTGGTTGAAGTATAAAAGAATGAATAAAGTGATCCCATAAACCATATCTGACCAGATGTTGGCAAATACTCTACGGTTCTCGAGTCTCCACTCATCTCTCAACTCTAATCTGTTGGTGGAAGAAGCAAGAAGGCAATAAGGAAAACAAGCGTATTGTAATTAACAGTCAACAATCTACTAGAGCATACGCACATCAGATACAATTGTTGAAAATAATAATTGAAACGTTCAACCAATGTGTGGATAATGCTGAATCTCAATTAATTAAGATACTTGTGATAACCCTCTAATCAACAGTCAACTTGTAAATAGAGTTAGTTGGTAGATGTACAAATTCACTCTGGTCGTTCGTAGGATGCTCTTCTTGCTCAATATGTGGGGTTGTATTCTTCCTCTATTAGACACAAGAAGTACAGAATCTCTTCTCTCACATTCTCACATATTCTTCAACTCTTTCAGACTCTACAATAGACACCAAGCGTTCTAAATTGTAATTACTCTGACGATCTCTAAGGGATTCCAAAAAGTGTTACACAAGTAAACTATTAGTTTAATCCGATGATCTCTAAAGAGATTCCATACATATATCACGCAAGAAAATTATAAGTTTAAGTGGCCCCATTCATACTTCTCTCTCTTGTTTAGTAATTATACTTTCTACAACTATAACTAGTTCCCTTTCCGAAATCCACAAGGGCAGAGGCAATATGTTTACTTTTAGAAAACAAAATAAAGAATTTCTTTGATGGTGTTCTAGGTTTATTTCTTCAGCATGTAATAGACTACTGCTATGTATTTTCATTTGTACCCCCAGATGCAACTTATAGTGCTTACTAAAAATGGCTATACCAAAATACCAAAAACAGCTGCCCTGCACGTCAAATAAGAGATTACTTCACCTTTTGTACAATTTCTAAACCAATTTCAGAGGGTATTTTAAAACCCAGTTTGCAGTGCAAGATTACATAAGATTTATCAGGTCACATGTCAAATGGCAGACTAATGCATGCTATTTGCATGGTAGGTCTTTTGCACTTTCTACCTGAATTAGAAGGTTCCATTCAACTCTATTGTTCTGGCTATAACTACAGAAATCATCAAAGGGAACAGCAGTCAACAAAATGAGCTAAGAAAGGAATGCCTGAACTTACGCTTTATGCCTTAACTCCCACCAAATTTTCTCATCAGTAAGAGGTGGAGATTTACCGATCTCTACCTCAAGCTGGAACCGTCCTCTCTCAGTTCTTAATTCTTCAATCATTTGAAGTTTTTGATGTCTCCTTACATCAAGCAGTTGGGCTGCAAGTGGTACAGTCTTTACATATCTGGCAATAGTACAAAGTTAGCAAAATATTTTTGAGAAACAAGTTAATTCAACTTGTTTAAGCAACAATGAAATTCAAGATTTACAATCAGAAAAACTTAGTCCACACGCTTGTCTTGAACTTTTAATCACTTTAATTTATGTAATAAAGATATTTAGTTCCTCTAATGAAATTTGTGAATGATTTCTATTCGAGAGAGCCTATGCCTTAAGAATTGCTAGCAACTAACTCAACCTCTTCTTCTTTAACAAGAATTGTAGCTTCAAAAGTAAGGCTTACACTCTAGCAGGATCATTTTATACATAAATGATACCTCCTAAAGTTTTCTATAGGACGAAGCTCAAGTGAACGTAGTAAAATGGAAAATCAGCAGAAAACAAAATTAGCAAGACAAAGGCTAAAATCTCTCCCACACCATATTGAAAATTCTTCATTATCCGTGTCCCTACTCTGATGGTCTAACTTGCTACCATCTTATACATTTCCCATCACTAGCCTACTCTCTCTCACTCAGTCACTCTCTCCTCCACCTCTAGTTCCGTGAGACAGTTAGTTACAAGCACTCTATTTCCTCTTTCTTTCTCTTGGCCACCTTATCAGTGGTTAATGCCACCTTTGCTCTCCTTGAACGTTGTTATCTCTTTGTTGTCTTCATATAAGTCCGTCTGTATGCAACATATCTTGTACTCTAAAGCACATTCACACGTTTAGAAAAAGAAATGATAAAAGGCTAAGACAATTGTTTCCAAAAAAATACCGGTCCAAAAATGGCATGAGCATATAGTCATGAACCAGAAAGTCCATTGCCAAAGGAATGATGATCAACACTGCCAAAAACTTAGCCTGCAATGATTCACATGTGAAATTGAGTAATTAATAATAAATAACCAAAAATATTTTGTAGAGACAAATTTAATAAAAATTAAAGATCAGTATAGTATAACAAATACAGGTCCAAATATGTTAAACAGTGGCATAATCCATCTAAATATCTCATAAGGCCACCTTTAAAAGGATGTACAGTATAACAAAGAGGCTGCAACCATTACCCTGCCCCTTAACATATCTAAATGAAAAGTATATTGAAATTACAGGCATTCTGATCAAACCAAATATACCAGAACACAGCAGAGACCAATATTACCATAATAATTAACCGTTCTTTTTCCTGATTGCAAAATATATACATGCAACTTGGTAACAGAAGGTTGTTTTATCTTTAGGAAAGATAACAGAAGTTAATAACTAGGCATTAAAGCCTTCCAGATCAACTGACCATAAGTTCAATCCCTGCTACCACACTCCATTCACTAAACCAAAGTTAAGTTTCAACTGGTCAAGCCAATGGGCTTTCCGATGCAAGGGCATGTTTGAGGTAATAATAATTTTAAACCCTTTTTATGGGTTTTATCTTAATTACTTAAGCTTTTAAGTTGTTTTTCATAAATATCTTAGGAAAGCATTGGGTCTGCCCTACAACCTTGAAGTAATTTATTCAAATAAAATACTCAGGTTTCAGCAGAAATAAGAAGGCCGAAACATTCTGGGATGTTTTGTGCGGTTCTGTGGAGAATTTAATTATAAAGGCATGGCTGCCTTTCAATAGTGTCTGTCTCAGCAATTAGTCAGGGCTAGAGCTCTAGTTATGGTGTCTACCATCCACTTGATGATCTCATAGATACTTCATTGGATAAGAAGAGCAAGGATTATTGAGCGCCTCAATGAAATGGGGAACCCTTTCCCTGAGAATTGGTTATTGATATAGAATAATCAACCTTCCTAGATACTACATGAAGCAATCCATACCACTGAATGCGCCAATAATCATATCATATTATCTTAATCTCCATAACAGGCCACCCTTTAAAAGGCTGTGCACAACAACCGCAACTGCACTTTATAACACTTTACTCAGTTTTCTTATTGGTCAGAACCTTCCTTTCGATTCAGCACCAAGGACAGCAGCGATCAAATACTAGACTGCTTAGTCAACCAAACTCTGATATTATATCAAAAGACACTAATCTATTTACTACACCAATAAATAATGTATTTGGTTAAGTAGGTTCTTCCACTATCTCTAAAGGGGAAAAAATGTTTCATGAAAAAACCAATATCCTCACTTAGTGGGGAATCATCTGTGAACTACATATCCTCCTTGCTTGATTGAACTAGTGAAAACCTTATCTCAATAAAGATCGAATGGGTTCTACCATTGACCATCGACTTTATTCATTTGGTAACTTGCCCAAGTGAGATTGGAAATTTTTTGACAAATAACAAAGGATTTCCAACATGCAAATAGTTGTTTGTGTTTCCTCTGCAAAAATCATTACAAAAAAAAAAAAAACACACACACACACACATGTACTTACTGAATTTGATGAGGCATACTGGAAAACGCGATCTTCATAAAGCAAATCATCGTCTTCCCCTCCGAAAATCAAATACCTTAAAGACTCTACAAGCCCCTTTTCAGGGGGAACAACATTAGAATCATCATCTCGCAACTTCTCCTCAGGCTCATTCGTCTCATTGTCCCAATCTTGACTCCAAGAAGGAATGTAATCCTGATTTGTCTCATCCAAAAGCCAATCCCCCCACCTTCTGTGCTCTTCGTTACTCTTGTCTTCCTGAGCTTCCCTTAACTCTATAATCGCTTCTGCTCTCCGCCTCCACGCCTCAAACTTTTCACCCTCAGATACTGTTTCAGTGTCTGAGCTATCTGATTCACCTTCAAGCATATCATCATCCTTCAAACCAAGCCAATTCCCATCATCATCGAAGAAGAATTTCTTCCACCAACTGCTTTTCCTTGAATGGTTGTGCTTTTCCGCATTTGAAATAAAAACACTGAACCGACTTCGTTTACCGCTCAACTGAATCACAAATTTCGATGAATCATGCAAAAACATGGAGTTCAAAACCGCTTTCCGTTTGAAAAACAACAAGTTGTCGCCTAGCAGAATGGAAGTGCTCATTTATAACATAAATATATCCCCACATTGTTGAGTTCCTCAAAGCAACGGAACACCAGAAAATCCTTGAAACCCCAAGTGAATGCTCATTCTGCAATTTTGTTCACAAGCATACAACACAACACATCTTCAAAAAATCCTGAATACAAAAGATATCCAAAAAGTATAAGTGGCGCCTCGCCTTTAAAACAAAATGCATTTATACCCCAAAGAGAAGGCCGGGCCGTAAGTGAAGCCGATGATAATCACTCAAGTTTTTGCGAGTAGTATACTCAAGGGCACGGCTCTCGCATAGCCACGTTATGTGGATTATCCAATAAAATTCCGTGCAAAAGGGAAATTCTTCGTCCACTTCAAGATATATACATTTCGTCTTTTATATGTTTTTGTTAGATTATATGGTAGTTTATTAGTTATATTAATTAATTTAGAGAAAAAATGAAAATAATAATATTTTAAAATGATTTAATTAATTTTTTTAATCTTTAAGAAAATCAACATAATTTTTAATTAGAATGGAGCTATAATATAAACATTGTAAGAAGTGCTTGCTCTGTAGATTCTCTACGCATGAGCCAGGGCAATACTGGTGCAACGCACCGTTTGTCTTCCAAAATGTATAGCAGCCGTCCATTGTTGATGAATCTGCGATCAAAAACTCACCCTCAGTATTTTGTCACAATTGGATCTTTGTAAGCAACAGAGTCCGCATTTTTTATATCTATAATATTATGTTGTCCACCGTACTCTTTTTCTTTACATGTGGTGAAAGTTATTAAATCTAGACCGACCAGAGTACTAGGTCTAAAATAAGACTGAAGGTTAACCGAAGTTAACTCAAGGCCAAATTGTTGAAATATTAAAGGTTTTTTAGTTATTAATAAAAAATTAAAAAAATAAAAAAAAAATCAAATTATTTTTTTAAAAAAGGTGGACTGAGTTGATGCCTAGACCAGATTAGTTCATCAATTTTTGGGCCCAGCCAACCAATTCAGTTCTGACTTAATAACGCTACATATGCTTACATACTATGAATGTTTTTTCAAGTTGACAAGCATTAAGTTTGGCATGTAGCTTTTGTTTATGATTTTAACATTTCTAGGGTTTTGCAGTATATTGAGAGAAACTCAATATATTGGTGCATGCTTCCTCACGTCATCTTAAATGCGTTGATGGGAAATTTTTCAAGATTAAAAAATAGGTTAAGATATTAAAATACCCTTCAACTTTTGTCAAAAAGTGCAACACTAACCATAAACTATTTTTTAGAGTAAAGATAAACCATAAACTCTTAAAATTATGGCAAAACCGTTAAACCTAACTAACTTTCATTTATTAGGGAAAATTAATTTTTTTGTCTTTAAAGTTTTGTCTCACTTATAACTTAGTCCCTGAATTTTTAACTCACTTACAATTCAGTCTCTAATATTTCTAAATCATTCTTTAAAGTTAAAATATTGTGAAAAATTATTTAGATGGATGTTACATAAATTAAAAATTAAAAAAGCATACATGGCATCCCTCCCCCCTTTGTTATCCAAAAACTTCACTGGGCATCTGTGACATCCATGGCAAATCCTTTTGAAGCACCAGAAGGCAGTAACAACTAAAATTGAAGAAAATGTTGAAGCCACTTATGATGTTTTTTAACTCTGATAAAGCACCCAAGTATGCAAGAGAAAAGTCATTGTGAAAAAAGAGATTTCTTAACTTTTGAATCATATATGGTGAATAGCACTTGGAAGAGGGTGGCATTAGAAAAAGTAGAAGGACACCCACTTCATAACATACTTGGCGCACAATCTCTCCTTTTCATGACAAATGGAATTACAGATCCTTTATACATTACTCATAATTTTAAAAGCCCTTTAATATAAGAAAATAGATCTCACCTTATGTTTGAAAGGAAGCATCTATCATAGATGCCGCAGATGTCCAGTGAGATTTCTAGAAAACAAAGGTGGACGCGCGCACGCGGGGGTGGGGGCTCAAGTCAGTTGGGATAGGTACACTGGTTATTTTTTTATTTATATAAAATCCACCTAAACAATTTTTAATAATATTTTTAACATTTTTTTGCCACATAGGATGACTCACAAGCATCATGGACTAAGTTACAAACTAGTCAAAAGTTCAGGGACTAAGTTATACTAAGTCAAACTCTAAGGATTGAATTATAAATGAGTCAAAACTTTAAGGACCAAAAGATTAATTTTCCTCAATGTAATGGACAGAAGTTAGTTAGGTTTAACGGTTTTGTCCTTATTTTAAAAATTTGTAGTTACTTTCACTCCAAAAATTATGGTTATCACTTCACTTTTGATAAAAGCTGAAGGATATTTTAGCCCCTTGACCCTAAAAAAAAAAATCATGTTTTAGGTTAATGTCAAGGTAAACTTGTGATGACCTTTTTTGTCATCCTACTTTTTCTTCTTTGTGACTATGTGAATGTCAGAGTTGGGGATATGTAGGAATTATATTTAATACATTTTGATAATCACTACTACAAAAAAAGCCTTTTAACATCTCTTTTTTAGCCCTTTTTATGTCCCTTGTTTTAGGGTTGACTATATGAGAGACATAGTAAGTCGAAACTTACAACATCCCTTTTTATTTGGGATAACGTATTGCTTTTTTTTTTTTTAAGAAAACTCTAAACCCCATGTTCAAGAGGCTTGGTCATCGAAGAAAAACCCGCAGGCAACCTCACAAAAGCTTCTTGATTCAGATTATTGGAGAAATCAAAACCAATAACTATCAAGGACACATCAACAATCAACATATTGAAAAGAATCTTTCTTATTAAACAACAATTATCCATAATGTTTTTACAAACCCAGATTAACAAGTGATTATGAAAACCTTACACGCATCGGAGCCCAACACACAAATTATACCCATAAATCCTCTACAAAAAAAAAAAAATCCATAACTTTGGCCACAATTATCAAATAGAAAAACACATAGCCTACAAGTCTTACATTATAAGGCCTACACAAAACAATTTCCTCACAAAGATTTGATTGGGGATTCACCAAAATATTATAATGTATAAAATAAGGCCTTCGATCTAATAGTAGATAAACAATCATCCCAAAACAGTTGATATGGTATTTCAAAAACATGAGTGTTCTAGAATGACAATATAGAAATTCATACAATACCAATACCAAAAAAACCTACATAATTCATAACTCTTATACCTCTAGCTGCTTCCTTTACCTGTATAGTAAAATTAGAGGTCTCGTTTAACAAATATTAATAATGACGAGGTGAGTCGTAAAGTTTCAATAATCAAAATTAATTTATCAGATATGCAGGAATAGATTGCAAGTCAGAGAAGCAGTTTATTAACATAATGATAATGTGATTTAATAACTAAATAATACATAATAATAAATAATGATTAAAAAAGATAATACACAATAATTCAAAACAATTAGAACCATTCTCACACATCCATCCTGCTCTTCTTTATTTCCTCTGGATATGGTACATCTTATTAGTGCCAATATACTTGGCCAAGGTTAGCTAGTCACTTCAAGAATATTGTTCCCTCTCATGCCACCACCAATATACCATAACAGGGAGGTGTCAGCCCAAAATTCTAATAATAATATATTATTCTAACAAAAATTGAAAATGACAATTTGAGGTTTAAATTTTAAAAATAATTGTTTAGTCCTTTAAATTTAATAAATGACAATTTAGTCCTTCCAATTTCAAAAATAGCAATTTAGTGCTACGAATTTCAAAAATGACAGTTTAGTCCCACTAATTTCACAAATGACAATTTATTCCTTCATATTTCAAAACTAAACCAATGAAAAATTCAATAATATCTCCATTAACCCAAATAAGTTATTTACATGACATTTAATCAGTAAAAATATCCTATAGGACATAAATCCTAAACTTCTTAAATAGAAAAATTAATTTTAAATTCCTCCAATAACCAAATAATAAATCTAAACTAATTAAAATTTACTATTAACCATCTACTACATATGTATAGTCATCTATTGTTAAAACTCATAACTCTCTCAAAATCTGAAATCATTCATGGGTATATGGGTACTTGGTGTTGAATCAATGTCTGGTTGATTCAAGCATCTATGTCATTGACGCAATTTGAAGATCAAGATTTGTCCTAGCCGCTCAAGCAAGATCAGATTGGGCTTTAACGAGAGTAGCTGTAATTGAATTAGGAACGGAAAGACTTCAAGTCAGTAAGTAGACTGAGTTAAACCCTTTTCTTGATATATGATATTGTTTGTGATCTCTTAGAGGTGGTATCCCCTTCATATTCTAGATTCATAGGAGGTCTCAAAGTCGATTTGGGAATGGACCCAATTCATGAACAAAGGAACCATAAACTAGAGATTCTCCAATCTCTTGACTTTCACTTCTCATATTGAAGGTGAATGCGTTAACCCACTAGACTATAGGGAATCGACCAGCCATGCCCTTCCATTAGCAGTGTGACCTTAATGCCTAGTATGACTAGACAGAAATAGGTTGCTCGAGCAAGTCTTCTTACACCGCTGGCCTTCTTTCAACTTAAAGCAAAGAAGCAGACAGGGGAGATCGGGATAGGTCCAAACGGCAAGAACAAAAGCCTATCATATACTACGATATGGGAATGGATTTGTCCTAACCTTTGTTTCCATGATCGATAACAACTTGACATCCGATATTGATGAGCTAGAGGAGCAAGTAGAATAGGAAAACAGGGAAAGAGGCAATGAGTTCCACTGCCATTACTTCAGTTAAGTGGACGCCTTCCAATAAAGGTAGTCCAGTGAATGCCATCAAGCAACTAATGAAGTATTTCCTTCTTAAATCAAGGAATCAAGCAAAAAGTTTAGTCTTTTTCAAGTGAATGGGCGAGTTATAGGAAAGAAAGAAGCCTGACCAAACCTAATATGTGAATGCTGTGAATGAGCCTTCTTCCCTTCATGAGTGAAACTCATTCTATTGAATGGGCTAGGAGGTGGCTACACTGCAAGGTTACAGACCTAAAACGACCATTCTCAATAACGCATTCAAATGACTGCCTCCCCTGATCGACTTCATTCTTAAGTTACTCGTTTAGCTCCCAAAACCAAACTACCAGGATTGATACCCTGTCTACATCACCCTCTTCCTTCCCTTCTTATACAACTATAGGCAGTGTGATATGCCCATAAAGTATCATCTATATTAGCTCCCAATGTTTTGATGATAACAAGATTTAAGATTTTGAATCAGGATTAACTTGCTTGAATCTATATGGTAAGGGATTCAAGAGAATGAGGTAAATAATTCTTGAGTATGATAAACTGATTCCTGAATATGATTAACTTGTCTAAATCTATATGGCAAATGATTCCTGAGTATATGGTAAGGAATCTTGAGAATGAGGTAAATAGTTCTCGAGTATTGTAAACTGATTCTCGAGTATGAGTTGTGTGAAAGTCTTTGATAAAACTGAGCTACTATAGTTCTCGAGTATTGATAATCTTGATTCTCGAGTATTATTGAGTGATAGCATTTGCTAAGCCTTCCTTGACTACGTAATTCTGTTAAGATGATTCTCAAGTATTATTGAGTAATAGAAATTTCTAAGTCTTCTTCTTAAGGCATACTTGAGAATGTCATAGGTAATTCTCAAGTATATATATTCTTAGTATATTTTACATCTACTCGGTATCTCTTCGCTAATCATCTTTAAAACAACTAATTAATTATCTATTCTTTCTTAAATCATACTCAAGCTTATTTATATCATATTTAATAATCTTTCTCAATGAGTTTTAGTTGATTAACCTTGTCTAAATTGAGATTAGTTGAAAAGAAATTCTACGTGTCCGTAGCATTTAATGCGTCTTAGAAACAGAGCCAACAATCGGAACTAAAGTACGTGGAAAACAAAAACATTCCTTCGAGGCACACTTATTCCGAATATCATTCTGAGTCACTCTCTACACAAATACAATCGACAGTGAATGCATTTAATGAAGCAATGGTCGATTACGCTCAATGAAAACCAACTGTGGCAAATAGAAATTCAAATAGTCATAATGGCTACATTCAAGTTCTTCATAAAGGCATTAATTGAATATCACTATAAATGCTCACCACATTCAATTCTGCCAACTATTGAACTACTGAAACGTTGTGCAATTAATTTGACTCAACTACTTCTGTTGTTTCACCTGTTTCATTAATATCTTCAGATATATTATTCTTTAGTGATTATCATTTTATTTACTCAGTGAGGAGTCAAATCTTATTTAATTTATTTGTAAAATCTTAAGGTTGTGGAACCTTAATAGTGGGTATACAATTACAACGTGTAAAGGGGAGTGAGTCCTAGTAATAGGATCATCTCGAGTACAGAGTGTAAATTGTATAAGAGTTTGAGATAGTAAAATACCCAAAGTGATTGGGGATTGAACGTAGGTCGACGAATTAGACTGAACCAGTATAAACACTTTGTGTTCATCTTCCTTCTCAGTCTTTGTTTTACTATTTTTAAATTATTTCCAAAAAAGAATTTTAGAATCACCTATTCACCCCCTCTAGGTGATATTCCTGCTTTTCAATCTAATCACTTACATCAATATTTCTAAATAGAATTAATAGTTTTTTGAAGGATTTGTTTAATCTTTCTATTGGAGACTTTAGCTTAATCATTGGTATGAGGATGATACGTTGTGGAGACCTTATTAATCACCTCATACGTTCGTAACAAAGCACTCATGCTTCTATTACAAAAATGAGAGCCCTAGTCACTGATAATAGCTCTTGAGATACCAAACATGCAGAAAATGTTAAATCTAATAAAATCCACCACCACAACAAAAATCCTTAGTCGGGGGGGGGGGAGGGGGTGGCGGCTTTCACCTCAACCCATTTTAAAACATAATCAACAACCAATAGAATGTAAGTAAAACCATAAGAAGTAGGAAATAGATCTATAACATCAATACCCCAACACATAAAAAATTTCACAAAACAATACAGGATGTTAGGGCATCTCATGCCTATGGTAAATACTCCTGCCTTTTGACAGTTATCACACGACTTACAAAACAAATGAAAATAATGAAACATGGAAGGCCAAAATAAACCACAGTTTGACACTTTCCTATAAGTTCTTTAAGGTCCAAAGTAACCACCACAAGTAAAAGCATGACAAAAGTGTAAGATGGAGTTAAAATCATGATTAGACACACATCTCCTAATTACTTGGTCACCACAAAATCTCCACAAAATAAGGGTCATCCTAAACATAATACTTAGATTCACTTTTCAATTTCAAAGTTTGAGCCCTAATGGAGTCAATAGGTAAAACACTAGCAACTAAATAATTAACAAGATCAACGTGTCATGGAAGCTTACTTTGCAGCTGAAAAAGCTGCTCATTAGAAAAATCATCCTAAAGGAAGAGGGGGTAGAAGGATGGTGAGTAATACGACTAAAGTGATTAACTACTCATTTTTGTGATCTACTTCTATCTTTAATCTCAACATCAAATTTTTAGAGCAACAACGTCCACTAAATAAGTCGAGGCTTCACATCTAGCTTTGTTAAAAGAAACTTTAAGTAGCATGGCCAAAGAAAACAATTACCCTAAAGGCTAACAAATATGATCTAAACTTATCAAATGCAAACACTATAGCCAAAAGTTCTTTTTAAGTAGTGGTGAAATGAGACTGGGCGAAATCCAAGGTCTTGGATGTATATACAACGAATAAAAGGCTTTATCAACCCACTATGTTAAGATAACATCAGTAGCATAGTTGGAAGCATCACACATCAACTCAAATGGAAGATACCAATATAGTGGTTGGATCACCAGAGTTGTGGTTAAGTAACGCTTCAAGTAATTGAAGGCCGACTTGCCCTCATCATCAACCTCAAAATCTATGTCCTTATGCAGAATGTTAGACAAGGGTTGGGCAATCTTGTTGAAATCTGGAATGAAACATCAGTAGAAACCTGCATGACCAAGAAAAGAACGAACTTCCCATAAGATATGGGGTAAGGCAAATCTGAAAGGAGGAATATCACATAAGGGGGTGAATTGGGTGATTTAAAAATTTTATTTTTAATCCTCTAAATCACACAAGTAAAATAGGAATGAACAGAGAGTAAGATAGATATCAGACACAGAGAATTTATACTGGTTCGATCCAAATCCTTGACCTACGTTTAGTATCCAAATTCTCTGAGATTTCACTAACTCAATATGGATTACACATTCTATAACTCTTAGAGCAATTCTCTCACTAGAACTTACTCCTCCTTACAAGCTGTAATCAACTAACACTAATCTCAAAGGCTCCACAACCTTGATATTAATATAAGAAGGATAATTTAAAGTCTCTTTAAAAGAGTAAATAGATAATCACTGGAGTGTATTTTGAAAGATGGAATATCACCTAAGAGGGGGGTGAATTGGGTGATTTAAAAATTTTATTCTTAATCCTCTAGATTACATAGGTAAAACAAGGATAAATAGAGAATAGTAGAGAAAGAGTAGACACCAAAAGTTTATACTGGTTTGGTTCAAAATCTTGACCTACGTCCAGTCCCTAGACTCTCTGGGATTTCACTATCTCAAGAATTGATTACACACTCTGTAACTCTTAGAGTAATTCTCTCACTAGAACTTACTCCCCCTTACAAGTTGTAATCAACTAACCCCAATCTCAAAGGTTCCACAACCATGAGATTAATACAATAATGATAAGTTGAAAAGCTCTCTAAAAGAGTAGATGAATAATCACTGAAGTGTATGTATATCTAAAGATATTACTCAAAGGTCAGAAAAAGTAAATGCTAATTATCACAAATTGAATACATAATGTTTCGGTAGTTGGAGAATTCAATGCTTCTGGCTTTTATAGTTGTTGGCATTTATGACCATTGAGAAGCTTTGTGAATTATCCGTTGTGATTGATGAAGATGACCGTTGAGACTAATTATCCTTAATCCTTACTTAGATGAATTTTCTCTTCAGTCACCGCTGTCTTTCCATTTTGACATTCCTTGTTCCATTTGTCTGTTGAGACTGAGTATTAGAAATGGCAAGGAAGTGGTTGGAAGACTTTAAGATGCTCAGAGAGTTGGTTGTCTAATTCCGGCATCCGTCTCTGCTTTGCATTTAATGCTTCTGACACATAATTGTTTTATTGCAATTTGATGTTAATCTATAAACTCATTAACAAACTAATTAATCATTATTAGGAATAGTAATGAGTAATAATATGAAGCATTCAAAGTCATAATCAATGATTTAGATATTACGGACTCGTTGTTTTTCAATTTCCAGATCATTGACTCGAATCACAAATCATTGTATCGAGTTATCATGACTATAGTCATCTTTGATTGTCAATTGAAAAACAAAAATCTAAAGGCATGATGATTGGAGTCATCACAAGATGACTGGAGTCATCTAATTCACAAAACATTTGAGTAGCTTTGTGTATCAATATGACTGGAGTCATCCATAAATCACTGGAGTCATATATTTTCATAATTATTTTGAAAAATGTCTCTCTAGAGAGATGACTGGAGTCATCCATCATTTTTAAAACACTTGAGAATGTCTTGGTGTAATAATGGTTGAAGTCATCTTTATATCACTTGAGTTACTTATTTTCTCAACACATCCGAGAGCGCCTCTGTATGGATATGACTGGAGTTACATGAGGCTTACTCGAGTCATATCAAACTTTCATGAAAATTTGTCAGGTTCAAGAGAGAGAAAGGCTTTTGACACAGTAGATGACTGGAGTCTTTTAGTGACTGACTGGAGTGACATTTGACCGTTGGAAAAGACTAAGTTTGAAATTCATTTTGGTGACTGGAGTCATATTAATTTGACTAGAGTCATTTAGCTTTAAAAATGTTTTTGCAACAAATAACTATGACTAGAGTTACAATTAATTGACTGGAGTCATTTTGCATGGATATGTTTTAACTCAGAAGGTAATGACTCGAGTTACATGAAGATGACTCGAGTCATCTAGCATCACAGAGAGCAATTACTGAACAAGACATTTTTTAATAGTGAAAGGGTCTTATACTTAGTTCAATAACAATATTTTTAATTTACAATTATCAGTTATCATCAAAACACATAGAGAACTAACATATTTATATCTGAAGATATTACTCAAAGATTAGAAATAGTAAATGTTAATTTCACAAATTGAATTTACAACGTTTCAGTAGTTGGAAAATTCAACACTTCTGGCTTTTATAGTTGTTGGCATTAATGACTGTTTAGAAGCTTTGAGAATTATCCGTTGGGATTGATGAAGATGACCGTTGAGACTGATTATCCTTAACCATTACTCAGACGTCTTCTTTCTTCAATCAGCGCCATCATTCCATGTTGACATTCCTTGTTCCATTTGTCCGTTGAGGCTCAGTATTGGAAGTGGAAAGGAAGTAGCACTAGTGCAAAAAAAAAAGCTTTAAGACCGCCTCATTTAGACCGGATTATAGAGAATCAGGTCTTAAAAATATGACCGATGGCAGTTTTGTAAATATAAAAAACTTTTTGGACCGGATTATAAAGGAGGAGTCTTAAAAATATGACCAGTGGCATTTTCGTAAATATATAGAACACTTTTAAGACCGGATTAGAAAAGATTCGATCTTAAAAGTATGATCAGTGGCAATTTCGTAAATATTTTCAGAAGACGCCGATCAAAGATGAGTTCGAGAATGCGATGCTTTATTCCTTCGCTTAAATGGAATTATATACAGATGCTAATTAATAAGTAAATAATCTTTTGACCTAGGAAGTTCCTATAATCTAGGGATTACAATCAAGAATATAATTATGAAATTCAAAAAACCATAATCTGCTAACTTAATTCCTAAAATTTCTCTAACAACTTAATTAAGATAATTGCATAATATAATATAAGGATTACAATAAGGAATATAATTACAAAATTCAAAAAACCATAATCTACTAACTTAATTACTAAAATTTCTCTAACAACTTAATTAAGATAATTGCATGATATAATTTTATATGCTGACTAATTAAATTTGAACTTCCAACAAATATATAGGACACTTTTAAGACCAGATATTTAGAAAGTTCGGTCTAAAAAGTCTAAAAAATGAATTTTTTATTTTCCCGCTCCGAAAATTGAATTTTGCTCTCTTAGACTTTTAAGACCGGATGTTTAAAAAATCCAGTACAAAAAGTCTAAAAGATGATTTTTTTTATTTTCTCGCTCCAAAAATTGGATTTCGCTCTCTAAATCTCTAAAAAATAGACTTTTAAGACCGGATATTTAAAAAGTCCGGTCAAAAAAGTATACTTTTAAGACCGGATGTTTAAAAAGTCCGGTCTAAAAAGTTTAAAAGATTTTATTTTCTCGCTCCAAAAATTGAATTTCGCTCTCTAAATCTCTAAAAATTAGACTTTTAAGACTGAATATTTAAAAAGTTTGGTCTAAAAAGTATACTTTTAAGACCGGATATTTAAAAAGTCTGATCTAAAAAGTCTAAAAGATGAATTTTTTATTTTCCTGTTCCGAAAATTGAATTTCGCTCTCTTAGACTTTTAAGACTGGATGTTTAAAAAGTTTGGTCTAAAAAGTCTAAAAGATGAAGTCTTTATTTTCCCGCTCTAAAAATTGAATTTCGCTCTCTAAATCTCTAAAAAATAGACTTTTAAGACCAGATATTTAAAAAGTCCAGTCTAAAAAGTATACTTTTAAGACCGGATGACTAAAAAGTCTAAAAGATGAATTTCTTATTTTCCCGCTCTGAAAATTAAATTTCACTCTCTTAGACTTTTAAGACCGGATGTTTAAAAAGTCTGGTTTAAAAGGTCTAAAAGATGAATTTTTTATTTTGCCGCTCCAAAAATTGAATTTCGCTCTCTAAACTTTTCTAAACCTTAAAAAGTAGACTTTTAAGACTGAACATTTAACGTGTCTGGTCTAAAAAGTATACTTTTAAGCCCAGATGTTTAAAAAGTCCGGTCTAAAACATCTAAAAGATGAATTTTTTATTTTCCCGCTCCGAAAATTGAATTTCGCTCTCTTAACCTCTCTTCGACCTTGTAAATCTTACCTCACTCTCCTCAACCTCATCTCATCTTTTCTCAAGGACCTCACTCACAAATTTTCTAACGCCACGAAAATTGCTCTCGCCTTCTTTACTCTGTGGTTGTAGTATTTTTTCACAATACACAACAGTAATATTGCCATCACATTTTCAAACTTAATCGCTTCCAGCTCAACTTTTCATAAAACAATTTACTGCCGGATTAATTTCAAAACATTTTCTACCGGCACACATTTATGAGCGGGATTATTCATTTTACCAATTTAACATTTTAAAAGCTCTCGCCACCACTTCAACCTTTCGGTACAGCAGCATCTCCCAAATCTGATCATACACAGACCACCGCAGTAGCAATGCACTTGTTTAACGACACACTATCATGGAGGACTCAACCGCAACTGTCGTCTTGTACGTGTGCTGTTTGGCCAAACTTTTCAGGTTGGATGCATACACGTAGCAACATCTCCCCAATCTGATCGTACACAAACCACCGCAGTGGCAATGCACTTGTTTAATGACACACTACTGTGGAAGACTCAACCGCAGCTGCTGTCCTGCACGTGCACCGTTTGGCCCAACAAGGCAAAATTTATTAGATTGGATGCGTACACTGCTAGTGCGAGTATCAGCTTCTTAAAACTAATCCCCTCAAAAGAGCTTTCAATAATGGCTAGCAATTCAAAACGTTCTAAAATGTCTGGCAAGATCCCGCAAACTGAGTACACCTACCACATTTACTAGCCTTTTCCAGTTTTCGTATTGCTGTACCACCACACAGCTCAAAATTCAGTTTCAAACCTCGGGTTCTACCAAACCCTTCTATGAGACAACATCTTTTCAGACAGGACCACTATCTTGGTCTCAAATTTTGTTGAAATTATTTCTTTTGAAAACTCTATTCCAAAAATTCACAAATTCGAAAATTTCATTCCGAAATTTTTTCACAAAATTAGCAGGTGTATTGGCAAGCTTAATAACTAAATTTTTAAATGTTTTCAGGAACCAGACAACTAATCTTAGAAGGTCATCACTCTCATCATGTTCCATACCCTTATTCTACCATCCGAGCCATTCACAAGGCTTACACAGCTCAAGCTATGGTAGTCTTAGTTTTCCGACCATTTCGGATATTGTCCGCCATTCCCGGGCTTTACAACTCTCCAAGACACTTCCTGGTAATTGTTGTTTAACTATTTTTGGCTTTTGCCAGCCTATAGACAAAACAGTCTTATAGGACTTAAGGCTTTTCATTGAACATATACATGCCCAATAACCTATGGACACATCAATCCCAATGGTCATACTGCTCATGGTATAGTCATATCATAACTCATATATGACATACAGCACTAGAGCACACATAGTGATATACTGGATTACATAAACATTTTCTCTAGGAAACCTATCGGATATGAGACTCATTACAATGTACTTACCTTGAGAGATACACTAGTAGGTCAACTTTATGGTTTGTTGTCACGGCAGCTGCATTCTACGGTTTGACGTCATAGTGGCTCTGCTCACGGCACTTCACTCGGTGCTTCACTCAGTCTTTTCTGACTAGTCAGCCTTTCCGGTAAACATCTTATATAGGCAGAACTATCACGATCAGACCTTCCCGTAAGTAGCCCTTTCTGATCAAAACTTCCCATAAGTAGCTTCAGTTGATTATCTCTGAATTATTATAACAAGAACTCAAATCCTTATCAGGTTCCTACCCTTTAATGGTTTCGTAATCTGTTGTCTTAATCCTTCGATCTCATCTAGGATCATACTATTTATAAACTTATGATATTAGCCTAGCTCCAGGCAAATTCCTTAACTGCCGTACATTCACATAATGAACGTACTCAACTTTCTCTTCTAAATTCATTACAGAAGTTTTATTTACACCCTGATCTCTACATCAAGAGTTGTAGGATTAGCAACAGATCCCATACAATGTGCCATCCTCTATGCTTCTAAATTCCTTATGGATGGATGATCCATAAGTACATCGGAATTACGCTTTTAATGGGGTTTTATAGGTTTGGGTATGGTGGGTACTCGCTTCCTAGCGATATGCACCCTTAGCCGTCTGTTAAGCAGCAGTAGACTTGTGTGATACGTCAGGAAGTAATTCACTCATGTGAATCCTCATTCTGTTTTCAAAAACTAAGTTTTCTCAAATCATTTTCAAAAACTTGGTCCAAATCATTCCTCTGATACCATACTCTCACACCCTGCCTTTTAAGGCCTTTGTTTCATCAGAGTTAACGCAACGACAGGGATCGAAGTGATTTGGATGACTTGATTTTGCAATCGAAGTTTTTGAAATTATAATAGTATGAAAATATAGATTAGTTTTTTGCGATTCGATATTTATTCCATAGAGGGATGTTAATACATTAGTCCAAACAGACGAATGATAAACAGACTAAATAATCCTAACTTTTCCATAAAGCTCTGACTGCTGTAATCCTTACAGCTGCTCCTTGTTTACTGATCCCGATCTAGCTCCTGTATTCTTTCATATGGTTTGGAGTCCAAGTGAATGGACCCCAGGGTAACAGTTAATCTTATGCACATGTATGAAATTAAATATGACATTTTAGCACATGCAGAAACATGGAAGAATTTACACACAAACCGTAACCGCAGTTAACGACCAAGGACCGTAGCTCTTGTCTAGGACCGCTGCCCCATGAGACCGCAGCCTCAGTATCCATGGCCAGGAAAATAAAAATAGGTAATTCAACTAGCATACATGATCAGTTAATTAATGCATAAACATTTGTATACATGATTATAAGATTAGAGTTACCTACCTCGACCGTGTATCCTTATTCTTCTGTACTGAAGTTGTTGGGATCATAAAATTTGTCAATGCCTGCCTAAAATTAATGTTTATCATCGCTATCAGTCTCTTATTCGAATCACAATTAAACTAATTATGTAAATTAGTTTAAAAGGGTTAATGATAATTAATCCCTTAATTTTTCTCTAATAATAATAATTTATTATTATTGTTATCATCATCATAATAATTATTATTATTCCCAATAATAATAATAATAATAATTTATTATCTTCACTCCTTCCTAATAATAATAACACACTCGTTATTATTATCTTATCGATTATTTTCAACTCTCTATAATTAATAGAGACTCTTATTAATTGCCTAATAATTCCCTTACTTTTTATTAATTAATAATAATCCTCAATTATTATTAACTAATAAGTCTTAACATTTCCTCTCCCTTGCTTCTTTCCTTACACAGCAGATCATCATTTTATGTGTAAGTATATCTTTATTACTTTAACTACACCCTCCTTTCCTTTTGTTCTTATCTTATTTATATATTTAAACCATACAGCAAGTTCATATGTTTGGTTTCATTTTTTTTTTTTCTTTTCTTCTCCCTCACAGACCAGTCACGGTTCACACAAGGAAATACAGAAAATAATAATGCTCACAACCCATAACATTCCTTTTTCTTCAGTATACATATATTCTCACTTTTCCATTCTTTTTTTGATATATACTAAGACACGTACATACACACAGATCAGGTTTACACATATGTACCTATTATCTTTCCTTTTCTTCATTAAACATAGCACAGTCACATATCTTTCATGCCTTCTCTTTTCATTAAACCTGATCAGGTTCACACACGTATACACATATCTTTCATGCCTTCTCTTTTCAGTTACACGCACAGTCACATACACCCATATAGATCCTGCACATTTTTTCTTCTTTCCTCTCTCAGCAACCCGACACATGACAGCAAGAAGCATTACAACTTCAACAAAATTTTGAATAATAAACAAGTTGGTTCGACTATGAGGATGACAGCAAAAAGCATGACAGCATATATTTTTATTGTTTTCTCTCTTCCTTTTTCCAGAATAGCTTCGGTAGGCTTATATATATGTATATAGTCCAAAAGTTCTCTTTTCTTTTCCACATGCAGCAAAAGAAAAGTCTAGGTTCGACAAGTACTTAAATATATATTTTTCACAAGTTCTTTCTCTCTTCCCAGACATGCACACTCATGCAAATGAAAAAGAGCAAAACTTCTTCCTAATACCCGACAGCAAAGACACACTTGACATACGTATATACATCATGCAGCAACAAAAATGCATCAGCAGCAAGAAGACTTTGACAGCAAAAATAATGTGATTACATGCAGCAACCTACGGCCTACACACATATGATCACATATATATATCCATTTCTTGCAGCAAAACACACACTTTCATACATATATATAGTCACACATACAACATCAAGTTGACAGCAACATAATACTCCCATAAATATATCTTTCATGCCGTAACCGATAACCCAATAACACTCCCTGTTCTTTCTTTCATCTTTTAGTTCTGGTTTAAAGTCTTATTTTCCATTGACTAAAGCTCTAAGTTTACACTTGAACAATGATAGAGAACTTAAGGAAAAAGAGATCCAATTTTTACCTCTAAACATCAAACTCTTCAATGGAAACAAAGCGTTGATTCTTTCCTCTGTTTCAGCGTCAGGAAAGCAAAGTAACTTTTCAGTCTACTCTCTCTTCACTCTCCTTCGCTGAACCTCTCCATCTCAAACTCTCACTCTCAGACTCTCTTTCTATTTTTTTTTTGTGCGTTTTCTGTTAGCTCTCTATGTGTTTTGATGATAACTGACAATTGTAAACTCAGTATGAAGTTTGTATTTGGTAAGTTTAACAACTTACTGTCAAAGGCAAACTCGAGTTTAGGTATGAAAACTCGAGTTTGAGACTTGACAGAGTTTCTCAATTTTACGAAGAAAGCCAGACTCCAGTTTGCTTAGGCAAACTCGAGTTTGCAGAAACACAGAGAACAATCAAAGTTTTTCACAACAAGACAAACTCCAGTCTGCTTAGACAAATTGGAAGTCTGGAAGATACAGAGAGCACTCAAAGTTTTGACAACCAGACAAACTTGAGTTTAGATCTTTAGACTCGAGTTTAGACTAAACAGAAAGAAGTCAGAAACTTCAGTATTTTCACAAGTCTTGTAAATTCCAGTCTTTATTTGCAAACTCCAGTTTTGTCTCAAAACAAAAGAGATCTCAAAGTTTCAATTCTTGCTTAAACTCGAGTTAACAGTTGTAAACTCGAGTCTGAGTCATACAGAGAGCTCAACCAAAATACCTGACTTTGTAAACTCCAATTTATGTTTCTAAACTCCAGTTTTAAAGTTTCTGAACTTAACTCTATCCACCTGTCAAAACCCTAAACTAGAGTTAGTCATTAATTGACTCGAGTCTGGCCATATGTCCAAGATCTCATTCAAAGACCAGAGCCCGACAATCTTCTCTGTAAGAAACAAACTCGAGTCAGCCATTTTTAAACTCGAGTTTAAGCTATTATTTAACACTGATGCTTTCTGGATAAAACCCAAACTTAAGTCTGAGATTACAAACTCGAGTTTGTATCGGTGATTTTGAAAAAACAGTTTGTGTCAATCTGCGAAATCTTTATGGATTAATCTGAAAATGTCATATCATGTATTACTATTATTTTTAACGACATTGATGAAGTTTTGAGTAAATTTCAGATAAGTTCAACTAAGATCAATATAGAATTAGATCTGGAATAAGTGCAATAAAAGAAGAACCAAGAACAGGGCTGATCTTTCTCCTCTATCCCAATGGTTCAGCACAGACCGTTATGGATCAATTGAATCACTCTCCAACGGTCAAAAGAAGGTTATGAAATGACTAAATACCTGGAAGACCATCTGCATCAACAAATTCCAGGATTCCAGCTGAGAATTGAAAGAACAGAGGAAAATATGCAATTGTCATTTTCCAGATTTGAAGCTGAACGTTAGAGAAGAAAATGCAACGACTAGTTAATCTAGTTAGCCTATAAAAAACTATGAAGACTCAGAGCAATAGACACACAACCAAACTACAACCGATTATATTTACAATTTGAGTCTGTATTGTGTTTTTGATTTGATCTTCAGTGTTTATCAATATTTACTTTTTTGGAGAGTTCTGATTATTTGAAATCATTTTTCAAATAGTTGTTTGTATAAACTCAAGGTTGTGGAAACCTGTGAGTTGGGTAGTTTAATTACAAAATGTAAGAGGGAGCAAGTCTTAGGTGAATAGGATTGCATGCGGTTTACATTGTTGTAATTGAAGCCTGTTGAACTACTGAAAATACCCAGAAGATATCTGGGGACTGGACGTAGGTCAAGTTTAAGACCGAACCAGTATAAATCCTTTGTGTCCAGCTTTTCTTCTCTTACTCTCTCATTATTTGTTTTTCAAAGTTTTGAAAAAGAATTCAGACATCTTTCAAAAGAATTTTTGAAATCTCCAATTTACCCCCTCTTAGTGATTTCTTCCATTTTCATTTCCAAAATGGAAATGAAAACAAAAACTGAAAGAGCAGAGATGAGTTTATATATCTAATGATCATTTGTTGAGGAGCGGACAGCTGGAGCATTACATGTTAGCTTGCATTTAATGATGATTTGCTGATGCGTCGATGGTTTTCTTGCGTGTTAGCTGCTGGCCGAAGAAGCTAATCACATAAGATGAAGATTGGATGCATGAGTCGAAAGGTTTATCAGCGTTTTGGGCCAAAGAACAGTTCAGATATGCTTCTGGTTTTGGGCCAAAGATGGTCTCGTGCTCTGGATCCAGCTGATATGCTTCTGGTTTTCCTTCACTTTGTTTCCTGGAAGTTGAGTGTCGATCAGAAGCATTAGGCCTGGATGAAATATTAAGGGTTTTTGATCTGATTGCATCTACACTTATATGGGCCGAAGGCTTGTGTTCTTGATGGCCCATGTTAACTCAACTTGCTTCTGCTTCTTTCACGCCAACGCTGAATGAAGGAAAGGAGATGATTCATTGATTAATGGGTTGCATCTTTTATGGGCTGTATAGTTATGTTCATCACGTGGCCCAAAAGAAGTTTGTTTATCTTCCTGATTCATTCCTTCGTTTGTTTGTTTGTTTGTTTTTTTTATAATACTATCTTATTATATCTTATCAATTAAGTTTATGGAAAATAAAAATAAATTTTTATTTCCCATAATTCATTTTCAACCCAAACTCATAATCTCACTCCATAAAATTTTAATATTTAAATCCCAGAAAATTTGGCAACTTAGTCTTTCATAATTTTAGGTCTCAATATTCCTTATTTCAATTATTCTTTTCCCAAAATAAATTAAGGGAAAAGAGCCTAAATCTTAAATAATCATTCTCATACATAAATAAGGCCAAATTTCAGAATTTAATTTCATAAAATATTAAATTTTCAATTCCCAAAATTTGGGATGTTACATACTACATCGTGAATTAGGTTAGTTTCTCATTTGCTATATCATTTCAAAGAGAACTCAAGTTTTCATCCTTCATTGAATCAGGATAGTCTAACTAAAATGATGAAATGATGTGATCTGTGCAGCCTCCAGAAGGATGGGATGGTGGTGTTGGAATTGTATCAAAGGAGATTATTCAAATTTATCTTTGATATACTGCTCACCCAGACAAATTTCTGGTTTCTAAGTTTTTTTTAATAGAAAAGGACTTTTAAGACCGGATGTGTTTAAAAGTCCCTTATTCTTCTTCTTCTTCTTCTTCTTCTTTTTTGTGACAAAATGAGACTTTTAAGACCGGATATTTTAAAAGTTTGGTCTTAAATTTTTTACTTTTAGGACCTCATATTTTAAAGGTCTGGTCTTAAAAGTATTTTTTAAAACCGGTTGCATATCCGGTCTTAAAAGTAATAGACTTTTAAGACTGCCTAGAACAGACCGGTCGTTGATCCAGTCTTACGATGCCTTTTTCGTCCGGTCTTAAAAGCCTTTTTTGTACCCGTGTAGTTGCAAGACTTTAAGATGCTTAGAGAGTTGGTTGTCTAATTCTGGTATTTGTCTCTGCTTTGCATTTAATGCTTCTAACACATAATTTCTTTATTGCAATTTGGCGTTAATCCATATAAAAAACAACTGAAACTCATTAACAAACTGATTAGCCATAGTTAGAAATAGTAATGAGTGATAATATGAAGCATTCAAATCATAATCAATGATTTAGATATTACGAATACGGTGTTTTTCATTTTTCAAAACATTGACTCGAGTCACAAATCATTTACTCGAGTTACATGACTGGAGTCTTCTTTGATTAGCAATTTGGAAAACATAGAAACAAAGGTATGATGACTGGAGTCATCTAATTTTATAAGTTCTTTGAAAAACACCTCTGTATAAAGATGACTGGAGTCATTGCAAAATGACTGGAGTCAACCATATTTTCACAACACTTGAGAGCGTCTTTGTGTGATCATGATTGGAGTTATTATTAAATGACTCGAGTTACTCATTTTCTCAACACATTTGAGAGCGCCTCTATACAAATATGACTGGAGTTATCAAAGGTTTACTCGAGTCATATCATTTTCAAAAAGAGTTGTCGGGTTTAAATTGAGAAGAGCTTTTGACACAGTAGATGACTGGAGTCATTAAGTGACTTATTGGAGTCACTTTTGACCGTTGGAAAAAGAAAAGTTTGAAATTTATTTTTGGTGACTAGACTCACAACAATTTGATTCAAGTCATTTAACTTCAAAGCGTTTTGTAATAAAAGAACATGATTGGAGTCATATCTTACTAATTGGAGTCACTTAGCACAAATATGATTGAACTCAAGAGGTGATGATTGAGTTGCATAATGATGACTGGAGTCATCTTTTCTCAGACAATGTAATCATTGAACGAGGCACTTTTTAAGAATGAAAAGTTCTTGGACTTAGTTCAATAACAACATTTTTAATTTACAATTATTAGTTATCATAAAAACACATAGAGAAATAACAAAATTAGTTATAACATTAATCTTAGAAGGATCAACCTCAATACCCTTACTAGACACTATGTGTCCCAAAACTATTTTTGACTCAACCATAAAGTAACACTTTTCAAAATTTAACACAAGATTAGATTATATGCACCTATACAAACCTCTAGAAATTCAAAAAAGATACTTACCATACAACACTGAAAGGTGCCAAGCGCATTGTAGAGGCCAAAAGGCATCCTTTGGTAGGCATATATTACAAAAGGGCATGTGAAGGTCATCTTCTCCTGATCCTCAGGAGCAATATGAATCTAGAAATAGCCCAAGTAGCCATCCAAAAAGCAGTAGTGTGACTTACTAGCCAACTGCTCTAATATCTAATCAATAAAAGGTAAAGGATAGTAATCATTGCAAGTGGCTTGGTTGAGTCTCCTATAGTCAATGCATACTTTCCAATTGCTCTAAACTCCAATAGGGATGATCTCATTCTTTTAATTAGCTACTATAGTCACTCTGAACTTTTTGGGAACCACCTGGACTGGGCTAACCAACTGGCTATTAGAGATAGGGTAAATAATGCCGACTTGCAAAAGCTTAGTAACCTCCTTCACTACATCTAGGATTAAGGGATTTAGGCATCTCTGGGGTTGTCTCACTAGCTTAGCCTCCTTTTCCAACAATATTCGATGTATGCACATAGAAGGGCTAATGCCAATGATATTAGCTAATGTCCACCCAATCGCCTTCTTATTTACCTTCAATATTGTCAGCAGCTTCTCTTCTTGATCAGGTAGAAGGCAATTTTCCATAATGATAAGCAACTGCTCATTCACCTCTAGAAAGGAATATTTCAGATGATTTGGAAGGGATTTCAAATCTAACTTAAGTAGCCACTCAATGAATAGAAGTTTGGTTGGTTGAACCTCTACAGTATGCACAGCTAAAATTTTGAAACCAAATGCAAAGAAGCAAAACTATGTCTTAATAGCTTAATGTTAGAATCAGCACATTATCATAATGAACATTATAATAAGCATTATAATCAACATCAGAATCCACAAAGAATGTAGAATCACCAATCAAGCATAGTCACCATATAATGCATCATTAATCTCTATGTGAACAGGTCACCCTTCATTATCAGAACATGCACAAATGATAGAATCACTCACAAATACCAAAACTGGATAGTTAGCATACCAATCAGAAAGAACATCATCTATAACATCATCAATCATATCAATGCGCAAAACTGAAGCTCTTCCCTAGGATATTTCATGGTATCAAAGATATTAAAATTCACAAGAATATCACTCAACTTCATGGAAAGAGTATTTGTATACACATTTATCTTAGTTCTAGTTGTGTTCATGAAATGTCTCCCTTGAATGATAGGGGACCTACTCCTAGGAGATTCATTCTCCATCTTTAAGTTGTAAAAGTTAGTAAGGAATAGAAATTCAATTACTTTGACTAAAACATCTGCAATTAAACCAGTACAATGAGCATTACTCTTATCAACCAACTAGGCAACAATACCAGTAGGTCATAAAGGACTAAGACCAAGAGATTTATAAACACATGCAGGCATGACATTAATAAAATCACTTAGATCAAACATGCAATTATCAAATTTATAATTACCAATAATGGAAGGGATTGAAAATGTCCCTGGATCTTTACAATTGTGAGGCATGGGCTGAAGGAATGTTGACACATTTTGGTTCAAGCTCACACATTTAGTCCCCTTTAGTCACCTCTTGTTAGTACACAACTACTTCAAAGACTTGGCATATTTGGGAATCTATCTGATTGCATCTAAGAGAGAAATGTTGATCTCAACCTTTTTGAATGTCTCAATAATTTGAATCTTATGCTATTTCTGCTAACTTCTTGGATTGAAAGGCTTTTTGAGGGAAAGGAAGAGGAATAAGAATGTCAAGTTCCTCTTCGGCTTGCTTCACCACCTCTTCATTTTAAGAGTTAGTCTTCACATTTTTGTATTCTTTTTCTAATGTGGGTTCACTCACATATGCAGCTTGTTTAGGTTCTTCTAACTGCTAGCCAGATCGTATGGAGATTGCACTAACATTTCCCTAAGGATTGAGAATTGTTTGTGAAAGAAGAGTGTTGGATCCCTGAGGTTTTGTTGGTTTAGTGATATTGCTAATTGCCCAATCTGAATTTGCAAACTTTGTATACAAGTCCAGTTTGTTGCTGGAATTACAAACTGTTTGTGGCAAACTGCTTCATCATATCTTCTGGTGAAGAACCACTACTGTGGAGGTGCACAAATTGCTGGCAGTGGGGGTGCACATATGGCTAGCAGTGGAGGTGCAAATTGCTGTTGAAAATTTTGTCTATACTGTGGAAATTGTCTCTGTTGGTCATTTCAAAAATTATGCTATAACTGGTTATCCTGGTTCTAGTTTTGATTTTGGTTTCACCTAAAATTCAGAGGATTCTTCTAGCAAGGATTGTAAGTATTAGAGAAAGCATTATTTTTCTGCTGATACTGTAGCTTTCCTAGAAAAATGCTCACTACAGCTACTTATTAGTCTTAATAGGTGGTATATTGCAAAGTTGGGCAAGCATCACTAGGATGAGAAGGATTAGAACAAAACCCACATGAGTAGCCTATCTGTGGAGTAGAAGACTACACTATTTGTGTCATTGCCAGTTGCCTCACCAAGGAGGTCAAATCATCAAGTCTATTTTCCAATCTTTGTTAATCTACACTTGAGGTCATTGATTTCTGGGAATTGTATTGGACTAAAGGTGCTTAAATATGGTACATAGCAATACTATTTGCTCCAGTGCCAAACTATTGGGAATTAGCTGCCATAATGGATATTAAGTCTCGAGCTTCTTCAAGTATCTTTTTACACAAAGCCCCACCCCTTGATGCATCCATAAAATTTATGTCCATAGGTAGTAGACCCTCATAGAAATAGGTTATCAGTAGTTGCTTAGTGATCAGGTGGTGTGGACAGCTCACATACAGTCTCCTGACACTCTCCTAATACTCATGCATATTCTCCTCATTTACTTGTTTAATGCCACTGATTTCTTTTTTGATTGAAGTGGCTCTTGAGGAAAGGAAAAATTTCTCCTAAAATAATCTTTCCATGTCAAGCTAGCTTTCAATGGATGAGGGTTAAAGATAATATAGTCACTCCTTAGCTCCACCTTCCAAAGAGAAAGGAAAATCTCTCAACTTAATGTGCTTCTCATCAATTAGTTGTGGTTTCATTATGCTACAGACCACATGGAACTCCTTCAAATGCTCGTGTAGACACTCACATGCAAGACAATGAAACTTGGGCAATAAATGGATAAGACCATGTTTAAGTTCAAAGTTAGCTCCAAGCTTAAGATATTGAATACATAAATGTTGATTGACCACATCAAGTGCAACCAATTCTTTCAGAGTCATATGGTTTTCTTGTTCTGCCATATTTTTGTAGTGAACAAAATTACTACTAGAATCAATAAAAGCAATACTACCATAAGAATCAAAAAGATCAATAGAAACAAGAAAAACATAATTAAGTCCATAATCATAAACACGTTTAGTAGTAATCGTTTGACTTAGCCTAACAGCCCTTCTAGTAGTAAGAATTGTTCTCTTGATTTCAGGATATATTTCTAATAAATCATCTAGATTAGTAGTACTCCTAGTACTCATATAGCATAAGCACATTGCAGAAGTAGGATTACCATAGAACTGGTAAAACACAAAATAACACTAAAGACACAAAACACAAACCTATGCTAAAAATTAACCAAAATAAATTCAAAAACACTATCAAATGATTTTTATAATTTATGGGACAACCACAGAAACAATTCTACACTATTCAGGAACCTAAAAATGAACTAAAAACTTAAAAAATTGAAAAAGTGGTCAAAACGATGGAATTTGGCCAAAATATGACGACCACATGGCAAAGTGATATGTTCTAGTCTTTAGGCCATTTCTTGCAACTTACCGAAATTTGGAAGTGGCTACGGTCCACTGCAGTGGACCGTCCACTTCCTCTTTCCCTCCCTTGCAGTCCTCCCTCCCCTAAACTCTAAAATATTAGATATAGAGAGAGAGGGAGAGAGATGCAGGAGAAATAGAAAAGGAAGTGGACGGTCCACTGCAGTGGACCGTAGCCACTCCCCCAAAATTCAGCCCTATCGGAGATACTTCAAATTACACTAGTAGAATTCCTAACAATTTCTAAAATACCAAATACATCCCACCGAGACCAAAAAATAGTGAAAAAGTGGTATAAATGATGGAATTTGGAAAATCCAAGGGTGACCTCATTTCTTAAAGCAAGTAAACCTTGTTTAGAATGTTCAATTCCTTATGGGAAAGACCTTCTTAGAGTGATCTGGGTGAGATAGCAATTTGCCTAGTCACCAAAACCACATAATCTACTCTAATCTAAACTACACTATTGTCTACGCTACTCTACTATTAATATTACATCGATGCAAAGTCCTCGACAATGGCACTAAAATTTGATCGAGAGCTACCGAGCTCTCGCAAAATAACCACGATCAACACATATTTGCAATATAGAGAACTTAGATCGGTTCCTACAGAATTCACAATTAGTTTAATTCAGTCAATAAAACAGTAAACACTAAATGGTTGGGGGGTTTTTTCAGTACAAACAAAATACAAACAATAACTAAAAACATAATGAAATGAAATGAAATTAATCAGACTAAAATAATGATCAACCCAGAATTAGGAATTCCACAACCTTCCTTCTATCATCGGATAAAACATTGCCCAAACTCATTATTGATTCTGGACAAAACGAAATCTCTACGTTTGTCCAAAAAACCCTTGATTGGATGATCATCCAGAATTTCTTTGAACGCGTAGCATGTTACTATGCGATCGCACAGTAACCTGGTTTGAACTATGTCCTTAGGATATATCAGTCTGGATATTAAACCTAATATTCGAACTATGTCCTAAAATCGAATTTGATTGGAGTACATAGAAATGAGTCCAGCTACCGATTAAAACACACCTCTAGATGAAAATGTGGAATCCTTAATTTATGGGTCAATAAAAAAAGCTTAGCTAACAATTTTGGGTAAAATGATGAATAATAAATAAAGAACATGAGAACATTTCAAAAATTTTGAAAAAGATTCTTTTTCAATTTGAAATTCAATACAAAACATTATATATAGGTGTTTTAGCCACCAAAATGAGTTAACCTAAAAAGGAAAATGGACCAGGACTTAAAATCCAACCCAAAATGGAAACAACTGTTGGTTCTCAAAGTTTTGATGATAACAAGACTTAACGGATTAAAATTTTATGAAACAGAAAATGTATTTGTGAAAAGCAAAATATGTTTTTGAAAAGACAAATTACTCAAGTAAGGATTCCTATTACTAGAGTAATCCTTGAAGAAATCATTTTAAATTCTATAGGAAAAGCAAAAATACTGAGATTCATTACTCGAGTAATCCTAGGAATTACTCAAGTAATGTCGAGCTCCTTGCAAAAGTCAGTAGGCATGCTTCATCGTTACTCGAGTAATACACTCGTATTATGGTTCCTAAAAAGATATTACTCGAGTAGATGATTTATTACTCAAGTAATAATCTTATATTATTCGAGTAATACATTTTGTCTACTCGAGTAATATCTTTCTAGGAACCATTACTTTCCAATATTACTCAAGTAATGGCCACATCTCATGTAAGTAAAGTTGACCAAGATTCAAATTGTTATGGACTCATGACATTACTCGAGTAAGCTATTGTTGTTACTCGAGTAATGCTTGGAGCAAATCAAAACGCAGGTCTGGCTCTCTTTGATTATTGATTAATTATTCTAGGTCAACTTATATTTATTTCTAATTACTCTCATAATTATTATTGTTATAACTAATCATCCTTTTGAGTGTTTTTCATATGCTTAACCTTGTTTAAACTAAGATTAGCAGGGATGGCCATTTATTATGTTAGAGGCATTTAATGAAGACAAATACAAATGGAACAAACATTATGAGCAGACGAAATTATTCCTTTGAGATGCACTTATTCTAGCTATTATTCAGAGTCAATATCTGCCCCTAATACTTCGACGACGAATGCATTTAATGAAGCTACCAATACACAACGGAAAACATCTGTGTCTAATGGAAATATGAAGAGGCTCAACAGCTATAATCAATGTCTCTCAACGTCATTAATGGCAGAATAGTATAAAAGCTCAAACATTTAATTTCGCCAACTACCGAAACTCTGCACATTCATTTCCGTATTATTACAATCAATTATTTCACTACTTACATTCAATATCTTCGGATATATTTCGCACTTCAGTGATTATTTTATTTACTCGGTGTGGAACCTTAAGAGCGGATATACAATTACAACTTGTACGGGGGAGTAGGTCTTTGTGATCGGATCATCTCGTGTACAGAGTGTGTAAATTGTATAAAAGTTTAAGATAGTGAAATACCCATAGAAATTAGGGACTGAACATAGGTCAACAAATTATATCGAACCAGTATAAATACTCCAAGTCATTTTCCTTCCAGTCTTTGTTTTATTATCTTTAAATTATTTTCGAAAAGAATTTTAGAATCACCTATCCCCCCCCCTTTAGATAATATTCCTGCTCTTCAACAACTAATAAATGGAACCTTAATTACAAAATTCAAGTCCAATAAAAATCTAGAAAAATGCATTTGACTTTAGCTCAAATTTTGACTGTCTTGTTATTTGAATTTGCGTTCCAAGTCTTCATATCAATTGTAGCTATATGAATCATCGAAAAAATGAGACAAGAATAAGGCTAATCAGATGTCTAGTTCAAGAGTTATGGTGAAAATAGTAAAGCATTATAAATTAGTATTTTTTTCATTAAAATGGAATAAATCTAATAAAAATTCCAAAGCCCAAATAAGCTCAAAAGCTCATTATTTATGAACTAAACAATCATAAATTTATTAACCAAGAGATACAAATAAGTGTAATAATATTCAATTATCATGCGTCTATCATGGATGCAGCTAAAATAGGATGGAGGATGGGACATCAAATAGCTTAGAATTTTCACAAAACTGGAAGAGATACGTAGTTACTCAACCAAACAAGCAAGGGACTAAGCCAACAAGCAACAGACTAAGCTAGCACAAAATAACAAGCAATGACCTAAGCTTAGGGAGCGAAAGAGCAAGTAAGGGCTTAAGCACGCGTTAGCTAAAGCCGTTGCGCTCCATTTTCTTGCTTGTTGCACGTTAGGTTCGCGCAAGAGATTGACTACTACATTCGTTTACTTCCTGCATCTATTTTCTCATTCGTTGTGCATTAGCAAATCTGTTTTCTTGTTGGGAGAGGAAGTTGGCAACTCCACTCAATTAACTAGGAATGACAATGAGGTAGCTAAGGGGACTAATGAGAACCCCAGCTAGTTCGCTAGTATATTACATATAGTAAATACATTAGGCATTGTTGGTTACTTTCTCTTTAACCAAAAGGGCTCTTTGGGTTAATTGACTGTGAGAATATAGGTTAGAATCTAAATAAGGGTAAAGGTCCCACCTATCACTGCCCATCTGGACTAACCTCGCTGTCAAAGAGCCATAGAAAGATAAGGAAAAACAAAAATAATGTACACATTATTTTCCTACTCACTTATTCTTCTGCTCAATAGTGTCGTTGAGAGGATCAGTTAGTTATTCTGCTATCCTGAATGCAATAGCTTTCTCAGGTTTAGTTTTCAATTTATAAATTGAAGAAATCACAAAGAGGGAGGTGAATTGGGGATTTTAAAATTTCTTTTTGAAACACCCAAGTACAAACCAAAAAACAGATTATAAAAGATAAGGGAAGAAAAGTTTGACATAGTAAGATTTATACTGGTTCGGTTCTATCCTTGACATACGTTCAGTCCCCAGATATCTTCTACGATTTTCAACCATCTCAACAAACTTTAATTACAACAATGTAACTCTCAGGCAATGCTAACACCTAGGAGTTGCTCCACCTTACACTTTGCAATTAAATAACCTACTTAAAGGTTTCGCAACCTTGAGTTCCCTCCAATGAATAATCAAATGATTTTCAAAAACAAACTCTCTTATTGAGTATATATGAATAAACACTAAAGTTAAAATACAGTAGTATGCACAACAATGAAATCAAATAAGAATATAATCAGTTGTAATTGTATGTTGTTGTATTGATCTTTGAGTCTTCCTGGGTATTTGACCTCAACCAAAGAAACTAGTCGTTGCATTTTTCTCTCTCTGAATCTTTTGTGTTCAACTTGACATCTGGAATATGACAGTTGTATATTTTTCTGTTTCTTCAATACTTTGCTAAAAATCTGGAATAGAGTTGTTGCAATTGATTCTCTAGCATTCTTGCCATTCCATAAACTTTATTCGACCGTTGGAGAGTGATCTATAGCAGTCTAAGCTAAGCCATTGGAATAGAGGAGAAAGTTCAGGCTTATTCTTGGTTCTTCATTAATTGTCTTTAACCTAGATTTGATTTCACTTTGATCCTTGCTAAATTCATTTGTAACTCATGAGCAAATAGATCAAGTATAACAGGGAATAATATAAAGTGAAATCATGAAGCATATAAATCAAATAGGATCATATTGCAGATTCAAAAAATCAGAGTTTCAAACTGTGCAACACAAACTCAAGTTTGTTAAAACAAACCGTTGTTTGGAAGTTTAGCTTGAGAGCCAAACCACATTTTAGAAAATCAAACTAGAGTTTGGTTCATTCAAGGAATGACCATTGCGATTTGAGTTTGAAACACATTTTGAAACAGTGGCAAACTCGAGTCATTAAGTGACCAATTCGAGTTTATCGTTTTGGAAAGATAAAACACATTTAAGTTCACAAAGTATTAAACCGCAGTTTGTAAATATAAACTGGAGTTTTCTAAGTTCAAAATATTGACGAGCTCTCTGCCTGAATCAAACTTGAGTTTACATTCTCAAATTCGAGTTTTCTAAGTTTATAGAAAACATTGATTGCTCTCAGCAAATAACAAACTAGAGTTTACAAATGCAAGCCACAGTTTGTTTTGAACATGAAATCTTTGAAAGCTCTTTATTTGATTCACACTCAAGTTTGCAAACTTAAACTTGAGTTTTCCCAAAATATAGAAAACTCTATATAGCCGTTAGTTGGGAGCAAACCATGGTTTAGATTATCAAATGGTGGTTTATTTATCTTCAAAATAGTGAAATGTCTCTATCTAGCACAAACTCAAGTTTACTAATATAAACTCGAGTTTGCTTTAGTTTTAAAAAACTTTGAGTGCTCTTTGTTTAACATAAACCGTAGTTTGCTTTAAGTTAATAAAAACTAAGCTACTCTCTGTCAAGTCCAAACTCTAGTTTGGAACCTCAAACTCGAGTTTGCTTTTAATAGTAAGTTTTTCAACTTACCAAAGAAAAACTTCACTTTGTGTTTACAATTGTCAGTTGTCATCAAAACACATAGAGAGCTAACACAGTTTGCTACCCCTGCTTTATCAATAATAAGTAAAGCAGCACATTCAAGAATGTAAGGATTCCACTCCTATCTTGCGTGGTATCCATTTTCCAGCCTTATGATTCATTATGAAAAGGCTAAGACTTACTCTTTAGAGAATATCTATCTGCTATCAAGGCTACAATGGTTTAACCAAGAGGTCTTACCTCCAGAGTTAGATTAGGGATGACAACTCATTCAATGCTTTGACTTACATTCTGAGGCTTACTACAGAAGAAAAGATTGCGAGGTACTTCGATAGCATCAAAAAGTACCTCATGGCTTGCTATGAGTCACTTTGTACCTCACTAATTCTTTATTTTAGTCTATTGACTTGCCAAACTCTAACATGCAAGCTCTTTCATACCTTACCAATAGAAAAACACTAACATGCCTTTCTTGACCTAAAAGCATGAAGCATTCCAACTCCAAACCTTTACGCCATAAACTTCAAACCAGCAAGTACACTTACACCTCCCAGTTCTCATATCCTATTTCCACCCTGACATTAAGGTGAAATCCTTTCCTAAATATTCACTTCAGTTATTGTAATCACCATGTGCCAAAACTTGTTTGACTTTAATGCCTACTTAACTTATCGATTACCTCTGATGCTACTTCCAATGGATTCTTAATTTCAAGTCTAGTGCCAGTTACACTGAAATAAGTTCTTTAAAGAAAGGGGTGAGATATGGAATCCCTTATGAGCTCTCTCTCATCTTAGCAACCTAATCACTTCTTCCACTTCTCAAGCTACCAAACTCCTTCCTCTAGCTTTGAATTAACTGTCAGTTGAATTGCAAGTCTAATCCGACGAACTCTTCCTTTGATTACCAGGAAGATATAGAAATTCCTTATTTAATCAGTGCATCTTAGTTCAATTCCTACTCACCCATTACCATTTCGAGGAAAGTAAGTAAAGGATAGTAGCGATATCTACCTCTCTCTTTGAATTCTTATTATTCGATGCATCCTTCTTAGTGCTTAACGGGGGACATAAAAGTCCATTTGTAAGTGAATCAATTTGATCACTTTTATAAATGGGAAAAATAATTCTAATTGATTTGGCTAGTCTAGCTTTGTCAATGGTGACATTTGAAATATTCTCCTCCTCTTTTTCCCTATCTATGTGATTTTATTTTGAGACCAAGATAAATAAGTAGGGTCAAAAGGAGGCTAAGAGCAAGACACTAGTTACGAGAACAATAACAGTTAATTCATAGTTTGAATTTAGTTTAGGGCTTCCCCACTGGAAGTAAGATATCACAAATCACTTAGCCAGCTTTAGTGAGCAGTGAACGAAATCAAATACAGTTAGAGGGCCTCTTGCTTCTATTTTAGCCATTGGCTTGTTATGATATCTTGGTTTATTGCTTCTGTTAAATCAAATGTTAGGATATAGAGAAATTAGTAATCATTGAACTAGAGCTGCTTTATGATTGAATTGAACTCACTTACAGCTAAAGGCATAGAGTTAATTTACTCAACCTTATGGATAGATTAAGCTAGCCTTTTCTGGGCATATTTGAAAGTTGAAGAAATCACCAAGAAGGGGGTGAATTGGAGATTTTAAAAATTCTTTTCAACTCTTAAAAATGAAGCCTAAGAAATGGATAATAAAACAGTAGAAAAAGAAAAGCTTAGACACACAGAATTTATACTGGTTCGGTCTCAACCTTGACCTACGTCCAGTCCCCAGATACCTTCTGGGTGTTTCCACTAATTCAACAGATTTTCAATTACAACAATGAAGACCAGACACAATCCTAATCACCTAGGACTTGCTCCCCCTTACACTTTGTGATTGAACAACCCAACTCACAGGTTCCACAACCTTGAGTTCTCACAAACAAATGCTTTCAAAAATTTACAAACTCTCAAAAGAGTAGATAAGGATAAACACTGAAGAACAGGTTGAAAATAACAATACAGACTCAAATTTCAAAGTATAATCAAGATAGCTTTGTTGTGTGTATGTTGCTTTTCGTTTTCACAGCCTCTTATAGACTGAATGGATAAGCTAGCCGTTGCAATTCTTTCTCTAATGTTCAGCTGCAATTCTAGAAAAATGGCAGTAGCATATTTTGCTCTGTTCTTTGAATTCTTAACTGGAATCTTGGAATTTAGTTGTTGCAGAACGTCTTCCAGATTTTTAGCCATTCCATGATCTTAATTCGACCGTTTGAAGTGATCTTAATGTGTTGCAACGGTCTGAACTGAACATCTGGGATAAGGGAGAAGAATCAGCCCTGTTCTTGGTTCTTCATTTGATGCACTTATTCTGGATCTTGATCTTACCTTGATCTTGGCTAAACCTTATCTGAAAAACACTCAAAACTTCATCAAGGACATTAGAAACAATAATATCATATCATGAAATAATTTCAGGAAGACCCATTAAGATTTCGCAGATCAACATCATTTGATTTTTCAAAATCCCCGATGCAAACTCGAGTTTGTTCTTCCAGACTTTAGTTTGGGGTTCATCCAGAAAGCATGTTCGTTGATTAGAGGTCTAAACTTGGAGTCTGTAAAAGCTAACTCGAGTTTGGCTTTTACAGAGAGAACTATCGGGCTTTGGACTTGGCATGGAATTTTGGTCCTGCTCCTAGACTCGAGTCAATTAGTGACTGACTTGAGTTTGGGTCTATGTTTGAAGAACAAGCCTAAGTTCGTGATTTTCCGACTGGAGTTTAGGAGACAGACTAGAGTTTTGGAAAGATGGTAGAAATTCGAGTGTTTCTCTATTTTTCCTAAACTCGAGTTTACAATGACAGACTCGAGTTTTGTTTGAGCTGAAACTATTCAAATCTTTCTGTTTGGTCTAGACTGGAGTTTGTAACTCTAGACTGGAGTTTATAACTTGGCCTGGAACTCGAGTGTCTTTCTGTTTGGTCTAGACTGGAGTTTAGGAATCCAGACTCGAGTTTGGCTTGCTTGAAATTCTGAGTGTTCTCTGTATCTTCCAGACTTCAGGTTTGGTTTTGCAAACTGGAGTTTGGCTTGTTGTGAAAATTTCTGATTGCTTTCTGTAACTCCTCAGGCTCGAGTTAGTCCAAGCAGACTCGAGTTTGGCTTTCTTCGCAGAAGTAAACAGCTTTCTGTCAACCCTCAAACTCGAGTTTTCATACCCAAACTCGAGTTTGCCTTTGACAGTGAGATTTTCATATTGCCAAAAACAAACTTCATATCAAGTTTACAATTGCTAGTTATCATCAAAACATATTGAGAACTAACAATATTAGGTGTAACTTAGTCTAGTAATTCAGTAGCAGGGCTTACTCTTTCTGATCTCTTACTCATATCCCTTAGCTCGCCAAATAACTCGATTGATAAGGAAAGGTGCAAAGCAAAGTCATATCGTAGTCAGTTAAGCAAGATGGAATAAAAAGACTAGAAGAGTTATCCTTCTCTTTATCGATGTAGATCGCAGCCTAGTTTCGTAGCTAAGGGGTGTAGGAATTCCCTTACTTTCCTGAACTAGAAGGAAATCACTATTGTCTTTCTAACCTAAAGGAAGGATGAGATTCCATCGAATAGAAAGCCTTCTTACACCTTATTAGCGAGAGTTTTGACTCACAATAGTATCTCTACGGGAAGTTAGCAGCTCGCCTTCTTCACCAATAAGGATATCAAACCAACTATGTTCTATATGAAATCAATGTTGAAATTATGCCATAGGGGCTAATCATTAAATAACTTCCTAATTTGATTTATGAAGATAAATCAATGATTTAATAGATATCATATCTCAAATTTGATTTATGAAGATAAATCAAATCAGTTGGCTTCTAATTTGCATTAAATAAATTGATTGGATTGAATCAATTAGACTGATTTAATTTCCAATTCAATTTCAAAATTAATAAGATTGATTTTGAATATTTAATGCGGCCCATTAGGGTTATAAATACCCTTAGGTTGTAAGTAATTCGATTACACATACAAGAGAATTCAAGAGCCACAAAAGAACCCTAGAAGAGAGACGTGAGACAAAAGCTTGAAGGCGCTAGCACGCTGCCGTTCGTGTTGGAGTGCTATGCGGTGTGGATACCGGTAGAGGGAGTGGATTTGTAGAGTCGGCTCCTAGAGATTGATTGATCAAAAAGGTGTTAGTCCACGAGTTTGCAAAGCACGCACACGAGTTTGCATAGGTACGGTTTCTAATTACTAACCCGATTTAAACGCTGTTGATAGATCCTCTTCTTGGGATTCGTAATTTATTAGATAAATTTCATTCTGCTACGTGTACGAATCCCAACAGTGGCATCAGAGCCAGATCAATTGTGCGTTTAAATTGAGTTTATGTTCTTAATGCAATTATATATGAGATATATTGTGCGTTTATGCTTAACCATATTTTGTAAATCAATTGAAAACGTGTAATAATTATTAACATAACGTGTTATGATAATAATGCAACATAACGTGCAATAATTGTTAACATAATGTGTAACTCAATTATAACATGTTGCATTATTTCAAAAATTATATATTGTATATAATTTTGATATATTGGATATATATATAATATTATAACATTACGTGATATTATGACAAGTAATATTAGGCATTAGGCAGCACGTTATTATGTCAATTGGAAATCAATGGTAATTGGCATTAAATGGTAGAAGCCCCATAATTATAATTGTTATAATTATTTATTAACGTGGGACGTTGAAGCATGTATAATAATTATCACGTTCTTCCAAAGATTGTGGTTATATTATATTAATAATTATAATATATCTAGTATAATTATGTACTTTTAATTATAATAGATGAAAGTGGAAGAAATCACCAAGAGGGGGGTGAATTGGGGATTTTAAGAATTCTTTTCAACTCTTAAAAATGAAGCTTAAGATATGGATAATAAAAGAGTAGAAAAAGAAAAGCTTAGACACATAGAATTTATACTGGTTCGGTCTCAACCTTGACTTACGTCCAGTCCCCATATACCTTCTGGGTGTTTCCACTAATTCAACAGATTTTCAATTACAACAATGAAGACCAGACACAATCCTAATCACCTAGGACTTGCTCCTCCTTACACTTTGTGATTGAACAACCCAACTCACAGGTTCCACAACCTTGAGTTCTCACAAACAAATGCTTTCAAAAACTTACAAACTCTCAAAAGAGTAGATAATGATAAACACTGAAGAACAGGTTGAAAATAACAGTACAGACTCAAATTTCAAAGTATAATCAAGATAGTTTCGTTGTGTGTTTTTCTTTGAGTTTTTCACAGCCTTTTTATAGACTGAATGGATGAGCTAGCCGTTGCAATTCTTTCTCTAATGTTCAGCTGCAATTCTGGAAAAATGGCAGTAGCATATTTTGCTCTGTTCTTTGAATTCTTAGCTGGAATCTTGGAATTTAGTTGTTGTTGAACGTCTTCCAAATTTTTAGCCATTCCATGATCTTAATTCGACCGTTTGAAGTGATCTTAATGTGTTGCAACGATCTGAACTGAACATCTGGGATAAGGGAGAAGAATCAGCCCTATTCTTGGTTCTTCATTTGATGCACTTATTCTGGATCTTGATCACACCTTGATCTTGGCTAAACCTTATCTGAAAAACACTCAAAACTTCATCAAGGACATTAGAAACAATAATATCATATCATGAAATAATTTCAGGAAGACCTATTAAGATTTCGCAGATCAACATCATTTGATTTTTCAAAATCCCCGATGCAAACTCGAGTTTCTTCTTCCAGACTCGAGTTTGGGGTTCATCCAGAAAGCATGTCCGTTGATTAGAGGTCTAAACTTGGAGTCTGTAAAAGCTAACTCGAGTTTGGCTTTTACAAAGAGAACTATCGGGCTTTGGACTTGGCATGGAATTTTGGTCCTGCTCCTAGACTCGAGTCAATTAGTGACTGACTCGAGTTTGGGTCTATGTTTGAAGAACAAGCCTAAGTTCGTGATTTTCCAGACTGGAGTTTAGGAAACAGACTGGAGTTTTGGAAAGATGGTAGAAATTCGAGTGTTTCTCTATTTGTCCTAAACTCGAGTTTACAATGATAGACTCGAGTTTATGTTTGAGCTGAAACTATTCAAATCTTTCTGTTTGGTCTAGACTGGAGTTTGTAACTCTAGACTGGAGTTTATAACTTGGCCTGGAACTCGAGTGTCTTTCTGTTTGGTCTAGACTGGAGTTTAGGAATCCAGACTCGAGTTTGGCTTGCTTGGAATTCTGAGTGCTCTCTGTATCTTCCAGACTTCAGGTTTGGTTTTGCAAACTGGAGTTTGGCTTGTTGTGAAAATTTCTGATTGCTTTCTGTAACTCCTCAAACTCGAGTTTACATACCTAAACTCGAGTTTGCCTTTGACAGTGAGATTTTCATATTGCCAAAAAACAAACTTCATATTAAGTTTACAATTGCTAGTTATCATCAAAACACATTGAGAACTAACAATAGATATATTGTTCCTTGCTGGAGATAATCATGACATTTTCTTTCATATTGTATGAATTAACATTTGTTGTGATTTACTTTCAAATTGTTTGGGTATGGTGAACAACATGGCTTTAGTTTTTTTACAATGGTTGTAATATTTAAATATGGGCTGCGTGCCATGCCTTTTCTCTAAATATTCTCTATGTACATTCTCTTCTCATCTCACTCCCCTCAATGTTTAAACGAGGTTTCTCTTGATGTAATTTTCTTTTCTTATTTAGAGAAGTCCCCTCATTGGCTTGAGAGGATTTTAGGTTAGGAAAGCCATGTTGTGTCACGTTTTAATTATGCTTTTGATTAGATCATAGCATGTTTATTTTGCATATTATGTGTTGTTTGTATGAGATACAACTATAATTGCATTCACATAAATATAATTAATTAGATTAAACCCTCTAAATGAAATCTTAAGTTGTAATGTCATCAATCAATGAATACTTGTCAAAGCCTAGATCGCTTATTTGTATGTTCCACTAAAGTGGATGCACTTAAGTTATCTTGGTGAGACAAGAGTGAGTAATGGTGATACTCAACATTCATTATTGTCTTGACTTAATTGATATTATCAAAACGATTTTGGATCTCAAGGCATTAGATGGGATTAAACATGCTGGTCATATGATGATCAAATCCTATAAAGATCTAAGAGTTACATGTGATGTAATTGGCAAAGAGGTTGCCTACCCAAATAACTTGATTTTAAGCGTCCTGCCAAAGCAGACTTAAATTTGAGCCAAATATGGATCTTAGCCCACTAATTATAATGAGGGTTGTTAATTCAGTGGGGGATTATTAATTAACTTTGCATATTTTTTAATTGTAGAATCATTTCGACTAGTAATACCGCTACATTATCACTGCGATCAGTCCTTGAGAAGGACAAACTAAATAAGACCAACTTTCTTGACTGGTTTAGAAACTTGAGAATTGTTCTCAAGCACGAAAGAAATGGTATAAAAAGGAAAGGCAAGGGCAAAGGAAAGGGTAATGGTTCAATTGGTAAGATCAAAGAGTCAAACAGGCTCGAAACTAAGCCTGCAGTCAAGAAGGCAAAGCCTTCAACGGACGGAGTATGCTTCTTCTGCAATGAACCTGGTCATTGGAAGAGGAACTGCAAACTCTACCTTGAAGATTTGAAAAAGAACAAGAAGGATGGTGGGGCTATCTCTTCAAGTATTTATGTTATAGATATTCATTTTTCTACTTCCTCTATATGGGTATTAGCTACTGCATGTAGTTCTCACATTTACACAAATGTGCAAGGTCTCAAGAACGGTAGAAAATTGAAGAAGGGCGAAGTGGACCTACGAGTTGGAAACCAAGTAAGAGTTGCTGCTTTAGCCGTAGGCACTTATGAATTAGTTTGCCCAATGGGATTTTGTTAATTTTGAACAATTGCTTTTATGTTCCTACTTTGAGTAGCAACATTGTTTCTCTTTCTTATTTGGATAAGGAAGGTTTTACTTCCATTACTAGGAACGATAAATGTTTTATTTATCATAATGACATTTTCTATGCTGATGGTAATTTGCATTTTGGTAATTATTTACTAAATTTAGAACATCCTAGTAATGGACATATCTATAACGTGTCTACCAAAAGGATCAAGTCAAATGATTTGAATCTGACCTATCTATGGCATTGTTGTCTAGGCCATATAAATGAGAAATGCATTTCAAAACTCCATCAAGATGGATTTCTTAACTCATTTGATACATGTGAGTCTTGTGCATTGGGAAAGATGACAAAGGCACCTTTTACTGGGCATAGTGAGAGGGCCACTGATTTATTAGGCCTCATACATACTGATGTGTGTGGACCAATGAATACATCTACTAGAGGAGGTTATATATACTTCATTACATTCATAGATGATTTTAGTAGGTATGGGTATATCTATCTAATGAAACATAAGCATGAATCTTTTGAAATGTTCAAAATATTCCAAAATGAAGTACAAAACCAACTTGGCAAAACAATTAAAGCACTTCAATCTGATCGGGGTGGTGAATATTTAAGCCAAGAGTTTACTGACCATCTTAGAAGTTGCAGGATCATCTCACAACTAACTCCTCTAGGAACGTCACAATGGAATGGTGTTTCTGAGCAGATGAATCGAACTCTATTAGATATGGTTCGATCTATGATGAGTCAAACAGATCTTCCGCCGTCCTTTTGGGCCATGCCCTAGAAATAGCTGCGTTCATACTAAATTGTGTTCCATCAAAGGTAGTTGAAAAGATACCATATGAGATATAGACTAGGAAGAAACCTAGTTTGTCATTTTTTAAAATTTAGGGATGTGAGGTTTACGTTAAACAACAAGCTTATGATAAATTATCATCTAGATCCTCAAAATGCCTTTTGAGGATCACAAATCACAAAGTGTTTGTTATCCGCAATGGTATCTTTTTGGAAAAGGAGTTTATCTCTAAAAGAACTAGTGGGAGTAAGGTGAACATCGAAGAAGTTCGAGAGCCACAAGACAACGTAGAACCACAGATGGAAAATGGAGAAGACTCACAACAAGTTGTTGAGCCTACTCAAGTAACACAAGGCCCACGAAGGTCTGATAGGATACGGCAAAAGCCTCAGAGATATGTACTTCTAACTACTAGAAGTTGTGATATCTTGCTCATTGAGCAGAATGAGCCAACTACCTATCGAGAAGCCATAGTGGGACCAAACTTTGAAAGATGGCTAGATGCCATGAAGTTTGAAATGCAATCCATGTACGACAATAAGATATGGACCTTAGTCGATCCACCTGAAGGTGTAAAAACCATTGGGTGTAAATGGGTTTTCAAGGAGAAAACTGACATGGATGGCAAAGTAAGTGTCTTCAAGGCACGACTGGTTGCAAAAGGATTTACTCAAACTCATGGTGTGGACTATGATGAAACCTTTTCCCCAGTTGCAATGGCTAATTCAATCAGAATCCTTCTTTCCATAGCAGCATATTATGACTATGAAATATGGCAGATAGACGTCAAAACAACATTCCTTAATGGAAAGCTACTTGAGGATGTTTACATGACACAACCTGAAGGCTTTGTGCGTCTAGAGGAATTTGGTAAAGTTTGCAAGCTTCAAAGATCCATTTATGGATTAAAGCAAGCATCTCAGAGCTGGAATCATCGTTTTGATGAAGTAGTCAAAGAGTTTGGATTCATTCAAAACATTGATGAACCTTGTGTTTACAAGAAGGTTAGTGGGAGCATAGTTGTATTTCTGGTGCTTTATGTAGATGACATCCTACTCATTGGGAATGACAACCCTACCTTGCAGAGTGTCAAGTCTTGGTTAGGAAAGTCTTTTTCAATGAAAGATTTAGGCGAAGCCACTTATATCATAGGGATCAGGATCTATAGAGATAGATCCAAGAGGCTGATAGGCCTAAGTCAAAGCACATACATAGACAAGATACTACATAGATTCAGTATGCAGGATTCTAAAAGGGATAATATGCCCATGTCTCATGGCATCCATCTCAGTAAGGATCAGTGTCCTAGTACACCTGATCAAAGAGATCGTATGAGTAAGATTCGATATGCCTCTGCCATTGGACCTATCATGTATGCCATGTTATGTACTCGACCGAATGTCTCATTTGCCTTAAGTATGACCAGTAGATATCAACAAGATCCCGGTGAGGGTCATTGGACTGCTGTCAAGAATATCCTAAAGTACTTAAGAAGGACAAAGGACTTATTCTTGGTATATGGTGGATTGGGTGATGAGCTCTGTGTGACTGGTTACACAGATGCATGTTTCCAAACTGACCAAGATGATATGAGATGGAAATTTGGATATGCATTCCTTCTGAATGCTGGTACGGTAAGCTGGAAGAGCTCTAAGCAGAGCACAGTAGCAGATTCTACAACAGAAGCTGAGTATATAGCAGCATTGGATGCAGCTAAGGAAGCCGTTTGGATCAGAAAGTTCATTACTGAACTAGGGGTGGTTCCTACCATCTCAAATCCAATAGACCTGTTTTGTGACAACAGCGGGGCTATTGCATAGGGCAAGGAGCCTAGGTCACATCAAAGGACCAAGCATATACTCAGACGTTTTCATCTTATCAGAGAAGTTAATGATAGAGGTGACATAAAAATATGCAAAGTACCAGGAGAAGACAATGTTGCTGATCCTCTTACTAAGCCGCTTGCACAGATAATACATGAACGTCATGTGAGGACAATGGGAATTAGGGAAATTAATGATTGTACCTAGTGCAAGTGGGAGTTTTTTTTGTTGTTGGAAAGGCTAATCACTGTACTTTAAAAATTATTGTTATTTGAAGTATTTCTCCATTTTGTTATCATATCATTTGCATGTTTATTATGATGACTGTATCTTTGGATATATCTTATAGATTATCCTAAATGTCCCTGGTCGGTCATCTATGCGGGAGCGAAAATGAGATAAGACCAGTATGACTTTAATGAGGTATGGAGATACGAATCAAAGTCATGGGCATTTGTAAGAGTACAAGGTGCTAGATCGATCCACTATGAGAAAGCTGCATGGATTAAGTCATAAGCTTTTCTCATGTATAACCATGTCACAATGCCCTTTGACTTGAGATCATCATGGATTCTTACATGATGAGTCACTGATCTTTGACCTAGTTAAAAGTCACCTTTAACCGGGTGATGATAAAGGCTTGGATTGGGATCAGTGGTTTTCATGCAGAGGAATGTGAGTGGTCAAGATGGAATTTGTCCCTCACATTTGTAGAGAGATAATACTGGGCCCCCTCGATGAGTAAGTCTAAGAAATGTATGGCCATACTATGATGAAAAGGAGTTTCCATTTCAATTATTAGACTACTCAAGAATCGAGAAAGTAATGGTCAAGAACAGGAGGATGACACTATCCATGCTTCATCCTTGACCAAATTATCGCGTGACAAAAGGGACGTGGCATGGTTGTATGATAGGTTGTATCGAAAATCGATCCTCATGTGAATTGGGTAGTTGCAATGTCTTGCTATAGGCTGCTTGCAACTTCTGGGCTAGTACAGTATTGGTCCACTGCCAATCTCATGTGAGCCTGCAGGGTCACACACAAGAATAGCCTAACACGAGCTATAATGTCCAGATCCATTGAATCTAAGATATGTCTAAGATTCAATGAATACAACATTTTATCTAGGGAGGGTATATATCTAATTATTGCACCTAGCGCAAGTGGGAGTCTGTTGGAAATTATGCCATAGGGGCTAATCATTAAATAACTTCCTAATTTGATTTATGAAGATAAATCAATGATTTAATAGATATCATATCTCTGATTTGATTTATGAAGATAAATCAAATCAGTTGGCTTCTAATTTGCATTAAATAAATTGATTGGATTGAATCAATTAGACTGATTTAATTTCCAATTCAATTTCAAAATTAATAAGATTGATTTTGAATATTTAATGCGGCCCATTAGGGTTATAAATACCCTTAGGTTATAAGTAATTCGATTACACATACAAGAGAATTCAAGAGCCACAAAAGAACCCTAGAAGAGAGACGTGAGACAAAAGCTTGAAGGCGCTAGCACGCTGCCGTTCGTGTTGGAGTGCTATTTGGTGTGGATACCGGTAGAGGGAGTGGATTCATAAAGTTGGCTCCTAGAGATTGATTGATCAAGAAGGTGTTAGCCCACGAGTTTCCAAAGCATGCACACGAGTTCGCATAGGTACGGTTTCTAATTACTAACCCGATTTAAACACTGTTGATAGATCCTTTTCTTGGGATTCGTAATTTATTGGATAAATTTCATTCCACTACGTGTACGAATCCCAACAATCATAACATGCACTGGCGGGGGTTGGGAAGATGAACATGCTGACGAAGTTATTCCTTAATGTATAAACTTTAATGTGAGAAATATTTTCAAAGAATGGCTCTAAGAAAGGGACGTTCTCCTACAACTGGCAGTCACACCCTATTTTTATCGACTAGCTCTAATTATTGTACTAAGAGGAGAGACCTATTGGCATTAGACTTAGTTAATCACACCTTTTGAGTTAAACTTATAATATTATAGCTTGTCTCTATTCGACTTGGCTCATAACCTCTCTTTTTAACATAATTAATAGCGCCTAGCTGCTCTGGCACCTGCTGTGAGTTCTAAAACTTCCATACCAAATTTGGGTAAGAATCTTGGCTCCTTAATACACAATAGGTGTAGGCCTACCTTCTTTTCTTACTAAGCGCTATTCGTAAGCACAACTCTTTTAGCCTTTAGTTTAAAGCGACTCTAGCCTATGAACTTATAAAAAGAGAATACGCTAAGGTCTTATAAAGAAGACAAAAAGATTAAAATGCCAAAACAATCTCAAACGATAGGTATAGGTTCCTGGGACAGAATAGCATCCAAGACTCAACAAGCGAGAAAAGCACAAGCATCCATATTGTGATGGCTTTCACCTTTCCATCACGCTCGTCAATGTTAGTACGTAGGTATCCTAGAGATAATCTATATTATCATATGAACCCCTTCTACTATTTACTATTTCCTGATTTATATATTTGAGCATACTTTATCTTTATAATATTTATGTCTCGCCTATATTTTAGAATAATATGTAATTAAAGATAAAGGCCCTAGGAATAGAACAGGTTTTTAATCAAGGATCTATGATACTTGTATAGAGATACAAAGTAGGGACCTTATAGAATGCAGGCATGGTGATGCCTTAGCTGATGTCGTGGGTGGATCTGTTAGAGAACAAATAACACTGAGCTAACCCGTCGAGAGCCTCCATAAGGATTCATTGTAGAGAGTATCATTGGATTTGCAACTGTTGGTTATGATTAGTTTTGATGATGTCTTATATAGATGCCATTATCAAGAGCAAAAAGTTTATATCATAAAGTTTATACCATATACATTGACTAATTGCTACATTTAATGTAGACTTGTTCATGTGGAGAAAGAACAAGAGAAGAGAAGAAAGAAAGAGTTGATTCATGGAGAATAATCAAGAAGAGAGAAGAAAGAAAGAAGAACTTGCTGAATAAACTAAGAAAATCATTATACAAGTTCTTAGTTTGATTCTAGAAGTCTCCATGATCAAATGAAAGTTAGAACAGCTCAATTCAAAGTTAAAACAAGCATATATCAGGTTCTGAATGAGCAAAATCGAGCCAGATACTTAAAAGTCAAGTTTACTGCATTACTGGAAGTGATCTGCCTCTGGATTATGAGAAAACTCGAGTTTAGGATACAAAACTCGAGTCTGGAACTCAAAACTCGAGTTAGTCACTTAATGACTCGAGTTTGTAAAGTCTTTAGCAACTCTGGCGTCTCTGGATCATCAAAACTCGAGTTAGCTAATGTAAACTCGAGTTTGGAACTCAAAACTCGAGTTAGTCACTTAATGACTCAAGTTTAGCAAGCTTTCAGCAACTCTGTCCAACTCTATTTCATGATCAAAACCGGTGACCTCTGGTAATTCGATGATATCTCCCAAACTAGAGATCGGTTTAAGGTGAAATCAATTTTGTATGAAACTAGACATCCAATGCGTCATCTTGACAAAGTTTCATGCCCAAAGAAGCTGAGATGAGAGAGCTATGAAATTCAGAAGTTGGAACAGGAATTCACGCCACACAGCAGACCAAGCTTCAATGATTTGAGTGTATCTCACAATCTACACATCAGAATGAGCTGAAATTAGTGGCATATGAAAGTAGACTCACATACCTTTCCAGAAACATAAAGATTATGGAAAACAAAGATCAAATGAGTGAGATATGATCTATGAAAGTTGACTATAAATTCAAGATGCTGCAAAAACGCTGGCAAAGAACAACATTCATTCATCAGATCATAACTATCAGAATACAGTGAGTTTGGAGCTGATTCTTCTTCCAATGGAAAGAAGACTTAAAGAGCTTTATGGACATAGGTACTGGATTCCAGGGATTGATCTTTATCAGGTTAGAAAGCAAAGAACTTGTGAGAAGGATATTTGACTAAGCCATGGAGAAGAAAACTCGAGTTTGTGTTAGCAAACTCTAGTTTTGAGACTTGACAGAAAGATATTCAATTTTACATAAAAGCCAAACTCGAGTCTGCATAGACAAACTCGAGTCTGTACAGACATAGAAATGAATCCAAAATTTTCACATTAAGCTAAACTCTAGTTTGCAAACCAAACTAGAAGTCTGGAAGATACAGAGAGCACTCAGAATCCCAAGCAAGCCAAACTCGAGTCTAGATTCCCTAACTCGAGTTTAGACCAAACAGAAAGGAACCCAGAAAACTCAATAGACTCCCAAACTCTAGTTTGACCTTCCAAACTCTAGTTTGCACTTGACCCAGATAAACCTCAAATATTTCAATAGTCACTGAAACTCGAGTTTGCTTCCCAAACTCAAGTTTGAACCATATAGAAAGATCATTCACTTGGCTACACTACAAACTCCAGTCTATGACCCTAAACTCCAGTCTGGAAAATCACGAACTTAGGCTTGTTCTTCAAACATAGACCCAAACTCGAGTTGGTCACTAATTGACTCAAGTTTAGCTTCCTGCCCAAAGTTCCATCCCAAGTCCAGAACCTGACAGTTCTCTCTGTAAAAGCCAAACTCGAGTTAGCTTTTACAGACTGCAAGTTTAGACCACTAATCAACAGACATGCTTTCTGGATGAATCCCAAACTCGAGTCTGGAAGAACAAACTCGAGTTTGCATCGGGGATTTTGAAAAATCAAATGATGTTGATCTACGAAATCTTAATGGGTCTTCCTGAAATTATTTCCTCATATGATATTATTGTTTCTAATGTTCTTGATGAAGTTTTGAGTGTTTTTCAGATAAGGTTTAGCCAAGATCAAGGTGAGATCAAGATCCAGGATAAATGCATTAAATGACGAACCTAGAACAGGCCTGATCCTTCTCCCTTATCCCAGATGTTCAGCTCAGACCGTTGTAACTCATAAGAATCATCTCAAACGGTCAAATTAAGTTTATGGAATGACAAGAATTCTAGAAGACCATCTACAACAACTAAATCCAAGATTCCAGCCAAGAATTGAAGAAACAGAGGAAAATATGCAACTATCATATTCCAGATTTACAGCTGAACTTTGAAGAATCAAAGAGAAGAAAATGCAACGGCTAGTTCCTCTTCTTCATCTATATAAGAAGCCCAGAAACGAAGAACAAGTGACACAGATACAAGAAGGAGAACAAGAACAGTGAAGTGAGCTTACACAGTGAAAATGCCAATATTCTAACGTCTGCTTCATCTACTCTCTGAATATCTCAATGATCATATATCTAGCTTAGAGAGTGAGATTATATGTATTGTGTTTCAGTGTTTATTCACTTACTTCTGAGAGAGAAGATTCATTGTAAACATCCTATTATTCTGAGAGTTACTCAAGATTGGGTGATCTTGAGTGGGAAACACTTTGTTGTGATTACAGCTTGTAAGGGGAGTGAATCCGAGTGTGGGATTACTTCGAGTACAGAGTGTGTAATCAAGCAAGTGAATTGATTACGGTTTGTAATGGGGAGTGAATCCTAGTGAGAGGATTACTTCAAGTACAGAACGTGTAATCAAGTTCAAAGCAAATAGTGGATTGAAAATCTCAAGTGAAGCTTGGGGACTGGACGTAGGTCAAAGATTGGACCGAACCAGGATAAATCACAGTTTGCATACTCTCTTCCCTTATCTTTTACATTTCCAGTATATGCTCATCTTTAAATATCTAATTGTCAATTTATAAATTGCGAAAAGTTTTTTTTAAAAGTTCCTAAAGCTTATCAAACACCCAATTCACCCCCCCTCTTGGGTGATAGCCAGGTCCAACAGTAACGTCTCTTATCGTTTGGCGGTCCGAATCATCCTAGACTTGAGGATGTTGTCGAACATTATGTCCTAGGGTTATGCTTTGACTGTACAACTCTGTCCACCTAAAAAATAGGGAGAACAATGTACTCTTGGGTATGACTTGAATGCATGAGTATAGATAAACATGCCGAAAGGACTCACAGTCCCCCATAAGGGATTAGTTGTTCACAAGACCGGTAGGGCTTGGATGACTTTTAGTTGACTCAAGAATCTATGCATATTAAGCAATCGTGAAGAGTCATGATCCGTTTTAGAGTCAATAAAAGAAGATTCCTAGTTCTGTGAAAAAGATACATTTAGTCAACCAAAAGAGATGATACTCTATCTTTGCTCTCAACTAAATGTGAATGACGGTGTGAGGGATGATGCTGGCACAGTATCCAAATTAGAAAGATTTATCACTTGATCAACTCAATTAGTTATGGGGCCGCAGAGCATTGCTAGTGTCTTATGTGACCATTAGATAAATTAAGCCCATTAAAAGAGTTTAATTGGTCCAAGTTTATTTATGTCAGTGAGTAATCAGGCCTAATGGGTCACATATTAAGGTTGTCCTTTATTGCTCTATTTAGCAAGTTTAGGCCAATGATTGTTATTGGGCTTTGTCAAGACTATAGGTGTAATTAGGTTACAATGGGACTCCAAGCCCAATAATAAATGGCATCATATTTGGATAATTGGTGAGAAATTAGTTTTTCCACTAATAGGCCCAAATATGTTAAAAGGCTCAATGGAGTCTTGGGCCAATTTGAATTTGGAATTTAAATAATGAATTTAAAATAGTAATTTAAATTTAAATTTTAAATTCAAGAGGTTAGGTGACCAAGGATAATTGTGAATTATCCTAAATAATATCCAATAAAGATTAGATAAATATTTAATAAAGATTAATAAAAATTAAATAAATATCCAATAAATATTGGATAAGATCCAATAAAGATTGGATAGAGATTGGGCCTTTCTAGTCGGATGAGGCCTTTCTTTTAATCACTAGAATTAGAGTTAAACCCTAATTTAAGTGGCTGATTTTTTAGCGCCAATTTTTTGGACGTTTTTTTAAAAATAAAAATGTAAGCACATGATGGTTCAAAAAAAGGGCCGTGCATTCTTGTTCAAGAAAAAGAGGCACCATCTGCAATCTTTCAATCTTGCGCCTCACCTTATCTCAAGACACCATCATCATCTTGAGAAAAGAAGATCCAAAGAATTGAAGCCTCCGCTTTGCAATTACCTAGCAAGCATCCAAGGAGAAGGAGGAGTCAAAGAAAAGGTGTTCTCATTGCAATCAAGAGGTAGCTGTGTGGATCAATATTAGAGGACGTCATATACTTTGAGGTCTTCAAGTGATCAAAAGATAATCCTAAAACTCCAATAGTTGTTTTAATGAGCACATCCTTTATATAGCTCATGAGGACCATAAGGAGTTACAAGTTCCACAATGATTAACAAAGATTCCTAATTTTTCACATCCTAATTTCTTTATCATTTAGTTATGAGTTCTCATGAGCACTGTAAAGAGTTATGAGTTCTCATGAGTACCATAACGAGTTGCAAGTTATAACTTATGAGTGCCGTAAAAGAGTTATGGGTTCATCAATGGTAAAGAAAACCAATTTAGGATAACTTATGAGCATCGTGAAGAGTTACAGGTTCTTATGAGTACCGTGAAGAATTACGGGTTCTTATGAGTACCATAAAGAGTTACGGGTTATAACTTAAGAGCACATAACTCATGAGCGATAGAAAAGTTTCACATGATAATAAAGATCAACATTTTTATATTTAACCTTATGAGCAATTGCTTGATTGTCAGGCAACGCCCTAAAATTAACCAACATGTTATGTCCCACATCGGTTGGGGAGGGAAATGAAAGACCATTTATAAGGATCTGGATACCTCCCCCTCTTGACGTGTTTTAAAGCTGTGAGGGGCGATCGGCCCCAAAGCAGACAAGAGCGAGGTGTTAGGATATTATAACTATCACACGAAAAATGTTCGTAACCATGTTATAACTATCACACGAAAAATGTTTGTAACCATTAATCCAACTCATTATAAATGCTAATATGTGTTCATGAGGTGCCAAGTAGAATATTGTATATAACAAAGACAAATTATGTAATATAGTTTCTATATCATATTTCATATAAAAAATCATATATAACTTGACAGGCAAAAGATTGATGCCCCAATCGACCATCTTTATTACCCCATACCACCCTTATAACCACAGACAGAAGTAGGGATGGAAATAGGCCAGACCCCTATCAGGTGGCCTACGGCCTGGCCTATTTAGGGCCTGGTATGGCCTAGCCTGTTTATTAAAAAGGCCAGGCCAAGGCCTATTTAAAGGCCTAAATATATAAATAGGCCAGGCCTTTTTTGTCAAGGCCTGACCTGTAAGCCTTCAGGCCTGGCCTGTTTACATATTAAATAAATATAATAATATTTATATCATATAAATAACTTAATTTTAATTTTTTTTCATTCTTATATTCTAATTTTAAGTATAATTAGTTAATTATAGTTTTATACATATTATTATGTTAATTAATTATGGCCTTTGAGGCCTGTAATATGAGGCCTTTTTAAAGGCCTACATCGTAAGTAGGCCTTTAAAAAGGCTTCAGGCCTAACCAGGCCTTGTGAAGGCTTAGGCCTGAGCCTAAAAAAAAGCCTGTATTCAGGCTCAGGCCCAGGCTCAGGCCTTTCCCCTCTATTACAGGCTCAAGCCTATTTAGCCAAAACCTAGCCTAGCCTGGCCTATTTCCATCCCTAGACAGAAGCCATGGGCTACAACATAATCGATTTAGTCTCTTTAACAAAACTGCACCAAGCTCTCCAATGATGAGGTGTAGCTCAGCCAAAGACTACATAACTCATATTAGACCATATGTTCCCTTTTTTTCGAATAGAGAAAGGTGTCAATGTCCTAATGGCTGACCCTTAACCAGGCAAAAGGAAAAGGGTGATACAAAGGGTTTTGAAAATGTCAAAGACATCAACTGTGCACTAAGTGGTGGCATACCATGTAATATTTTAGACACAATAACTCCCTTCACCGCTCCACATCCAACCACATGAAACAATGATAAACAATCATAATCTTGGCATGTATATACGAGTTCCAAACAAAATTTGTAAAAATAATACATCGTCTCAATAATCAATAAGGTAACAATATTATTTCAACTCACAAAATCATAACACAAATACATTTTCCAAAACATATAATATTGTAATTTTCTGTCTCAATAACCATTTCAAAAATACTAACAAACAATATATTAACACATAACAAATAGAAAGTAGTTACCTCAAGTTCTTGACACAAGAGCTAAACTTGAGAGAGATCAAGTCGACTCTAAAAATAATATATATATATATATATATATATATATATATATATATATATATATATATATAATTAACAAAAATATCAACTAATAGAATAACCAATAATTAATTAAATTATCACTGGCTCACCTTAGTTTTCCTTATAGTAGCAATTTTATTTATTCCTCAAATCATTATTACAATCTCATTCCTTCTTTCAAATTATTTCTCACTTATTATGATAATCAAAATATCACCACATCTTTAAATCCAATCCATCTAATCCTCAATATAACTTCCAATAAATTAAAAATGGATTATAAACTCAAATATAAAAGACATATTATCTCAAATCTCAATTATCCAACCTAATACTAACTTATACAAGCATAACCCAATTTATTAAACAAATCTTCAAACCTTCACATAGTCATAATTATATCAAACTCTAATTTAAATTCTAAATCTCAACTCATAATTTCATATAATTCAAGATTTAGCAAAACTAAACTAGATAAACCTATAATAATACTTCTAGTAATTGAAATAAATGCCTTAAACCTTATTTAATCGGTAGAAATGCCTATAAGATGAAAATCCTAAATCCTTTTAAATAGAAAATTAAATGTAAATTCTTGCAACAACCAACTAATAAATCTATAATGATTAAAATTATCTATCAATCATTCTCTACATATATATAGTCATTTATTATCAAGACTCAAAACTTTGTCAAAACCTAAACCCTAGAATTTTCAACAATCAATACAATATTACTCTTATTGGAAAGAGAAAAATATGTGTAACCACTTTCATGAAGGAAGTTTGTTGAAAAGAAGCTAGTTTAACTACTTAAATAATCTCATAAAATAAATAACATACCCTAAAATATCCTTTATATATATATATATATATATATATATATATAAGAAGAGACGAAAATTTTTGTGGGCAACACGTCACTGCCCCCGTGTGTGTACTTTTTTTTTACGGGAAAATTGCAAAGGACTCAATATTTATTTTTATTATTATCTTTTTATTTATTTATTTTTTATAAATATTATTATTTCAACTAATTTCTTTCTGATAAATCATATCTAAAATAAAAACTCTTATTTTGATAATAACATTATAAATTCATGTATCATGATTAATTCTTTCTTACTTGTAATTAAATCCTAACATAAAAATTAGAATGATACAGAAAGAATTATTAGCTATATAGTAAAGGATGTAGAAAAATTTGAATTATTCATATTAAACACCAAATTTACTATAAAAACTAATAATAAACAAGTTAAACATTGGTTAGATAAAGGAATAAGAACTAGTAAATTAAGTAATAAGATATTGTTCAAATGGCAAAGTGAGTTATCTTATTATAATTATAATATTGAGCATATTAAAGGACAAAATAATCTTGTGGCTGATTATTTGAGCAAACGGAATCCAGTCTGAGAACTTCAAGTCCAAGAATGACGAATAATGAGCCATATATGAAAGTGAAAGAAATCACCAAGAGGGGGGTGAATTGGGGATTTTAAAAATTCTTTTCAACTCTTAAAAAAATAAAGCTTAAGAAATGAATGATGAAAGAGTAGAGAAAGAAAAGCTCAGACACACAGGATTTATACTGGTTCAGTTTTAACCTTGACCTACGTCCAGTCCCCAGATACCTTCTGGGTGTTTCCACTAGTTCAACAGGTTTTTAACTACAACAATGAAGACAAGACACAATCCTAATCACCTAGGACTTGCTCCCCCTTACACCTTGTAATTAAACAACCCAACTCATAGGTTCCATAACCTTGAGTTTACACAACCAAATACTTTAAAAGAATTTTAATCTCTCAAAAGAGTGAATATTGATAATCACTGAAGAACAGATAAAAGAATCATAATACAGACTCAAAAATGCAAATGTGTTCAAGTGTAGCTTTGTTGTGTGTCTTGCTCTGAGTCTTCATAGCCTTTTATAGCCTAGCTAGATGAGCTAGCCGTTGCAATATCTTCTCCAACGTTCAGCTGTAAATCTGGGAAATGACAGTTGCATATTTTGCTCTGTTCTTTTAATTCTTTGCTGAAATCCTAGAATGGGTTGTTACAAAACGTCTTCCAGATTTTTAGTCATTCCATGATCTTAATTCGACTGTTTGAGATGATCTTAATGTGTTACAACGGTCTGAACTAAACATTTGAGATAGGGAGAAGAATCAACCCTGTTCTTGGTTCTTCATTAAATGCACTTATGCTGGATCTTGATTTCACCTTGATCTTGTGATGAACCTGTCTGAAACTTATCAAAAAAACTTGATCAATAATGTTAGGAATAATAATACAACAAGATATGATAATTTCAGATTCACCCATAATGATTTTGCAGATTGATTCAATCTGGTTTTTCAAAATCTCCGATACAAACACGAGTTTATAATCCTAGACTCGAGTTTGAGGTTCATCCAGAAGACATGCCTATTGAGCATTGGTCTAAACTGATAGTTTGCAAAAGCTAACTCAAGTTTGGTTCTTACAGAGAAGAAAGTCGTGATTTGGTCTTGAATGAGATTTTGAACACATGGCTAAACTCGAGTCATTTAGTGACTGACTCGAGTTTAAAGCTTTTATGAAAATCTTAATTTTAAGTTCACAGCTTCAAAACTGGAGTTTAGAACTACAGACTGGAGTTTACAAGACCTGAAATATTGTATAGCTCTCTGTATGATCCAAACTCGAGTTTTGAATATCCAAAACTCGAGTTTCAGTGAAAACTGAAACTTTTAGAATATCTCCATAAGTGTAAACTGGAGTTTCCATTTTCCAAACTGGAGTTTTCAAATCAGTCATTTACTCGAGTGTTTTCTGTTTGAGCTAAACTCGAGTCACCGAAATCTTGACTCGAGTTTCAGTGTGAACTGAAACATTTGAAACATCTTTGAAGGCTCAAATTGGAGTTTTCATTTTCAAAACTGGAGTTTAAAAAACATGTAATAACTCGAGTATTTTCTGTTTGTCCTAAACTCGAGTCTCCAGAAACTAGACTCGAGTTTCAGTGGTAGTTGAAGCTTTGAAAAACTTCCTGTTAAGCTTAAACTGGAGTCTCTGAAATCAAAACTGGAGTTTACAAAATAAACAGGAGCTCGAGTGTCTTTGTTATAACCCAGACTCGAGTCTTCTAAGTCCAGACTCGAGTTTTAGTTGAAAACTTTAAACTTGAAGACTTTTGTATTTGGTAAACTGGAATTTGTGGATATGAAATTGGAGTTTTGAAATCTTGATAAAGCATTGAAGCTTCTGTTTAATCCTAAACTCGAGTTTCCAAAACATAGACTCGAGTTTACAGTTCTTAAGAATTTTGATTGCTCTCTATGTAATGCAAACTCGAGTTTGTTTTACACAAACTGTAGTTTGGCCAGCTTTGTAAAAACTGAGCTTCTGTCTGTCAAGTCAAAACTCGAGTTTTGTTACCTAGACTCGAGTTTGCCTTGAACAGTAAGTTTTACAACTTACCAAAGACAAACTTCAAATTTAGTTTACAATTGTCAATTATCATCAAAACACATAGAGAACTAACAATATAATGGATCTCCAACCATAGAACAACTTATAGTGAAGGTAAATATTCTGGAAATGAATATGAGCCTTCTAACAAAGCCAAACAAATACTAGTATTCAAAACCTATTGGGTTCTATGGCACATATGAATACTCAAATCGAATAGTTGTTCAAAAGAACAGAAAGACCTATAATGACAAATGTAAATGTAGCTGATGCTATATTTCAATTTGAGGAACCTAGAAATATAGCTATAACAGTGGTTTCTGTCCAGACCCAAGAAAGCACTTAAATAGAGCCTTCAACCTAAAGCCAAAAAGGGTCTTTTGCCTAAAACCAATTAACAGTGCCTACTGCTCAATCCCTTTAAAAAATAACACCTTTATCATAAATTATAAAAGCCCAAGTCCTAAAATCCGAAGCCCAACAAAAAGCTGAAGAAAAGACTCCAGAAAGGTCTTCTACATCAAGAGCTTCTCCTTATAATAATTCCTTTGAAACACCTTAGCAGTATAATTTCTTTAAAACCCTATTTTATAGCCTTGTCCACAAAAAGTGTTAAATATTTGTCTCATTATGCTTTCAATAAAGTCATTGCATACCCAGGCACTTCATCTGCCCTGATAAAAATATTATTCCAACATGTCCTTATACAATCAGTATATCCTTCATCTTTCATGGAGGAATTAGCAGAATTACCAAGATCTCTAAGGGATGTAGCTAAAACTTACTTTGGAATTGTAACACAATTTATAGTGTTTATTAGATGCTATTCAACAATAGACGAAATAGCACCAAATAGATTTTATCCATTTATAAACCTAATCAAATTGGGAACGATAAAGAAGCCAATATAATATGAGCTTGAGATTAAAGAAGACATAGAGGACGATGAAGAATTCCTATAGAAGATGTCTAAAATCTGAGCTCAAGATTTCAATATAATTTATCAGGAAATAAATAGAACTTTAGCCACCTAAGAATCACAATGGGTCTATTTTGTAAATACAAAAATGTAAATATTGTTAGATATGATTAGTTTTGATGGTCTTGAGGAGACGAAGAAAAAGATCTATAATATGTTGTTAGAATACACTAATCATAAATGTAAATATTGTTAGATATGATTAGTTTTGATGATGTCTTATATAGATGCCATTAGAGCAAAAAGTTTACATGCTATATTTATCTTCTACTAACTAATTCCTAAATTTAATGTAGATTCAAAATGAGAAGTTCATTTATGAAGAGTGATCAAGAAGAAGATAAATAAAGAAGTATTGAATGAAAGAAAGAAATGGAATCAAAGAAGATATGGAGCCAAATGATGAAGAATAAGAGAAGAGGAGAAAGAAAGAAAAATATTGTTGAATGGAATGAGAAAGTCACTATACAAGCCCGCAGATTGATTCTAGAAGTCTCAACGATCAAATGAGAGTTGGAATGGCTCAAATCGGAGTTAAAATAAGCTTTGGGATGAGTTAAAATCAGCAAAAACGTGTTTTCTGATGGATTACCTCGAGGCAGAGTCATTTACCTCGAGTTTGGGTCAAAACTCGAGGTAGACCAAGCAACCTCGAGGTAAATATGGCTTCCAGCAACTCTGTTCTACTCTGTTTCAAGCGTTATTCAGTAAATCAATGATATCTCCCAAACCAGAGATCGGATTGAAGTGAAATTATTTTTGAATGAAACGAGACATCCAATGCATCATCTTGACAAAAATTTAAGTCCAAAGAAGATTAGATGAGAGAGATATGAATTTTTGAAGTTGAGCCATCTGTCACCGTCATGCAGCAGACCAAGGTTCGCTAAATTGAGGATATCTCACAAACTACAAATCAGAATGAGCAGAAATCGGTGGCATATGAAACTAGACTCACACACCTTTACAAAAACATCAAGATCATAGAAAAAAAGATCAAATGAGAGAGATATGATTTTTGGAAGTTGAGAGTCTGTTCAGGATGATAAAAAAAACGTTGGTTCAAGAACAACTTTTACTTATCTGATCATAGTGCTCAACATACAATGAGTTTGGAGCTGATTCTTCTTGCATTAGAAAGAATACTTAAAGAGTATTCTAGGGATATATGTGATTTTCCAAGTTGCTCAACGAACAGAGATGTTACCTGAACTTACTCAACAAACAGAGCATAAAAGTCATATATAGAGTTGCTGTCAAAATACCTCGAGGCAAAAGTATGTACCTCGAGTTTATATCAAAACTCGAGGTTGGAAATTAACCTCGAGTCTACATGCTTAAGCTTTTCTGGTCAATCATCTCCACTAAACTCGAGGCACAATATATTACCTCGAGTCTGGAGAGAAACTCGAGGTAAGAAAATGAAACTCGAGGTTGAAGGAATATTTATGCCTCCTTACGCTGAGATTCTAACTCGAGGCTGTTTCTGTGACTCGAGTTTTGGGTGAAACTCGAGGTAAAGATCGTGACTTGAGGCAAATATGTTTCAGACAGAAAAGAGCCAAATATATCAGCTTCTGATAAAACTTCGATAGATTCTGATTATGATCTAATAGACTTATATTGTCTTGTATCATTACTTCTAATCATGTTTAATGAGCTTGTTGATGAGACTCAGGAAGCTTAATGCTGATGTGCAATAAAGCAGATGATGATGTCAGAAGCTTCAACGACTATTTCTCTAATGGCTACTTCCAATTGATGTCCAATGATCGAACGCTCGCAATGGTTGAAATACAATAACCTATGAATTGCGAAGTCTTAAAACTAGAAGAGGGGACGACGATAGAGGAATGATTTCGAGGAAGCTAATGAAATGATGATATTGCTTTACTCTTCACCATGTCAATAACTCTTATACTCTGTTTCTCAATATTCATAGTTACAATAGAGAGTAGAGAGTAAGATGAATGATTTTGTAATTCAGTGTTTACATATTCACTTCTGAGAGAGAAGACTTATTGTAATCATTCTAATTGAGAGTTACTCAAGATTGGGTGATCTTGAGTGGGAACCGATTATATCCTTACAGTGTGTAAGGGGGAGTCAGTGAGAGATTTGGCTTCACAAGTGCCTGGGTAAACTTGTGGGTTGTAAAGGCTTCTCTTGTGCCTGGTTAAACAAGGAGAAGATAGTGGAAATCTCAAGTGCAGCTTGGGGACTGGATATAGGTCAATGATTGGGCTGAACCAGTATAAATCTCTGTTTGCATATTCTCTTCCCTAAACTCTTACATTCCAGCATATATGTTTAAATGAATGACTGTTGGTTTGCAACTCGTTACTGTCATTCAAAACTCCTATAGTAAGTTGCAACAAGATTTTCTAAGTTTCCAAGAGTTTTATCCGACACCTAATTCACCCCCTTTTGGGTGACAACAGGTCTAACAAATATTATGAAGAAAGAAAAAGAAGTTTAAGGGATTACGAAGAACCTGCTATAAACATAAGTATACTTTGATGTTGCTAATACAACAAGACAAGGAAGAACCAGACAAAGGAGTCCACATGACGTCCTTTTCAGATATATGCTTCTTATATCCTTTTCTACAAAACACAGCGTTTGGCATAAAATAAATTAATGACGATGAGAAGCTGATGCATAAATGAAACTTGCACGTGGGAATATTTTTCCTGGAAAAATTTTCCCGCGAAAGTAGCAATGGAAGACATCAGGCATGAATAATAGAGGAGGAGCCAGAGTGGGAAATAGAAGCCTCCTTGGAATAACAACACCACCCTTATCAGAATTAAATTTGTACCATGCTATCCTTAAGAACAAACACAATCTCGCTTGAGCTGTGGTGGCCTTGACTTGGGTCCTGGTTTTCATTGCTGAGAGAAAAGACGCAACTCATCGCAAGAGGGATGGAGTGAAATTAGAGCATGCGTAGAAGTTAGGAAGTTAAAGTGGGAAATGAAGCTTTACAAGTGGAGTTTTAATATGGAGTTTTACAAGTGGTTAGAGCTCATTTCCTATTTTTGTCCAAATGTAACTATCATATTTTGTTTGACCTTCTAAAAGAACACAGAAATAATTGATTCATCTTCATCTTCCAAGCAGGGACTCTTGAAAATGGGATATATATACCTCTTGGTATTAAAACAGAGACTGAGGGGAAGTTATCTTTGACTTTAGAACTCAAATTCTGTAGCTTACAGAACCTTTCTTTGTTGTTAAGACTTTCCAACCATTGACTTCTATGTTGCTTGCAGACAAGGTTTTTAATTACCCCTCCATATCTTCTATTACAGTCATAATATATAATTATATATAATAGTTAACCTTGTTCATTATATCAATTCAATTTATGATTATTTCTTGATCTCTATTTTTTCCTTTGTGTTGCATTCGATTATAATCTATCAAACTTGAGGTGCAACTGTTGAAATATGAGTATTATCTTTACAAAACTAATGATGTTGATATTCCAGCTCTTCTAGAACTAGAAATACTTTCCAGGGGTCCTAATTTATGTTGGTAGGAACAAAGAACATGTGCAGAATTGAAATTAATTTAATTTGTGTTGTTATATAACAATTATGATTTTTTCTAAGATATGGTTATTTTATTGTGTATAGGTGAATCATAATGGATGATGATCAACTGAAACCAAAAATAGGAAAGGAGTTTGGAAGTTTAGAAGAAGCATGGATGTTTTGGAATGATTATGCTAGAAGAACTGGATTTTGAGCTAGGAAGCAGGGTGGTACAAAAAGCAAAAAAACTAGTGAAATTATTACATACAAGTATGTATGTTGCTAGGAGGGTCTGAAAAATGAAGGCAAAGGAGAGAGACAATCTTCTAGACAGTGAGGTGAAACAAGGACTAACTATAAGGCACAAATGGTGGTATCTCTTATTAATCAGAAATTCAGAATCACTAGATTTGATGAAGAGCACAATCACCCCCTCCACACCCAAGAAACAGTGCACTTCTTGGTATCCCAAAGAAATTTATCAGAAGTTGATGCATATGAAATAGACCTTGCAAGGAAGTCTGGGCTCCAACAAAAGGCTACATTTGACTTAATGAGTACGTATGCTGGGGGTAAAGAAAATGTTGGATATACTCGCATAGATGTGCAAAATTACCTTCAATCTAAAAAGAAAAGAAGTTTGAAGTATGGGGAGGTGAGGTGCTTATTTGAATATTTTCAACAACAACTTGCTACAAATCCTGCATTTTATTACAAATATCAGGTGGACATAGAAGAACATATTACTAATGTCTTTTGGGCAGATGCTGGAATGTTAATAGATTATGCACATTATGGTGAGGTTGTAGCTTTAAACACAACATATAGTACAAATAGTGGTAACTGACCCCTTGCAATTTTTTCAGGTTTTAATCATCACAGAAGTGCGGTCATTTTTGGAATAGCATTAATGTTTGATGAGACTATTGAGTCCTTTAAGTGGGTGTTAGAAACTTTTTTAGATGCTCATATGCAGAAGAAGCCGAAAACTGCCTTTACAGACCAAGATCAAGCTATGGCAAGAGCTTTGAGTGGAGTTCTTTCAGATACAAAGCATTGTTTGTGTACTTGGCACTTAAAACAAAATGGCATTAAACACCTGGGAAACTTGATGAAAGGTGGATCTCATTTTTTGACTGATTTTTGCAAATGTATGTCTAAAATTATAGAAGTTGACAAGTTTGAAGAAGCTTGGAGCCAATTATTATCTTCTTATGATGTTCATGAAAATAGGTGGCTGAAATCCATGTATGATATTAAGGAAAAATGGGCTTGGTGTTATGTGAACACTTATCGCACATTAGGAATGAGGAGCACACAACTTGCTGAAAGTATAAATGCTAATGTGAAGCAATGTGCGTCACCAAATTTAGACATAAATGAATTCTTCACCACTTTTGACAGAGTTGTTTCAGAGAAACGGGACAAGGAATTGAAGTTGGAGTTTGATTCTAGGCACAAGATACCTAGGATGGTAAATCCAAGTGCACCAATATTATGCCAACTTTCAAAAAGTTATACCCCAGGTGCCTTTGACAAGTTCCAAGAACAATGGGATCTCCAATTTGCAGTGATGATAACTGAACATTGTGAAAAAGAGCATTTATTTGTATACACTACCTATATGATTGATGAAGAGGGAGAGTGGAGAAATGCTTTTAAGCCTGACACACATGAAATTTTTTGCACTTACGGCATGTTTGAGACTACTAGGATATTGTGTTATCATGCATTGAAAGTATACGAAACAAAGAATGTGAAAATTATGCCTGAGCAATACATTCTGAAACGACGAACTAGGGAGGCAAGGAGTGGTGTTGTGCATGACACTATAGGACATGAGATACAAGTGGATCCTAAACTTGAAGTCACACGACGATATAGAGAATTAGTGCATAAATTGGTAAGATTGGCAAGAAAAGCTGCAAAGACTCATGAAGGATATGAGCATCTTTAAAGGGTAATCAATGAAGCAGAAAATAATATTCCTGATGGGAATGAAGATGATATGGTTGAGCCAAGTGTAGCACCAACCATAGAATCAAAAAATATGCCTAAAGGTTTTAAAAAGAGAGAAGGAAGGAAAAGAAAGAAACGTTACAAAAGTTGGAGGGAAAGGAATTTAAACAAGCCCAGAAAAGTTATTCCAGAGGAACATGTATTAAGTTTTAATTTCATTTATATTTATATCAAACATAAAAGCTTTTATTAATCTTGTATTTATTTTGTGTAGGGTGTTCAACAGGCTCTGCCATCTAATAACAGAAGAAAGATTAACACAAAGAAGGATGTAGAAATACAACATGCTCGTTATGTAGAACCTGTAGAAACTCAATATGCTTTCTCACCATCTACATCTCAACCGTTGTCATTTACAAGTTTATTAATGGTATGAATTAATAAATTTGTCTCTACTTGTGTTTCACATGGCTATGATTTCCTCAAATCATATTTATTGATATTTACAAGTGTAGACAAATGAAGAAAGTGACTTCCCATCACTTGAAGCCATATATCTCAACGCAAGCAATTCTCAAGGTATTGAAAAGAAAGATAAAAAAGAGATGTGAAAAATTATAACATTTTATTCATTTCAATATTGTCATTTACAAATATTACATTACATGTACATGATACAACTCTCACACATTAAACATATTATCCTCACATATGACATCTCTTGATTCATACAGGACACTAAAATATACATTGCACTCTTTTGGTGGCTACTTTTTTTTTTTTTTTTACTAAAACGGACATCAGACTCTTTCGGTGCCTATTTTGTGGGATGCACCAACTCTGCACAGCTTGTTACACATTTCTTTTGGAGCTTGGGAGTGCATAGAAGAATTTTTTGGAAGGATGGCAATTGCTCTTTTTTGCATGATAGCAACCATCTCCACCTACAATCAATGTTAAGAAGATTAATTTCCATCCTTATCAATATATCTCAAGTTTTTTCAAGTTACAACAACAATGTATAGTGGCTATTTTAAACTATGCAACTTCTTATAATGTCCAATGCAAGTACATTTAATATTCTTTGTTAAGCTTTCAACAAGGAATTTTCATAGCTTACCACATGATGCTATGTTAAACTTCTAGCAATGTCCAAAATTAGCCAGTTTCAATTCGTATGCTAGTCTAATTTTTTACTTTATAATATGCAACTTGAAATTTCTTGATCTCTGGCTTAACTCAATAAGGCCTTCTACATCCAAAACATGATTCTATCTGAACACAGCTAGGAGAAAAGCCAAAGAACTTCTTCTTGTTGCAATATGTTTGGCTATGATTAGTCAAGTTAGGCACTACATCAATACTATGTAAAATCATGGACACGAAAGTCCTTAAGTAAGATTTCTTTCCTTCTCTTTTTTGGAAAGAGACATTAGATACGTTTTAATATAGGAACGGAAGCAACCCCTTATAACTATAGGTAAAGGATTTTAAAAGTGATAAAATAAAGAGGCAAGCACATCACAGAAAGAATTTACAAACCATTTAACTCACATGAAGTTACATGCCATAGAAACCATTGCTAAATATCATTACCATCTTTTCAATAAATATATCTTTACATAATGAGAAACGAAGTACCACAGAAGCTCAAATGACTAAGAATACAAAATTCAAGAAATCCATGATTCAAACATATAAATTAGGACTAATGATAATAGTTCGTTTGACATGAAATTAGACTATTGATACAACATTAGGTCAAAAAATTTACAAAAACCAATATTTACCTTGCTAATGCAGGTGGATCCCATGATGATGGTACATAATTTTTGACATTATCATGAAGTACCATCTGAGATTTCTCTAATGCAATAGTGTAAAGAGTAATAAATACCCCATCAAAAGCAAGGGTCTTTGTATAGGTTGCATCTTTCTGCCAACTTCCAGAGAACTCAAACATGGTATTGAAGTGGCCTGAGGGAATTTTACCTGTCAATAATAACTCCTGATTGAACTGCTCTGACATCTAAAAATATTTAAAGAAACAGGTAACCAGTGAGGGGAAAAACAATATACAGCTATAGACTGAGGAACAAATGCTATTCCATTACCATATATGTGGAAAACGATTTTGTTTTAAGTCTGTACATATAGCATGAGTTTAAATGCATATGCAAAAATTGGAATTAGTGTATATGTAATAGATACTAGCAAGCAAAAAAAAAAAAAATAAATAAGAAACTGAAGTATAAGTAAATGCATATGCAAAAATTGGACTATGCAAAACTAAAATGCACATGTGATGCAAGTTAGAGCAGAGAAAATTCAGTTCACTTTTACTAATGAGATTTCTCCTTCTTCATTCTCAACTTCCAGTTGTTCATCAATGGATATGCAACTAATTGTTTCGGATGAACTGTCAATACTATCAACTTCAACACACGTGTTAGAAGCATATATAAAATCAAGAGTATCCCAGATTTCTTTAGCATTAAAGCAAAATTTGATTTTCACAAAATCATTTTCAGTTAAAGCACTGTATAAAATTTTCATAGCTCTAATGTTCAGTGAAAACATTTTCTTTTCTCTTTCTATCCAATCCTTTCTTGGTTTGAAATCAAACTCATTTGTAAAAGTTTTCCACATAAAAAAATCAAATGATTTTATAAAAGATGTCATTCTAGCTTTCCAAAACCAAAAATCAATATTTTTCAAAGACGATGGAACGGTATAATCGATTCCTTCTGAAAATGTGAAACACCCAAAATCAGCCATTGTGACTCTTAAGACTGTTAAGTCCTTTAAACAAGAGACTGGCTCTGATACCAAATAAAAGACCTGGCTGAATCCAAGAGGGGGGATGAATTGGGTGAAGATAAAAAAAACTTGCAACCTTTTTCAAATCTTTTTGCAATTCGATAAAAACAGTTTCAATGATATTAAATAGTTATAAATCTATAAACGATCATTCAAACATGTATGCTGAAAATAAAGAGTTAAGGGAAGAGAATCTGCAAACTTAGATTTATACTGGTTCGGTCCAATCCGCGACCAACGTCCAGTCCTCAAACTCCACTTGAGATTTCCACTATTCTCCTTGTTTAACCAGGCATGAGAGCAAAGCATTTACACCCCACAAGTTTGTCCAGGCACTTGTGCAGCCTTTACAATCTCTCACAGAGACTCCCCCTTTCAACCCAAAGGGATACAATCACTTTCCCACTCAAGGTCTCTTAGGAAAATATGATTAACTATGTATCTTCTCTCAAAGAAGTGATTATGATAAACACTAAAGTGCATAAGAGATCATTTCACACTCTAAATGATAAACTAAGAAAGTATGAAAAACAGAGTGTGAAGGAAGTTCAGAATTTTGGCATTATGACATTATAAGCTCACTCCTCCATCTTCTTGCGTTTTAAATATGGTTCTATTTATAGATGAAGGTGTTTTGAACATTGGAGAATATAGCCGTTGAGAATGAAGACATTGAGGATATGACTGATGGAAAAATATAGCCGTTGGAAGCTTTTGGCACTTGACAGCTCAGCATCTTGAACTTCATAGAATCCTTCGTTTGACCATCTGAAATGCGTCAACAAATGATGTAAATGATGATAACAAATGTTATGAATCATTTGGGTAAACTTCTGGTTGATCTGGATCAGTTTCAGGATTTTCGACACTTTGATTTTTCTGAAGTTATGGTGTATACTCAAGTTTTGAATTGAAAACTCGAGTATTGAGCTTGTAGCATTACTTCAGATTCGTCTCTATATGTCCCTTCCTCGAGTTTTGCTTCCCATACTCGAGTATTGAAGATTCTCTTATGTTCATAGCTCTTTGTCTAAGCTATACTCGAGTTTTTACTTATAAACTCGAGTTTTCGAGCTTTTTCAGTCCTCGGTTGCTCTCTGATTGATATAGCTTCAGTTTTGGCAAGCTACTTATCCTCCATATACCTCTTAGATTCTTCTTTCCACAGCAACAAAAATCAGATCTTAATTTGTTGGAATTCGCCCGTTCTGATCCGATGAAAGAAGATTGTTCTTTAATCGTCATTTTTGCAGCGTTCTGAATTATCAGTCAACTTTCGAAGACCATATCTCTCTGGTCTAATCTTCATTTTAGTTGAATAAAGTATTGATAGAAAGCCCTATGAATCTTTTTTCAAAGGCCACTGATTTCAACTCATTTCGATTTGTAGATTGAGAGTTATACTCAAATCATTGAAGCTTGGTCTGTTGTATAGCGTGAATATTTAATCCAACTTTAGAATTTCAAATCTCCCTCATATGATCTTCTTTGGGCATGAAACTTTGTCAAGATGATGTATTGGATGTCTAGTTTCAGCCAAATTTGATTTCACCTTAATTCGATGACTGGTTCAGGAGATATCATTGAATTACTAGACCTCGCCCAAAGCTGTATGTGGAACAGAGATGAACAGAGTTGCTGAAGGAGTTGGAAACTCGAGTTTTGAAGAGGAAACTCGAGTTTTGTCGGGTCCAGACGCGCGAGAGAAGCTGAGAACATCCCAAACTCAAGTATGTAAGTTCCATACTCAAGTATTGACTTCCAAACTCAAATTTTGACTCTTTGACTACCAAATCGGAGTTTCCTAAACTCTAGTTTTCAAAACCACAGTTTTCTCATTCAGAAGCCAATTTCTGCAGTAAGCTTGTATACTCAAGTTTTTTCCTGGAAACTCGAGTATTCATTTCCATAACCCGTTTTTCACTGTCTTTAACTCTAAAATGACCCATCCAACATCCATTTAATTGTGAAGACTTATGATATCAATCTAAGACCTTATAAATTGATTTTTTCCATTCTTTTTGACATAATCTTTTCTTCACTTGATCATTCTCCACAATTCTATTCTTTCTTTCTTCTCTTTTCTTTTCTTGAACATTCTTCACTTCTATATTTGAGATGATATTGATATTCTCATTTCATTCATCAATTTCTTCCATCTCCCATTATCTCCCATCTTGATCATTTTCCATGATTATATTCTTTCTTCTTCAATTTCTCCTCTTCTTTTTCTTCTCTTCCTTTTCCTTATCCTCATCTACATCCTCGTTCTCCTTGATCTTCATCTTTTTGACATTCAATGCTTCTTCATGATTCAAATTCACATCATTGATTCTACATGAAAATTCAAGAATTAATCAATGAAGAAGATAAACATACTACTTCAATCTTTTTGCTCTTATGGCATATATATAAGACATCATCAAAACTAATTATATCTAATAGATTATTATTGGTCGATCTCTGATAACCCATCTCAAAGTGTTTATATGACTTGACTGTCCTATACACACACACACACACCAGTCACAATGAAAGAAATATGAAGCACAACAAATGCAGAATATTTGACTTACCGCCTAAAGATACTTTCACACGAGCCAAAATAAAATATCACTAAATAACTAATAATCCACAAAATAATGCCACTTACGACATGTCCCACTGGACTCAGTCCTTACTAGCTCGTCCATGTCCTAGTCGTATCAAGGTGGGTTGGGCCTGACCCAACAACAAAGAACCCGTATATGAAAAATCAAGTCAAATTTTTACTAGTTCTACAACAGGCAGTCACCTATTCATTATTTTGTAGCTCAATCTAAGAGCTAGGTTTGAGAAGAAACATTAACGGGGAATTCATGAATCTCGCCCATCCATGGATTCTTCAATGAACCTGCATCAACATTGTGAAATGCAACCTACTTGTACACTATATTGTTACACTTAAATTTTTTTTACTCTTTTATTGGCTTCACAATAAGCCAATTCCCACCATACTAAACTTGAAGATGTGATCCTAAACTTGTACAATATAATTGTCAAAAGGCTTTATGTCCCAATCTTAATGCTTTGTTTGGTTTGAGGGGATTGGAGGGGAGGGGAGGAGACTGAAGGGATTTTGGCCTCCTCCCCTCGTTTGGTTGATCATATTTTTTAGGAGGGGAGGGGAAATTTTTTAAAATTTTCCCCTCCCTCCCCTCAAAAGTCTCCCCCCCCGGAAATCGGACGGATTTGGAGGGATTTTAAACATTAGTGCCTCAGTGGACTAAAATACCCTTATACTTTATATACTATTCCAAATATAACCCTATTCTATTAACTCGATGCAGCCTGAAATTGGAACCCTATTCTATTCTTCGGCAACTTTGGTTCAGTGAGGCGAGAAGGAGAATAGTAACAGCCGACAAAGACACTTTTCTAGTGAGTATCTCTTCTGTCGTCGATGGTTCTTGTCATCTATGCTTCGTTTCTGTATGGATAGAAAATTCTCAAAGGGACCCAAGAATGAATTAGTTTAGCCATTTAATTGCTATATCTAACTATCGGTAACGCGACTTGCAAGAAACCATTTAAACTTTTAACGACCAAATTAGTGTAATATCTCCCTAATTAGTAATTAGTGAATCAAGATGTTGAAGATTGATGTTCTGTGTCCTCTTATCTTTTTCTTTTTTGAGAAGTAGCCTCCACCGACGCGACCAAGGAAGTTGAATATGTTGATCATGGATACGTATACAGTTGCATTGTTATCTCCCAAAGACTGGCAAATCTGACCCATATTGTTTATAATTGTCAAGCCCGTTCCAGACCCCTTCACGAGAGCAAAGAAGACAAGCCAAAACTCAAGCTTAACCAGTGCTTGGATCAATGTGAAGTCTTCTCCAATTTGTGGCCCATTTTTGTGCTTCACTTTCTTCATTGCTTTTGTCAATGCCTGAAAAATCTTAGCTTGTAGCTGAACAATTTGCCTGGGTCCTTCCGCTACTGAACTTCCACTGTTCTCCTCTGTATCTTCACCAACACCAGTTTCGTTCTCATATTCTGACTTTGCTAGGTTTACTAGAAGGGTTTCTTCCTCGTCTGGAGTATTGGGTTTTGAGAAGAAAAATAAGTAAATGGGAACTATAATAGGGAGTAATATGAGGATGATGAGAATAATTCCAAATAATTTGATGGTGCTCTGGTTCAGGTTCATCTTATTCTGCAACATCAAAACTCTCGTAAGATAAAAGGACAAAAAGAGGCAGACACAATAGATGAACAAGAAGCTGGAACCATGAGAGGGTCTTGTAGCTTGTTGGTGATGACCATGAATGGGTCTGATGATGAAGGAGAGAGATAGAGAAACCATGGAGGGTCCAACGGCTATAATGAAAATGAGAGAGGCCTCATCAGGAGTTCTAAAGAAGATGGCAACAATTTGAGTCATAATTGCTCCGCTTAACCCAACGAAGCCCTTCAATATCCCCACCACAGGTCCTCTGTTTTAAGGGAAGTTTTTCACGCACAAAACCAGAGTTGTTGTGTTGTAGTATGTGGCTGCGTTATTTCCCACAAATATACAAATGCCTAACTACAAATTGACACCTGGTTAACACATTACTTTCTTTAAAATTCCTAACTCAAAAGAATTCATGAATAATTAAGCTTATCATGTGTCTGAAGGTTTTAATCTCCCTTGAATATTATCAAAGAACCGAGAGAAAGAGGAAAAAATTAAACTCCAGCCTTTTTTTTCGAATAAGTGAACTTTCTTTTGGCTATCCTTAATTTTTTTTGTTAATTTTTGACCACCCTCAATTGATTCATTCAAATTATTAAAGAGCCAAGACCTCACTCTCAAATTTTAAACTTTTTGTTAAGTACAACTTGATTTAAATATATTTGATGAGAAGCTTGATTTCGCTAAAAGTCAAGTTGTCCAATAGCACTTTTTCAAACATATATTACGTGAGAAAAGATCTTACCCTAAGATTTTTTTTATAAGTCATGTCATGTCGTTGGGATCATTTTTCATGAAGCAAGGCTAAGGGTCAAGAAATGATAAGGAGATATTGTACATTAAAAGGAAATTCTAACAACAATAAGAGAGGTGTTCATCTGTTTATTTCTTACTGGAAGACGAAGAGAAGTAATGAGAAACAGATATTTAAGGGTAAAATTGTCAATGTCACAAAAATTACCCTCCCCTCCCCTCCTAAACCAAACAGGATAACATTAAAATATCTTCCCTCCCCTTCCTTTTGATCAATCTAAACAAGGTAATATTAAAATCACTCCCATCCCCTCCCCCCTCTCCCCTCCATTAAAATCCCCCCTCCCTCTCCCCTCCGTCGAACCAAACAAAGCCTAAAGCTCAAGATTCTTCTCCATTATATCTAATAGTGTCCATCCTCTAGCATGAAAATGAAAGTGCTCAATTGCCAACTTATAGTTTTGAACATAAGGCATTGATCTTTGTTCTAAAAGACCTTTCTTCCCACAAAAGTTACAACAATCTTACAAGCTAAAGTGTGATGATGATTTTCACAAAATTATTAATAGCTTATCTTATCCTTAGGCCATAATAGAGGATGAACATCAAGCCCACTATATTATCCACTCTAAATTTGAATAAGAAAAAAAATGGGATGGGTTGTCTGAGGCCAATACATCCTCAAGACAAAGTTGAAAAATCATATAATAACATTTATTAGCTTGGGAGAGATGAGGAACCCCTTATATATATATATATATATATATATATATATATATATATATATATTATAAAAATACAAGATGATTACTTAAATGAAAAAGTTTATAGAGTAGGGAAAAACATTTCTCATATTGTAGGAGAAGTGTTTTCTCATTGTTAGCTCTCAACCAAGTTTTTGATGATAACTAAATACTTGTAATTCAATGGTTTAAATAAGAACTCGATTTCATGTCTTAAAACTCCAGTTCTCATTTCAGCAAAATGAAGAACTTGAGTTCTTGGGTTAAAAACTCGAGTTCGCGGCCCTTGGCCGTGGAAAATGTTCAAAGTTTGAAAGAACTCGAGTTCATTAGTACCAAACTCGAGTTCATGAACATGAGTTCTTGGTAAAGAACTCGAGTTCTCTCAGTAAGAAATTCGGTCAAAGCTAAGAACTCGAGTTCATGAACTTGAGTTCTCAGTGAAGAACTCGAGTTCCTTTATGAGTATCTGATTAAAGTTTGAGAACTCGAGTTCTTAGACTAAAACTCGAGTTCTTGAACTTGAGTTCATGATTAAGAACTCAAGTTCTTTGAAAACCAATTTGAAGCAAAAATGAAAAACTCGAGTTCTTGGTGATCAACTCAAGTTCTCATCTTGTAGATCAGGATGTTCAAAAATGAAATCAAAAGAACTCAAGTTCTTGGTTAAGAACTCAAGTTCTAGAACTCGAGTTCTACTTTGAAAACTCGAGTTTTTGTCACTGTTTCTGATCTTTGATTCTGCGAAAAATTTGAACTTTGGCTTATAACTTCCAGAATCACTTAGAATGATACTTAAAGTGTTTCTAATGTGTTTGCTAGTAATTTTAGGGACTTAAACGTTGTATTATTCAAAATCAACATAAAGCAAATGCTCATGTCACTGCATTTAATACATAGCAGCAAAAACAAAGCAACAAATGGAATGAGCTGTGTAGCAAAGAGAAACATTCTTCCAAGGTTTACTTAATCAAGACATTCTTCTGTAAAAGCACTCTCAACGATCAACGCATTTAATGAAAGAACAGATTTCATTTAATGAAGGCTCAACGGTCCATTTGGTTGAACGAGGAACAGAGTTGCGTCTAACGGAAAATTAAATAAGTCACAATGGTAACTCTCAAGTTCCTCCCAACGGAATTAATGGCGAAAGAATATAAATACCCAAGCATTCAATTCAGCCAACGACTGAAACTCTGCTCATTTACTCTGAGTTATTGATCTTATCAGTTTCATTACTCTCAATATCTTCGGATATTTTCTTGTTCTTTAGTGATCATTTACATCTACTTGTGAGGAGTTATAAAAACATTCATTTCATTCGGTTGTAAAATCTTAAGGTTGTGGAACCTTAAGTATGGGTGTATGATTACAAGTAGTAAGGGGGAGTGAGTCAGTGAGTGAGAGGATCATCCCAAGTTGTATTTATAATCGCAAAGATAGTGAAAAATCCTAAGGTGTTCTTAGGGACTGGATGTAGGTCAGGATAGACCGAACCAGGATAAATTCTCTCGTATTCATTCTCCTTTAAATTCCTGCTCAATTAGTCCCCTAATTTGCAAAAAAAAATAAAATTGATTAAGCGATTAGATTTTTAAATCACCTATTCACCCCCTCTAGGTGATATTCCATCTTCACTCATGTCACACACACATGAAATGGTGGGACCCACATATATGTAATTACATATATGTGGGTCCCACCATTTCATGTGTGTGTAGGAATCTTCTTCTTCTCATGCAATATGAGAAATTTAAATCCCTATAAAGTATCAAACAAAATGCAACAAACAATTGAAAAAAATAAGGAAAATAAACCGACTATAGAATAACATGAATATGTTGCATATTAAAATCTTTATAAGAGCCAATACTTCATGTCATGTCATGTGATGTTATTTGCTAACAACTAGTTGGATGGAAACACCAAAAATGTTAGCCAATTTTTTTTATCCTAGAACTAAGTAATATTGTAGGAAAAATTAATTTATGGTAATTAAAATTTTTCATGTAATTACTCTATGAAAATAAATTTCCTAAAGTGAGAGTTTAATAATTTTTAATACACATACATACATATGTGTATATGTATCTATATTGTAATAATATATATATTATATGATATAATAATCATAAGATAATATAATATAATAAAGTGGGTGGAAACCGACCAGGAGGGAGGGGATATTAAATATATCTATTTATAGTACACAACCCAATCCACCCAACACATACCCAGCGTGAACCGTCCGGCGAGAGAGAGAGAGAGGCCGTGGGGAGTTGTGGTGAAAATTATTTAATGTCAACATGACGCAGGTATTGATAAAACTAAGCTTGGATTATTGGTAACGTTGGTTATTCTTATATATATATTGGATTTGTTGTGCTTATGGAGGCCTTGATTTAGAATTTTATATTTGACCAAAATTACAATGTAAGATGAGAAACTATTTGAGCACGCTTGTGTGTATTAGAACTCATGATTATGTATTTTGGAAACTAATTAAGCATGCTTATGTGTTATGACGAAAATATTATTTATTATAAATGATTTTAAAATAACGTTATATGTTTTAGATGTTGTTATTTGTTATCTTAAAAGTTATTGATGATGAATTATTTAATAAATTATGTTTGGAACTATACTCGTGAATTTGAAACTTGTATATACATGCTTATGTGCATATGCATGGTTGTAGAGTTGTGATGTGTTGGAGTAAGAAGGAATCTTTATGATGGGATCTCTTTATGCTATCACTTAGTACACAATGTATGATGATACTTGTTAGAGCTCATTTTTCCATCTTTTCCTTTGGTTGAATTGAAGTTAGGACATGTGACACCTTTTTAACTGTGTTCAAGGAGGGAAATCATAATTCAGACTTGAACTCTACACCTTTAGCGGGGTATATTTTAAGAGCTAGTAAGCTTGGGATAATCCAATTAAATGGATGTTTCTGTTAGATTATGTGTTAACCTATGACTCCAGTCTAAAAAGGATGGTCGATACATTGGTCATTTACTTGGCATGTTGTATATGCGAATCATGTTAAATGATAAAGCTTTTGTATAATTATTTTTGTAACAAAGTTGAAACATGTTTTATGAAATCTCTTGTTAATGATATTTGGAAAATAGATAGATGTTCAATCGTTTTAAAACTCTTTTTGGGAGGGGATTTTGGTAACCAAATCGAGAACTAGTGTGTAACACCCCCGAATTTTTAGCAGTTATAAAACATAAAATTTCCATAATTTCTATAAATAATAACTAAAATTCAAAATACCTAAATTCGGGAAGTGTCACCGCCGCACTTGTACTGGGACAAGTGCAAGGCTACTAAGTACATTAAATAGATCTAAACCTAAACAAAAATGTTTTACGCAAAATAAAATAAAATAATAAAAATACAAGAAATTTAAATAAAACTAAAATCGGACGTCTTCCTCACTTCTCACTGCTAGCCCCAATCTTTGAAACCTGTTCACTGAAATTCTGCTCCCACGAAGGATCATCGCAGCCCAAGAATACATCAGCAAACACTGGTAATTCTAATTAAGAACAAATAATATAACATAAACTAAAATAATTAAGTAAATAAATAAATAATTTTAAATAAATTGAAATAAAATAAAACGATTATAAAAATTAAAATAAAATATTTACAAGATAAAATATCGTATATTTGTATAATCATAGGGTGTTTGGCACAAATTTGTTAATCAAAGCAAATGTATATATATATCATCTGATATTTACATCAAACTTTAATCATTATCATTTTAAATTTTGTTTAGACCCGGAAATCCTGCCAGTCTATTTTGTGGGAAGAGAACCATGGTAGACCCGGATATCCTGCCAGTCTACCCTGTGACCCGGAAACCTGCCAGTCACAAATCATCATCAAATTGGCCATAATTCATATTCTTCCTAGTGTGCACACCTCTTCCCAAAGTTGCTACTAGTGCCCCGGATATCCTGCTAGGCACCACTTTGGGAAGAACGGATATATCGGTTCACATCAAATAACATATCGGAGGCATAAAGCCTTAAAAGTGTGTTCATTACTTTAGGAGGTACAGTCCCAAAGCTATCTTCCCACTGTTAATTTGTTTTAATTGCTCTCAAATAATAATAGTGATAATAAAATTAAACTAAATAAAACGACATCAGATAAGAGCTTGCATCTATGTCAAAATTATTATAATATTATAGTATATCAATATATATGTGTGGAGGAATAAAAAAAAAAGAATCAGAGATATGCTTGATAAGTGTATCTTTCATAATTAAATAAGTATAGATGCTAAGATATATCAGATTGAATTTATTAATATTTTATACTTATTTAATTATATTTATATATTTTTCAAACTTTTAATTAATTAGAGGATAAAAGTGTATCTAGATATAAAATCTACTCATATCTTAACTAATTAGGCAGGAATATTATCATGCTTTTTACACACACACATATTCATAAATATATATATATATATATATATATATTATATATAATATAATATATAATATATATATATATATATATATATATATATATATATATATATATTATAGACACACTCTATTAATGTGTATTAATATATACGTGTGTTCTTTTCGGATAAGGAGGAAATTTGAAGATTCAAAGATGTAGACCCCGCAGCATTCCAAAAATTGAATAGCTTCAGTAAAGACTTTAATCAAGATACAAAAGATGTGGGCCCCATGAATTTCAAAGAGCAGCTTAATATCCATTTAAAAGAAGCTGGGCCCGCAACAACAATAACAAAAAAAAACCCTAAACTATTATCCATGGAAGAAGGCTGCTGAAAGAAAATATGAACATAAGAGGCTGATGGTAAGACTGAGAGAGAGCTTGGACGAAGGAAAGAAAGAGGGTCTGACGCGAAGGAACACGGGACGGCAGCTGGGGAAGCAGAGCTTGAGGCGGCAATCGAAGAAAAGAAAGAAGAGGCTGAGACGTTGTACTGGGATATGCTTCTAATATATATATATATATATATATATATATATATATATATATATATATATATATATATTAGTTTAATCTCTTCTGGCAAAGCCTAATTATTTAGAGCGTAGCCGGAAGGTTCGCGGGAACCCGGGAGCTAGCAAGAAAATAACGAAAAAAATAATAATAAAACTTCCGTGCCATGTTAGTACGCCACTGTAATGCACACTTTCTTATTATCCAACAAATTTCAAGTTCTTTTATTCCAACTGGAACGGACAAGTAATGGAGGGGTCATGTATTGATTAAGGCTATAAAAGAATAGAGAACATATCTTCTTCTCTTTCTGAAGACTACTTCAGCGATAGTGACTGGTCTATGTATATATAATATATAAATAACACAAGAGGGAAGAAGCCATAAAAGCAATCTAAAACCAATATAAGAGGATCTGTCATCAGTAAAACACGAGGACCACATGCAAGGAAAGGGTTATTCTAGGGATTAAGATTACAATAAATTAATTCTAATCAACGTTCTAGTGCTATCAACAATTAACTATTATTCTCTTGGGGATTAGAATTACAATCAATTAATTCTAATCAACATTCTATCGCTATCAATAATTAATTTTTATTGCTCAAGGGATTAGGATTACCTGGTCTCCGTGTTTGCTAAGCTCCTAGAAGGGAAACTCTGCCGCAAAGGATTTTTCAAAGAGAGAGCTAATGAACGATGACTAAAGTTAGGCGGCTAAACCTAACTTATAATTAGGCTCTTAGGGTTTAGCTAATAGTTGGGCTTTGTGAGTTGGGCTTTTTTTACTATTGTTAGTTCAATAAAATAATAACAGATCATTTATTAGATTATAATTTAAATTATTTTTTTATCTATCCATTTATTACTATTATATATATATATATATATATATATATATATATATATATATTTACTACATTATTAAATTTAAATTTTTAATATTAGTATTCATTATTATTATTATTATTATTATTATTATTATTAAAATAATAATAAAATCTACGGTATTACATTGTTGATCTAATAAATGGTAAAATAATGCAAAGATTATTAAATTCTATTAAATCAATCAATAAATCTATACTTAATAAAATCAAATCTATCTAAACTAACAACTAATCAAATTAATCTAAACTAATAAAATTTAAACTAATACTATATTATCACTATTATTACTTTTACTTTTATTATTATTATTATTATTATTGTTATTATTAACAACAATAATAATAATAATCTGGGGTATTACATAGTGTGTAAAAGATTTCATGTTAATACTATGGGTTAAGCTGTAATTTTACACATATATTTTTCCTCCAGGAACGCCCAGCACCATATGTTTTTTCTTGGAGCAAAAGTACACACGTCGTTACGTTTTGGGAGCAAAAATACCACTTCCGTTAGTTGAACGTTAAGTGACCGTTAGTTGATCGTTAACCATGGTGAAATTACCCTTTTGCCCTTAACCTTTTTCTTTTGTAATTATTTTAAACTAAGGGCAAAAGGGTAATTTCACCATGGTTAACGGTCAACTAACGTCACTTAACGGTCAACTAACAGAAGTGGTATTTTTGCTCCCAAAACGTAACGGCGTGTGTACTTTTGCTTCAAAAAAAAAAACATATGGTGCTGGGCGCTCCTGGAGGAAAAACATATGTGTAAAATTGCACCTTAACCCTAATACTATTAATAAATTATTATAAGTTGAATTTTATTTTTGAACCATACACGTGTGCACACACACACATTTTCAGGAGATTATTATGGAGCAGGGGAATGCACATATTGATCTGGTGTAGATCACAAGTTGGGTTGGACTTGGCCTGGGGTGAAATCCTGGGGCCCTACGTACCACAGTGTGGATCAAAGTCCACGTAGTTCGAGAGTATACGGTAGGCTAATGATAACCAGAGGGGTGGTGTGTGTGCTCTGTGTGAATAGAAAAGCTAGGGTTTCAGAAGTGTGTACCTTGTAAGGGGTTTACCCTATTTATAAGCGTACCTGGGCCCTATCTTAATCAGTTAAATTTGTCCTTTATTTTAGGGATATTAAGATATGCTTTTTTGAATAATCTCCTCCTTTCATAGGCAGTTACCATCATGATAGATATTCTTGATAAAACCACTCCTATTTTCAAGGAAGCGGTTATGAGCATAACTGAAGCCATTTTGACTGGGCTCTTTGGTTATTGGGCTGGGCCCATTTATGAGATATCCGTAACAGTTGCCCCCCAGCCCGGTTGTTCAAGGCTCCGAGCAGCTGGGATGTATTCGTCAGGTTACGTCCTATGTTCTAGTTCATTTCGTCGTCCTGAAGTTTTTGATTTCTAGTTCTTTCTTTTTCCAAGGTCAGACATTTTTGGTCCCCGGGCTACCCCATCTGTCATTAATTTGCATTCCGGTTTATTTGGGTGGGACGCGGGTGCCCCCTAACCCGGTTAACGTGGGTCGCATCCGTTTGCTATCCCGAGAGAACATTAATGTTCTATAATTTTGATTCTAGGCCGAACTCCTCCCATGCCTTCTCGAACTTTCCTTCTTTATTGGTGTCGGATAGTATTAATATTTCTACCTGGTCTTACTCCCCGTTTACAGGTACTTTGTCCAGTTTTTTGTGGATCGGGACTTGTTACCCCCAAGTTTGAGATTGCATGGGGAGTTAGGTCGGACGACCGGGGTGTATTCATGTGGTCGGCCACGTGAGCATTTCAAGCCGGGATCATTGTCCGCCTCATGTGTTGATTCAACGTTCGTCTTATCTCGAGGCCACGAGTGTTATCATTGCCTCCTGTTGATTTGATGTTTACTAGCCGGCCTCTGAGTGGAGCAACTGCCCCACTATCTTGGTTTTCGTGTTTGCTTAACATCAGCATTAAATGTGCACGCCTTTTAACGTCCACGTCACTATTCGTGTATGGGCCCTTTGGGCCTTCGGCGGTTGAGTTTCCTGACTCTCATCCGTCTGCTTGCTTTGTTTATAAGAGCCTTCGACTTTCCTCTTCTTCTATTTTGAAAACCGCCAAACCTTGAGTTTTCTTTTTGAGAGAAATTTGCAACCAGTCACCAGTTCATTTTTCTCAGATTCCCAGTTCTGATCTTCCTGGCTCGCGCATTTCCTCTTCCCTTAATTTATCTCAAACCAGGTATTTTCCTTGTTTCCTTCTCTAGTTATTTGGCTGTGTTCTTCTCTTTCTCTATCTCTTGGTCTTTCTTTTTTCTAGGTAGGTTATTGTGAGTTCTTTCAAGTTTCTTCCCTTTTGGGTTCTGGCTTCTGCTTTGTTCTTGAACTTCTCTGAACTTCTGGTCTATTCAATCCTTTTTCCCTGTCTCTGGGTTCTGGTTTCCTATTTAAATTCTATCTTCTCGGGATGAGCCATCAAGGTTCTCCTCCGCCTTTAAATCCAAATGCTTTTTCCCCAGAAGAGGCCGAGCTTATTCAGCGCATGCCTCCCCGGACAGCTTGGTGGCTGTACGGGAAACCTCTGACCGAAGAACAAAAGAGGGAAAACATTCTCCGTAGTTATGGCGGAGAAGGTGGTAGTCAACCAGGACGGTCTGGTCGGGTTATGGGAAGGGCTTGAGGTCGGTCTGAGTCTATAGAGCCCGAAAGTCTAGGCCGGGGGAGTGCTGGCACTAGGGTTTGTTCTTTAGAGCCACCCTTGGGAAAGAGTAGGAGGGAAAATCCTCCTCTACCCGTTTCTTCCTTTCCTCAACGAGCGGAGCCCCTCATCTCCCTTACCCGGCCTATCGGCCCCTGCGAGGAATGTTCCTGGCTAATATCTGAAGCCACGATGGTTGGCCGGTCATGGGAAGTTGAGGAAATAGCTTCGCGATGCCGGCATATCCAACCGCAGGTTGTTGAAGCCGTTTCTACCCGTCCCGCTTTACTACCTTCAGGTATCATCTTCCTCATTTCTAATTTATTTTTGTTTTGCCTTTTCTAGGTAGTATGTCAACTTCTCCCCGTCCTGTTGGGGATTCCGGATCCATGGAGTCAGCGGCCGCCTGTATTCCACGTCATCTTGCTGAAAAGTATGACTGGGTTGCGACCAGGGTGCTATCCAGGCTCTCGAAAGCCACGACCAATCAGATCGCCAAGCTCCCATTAGGGGACCGGAATCATTGTTCTTTATCTCTTCCCGGCCCTTCTGAACCGGTGTGCATTGCCCGGGAAAGGAATGAGCGTTCTTTTTTCTTCTTCTACCTAGATTTCATTAAGAAACTCGGCCTTCGTTTTCCGTTTACCAGGTTTCAAGTAGATCTTTTAAACATTCTTCAGCTAGCCCCTACTCAGCTTCACCCTAACTCCTAGGGTTTCATTATTGTGTTCGAGCGGCTTTGCCGATTTTTAAGTCGTACCCCCACCACCGGAACATTTTTTTTATTTTTTTAATATCCAAAGGGCTCGTCAACCCGGGGAGCCCGAAGAAAAGAGGAGTTGGGTTTCTTTCCGGGGGAAACCAGACAAGAAGCTTTTCCACGTGGCAACCGATACCTGGAAAGGCTTCAAGGTTTCTTTTTTCAAAGTTAGTGCCGAACCCGGTCATAAACCGTGGTTTCTTCAGGGTGTCGATTCCAGCTCGGTGGAGCTGCTGTTTCCTCTGTATTGGTCTAAAACTCACTATGACCAAGACCAAAACATTTTTGCATCCTCCGATGATAGCTTACAGCCAGCCGAGGTTGAGACTGTGATAGCTCTGGTCGACCATGTGGCCGAGAAGGATGTCATTGATTCCCGGATTTTTATTCGACAGTCGGTGGAGGAATTGTACCCACCGAGTATGATTTCTGTTGGTAGTTTGTTGTTCTTTGGATTTTTTTATGCCTCGTCCTTTCTGATGTTTGTTATGTTTTTTGTAGTGCCTGAAATGGGGAAGGCTTCTTTTCCAGAACTGGCCGAGAAGCTCCGAGCTAAGGCCAAAAAGAAAGGGGAGTCCTCTTCCCAGAAGAAGGCTGTGGTTGCTCCTTCGCCTGCAAAAACTACTTCTGAGAAGAGGGCTGCGCCCTCTCCGGCCAATACGGAGCTCATTCCGCGTAAGCGATCGAAGTCGGTGGCAACGTCATCGATTTCGGTCGAAGAAGAGAGTCCGGCCTTTGTCCCGGACGCCGGTGCTGCCACAAGAGTCCCTCCTCCTCCACTTCCTGGCAATTCTCGCCTTCACTCGCGGGGTGAGGTATGGACTGATGGGGTCTCGGAGGAGCTTAAATATGCGGTGAAGCCCCCCAGCAAGTATTTCAGTGGTGAGGCCTTTGCCGACTCCGACCTCGATCACCTGCAGGTTCTGCAAGACCATCTGATGGAGACGGCCGGCGTGCTGGACGCTTATGCTACCATTAAGCACAAATATGCCAAAGCTGCAGCCGAGGTTGCCAAGGCTCGGATTGAAAAGAGAGAGGCCGAGATTAGGCAGGCTGAAGCTAAAGAGGCGCGGCTGAAAGTGGAAGAGGCTCAGATAAAGGCGGTGGAGAAGCTATCAAAGGCCCTTACTGAAAGGGATCGGTTCTCCGCCGAACTTGACGCCAGTCAGGCCCAAGAAGACACGCTGAATGCCCCACTGCACACCTTGCAGGGTCAGTATGCGGGGGTGGTGAAGGACCTTAATCTCGCTCACTCTGACCTCGACGCTTCGAAGGCCGAGCTGGTGGCGTCTGCCGCTGAGGAGGATAAGCTGGAAGTCTTGGTCGTTGAGACGGCTGCTGAAGCTTTCAACCTATGCCTGGCCCAAGTCCGAGCTCTGAATCCCGATATTACGATGAATTTGGACGCTGTGGATTTCAGAGCTTCGGTAGAGAACAGGCAATTTATACCAGCGCCGTTTTCTCCGGTCGAAGAGTCCGAGCATCTCACGGAGAATGACTGTGGTCAAGTAGCTGAGGAAGATGTTCCGACGACTGACGCCCCTGGCTCCCCTATGCCCGGCCAAGCCCAAATTTGACGCTGTTCTTCTAGGACCTTTTTATTTTTTCCTTTGATGTGTAGTATTTTTACTTTCAGTTTTGTTTATCTGTAATCTGAGGCCTCTGCCCTCAAAATTAATACCATGACAAGCCGGTGTTCCCGGATATTTCTAGCATCTGCAGCTCGTCTATCTTGTCAGTTTTTATTTTCATCCTTTAAACCAAACTCGTGTTTTAATTCACCAGTTGATGAGTAAAGGGGAACGTAATCCATGCATGAAGCTCGGTTCTTTATTTTATGACTTGGCCAAAGTCAAGATATATTGCGCAGAATCTGCTGGATATTCAACGACGTTTTAACAAACGGGCCACGTTTATTAATGGTCGGGCATTCTAAACAACAGATGATTTTCAAAAATCATCTAAGTACTTTATCTTGTAAAGTACCTTACCGAGATGGTAGCCAACTGCCACATGTTCGGGCCCTAATATCCTTTTTGAATAGGAGCCTAAACATTTCGACCTGATCAGGATCTTTTATGGCAATCTCACACCACCCTAGGGGATAGTTTCGATGCATCGTAACGTTTATAAGATTTGTTGACAAATCTTACCATGACCGGGATCGCGAAACCCAAGTCTTTGTTTAATTATCTTGCCTTTGTCACAGCCTATCTTTTCATTGATTTCACAAGTAATAACTTGGTTGGCCCATGAATTGAACCACCTTTTTTATTGATTAAAATAATCGAGATTACAAAGAATTTAAAGTAAACGGAAAATACTGCCAAAAGCAAAACAATGCTTAATAAAAAACGGTTCTCGGTCACCACCGACATCCGTTAAAACTGAAAAGCGGTTCTCAGTCACTACTGACATCCGTTGTGCGCTTATTCCAAGTGTATCCCGGTCTTTAGCTATAGTAAGTCCTTAGTTTGTCCGCGTTCCATGTTCGTTTAATGGGCGTGCCATCTAATGTCTCAAGGACATAGGTCTCAGGCCCCATTTTGTCTGAAATACGGTAAGGACCCTCCCAGTTTACTGCAAGTTTTCCGTCCCGGGCATTCTTATTTCCGATATCCGCTCTGCGTAATACCAAGTCACCTTTATCGAATGCTCATGGTCTAACTTTGCGGTTATACTTAGCCGCCACCAGCTGCTTCGTTGCCAGATCTCGGCAGTGTGCTGTCGTTCTGACTTCATCGATGAGGTCTGGCTCAACTGCTAACTGTTTGTTGTTAGCGTGTTCTCCCTCCTCCATGACTTTGGCTTTCCTCCATGATGTTTGCCCAATTTCAACCGAGATCATAGCATCGCATCCATATGTCATTCGGAAGGGTGTTTCCTGGGTCGAGGTTTGGACACTAGTTCGGTATCCCCAGAGTACCGGGTATAGTTCCTCGACCCAGTTACTTTCTGCATTAGTCATCCTTTTTTTGAGCCCGTCAACAATGATTTTGTTGGCTGCCTCGGCTTGCCCATTAGATTGCGGATGCTCTACCGAGGCGAAATGGTGCTTGATTTCGAGCTCGGACATCAACCTCTGGAAGCCTTGGTCAACGAATTGAGTACCATTGTCAGTTATGATCTCGGCAGGAATCCCGAACCTTGCAACAATATTTCTTTCGAAGAATTTTTGTATTCGAGCGGCCGAGATGGTTGACAGTGGTTCAGCCTCGATCCACTTAGTGAAATAATCCACCGCCACCACAAGCTATTTCAGTTGCCCTACGGCCGGTTTGAACTGTCCAAGGAGGTCCATACCCCATTTAAAGAATGGCCACGGAGCCGTGATGGTCTTCAACTCAGTCGGAGGTGGCCAGAGGATCCGAGCATGTTTTTGGCAGCTTTCGCATGTGCGTACATGCTCTCTAGAATCCGCAACCATTATCGGCCAGTAATATCCAGCCCTTAGAGCTTTCCGGGCTAACACCTTTGCCCCCATGTGTTGTCCGTTTATTCCTTCGTGTATCTCTGATAGCACGTACTCGGCCTCTGGCTGGTTTAAACATCTCATCATTGGGGATTGGAGGCCTTTTCGGTACAGTTGGTCATCGACCACCGTGTACATTAACGCGGTTCGTGCTACCTGCCTTGCTTCCCCGGGATCGTCTGGGCTAACTCCCTTTTCCAGGTAATTTAAGATGGGCTTTTGCCAGTCTTCTGCTGCTGCGATGACCATGATACACGTGGGCTCCTTCAGACTTTGTTGTATTACAGTCCGATTATTTCCCGGGTTCCTGGTGCTTGCTAATTTGGAGAGGATATCAACCCTCACATTTTCTCCCCGGGGGATGTGGGTGACTACGACCTCATCGAAGTCAGCCATTGCCTCTCTGACTTTCCCCAGATACTTGATTAGCAAGGGTCCCTTAGCCGTGTATGAACCGTTGATTTGGGCCGCGACTAGTTGAGAGTCGGTGGAGAGATGAACCCGCCTGGCCCCATTATCTTTTGCCTGTGATAGCCCGGCCAATACAGCCTCATACTCGGCCTGATTATTGGACGTTCTGAAGTGCAATTGCAGGGAGTGTTCCATGGCGATTCCTTCTAGGCTTTCGATTATGATCCCGGCTCCACTTCCTTTGGCGTTTGACGAGCCGTCTACAAATACTTTCCAAATGTTAAGGTTGGCTTTCGGAACTACCTCTGTTGGTACCAGTTCTGCAATGAAGTCGGCTAAAGCCTGGGATTTAATAGCATGCCGAGCTTCATATACTATGTCAAATTCGGACAGTTCGATAGCCCAACTCATTCTTCCTGCCAAGTCAGGCTTATGGAGTATTTGGCGTATCGGCTGACTGTTTCGCACAATTATTCTATGCCCTTGGAAGTAGGGACGTAATCTCCTAGCGGCAGTGAGGAGCGCAAAGGCCACCTTTTCCAACCTTTGATATCTTAGCTCAGAACTTTGCAAAGCCATGCTTGTAAAGTAAATCGGTTTCTGTTCTGTCGATTCTTCTCTCACCAAGGCGGCGCTTACTGCTTCTGGGGCCACGGATAGATATAATATCAAATCTTCCCCGCGCTCGAGTTTTGACAGCACAGGTGGTGACGACAGGCATTTTTTGATCTTGTCAAACGCGGCTTCACACTCTGAGTTCCATTCTCTATGCTGTGCTTTCTTCTTCAATAACTTGAACAAAGGAAGAGCATTTTCTGCCGATTTCGGTAAGAACCTTGTCAGCGCGGCCAGTCTGCCAGTCAACTGCTGTACCTCTTTTTTGTTTTTTGGGGCCGCCATATTGAGGACGGCCTGACATTTATCCGGATTGGCCTCAATGCCCCTGTTTATCAACAGGAATCCGAGAAACTTACCTGCTGGTACTCCGAATGCACATTTAGCTGGGTTAAGTCGGATTCTGTGATCCCGGAGCTTATCAAATGTTTCTTGCAAATCCTGAATGTGGTCGGATCGCTTAACTGACTTAACGATCATATCGTCGATGTAAACTTCGACGTTCCTGCCGAGCTGTGCCTCAAACACTTGATTCATCATCCTCTGGTAAGTAGCTCCTGCGTTCTTCAGCCCGAAAGGCATGACATTATAGCAATAATTAGCTTTTTTCGTGATAAAAGCTGTTTTTTCCTGGTCTTCGGGATGCATAGCTATTTGGTTATAGCCGGAATACGCATCCATGAATGAGAGCAGCTGGAATCCCGAGGAATTGTCCACCAGTTGGTCAATATTTGGCATGGGGTAAGCATCCTTGGGGCATGCTTTGTTGAGATCGGTGTAGTCGGTGCACACCCTCCATTTGCCATTGGGTTTCTTGACCATTACCACATTAGATAACCATGTGGTATACTGGATTTCCCTGATGAATCCCGCATCCAGCAGTTCTCTTACATGCTCGGCTAGGGCTTTCTGTCGGTCCGATGCAATCTTTCTTTTCTTCTACGAGACCGGCGTATATCTTGGATTTATGGTCAATTTATGACAACAGAACGCCGGGTCGACACCTGGTAACTCCGAAGGTTTCCATGCGAACACGTCCTTGTTCATCCATAACAGTTTTTTGAGCTCGATTTTTTCTTGCTCGGTAAGCGAACTCCCGATCTTCGTTATTTGTCCAGGCTCCTCTCCTAGTTGGTAGTCTGTGAGCTCTCCATCAGGCTCTGTTTTCATCAACTTTGCTTCTTCTCTTACATCCAGCTCTACCACGTTGACCGAATCGGTGCAATTGGCGCTGAATTTTGAATTCCTTTCTGCTGCGAGATGGATGTTCCGGGTTCATTGTTTTTAACCGTCGAGAAGTAGCATTGCCGGGATTCCTTTTGATCACCTTTGATGGTGACGACTTTATTCTTCCGACTTACCATTTTCAGCTTCTGATGCTTAGTTGATATGAGCATGTCCCAACTATGAATAGTTGGTCTGCCTAAGATTATATTGTAGGACAAAGGGAAATCCGCTACAATAAACTTGACTCGCTCAGTCTTAAAGGCTTCTTTAGAGCCCAAGGTCATTTTTAGCTCTATACACCCTTTGGGACTTGTATCCTCTCTGTTGAACCCGATTAAGGTTGTCCTACACGGCTTTAGATTTTCTGGGTTGAGGTCCATGCGCTTAAAGGCGTCCCACAGGATGATATCCACTGCACTGTCAGGATCGATGAATATCTTCTTTACGAGGCATTTTCCCAGGAGGCCGGTTATGACCAGTCTGTCTTGATGACCCGGGATTACGTCCCTCAGATCTTCCTGAGTAAAGAACAACTTAGGAGACTCTTCTGTTTACGATGGTTCCGGCTTGAAGGTCGGTCGTCCCCTGATGGTTAAGACTTCCCGAAGGTATTTCTTCCGCTGATTGGCGGTATCGCCGCCACCTCCGTAACCTCCACTAATGACATTGCAGTCAAACTCTGCTTCCGGGAACTCGTCCTCATTGTCATGCTTTCTCCGGCCTTCGTCCGGCTTTCTCCTCTAGGAGACCGGGCTTGTACTCCGATCCGTCTGCTTGCGCTTGGCTTTTTGCCCTTGTGTTTTGATAACGTACTGACGTAATTTTCCATCTCGGATAAACTTCTCAACTGCATCTCTAAGGTCCCAGCACTCATCCGTTGTGTGCCCGGGTCCATTGTGGAATTCGTAAAATCATGTGCGATCCAACTTACCCTTGTTATAAAGTGGTCGTGGTCGCTCCACCTTCCTCATCTCAGTCAAGGCTACCTCTCTCCATAGTTGCGAACGAGGGACATTTAGTGGAGTATATCTCTCATACTTCCCCTCATGCCTTTGTCCTCGTGTTTTTTGGTTCGAGTTCCTAGGTCGGTCTCTTCCTGCCTGGTCCTTCCCTTTCGGGGGTGGGCTTTTCTGTCTCTCTTTTCCCGACGCGTTGGCTATCTGCATCTGCTCGATGTCCAGATACTTTTTGGCTCGTTTATGGAATTCTTCCAGCGTCTTGATCTCACCAGATATGACCGATCTCCCCATTCTGGATTCGCTATCTAAGCCCGAGATGAGCAAGTGTACGTGGACGCTTTCCGTTAATCCCTGGATTTGCAATGCGGCAGCCTTGAAACGATCCAAATACTTCTGAAGGGTTTCATCGGGTTGCTGCTTGATTCTATCCAGCGTGTAGACCGACCTGGGCTGCTTTTTGCTTGTCGCAAAATTTAGCAGGAACTTCTCGCTCAGGTCGTTGAAGTCGGTAATGGACTTGAGAGATAGAGTCCGGAACCAAATTTGAGCGGCTCCTCATAATGTTGAGGTGAATAGCTTGGAAATGATCGGCCCCTTAAATCCTCGGACCAGCATCTCAGTGTCGAAAGTACTCAAGTGTGTCTGGGGATCCTGACTTCCATTGTACCTAGGGAGGTCGGACGTATTGAATTTCCTTGGGTACTCAGCTTCCGTAATTTCATCTGAGAACGGGCTGTTGTTTTGTCCTTCGTCCCCATACCACATCTTGTACCTTCCGGAATCTGGCCGAATTCCCTGATTGTCCGAGGTACGGCTTTCTTTCCTAAGCGCCAGGGTTTGATTCTCCTGACTCGCATCCCGGTGATTACTTTGCTGAGAATTTTTTGTTGAAACTATTCGGCCTTGCCCGGGATGGTCCGCCTGTAGGGGATCAACAGTTTGGTGATTGGTTTCTTCGTCCTCATTCTGCTGATCATCCCGGCGTTCCTCCTGAAGAGGGTCTTGTAAGTGTTTAAGGATTTGGTTCATCACCTCGGTCATATGGTCAATCTTTTGATTCTGAAGATTGTCGCGTTCTTCCACGTTCTCGATTCGTTTCAGTATTGATTCAACAATGTTATGTAGGAGCCGTATGTCCCGGCTGCTAATCTGAAACTTTGTTGAGGAACCAGCGTGGTTAGTATTTTTCAGCGTTTGGCCTACTCGTCCATCTTGAGATGGGAGGTTCGAGTCCGGGGGCTCCTCAATTTGTTCCTGATTAACGCCTTAAACGTCCTGCTGTTGGGTCTCGCTAAAATTTTGTTCCTGACCTTGCTCGTGTGCATGCGGGTAGCTTTTGCTTCTGGTATTAGCCATCACGGGTCACGGGAATAGGACTTTACAGTCCCCACGGTCGGCACCAATGATCTGGTGTAGATCACAAGTTGGGTTGGACTTGGCCTGGGGTGAAATCCCGAGGCCCTACGTACCACAGTGTGGATCAAAGTCCACATAGTTCAAGAGTATACGGCAGGCTAATGATAGCCAGAGGGGGTGGTGTGTGTGCTCTGTGTGAATAGAAAAGCTAGGGTTTCAGAAGTGTGTACCTTGTAAGGGATTTACTCTATTTATAAGCGTACCTGAGCCCTATCTTTAATCAGTTAGATTTGTCCTTTATTTTAGGGATATTAAGATATGCTTTTTTGAATAATCTCTTCCTTTCATAGGCAATTACCATCATGATAGATATTCTTGATAAAACCACTCCTATTTTCAAGGAAGCGGTTATGAGCATAACTGAAGCCATTTTGACTGGGCTCTTTGGTTATTGGGCTGGGCCCATTTATGAGATATCCTAACACATATGAAGTGAGCTTTGTAGACTTTGTTGCACTCCTAGAGCTTGTGTTATGTCATTTGTATTTGTCATGATCCCAAGACTTTCGTATTTTATTAACTCTAAAATATTTTGGAAATTTATTTTGATATTGTAAATATGAGTTTTCGTTAAACAAATTTTGTATTTTGATGATTTGGATGATAAGCATCCTTATTGGAAATATTTCAAATATTTTGATTAAGTATTTGGTTGTTGGATTTGAAGTATTATAAAGAATGCCTTGTTAACACAGGTTATAACCAAAGGATGACATCCAGATGTTTCATGAAGTTAATGAGAGTGAGTGATCTAAAGTAGATCCACTCTAAAACATCTAGCATAGAAGAAAGAACCTGGATTCCTTGTATTCTTCCATAGGAATTGAATCAAAGGATAACAATGATGGCATATATATCATTCATAGAAGCCCTCCATCTTCACTACTGTAATGAGTTAGGTTTCTTAACATGTGATAATTTTGACAATTCATATTCTATGGTTAAATAGAAATGTAGTGTTGCATCATGGGAAAAGACCAACTCCATAAATGATCATTCAAGGAGTCAAGGGTCTTCATTCTATGGCAAATCTTGTTGAACATGTGTCGGTGAAAAATATAATCATCAAGACAACGCCATTTCTAATTAACTAAGTGAATACTATATGAAGCACATGCTTATAAATAGTGCGCATTTACACAATTTTATGTTTTACTATTTTATCTACTCAAGTTGATTACATTAAATCAACATCTAAAATAATTAAATCAATATCTATATGCTTTTTAATTGATAATTTCTAGTAAAGATATCAGTTAATTTTATGATTTTATAGAAATTAATTAGTTTTAAAATAGCTACTTGTATGACTCCGGTATATTACTAGTTTTAACTAATTTTGTCGTTAGTGTATTTCTATAAACATGTCAATTTTTGAAAAATCAGTCAAAATTTAGTAGCATGTTTAAAATCTGGGGTGGAACCGGATATTCCAATACTAATTCTCATTCAGGTGTTTGGCCAGGATGCAATTTGCATCTTGATCCCGGTTTCAAGATGGGGTGGGGAAATTTCATTTATTTTTCTTAAAAAAATATCATCAAATTAGTTTAATTCTATGTATTGTATTATTTAAAGTGATTATTTAATAATTAATATAACCATAATGATCACATAAATTGATCTATAATTGAATAATATCATTTCATCATCAGCATTTTTATGCAGTACTATATAATTAGGATTATAAGATTCATGTGGTTTAAAGGACATCTTTCATGATTTATGAGATAAAAATGTGAGAAGAGTTTTATCTCAACTTATTAAAAAAAAAAAACTTGAAACCACGATTTGAGAAATTACAAAACCCTCCCTAAAATCAAAAGTGATCACGGTTCCAATCCGCTCCGGTCGAGAGGGAGATTCTATATTTAAAATGTTTAGGACGGGACACTTTGAAAACTAATTAGAGAAAAAATGTTTATAATTATATCTACCATTACCAATATTTTATTCTATTATTTTTGCAGATATGGCATCGGAATTCTGGGAGTCACATCGGGCAAAAAAAATCTGGAAATTAGAAGCGTTTGCGAACTTCATTTCTATCCAGAAAACCGAAAAAAACCAGGACATGAGAGAGAAATTACACAGTGAAATAAATTTTAAATTTTAAATTTAAACTTTTCTTGAGAGGATGGGACACCGGATATCTTGGCAGTGGCTCCAAATTCCTTCGGTGACAATCTTTTTGTGATTACTGGTTGTGGTGGAGAATATTCCTTTTTTGGGTAAGCGCATTTTCTGCCTTGTGTTTAGAAATTCACTGCCGTGCGTTTCTCCCTTTGGTGATTATTTTTCGGCGATCTGGGTATGGATCATGTAGGGGGCTGCGGCGGCGGTACGAGTGGTGTAAATAGTAGTTGCTGTGATATGACCGTCAAATGCTCTTGTAGGTGGAGGTTAGAACCCCATCATCACTTCTACAACAGATTATTTTCCTCTGGTTTCGTTTACTTCTTTGTCTGTCTAGTATTGTTCGGATCGATTGCCACGCTCTATGGATGGGTTACGTTCACGCCGTTGTCCTTTCGGACGGGATTGTCGTCGTCTGGCTGCCAGGAAGACAACGAGGGTTCTTGGTCAATTGGGATTTTCTTCGGTGACTCTCCCTTCTCTCTCAAACCCATAGAAGCTGTAAGTCTTTTCTTTCATGTCATGATCCTCTGTTTACTTCCCTTTAATGTGATTTTTTATTTAGAGGAAAAGAAATTGGCAAGCCGTGTTCTATTTTTCTTGTCCTTATTCTGGTAGTAGTTGTTGTTGTTGTTGTTGTTTTTTTTTTTTTTTTTTACGTGAATGATGAACTGTTGTTTATTTTTGTTTGGGGTTAAAAAAATTGACATAATCGACTATTGCGCAATTATGATCCAAAGAATATTTTAACTGGAATTTGTTCAATTCAACCCCTGGATTTGACTATTCCACTTGTATGCAGGTAAATGTGTGGAAAAATGAAACTGCTGCTTGGCCTGTAGCCAACCCCATCGTAACATGTGCTTCACTTTCTGATGCTGGTTTTCAGAGTAATTTTGTAGTTGATCCTTTTCTTTATATTCAGGTATATAAGCCTATTTTTAGTTAATTATGTTCCTCGCTGTTTTCTTTTGGGCGAAAATTCCTTTGTCTTTGTTCTAGCAACATTCATCTTATGTTTCTGCTTGCTAAATCAATGTTTATGGTCAATTATGAAACGTCATATATCATTTCACAAAACATCTCTCCTATTTTTTTTTTTTTTTTTTGGTACATCAAAAAACAGAGGCGCACCTAATAAAACAATATTGCAATAGTGTTGATTTTCACTTGGATCTCGAGAATATGTTTTCTCAGAGTGAAAGTCATTGGCCTGGAATTATCATACAGCTGATAGATCTGTTGGTTTCTTTGGGCCACCTCCTTGATGAAATTACTTAAGCAATAAGACGCTGAAAAGTTGAAGGACAAGTCAAGATGGTATTGATTGATAGACTTAAGGTGAAAATTGAGATGAGAATTGAACTGTCTGAATTCAAAACATCCTGGAAACTAAAATGCACTATCAATATAACCATTGGGTCATCATCACGCATTGTTGAGATAGGATGCAATTAGGGAAGGGAAAAATATTATTCATATTGTGTAGTTAGTTATTTAATGGAACATCAATTATATGAATGCCAATCTTTAATTAGTCTCTCTTGTTGGCTTGTGAAATATCTAAGATGGTTGTCCATGCACTACAACTTATAGATGAGCAAGTTTCACTGGCAGTAAACATCTTGTAGTTCTGTTAGTAGAAAAATAGAATGTTTCTGGTTTTCCTAGATGTTGTAAGGCAATACAGGGCAATTAAAAACATCTTATTATTTTCTGTATAAACTAATATTTTATTTTGACCAATCTCTTCCGGTCTTCCCCCTTCCACGCGAACCTGCTTTCTTCATGCATGTAAACCTGATTTTTCATTGCTGCATGAAAATATTTTCATTCTGCGTGCATTTCTTTTCTTAGAAATTGGATCATGTTGACTATCTGGAGCTGTTGGGTGCACCACCAAGCAAACTCTGCTTTGCAGAGAATATAGATGTTGGAGTTACTAACTGATACATACAAATAAATGGACAAAGATGTGCAAATTGTTCTTGTTTTCAAAGTGTTTGATTCCTGTGTTAGTAGATCCTTGTCAAAATAATAGTGTGATTTTTGGTTATCCAATCAAAATGCAAAATAAACTTGTAGGAATGGTTTCAGCAGTGGGAAATTTTTGAGGTGCAAGAACGTATATCCTTTCAATCTTTATTGTTTGGCTGAAATCTTCAATTGTTTTGTCTGATTTATATGATTTATTTATTAATTTATTTTCGTTATTGCTAACCTAATTATATCTGCCTCAGTAGTCTATCACTTTGTTCCATCCATGGCCTTTTGTTACTTATGGTTAGATAGTGTTAATCTGTTAACAGCGCTCTTTGGTCTTTTGCATGGATAAATAACAATATTCTGTTGATTCGTATTGGTACCATGATTCAGGGAAGTACTTTTTACCTATTCTATGAAACAAAGAATTCAATCACTTTGCAAGGAGATATTGGAGTCACTAAAAGTACTGACAAAGGAGTTACATGGCAACAATTAGGCATTGCCTTGAATGAGGACTGGCCTCTTTCTCATCCATATGTCTTTGAATATCTTGGCCAGGTAGAAGCTGAATTTCTTATTCATAAAGCCACTGATAATGGTTTTCTTTTTTGGCATGATTTGCTAGCTTGGTAATTGGGACAGTAAATTTTAATTGCTTCTTTATTTCATAACTTCACTAACCTAGTATCTGAAAGGCTTTGAATATAACTACTCTTTGGATCTGGTCAATACGGTATTTTTTGGGTCTTGTATGCGTTCAGTTAATGCCTGTGAAAAAGTTTGTCCTGAGAAAACCCATATGCTCCTTATGTTATAATGTAGGTGAACTTGTATCTTGTCTGTTCATTCCATTAAATCTTTATCCAATGTACAATATAATTATTCTTACAATTTCCTTCTTGTGTGTCTTAAGATATATATGATGCCTGATAGCAGCGAAAAAGGGGAACTCCGTGTTTACAGAGCACTTAAATTTCCTTTGCAATGGAAATTGGAAAAGGTTATCATGAAAAAGCCCCTTGTTGATTCATCTATCATTAATTATGATGGGAAGTATTGGCTTTTTGGCTCGGATCATAGTGGTTTTGGCAATGGGCAGTTGGAGATTTGGCATAGTAGTTCGCCTCTTGGTCCTTGGATACCTCACCAGAAAAGCCCCATAAATAACATCGACAGAATTGTAGGAGCTCGCAATGGAGGCAGGCCATTTTTTTACAGAGGGAATCTTTTTCGCATTGGCCAGGAAGCATATGGCAGACAGGTCCACATTTTTAAGATAGAAGCTCTTACCAATGATGAATATAAAGAAATTGAAGTACCGTTCAATTTTGTAAAGCCTGTAAAGGGTCGAAATTCCTGGAATGGTGTTCGACACCGTCACCTAGATGTGCAGCTACTTCCATCCGGCGGTTGGGTTGCAGTTATGGATGGGGATCGTGTCAGTTATGGGGATTTAGTTGGACGCTTCATTATTGGCTATGCTTCAATAATAGGTGCTGCTTTTCTCATTGTGCTAATGGGTGTCTTACTTGGACTTGTGAACTGTATTTTCCCTCTCAATTGGATCGTTCATAGCTCTGGCAAGAGGAACGTATCTTTCATGGCCTCGGAAAGTTCAAATTTGTTCTTGATAAGGTTTTCAAGCAGTGTAAACCGAGCCTTGACGTCTATACGAGTTAAAATCAAGCATAGTACTTGTGCTAGGAGGTTGGTTCTTACTGTAATATTTGCAATGGTGGTTGGATTAGTTTGCCATGGAGTTAAAAATATCTATGGTGGCAACGGTTCTGAAGCACCATACCCCTGGAAAGGTCATTACTCTCAATTCACATTATTGACTATGACCTATGATGCTCGTCTCTGGAACCTGAAGATGTACGTGAAACATTATTCAAGATGCTCTTCTGTTAGGGAGATTGTTGTGGTTTGGAACAAGGGAGTTCCTCCCAAATTGAGTGATATGGATTCAGCAGTACCATTGAAGATCAGGGTGGAGAAAAGAAACTCGCTGAATAACCGGTTCAAGGTTGATCCATCAATTGAAACACGGGCTGTCCTCGAGCTTGATGATGACATCATGATGACATGTGATGATGTTGAGCGAGGTTTTAATGTATGGCGTCAGCACCCAGATCGGATTGTTGGATTCTATCCCCGGTTCATCAACATGGACTCTTTAAAATATAGGCCAGAGAGGTACGCCCGGTTGCATAAAGGATATAACATGATTCTCACCGGTGCAGCTTTCATTGATTCTCAAGTAGCTTTCAAGAGGTACTGGGGTGAGGAAGCCAAGCAAGGGAGGGATCTGGTGGACAAGTATTTTAACTGTGAAGATGTTCTCTTGAATTATTTGTATGCAAATGCAAGTTCACTGTCATCGAGGACAGTTGAATATGTGAGACCAGCTTGGGCCATTGACACATCAAAGTTTTCTGGTGCAGCAATCAGCAAAGACACAAAAGTGCATTATCAGTTTAGAAGTAATTGCCTTGTTAAATTTTCACAGTTGTATGGAAGTTTGGGTCCTAAGGCGGAATTTAACAGTAGGAAAGATGGTTGGGATTTATAGGAGAGGGAGTGGTTTTTGCAGTTAGGTCGGCTCTTTGTATATATGAATCTTTGCTGATTCATCGTTTTACCCTTCTGAATTTTATTATGTTGGGGTAAATATGTCATTCTATGATGGCCTCTTTAGATAAGAGAGCTCTCGTCTCTTGATTATTATCTTAACTATATAAAAGCATAGCAGTAAGCATCTATCTGATTGACACATAAGCAGTTTCAAAATATTAAAATAAAAATAAAATAAAAAACAAAACGGTTATGAAAGAGGGATAATGGAGAAGGTAGTTATACAATATTTTGTTAATTGATAATAAAAAGCAAGACGGTTATGAAATACGGAAAATGAGGAAGATAGATAATAAGAGAGATAGTTATATAATATTTTAAGATTGTGTTATGAAAGTAGTTCTATTATTTTATCAATTAATAATGGGGATTATAGTTACAAAATATTTAATAAATATTTAATTTAATAGATTATTCCCTTAGAAATCTAATAAAAAATAAAAAGCAAAGTGGTCATTGAAGAGGGATAATAAGAAAAGTAGTTATATAGTATTTTGTATACTAATGATAGGGGTGGTAAGTGTAAAATATTTAGTAAATATTTAATTTATTTTTTTGATTATCCCCTTAAAAATCTAAATGATTTTTTATATAGCAACATGTTAATAAATATCTACCTGCGCATCGCGCGGGCCTTAGCTAGTTATTCTTAATAATTCAACAGTTTTAATAATTAATGCTTTCATATTTATACCTTGAGATCCTCATTCTATACCTTCTCTTTCTAAAGTTCCAGGCCATCCATGATCCATGGGTTAACAGTGATATAGTAACGAGAAAGTACGACAGAAAATGTAATATTGGAAAAAGATGAGGAGAGAGTTGAACCAATTAAAGGTAAAAATGGTGTAAACACACATTAAATGCTCTAAAGTAGAATTTCATAAAAAAGATGAAGTCAATTCAAACTTTAGAATTTAATATAAAGAATTGGATGAAGCATTCTAAGGCCTTTCCCAAATCATCTGTCAATGATGGAGCAAGAACAAATACTATAATTACCTAAAGTTTTCTTGTATAAATATAGAAATGCCCCATTCCAACAAGATGCACGCATGGTCACATTAATCATTGTCCTCAAAATGTTAATCCCTTTTCTAGAACAGGCTACTTACCATGATATTAACCTGCAGAGACATAACAGTGCTAGTTTCCGGCACAAGAGCTTGAATTAAATTGCCAGAAACTGTTTATAAAAGGAATCACTTATGAGCACTAGGCATCCAAAAATTGTTTGAGAAACAATTTTGTGCCCCTAAAGTGCAAACGTTGACCATTTAGAAATTAATGTTAAGGGTTAAAAAATTAATGTTAATTGTTAACATTTTTAATGGTAAGAGGTGAAATTGCTATATTTTGGTTATTTCTAAGGAAAATTGTGTTAGAACAAGACTTTCACCAAAGAGGGAGTGAATTGGGTGATAATTAAAAACTCAAGTTTTAATGCGAACTTTAAGAAATATAATAGGGTTGAAGAGATGTCATCAAAGATAAACATACAAGCTTCATACTAGTTCAGTTCAAACCATTTGACCTAGATCTAATTCTCAGAAGCCTTCTAAGATTTTCATTATTCTCCAAGATTCATAATGCTTTTAGTATCTTAGTACAAGCTAGTTCTTTTTCAAAAACAATCGTTCACCCTTACACTTTACAATTTAATACCAACTCAAGATTTCAATATCATGAGTCTCTTAGATAATAAAAGAATCAATAAATGTCTTTAACAAGTGTATATGTATGATTACTAAAGTACAGACTCGAACTTAAGAGCTTAAGACTTTGCAATAAATGTAACAATAAGTTTTTTGCAGAAGTTCGTTGTTTCATCTTCAATGCTCTAGGTATTTATAGGTAGAATGAATTAATGATTGTTGCCTTGTTAAATGTATCTGTTGGAGTGTCCTTGGTCATTGTTATAGCCGTTGGAGTTCCTAAACATTCTTTGTGACTAAGGAATTAGTCGTTGGAGTAAAGAGAATGTATGTCGTTTAATTTGAATGTCTTGTGCATTTAATGCTTCTCACACAAAAGTGCATTTTCCAATTTGTGTGTTAATCCTTATTTGTTCACCTAGAAAGCAAGTAAGCACTAATATAATGAAAAGTTAGAGTAATTAGAAGCAAGAAGAGCAAGTTACACAATCATTCTTACGATTTTTATAAGTTTCAAAGTGGTGCTTTATTTTCGAGGAAAGTATCACTCAAGTGATCACTTGAGTAATATTCTCTTAGCAGTTAGAGGACTGGATGAATCACTGAAGTGATGTGCTAGTGATGCATAAAATGAGATCATTCGAGTGGTCACTAGGGTGATCTTGTTTCTTTGAAAAATATTAATTAGTGATGAAGGATTACAAGGTCACTCGACCTCGAGTGTTCATTCGAGTGATATTATTTCCTTTGATTTTGAGAGTAACATATCACTTGATTTTATTTTATTTTATTTTTAATAATAATAATAATAATAATAAATACTAATAATACTAATATTAAAATTTATAATTTATAATAAAGTAATGTGTGTATAGATATATATATATATATATATATATATATCATAATAATAATGATAAATGGGTAGGTAAAGATAAAAATTTAAATTAGAATCTAATAGGTGATTTGCCATTATTTATTAACCTAGTAATAGTTAAAACTGAACCCACAGAGCCCAACCCATAGGAAACCCTAATTTCAACTATAAACTTAGGACTAGTCATCTAACCCTAGCCATTACCTATCAGTTCCCTCTCTAAAAATTTTTGAGGCAGAAATTCTCTTCTAAGAGCTCTGCATCCACGGAGGCCAGGTAATCCTAACCCCCAAGAGAATAAGAATTAATTGTTGATAGCATTAGAACGTTGATTAGAATTGATTGATTGTAATCCTAATCCCTTAAGAAATAAAACTTAATTGTTGGTAGCGTTAAAACGTTGATTAGAATTAATTGATTGTAATCTTAATCCCTAAGACTTATGATGGGTCGTGTCGGTCTCAAATTAGGGAATTAATTGTGTCATTGTGAATAATTTACCTTCTTGCAAACTGATGTAGAAACATCCTTCCCATCTCGATTTGCGTGAGAATATTTCGTCTTACATACAGTTTATATTCATCCCTCCATCGGTTTGCGCAATTGATCAATACATGCTGAAATATTCATGCCTCCCTCCGCCTCGTTCTGCGTGATTGAATATTAACTATTAAAGGCCATGCTTGCATATATGAATATATAAGGTTGCCATGGGTAATTGCGTTTTTTTTTCCTACTTATTTATTTACTTTTTCCGTCCTGATGATTTTGATTCTGGATGAATCACATATTCATATACATATGGGCATGAGTGTGTGACACGACTTGATTCTTGTTTTGAATACTGAATGAAACCCTATCACGTCGAACCGTATGATTATTCTTCGGTTTGGGTTTTTTGCTTAATGAATCCGATTTCTAAGCTAACATGAATACCTATATATGTATGTGTGTATATATATACAGGTATATATATATGTTGAAGAAGCATAACATCTCTATTTTTTTTTAATTTCCCACACACACATATACTGATATATTTTATTATTATAATACTTTTGGCCATAGATTAGGCTTTTATCCAATGATGTGTTGTATTATTTATTTTATTCTACTTTTATTTTCTTTAAGAACAATTAAAATAAATAAGCAGTGGGAGGATATCTTTAGGATGGTACCTCCTAAAGTGATGAACACACTTTTAAGGCGTATGCCTTCGAGAACTTTTGATGTGAACCGATATGTCTGTTCTTCCCAAAGTGATGTCTGGCAGGGTTTCCCGGGACACTAGTAGCAACTTTGGGAAGAGGTGCGCACACTAGGAAGAAAATTACGATATGGCCAAATTATGATGATTTGTGACTGGCAGGGTTTCCCGGGTCACAGGGTAGACTAGCAGGGTTTCCCGGGTCTACCATGGTTCTCTTCCCACTAAAAAACTCTAAAAACCATGACACCTTTTAGTTTATACATATACAAATATGATGCCTATATGCTATTTTATTTTGCAATTAATTTATTTATATTATTTTATTTTATGTTGGAATTGATTTATTTTACAATTATTTAATTTTATTTCGTAATTAATTTATCTTATTTTATAATTATTTTATATTGGAATTAAATTATTTTATTTTATGATTAATTTATTTTATTTTATAATTTATTTATTTTATTTTAATTCATATCAAATTTATTTATCTATCTACTTATTTCTGTTCTACTTTATTTCATTTTATCCTTATTTAATTAGGATTACCAGCGTTTGCTGATGTGTGTATTCTTGGGCTGCGATGATCCTTCGGGGGAGCAGAGTTTCAGTGAGCAGGATTCAAAGATTGGGGCTAGCAGTGAGAAGTGAGGATGACGGACAATAAACTCTAGTTATCTACTTTATTTTTATTTTTTGTTTTTTTACAATCTGATTAAGTTTAGATTTACTTCATGTAATAAAGAGCCTTACACTTGTCCCATACAAGTGCGGCGGTGACACCTCTCGGATGTTGAATATCTTGGATTTCTATTATTATTTATGGAAACATTTGGAATATTTATGTTATTTGAACTTTAGAAATCCGGGGTGTTACAAAATGGTATCAAAGGCTAAGATCCTGCTTAGTTTCGTTGTTGATACTAACTCAGGGATCAAAGATCCCAGAGTATTTTCTTTTTTAAAAAAAAAGTTGAAAAAAAATAAATAAATAAATAAATAAAAATTTATATATATATAATCAATAAATAACGTGAGAGATGGGTAGTTAAGGGCTATTTTCTTATCTTATGAATGATTTGTTTCTTTAGAATTATGATACTTGTATGTCTAAAACTACCTTGAGATTTAAAATTTTAATTGACATGTAAATTTCCTGGTATTCTTCTTTATTTTTTATTTTAGCAAATGGTGAACCTAAGAAGGAGTGCAGGAGAGGTAATTAGGAGAAGGCCGTCAGAGTACAAATGGGACGAGGGATTGTCAGTAGAGACAAACGCCTTAAGGCTATGGATCACATTTCAGGCATACGATAGAGAACACGGACCATGCAAGATTACCCCTAAAGTTAGGACTAAGTATTTAATTAGGGCACTACCAAAGGATGGAAGCCTTGGTAGAGTGAGAAAGATGCTAGAAAAGAAGATCCCTCATAGGGGTTGGTTTCCTTATGGTTATCAACAAGTAATAGAGTTTATAAGCGAAACTGAGGAGGAGATTCAAGAGATGGAAGCTGGGATAAAAAGAATATTAAGAATAACTGGACAACATAAATGCCCCAAACCACGAAGTAGCATATTAAAAGACGCATTAAGGAGCTGTGAAGAAAAACTGGAGAGGCTAGAACCACCTTCACCACTAGTCCGTAGGAAGCGTTGGGAATGGGAGCAAATGGGTAGAATTTCCTATAGGTTAAGGGGTTCCTTCTAGACTTATTTGTCTATTTATTTATTTATTTATTCATTTATTTATCTATTTATTTCTTAAGAACAATGAAAAAGGATGTTATTATTACTCTCTTAAATAAAGAATGTTGGTTTATTCTTTGAATCCATACTGGTGTCGTTTTAATTTATATTGTATTATGTGCTGGTTGAATTTTGATATATATAGCATGATTACGTATAGTAAGTGATAGTTAGAATTAACTCAAACGCTTAAGGTTTTAAAAACATACGCCTCATGATTAGGTACTATACCCGTCGTAACCATAGAATGGCTGCAAACAACGGTGCCGCTGAGGAAATGGACCGACGTCTGAGGGCCATTGAGAATCTTGCTTTAGCTCTTGGACAACAAAAAGTCCAACAAGCGAACGCTGAGAATACCGTTTTCAAGAGAGTGGCGTCTCATCATCCACCTACTTACAAAGGGACCATCGACCCACTCGCACTTGAAAAATGGATTCGCGATATGGAGAAACTGTATGAAGTGACAAATTGCCCGGACAACATGAAGATTAGCATAGGCTCATTTTACCTAAAGGAGGAGGCAGACAGTTGGTGGTTCATAGTAAAGACGGGCTACTTAATTGAAGAAGGATTTGACTGGGAGGCTTTCAAGGAACGGATTCGCAGTAGATTCTACCCCGATGCAATTAAGTGGTAGAAACAGGAGGAGTTTGCAAGGTTCAGGATGATCGGGAAGATGACAGTGCAGGAGTACACTGACAAGTTCATTGAGCTCTCGCGCTTTGCTTCGAACCTCATTCCTACGGAGAAAGACAAGGCGCGGAAATATAAGAAGGGGCTAACCTTCAAGATCCAGAGGTCCTTGGGAGGTATACCATCAAAGACCTTCCAAGAAGCTTATGAACGAGCTCTGAATGTATTTGATATCCTACAAACTGAAGAGGAAGTCATGGAGAGGAACAAGAGAAAACAGTCTGGCAGTGGTCCTTAACAAGCTAATAATGACAAGAGGCCTCGTTATGATAACAAGGACAACAACTGGAGTGGCAGACAACCACAAGGACAGAAGCATGCTGGCAGAGGTAATTATGGTGGGAACCAACCCAAAAGCCAAGCTCAAGGAATAAGACCATATTCTTGTAAAGGATGCGGCAAGGAGGCATACCCTGGGAGGAAGTGCAATGGAGAGCTTATAACCTGTTTCCAATGTGGTGGCAAGGGGCACAAAGCTGACCGGTGTACTGTTAGAGGATTTAATCCTCAAACAGGCCCTCAGGGAGGACAGCCAAAGCCAGATGGAGGACGAAATGGGAACAATAACCAAAGGGGTAGGAATAATGACAGTCAGCCGCGCTACCAACAAAACTTTTAGAACGGAAGTGGAGGGAATCGATAGTATGCCACTACTGGCAACCTTAATAATGGAGCTAGAGCCAATCGAGCAACTAGTCAGAATGCGGCTGTGAATCAAACCGTAGGGAGTCAAGGAAGAATCTATGTCATGAGCCACTCTGAAGCTGCAACGGACCCGGATGTCATCATAGGTACCTTCTTACTCCAGTCTGTACCTGCTTACATCTTGTTCAACACCGGTGCATCACTCTCTGTTATCTCGTCTTCGTTTGTTGAGAAGATGAGAATGGTACCATCTTCAACTTTCTTAACGAATATTACCTTACCTTTTGGAGCTGTCGTCCCTTGCTCCAACGTTTATGAAAATGTCCCCATTAGTATAGCTGGTTTTGAGCTACAAGCTAACCTAATCCAATTCGACTTAGCTGACTTTGACGTTATTTTGGGTATGGATTGGCTTAGAAAGTATAAGGCTAAGCTAGATTATAGGGAGAAAAAGATATCGTTGAAGACATCGAAAGGGAAATACCTCTCTTATAAAGGTGTCGCACATAAACCTTCCATTCAAATAGTCTCTGCTATGACTATTAAGAGCCTCCTTATAAAGGGACACCCAGTCTACTTGTGCAAAGTGCGTGACCTAACACTTGAGGAGGAGATTGAGAAGATACCTGTGGTCAGGGAATATCCTGACGTTTTTCCCGAAGAGATTCTAGGCATGCCACCCGTTAGAGAAGTCGAGTTTGCTGTCGACCTTGTGCTCGACACTGCTCCGATATCAAAAGCGCCATATAAGATGGCTCCGGCAAAACTGAAGGAGTTAAAGACCCAACTTGAAGAGCTGTTGAACAAGGGGTACATAAGACCAAGTGTCTCGCCATGGGGAGCTCCAGTTTTGTTTGTGTGGAAGAAGGATGGGAGTGTGAGGTTGTGCATTGACTACAGAGGACTAAACATGGTGACTATAAAGAACAAATACCCATTACCAAGAATCGAAGACTTGTTTGATCAACTGAAAGGAGCAGGAATGTTCTCAAAGATCGATTTGAGAACTGGATACCATCAAGTACGAATCAAGGAAGACGACATCCCAAAGACGGCCTTTCGTACTAGGTATGGACACTACGAGTTTACAGTCATGCCTTTTGGCTTAACGAATGCCCCGGCAGCTTTTATGGACCAGATGAATAGAACCTTCAAGCAGTACTTGGATCAATTCGTGGTGGTCTTCATAGATGATATTTTGGTGTATTCCAGGACAAAGGAAGAGCATGAGCAACATTTGAGGATTGTATTGGATATTCTGAGAGAGAATAAATGGTATGCAAAACTCTCAAAATGTGAATTCTGGATGGAAAGAGTTGCCTTTTTGGGTCATGTAATATCTCAAGAAGGAGTCTCTGTTGACCCAGCAAAGATTGAAGCTATCACTGGGTGGCTTAGGCCTACGAATGTTGTGGAAGTTAGGAGCTTTCTTGGTTTGGCGGGTTATTATAGAAGGTTCGTGAAGGATTTCTCAAAGATAGCCCAGCCAATTACAAGGCTGATACGTAAGACGACGAAGTTTCATTGGGACGAATTCTGTGAGACTTCTTTTCAGGAACTCAAGAAACGACTTACTACAGCTCCGATATTGACATTGCCATCAGGAACAAGTGGATTTGAGATCTATAGTGATGCATCCAAAAATGGACTTGGTTGTGTTCTAATGCAACATGGGAAGGTGATATCGTATGCCTCAAGACAGTTGAAGCCATATGAAGAAAATTATCTCACCCATGATTTGGAGTTGGCTGCTGTGGTCTTTACTCTGAAGATATGGAGACATTATTTATATGGTTCAACATGTAAGGTGTACACGGATCATAAGAGTTTGAAGTATATCTTCACCCAAAAGGAGCTTAACATGAGGCAGAGGAGATGGCTAGAGTTGATTAAGGATTATGATCTCGAAATCCAATATCACGAAGGCAAGGCCAATGTAGTGGCCGATGCACTTAGTAGGAAATCGAGACACACCCTTAATGCTTTTGTGATACCTAACGAATTGTATGAAGAGTTCAGGAGGTTGGAGATTGAAGTGCTTTTACCTGCAAAGCAGAGAGTTATGCTTAATGCTCTCTCCATTCAACTAACCATCTTTGAGGAGATCCGCGAAGCGCAGGTGTCTGATTCTTTGTTGCAAGGAATCAAGGAGAAGAAGGGCAAGGGAGAAGTTGTAGACTTTGAAGTTGATGAGGGAGGAACAATGAAGTTCAAGGGTAGATTGTGCGTGCCTGACAATGAAAGTATAAAGAGAAAGATTTTAGAGGAAGCTCACAATACACCCTACTCTGTTCATCCGGGAGGAGTGAAGATGTATAAAGATTTGAAGAAGAGTTTTTGGTGGCCTAGGATGAAGAGAGAAGTGGCAGAATTTGTGGCCAAGTGTTTGACTTGTCAAAAGGTGAAGATTGAACACAAAGGACCTGCAGGAGTGTTACAACCATTGGAGGTTCCAAGAGAAAAATGGGAGTCGATCTCTATGGATTTCGTCATAGGCTTACCTTTGACTAGAGGGGATAAGAATGCTATCTGGGTCATAGTTGACAGGTTGACTAAGACCGCAAGGTTTATTGCAATGAAGAACACGTGGGGTTTGAACCAGCTGGCCGATGCCTATGTGCGAGAAATAGTGAGGTTGCACGGAGTCCCAAAGGACATAGTCTCCGACAGGGATACGAGGTTTTTATCAAACTTCTGGATCAAGGTTCAACAAGCTTTTGGGACCCCAACTCAAATATAGTACAGCCTTTCATCCGGCTACAGACGGACAGACGGAGAGGACAATTCAAACTCTCGAAGACATGTTAAGAGCCTGTGCGTTGGAATTCAATCACTCGTGGGACAAGTGTTTACCCTTAGTCGAGTTCTACTACAACAACAATTACCATGCAAGCATCGACATGGCACCTTATGAAGCGTTGTACGGTAGGAAGTGCAGGAGCCCATTATGTTGGAATGACTTTCGGGGAGCCGGCATTGTGGGCCCAGATATGATTCAAGAATCAATGGAACAAGTAAAGGTGATTCAAGAAAAGATGAAAACAGCTCAGGATCGGCAAAAGTCCTATGCAAATCAGCGACGACGGCCCGTGGAATTTGAGACTGGAGAAAAAGTGTTCTTAAGAGTATCACCGATGAAGGGGATAATGAGATTTAGAAGGAGAGGCAAGTTGAGTCCAAAGTACATTGGCTTGTATGAAATTCTAGAACGAGTTGGTGAAGTGTCATACAGGCTAGCTCTTCCAATGGAGTTGAAGAATGTGCATGACTTTTTTCACGTATCTCAGCTTCGGAAGTATATACGAGATCCTTCACACGAGCTTCAGCCCGAGTCTATCAAGATAGATCGGAATCTTACTTACGAAGAACTTCCCGTGAAGATCCTTGATAGGAGTGAAAGAATGCTGAGGAACAAGTCAATCAAGCTAGTTAAAGTTCTGTGGAGGAGTCAAAAGGTAGAAGAAGCAACATGGGAGGCAGAAGACGATATGCGCAACAAATACCCGTCCTTATTCGAATAAGGTATATATTCAAGTTTCGAGGACGAAACTTATTTTTAGGAGGGTAGAATGTAATACCCTAGATTTTATTTTATTTTACTTTTAATAATAATAATAATGATAATAAATACTAATAATACTAATATTAAAATTTACAATTTATAATAAAGTAATGCGTGTGTAGATATATATATATATATATATATATATATATATATATATATATCATAATAATAATGATAAATGGGTAGGTAAAGATAAAAATTTAAATTAGAATCTAATAGGTGATTTGCCATTATTTATTAAACTAGTAATAGTTAAAACCCAACCCACAGAGCCCAACCCATAGAAAACCCTAATTTCAACTATAAACTTAGGACTAGTCATCTAACCCTAGCCATCACCTATCAGTTCCCTCTCTAAAAATTTTTGCGGCAGAAATTCTCTTCTAGGAGCTCTGCAACCATGGAGGCCAGGTAATCCTAATCCCCAAGAGAATAAGAATTAATTGTTGATAGCATTGGAACGTTGATTAGAATTGATTGATTGTAATCCTAATCCCTTAAGAAATAAAAATTAATTGTTGGTAGCGTTAAAACGTTGATTAGAATTAATTGATTGTAATCTTAATCCCTAAGACTTATGATGGGTCGTGTCAGTCTCAAATTAGGGAATTAATTGTGCCATTGTGAATAATTTACCTTCTTGCAAACTGATGTAGAAACATCCTTCCCATCTCGATTTGCGTGAGAATATTTCGTCTTACATACAGTTTATATTCATCCCTCCATCGGTTTGCGCAATTGATCAATACATGCTGAAATATTCATGCCTCCCTCTGCCTCGTTCTGCGTGATTGAATATTAACTATTAAAGGCCATGCTTGCATATATGAATATATAAGGTTGCCATGGGTAATTGCGTTTTTTTTTTCCTACTTATTTATTTACTTTTTGCGTCCTGATGATTTTGATTCTGGATGAATCACATATTCATATACATATGGGCATGAGTGTGTGACACGACTTGATTCTTGTTTTGAATACTGAATTAAACCCTATCACGTCGGACCGTATGATTATTCTTCGGTTTGGGTTTTTTGCTTAATGAATCCGATTTCTAAGCTAACATGAATACCTATATATGTATGTGTGTGTGTGTATATACAGGTATATATATATGTTGAAGAAGCATAACATCTCTATTTTTTTTTAATTTCCCACACACACATATACTGATATATTTTATTATTATAATACTTTTGGCCATAGATCAGGCTTTTATCCAATGTTGTGTTGTTTTATTTATTTTATTCTACTTTTATTTTCTTTAAGAACAATTAAAATAAATAAGCAGTGGGAGGATATCTTTAGGATGGTACCTCCTAAAGTGATGAACACACTTTTAAGGCGTATGCCTTCGAGAACTTTTGATGTGAACCGATATGTCCGTTCTTCCCAAAGTGATGTCTGGCAGGGTTTCCCGGGACACTAGTAGCAACTTTGGGAAGAGGTGCGCACACTAAGAAGAAAATTACGATATGGCCAAATTATGATGATTTGTGACTGGCAGGGTTTCCCGGGTCACAGGGTAGACTAGCAGGGTTTCCCGGGTCTACCATGGTTCTCTTCCCACTAGAAAACTCTAAAAGCCATGACACCTTTTAGTTTATACATATACAAATATGATGCCTATATGCTATTTTATTTTGCAATTAATTTATTTATATTATTTTATTTTATGTTGGAATTGATTTATTTTACAATTATTTAATTTTATTTCGTAATTAATTTATCTTATTTTATAATTATTTTATATTGGAATTAAATTATTTTATTTTATGATTAATTTATTTTATTTTATAATTTATTTATTTTATTTTAATTCATATCAAATTTATTTATCTATCTACTTATTTCTGTTCTACTTTATTTCATTTTATCCTTATTTAATTAGGATTACCAGCGTTTGCTGATGTGTGTATTCTTGGGCTGCGATGATCCTTCGGGGGAGCAGAGTTTCAGTGAGCAGGATTCAAAGATTGGGGCTAGCAGTGAGAAGTGAGGATGACGGACAATAAACTCTAGTTATCTACTTTATTTTTATTTTTTGTTTTTTTACAATCTGATTAAGTTTAGATTTACTTCATGTAATAAAGAGCCTTACACTTGTCCCATACAAGTGCGGCGGTGACACCTCTCGGATGTTGAATATCTTGGATTTCTATTATTATTTATGGAAACATTTGGAATATTTATGTTATTTGAACTTTAGAAATCCGGGGTGTTACAACAAGGTCACTCGACCTCGAGTGTTCATTCGAGTGATATTATTTCCTTTGATTTTGAGAGTAACATATCACTTGATCACATCACTGGAGTGTTCTGCTAGTGATGTTGTTTTAACACATAACTCAGGTGGTCACTCGAGTAATCTTACACTTGGGAAATTTTCAAACTTCAGAACACTTCCAGGATTACTCAAGTGATGCTCTTTGACCGATTACTCTAGTGGTTACTCGAATGACGTTTTCTTTAAAACATTTTAGAGCAACATCATTGGGACAAATCATATGAGTGGTGTGCTAGTGATGAGATTTGACACATTACTTAGGTCATCACTTGAGTAAGCTTAGAATATCACTCGAGTGTTCACTTGAGTGATTTTCCTTTTGAAAAATTTTCACAACACTGATCACTAGATGATTTACTATGGTGATGTGGTGGTAATGAGAAGTCAAACACATCACTTGAAGTGATTTTCTTTTGTAAAAAGATTTTACTAGAGATCACCCTGGTGATTTAACTTAAGTTTTATCACACCACTTGAGTTATCACTCAAGTGATTTATTTTTCTCCTTCTAGTGATCACTTGCAATTATGAAAACACATCATTCAAGTGGTCACTCGAGTGATCTAGCTTTTTTTTTTTTTTTTTTTTGCAAAAAGTGATGTTTTGCTTGTTCAAAACTTCTTGTTTATCTTTCAAATCCTTTGCAAAACGTTCCTAAGCTTTATCATAATCAAAACATGGAATCTAATAAATTGCTCATTGAAAAAATTATGAATATCTAGTGTTTCTAAGTAGTTACTTCCAAAAAAATTTTTACCTTAACCCCAAAAATATCAAGACTTATATTGAATGCCACCAAAAAATATTTCAAATCATGAATGTTTTTTTTTTTTAAAAAATAGTGGTCATCCTCTCTTGTAAAGGAAGAGAACATACGGGAAAAGAAAAAGAGAGAAGTTAAGATCTAGCTTCTCTCCTTTTCTTTTAGGAAGATTTGAAGAATCCCATAGAATTAAAAGAAAATAATCAACCGAATCTTGGAAGTCAAGCTTAACAGATTTGGAAAGCCTAACTTGTTGGATGTACAATGCGAAAGACCTAGTTATAAGAGGAAAGCATGGCTAAATCTAAAGGTGTGGTTGATTTATCGAAGTTGCAAGGGTTAGAGAGTTAGTACAATTCCAATCTGACTTGGCTCACACTAAGAAAGAGAGAATCATCGAGAGGGAGAATTGCAAAAAAAACCCTATCCTTCCCGAAGTTAGATGAGCTACAAAAGAAGTAGAAACATTGCATAACAGGATGCTTCCTACATCGTCGATCACTTTAACGAGCTTCTATGCATTTATTTTTTTTTCTTCTTTAATCTTTCCATGGTCTATTCTGCTTTACTTTGTATTGTGTTTCACTCATCAATTATGAACTCAATTCCATTGGTTGAGTGATGATGGATTTCTAAGTTGTAGAATAAATCCAATTTGCTAAGCTTTTAATTCAATAAATTCAATTTGTTTAATTGTGAATTAATGTCTTGTCGGTCAGTTGGCCGCTAAGAGACTAGATCAATGGTCTTGGCTTATTGGAAGGGAGTTGAGGTTATACCTTTGCTGAACAGTGTGTGCTAGGCAAGCTTGTGCAAGGCTCGATCTAAATTACAGGCTACAAGAATGGGTCTATCTCAAATAGCCAAAACACCTAGGTTAAACTGACACTCTAAACTGAAAAATTGCCATAGGAATATGGGATTAGTAGAGCAAGGAGTGTACTTACAGAATGTGGACGCTTCTATATAGGTTAATGATTGGTTAACTAAATAACGTTGTGAAAGGCATTTTGCTGCAGTATTGTAGAAGTTGTGCAGCAAAATGCTATAGCAATGCATCATATGCAAAATAGGGGAATAATGCAACTTAGGATGAAATCCAAACTCTTCCTATTTTAAATATGATATCTCTCAATTGGCTTTCGATCACTTATTTACTTTTATTCACTAGTAGAAAATAGATAAACAAACAACTACACTCTTATCACTTATAACTTTCACAAGGAAACTGGCTTCTTATTGAAATCAAAGCTAATCACCAAGAGGGGTGAATTGGAGATTCAAAAATTATTTTCAAAGTGCTCTGAAACTTGAACACAAAAACAGAGTCGAACAGAGTATAGAAGAAGAAGTAAGACACAACAAGATTTATATTGGTTCGATCTAACTCCTTGACCTACGTCCAATCCCTAGACTCTCTGACCTTTTCACTAAAGCTTAGAATTGTTAGTTCTCTATGGGTTTTGATGATAACAATCAATTGTGAAATCAAGAATGAAGAGTTGTCTCAAGAAGTTGAAAACTTGCAGATTGAGGCAATACTCGAGTATTGATAACAAAACTCGAGTATTGAAGTTCAAAGAACAACTCAATGCAATTAACTTAGGACAATACCGCAGTATTCAAATGAATACTCGAGTATTGGGAGTTACAGAGAGCATCGCAAGTTTTTCATTAAGGGAAACTCGAGTATTGACATGAAAACTCGAGTTTAGGCCTATGTGACTCTTCAAATGGTTTTAGCTGAAAATAGAAAACCTCGGTTTAGAAAACCACAGTTTTGAGAACTACAGTCTGAGATTTGAAAAGACAGCTTTTAAACTTGGCTCCAGAATTTAAATGTTTTTATTTTCAAATACAAACTCGAGTATCACTAGAATACTCAAGTATTGGGCCAAGCAAAGAGGTTCTTAAATTGAATTACTTATAACCCTCAGTATTGAAAACCACAGTTTTGAAAACCACTGTTTAGCACTTATTCAACTAACTTCAGAGTTTCAAAACTAAGGTGGAAACTCAAATATGTAAACTGAAACTCGAGTATTGAGGCATACAGAGAGCAATCAAATTTTCTAAGCCTTCAAAACTCCGATATAAAGAGTAAACTCTGGTTTTGATGTTTTGGACATTTATTCATCAAGAGTCCAAAACTCGAGTATTAGAAGAATACTCGAGTATTGGCTTAAATTCATCAGGAACACCAAAGCTCAAATCGCGAGTCCCATCTCTGGAAAGAGAATACTCGAGTGTAGACTTAGAAACTCGAGTATGGGCTTAAGTGCATAGTGACAAACTCGAGTATTGATGCACAAACTCGAGTTTTGGTCACGCCTTCTGATGATTCAAATTTGTGAAATCTGTGTAATGTTTATGAAATGGTCTAAATGATTTATATTCTTAATTATCATCATTACCAGATATGTTTAATTGTTTACTAGTGTATTTCAGCCTAATTACAGATGATTTAAAGAGATTAAGAGAGCTGTTAACATAAAAGGCAAAGTCTTGTCGGAAGCAATAAATGCACACCACTAAACTTGCTGTAATCTCAACTACCAAGCATTCCACGGTGGAAAAAGGATAAAGAGACTTTCATTTAAGTGAGGATTGACAATCTCAACAGATATAAATGACTAGAAGTCACTCTCTATCCTACAAGTCAAGAAACAAGCACAAGTGTAAAGAGAGAGGACCAAACTGCTTCTAACTGAGAGGAAACTTCTCCAACGGTCAAATGAATGCAAGCAACGGCTATTAATGTCTCTCTAAGTATAAATAGAGTTGCATTCAAGTCTCTACCAGAACACTGAGCTGAAAAACGAATTTGTATTAACTTTGTTCATTTATTGTTGTGCTTTCTTGTACAGAGTGTCGGTTGACACCATAGAGCTTCAGTGATCATTTATCTACTCTGTAAGAGAGTTTTATCAACTGTATTTGATTGATTGTGGGGTATCTCAAGTCGGGGGACTTGGAGATTTGGGAAGTCATTGATTACAACTTGTAAGGGGGAGCAAGTTCTAGAGAGAGAATTGCTTCAGAGTTACAGAGTGTGTAATCAAGTGATTTTAGTGAAAAGCTCAGGGCGCCTGAGGACTGGACGTAGGCCAAGGAGTTAGGCCGAACCAATATAAACTGTTTTGCATTGCTATTCTTCCCTGCTCACTATTTTTCATTCGGTCAATCACCATAAGAGGCGAAATCGCAAAAATTTTCAGAATCCTCAATTCACCCCCTCTTAGTGATTCAGTTCATCTTTCAAGAATCAGTTACACACTTTATTCTTGAAGTTATCCTCTCATTAGGATACTCTCCCTCTTATAAGTTGTACACTGATAATCCCAATCTTGAAGTCCCACGACTTGAGATTCTTACAATAAATGATTTCAATAAAATGAAACTCTCTCTAGGAGTTGATAAAAATAACCACTAAAGTACAAATGTATCAAAAGATACTTTATAGTAGAAAACTGAAATAGTAGTTAAAGACTTGAATGATTTTTGTTTTCTTTGTATTTTGTTGAGAAGACTTGAATGCAACCTCTTATATGAAGAGAGCATTTAATGACTGTTTGATTCTTCAATGTAACCGTTGGAGACATTTGAGTTGCTGTTGGAAACACTTAGGTCTTCTTCTCTTTCTATCCTTTAGTAGGATTAGCTGCACAGAAGTTTATGTTGACTTCTCTTGAAATAAATCTATTAGAAGAGCAGCTTTTTGATAGTGAAACAAAACATTAATCCCTTTGCAATGTGTGTAGAGTGATTGTCCAAAAGAATGCAACTTTATGGACTTGCAATAAATGTTCTGACATTACTTTTTTGCTTTTTGACTAAATCCTCATTTAATATTCTTTAAAACATCTGAAACTTAATAACAAACTGATTAAATATAGTTAGGAATAGTAATGAGTGATGTTAAGAAGTATTAAGATCAAACATGAAGATTTCACATATTCGAGCAATTTGATTTTCAAATTGAGCGACATAAACTCGAGTTAATTTATTTAAACTAGAGTTTGTAACTTTGCTTCAAAAGACTAAACTCGAGTTTCTAAACTTGGACTTGAGTTTAGTTCTTACAGATAAGAACGTCGTGATTTGAGCATTGAAACAAAATATGAATGCATGAGCGTATGCTCATGAGCGTATGTCCAAGCCAAGTCGATTAGTACCTAAGTCGAGTTTTAGACTTATGAGGAAATATGTTTAAGTCCACAAAGCTTAAAATTGGAGTTTCCAAATCTTAACTGGAGTTTTCAAATCACAGAAATAGAGCATAGCTCTCTACTTGGCTGAAACTCGGGTTTTAGAAAATCCAACTCGAGTTTCTTTTAAAATTGAAAATATTTGAAAACTGTCTGTCAATCCCAAACTCGAGTTTACAAAAGTTAAACTCGAGTTTCCTCAAAATTTATAAAACTTAGAAAAACTTCTTGGCCAAATGCAAACTGGAGTTTGTCATAACAAACTGCAATTTACTCAGGATGAAAAACATTGATACTCTTGGCCAAACACAAACTCGAGTTTATGAAAACTCAACTCGAGTTTGATCAAGTTGACAAATTCTTGAAAGCTCTCTCAGAGACATAAACTCAAGTTTGCAAAATCAAACTAGAGTTTGTCATACTTCATAGAATATTGAAGGTTCTCTATTTGGTGCAAACTCAAGTTAGTACAACTAAACTCAAGTTTGTCTTAATGTAAAAAACTTTGAGTGCTCTCTGTATCTTACAAACTCAAGTTTGTCTACACAAACTGGAGTTTGTCTTGGTTCATAAAAATTGAGCTACTCTTTGTCAAGTCCAAACTCGAGTTTTACATCCAAAACTCGAGTTTGCCTTTGACTGTAAGTTTTTCAACTTACCAAAGACAAACTTCATCTTGAGTTTACAATTGTTAGTTATCATCAAAACACATCGAGAGTTAACACTTATTTGGTATTAACAGTCTCTATAGGACGATAACTCTACTTACTCTTTATTACATGTTCGACTAGTTCACTTGCCACAAGAGCAATTCACGGGTACAAAAAAAGCTTTTAAGACCGAACAAAAGAGGCATCCACAGACTGGACTCGCGACCGGTCTTGTTCCAGCCGGTATTAAAAGTATATCTTTAAGAGCGGACTTCAACCAGTCTTAAATAAACTCTTTTAAGACCGGACATTTAAAACATCAGGTCTTAAAAGTGATACTAAACCCAACTAAAATATTTTTTTGTCAGTCCTAAAACTCAATTTTTAAGATCCGACAAATATTTAACCGCTTTTAAAAGGTCTAATTTTTAAGACCAGACAAAATTAAATGCGCTCTAAAAAGTAGCGGCTTGTTAGACCGACGAATAATTATACGCGGTCTTAAAAGACTCACTTGTAAGACTGGATGATTAATACGTCCAGTCTTAAAGATTAACTTTTTAGACCGGGTATATTAAACCATCGGTCTTATAAAATCAACTTTTAATATCACCTAATATCAAATATGTCGCCTGACCTTTAAGACCGTGTATTTAAGTAAATCCAAGTACATCCGGTCTTAAAAGTTGAACTTTTAAGACCAGCGTTTTTGTTTTATCGGTCTAAATTTTCCTGAATTTTTTCCCTGTTCTGTTCTTACTGATCATATATATACACAAATCCATACCAGCCAATCCAACACATAAAACAGTATACTTTAAGCTACAAGCTATGAACAATTATGGATAAATTGAATGATCTATACACAAATCCATACAAGCCAATCTATCACAGAAAAGGCTACACTTTAAGCTACAAGCTATGAACAATTATGAATAAATTGAATTGGCAAAAAACAGATCGTAGAATACAAATATTATTGACCATGAGTTACAAATACAAACATAATAAGCTGTTACAATAAGATATACTACACTTAAATCAACATACATGCCCAATATTCACCATGCCTTCATCTGATTCCCATCCAACAACGTAACACATTTTCTTTTATAACATGCATGCCCCTTTGGAAAAGATCCTGGCACCGAAATAAAACAAGAACAAATGTCATAGAGTTAGCTAATGACATTTTTTAAAAACACGGATGGAATATAATAGTGTTAAAACCTTAAAGTTTTCAAAGATTTGTGCAGCTACCTTACGAATTGACTCTTTTATAAAGGGATATCCTCCCATATCCCTTCTTGATGATCATTCCTTATGCCGGGTTCATTATCTGTTTCATCTTCTTCGTTCATGTCCGGTAGACCCCTTGAAAAAGGAGTACTGTCAAGAAGACCATAATTTGCATGACTTTCCTCATCAATATCGATGACCCTTTTTCCTTGGAGAGCTACAGACCACATTTTATTTGCTTGATCGGTGATATAAAAAACTTGTTTCGCCTGGTCTGCCATAATAAAAGGTTCATCTCCAAAACTTGTACTATTGATATCAACTAACGTAAATCTGAGCCGATCGATCTGAACACCATTGTTGACATTAACCCACTTGCATTTTAAAATAGGAAATCTAGTGAAGACATAGTCCACCTCCCAAATCTCTTCAATAACCCCATAATATGGCATGACTACCAATTTAGGCCGCTTGTCTTTCGAACTAGAGAAGTGCATAGATTTAGCCTCTAACATTACACCATTATTCTGGACGATGCTCCTATCATCTAGGGATTTCGTGTAAAATGTGTAACCGTTGATCATATATGAATTCCAACTTATGACATCAACCTCAGGACCACGTGCTAACATTTCATTGTCTCAGAAACAAATTCCTCTCCCCCAACCTCTTGTTTGAACCAGTCCGCAAATGTTCTGTTGTGCTCCCTAATCAACCTTTGTTCAGTCATTCAGGGATTTTCTTTCCTCACAGCTTCTTTATGTGCAGCTATGCTAGCCTGAACTTCATCAACATTATTTTAGATGTATAAGTAGACTTGTGACAAGTCATTAGGATCCACTCTCTTTACTGAGGCCCCCGTCTACCCCCTTCAGCATGCTGACGTTTTGGAAGCTCGATATGTCTTACTCTGGCCAAATAATTTTGACAAAATTCCATGGCCTCTTCAGATACATATTTCTGAACAATTGATGCTTCTGGCCCGTATGTGTTCTTCAGTACCCTTTTAAGAATTTCATAGATCTTTCAATTAGGTTCATCCACCGTAAATGGACAGGGCCGGACAACTTGATCTCCCTCACTAGATGAACAATTAGATGAACCATGATGTCAAAAAATGAAGGAACAAAAAGCTTCTCAAGATGGCACAAGATAAGATATCATTCATTCTCCAATTCATCCAATTGTTCAATCTCGAACACTTTACTGCAAACAACATTGAAGAACATACAAAGCCTAGTCAAAATGTGTCGAAGATCATACTTGGCTATGCCTCAAATAGCTACTGGGAGTAGCTGTTGCATCAACACATGACAATCATGAGACTTTTGGCCTACCAATTTCAAGTCCTTCATCGATACAAGCCTCTTAAAATTTGAAGAATACCCTGACGGAACTTTTGTGCCATGCAAACACTCAAAAAAACTACGCTTCTCATCCTTAGACAAAGTATGAGAAGCTGGGGGACAATAAGTTCTGTTACCATATGGCCTTGGATGTAAGTCTTCGCGTATTCCTATTTCTCACAAATCCAATCTTGCCTTCACACCATCCTTTGTGCTACCTTGTATGTTGAGAAGCGTGCCAACAATACTATCACATACGTTCTTCTCCACATGCATGACATCAATACAGTGTCTCACATCAAGGTTGCGCCAATATGGAAGATCGAAGAATACCGATCTTTTTTTCCATATATTTGTTTCTTTTCTACCCTTTGCAGTCTTACCGAAGACGACACTTATATTTGTCACCTTTTCATACACTTGCTCCCCAGTCAATGCCACCGGAGCATCTTCATACTCTTGGCCACCAAGAAATGATTTCTTTAATCGACGATATGGGTGGCCCCGTCTAAGAAATCTTCTACATCCAAGATAAACCGTCTTTCTTCCATGTTGAAGTTGATGGTAGCGTGTGCCTTCTTCACAAACCGGACATGCTTTATGGCCTTTTATACTATACCCTAACAAGTTCACATATGCTGTGAAGTCATTTATAGTACAAAATATCATGGCTCTAATTTTAAAGACCTCCTTCTTGAAAGAGTCAAAAACATCGACACGTTTTTCCCACAACTCGTTCAAGTCTTCAATCAAGGGCTGAAGGTAAACATCAATGTCGTTTCCGGATTGTTTTGGTCCCGAAATCAACATAGACAGCATGATGTACTTTCATTTCATGCATAACATAGGAGATAAATTGTAAATAATCAGGAGTACAGGCAAGGAACTATGTATGCTGCTAAGGCTTCCATATGGATTCATGCTATCCGTGCTAAGGGCAAGCCTAAGGTTCCTAGGTTCTTCGCCGAAGGTCGGAAATAATTGATCGATTTTCCTCCATTGAGAAGAATCGGCAGGATGTCGAATCTTTCCATCAGAAATCCTCTCATCTGCATGCCATCTCAAATGTTTTGCATCATTCTCATTAACAAACAAGCGCTTGAACCTTGGTATGATTGGAAGATACCACAACACTTTTGCAGGCCCCTTATTTGACTTGTACCTTGGGGTTTCACATATCGGACAATTCAGCTTCTCTTTTAACTTGTTCCTATACAACACGCAATCATTCGGGCTTGCGTGGATCTTTTTGTACTACATTCCCAGTGGAAAAAGTATTTTCTTAGCATCATAATATCAGTGAGGCAACACATTATTATCTGGAAGCATGTCCTTAAAAGCCTCAAGCATTTCAGAAAAACTCTTGTCGCTCCACCCATGACGTGCCTTCAAGCTAACCAATTTCAATACAGCGTTCAACAGTTGGTATTTCTTACACCTAGGGTATAGTGGGGTCTCTGCATCACTGCACATATTACCATATGCATGTGATTGATGAAAAGCCTCTTCTCCTACATCACGAATAGTGTCATCTATGCGATCATCCATATCCGCATCATTATCATCAGAGGCCACTTCTCCGTGTTGAGACCCACTTGACATTTTTTCACCATGCCATACCCATACTGTATAGGTCTTACAAAATCCTTAACAAACTAAATGTGTGTGTATAACTTCACGACTTAGTCGCCTCTCATTAAAACATTGTACACAAGGACAATAAAACTTCCCCTATCATCATGGGCGTTTTGTTTAGCAAATTCTATAAATTCCCTAACCTCATTCTGATATTTAACACTCATCCGTAAAGCATTTATCCAACTGCGATCCATAGTAGAATTCCTATAGACGGAAAGATTTAACATACCTAATCCGTAAAAACTAAAACTTGTATATAAAATAAGCCAACTACAAATGCGTATATAAGCTAAATGTCGGTTCTGTCTTATGGTCATAAATGTATGACAGTGAATCAAGAAACAAAATAAATGCATGACGAGGAAATTAAACGCATCGCAAGTAGGTCTTATGCACTCACCTGTAGCAAATAAGGTCAAATGTGTTTGCTGAGTCTCTCTTCTCTGCCACGAATGTTAATGTTGCAGACAGTAAGAGTAACCTAAAAACACTTGTTGGTCAGTTGGGTAGGTCCCAAAAGAAGATCTCATCGATTTTGTTCAACCCATGAAAAACCCAGAACGATAAGTAGGAAAATCATACAGTTATATAGCCGAAACAACTCGTATAGCTTGGTCTTTAGACATTGAGCTAAAGAACCAAAAAGTTGTTGTCGAGAGAGCAACGCGAAGCAGCGACGAAGCAACACATAAACATTGGAGACAGAACCTGAGTAATCACTTTCGACTTGACGAGAGAAGTTCATACAGGGAAATTTAATTTTTCCGCGCGAGTGGTGCGGGATAGACATTTATTATTTGGGATATTATTAAGACCAATCAATTTAAAGGAATACGGTCCTAAAGATATATTTAAATTATATTGAACTTTTTAAGACCGAAGTTTTATAAAACTGTGGTCCTAAAATAAATTTAATTAAAATTTTATATTGAACATTTTAAGATCAGAGGTTAATAATATTGCTGTCATAAAATTCATTTAATTTTGGACTGCATGTTTTATAAAACTGCGGTCTTAAAAGTCAAATACTTTTTATTATTAAAACGAAACATTGTTGCAGCAATTGAATGAAAATAAAGAACACTGGAGATTGGAGAATAAGCTTTTTCTTTAATGTATAACATGGAAAAATAAAATATAAGCTTAGTTCTTATTAATTTTTAGATTACTATGACAATATGCAAGTACAAAAAGAAAATAAGAACAACAAACTGAAAATTAACAAAAACAAGCTTATAATGTGACTAAAAATCCTAATGCTTATTATTAGCTAATGTCTTGGAGATATCGGCTTCAGCAGCAGCAATTTTGCGCTGGATATAAGCAATTTCCTGTATTATGCGCATTAGTTTCACTTCTTCATCATCATCCGTAGGAGCGCTAGGACCAGGAGGTTGGAGAGGGGGAGCGCTGGGACCAGGAGGTTGGAGAGGGGGAGCGGGAACCTCTTCGTGGTCTGAAGTCTAAAGGGGGCCATCAATCTCTTCATCATCTGAAATAATCATGGGTCCAACGACCCGTGACTCCTCTGTCGGAATATAACGCACTGGAAGAGAACCCACGAGAGATCTGACGTGGGCACAAGCTTCAAGAGTACCTCTGCAAGGGGTTATCTTGTATCTAACCATTGTTTGAGTAGTTGGGGAAGGAGGGGCAGAGAGCTACCTAGTGTGGAGTTACGAGGTGATAAGGACTTAAGAAGGACAAAGAGAAAGCGTGAGGAGGATAATAAAGGCAGGACAATAGTAGTTAATTAATACTCAAAAGTGTATTAAGACCGTCATATAACATATCCACAATTCTAAAAGTCTGTTATTTATTATTTCATTAAATTACCTTTAAGACCGATCATTTATCTTATACCCGGTCCTTAAAGTCTATTAATTTTTTTCCATTCAATTACCTTTAAGATCGATCATTTATCTTATACCCGATCCTAAAAGTCTATTAACCTTTTTTAAAAAAAATAATACATTTAAGAATGGATCTCTTACAATATCCGGTATTAAAAGTTTATTTTTTTCAAGTGAGAGACACCAGAGTCGCATCCTTACACTCTGTTCAAATGAATGATTCAGAGTCTCTTCAGCTTCCAGATAAACTTCCCAACTAGGCATCTCCTCGTATTCTGATGAACTATGCGCCTCCTCGTTAACGGTTCCCGCGTTTCACATTCTTCAAGATGGCTTCTCTATTTAAACCCGTTGTTACTTTACGTTCTTCACATTCTTCTCAATCACTTCTACAACCTCCATAATGGCCGCTCCACCACCACCAGGTGTGCACAACAATGGTCCTCCCCCTCCACCACCACCACCGCCCAACAATGGTCCTCCCCGTCCACATCCACCTTTGTACCCTCCTCTGTTGCCTCCAAACCCCTCCGCCCGACAAATGATGCAGCACCTCCTAGCTCGCGTCGCTCATATAGACCGACGCATGGGCCAAATGTTTCAGGTCTACCACGCCGTCAACAACAAGCTGAACATGTTACTCGACGCCAATGATGTTGAGTACAATCATTCTGACGACGACATCTCTGACCTCTCCTCCGATCCCTCCCTCCCCTCCGACAACGACCGGGGGGGATTAATTATTTGTATGTTTTTTTATGTGTTTTTGTTTGTACTATTCTTGCCTCACAGCGGGCAAGAAAAAAATGATAAATAAATTTTTTTTCCACATTCGATTGTCTATTAGTATATACTTTCATTATCTCGATTTTGTTTCAGACAAAAAGGAAACAAACAAAACCATAACTGAAATGTGATTAACGATAAAAGTTCATAGAATACAATCAACAACATACAAACCAAAACAAAAAAAAGACAACTTTTACCTTTTAAGAATAAATACAAACACAGTGACAAATCTTCTCAAGCCTGGACCACCGTTGCAGTCAGTTTTACCACACCCAGAGTTGAAAATTTCCATTATCTTACTTCTTTTTCGACAATGCTCTTCAACTTCTAAAGAGGTAAAACTGACGACAACGAGGGTCCTGAGCTTGAGCAGAACGCCAGAAACTCGAAGTGGTCTTGAACCCTAATTATTTGTCTTAAAAATGAGTGATCATTTCTATTTAAAGGAAGATTATTAAGATCAGACATTTAACAAATAGACACTCCTAAATATCTAGCCATATTTAATTTAGAATTATCGAATATGCGGTCTTAAAAGTGTCACCATATTTTATAAGACTTTTAAGACCGGAGATTTATCAAATATACGGTCCTAAAATCTAGGATTATTTTAAAAAAACAAATAATTTAAATGTTTAAATAATTTTAAAAAAAAATCTAGGATAACTTTAGGACCGTCTGTTTAATAAATATGCGGTCTTAAAAGTTTTGCTAAATTTTATAAGACTTTTAAGACCGGAGATGTATTAAACATACGGTCTTAAAATCAAGGCTTATTTTTTTTTAAAAAAAGACCTTTAGGAGCGTCTCTTTAATAAACATGTGTTCCTAAAAGTGTCGTCACTCTTTTTAAGACCTTTAAGACCGGTGATGTATCAAACATACGGTCTTAAAATCAAGGATTATTTTTAAAAAAAAAACAAAGACCTTTAGGACCGTCTGTTTAATAAATATACGGTCCTAAAAGTCACGAATACTTTTCAGATTCTCTTACTCCTAGTTTCAACTCTTCAAAACTCAAATCTCAAGCAATATCCACCATCCAAATACGTTCAGAAAACCAAAATTACACAGGCTAAGAAAATTGTTCGAAAAAATAAACAAATTTATTATATATTGAATTATACAAATTGTAAAATAATTGTTCATTTACAGAATGAATTTACAGTTTAATGCAGTACTGTAATTACAATTATTGCTCTACAAGCATATATTTACAAATGAATTAGTACTGTGATTGTTGTATTTACTTTAAGATGTCAGTAACATGTTGACAAAACACACTACGTATGTGGTCCACCTCATCATCAGAAAAAGAAGTCTCAGATGCAAATCTCTGTAGCATTAAAGAAAGAAACTGAATTAACTCATGTGCATATTTCATATGTAACATTAAGCCAGAAATTGAATTCAGCCATAATATGTAACATCAAATACATTTACCTTTGCAGTGAGTTTATTACTTGGTTGAGTGATAATATCATACATGTGTTTCATTATGTACAGGCCACATAAGTTGGATCCGATTGGTTGTCGACGGGTCTGAAAAGAACAAGATATATATATAAGATCGAGCATATATAGCTTACTGACCAACTTCACAAGGCAGTGTTCCAGTGTCCAAATATGTACTAACCTTTGGTGTGACCACAAATCCTCGCGACGTATTGGGGATGCCTGCTGATCAACTATAGCAGAAGGATTGGATTCAGCTTCTTCCAATCTCTTCCGCTTGGCCTCCATCATTTCTTCTTCGGCCTTTGCATATCCCCCCGAGAAGCCCTATGCGGGCAATCATTCTTTCTCCCAATCTCATGTGGTTGTGCCCTTCTTCTCTGTGAATTAGAATTGAAAACAACTATTGATTATGAATTCCAGCCATCTCACTAACAAAAATTAGATAATTTCTGCTTGATATATGAACCTCAAACACTTGTCAAATTCACTTCATCAAGTTTCAACATTTTATTTAAGGAAGATGTAGAATTGTATAGAACTAACATACTGACTTACTAATAACAATGTCTAACCACTACCTACTATAACAGAACTAGCTAAGAATATAATAACGGTTAACATATAAGACATGCATACTCTCACCAAGATAACTCAAATGCATCCACTTTGGTGGAACATACAAATGGGTGATCTAGGTTTTGACAAGTATTCATTTATGGGTTTTAGTTTTCTTATGTTGCATAAGAAAACTAAACTTCCTACACACACATGAAATTATGGGACTTACATATACATATATGAATTAATATATGTATATGTGGGTCCTACCATTTCATGTGTGTGTGACATGAGATAATATTTTTCCTACAACATGAGAAACATTAATCCCTTCATTTAGTGATGGCATTATGACTTAAGATTTTATTTAGAGGGTATTATCTAATATAATCTAATTAATCCCATTAATTCAAATTATATGAATGCAATCACTATTGTATTTCATATAATCTCTAAATTAATCAGAAGTTATCTAATTAAATCATAATTAAAACTCTAAATTAATTATGAGTGATCTAATCAAATCATAATTAAAACCCAAAATTAATTGTGAGTGATCTAATCAAAACATAATTAAAACTCTAAATTAATTATGAGTGATCTAATCAAAACATAATTAAAATTCTAAATTAAAACTGTGACACAACATGGCTCATCTAACCTTAAATCTTCTCAAGCCAATGGGAGGACTTCTCTAAATAATAAAAGAATATACATAAGGAGAAACCTTGTTTCATATACGAGGGGAGTGGGATGAGAAGAGAATGTACATCAAGAATATTCAGAGAGGGGTATGGCTCACAGGCCATATTTAAATTTACAACAATTGTAAAATCTAGAGCCATGTTGTTCACCATACCTAAACAACACATTGAAAGGTAAATTAGAACATATTTTAATTCATGATTAAAATTTTCTAATTTATATTATATTATATAATATATATAATATAATATCATGATTTAAATTCTCACGCTACGAACAGCTAGTCATGGCTTTATAATTCATCCATTTTATAATACGACTAGGTTAATATCTATTATAGAGTTTCTAAAACCCTAATGAGCCGTATTAAAATATTCAAAATTAATCCAATTAATTTTGAAATTTGAATATGAATTAAAATAATATATATTAATTAAATTTGTCCAACAGATCTAATCTAATATATTTATTTAATTCGAGTTATAAGTCTACATATTTAATTTATCTTTATAAATTAAATCTAAGATATGCTATTTTTCCATTCAATTAAATTGAGATAATATATCTCAATTTAATTAAATCTAAGATATTATATATTTATTTAAATATATTAAATACTATATATAATATTCGAAAACCAAATCTGAGATACAATATCTCAATTTATTATAGTTATTTAATTTATCAAATAAATTAAATACTATATATAATAATATTATTATCTATAAATAATATCATTGTTACTTTCTAATTTATATTATATTATAATATGATATAAAATTAAAATAATATATTAATTAAATATGTCCAACAGATTTAATCTAATATTTTTTTTTAATTTGAATTTATAAGCCTAAATATTTAATTTATCTTTATAAATTAAATCTAAGATATGATATCTTTCTATTCAATTAAATTGAAATATTATATCTCAATTTATTATAGTTATTTAATTTATCAAATAAATTAAATACTATATATAATAATATTATTATCTATAAATAATATCATTATTACTTTCGAATTTATATTATATTATAATATCATATAATATAATATAAAATTAAAATAATATATTAATTAAATCTGTCCAACAGATCTAATCTAATACATTTATTTAATTCGAATTATAAGCTTACAGATTTAATTTATCTTAGATTAAATCCAAGCATGATCGTTCATTCCTAACGTTTCAGAATATGACCTATGTGTGAACGTGATCGATGATTCAGCGTGATCATTCATCGTTCTAAACAATTTAGAAATGGCCGCAAGAACGGACTAGCTATTCGTAGAAACCCTAATGTGAATTATCAATTTACATGCTTATAGGATTCAGTTTAAACATATATATCACATATACATGCATATAGAAAACCCAATTTAAACGCTCGGTTGACCTGGCTCTGATACCACTGTTGGTATCCGTACACGCAGCGGATTAAAAAAAACTTTACGAATCCCAAAGAGGATCGCTCAACCGCGTTTAAATCAAGGTTCATTATAAGAAACCATACCTTTCAAAAGCTTGTATGCGTCTCGTTCTATTTGAACTGGTGGGCTTCCTTCTCTGTAACACCCCCGAATTTCTAGAATAAAAATAACATAAAATGTCAATAGTTTTCATAAATAATAATAAAATCCAAAATAAACTACTTCGGGGAGTGTTACCGCCGCACTTATATGGGACAAGTGCAAGGCTTCTTATTACATGAAATAAATCTAAACTTAATCAGAATGTTCATAAAAAAAATATAAAATAAAATAAAAGAGAAGAAAGTAAATAACTAGAGTTTATTGTCCGTCATCCTCACTTCTCACTGTTAGCCCCAATCTTTGAAACCTGTTCACTGAAATTCTGCTCCCCTGAAAGATCATCGTAGCCCAAGAATACACACATCAGCAAACGCTAGTAATCCCAACTAAGTAAAGGTAAAATGAAGTAAAATAAAACAGAAATAAATAAATAGATAAATAATTTGATATGAATTGAAATAAAATTAATTAATTACAAAATAAAATAAAATAATTGTAAAGTAAAATAAATTAATTCCAAAGTAAAATAAAATAAATTAATTACAAAATAAAATAAAATAAAGACGTCATATGTGTATATGTATAAATTAAAAAGGTGTCATTGTTTTTAGAATTTTCTAGTGGGAAGAGAACCATGGTAGACTCGGATATCCTGCCAGTCTACCCTGTGACCCAGAAACCTACCAATCACAAATCATCATCAAATTGGCTATAGATCATTTTCTTCCTAGTGTGCACACCTCTTCCCAAAGTTGCTACTTGTACCCTGAATATCCTGCCAGGCACCACTTTGGGAAGAACGGATATATTGGTTCACATCAAATAATTTTCTTTTCAAAGGCATAAAGCCTTAAAAGTGTGTGTTCGTCACTTTAGGAGGTACCATCCCAAAGTTATTCTCCCACTATTAAATTATTTTAAATAGTTTAGACGCATTATAAAATTTTATAATTGAAACCCTAGCTATATATATATATATATATAAGCAAATATTACTTTACTGCACAATTGTACAGAGGTACAGAGGGAACTTGCATTGCAAAGTGAAAGGTTGTATATATATTTTATTGTGTGTGTGTGTGTGTGTGTATTTATATAAATATAAATATATATCCATTGATGAAAACAAGAAGTACCCATTCACATGAATTCAATTCTCACATCTTTGCGCAGAAACCGTTGTACAGAGAATAAAAACAAAACGAAGGGGGTCATATATGTTTATATATTTGTGATATTTAAATATATATACATCTATAAAGGCATTGAGGAAACGCACTATAGACAAAGCTGGAAGTCATCACCTCGGTCATCATTCAGGCACGTGATTCAAGGGGTTAAATTAATATACATTCACATATGTTTGTACAGATTGCAAAATAAGAGGATCAATTAGAACAAAGGACGCATAGACGTACCGGAAGGACGCATAGATAAAAAAAAATTTCACGGAGAGCAGTGAGCAATTACATGAGTTTTGGATTAAAGAACATGCAATCTGTAAACAAACGGTCTCTTATTAGTCTGGGGATTAGTATTACATGGTCTCCATGTTTCCTAGACTCCAAGGAGAGCCGTTTGCCGTAGAGTTTACAGAGAAAGTAAGGAGAAGAGAAATATGAGCGATGACTAAAGTTAGGCGACTAAACCTAAACTTATAATTAGACTTTTAGGGTTTAGTTATGAGCTAGGCTCTGTGGGTTGGGCTCTTTAGCTATTACTAACTCATTAATCAGTTACATAACAAATTTAATTTGAAACTTATAGTAAGGGAAATAATTTCCACTTAAATGCTATATATATATATATATATATATATATATATATATATATATATATCTCTCTTTAACAGTTATACTACGTAGATATCTATGGACTAAAAGGAAATTTTAAAATAGTATTTAGTAGCTAGACGTTATCCACATTATCCAAGTGAATGTTGTTGTGTGCATTGCTAGCTAGATACTTATATATATATATATATATATAATTTGTAAATAATAATCTTATCATTAAATTCTATCAAAAAGTCAATAGAGATTGATTTCTGTTTAGTTGTTAATTATCAAATAATTGACATAAAGATATAGAGAAGTCAAAATATTAATAACTCTTATTTAATAATAAACCTATATTAATATGAAGATTAGTACAATATTATCAAAGTTTTAAATTTTATTATTACTATATTATTAAAATAAATATTATTAAATTTTATGTATCTCTATAGACGTGCAGGCGCATCTAATATATTATATAGATTTCTTGTTATATTGTTATTATTAATAATAATTTGGGGTATTACATTCTCGATCAGCAGAAATCGACTCTTCAAATCGTCTTCCTCTACTGGTATCCATACCGAACAGCTTTTCAACATGAATGTTAGCATGCTATAGGGGTGGGAATAGGCCAGGCCCCTATCAGGCGGCCTACAGCCTGACCTGTTTGTCAAAAAGGCCAGGCCAAGGCTTATTTAAAAGCCTAAATATGTAAATAGGTCAGGCCTACTTTGTTAAGGTCTGGCCTGTAGGCCTTCAGGCCTAGCCTATTTACATATTAAATAAATATAATTAAATTTATATGATATAAATTATATAATATTTATTATTTTTCATTCTTATATTTTAATTTTAAATTATATTTATATAGATTTTGATAGATTCAAAGTGTATAAAGTCTATTTATGGCCTCTAAGGCCTACAATATGAAGTCTTTTTAAAGGCCTACATTATAAGTAGGCCTTTAAAAAGGCTTCAAGCCCGACCAGACCTTATGAAGGCTCAGGCCTAAACCCAAAAAAAAACCTGAATTTAGGCTCAGGCCCAGGCTTAGACCTTCTACCCCTATTACAGGCTCAGGCCTATTTAGCCAAAGCCTAGCCTGACTTGGCCTATTTCCATGCCTAGCGTGCTAGCGCCTTCTTACTCTTTGCGTCTTACGCCTTTTCTTTTCTCTAGGGTTTTCTTTTGCGGCTATTCTCATCTTTTTAATACGACTAGATCAATGTCTATTTATAGAGTTTCTAAAACCCTAATTAGGCCGTATTAAAATATTCAAGATTAATCTTGAATTTGAATTTTAGATTTAAATAACATTAATTAAATCTATCTAATAGATCTAATCTAATCTATTTATTTAATCTAAAATTAAAAGCCTACAGATTTAATTTATCTTTATAAATTAAATCTGAGAAAAGATACATATCTATTTAATTAAAATTGAGATACTATATCTCAATTTAAATTAAATCAGATACATAATATATTTAATTTGAAAATTAAATCAGAGATACAATATCTCTATTTAATTAGATATATAATTGATTTATCTTTATAAATCAAATATGAGATATAATATCTCAATTAGTTTTAGTTATATATTGATCAGCCCTTAGGGCATAATTTCCAACAATCTATGCTCCTAATACGAAAACATCACAAAAGTAAACATTTCAGAAGCAGTATTAGGACATATAACTCTATGTTTGCTATGGGAGGAAAAGTTGACCAAGAAATTAATGATGGCCGTGTGCCATATGTATATAGGGTGAGTGGTCAGAATGTGCATATAGTATTAACGAAGTAGTTGCACTAATAGTTGGAGTCATGGAGACATAAGAGATGCAAACGAAGGAAGGGATATTATAGTCAAGTACAAAACAGGACTATTAGAGAGAATAAAACAGATAAAGCAAGACTAGCTTCCTTCCATTGCAGTATCCCTTATTATTTCCATTTGGAGATGAAAGATATGTAGACAGTATCCGTCATGTGCATGAAGAAGAAGATAGTCGATCTGCAACTGCAAATAAATGTGTGTCAATGAGAGAATATTTTGCATACAAAATCCAGGATCGCGATAATGAAGAATTATCTATACTAAAGGGGGGCAAACTATACCAGCAATTTTTGGTCGATGCATATATGATGATTGAATCCTATAGACTGGAATATAAGGAATAAACAAAAACTACTTAGAGTAGAACTATATAAAGGTCTTGCTGATGCTATATTGGTAGGAGAGACAATTGCTGCAGAGAGAGGAAAGAGAATAATTTTGCCGTCATCATTTACCGGAGGAGTTCGGTAAACGTACAATGTAGTAGTAGATTTTTTGAATTGTACATGTACAAAATTTATGCCATCAAATATCAGTTGCATTTTCAATTTGGTTTCTTTCTTTCAAGGCGATATGTTCTCTCTCCCATTTTACTTATCCCTTAAAATTTTTTTTCGAGTAATGATTAAATCAAATTTCTTTCTCTTGTATGCATCCAACTACACCGCATAATTTATTATTACACGTGAACACAAAAATATTTTTACTTTATATGCATCTACCCCATCTACATAAAAAACCAAAATGATATGACTTTGAATCCAACGTTTCCTTCAATCTTTTGCAGCAATATACACAATTGAATTCCAAAAGCGAGGTTTGCCACATGCCCACATTATTTTGTGGCTAGCGAACAACAATAAGGTTAGCACTCCTCATGATATTGATAAAATAATTAGTGTTGAGATACCTGATAAGGAAGCCAACCCTATATTATACGAGGCAGTTAGCAACTTTATGATGTAAGGAAGTCTCCCTGCATAAGTGATGGAATGTGCTCCAAGTACTATCCAAAGACCTTTAATTCATCTACAGTTATTCATGAGAATGACTTAGAAAATAGAAACAGAGTATCTGTGAATATGCTGCTGAGGCAATGAATGATGCCCAGCGCTGCTCTTGTATTTATAATGACAAGTACATAATGAATGGAATATATCCAAAACAGGAAAGAATAACAGAACCTATACAAATGAGACATATGAATCATAACAGAATTCTTGATTGCAGGACCACAGGGACCACACTATACTAATCACTAATTAGCATTATAATCTAACATTCCCCCTCAAATGAGAGGGTTTAGAAACTATCCCGAGTTTGCTTCTGAAGAACTGAAACTGAGATTGAATAAGTGGCTTAGTAAAATAGTCTGCAATCTGATGAGCCGAAGGGATGTACTTTATATCAATTAAACCAGACAAAACCAGATCTCTAATGAAATGTATATCAACTTCTATATGTTTACTTCTGGCATGTTGAACCGGGTTTGCAGCTAAAGCTTTGGCACTCAAGTTATCACACCATATTGTAGATGGTTGTTTGAGAAACAATCCTAATTCAAACAATAGAGAATTTAACCATAAAATCTCAGAAGAGCCATCAGCAAGAGACCTATACTCAGACTTAGCGCTAGATCTTGACACCACTTTCTGTTTCTTTGAAGACCATGATATTAGATTACTACCCAAGTAAACACACATTCCAGCCATAGACCTTCTATCATCTGTGTCACAAGCTCAGTCAGCATCAGTATATGCTGTTAACTATGGCTTATCCTTGGAAAAGGACTTAAACATCAAACCAAGACTACTAGTTCCTTTCAGATATCTGAAAATACGTTTAACAGCCTGAAAATGTGTTGTCCATGGTTGAGACAAGAATTGACTTAACTTATTAACTGCAAAGGAAATATCTGGTCGTGTAGTTGAAAGATATTGAAGTGATCCTATGGCCTACCTGTACTCAGTTGGATTATCTAATAGAGAACCATCCATTGCAGAAATTAATCTGCCAGTGACCATCGGTGTTGAAACAGGCGCACAGTTTGACATTCCAAAATGTTTTAATAAATCATCAACATACTTCTCCTGATTTAGAAAAATTCCATGTGCATCTCTATAAACTTCCAAACCCAGAAAATAATACAATGGTCCCAAATCTTTTAAAGAAAAGACAAGATTCAGTTGATTCACAAATTTCTCAACCATTGCAGGATTGTTGCCAGTTACCAATATGTCATCAACATAGATTAAAATAAAAATTGTGAGATTGTAGGTTTGTAGAAGAAACAAGGAATTGTCACTCTTCAAATTATTAAATCCCCAATTCACCAATGTACAACGCAATCTATCGAACCAAGCTCTCGGAGCTTGTCTAAGACCGTAAATTGCTTTAACCAACTTACAGATGTGATGAGGCCGTTGTTGATCTATGAACCCAGCCTGCTGATGCATGTAAACTTCCTCTTCCAGAAAACCATTGAGAAACGTGTTGTTGATGTCGAGCTGCCGAATTGGCCAATTGAATGTGGCGGCAATTGATAGAATCACGCGTATGGTCGTTGCCTTTATAACAGGACTAAACGTTTCGCTAAAATCAATACCCGAAGCTTGCTGGAATCCCTTGCCTACCAAACACGCCTTATATTTCAAGACGGACCCATCGGCTTTGAACTTCATCCTGTAGACCCATTTGTTGTCAATCAATTTTTGATTTCTGTAAGGAACTAAGATCCAAGTCTGATTTTGCACTAAAGCTTGAAATTCTTCCTGCATAACTTGGAACCATTTTGGGGACGATAGAGCTTCATGAATGTTCGAAGGTTCAGACTGATCTGTCAAAGATACAGAGCCATTTACTGAAGCAGACCTGACATATGGACTTTTGGGCCGGGTTATGTCAGCCTTGGACCTTGTTATCATGGGGTGAGCATTAACAGGCCCAATATCTCCATAAACACGCGAATCATTCTCTGGACTGTGCGAGCTGGACTCATTTTCATCATTTGCTTCAACAAAATCATTTGCCTCATTATTCGTTGAAGAGGACTATACTGGTGTCGTCGATGAAAGCTGCTCATCTATGCCACTGGAACTATGATCATAATTATTATCTCTCATTTGAATAACCAAAGGGACTATCCCTGATTGATTCTTGAATTCAGGGACTTGTGTCATGAACCCTGTGTGAAAAGGGAAAGAACGATGGTCAAAAACGTGTCATGAAATGTAGACTTTACCTGAGCTACTCAGACATTTATATCCTTTTCGTTGAGAAGCAAACCCGATGAACACACACTGCTGGCTATGAAATTCAAACTTGTGAGGATTGTATGGCTTTAAGCAGGGAAAACAAGCACAACCAAAAATTCGCAGACTATTGTAACCTGGCTCTGCTTTCATCAAACAAAACAGAGGTGTTTGATTGTTTAATGTCGGCGTTGGTAGTCGATTTAACAAATAGACTGCATGAGATAAAGCATCTGCCCAGTATTTCAGTGGCATGCCTGCTTGTGCCAACAACGTTAGCCCCATTTCTACCACATGCCGGTGTTTCCTCTCGACTCTGCCATTCTGTGCAGAAGTGTAGGGACATGTTAATCTTATGTTAATTCCTGATTCTTGAGCAACAGATAGGATTGGTTTATACTCAGTGCCATTATCACACTGTATGGCTTTGATATTTAGATTGAATTGATTCTCAACCAGGACTTTAAAGTGTTTGAACGTAGAAATTGCCTCTCTTTTGTGTTTTAATGGATATAGCCAAGTAAAATGACTAAAGTCATCCACAAAATGAATATAATAGCTATGTCCACTATGTGATTGCATAGGGACTGGACCCCATAAGTCTGTGTGAATCAATTCCAGAGGACAGAAAGCCCAAGATGTAGAGTGAGGAAATGGCAAATACTTTGATTTTCCAAGTTGACATGCTTCACATACAAGATCATCACTAATAGATACTTTGTCATTACATTTATTTAGGACTTCTTTTAAAACTCTAGCACGAGGATGTCCTAGGAGGTAGTGCCATCTAAGAAATTCAGAATGTTCTTCATTCGTTGCCATCAAGGCCTCTGGTCGAACTTTAGGCTTTCTTTCCTTCAGAGGGTACAGTCCTTCCCTTGGAGCTCCCTATGTTAGCACCTTTCCTGTCACTTGATCCTTCACATTGCAGCTATGATTATTAAAGTCAATTTTAACACAATTATCATGAATCAGCTTGTTTACACTTAACAGATTTTTGGTAGCCGAAGGAACACAAAGAACATCTTTAAGAATTAATTTGGATGAGTTATCATAGGCTAGAGTGGTTGAACCGATACCTGTGATCTTACTCTTTGTACCATTACATGTAGTAAGAAGATTGGACTTATCGACTGGAACAGCTTCATCAAGACATTCAGGGTTTGGAGTAACGTGATAATTGGCTTCGCTGTCAACGTACTATGCCGGATCTGCAACTGAATACGGATTAGCATAGAACGCTTGAGGAGTAGAGTAGGTATTATTTGCAGACCCATGCTCATCACGGTAGTAACATGTAGCAAGAGTGTGGTCAGGCCTCTGACAATTAATACAGAATGGTCTACCTCCACCACGACGGCCACCACGGAAACGTCCACCTCTTCAGAAGCTACGTGAACTGTTTCTCCCACCCCTACGAGCATTGTTAGATTCATTGCGATTGACTGTGGCCACATTTGCTGATGGTTGAATGCTCAACGTCGAAAAGTGATTAAGTTGATTAAGACGCGTTTCAAAGGATAGAAGAGCTGCCTGAGCTTCAACCTAAGTCAGATATGGTTTATCAATTAATTTGACCACAATCGCGTTATATTCAACATCGAGCCCGTTGAGGGTATGGAGTATGAGGTCATCTATGGCCATAGGAGATCCAGCGAGAGCGAGCTCATCAGCCAAACCTTCCATTTTGTTCAAATAGACATCCATTTTCAAATCGTTCTTTCAGGTGTTATGAAGTTCATTCTTGATCACCATTACTCTGGCCTTTGTTGAGGCATAGGTGAGTTCCTGAGCACCATCCCATAGTTCCTTAGCAGCCTGACAATGGAGCAACTGTGCGCCAACATCTTGGGTGATTGTGTTACGTAACCAGTCGACTAACATACGGTCAGTGGAAAACCATTCGGAGTACGCAGGATTGACAGCTCCGGCAGCAGTGAGCTTCGACGGAGCAGATGTTTGGCCATTTATATGGCCTTCAAGCTGATTTCCCTCAATCAGAGGCAGCACGATCGATTGCCAAATCAAAACGTTGGTGCAATCCAACTTGATCGCAGTTGTTTGGCTAGAGGAGCTGAATAGCGAGTATACTCTAGTATAGGAACGGGAAGCAGAGTCGACGGAGGAGGTTGAGGTTGAATCTCCCATTTTTGCTCTGATACCAACTTAGAAAATAGAAACAGAGTATCTGTGAATATGTTGCTGAGGCAATGAATGATGTCCAGCGCTGTTCTTGTATTTATAATGACAAATACATAATGAATGGAATATATCCAAAACAGGAAAGAATACAGAACCTATACAAATGAGACACGTATACACAGAGAATATAATACAGCTATGAATCATAACAGAATTCTGGATTGCAGGACCACAGGGACCACACTATACTAATCACTAATTAGCATTATAATCTAACAGAATGAGTATCACGTACCGTGCCGTAGGAGAGATAATGGGCGTGTCATCATGAAAAATGGAATCCCATTAGACAATAGGAGTGTGGTGCCTTGTAATCCTTACTTGCTCTTAAAATATCAAGCTCACATAGATGTTGAAAGATGTAAGCATGTTTATTCAATAAAATACTTATTCAAATATGTTAATAAGGGACACGATAGAGCGGCCATAGCATTTTATACTCAGGCTTCATCATCAGATTCTGATGTAGTGTATGATGAGATCAAAATGTACCATGATGTTCGCTATCTATCTCCATGTGAAGTATTTTGGAGAATTTCTGGAAATGAAATTAATTACATATACCCACGCCTATTGAAAGGTGTTCATTCCATCTTCCAAATCATTAGACTATCATCTATAAGGACAATGATGATTCAGATGATATGGTTAATTGCGCCACAGGAAAACAGGCAATGTTTTTGGCCTGGATAGAAGCCAACGATGCTTATGCAGAAGCAAGACAGTTAACATATACTGAATTTCCTACAAAATTTGTCTACAGAAGAGCTTTGGGCCAATGGAAAGCCTAGACAGAGTGGATCTGCAATCCGAAGGTTGTATCATATTTTCCTCCTAGAACAGGAGAATGCTATCAGTAGTTGTTAAGGGTCTTATCCTAAATCATATGATGACTTAAAAACTGTTGATGGCGTGCACTATGAGACTTTTCGAGATGCTTGCTATACAAGAAGCATTCACCACATTGGTTGTGGCATTTATTTTGTACGCAATTGTTGTGCAATTGTTAACAATCATTGAAATTAATGGCAGATGATATTGTATACACACAGCGATTGGCAACAGGTCATCGAGTTAGGTGATGTGCATCCATTTGATTGTATCATGTACAAATATTAGTTTATGTTTTTAGTTTAAGAGAACTTAGTTTCATAGATGACAAAATTCGGATAATGACTAGTTAAGAAATATTTGATTTTTTTTTTTGTTTAACATAATGGCAATGATATAATTATGTTAACCATATATTAATTTTATCTATTAATATCGTTTTATTTTTCAAGTTCGAAAGTTAGAATCTGGAAATGTTGTTTTGAATCGACTTCCACATTATCCCTCTTAATTATGTAATTGGAACCCACGATCTCTCTTTTCCTGGTACACTTGTCATGAAACAAATTTGATTTAGTTTGCTTTAGCATATTATTTTTTCCCGTGTGCTTTGAGATAACAAATAGACTACCCATCAGAAAATGCTGCTAAACATATGTTGTGAAAAAGCTTTGTAAATACAATGAAGAAGAAAGTTCACACAGTTAAAGAATGTGAACTTATGCATGTTACATTGCCATCTCTTACAATTTGTGTGTGTGTGTCTTTGTCAGTATATAATTGAGTTCCAGAATTGATTTCAATCTAACAGAACAAGGACTGCACGACCAGGTGTTATTAGAGTTAGATGATTTGTTGAGAGAAAATGGCAGGAGCCTTGATGATTTTGAATCAATGCCAACTCCTGATATGCATATCTAATATGCTTTTAAGGGGAAATAGATACTTATGGTACGAGTTGAATTTCACTAGAGATGCTCTAAAAACATAATTGATATCATTGCTGGATAATTTGACCGGAAAACAGAAAAAATAAATATGATGCAGTCATTGAGGCTGTTTTGCATTCTAAAAGCGGTCTCCTATTTTGTTTATGGCTATAAAGGTACTGGAAAACATATCTGTGGTAAAAGATATCTACATCTCTATGAGCTTATGGAAGCATTGTTTTGAATGTTGCATCGACTGGTATTGCTTCATTTCTTTTGCTAAAATAAAAAAATGCACATTTACAGTTCATGATCCCTTTAACTATGAATGAGGATTTTGTTTGTAATATAAAGCAAGGGTCACGACTAGCAGAACCTAGTGTTATTAGTGTATATAGTGATTTAATTGTAAATGATTCAGTTACCTTTTTACTGTAAAGTAGTTGCATGTAAACAGAATTAGTTAAACTTACTTGATGTAACAAGAAGAGACTTAGTTAGATAGCTCTATCATCTAAAGTGTATATATAGGATGTACATATCACCAGAACATTTACTTCAATACAATCTGTAACATCCTAATTTTCTGAGACTTAAATACTGAAATATTATGGAAATTCAAATTGTGAAATTTGGGCTAAAGATAATTATAAGAATAATTATTGGGAACTTATGGCCTATATTTTCCCTTAATTTATATCGGGAAAAGAATAAAAGTCAAAGAAAATTTGGAAGGAATAATTTTAGACCTAAATATTATAGGATTAATATTTTATGGCCTAGAAAAAAATAATTTGGGGAAGGAAAAAATCCATCAATTAATTAAGGATTTATTTCCATGATTTTTCAATAATTGCAATAAAAATGGTGTTGTAAAATAGAAAAAAAAAAAGAAAAAGAAAAAGAAAAAAGAAATGAATGAATGCAAAACGAAGGAATGGATCAGTCTAGATAATCAGACTTCCTTCGGCCCAGCCGATTGAGGCTAATTCAGCCCAACCCGTAGCAATACATTAAGCCCATAATAATGCATCCAACACCCAAAACCCAATCAGCCATTAGAGAAGCATATTAGTAGATGAATATAACCAGCAACACGTGAAAAGAAAATGGTTAAATAGCAAAAATACACATATGCTTTACCCCGGGAGTGCCCAGCACCACATGCTTTTTTTTGGACCAAAAATACACATGTGATTGCGTTTTAGGAGCGCTCAGCACCACAGTCGTTAGTTGACCGTTAACCATGTAAAATTACCATTTTACCCTTAGTTAAAAATAATTAAAAAAACAACAAAAATGCCCCACCCCACCCTTCCCCTCCGATGGGCCCCACAGTGGCCCCCCGGCGGCCGCCCCCCCACCCTCCCCCCTCCGGTAGGGCGGGCGGCGGTGTGGAGGCCGGCCTCCCCTTAGTTTTTTTTTTTTTAAAAAAGTAATTTTAAATTTTTTTTTAAAAAAAAGTCTCCAGCGGCAAGGATGCCAGCGATGGGCGGTCGCCGGGGGGCGGCGGTGGGGCCCACCTGAGGGGAGGGTGGGGTGGGGTATTTTTGTTGTTTTTTTAATTATTTTAAATTAAGGGTAAAATGGTTATTTTATATGGTTAACGGTCAACTAATGGATGTAGCTATGGTGCTGGGCGCTCCTAAAACATAACCACATGTGTATTTTTGGTTCAGAAGAAAACACGTGATGCTGAGCACTCCTGAGATAAAACATATGTGTATTTTTGCTACTTAAACCAAAGAAAAAGAAAAGAAACCAGAACAAATACTTCAGCCCAAACCGAAAAGTGGACAGAAACACGGATCATTATGCAGCTAAAAGTCAAACAGTAAAGCAGCAGCAAATCATAATTAAAACCGCAAGACAGATCCGTAGCAGGATAAGGTCAGACGTCGCCCATACCTCTCGAGCCATGAGCCCATTAACCATCGATTTTCTTCATTTGGACTGGATTGGAGTTCTGATATTTAAACCGTAATCTTGCTGCTTGTATTCATTTGTTCCTTCGACAATCAGAAAAGAAAAAGAGAGGAAACGCAGAGAAGAGAGTGAGAGTTAAGAGAGGGAGAGACCGATAGAGAGAAGTGAGAAAGGAAGCAAAACATCTCTGTTTTGGTGACTGAAAACAGAGGAGCAGTGCAGCAGGTATTTCCTACGGTTCAGGCTTGAAAACTTAAGGTTAGTGGTGAGCTTTCTTTTCCTTAAAACTCTTCCTTGTTGCTGTCAAAAAAATAGGCCGAAACCGAAAGCTAAACCTGAACATAGTGCTGAAAACTGAATCCAAAAATGAACTAAAAACAAAACATTGAAGCTTTGGTCATTCACGGTCATCGGTTTGTCTGGAAAAAAAAAAAAAAAAAAAAAACTGAACTAAAACTGAACTTTAAAGAAAGAAAACAAAAACGCTGGACGTGTGGGCTGTTTGCATCTGAGCTTGAGCGTTAGTTTGCTGTCATCTAGGTGTGTGTGCAGTCTAAATATGTATGTATGGTTTCTGTCAACATGCTTGCTGTCATCGAGCTCTTTGATGAGTATAGGTTGTTTTATTTTCGGTTGCTGTCATGCCATGTTTTCTGTACAAACCGTGGATGAAACTTACGGGTTTAAGGAGTCGCTGAACATAAATATGTAAGTTGCTACAAGACAAAAAAATAAAATAAGAAGACAAGCTTGAAATATAGATACAATAGAGTTCATATTTTTTATATGGGTTCGGGTTGCTGTCATGTCTTCCTTACATGTTAGCTGCACATGGAAAATATGTGTGTGTGTGTGTGTGTGTTAGCTGTAGGATTAATGTCGCTGGGTCAGGAAATTAGAAGGAAAGAATAAGAAACCATGCTTTATGAACAAATCATTGCTCTGGGGAAAAATAAGTTACTTTGTTTTTTCCTTTCTTCTTACGTGAGGCATATTGTGTGTAAATATATGGGGCTGTTGTGAGGGTGGGACATAAGTAAATAAATGAATAAATCTGTTTATATATGCATATATAGTAATTTTTCAAAAGTTAAATACTTGACTATATTTAATATAAACACTTATAAAAGGATTTAGAAACTCAAGATTCATTACCTTACATAAATACATATAAGGTTTCGTTGGGATATGTTTATACACATTTTTTGGGATCATGGTTGATCCGGTGTAGATCACAAGTTGGGTTGGACTTGGCCCGGGGTGAAATCCCAGGGTCCTACGTACCACAGTGTGGATCAAAGTCCACGTAGTTCGAGGGTATACAACAGGCTAATGATAGCCAGAGGGGGTGGTGTATGTGCTCTGTGTGAATAGAAAAGCTAGGATTTCAGAAGTGTGTACCTTGTAAGGGGTTTACCCTATTTATAGGCGTACCTGTGCCTTATCTTAATCAGTTGGATTCATCCTTTATTTTAGGGATATCAAGATATGCGTTGTTGATAGATATTCTTGATACATAAGCGGTTATCATAACGATAGATATTTTGATAAAACCACTCCTATTTTCAAGGAAGTGGTTATGAGCATAACTGAAGTCATTTTGACTAGGCTCTTTAGTTATTGGGCTGGGCCCATTTATGAGATATCCGTAACAGTTGCCCCCCAGCCCGGTTGTTCAGGGCTCCGAGCAGCCGGGATGTACTTGTCAGGTTACGTCTTTTGCTCTAGTTCATCTCGCTGTCCTGAGGTTTTTTATTTCTAGTTCTTTTTCCGAGGTCGGACATTTTTGGTCCCCGGGTTACCCCCTCTGTCATCAATTTGCATTCCGGTTTATTTGAGTGGGACACGGATGCCCCCCCCATCCCGGTTAACGCGGGTTGCATTCGTTTGCTATCCCGAGAGAACATTAATGTTTGGTCTTAATGTTCTATAATTTTGATTCTAGGCCGAACTCCTCCCATGCTTTCTTGAACTTCCCCTCTTTATTCGTGTCGGGTAGTGTTGATATTTCTATATCGTCTTACTCCCCGTTTACAGGTACCTTGTCCAGTTTTTCGTGGATCGGGACTTGTTGCCCCCAAGTTCGAGATTGCACGGGGAGTTAGGTCGAGCAACCGGGGTGTATTCATGTGGTCGGCCACGTGAGCATTTCGATCCGGGATCATTGTCCGGCTCATCTGTTGATCCAACACTCGTCTTATCTCGAGGCCACGAGTGTCATCATTGCCTTCTGCTGATTTGACATTTACTAGCCGGCCTCTGAGTAGAGCAACTGTCCCATTATCTTGGTTTTCGTGTTTGCCTACCATCAGCATTAAATGTGCACGCCTTTTAACGTCCACGTCATTATTTGTGTATGGGCCCTTTGGGCTTTTGACGGTTGAGTTTCTTGACTCTCACCCGCCTGCTTGTTTTGCTTATAAAAGCCTTCGACTTATAAAAGCCTTTGACTTTCTGCTTCTTGCATTTTGAAAACTGCTAAACCTTGAATTTTCCTTCTTGAGAGAAACTTGCAACCAGTCACCCGTTCATCTTCCTCAAATTCCCATTTCTGCTCTTCGTGGCTCGCGCATTTCCTCTTCCCTTAACTTATTTCAAACCAGGTACTTTCCTTGTTTCCTTCTCTGGTTATTTGGCTGTGTTTTCTTCTTTCTTTCTCTATCTCTTGGTCTTTCTTTTTTCTGGGTAGGTTATTGTGAGTTCTTTCAAGTTTCTTCCCCTTTGGATTCTGGCTTCTGCTTTGTTCTTAAACTTCTCTGAACTTCTGGTCCATTCAATCCTTTTTCTCCGTCTTTGGTTTTCGGTTTCCTGTTTAAATTCTATCTTCTCGGGATGAGCCATCAAGGTTCTCCTCCGCCTTTTAATCCAAATGCTTTTTCCCCGGAAGAGGCCGAGCTTATTCAGCGTATGCCTCCCCGGACAGCTTGGTGGCTGTACGGGAAACCTCTGACCGAAGAACAAAAGAGGGAAAACGTTCTCCGTGGTTATGGCGGAGAAGGTGGTAGTCAACCAGGTCGGTCTAGTCGGGTTAGGGGAAGGGCTCGAGGTCGGTCTGAGTCTGTAGAGCCCGAAAGTCTAGGCGGGGGGATTGCTGCCACTAGGGTTTTTTTTTTAGAGCCGCCCTTAGGAAAGGGTAGGGGGGAAAGTCCTCCTCTACCCGCCTCTTCCTTTCCTTCACGCGCGGAGCCCCTCATCTCCCTTACCCGGCCTATCGGCCCTGCGAGGAGTGTTCCTGGCTGATATCTGAGGCCACGATGGTTGGCCGGTCATGGGAAGCTGACGAAATAGCTTCGCGATGCCGGCATATCCAACCGCGGGTTGTTGGAGCCATTTCTACCCGTCCCGCTTTACTATCTTCAGGTATCATTTTCGTTCCTAATTTATTTTTGTTTTGCCTTTTCTAGGTAGTATGTCAACTTCTCCACGTCCTATCGAAGATTCTGGATCCGTGGAGTCAGCGGCCGTCAGTATTCCACGTCATATTGCTGAGAAGTATGACTGGGTCGCAACCGGGGTGCTGTCCAGGCTATCAAAAGCCACGACCAGTCAGATCGCCGAGCTCCCATTAGGGGACCGGGATCATTGTTCTTTATCTCTTCCCGGCCCTTCTGAACCGGTGTGCGTTGCCCGGGAAGGGAATGAGCGCTCCTTTTTCTTCTTCTACCTAGACTTCGTCAAAAAACTCGGCCTTCGTTTTCCATTTTCTAGGTTTCAAGTAGATCTCTTAAACGTTCTTCAGCTGGCCCCCACTCAGCTTCATCCTAACTCTTGGGGCTTTATTATTGCATTCGAGCGGCTTTGCCGATTTTTGAATCGTGCTCCTACCACCGGGACATTCTTTTATTTTTTTAACATCCAACGGGCTCGTCAACCCGGGGAGCCCGAAGAAAAGAGGGGTTGGGTTTCTTTCCGGGGGAAACCGGATAAGAAGCTTTTCCATGTGGCAACTGACACCTGGAAAGGCTTCAAGGCTTCTTTTTTCAAAATCAACGCTGAACCCGGTCATAAACCGTGGTTTCTTAAGGACGTTGATTCCAGCTCGGTGGAGCTTCTGTTTCCTCTGTATTGGTCGAAAGCTCACTATGACCAAGACCAAAACATATTTGCATCCTCCGATGATAGCCTAGAGCCAGCCGAGGTTGAAACCGTGATAGCTCTGGTTGACCATGTGGCCGAGAAGGATGTTATTGATCCCCGGATTTTTATCCGACAGTCGGTGGAGGAATTGTATTCACCGAGTATGGTTTCTGTTGGATGTTCTTTGGATATATACATATATATATATTTATTTATTTATTTTATTTTATTTTTTTATGTATGCCCCTTGTCCTTTCTGATGTATGTTATGCTTTTTGTAGTGCCCGATATGGGGAAGGCTTCTTTCCAAGAACTGGCCGAGAAGCTCCGGGCTAAGGCCAAGAAGAAAGGGGAGCCTTCTTCCCAGAAGAAATCTGTGGCTGCTCCTTCGCCTGTCAGGACTACTGCTGAAAAGAGGGCTGCGCCCTCTCCGGCCTCTACTGATCTCATTCCGCGCAAGCGATCGAAGTCCGTGGCGTCGTCGATCTCGATCGTAGAAGAGAATCCGGCCTCTGTTCCGGACGCCGGTGCTGCCACAAGCGTCCCTCCTCCCCCACTTCCTGGTAAGTCTCGCCTTCACTCGCGGGGTGAGGTATGGACTGATGGGGTCTCGGAGGAGCTCAAATACGCGGTGAAGCCTCCCAGCAAATATTTTAGTGGTGAGGCCTTTGCCGACTCCGACCTCGATCACCTGCAGGTCCTGCAGGACCACTTAATGGAGACAGCCGGCGTGTTGGATGCTTATGCTTCTGTTAAGCATAAGTACGCCAGGGCTGCAGCCGAGATTGCCAAAGCTCGGGTTGAAAAGAAAGAGGCCGAGATCAGGCAGCGGGAGGCTGAGGAGGCGCGCCTGAAAGCGGAAGAAGCGCAGATATAGGCGGTGGAGGAGCTATCAAAGGCCCTTGCTGAGAGGGATCATTTCTCCACCGAGCTTGACGCTAGTCATGCCCGGGAAGACACCCTCAATGCCTCACTGCACGCCCTGCAGGGTCAGTATGCGGGGCTGGTGAAGGACCTCCATCTCTCCCAATCCGACCTCCACGCTTCCAAGGCCGAGCTTGTGGCGTCTGCTGCCGAGGTGGATAAGCTGGAAGTCCTGGTCGTGGAGACGGTTGCTGAAGCTTTCAACGTATGCCTGGCCCAAGTCCGAGCTCTGAATCCGGATATTACGATGAATTTAGACGATGTGGATTTCAGAGCTTCGGTAGAGGACGGGCAATTTGTACCAGCGCCGCTTTCTCCGGTCGAAGAGTCTGAGCATCTCGCGAAGGATGACCGTGTTCAATTAGCTGAGGAAGATGCTCCGACGACCGACGCCCCTGGCTCTCCTGTGCCCGGCCAAGCCCAATCTTGATGCCGTCCTTCTAGGATCTTTTTTATTTTTTTCCTTATGTAGTATTTTTGTTTTTCTGTAATCTGGGGCCTTTGCCCTCAAAATTAATAATATGACAAGCCGGTGTTCCCGGATTTTTCTAGCATCCTCAGCTCGTCCATCTTTACATGTATTTATTTTCATCCTTTAAACCAAACTCGTGTTTTAATTCACTAGTTGATGAGTAAAGGGGAACGTAATCCGTGCACGAAGCTCGGTTCTTTATTTTTTGACTTGGCCAAAGTCAAGATATATTGCGCAGAATCTGCTGGTTATTCAACCGACGTTTTAACAAACGGGCCACGTTTATTAATGGTCAGGCATTCTAAACAACAGACGATTTTCAAAAATCATCTAAGCACTTTATCTTGTAAAGTACCTTACCGAGATGGTAGCCAACTGCCACATGTTCGGGCCCTAATATCCTTTTTGAATAAGAGCCTAAACATTTCGACCTGATCAGGATCTTTTATGGCAATCTCACACCACCCCAGGGGACAGTTCCAATGCATCGTAACGTTTTACAAGATTTGTTGACAAATCTTATCATGACCGGGATCGCGAAACCCAAGTCTTTGTTTAATTATCTTGCCTTTGTCACGGCCTATCTTTGCATTGATTTCACAAGTAATAACTTGGTTGGCCCATAAATTGAACCACCTTTTTTTTATTGATTGAAATAATTGGGATTACACAATTTAAAATCAATGGAAAATACTGCCAAAAGCAAAACAATGCGTAATAAAAAACGGTTCTCGGTTACCACCGACATCCGTTAAAAGTAAAAAGTGGTTCTCGGTCACCACTGACATCCGCTGTGCGTTTATTCCGAGTGCATCCCGGTCTTTAGCTGTAGTAAGTCCTTAGTTTGTCCGCGTTCCATGTTCGTTTAATGGGCGTGCCATCTAACGTCTTAAGGACATAAGTCCCGGGCCCCATTTTGTCTGAAACACGGTAAGGACCCTCCCAGTTTGCTGCAAGTTTTCCGTCCCGGGCATTCTTATTCCCGATATCCGCTCTGCGTAATACCAAGTCACCTTTATCGAATGCTCGTGGTCTAACTTTGCGGTTATACTTAGCCGCCACCAGCTGCTTTGTTGCCAGATCTCGGCAGTGTGCCGTCGTTCTCACTTCATCGATGAGGTCTAGCTCGGCTGCTAACTGCTTGTTGTTAGCGTGTTCTCCCTCTTCCATGACTTTGGCTTTCCTCCATGATGTTTGCCCAATTTCAACCGGGATCATGGCCTCGCATCCATATGTCATTCGGAAGGGTGTTTCCTGGGTCGAGGTTTGGACACTAGTTCGGTATCCCCAGAGTACCGGGTATAGTTCCTCGACCCAGTTACTTTCTGCACTGCTCATCCATTTCTTGAGCCCGTCAACAATGATTTTGTTGGCTGCCTCGGCTTGCCCATTAGATTGCGGATGCTCTACCGAGGCGAAATGGTGCTTGATTTCGAGCTCGGACATTAACCTCTGGAAACCTTGATCAACGAATTGAGTACCGTTGTCAGTTACGATCTCGGCAAGAATCCCGAACCTTGCAACAATATTTCTTTCGAAGAATTTTTGTATTCGAGCAGCCGAGATGGTCGACAGTGGTTCGGCCTCGATCCACTTAGTGAAATAATCCACTGCCACCACAAGCCATTTCAGTTGCCCTGCGGCCGGTTTGAACGGTCCAAGGAGGTCCATACCCCACTTAAAGAATGGCCAAGGAGCCGTGATGGTTTTCAACTCGGTCGGAGGTGGCCAGAGGATCCGAGCATGTTTTTGGCAGCTTTCGCACGTCCGTACGTGTTCTCTGGAGTCCGCGATCATTGTCAGCCAGTAGTATCCAACCCTTAGGGCCTTCCGGGCTAACGCCTTTGCCCCCATGTGTTGTCCGTTTATCCCTTCGTGTATCTCTGATAGCACGTACTCGGCCTCTGCCTGGATTAAACATCTCATCATTGGGGATTGGAGGCCTTTTCGGTAGAGCTGGTCATCGACCACCGTGTACATTAACGCGGTCCGTGCTATCTGCCTTGCTTCCCCGGGATCGTTTGGGCTAACTCCCTTTTCCAGGTAATTTAAGATTGGCTTTCGCCAGTCTTCTGCTGCCGCGATGACCATGATACACGTGGGCTCCTTGAGACTTTGTTGTATTACAGTTCGATTATTTCCCGGGTTCCTGGTGCTTGCTAATTTGGAGAGGATATCTGCCCTCGCATTTTCTCCCCTGGGGATGTGGGTGACTAGGACCTCATCGAAGTCGGCCATTGCCTCTCTGACTTTCCCCAGATACTTAATTAGCAAGGGTCCCTTAGCCGTGTATGAACCGTTGATTTGGGCCGCGACTAGTTGAGAGTCGGTAGAGAGATAAACCCTCCTGGCCCCATTATCTTTTGCCTGCGATAGCCCGGCTAATACAGCCTCATATTCGGCCTGATTATTGGAGGTTCTGAAGTGTAATTGCAGGGAGTGTTCCATGGCGACTCCTTCCGGGCTTTCGACTATGATCCCGGCTCCACTTCCTTTGGCGTTTGAAGAGCCGTCTACAAATACTTTCCAAACGTCAAGGGATGCTTTCGGGACTACCTCTGTTGGCACCAGTTCTGCAATGAAGTCGGCTAAAGCCTGGGACTTAATAGCACGCCGAGCTTCATATACTATGTCGAATTCGGACAGTTCGATTGCCCAACTCGTCATTCTTCTTGCTAAGTCAGGTTTGTGGAGTATTTGACGTATTGGCTGACTGGTTCGGACAATTATTTTATGCCCCTGGAAGTAAGGGCGTAATCTCCTCGCGGCAGTTAGGAGCGCAAAGGCCACCTTTTCCAACCTTTGATATCTTAGCTCCGAACTTTGCAAAGCCCGGCTTGTAAAGTAAATCGGTTTCTGTTCCTTCGAATCTTCTCTCACCAGGGCGGCACTTACTGCTTCTGGGGCCACGGATAGATATAATATCAAATCTTCCCCGGGCTCGGGTTTTGTCAGCACGGGTGGTGATGACAGGCATTTTTTGATCTTGTCAAACACGGCTTCACACTCTGAGTTCCATTCTCCATGTCGTGCTTCCTTCTTCAATAACTTGAATAAAGGAAGAGCATTTTCTGCCGATTTCGGTAAGAACCTTGTCAGCGCGGCCAGTCTGCCAGTCAACTGCTGTACCTCTTTTTTGTTTTTTGGGGCAGCCATATTGAGGACGGCCTGACATTTGTCCGGATTGGCCTCAATCCCCCGGTTTGTCAACAGGAATCCGAGAAATTTACCCGCTGGTACCCCGAATGCACATTTAGCTGGGTTAAGTCGGATTCTGTGGGCCCGGAGCTTATCAAATGTTTCTTGCAAATCTTGGATGTGGTTGGATCGCTTAACTGACTTTACGATCATATCGTCGATGTAAACTTCGACGTTCCTGCCGAGTTGTGCTTCAAACACTTGATTCATCATCCTCTGGTAAGTAGCTCCTGCGTTCTTCAGCCCGAAAGGCATGACATTATAGCAGTAATTAGCTTTTTCCGTGATAAAAGCTGTTTTCTCCTGGTCTTCAGGATGCATGGCTATTTGGTTATAACCGGAATACGCATCCATGAATGAGAGCAGCTGGAAACCCGAAGAATTGTCCACCAGTTGGTCAATATTTGGCATGGGGTAAGCATACTTGGGGCATGCTTTGTTGAGATCGGTGTAGTCGGTGCACACCCTCCATTTGCCATTTGGTTTCTTGACCATTACCACATTTGACAACCATGTGGTATACTGGATTTCCCTGATGAATCCCGCATCCAGCAGTTCTCTTACATGCTCGGTTAGGGCTTCCTGATGGTCCGGTGCAATCTTTCTTTTCTTCTGCGAGACCGGTGTATATCGTGGATTTATGGTCAATTTGTGATAGCAGAACGCCGGGTCAACTCCTGGTAACTCCGAAGGTTTCCAAGCGAATACGTCCTTGTTTCTCCATAACAGCTTTTTGAGCTCGCTTTTTTCTTGCTCAGCAAGTGAACTCCCGATCTGGGTTATTTGTCCGGGATCCTCTCCTAGTTGATAGCCTGTGAGCTCTCCATCAGGCTCTGTTTTCATCAACTTTGCTTCTTCTCTTACATCCAGCTCTACCACGTTGACCGAGCTCGGCGCAATTGGCGCTGAATTTCGAGTTCTTTTCTGCTGCGAGCTAGATGTTCCGGGTTCATTGTTTTTAACTGTCGAGAAATAGCATTGCCGGGATTCCTTCTGATCACCTTTGACGGTGACGACTTCATTGTTCCGACTTACCATTTTCAGCTTCTGATGCTTAGTTGATATGAGCATGTCCCAACTATGAATGGTTGGTCTGCCTAAGATTATATTGTAGGATGAAGGGAAATCCGCTACAATAAACTTGACTCGCTCAGTCTTAAAGGCTTCTTTAGAGCCCAAGGTCATTTTAAGTTCTATACACCCATTGGGATTTGTATCCTGTCCGTTGAACCCGATTAAGGTTGTCCTGCACGGCTTTAGATTCTCTGGGTCGAGGTCCATGTGCTTAAAGGCGTCCCACAGGATGATATCCACCGCGCTGCCAGGATCGATGAATATCTTCTTTACACGGCATTTTCCCAGGAGGCCGGTTATAACCAGTCCGTCTTGATGACCCGGGATTACGTCCCTCAGATCTTCCTGAGTAAAAAACAGCTTAAGAGGCTCTTCTGTTTGCGATGGCTCCGGCTTGAAGGTCGGTCGTCCCCTGATGGTTAAGACTTCCCGAAGATATTTCTTCCGCTGATTAGCGGTATCGCCGCCACCTCCGTAACCTCCACTAATGACATTGCAGTCAAACTCTGCTTCCGGGAACTCGTCCTCATTGTCGTGCTTTCTCCGGGCTTCTACCGGTTTTTTCCTCTGGGAGACCGGGCTTGTACTCCGATCCGTCTGCTTGCGCTTGGCTTTCTGCCCCTGTGTTTTGATAACGTACTGACGTAATTTTCCATCTCGGATAAACTTTTCCACCGCATCTCTAAGGTCCCAGCACTCATCCGTTGTGTGCCCGGGTCCATTGTGGAATTCACAAAATCGTGTGCGGTCCAACTTTCCCTTATTATAAAGTGGTCGGGGTCGCTCTACCTTCCTCATCTCGGTCAGGGCTACCTCTCTCCATAGCTGTGAACGAGGGACATTTATTGGAGTATATCTCTCATACTTCCCCTCATGCCTTTGTCCTCGTGTTTTCTGGTCCGAGTTATGGGGTCGGTCTCTTGCTGCCCGGTCCTTCCCTTTCGGAGGTGGGCTTTTCTGTCTCTCTTTTCCCGACGCGTTGGCTATCTGCATCTGCTCTATGTCCAGATACTTTTTGGCTCGTTTATGGAATTCTTCCAGTGTCTTGATCTCGCCAGATATAACCGATCTCCCCATTCTGGATTCGCTATCTAAGCCCGAGATGAGCAAGTGTATGTGGACGCTTTCCGTTAATCCCTGGATTTGTAATGTGGCAGCCTTGAAACGATCCAAATACTTCTGAAGGGTTTCACCGGGTTGCTGCTTGATTCTGTCCAGCGTGTAGACCAATCTGGGTTGCTTTTTGCTTGTCGCGAAATTCAGCAGGAACTTCTCGCTCAGGTCGTTGAAGTCGGTAATGGATTTGGGAGATAGAGTCCGGAACCAAATTTGGGCGGCTCCTCGCAACGTTGAGGTGAACAGCCTGGAAATGATTGGCCCCTTGAATCCTCGGACCAGCATCTCAGTGTCGAAAGTGTTCAAGTGTGTCTGGGGATCCTGACTTCCATCGTACTTAGGGAGGTCGGATGTATTAAATTTCCTTGGGTACTCAGCTTCCGTAATTTCATCTGAGAACGGGCTGTTGTTTTGTCCTCCATCCCCATACCACATCTTGTACCTGCCGGAGTCTTGCAGATTTCCCTGATTGTCCGAGGTACGGCTGTCCTTCCTATGTGCCTGGGCTTGATCTTCCTGACTCGTGTCCCGGTGATTATTTTGCTGAGAATTTTTTGTTGAAACAATTCGGCCTTGCCCGGGATGGTCCTCCTGTAGGGGATCAATAGTTTGGTGATTGGTTTCTTCGTCCTCATTCTGCTGATCATCCCGGCGTTCCTCCTGAAGAGGGTCTTGTAAGTGTTTAAGAATTTGGTTCATCACCTCGGTCATGTGGTCAATCTTCTGGTTTTGAAGATTGTCGCGTTCTTCCACATTCTCGATCCGTTTCATCATTGACTCAGCAATGTTATGTAGGAGCCGTATGTCCGGGCTTCCAATCTGAAACTTTGAGGGACCAGCGTGGTTAGTATTTTCTTGCGTTTGGCCTGCTCGTCCATCCAGGTTCGAGTCCGGGGACTCCTCCATTTGTTCCTGATTAACACCTTGAACGTCCTGCTATTGGGTCTTGCTAAAATTTTGTTCCTGACCTTGCTCGTGTGCATGCGGGTGGCTTTTGCTTCTGGTATTAGCCATCACGGGTCACGGGAATAGGACTTTACAGTCCCCACGGACGGCGCCAATGATCCGATGTAGATCACAAGTTGGGTTGGACTTGGCCCGGGGTGAAATCCCGGGGTCCTACGTACCACAGTGTGGATCAAAGTCCACGTAGTTCGAGGGTATACGACAAGCTAATGATAGCCAGAGGGGGTGGTGTGTGTGCTCTGTGTGAATAGAAAAGCTAGGATTTCAGAAGTGTGTACCTTGTAAGGGGTTTACCCTATTTATAGGCGTACCTATGTCTTATCTTAATCAGTTGGATTCATCCTTTATTTTAGGGATATCAAGATATGCGTTGTTGATAGATATTCTTGATACATAAGCGGTTATCATAACGATAGATATTTTGATAAAACCACTCCTATTTTCAAGGAAGCGGTTATGAGCATAACTGAAGTCATTTTAACTAGGCTCTTTAGTTATTGGGCTGGGCCCATTTATGAGATATCCGTAACAATGGTAAAGCATAGCAAGGAGAAAATAATTAAATAAAAAGAATTATTAAGTAATTAATAAAACTTATGTTAAAATAATAATAATAACAAAATAAATAAACAGGAATTTGTGTTATGTATGGTTATATGCTGAAATATAAATGAATATTTGTCATGTATATATTGTTTATACTCGAGCATAAGGTTAATTGTTACCTAAAATTTAATGGGCATTTAATCTCAGAATTCACCCTAGCTTCAGGATTAGGAGGATCGAGAGCAGGAGAAAGGGGTAAGCAACATACGTAAAGACTCAGAAGGAGTTGTAATTTTGGAACTGTATTAAGTATGTATTGTTGAACCTTTCGAATCACTGTAACTTAACACGTCAACCGAGATCACCGCAATGAATGTAAGTTAGTATCACGCTTTTATTCCTTTAGGAATTTTTAATTAACCAGCATATGTCTGTGCATATGAAATCAGTTACTTAGTCATCCAAACAATTAAGTAGGCTCTTTATTGTTACTTACTCTGATCTATTAACGTCATCACTTAAATAAGTACACACGAATTAATTTAATAAAAAATCTAGGATCATAATTAGACTCCATAAGTGGTTTAGGAAATAAGCGCATTACACAATCAGTATTTTTCCTCTTCTTGCTTTACAATATGGTATCAGAGGACTTGAGTCATTGACCAAGTCTGATATTTTCTATACACTTTTCTCTCTCTTCATCGAGTTTTTCATTTGGCGTTTTCTCGAGCCTTCTTCCTCGAGTCTTCCGTCAATTCCTTCATTTCTTCAGGTTCTTCATTTCTTTCCCATTCTTCGACATTTTTTTTATTTGCTTCAAGATTTCTCTGATTAACAATGACATCTGAGCCTGTTACCTCTTCTTCTTCTCTCGCCGGAAATTTAATCGGTGATTCTAACCCTGATTCGATTCAAAATGTCAGCAATCTCTATTACTTACATCCAAACGAAAATCCTTCCCTTGTTCTTGTCTCACCAGTTTTATCTAGACCAAATTATCATTCCTGGGCTCGTGCAATGAAAATGGCGCTTATGTCTAAAAATAAGATCAAATTTATCAATCGATCTTCTCCGATTCCGAGTTTGACTGATCCTGTATACCCTGCCTGGGAACGTTGCAATATGATGATGCTATCTCGGATCACTCAGTCGTTATCTCCAACACTTGCTCAAAGCATTTTGTAGATCGACAAGGCTTGCGATGTCTGGGATGATCTGAGCACTCGATTCTCATAGAACGACATTTTTCGATTGGCTGATCTCCAGTAAGAAATACAGAATCTGAAGCAGGGCGATTTGTCTGTAAGTGACTACTTCACCAAGCTTAAGATACTTTGGGATGAATTCTTGATTATCCGTCTTGTTCTTTCTTGCTCGTGTAATCCTCATTGCCGTTGTGGAATTGTTGAACAGCATAAAAGTCACTTCGACCAAGATTATGTAATCAGATTTTTAAAAGGACTAAGTGATCGTTTTGCCACTGTGAAATCCCAAATTATGCTGATTGATCCTCTACCTAATATAATCGTGTATTTTCTTTGGTAACTCAACAAGAAAGGGAATTAGGATTTCAGCCTATTGAATCTATCACACTGTTTAATAAGTCTTCTATTCCAAAGCCTGGGAATCAGACTCATAATAAGCCTAATTCAACTGCTATGGGAAAACAGTGCACCTATTGTGGAAGATCTAGACACACAGAGGCCACTTGATATAGAAGGCATGGTTTCCCACCTAGTTTTAAGTTTCAGAATTCTTTTGTTGATTCTGTGATTGCTACTGACTCTATTTCTGATGATAAAGGTCCACTTGAGCCCAAAAAGATTGTTAATCAGACTTACAGTTTTACACCTGACCAATATCATAAGTTGTTGGCCTTGGTTCAGTCTAATAAACCTTCTATTCCGCCCTCTGCCTCTGTCAATCACATTTCAATCAATGGTAAATCTTCTTTTGCTCGTTCTCATTTGTTTTCAGACTCTTGGATTATAGATTCAGGAGCCACAGATCATGTTTGTTCTAATCCAGTTTTATTTGCTTACTCTAAATCTATTTCTCATGTTCCTGTCAATTTACCAGATGGCTCTAGAGTCCTAGCTACTTCTAGTGGGATAATTTCTTTTTCAGATACCTTTTATCTTCATAATGTTCTATTTGTTCCAGAATTTCGATTTAATCTCATTTCTGTTTCAAAATTGACTTAGATGCTTCCCTGTGATGTCTCTTTTCAGATGTCTCATTGTCTCATCCAACACCTACCTTCAAGGAAGATGATTGGTTCAGCTGATGTGTTTGAAGGCCTTTACATTCTCAAGCAACATGCAAGTTCTATACCTACTGTAATTGGTACTGTCTCCACACCACTAGAACTTAATCATACTTTTGATCTATGACATTTTCGCTTATGACACCTTTCCAAATCTGCATTGTATTTCATCCATCAAACACATCCTTATGTTTCTTCTAATCCATCTTTTCAATGTTGTGATGTTTGTCACTATGCTAAGCAACGAAAGTTGCCTTTTCATGTAAGTTCTACAAAGTCTAATAAAATCTTTGCCTTGGTTCATATGGATATTTGGGGCCCTTATCAGTTGCCTTTTGTTCATGGACACAAATATTTTCTCACTATTGTTGATCATTTCTCTCGCTATATTTGGATTTATTTGCTTAAAAATAAATCTGAAGTTCATTCTCTTGTTCATTCATTTGTTCAAATGGTTTCTACACAATTTGATACTTTGGTGAAAATCATTCGAACAGATAATGGTGCTGAATTTATCATGGAAGATTTTTATAAACAACATGGTATTCTTCACCAAACTACTTGTGTAGAAACACCTGAACAAAATAGCAAAGTTAAAAGAAAACATCAACATATTTTTAAATGTCACAAGAGCTTTATTATTTCAAGCTCAAGTTCCCAAGGTTTATTAGTCCTATGCTCTTTCCTCACGCTGTATATCTTAAGTGTGTTTTTCTTGGCTTTCCCCAAGGTACCAAAGGTTTCATCACTTTAGATTTGCATAGTCATCATATCTTAATTTCTAGAAATGTTCATTTTTATGAATCTCTCTTTTTTTTGTAATTCAGATTCTCCTTCTCTTCCAAATACCATTCCTTTACCACAAGAGTTACCTCTTTTAGATTTTTCCAATCCCTCTACATCGCCTATTTCTCTTCCAGAATCATCTACTTCTGCCCCTACTCCTCCTCCTCTTTCTCCATTGATTAGGAGGTCCACACGTTCTTGGCAGTTACCACATCATTTGCATGATTATCATTGTGCCATTCAATGCACTTCAGGTTTGCCAAATTCCTTGGAAGCAGGTAGTTATCATCCTCTTTCTCATGTTCTTTCTTATAATCGTCTTTCTTCTCCTTGTCGTCATTATGCTTTGTCTATTTCCATTGATGACATTCCTAAAACATATTCTCAAGCTATTAAGCATGAGGGCTAGAAAAATGTTATAACAATTGAACTTGAAGCTTTACAACAAAATCATACATGGGTTCTAACTAATTTACCTCCTGGAAAACGACCAATTGGGTGTAAGTGGGTTTTTACTAAGAAATATAACTCTGATGGTACTTTGAATCGTTATAAAGGACGTCTAGTGGCTAGGGGATATACTCAAATTGAGGGAATTGATTTTAATGATACATTTTCTCCTGTTGCAAAACTTACTACTGTTCGGTTGCTACTTGCTCTTGCTGCTGCCAAGAATTGACATTTAAAGCAATTTGATGTCAATAATGCTTTTCTTCATGGGGATCTCTATGAGGAAGTTTACATGTTACCTCCTCCGGGCTTATCTGTTTCTTCTTCTACTCAAGTATGTAAGTTGCAACATTCTCTTTATGGTCTTAAGCAAGCTAGTAGACAATGGTTTTTTAAGCTATCTTCAGCATTACTTGCTTGTGGTTATCATCATTCTTCTGCTGATCATTCTTTGTTTATCAAGCAATTTGTCACTGCCTTTACTGCTTTATTAGTCTATGTGGATGATATTCTCATATGTGGAACTAATTTGACTGAAATCAACAATATGAAGATTTTTCTTGATACCTCTTTTAAAATCAAAGACTTGGGTGATGCTAAGTACCTTCTTGGACTGGAAATTACTCGTAGTTCAAAGGGTATCTCTCTTTGCCAACGTAAATTTGCTTTAGATATTTTGTCTGATTTCGATTTTCTTGAGTGTAAACTTGCTCTTACACCTATGGCTACCTCTTTGAAGCTTTCTCTTGATTCAGGCACTGTTTTGGAAGATGGTTCTGGTTATCGCACTTTGATAGGCCGTTTATTGTATATTGCTAATACCAGACTTGACATTTCTTTTGTTGTACAACAACTAAGTCAATTTATTCAGAAACCTACTGATTTACATTTACGAGCTGCTCATCGTGTCCTTCGATATATTAAGGCTGCTTCAAGTCGTGGTCTGTTTTTCCCTGCTGATTCTGTTGTCAAATTAAATGCATTTACTGATTCTGATTGGGCTGGTTGCATTGACACTAGAAGATCTATTAATGGTTTCTGTGGCTTCTTAGATCAGGCTTTGATTACTTGGCATTCTAAGAAACAACAAACTGTTTCTACTTCTTCCTCCGAGGCCGAATATCGTGCTATGGTTGCCACTACTTGTAAGATACAGTGGTTATCTTTCTTGTTCGTGACTCTGGTTTTCCACTCACTTCCCCTGCATCTTTGTATTGTGATAGTCAATTTGCTCGTCATATCGTTGCTAACCCCACTTTCCATGAACAGACGAAACATCTTGACATTGATTGTCATATCGTTCGTGAAAAATTACAAAATGGGTTGATTCACTTACTTCTGATTAAGACCCAAGACCAATTGGCAGATATCTTTACTAAACCACTTCCTCCTCCATTTTTTACACTCTTATCCAAGCTGAGAATGGTTGATATCCACTCTCAAGCTTGAGGGGGGTATTATTGTATATAGTGATTTAATTGTAAATATTAGATTTAATTGTAAATGATTCAGTTACCTTTTTACTGCAAAGTAGTTGCATGTAAACAGAATTAGTTAGACTTACTTGATGTAACAAGAAGAGACTTAGTTAGATAGCTCTATCATCTGAAGTGTATATATAGGATGTACATATCACCAGAACATTTACTTCAATACAATCAGTATTTTTCCTCTTCCTGCTTTACAATAAGTGTGTCTCTTATTATATGGGATAAGGCTTCTATGGCGAATAAATATTGCTGAGGCACTAGACAAGACTATGCATGATGTCATCAGTTTGAACCGACCAAACGCTTCTGTCAATCCATTTGGGGGCAAGGCTGTGATTCTCGATGGAGATTAAAGACAAATATTGCTGGTTAATTATTCCAAGAGGCAGCCATGAAGATATAGTGTATGCAACAACAAAGCCTTCATATCTGTGGCAAAATTTTAAGTTGTTCACAGTAACACAGCATATGAGACTACGAAATTCAACTCAAGCACGTGCAAGTAAAGAAATTATTGATTTTGCTATGGGGTTATATCTGTCGATGACAGGACCCTTCCTACGATAGAAGATTCTGATGATTTGAGTGCTACCATAATTTCTCCATTAGAATCAATTTTCGATGCTACATATCCAGGTTTGTTAGATCATGTACGTGACAAGAATTACTTCAAAGAACATGCCATTATCACTTCTACATTGTCTGTAATGGTCTTGCGGATGAAATAAACAATTTTATACTTGACAAAATGCCTGGTGAGGAAGTAAGTTATCTTGGTGCTGAGTGTGTTTCAAAGCAAGATAAGACTCATAGTTCTGTGGAAGAAATTCATTCAATGGAATTCTTAAATACTATTTCAATGTCAGGCCTGCCAAACCATAAGCTAAAGTTTAAGGTGGGTGTATCCACTATGCAATGGGACACGCTTTGATTGTGGCTACATTAGAAAAGCACGTGCTTGCAGCAGAGAAATTATCATCAACAGTGGATGGCCATAGTGTTTTGATACCAAAAATCATCATCACACCATCAGATACATCATTGTCGCTCACATTGTTTCGGAGACAGTTTCCAGTTATTCTTTCCTTTGCAATGACAATTAACAAAAGCCAGGGGCAAAGCTTGCAAAATGTCGGATTCTATCTCCCTAGGCATGTTATATGCGATAGTATCGCAGTTCAACGCAAAGATGGATCGAAGATGTTAATTTTGGATGAAGATGGAAATCCCACTAATAAAACATCTAACATTGTGTATAAAGAAGTTTTTCCTAATTTGTCATTATAATAAGTACGTCACCTAAATATATTGCAGTACTAATTACTCTCTTTTGTCATGTTTTAGTGATTGCTTAAAATTTTGAGTGTGCATAAATATTTAAGATATAATGAATGTATTCAATTCTATTACGTACTTTATATGACTGTATGTCCATATTAATGAGTATTAATAAAATTAGTACTTCTAATTGATGTTGAGATGTGAAAATGTTAATCATATATTTGCCCAAGCAATACTGTACAATTTTAACTCAGTATATTTATAATGGTATGTTGAATAAAATTAAGAACCATCCACAAATAAAGTTATTATTCAGTAACCATACAAATAATGCAAGAACCCAGAACTCTACCCGCGTGTCGCACTGGTCCTATGCTAGTTTGTATATAAAATATAAGATATATATATATATATATATAAAATACAAAACAAAAAGTTTTATGTTTATGTTTTTACTGTAGAAATTATTTTCTCACATAAAAAGTCAGTGGGTCTTGCTATTTTATAGTGAAACCCACTGATTTTTTATGTGAATGTGGAAAAGAAAATATTTTTGTAGCAAAAACAGATATATTAAACCTTAAAACAAATTAACTAATGTCGGTTAAAGAGTTGAATTGCTTGTGTCACAAGGAGGATTACTTGCACCAATTTAAAATAATCTGAATAAATATTCTCTATTCATTATATATACACACTCATACACACAGAGACATACTATTTTTCATTGTTTAAAAAGAAATTCAAATACGGAGTAATAATAACTAAACTGTCCATTGAAGAGTGGAAGAGCTTACTGCTCTATTATAGGAAGAAAATTTGGGAGGGAAGATAATGGGAAGAGGGAAATGGGAGATAAGAGAAAATTGAGAAGAAAATATTAGAAATGGGGGAGTAAATAAAATTGAGAAGAAAATTTTATCGCCCCTCTTATTTTGATGGACGAGAGAAAACAGTGAGAAAAGAAAATGAGAAATATTTAAATGACAAAAATACCCTTACCCTATATTAAAATATATAATGTTTCAATCGGATTAGATATCATAACAAAAATACTCATATCAGTATCATCACCAAAACAATTTAAAATCAAATTATACGATAGAAATATATTTTTCATGTGAAAAACAAAATACAAAAGCCTTATCATCAGCTTGATTAGAATTTTACCCAAATATTATAGCAATTCATAAAACTGTTATAAAACTAATTAAAATAACTATAAGATAAAAGGTGTAGGAATTTAGAGAGAAAATATGATGACAATATTCATTCACTTCTCTTATACAATCAGTGCCTATATATGTGTGTTGTGGGTGAGGCCACTTATAGCCAAAGAAACCAAACACCTCATTTAATGATCAAGAGGCGAAATGGATATGCTTGCAATACAAGTTGAAATTGGATAGCCTACACGTTTAGGTAATTAATGAAGGTAAATTGCATTTGAAAAATGAGCGTGGGCGGCACTACATGCCAATATATATATATATATATATATATATATATATATATAATACACCCAAAACAATTTTCATAGATTGTGACAAAAGGTGGAAATATAAGAGTAATGGACACCAACATAATTTAATATATGCATAACACTCCCCCTTGGATGTCCATCATGAATATGCCTCATTAAAAACTTTGACTAGGAAAAACCTAGTGGAATAAAAACCTAGCCCAAGAAAAGAGTACATCATCCATTGATACACTTTCCAATGCTACCTCATTAAAAAATTTTCTAGGAAAATCTAGTGAGATAGAACTTAAATAAGGGAAAAAGAGTATAGCGTGTATCGACTCTCCCTCTTGATAACATTAGTTGAGATCTTTTACTCTTCAAAGCCCAATGCCATGGACAAGCTTTTCAAAAATTATACTTGGAAGTATCTTGGTGAATAAATTTGCTAAATCTTCACTTGAACTGATTTGCTGGATATCTATTTCACCATCCTTTAGAAGGTCACAAGTAAAGAAGAGTTTTGGTGAAATATGTTTGTTCTATTGCCCTTGATATAACCTTCCTTAAGTTGAGCAATACATGCAACATTATCTTCATGTAGAACTATTGGATCCATCTTTTTTGAAGATAAATGACCAGTTGTTCGAATGTGATGCATTATTGACCTCAACCATACACATTCTCAACTTGTTTCATGCATTGCTAGAATTTTTGTATGGTTAGATGATGTGGCTGATTTAGTCTACTTCATTGATCACTATGAAATAGCTATACCTCAACATGTAAACATATAACCAGTTTGTGATTTCCCATCGTGTGAGTCAGACATAAATCCAGCATCTGCATAACCAATCACTTCATGCCTAGATGCATTTGAGTAGTATAACCCCATGTCCATAGTGCCTCTGAGGTAACAAAAATATGTTTTACTCCATTTCAATGCCTCTATGTTGGTGCAGAACTATATCTTGCTAATAAATTAACAACAAATGATATATCATGACGTATGTGATTAGCAAGATACATTAATGCTCTAATAGTACTAAGATATTGTATTTATTAATCAAGTAGTTCTTCTTCACCTTATTCGTTAATTATCTAAGGTCGGAATGGATCTTTATCAACATGCAAAGATCTTACAATCCTTGGGGTACATAATAGATGTGACTTATCTATATAAAATTGCTCTAGGACCTTCTTTGTATAAGTTTCTTGATATAAAAAGATCTTATTCTTTAGATACTTGATCTGTAATCCAAGATAGAATTTTGTTCTGCCTTTCATTTCAAATTCTTTCTTCAAACAATTAATTACCTTTTGGAGTTCTTCAAGAGTTCCAATGATGTTGATATCATCAACATAAACCACAATTATAGCAAATTCATTGCTAGATCTTTTCATAAAAATGCATGGGCATATTGGGTCATTTCTGTACCCTTCTTTTAACAAATATTCCTTGAGACAATTATACCACATACGTCTTGATTGCTTCAAGCCATACAAAGACTTATTTAATTTAATCGAGTATTGTTCTTGAGAATTTGAATTAGATGCTTCTAGCACCTTGAGTCCTTCATGAACTTTCATATAAATATCATTGTCAAGTGAGCCATACAAATAGGAAGTCATGACATCCATTAAACGCAAATCAAGTTCTTCATTTACTGGTAAGCTAATCAAATAATGAAAAGTAGTTGCATCTACTACTGATAAATACGTTTCTTCAAAATCAATGCCAGACCTTTTTGTAAAATATTGGGCTACAAGACGTGCCTTATATCTTGTAATTTCACCTTTTCATTTCTTTTTCTTACAAAGACCCATTTATATCCAACTGGCTTTACATCTTCAGGTGTATGTCTACAGGTCCAAATACTTTTCGTTCTATCAGTGATTTTAATTCTTCATCAATAACATCTTTACATAGGAGCCAACCTTTCGTTGTTGGCACTTCACTAATGGATTTTGGCTCATGATCCTCATTATCATTCATTACATCATATGCTATATGATAAGCAAAGATGTCGTCAACGTTGACTTCATTTCGGTCCCATCGGATACCATTCATAACATAATTTATTGAGATCTCATTATTTTCACGTATTTCAGGTACCTGGGTCTCTTCTAGAACTACAACATTCTCCCCTGGAGATATCTCTACTGGAGATAATATTTCTTTTGGAGATGGCTCTTATGGAGCTACTAACTTTTCTTGATTATCTCCGACATGACCATCTATATTCTTAGCTCCTTTTCTCTTTCGAGGATTTTTATCTTTGGAACCGATGGGCTTACCACGCTTCAAGCATACTTTAGATTCATTCATAATAGGTTGCCCTTAGAGACATCAATTCAAAAAGAAGCATTTGCAGTTGATGCATGTGACTTTGCCACTTTCTTTGGGTCCGTAAATGTTTCTAGCATTTGATTAGCTAAATTTTGCAAATGAATTATCTTTTCAATTTCCAATTCACATTGTTTTGTACAAGGATCAAAATGAGTCAATGATAATTCATTCCAGCTAATCTCCTTACCCAACTGCTTATTTTATCCCCCTAATGTTGGGAAAACTAATTTATCAAAATGACAATCAACAAATCGTGCCGTAATAAGTTTCTTGTAGATGGTTCTAAATATATTTCCATTCTTCTTTGTGGACCCATTTTAGTGCATTGAGGTGGTGTTATTGGCACATATAACGCACACCCAAAAATTCTTACATGAAAAATATTAGGTTTTTAACCAAAAACCATTTATAAGGAGGAAACCTTTAAGTAACTAGTTGGCCTAATGCAAATTAACATTGCTGCATGCAAAATAGCATGGCCCTAAGCAGAAATTGGGAGAGTATGATAGCAATCCAAATCGCTATTCTAGGAAAAATAAGAATGTTAGGATAAATTAGGAATTAATCGAGTCTGTTTTTATCTTTTATTATTTTAATCATTATCCTTTATTATCTTTTAGGATATTGATAGAATTATTGTTAGGACTAGTTAGTTATCTTATTTAATTATTCTTAGGATTAGTTAGTTATCTTATCTTTTATCTTTAAAAGATATTAATAGATTTATTAGATTAGGTAGTTATCTTATCTTTTAATCTAGATTTATTATTTATCTTTTTTAGAGTCTTGCTCTCTGTAAACTATTATAAATAGGCATGAGGCCTCATCAATAAAGCATGACAGATTCCAGAGAGTAAATTAATCATCGGAGTAAATTTCTGGGCTTTATTAATTAGTTAAGTTACAAATTCTAACTTTCCTAATTTCTAGAGAGATGGTTGTTCTTATTGAAGTAGCTAGATTCTTGCTATTTCTCTAAGATCAGAGATTAATACGTTCAGGTATTGAGCGAATTCTAACATTTGGCATCAGAGCCACAAAGATCCAAAAATGGGGAAGACACGTACTGCACAAGCCGCCGTTGCGTCACAGCCAAATCACGATCACACTCCCAATCCCGCGTCCTAGCCACATCATGAGTGTTCCTCAAATCCCAATCCTCTTACTACTCCTCCAGCCACAGACCCCCTCGCTATAATCGCTGCGCGCCTCGATGCCATCGAAGAACTCAGAGATATGTTAGTTCTCAATTTGAGTTTTGATGATAACTAGATATTTGTTAATTGTTGGTTTATCAAGAACTAGAGTTCTGATGCTAAAAATCAAGTTTTAGAAAAGTTTTATATTGAGAACTCGAGTTCCTGGTCATAAAACTCGAGTTCGTGCCTTTTGACAAAGGAATTTTCAGTAAGACAAATTGAGAACTCGAGTTCCTGGTAGACGAACTCGAGTTTGCATGCTTTGCATCACTCAGATTTTTCTGAAATATGAGAACTAGAGTTCTCGAGTAATGAACTAGAGTTTAGAACTAGAGTTCTTGTTTGAAAACTCGAGTTCTTCACTTTATCATGTCACTGTGTCGAACAAAGTTTTTGAGAACTAGAGTTCTTTAGTTAAGAACTAGAGTTCTTCATTAAAGAACTAGAGTTCTTGCTATAAGAACTCGAGTTCGTGAAACTTATCTCTCTCAAATTCTTCGAACAGTGAAAGGGAACTAAAGAACTAGAGTTCTTAGTATAAGAACTCAAGTTCGCGAAAGCTTGTCTCACCAAGAACTTTTCAATCAAAAAGAAGAACATAAGAACTAGAGTTCTTGAACAAGAACTAAAGTTCATAACTAGAGTTCTTGAACAAGAACTAGAGTTCTTCATTTTGGAAAACAGCGGAGTTTCTTTCGAAAACACAAGAACTAGAGTTCTTCATCAAGAATTAGAGTTCTTATTCAAGAACTAGAGTTCTTGAGGAAGAACTAGAGTTCTTCACGAGGAAAAACAATTGGATCTTTTTCGAAAGCACAAGAACTAGAGTTCTTGGTAAAGAACTAGAGTTCATGACTAGAGTTCTTCTTTAAGAACTCGAGTTCCTTTGAAAGTTAGCCTATGCGCAGAACATAGAACTAGAGTTCTTACCACAAGAACTAGAGTTCTTGTAGGCAAAAATCGCGAATCATTTCCTGGAATTCTCCAAATGATTTGAACTTAAGCTAATACTTTCCAGATTGATTAATAATCATTTGTAAAACATTTTTAACATGTTTCCCAGTGATTTCAAGGTTCAAAATGAAGCATTGATTGAAAAGTGGATTAAAGTGAATGCTCATGTCACAGCGTCACAGGCATTGCAGAAAAACAGAGCAACATTTGGAATTAACGCTACAGCAAAACAAAGACATTCTTCGAGACATTCTTATTCTAGCTTTCAAGTACAACCAACGGCCATCATGTTTAATGAAAGAAGCATATTCATTTAATGAAGATTAAACGGTTCATTCTGGTTAACGAGGAACTTGAGCCTAACGAAAATTTAAACAAGTGACAACGGTCACCTTCCAGTTCCTCCCAACGACATTAATGGCTAAGGATATAAAAGCCCAAGCATTCAATATCTCCAACTACCGAAACTTTACGCATTTACTCTAATTTATTACTCTTGTTAGTTTCATTCATTTTAAAATATCTTCGGATATATTCTGTACTTCAGTAATCATTAATTACTCACTCTTGAGGAGTTGTAAACACTTTTATTATCTTTGTTTAAGCTTAAGGTTGTAGAACCTTAAGTTGTGGGTGTACAAGATTGCAAGTAGTAAGGGGGAGTGAGTCCGGGAGAGTGAGGATCATCCCTAAGTTGTATTTGTAATCATTGAAGAGATAATGGAAATACCAAGGAGTTCTTGGGGACTGGATGTAGGTCAGGATTAGACCGAACCAGGATAAATTGTCTTGTGTCTATTCTCTTTTAAACCTCTGGTCATTTTGCATTAAGTCATAATTCGCGAAAATCTTGATTAAGCGAATAAATTTTTAAATCACCTATTCACCCCCCCTCTAGGTGATATTCCATCTTCAAGATAAAGCCAATGCCTTAGAAGCATGATCTGCTCATCGAGATCACCGAAGGGGGAAATCGCAGCGTTATACAGATAACAGTGATGAAGATTCTGATTTATGGCGTCAGCCAAATCGCTCCCCATATGCAAAGATAAACTTTCTGAAATTCGAAGGCGATGACCCAAGAGGTTGGATCCTCAAAGCTGAAAAATTCTTCCGTTATTATCACACTCCAGACGAAGACAAGGTCGACATAGTAGCCTTATACTTTGAAGGAGATGCGCTGGACTTGTTCTTATGGCTAAATTCCCAACGAACCAATGCAATACTGGGAAGACCTCGTTAAAGCCTTAGAGGAGCACTTTGGACCTCCTGAATTTCTCAACCCCGACGAGCACCTCTGCTTGATTCGACAGATTGGGTCAATGCAAGAGTATCGACAGGAATGGGCGCAGAGGGTCGCACGCGTCTCTGATTGGCCAGAGCATTGCCTTCTCGGCGTATTCTTGACGGGCCTGAACGAAACCTTGAGGTCGGACGTCTGATTGCACAAACCGAGGAGGTCTATCGAGCAGCTAGCTTGGCATTAGAGTTTAAACAGCAAATGTCCATTACAAATGGGTCCAAGCCCATCATATCACCTACACCGACCCAAAATACGACTCGGTACTCCACAGCATCTTCAGCTCACGGGTCAGATTATTACATGACTCCAGGAAACCAATGACCTCGTCAACCGCCGGAAATTATCCCCAGATCACCTCTTCGTCAACCTCGGCTCAATTACCCACTAGTCGAGTATCATCCATGAATGCTGAAAGACAACGCCGGCGAGACAAAGGCCTTTGCTTCCGATGCGCTGAACCATACCGCCTTGGTCACCGCTGTCATTCACCTTCTTTCTCTCTCCTTGTAGTCGACGAAGATGGATACCCAGTAGCTGACCAGCCACTCGAACGTGATGTTAGATGTGAAGCCTCGGATTGTGAAGCAACGATAACATCGTTGGACCCTGATTGAAAAAAAAAAAATCTCCTTGAGGACAAGTCATTTTTTCAAGGGGGAGAAATGATAGCGATCCAAATCGCTATTCTAAGAAAAATAAGAATGTTAGGATAAATTAGGAATTAATCGAGTCTGTTTTTATCTTTTGTTATTTTAATCATTATCCTTTATTATCTTTTAGGATATTGATAGAATTATTGTTAGGACTAGTTAGTTATCTTATTTAATTATTCTTAGGATTAGTTAGTTATCTTATCTTTTATCTTTAAAAGATATTAATAGATTTATTAGGATTAGGTAGTTATCTTATCTTTATAAATAGGCATGAGGCCTCATCAATAAAGCATGACAGATTCCAGAGAGTAAATTAATCATCGGAGTAAATTTCTGGGCTTTATTAATTAGTTAAGTTACAAATTCTGGCTTTCCTAATTTCTAGAGAGATGGTTGTTCTTATTGAAGTAGCTAGATTCTTGCTATTTCTCTAAGATCAGAGATTAATACGTTCAGGTATTGAGCGAATTCTAACAGAGTAGATCGCAAAAGTAAAGGTCTTGCAATAAGCTGCAATCGTTTAATCAATGATTCTGCAAATCCATTTTATGCATGAACATGAGCTATAAGATATTCAACATCAATTCCAAGGGACAAACAATATTCATTAAAAGCTTGTGAAGTAAATTCACCAGCATTATCAAGTTGTATTTTCTTGATAGGATAATCAGGGTAATGTGCCCTTAATCTAATCAATTGAGCAAGCAATCTCGCAAACGGCAGGTTGCGAGAAGATAATAAGCAAACATGTGACCATTTGGTTGATACGTCAATTAAAACCATATAGTACCTAAATGGTCCTTATGGTAGATATATTGGGCCATAAATGTCTCCCTGTATCCGTTCTAAAAATGTGAGAGACTCACTTTCTACTTTGTTTGGTGAGGGTCGGATAATTAATTTTCCCTTGGAACATGCAACATGTGAGAAATCATAGGATTGTGGTATTTGTTTACACTTCAAGGTATGTCCACACGAATGCTTAATTATTTGTCTCATCATAGTTGACGCTGGATGGCCTAACCGATCATGTCAAACATTAAATTCATTAGTAAACTGCTGGTTTACAATGGCAAACTGCTGGTTTACATTGGCAAACTTCTAGTCTATATTGGTAAACTTCGGCTTTGCAATAGCTTGTATTTCAATTGTACTTATAAATGTATAATACAAACCAGAAGAAAAGGAAGGAAAACTTTCTAATGTGCATTTCTTACCAGAAACTATATCTATGATAGCAAGACATTCCTAATTATTTTTAGTTGTTGTTTCTAAATGATATCCATTTCTGTGGATATCTTTGAAACTCAATAAGTTTCCCTTAGACTTGGTAGAATAAAATGCATTTACCATGCATAATTTTGTTCTTTCAAGTAACAAAATATTAGCTTTTCTGGAGCCTTCAATCAAATTTATATTACTAGATATTGTATGAACATTGGCTTCTTGCATTAATAAGGAAGAAAAATATATTTTTCATTGTTTAGTTTGGTGTGCATTATTGCACTGTCTACAAGACACAAATCTTCAGGATTGAGCCCAACAAGATTCATTATTCATTAAAAGATACATGAAAATAAATAAAAATATAATTAAAAGAAATACATATGATAGAAGAAAGTTTCAACATACTAAAACATGACAGTTCTAAATATGAAAAGATAATTTATACTAAGAAATCAGCGACATCTAAATAAGCAATATCAACATCTTCATGCTCAGTATTCTCAACCTTTTCACATGATTTACTTCAATCTTTGGTCCTTTATCATTACTTTTCAATGATTCTTGGTAAAGGTCAACCAAGTGTCTTGGAGGTCGACAAGTACATGACCAATGACCTTTGCCACTACAATGATGGCATGTATTTTCGGCATGTTTGTTATTCCCACTAGTTTCCCTTCTGGGGTTCTTTTCAATTTTCCCCCCTTTAGGGCAGGAATTTGATCCACCACGATTTGGACCACGGTCACGCCTACAGTTGTAGCCACCTTTACGTCCACATCCTTAGCCACTAAAAGATTCATTAGTTACTGCATTTGCTTCTGGATATGGAGTTGAGCCTGTTGGATAGGATTTGTGATTTTTTTTTTTACTAAAAGTTCATTATTTTGTTCAACCACAAGGAGACAAGAAATCAATTATGTATACTTCTTGAAACCTTTCTCATCATATTGCTATTGCAGGAGCAAGTTAGATGCATGAAATGTAGAGAATGTTTTCTATAGCATATCTTCATCAGTAACATTTTATCCACATAATTTTAATTGAGAAGTAATTCTAACCATAGCTGAGTTATACTCACTCACAGTTTTAAAATCTTGTAGACATAGATGTATTCAGTTATAATAAGCTTTTGGGAGGATGACCATCTTCTGGTAGTCATATCTTTCTTTCAAATTGTTCTAAAGAACAAGTGTGTCCTTTACTGTCAAATATTCAACTTTTAGATCTTCATGCAAATGGCAGCCGAGAAGAATCATGGATCTGGCCTTTTCTTGATTAGATGCCTGATTCCCATCTTTAATTATGTCTTCCAAACCATAGGCATTTAGATGGATTTCTGCATCTAGCATCCAAGATAAATAGTTCTTTCCGGTAATGTCAAGAGCCGCAAATTCAATTATTGCAAGGTTTGTCATAGTTCAAACTAATTAAAGAAATAAACAAGAAGTATTAATATAGAAATACCAATGATAGTAGCAGTAAATGTTGGAAATTATGCCCTAGGGACAAGTCATTGTACTTTGAATATTAACGTTATTTAATGTATTCTCTATTTCGTTATCATTTAAATTTGCATATTTATAGTGATAACTGTATCATTGGATGTATCTTATAGATTATCCTAAATGTTCATGGTCAGTCATTTATGTGGGAGCGAAGATGAAATAAAATTAGTGTGACTTTGATGAGTTATGGAGATATGAATCAAAGTCATAGGCACTTGTAAGAGTACAAGGTGCTAAACCGACCCACTATAAGAAATTTGCATGGATTTAGTCATAAGCTTATCTCATATATAACCGTGTCACAACGCCCTTTGACTTGAGATCATAATGGATTCCTACATGATGAGTTGTTGATCTTTGACCTACTCAAAAGTCGCCTTTGACCGGGTGATGATAAAGGCAATGATCGAGATTAGTGGTTTTCATGCAGAGGAATGTGAATGATCAACATGGAATTTGTCCCTCACATTTGTAGAGAGATAATACTGGGCCCCTCGATGAGTGAGTCTGAGAAATGTATAGCCATACTACAGTGGAAAGGAGTTTCCATTTCAATTATTAGACTACTCAAGAATTGAGAAAGTAATGGTCAAGAATAGGAAGTTGACATTGTCCATGCCTCATACTTGACCAAATTATCGCATGACAAAAGGAACGTGACATGATTGTACGATAGGTTGTATCGTATCATCGAATCCCATACGAATTTGGTAGTCGCAATGTCTTGCTAGAGGTTGTTTGCGACTTTTGGGCTGTAGAGTCATACACAAGAATAGTCCAACACAAGCAATAGTGTCCAAATTCATTGAATATTAGATATGTCTAAAATTTAATGAATACAAAATTTAATCTAGGGTGTGTGTGTGTGTGTTTCAAAAAATAATAATAATATCATTTATAAAGATAATTATATTATTATATATATAGTATTTAATTTATTTGATAAATTAAATAACTAAAATAAACGGAGATATCATATATCTAATTTAGTTTGAATTGAGATAAAGCATCTCATATTTAATAAAATAGATAGATATCATATCTCAGATTTAATTTTTGAATAGAGATAAAATATATTTGATTTAATTTGAATTGAGATATAGTATCTCATATTTAATTAAATAGATAGATATCATATCTCAGATTAAATAAATAGATTAGATTAGATCTATTAGAAAGATTTAATTAATATATTATTTTAATCCAAATTCAAATTTCAAAATTAATGAGGATTAATTTTGAATATAATATGTTGATCGGGTTTTGAAAAAACCTACGGGACTTTTTGTCAAACATATTAGATGAAAGTGGAAGAAATCACCAAGAGGGGGGTGAATTGGGGATTTTAAAAATATTTCAACTCTTAAAAAAATAAAGCTTAAGAAATGAATAATGAAAGAGTAGAGAAAGAAAAGCTCAGACACATAGGATTTATACTGGTTCGGTCGTAACCTTGACCTGCGTCCAGTCCCCAGATACCTTCTAGGTGTTTCCAGTAGTTCAATAGGTTTTTAACTACAACAATGAAGACAAGGCACAATCCTAATCACCTAGGACTTGCTCCCCCTTACACCTTGTAATTTAAACAACTCAACTCACAAGTTCCAAACCCTTGAGTTTATACAACCAAATACTTTAAAAGAATTTCAATCTCTCAAAAGAGTGAATATTGATAATCACTGAAGAACAGATAAAAGAATCACAATAGAGACTCAAAAATGCAAATGTGTTCAAGTGTAGCTTCGTTGTGTCTTGCTCTGTGTCTTCATAGCCTTTTATAGCCTAGCTAGATGAGCTAGCCATTGCAATATCTTCTCCAACGTTTAGCTGCAAATCTGGGAAATGACAGTTGTATATTTTGCTCTGTTCTTTTAATTCTTTGCTGAAATCCTGGAATGTGTTATTGCAAAACATCTTCCAGATTTTTAGTCATTCCATGATCTTAATTCGACCGTTTGAGATGATCTTAATGTGTTATAACGGTCTGAACTGAACATCTGGGATAAGGGAGAAGAATCAGCCCTGTTCTTGGTTCTTCATTAAATGCACTTATGCTGGATCTTGATTTCACCTTGATCTTGTGATGAACCTGTCTGAAACTTATCAAAAACTTGATCAATAATGTTAGGAATAATAATACAACAAGATATGATAATTTCATATTAACCCATAATGATTTCGCAGATTGATTCAATCTGGTTTTTCAAAATCTCTTATGCAAACTCGAGTTTATAATCCTAGACTCGAGTTTGAGGTTCATCCAGAAGACATGACTATTGAGCATTGGTCTAAACTGCCAGTTTGCAAAAGCTAACTCGAGTTTGGTTCTTACAGAAAAGAAAGTCGCGATTTGGTCTTGAATGAGATTTTGAACACATGGCTAAACTCGAGCCATTTAGTGACTAACTCGAGTTTGAAGCTTTTATGAAAATCTTAATTTTAAGTTCACAGCTTCAAAACTGGAGTTTAGAACTGCAGACTGGAGTTTACAAGACCTGAAATATTGTATAGCTCTCTGTATGATCCAGACTCGAGTTTTGATATTCAAAACTCGAGTTTCAGTGAAAACTGAAACTTTTGAAATATCTCCATAAGTATAAACTAGAGTTTCAATTTTCCAAACTGGAGTTTTCAAATCAGTCATTTACTCGAGTGTTTTCTGTTTGACCTAAACTTGAGTCACCAAAATCTTGACTCGAGTTTTAGTGTGAACTGAAACATTTGAAACATCTTTGAGGGCTCAAACTGGAGTTTTCGTTTTCAAAACTGGAGTTTACAAAATAAACAAGAGCTCGAGTGTCTCTGTTATAACCCAGACTCGAGTCTTCTATGTCCAGACTCGAGTTTCAGTTGAAAACTTTAAACTTGAAGACTTTTGTATTTGGTAAACTGGAGTTTGTGGATATAAAACTGGAGTTTTGAAATCTTGATAAAGCATTGAAGCTTCTGTTTGATCCTAAACTCGAGTTTCCAAAACATAGACTCGAGTTTACAGTTCTTAAGAATTTTGATTGCTCTCTGTGTAATGCAAACTCGAGTTTGTCTTACACAAACTGGAGTTTGGCCAGCTTTGTAAAAACTGAGCTTCTGTCTGTCAAGTCTAAACTCGAGTTTTGTTACCTAAACTCGAGTTTGCCTTGAACAGTAAGTTTTACAACTTACCAAAGACAAACTTCAAATTTAGTTTACAATTGTTAGTTATCATTAAAACACATAGAGAACTAACATTAGAAAAGTCGTAAGAAACCCTAGAGAGAATAGAGAGAGACACGAAAATACTGAGGGCGCTAGCAAGATGCCGTCAGTGTTGGAGGCCATTCGGTGTGGATATCGGTAGAGGAAGTGGATTGATAGAGTCAGCTCATAGAGATTGATCGAGTAAGAAGGCGTTAGCCCACGAGTTCGAATAGATGCACACGAGAATTCGAAAGGTATGGTTCTAATTAACTATCTGATTTAAACAATGTTGATAGATCATCTTCATGGGATTCGTAAAATTTTAAAGAATGAAATCCTTTTGCTGCGTGTACGAATCCCAGCAATAAATTCACAAAGACAATAAGTAAGTTATTATAATAAAAATTAAAAATTTTATGGCTTTGGGCCATTTAGTTCTTATAATGAGAAATTAAATTTATATGGCTTCTGGCCATAAATAAGAAATTAGAGTGATATGACTTCTAGTCATATAATTTCAAAATAAGAAATAAAAAGTGTATAGCTTTTGGCTATATAAAATAATAATATTAATAATATAAAAGAACTAAAATAAGAAATCAAATGTGAACTAAAAACGGGGGTAATCCTCACCAGGACTTAGTAAAAGAAATGAACTAAGAATGGGGGTAATCATCACCAGACCTTAGTTCATCAATAGAAGAAGAATATGATAATGCAAGACATAAATAAAACATTGCAACCAATATATAATATAAAAGGAATAATAATAATCTCCAATCTTAACCATGGAACTCGATGTTTAAAACAGTCAATAAAAATATATTTTTAATTCCATATAGTGGTTAAGATCATCCTAGATAGATAAAATGAATTTACAATGAAATCGTTAAAAAGATGGTGAGAAAATCATACCTTCGTTAGAGCTTTCATGCTGATAATGTGTTATAAAACTAAAATAATTATAAGATAAAAGGTGTAGGAATTTAGAGAGAAAATGTGATAACAATATTCATTCACTTCTCTTATACAATCAGTGCTTTTGTGCATTGTGGATGAAGCTATTTATAACCAAAGAAACCAAGCACCTCATTTAATGATCAGGAGGCAAAATGGATATATTTAGAATACAAGTTGAAATTGGATAGCCTACACGTACAGGTAATTAATGAAGATAAATTGCATATGAAACATAGGCTAGTGGGCGGCACCCTACATGCCTATATCACACACACACACACGCACGCGGGCGCGCGCCCACACACACACGCACACACACACACAAATTTTCATAAATTGTGACAAAAAATGAAAATATAAGAGTCAATAAATATCCACATAATTTAATATATTCATAACAAAAACTTTAATTTTCACATTCGAATACACCCAAGGCCATAAAAGAAGCATCACACACACACACACACACACACACACACACACCAATTTTCGTAAATTGTGACAAAAAATGAAAATATAAGAGTCAATAAATATCCACATAATTTAATATATTCATAGCAAAAACTTTAATTTTCACATTCATTCAATTGAATACACCCAAAGCCATAAAAGAAGCATTGAACTTTAATTTTCACATTCATTCAATTGAATACACCCAAAGCCATAAAAGAAGCATCACACACACACACACACCAATTTTCGTAAATTGTGACAAAAAATGAAAATATAAGAGTCAATAGATATCCACATAATTTAATATATTCATAACAAAAACTTTAATTTTCACATTCATTCAATTGAATACACCCAAAGCCATAAAAGAAGCATTGCATTTAAAATAGAAATCCACCATCGAAGTTGTTAAAGAAAAATTAACTTCTTTTCTTCTATTCTCTCAACATCAATAATAAAATTGAATCTGCCTTACTGCCCTCAAACCTATTTTCACGACAGCGAATATTCTGAGTTGGATTTTTAAGAGACCGATAAAGTCTGGTGGGACTGGAGGAGAGGTGGAGGTGGAAGCATCTAGATAGTTGAAGCAATGCAATTAAACCGAAGCATCAACAAATTTGACAATTAAATTGATTTAAAGTTTTAATATTTAATATATCAAATAATAAATTAAATTTTAAAATTAAACATATAAAAGATAACCTTTGTGTCAATTGTATTTCTACTAAAACAAAAATAAAATATATTAAAATTTGAGAATAAAATTAATTTAAAGTATCCGTCTTATTTAATTTTAGCGGAATTTCTCATCGATAATCTGATGAGCATTGTATCTATTTTCAATGCTGAAAGATTTTTTTTTTCTTTGCCACCACAATGCTCAATTACACTTAGGTTAGGCCTCCAAAAGTTGTGGGTTATTTTGTGAGATTTATAATCCTTTTATATAATTAATACTGTTGTAGGATCATGAAATGTCATTTTCCCAAAACAAAAAAAAAAAAAAAACGAGGAAAGGATTGTTACTTTAAATGATGTAACAATTACACAAGAACGCTGGAAACAAAAACTCGACTCTATGGTAATTTTGATCTCGATGATAAATATGAATAATAAAGCTCTGTATATTCTCATGCGTGCTAGAATGAGATCAAAAAAATTCCAACCTCTCCCCTCTTGGTTTGAGTTCCTTTTCTTAATTGTGATAATTATGTTTATTATAGTTAATACTCCCTCTGATCCTACATATAAGATATAATTAACTTTTCTTAAAGAGATTAAAATAACTAATTAAATTATTTTAAAATATTTATGTTTGATTTCATTCTCTATTCTCCATTATGTGTTTTCAAATTCAATTTTCCTTACATTTGATGCGCTACAGGAAGATATGAACCAAAACTCCCAGCAAAAACAGTCCACTGGTCATGCTATTCCACGTGATTCAAAAGAAGAAAGTGAAATATATATGAACCCTTTCCTCAACACTATTAAATCATAATCTAATTATTAATAATCCTCAATTCAGGGGATCCAAATCCCATCCTGATTGGGTTTAGCTGACCCTATGGTTAGATATAACGAAAATTAAGGAGTAAAGAATACTACGAGGGAAAAATCAAGTTTTGTTTTTTTTTTTTAACGATTTTTGGATATTTTCCTCCCTAGTATTTCTTCTCCCCAATTTGCTCTCACTTTTCCCTCTATCCAAACCAAACATGTGCAGAAGGTTAATCTAAACTATCATGAATGACTGAACTTGGATGCAATTACAAATACAAAGTAATAACCATCTAACTTTCCCACCTGGAACATGACAAAACATTGAAACTTCCGCACTGAGCCCAGGTTTGGGAATATAAGATTAAATCCACAACTGAACTTCATATAGGTGAATAGATCAGATGACAGGATCGTTAGCAGTTCAGCATTTGCGAATAATATCAAGATATACAGAGGAAAAAAGCTGTTGTCAGATGCAAAACGAACATCACTGGTTTTGTAGCTCTTCAATTGCTTTCTTCCACTGATAAGCTCTTTGCTTGGCATCCTGAAATGACAATACCTTTTTTGGCTGCATCATCACAATATCACATTAAAAGAGAAAAATGTAAATGCTAAGTCCTGGAACACAATAGAATATAATTAAGATGTAAAATTGAAACATAAATAGGGATCCCCACATTTCGACTATGGTAGGGCTTGGAGAAATTATGTTAACATGGCATTATTGAGTAAGTTGCGACTTTCAGACCCTCCAACATTACGTTCTCGAGCAAGTATCCAGGATATGATGGATCCAAGATTCCCATGTTCAGTAAGGACAGATCCAAAAAATGCCTTACTGGGAACTAAAACGAATATTTGCATATTATTATGCAAATATATACACAATAACTTAATGAACATTATAAGTCTCTTGTGATCTTTTTATTTGATAGATTAAAAACCATGTTACATTTTAGTTTATATTTGAAAATAACGTCTCATAAATTAAACAATCCTTTTACATGGTCCCAGCACATGTTTAATAGTTGATACTATATATCTTGAAATAATAGCCCAAAAGACATACAGTTCCTTATTTTCAAATCTATATCCATGAGCGCCCTGTTAAACCATCTCCCTACTTGGATGGTAAGGATGAAGAGGTGGCCCAGTGACTTGGCCCACCTAGCCATCAAGTAATGTTAGGTTAGGAAAAAAATTTAGGCCAAACAGGCCAGCAATGACATTATAATACTACATCAGTCCTAAATGTAGGACCTAATTTGTAGTGGAACCAAAATCCTACATTTAGACTGGAAGTGTAGCATACATAGTACTAACAAAACTAGAACATATTATGAAAATTTACCAGCACAATATAAAGGAAAGAGAGTAAAAATATTAACGCCATTAAACCTTGTAGAGCCGAATGGTATTTGAATGACAAGAAAGCAGTTAATGATCCTATCCCCTAAGGCAATATAACAAGCCAGGATAAGTACCCCACCCCTTACTTTCCCCTACATAACTATTAGAATCATTCACATGGACTTTGATGGAACCCACAACCAGAATAACACTGAAATATCCATCTACTATAAAAACTCAAAATAAAACAGAAGATAATCCTACTTCATTCAAAGGGAAGGATAGAGACACTAGAGTCTAGAACAGAATATAGTAACAGCAAAATAAAGGAGCTACAAGGAAAGGAAAATACTTGTCCTGCTTTTGAGAGGCTAGAGACTCTACACACTTCCTTAAACCTCACTAATGCTTCACTCCGCAATAATGGAAATATATATCCCACCAACAGCTCTCCTCTCTCTCTCATGCCTTACTAGCATGTCAGGTAGTGTGAGGTAGTAAACACTGTAGGGCTTACCGTGCAAATCTTGAAACCAGATGGACTTGTCACTTGAATGCTTAATTCATTTGGATTATTAGACCACATTATATTTCCCTTCACAATAAGCTTTGATGGATCCACATAGATTAGCTTTGGTTTGTTAGTAAGGATAAGCTGCACATTCTTGCTTTTTAATTTCTGCATCTTTTTTACCATTGAGATCATAATAACAGATTCACCAGGATCCAAAAATTGTTTCCTGCAAATTAAGAAACAAATTAATGACTACTGGTAAGCAAACATGGTTTTTTACATATACATATCTAATACTGAAATAAGCAATAAAATAACTTTTTACTAAAAGTCATATGCATATATAACCTTCTTTGGAGTATAAAAGTAAAGACTTTTAGCAATGTGAACATTGGCAGTTAAGTGAGAATGCATAGATATTTTATTGCAATTTGAGCCATCAAAAGTACAAGCATAAATATTTTTGTTGGTAATATGAAATTACAATTTAATTATGAAAAATGAAGGTGTAAGGATTAAACTCCTGATCATTTATCTGAAGGCTCTATATAATATCAAAGGCTTCTGAATAGTTTTATAATACTTTCTATCAGAAATTCCTTAGCACTGAGCAAGTAAAATACAAAGGAATATACGGCATTCTTCAGGGAATACATCAAAAGCAGGGAATTTTGACACAACCAGATAGGTCCAGAGACTTCCTTGAAAGTTATTTAGAAACCTTTCATTTAACAAGTGTATTTGAGAGCTATACAATGTAACAAATATGATAGATAATTCATATGTTTCACAGGATGATAACATTTCAAGTGAATATAATGTTTCCTCATAACCGAGACATGGAAATTATAAGCTAGTCAATACCACTTTGAATCAAAAGAATCTATTGAGGCTAGCCTAGTAATGTGACCAAACTCCTCAGATGATGCAGCACCAATATTTCCATCAGGTTGCCTAGAACTATCACCAACGTGAGAAAGGCTCCATGGCGAATCATTTACATCATCACCTTCAGGTGACTGCAGCAAAAGTGAAATGTAGATCGTATAGTTAGAAATTTCTTCATATTCATCAATAAGGTAAGGAGAGATTAAAGAAGGTTCTTTCCCCCATTTTCCTATACAAATCATTTGGAAATTCAATCAAGGTCATACCCCAGGTTCCATAGCAAGTTTTGGGGGCATTTGATCCCTAATTTTACTCCAGTCCACTCCCTTGAAAAATGGATGCCTTTTCAAAGCAGTATAACCATTAGGTCCGGCACCTGGCCTCCTGCTGGGATCCAAATCCTGAAGCATAATAACGTGGCTGTTTTGAATTGAAAATTACAATAACTACAGCAACTATCAGCACACACAAACTTGTAGATACAAAAATATGCAAGACGCAGATTTTTAGGTAGTGGGTGCTACTCACACCCTCAACCCTTGTGACATTTTTGGGTTAGGAAATTTAGCCTTCGCTTGAGTAATAAATAAATTCTCTTGGCTTGTTAACCAGGTATTTGTCCCCTTCTCACTTTATTTCTCTCTACATCTCACTTCTTTTCCTTCCCTCTCTCTCTCCCTTTTCCTTTATTACTTCTAAACTGTTCTATGTCATCTTCAGCTAAAAGAACTTGGATTTTCAGAAAAAGAAAGTCAAAGGAAGACAATGAATATCGACTCCGACTCAAAAAAAATTAAACATGTATACAAACCCAAAAATACTAACCAGTAACTGGTCAATAAGGTCCCTTGCCTCATCCGAAAAATAGTCTGGAAATTGAATATTTCTAGCTATGATTCTTTGGAAAATAAGCCATTCACTCGCATCTTTAAAAGGAGAAGTTCCTGACAGCATTTGGTATAATGTGCATCCAAGGGCCCAGAGGTCATTTCTGTGTGAAAATTGTAGATAAAAGAGAAAAAATAGAATAATAATTACTGTGAAAAGACTTGGCATGGAACAAACAAATCTTAGATAAGAAAAGAAACCATTATGTAAATAAATAATCTGGGTGCACAGACATTAGTATAAGAAACAATGCTACTACTGCAACAAACAATTCACTCATAATTTTTGAATATTTCGGTTCCTACCCAAATGTTGCTGGAGAAGAATTAAGAACCTCTGGTGGGATATAAGCAGCTGTCCCCACAAATGTGCTGGCTCTATCATCTAAGAATAAAAGGAAAATGATAATATATAAGAATAACCATAAAAGGAAAAAGCATCCTAAAAAATGCTCCTGATCTTACCTGATGCTGCAATTGGAAGGAAGTCCATGATTTGGCAATCCTGCATAGGCTTCACACTCCCAAAATCAGCTATTTTAATATGTCCTTCAGCTGTAAGCAGCAAGTTCTCCGGCTGCAATTCAAGAAATTTAATCCTTAGAATACATTTAGGCATATAGCTATTCAATGGCCTAAGGTAATTTGTCACACAACTACCTTGATATCACGATGTATCAAGCCCAAATTATGGATGTACTCAAGAGCATCCACAACTTCAGCTGCATAGAATCGTGCTTCATCCTCAGACAACCGACCTTTCTGCACAGGGAAAATCAATAAGATGCTACACATATCATTCAGTAACAAGGCAGGAAGAACTACAAACACAGTAAGTTCTAAATTCCACACAACAGTGTAGGTTCAAATAGTTCTGCAAGAAATGGCCCAACTGATACCAAATATTTTCATTGGAGAAATCATACAATTTCTTCATTAATTGCTTTGGCTGAAAGCCAACTTTAGTTCTGTTCATATTTATTACTTCATTTCCAGTAATAATGTAGGCATGCAATACTAACAGTATAGAGAGAAACAGGCAGTTCTTCACATACTTAAAAGGCAACAAATGCCAGAGAAGACATTCAGTTACAAGAATATTATGCTAACTTTCAAATTTAGTCAACCAAAAAAAAATATTAGCAACCTAAATAAAGGGTGATTTGTATCAGACTTAACAATCATCTGTAAGATGATAGTTATGTTTTATTCAGAATTTCCAAAGTACAAGTCCACTCAGCAGTTGTGACATCCTCAGAGAATCAAATAGTGAAGAAAATATAATACTACATCAAAGGTGTTAGAATCCCTATGTTTTGATGATAACAGAACATGAGGCTATCACCACTAGCCATCAACTGGTTGGCATTCTCACGAAAGCATTAAGAAGACCCCAGATTTGCAACATTTGCAACAAACATGGCACATATGACCTTCATGACCAACCTTGAGGGGAGTGCTAATTATAATTGATTATGTTTGAAAACATGATTGCTTATTAGTAGAGAGATTGGGTTGACTTGATTTCATAATTAAGAGGAGTATCATTCTCTAATTATTTAGTATTTCTGAGTCTTTACAACATTGTTTTGTACCTATCCTACAAATAATAAGTTTCATTTAAATCAGAACTCACTAACTATATTTTATACCCCCATCATTGCCACATTTTAAATTATCCTCAAACTAACAAATCATATAAGAAACATTCCAAATTTTAAAAGATGTAACCTTGAAGCACTTTTTTCCTTTTGTATCAAAAGTTAATTTCGAAAAAAACATCAATGCATACATCATTGTTTTGATGTTTTTATGAAAAGATCTAACATTGACAGCACTAAAACTGCATCTGGCTGATCGAAACACTTTCAGCACAACACATTGAGAGCATGCCTTGAGTCTTATGTTAGCTTACCCTGGTTATTTGATCAAAAAGTTCTCCACCTTCACAAGATTCAAGTGCCATGTCTTCACCATAGAAAAAGTACGCAGAAAAAAAGGATAGCAACATCAAATAGTAAACCAAACTTAGCAACCAGAGAGCAAAATTCAAAAAGAAAATTGAAATAAAAAAGAGGACAAAACAAGAATCAGCAAAAATAAGAGTATTGTATAAAGTGAAACACAATAACAATATACGTACACAGAGAATAAGTGTCTTGAAATGTGAAAAACAGCCGCACAACGCCAGGATGATCCAACTTATCAAGCACTAACCGTTCCAACTTCACATAAGCTGTTTTGTTCTCCTTGGAGATAAATTTTTTGTCCATGATCTTCAATGCATATACAGATCCCGTGTCCTTCTTCTTTGCTCTCACAACCTTTAAACATGATGACAACGATATTTGAAGATAATTAGACCAGAAAAACTAAATCAACTAAAATTCCTGAAATAATATAGAGTTAAATATCAAAATGATAAGAGGATTATGCTTCAAGCATATAGGTGTTGGCAAATGAAGTAGATGCCCAGCAAAGAAATTCAAAAAAAAATGCAAAACAAAAAATTGCCTGCCAGAGGAGAGAGAGCAAGAGAGACAGAGGCAGAGGTGATAGGTCATACTTTTCCCCCTTATTTGGCCTCAGTGTCATAGGCCATACTCCAAAAAATCAGCATACAAGACTTTCAAAGAAAAAGCACCAATCAAGGAATAACAGAGAATAACATTTACAGAGACAGTTAGAACGTCTTTCCTTGCTCTGCTACAAATGTTACAACACAAGACTTTTCAAAGATGATTTAAATTGGATAACAAATTAACAACGCATGTTACATAGGTTCACATTAATGTGATCCATATTCAGCAAGAAATTCCAAGTGGAATGTAAATGAAGAGAGTTTTTTGGCAAAAAGAACTACAAATCTAGGTATAATGCTCCAAGATAATGATTTATCAGAATAATGATTGTCTAGAGTTTACCATTTATAGTCAAGCCAGGCATAGCCAAAGCTAGTCTCATTTTCTACTTCCTATCATTTGCTTCTCTTTTAACCTAGATTAACACAGCGAATCATGGTTGTTTCACAATTTTCATGAGTAACATTATGTATCTTGCTATCAGTTCACTAAGAGAAACCAAATCATTAAACTTCTATTCACCCATTCAAAAGTTAAGTTGAGGCTCGACTTGTCTTCTGAAGTACAGAAAAATTATTGAAACTGAAACCTAGATCTCTGAATGTTCGATCTTTTAAAGCCAGGGAAAAAAGAAAAGAAACCCCTACGACATATTATAAAGAAAGTAACACTGTTCACAGAATTTTAAATTAAAAATGAATGGAGCACAACGTAGTTTGCCTTTTTCGGATAGAAGGTAAGAGTGCAAACCGTTTCATATTTTCAGCTACCATTGATTCAGGAGTAGCAATTGATCTACCTCATAATTTAATGGATTTCACTACCAGATAAAAGACGATGTTGCAAGAAGTATACGGCAACAAGGATGACAATGTTGCATAATGATGCTACATCATCGTTCCCATTGATAAAAGTAGCCAAGAGAACTGGATAGAGTAATCGACTTATGTTAAAAAAATAGAACTGTCAATATCATCCAGAGAATTTATGCATGCATCGAAGCATTACGCAAAAAAAAAAAAAAAAACGGAAAAAACAAAAACAAAAACAAAGCAACACCAACACCAGCACAACCAAGCAAAAACAATACAAATAAAACTACAGCATATAGGACCTTAGAATAAGAACCAACGCCATAGATCTTCCCCAATTCAAAGTCCTGGAAGGTGCAATTCTCCTGAGGAGCTCGGAAAGGAATGCTTTGGGATCTCTGGACACTCCCATCACTAGACGAATTAGTCTGAATACTCAACTTGGAATCAAAATCCTTCTCCATCGCCAGCATCACTACGTGCAAAGCTCGTGCTACATTCAAACAATTCCTACCCTTTGGATTGCATCTTCTCACTTGCCTCCGGATGACAGCTCAGGAAAGTCCCAGAGATTGCTTGGAAGCAAGAAATCCCTCTCTTATATTCTCCAATAAAGGGAAGATGTAAAGTTGAATCTTAGTGATTGGATGAGTATAGGAAATTAGGAAGGTGTGTATAACCAGAAATGATCATCAGCTTTGGCTTCGGCCACTACTCAAAACCCTAGAAACTGGTAACCATGGGTACAGAGTGAAGGAAGAATCAGACATGGGGATTATTGAGAAGCAGAACGGTACAGGGGAATCATTCACTCTCCTCGGGCTTCTCCCGCTGCATGATGAGAATAAGAGAAACCGCAGTTTCAACTTACTTTCTTTTTTGGGCCAACCGCAGTTTCTTTATGGTCAACAAAGAGATCTATTAATAAGAATCACAAAAGTGACGGTTACAAAGAGACAAAACAACAGTCTAGAAGACAAAGCAATGACCGAGAAAGGAACAATACAAATCCAAATACAAATACAACAGGAGCAAACAATTACAAAGGAAAGAAAACAAGAAAAAGAAACAAGTAAAAACTAGAAAAACAACAAACTAGCTATCATCTAATGAAGAATTGGTATGTGAATAATTATCAGCACCATCACAAGTCTTCTAAGCCTTCAAAATTAGAAGAGATAATAAAGCAGGTGTTGGTCATGAGACCCACTCGATAAGGCACACCTCTTTACAAGTATCAGCTGCTAGAAGATCCGCATTACGGTTGCCTCCTCTCGGGGTAAAGGACAAGGAGAACCCAACCTTAGAAGACATAAGACAAATAACATCCTACATAATACTTTTACACCTCCAATCAAACAAATCAGGTGATTTTACCTTAACACAAGTAAGCAAAGAGAGGCAATCAGATTCAAAGACCATTTTATCATGTCTAAGGTCAATAGCTAGAAGTGAGGCCCTTTTTAGCGCCAAGACTTCTATCGTAAAAGCAGAAATGGACTTAACTTTATCCACAAATCCCTATCTAAAGAAGCCAACATGATTGCGGCAAACTACCCCAATAACAGCACCTGATTCATAAAGTTAAAATACTCCATGACAATTAACTTATCATGACTGGAAAAATAATAATGACGACAACAACAACAACGTATGAGATAATTTATCATGTTAATACATATATATGCTTCATGAGGATAGCGTTAGAAACTGTAGACATTTTAATTTCAGAATGTATAAACTACAAATCATATTATTTTCAATAAAAATAACATTATAAGATTTTGTATTAAAGGGGGGGGGGATTGGGAAAAGTCTCCCATAAAAAAATTTATTAGAGAGAGCCATTAAAAGAAATTATGCAGTTGCTCTATGAAATTTGTACATGCAAAGCAAAGTTGGTTTGTCTAAGGTCCTTCTCAACGGTAAATTTGTTATATGGAACTTTTCCTCAAATTTTCATTAAAAACATATACATTTGATAATAAATATAAGACATATTTATCTAATTTTATTACATTAAAGAAATTAGTTAAGTTTTGTTAATAAGACATTTATTTTCTAAAATACTTTAGTCATCTTCTTTAATTCTCATTCTTTCTCCTCCTTCATTATTGTTAAAGGAACATCAATAGGGTAGAAAATGATTGAAAAATATGAAAACTGTGTCTTATATTTGGTATCAAGATCTACTACCCATTAGACTTAGCTGACAACTAAGAAGGGGTGAATTGGGTGCAATAAGTACTTAGAAACTTTGAAAATATTTTCACATTTTTGTAAAAACAATACTTATGAAACTAATAAATTATAAGCTCGTAGTCAGTTATTCAAAACGTATGTGCTAGAAATATAAGAGATAAGGGAAAAGAATATGCAAACTATGATTTGTATTGATTTGGCATTTGTATTGATTTGGCCTAATCCTTGATGACCTAAGTCCAACCTCAAAGCTCTACTTGAGATTTTCAATACACTATCTTCTTGTTTAAACTGGGCATAAGATAAGCCTCTACAATCCTACCGAGCACTTATGAAGCCGTTCACAAATCTCTTACTGTGATACTACCATTACATACTGTAAGGATACAACTTTATTATGAATTATTACAATCAATCTTCTCTCTCAGAAGTGAATAAGATGAACACTTAAGTACATTATAAATAATCCTACTCTCAATAGTAAATTGTATGATCACTAAGAAAACAAAAAGCAAATGAAATAAATGTTAGAGTGTTTGCATTTTGACAGTGAAGGTGCAAGATCTCGTTTTGTCGTTATTGATTTCTCTATCTTGTATATTTACAATTTATAGTTGATATAGCTTTGATGATCGTTGGACGTTTGTATTCCCGTTGTACTTTTGTCACTTTATAGAAATATGACAGTTAGAGATTTTGACACAAATTGCTTTTTGATTGTTGAGCTCTAATCTAAATTCAATTGCCTATAATCCTCATGTAAACTAGATTAGTGATGATTAGGAATGATTAGAAGCAATATAATCAAGATTTAAATGAGTTTGCAAGATTATAGAGAAATCTGAGACAATGATTAAGAAAACCTATGAACAATATCACTTGTTAAAGCGGAGCAAATCACCAAGAGGGAGTGAACTGAGGATTTAAAAATTATATTTCAAAGTGCTCTGAAACTTAAACACAGAAATAGAGCAAAACAGAGTGGAGAAGAAGGGTAAGACACAACAAGATTTATACTAGTTCGGTCTAACTCCTTAACCTACGTCCAGTCTTCAGACTCTCTAGGTTTTTCACTAACATTTAGAATTAGTTACACACCCTGTACTCAAAGTTATTCTCTCAGAAGGATACACTCCCCCTTACAAGTTGTACACTGATATTCCCAATCTCCAAGTCCCACCATGATTTGAGATTCTTACAATAAATGAAACTCTCTTTAAGATTTGATAAAGATAATCACTGGAGTACAAATATATCAAAAGATACTTTACAGTAGAAAACTGAAATAGTAATTAGAAACTTGAATGATTTTCGTTTTCTGTAGATTGGTTATTGTGTGTTGTTCTAAAAAACTTGAATGCAACCTCTTATATATGAAGAGAGCATTTAATGACTGTTTGATTCTTCAATGTAACCGTTGGAGACATTGGAGTAGCTTTTGGAAACACTTAGGTCTTCTTCTCTTTCTATCCTTCAGTAGGATCAGCTACATAGAAGTTTATAGTTGACTTCTCTTGAAATAAATCTTTTGGAAGAGCAGCTTCTTGATAGGGAAATAAAACATTAACCCCTTTGCAATGTGTGCATAATGATTGTCCAAAAGAGTACAAGCTTTCTAAACTTTGCAGTAAATGTTCTGACATTGCTTTTTGCTTTTTGACTAAATCATCATTTAATATTCTTTAAAACATTCGTTAACAAATTGATTAAACATAGTTATGAATAATAATGAGTGATGATAAGAAGTATTAAGATCAAATATGAAGATTTCACAAATTCAAGCAATTTGATTCTTAAACTGAGCGACACAAACTCGAGTTGGTTTATTCAAACTGGAGTTTGTAACCTTGCTTCAGAAGACTAAACTTGAGTTTCTAAACTCTGACTCGAGTTTAGTTCTTCTAAAGAAGAACATTGCGATTTGAACAATGAAGTACATTTTGAACACATGAGCAAACTCAAGTCAATTAGTGACTAACTCGAGTTTTGGACTTATGATGAGAAAATAGGTTTAAGTCCACAAGGCTCAAAACTGGAGTTTTCAAAAACTTAACTAGAGTTTTTAAATCACATAAATAAAGCATAGCTCTCTATATGGCATAAACTCGAGTTAACAAAAACTCAACTCGAGTTTCTTTAAAATTGAGATCCTTTGAAAGACTGTATGGCAGGAGAAAACTGGAGTTTGTTAAATCAAAACTAGAGTTTTCTTAAAGTGAAAAATATGAAAACTTTCTATCAATCTAGGACTTGAGTTCATAAAGTTAAACTCAAGCTTATAAAAACTTTGAAAACTTAGAAAAACTTCTTGACCAAGTGCAAACTGGAGTTTTTCATAACAAACTGGAGTTTGCTCAAGATAAAAAAAAAATATTAGGACTCCCAGCCAACCACAAACTCAAGTTCATGAAAACTTAACTCGAATTCGATCGAGTTCACAAGATTCTTGAAAGCTCTACTAGAGACATAAACTGGAGTTTGTAAAAGTAAACTAGGGTTTGTCATACTTCAGAAAATATTGAAGGTTCTCTGTTTGGCGCAAACTCGAGTTAATGAAACTAAACTTGAGTTTGTCTTAATATGAAAAACTTGGAGTGCTCTCTATACTTCACAAACCAAGTTTGCCTATGCAAACTGGAGTTTGTCTATGCAAACTAGAGTTTGTCTTAGTTCATAAAAATTGAGCTACTCTCTGTCAAATCCAAACTTGAGTTTGACAACCCAAACTTGAGTTTGTCTTTGATAGTAAGTTTTTCATCTTACCAAAGACAAACTTCATCTTGAGTTTACAATTGTCAGTTATTATCAAAACACATAGAGAACTAACAACTTGAGTGCATGAAATATAACTCGAGTGATCTTCTATTCTTTTGGAAGATGTTTCAACATGGCTCGAGTGATTTTTTGGATCACTTGCACATATTTTCAAGTGATTCTCATGATCACTCAATTGATCTTATGTTAAAATCACATCACTCTTGGTTCCTCTGTAAGTGACTTACTAAAACTCTATATCATCATTCAAGTGATCATCTATCCTCTCAAGTGATCTACCTCCGATGAAAGGAGTATATAGATAACAAGCACAAGTTTTGATAACAAGAAAAAGGAAAAAATATGATTCAAAGCTAGTTGAAACACCAATGTTTGGCCACTACTCCAGTGATAAACAGAAACTCTGATGACAGCATCGAAAGTTAAGTGTACAACTTTATTGTAAAAGTTTTGTTATGTTTACTTTTATGAGAACTTGTGATTTGTAAAATTAAACTTTAAAAATAAGAACTTCTACACTTTTCTTGTGATTGAATAAGAACAAATGCTTATGGAAAAATGGAACTTTATAATGAAAGTTTTGTTGTAACTATCTTATGGGAATTTCTGAATTGCTAAATTGAACTTATTAACTTGTAATATTGTTTTGTGATTGAATGAGAAAGAAGATTTATTGGATAGTTCAATTTTATTGTGAAAATTTTATTGAGAATAGTTAATGAGAATTTGTGAATTGTTAAATTGAACTCGTTAATTTATAAACATATCTTGTGATTGAATAACTACGTATGTTTATTAAGAAGATCGAGTTTAATTTTATTTTTAAAGTTCTATTGTTGGTAGATAATGGGATTTTGCGAATTGGTTGATTGGATTTATACATTAATAAACCTAACTAGTGATTGAATAACATATGTTTATTGAAACGTGCAACTTTATTCAGTTTTATTGTAAATAGCTAATGGCCAGGGACTTCTGAATTGTTAACTTGAACTAGTTAATTTTTAATATTGTTTTGCTATTGAGTAACCCACCAAAACAAAAAACAAAAAAGATTTATTGATGACTGCAATTTTATTGAAAAGGTTTTATTGGGAATAGTTCGTGGGAGCTTGTAAATTGTTTAATTGGACTTGTAACACCCAAAATTTCTAACAATTATAATAACATAAAATTGCAATAATTTTTTATAAATAATTACTGAAATTCAAAATAACTAAATTTGGAAAGTGTTACCGTTACACTTGTACTAGGACAAATGCAAGGCAAACTTATTACATTAACATAAATCCAAACCTAAACAAAAATGTTTTATTCTGAGCATAAAATAAAAATGAACTAGCTAGAATTAACTGAATGTTCTTCCTCACTTCTCACTGTTAGTCCCAACCCTTGGCACTTGTTTCACTGAAATTCTGCTCCCCCGAAGGATTATCTCAACCCATGAACACAAACATCAGCAAAGCTGGTAATCCTAATAAAACAAAGATAATATAGAGAACAATAAAATATTTACATAATAAAAATATTATATATATATATATATATATATATATATATATATATATATATAATTAAAAGAAGATGTCAATTTTCGTTATTCTTTATGAAGTTTACTTATTGGGAAGAAAACTATGGTAGATCCGGATATCCTGCTAGTCTGCCTTGTGACCCAGAAACCAACCAATCACAAATCATCAAATTGGCCATAAAAACATTTCATCCTAGTGTGCACATGATAAATCCCAATTTTCATATTTTTATCCCACCTTATTCATTTATTTTGGGGATTATTTTAGGCTAATTTGGAATTATTAGATAATATTTAGATTATTAGTCTATTTTAGGAAATAATATAAATATGAATTAATTATAAGATATTGAGCTTAAATTATTAAATTATTAATATTCTGATTAAATAATATCTCTTGATATATGATAGATAGTGATTTTATAAGATCCTATGGTGCAGGATTTTTCAGGATAGCTAAAAGGAAACCCAATGGTGAAATTTTATGGGACTACTTGAATTTTATTGGGCTCAAGTTAATACCCTAAAAGCCCTCTCTTCCTCCTCTTTAATTAACCTAGCACAAAGAGACCAGGACGTTGAGAGAATAATCACGCCACAAAGCCGCAGACGCTGAACCACGCTGAAAGATTGAGATCATCACGGAAAGGGCTGAAGACCGAAGACGCCGAGGAGCTGAGACACAGAGGCTATATTCATTCATCAATTAATTCCTCTCAATTCCAATATTCATCAACTCACCCACGGTCCCACCTACAATTCCATGAATTCACCTCCTCTCCCAATCACGCAGAGAGCCACGTAGCCATTATCAATTAATTCATTCACCAACTCCTTTGGATTATGGCCACGCCATCTTGCTTGAAGCTTGAAGAAGGAAATTCTATGGAAGCTTAAACTATTTAGGAGGTAACTTAGGAAGAACATGGAGGAAACTAAGGCTCAGGGTTTAAACTTGAAGACCACAAGGGAGTCTTTCTTTTATCTTTTTTAATTCAAACTTGAGATTATTTAGTTTTAAAGGATTTCGAGTTGTATTAATTGAGAACAATCTAGTTTTAGATTGTAAACTTATTTTTTTTTTTGGATTAGACTGATAATTTAAAGTTTTATGCTTACTGCTGGACTCTTGTTTGCAACCCTTGATTGTAAATTAAATTAGTAATTGAGTTTTCGTTATTAATCTAATTGTTAATTTGGTTTATCATCTTAATTGTTTAATTGAGTTGATAAATTATCTGGTTGTTCAATTAGATAATTATAAACAAGATTTTCAAGATTATTTTATGATTGGTTTTTAATGGGTTTAATTAGCCACCGCTTATTTCATTATGAGTTTTCTAGTGAAATATGTATTATTGAACTAGAGGGTTTCCCATGTTCAATTGGGTGATTAAATTCATTAATCTCCTTTTGGTCTAATTAATTGATTTAGGCTAAGAAAGTTGACTCCATGCAATTCCCAAGTTGTCCCCTTCGTCATCATAATTGAATTAAATCATTTTATTTTGTTTTTCTTTTAATCAATCTTTTTATTAGATTTTAATTATTTTCTCATAAGAAAATCCCCCAAAAATTGCATTCAACTCATATAGATTAGTCTCATTCTCATATAGGTTTATGAGTCAATTGCATTATTACATTTAGTTAGTTAATTGCATATAGGTAGTAGTATTTTACATTCTAGTTTAGGTCCATTTACATTCTACTGCATCTTTTATCACTTGAAAATTAGTCCTAAAGAAAACCCACAGCTTGCTCCTTCGGAGAATGACCTAGGTTGACCCTAAACTGCATAATTAATTAGGACCTAGTTTAATTGATCACTTTAATGACAAAAGTACTATCGATCAGCACACCTCTTCCCAAAGTTGCTACTAATATCCCGGAGACCTTGCCAGACATCACTTTAAGAAGAATGGATACTATCGGTTCACATCACATAATATTTCGGAGGCATAAAGCCTAAGGATTGTGTTTATCACTTTAAAAGGTATCATCCTAAAGCTATCCTCCCACTGCTAAATTATTTTAAATACCCTCATAATAAAATTCCTAAATTACTTCTATTATTTGTAATCAAATATTTATAATAATAAGAATCCTTAACTCCTATAGGAGAGCGTGGATCTTAATTTCATGAACCCAAGAGCGTGTAGTCATTGAAATGTTGTCTCTATTTTATCATGAGATTTCTCAAATTAAACTATAAAGTAAATACTCCATAGGTTCCTATAAGAGTGTGACACATATATTAAAAAAAATGAGGCACCTAAAAGAAACCCTGGTGCCTAACTCTTGAAGAACACCAATTGTAAATATATATATGGTAACATAACAAACTAAAACATAAGAAATCATAACTACAATGTATATCCTACGATGGTTTTGTTATTTTAATGATGGCTAATATGGTTTGTGAACCTCGGTGCATATATTAATTGAACTATACCCTCTTGGCGTAAGAAATTTCAATGTATTTTAATGCATATTGCTAAGAATTAAGCCCTAAATAGCTATAGCCATTTAACTTATTTGCATCAGACCTCTTTCATATTGAAGATTGTAGAATATTGTACACAACCAATATAAGAAGCTTAAGTATTTCGTACAAAGAACCTCATTCAATTTTTATATAGCCAGACATGCACTCAACAAAACTGTTCATGACGAATCAACCATTTATGTTCAGTGGCAAAAATCAAGACCGACATGTAATTTGTTCTAGGGATTAGGATTACCTAGTCTCCATTTTTACTAATCTCCTAGAAGAGCAATTTGTCGTGGAGTAAGAGCAGAGGAGAAGATAAGTATTGAGTGTTCCCTAGGTTTAGGTGGCTAGACCTTAGTTTATAATTAAAAATTAAGGTTTAGCTATGGGCTGGGTTCTTTAACTATTGCCAATTAATTAATTATAAACAATGCAAACATTATTAAATTCTAAATTTTTATTATTACTATATTATTGTTATTGTTATTATTGTTATTGTTTTTGTTGTTGTTGTTGTTGTTGTTGTTAATCAGGGGTATTACATTATACCCTCCTAAAAATAAGTTTCCTCCATGAAACTTAAATGTGTATCTTCTTCGAATAAAAACGGATAGTTATTGCGCATATCGTCTTCTACCTCCCATGTTGCTTCTTCTACCTTTTGACTCTACAAAACTTTAACTAGTCTGATTGACTTGTTTCTCAACATTCTGTCACTTCTATCAAGGATCTTTACAAGACGTTCTTCATAGGTGAGATTCCGATCTATCTTGATAGACTCGGGTTGAAGCTTGTGTGAAGGATCTGTTATATATTTCTAGAGCTAAGATAAGTGAAAAACGTCATGCATATTCTCCAATTCCATTGGAAGAGCTAGTCTGTATGACACTTTACCAATTCATTTAATAATCTTATACAAGCCAATATATTTTGGACTCAACTTGCCTTTCCTTCCAAATCTCATTATCCCTTTCATCGATGATACTCTTAATAATACTTTTTCTCCAGTCTCAAATTCTATTGCCGTCGTCATTGATCTGCATAAGGCTTTTGCTGATCCTGAGCTATTTTCATCTTTTCTTAAATTACCTTCACTTGTTCCATTAATTCTTGAAACATATATGGACCCACAATACCAGCTTCTTAAAAGTCATTCCAACATAATAGGCTTCTGCACTTCCTATCGTAGGATGCCTTATAAGGTGCCATATCGATTCTTGCATGGTAGCTGTTGTTGTAAAAGAACTCAACTAAAGGTAAACACTTGTCCCTTGAGTGATTGAATTCCAACGAACATGCTCTTAACATGTCCTTAAGAGTTTGAATCATCCTCTTCGTTTGTTCATATGTAGCGAGATGAAAGATTGTACTATATTTGAGTTGGGTTCCAAAAGCTTGTTGAACATTAATCTAAAAGTTTGATAAAAGCCTCGTATCTCTATCAGAGACTATGTCCTTTGGGACTCTAAGCAACCTCACTATTTCTCGCATATAGGCATCGACCAACTGGTTCAAACCCTATGGGGATTGGGGTTCATTAATTACAACTTGTAAGGGGGAGTAAGTTTTAGTGAGAGAATTACTCGAGTTACAGAGGGTGTAATCAATTGATATAGTGAAATACTCAGGGAGCTTGAGGACTGTACGTAGATCATAGAGTTGGACCGAACCAATATAAATCTTTGTGTTCTTCTCCTCTTCCATGCTTTCTGTTGTACCCTATTTCAACGCTTCTAAAACAGAACTTTCAAAAAGATTTTCAAAATCCCCAATTCACCCTCTCTTGGTGATTTAGCTCCGCTTTCATTTGGTATTAGAGGAAGGTCTTCTCTAAAGAGCTTAATATCTCGAGAAGGATCCTCATGGAAGGTATTTTACCTGATAGAGCTTTGATCAACAGACCACCTGGTTTTAGTGGATAACATTATTCCTTCTAAAAGGCCAAATTTAAAGTATTCGTCATGGCTTGTGAATATGGACTTTGGAGGGTATTTGAAAGAGGAAATTATGTTCCTGAATCTGTTGAAGATGGAGTTCGAATTCCAAAGTTAGAGGAAGAATATGATGATAATGATAAGAGGTTGGTCACTCCCAACAGCAAGACTATTTTAATGCTCCAGAGTGCATTAAGTCAGAGTGAATACTTTTGAATAAGCACTTTGACATTTGCAAAAGAAATGTGGGATGCTCTGGAAATAGCTCATGAAGGAACCGCTGGAATCAAAGAAAATAGAATCAATACTCTCATGGCCAACTATGATCTCCTCCGTATGAAGTCTGGAGAATCCATTGGAGAATTCCAACTGATATTCACTTATCTGATCAATCAACTTGCTGCTTTGGGAAAAGTCTATGAGCAACCTGTTCAAGTCAAAAAAATCTTGAGCATTCTCACCAAAGACTTGGAAGCAAAAGTCACTGCCATTGAAGAAGCACGCAGACAATCAATGGCATTTATAGTAGCATTATTTGGCAGCTTGTCAGAATATGAAGGCAAACTCAAGTTCATAAAAGGACTTGATGAAATCAATAGCAAGGGCAAGGGAGTTGCCCTTAAGGCGGTCAAAGAGGCCAAAGAATTAGATGATGAGGATGGAGAAGATGAAGATGAAAAGATTGGCATGATGGTCTGAAGATTCAAGAAGTTCTATACGAGGGACCAAGGGTTCAAGAAAGTTTATAAAGGTAGTTCTAGCTTCGAAACTAAGAAACCAATCATCTGCTATGAATGTGAGAAGCCTGACCATATCAAATCAGAATGTCCCTAGCTGAAGAACAAAGATAAAGAAAAGAAGAAATTCAACAAATTTAAGAAAAAAGCTTATGTCTTAGCAATATGGGGTGATAGCTCATCGGATGAAGATGAAGCTGAGGAGGAAGAAGCTGAACAAAACTCCCTACAAGCTGTACAAAGGAAGAAAACCAACTCTAACTCATCTACGCATTTTCGGCTATAAGTACTTCATCTACAATAATGGTAAGGATAACCTAGGAAAGTTTGATTCCAAGGCGGATGAAGGTATATTTTTGGGTTATTCAAATAGAAGTTAAGCTTATAGAGTATTCAATACTCGCACTCTCATTGTTGAAGAGTCAATGCATGTTGTATTCAGTGAAACCAATTCTAACAAACCTTTGGATGATGAAGAAGAAAATATTTTCAAGAATCAATTCTTTTTGAAAAATACCCCTACTTCTGTAGAAAATCCTGAAGATGTTTTTGAAACTAATTCTCAGAATGATCTTGAGAATTCTGATCAATCTCAACCTAGAGCCAATAGATTTATTAGAAATTATCCTCTAGATCAAGTAATAGGTGATGTTAATCAAGGTGTGAGAACCAGAAGCAGTACTTTAAATGAAGTAACCTTTTCTGCATTAATTTCTCATATTGAGCCCTTTAAAATTGAAGAAGCTCTTTCAAACAATGATTGGGTGATAGCAATGCAAGAGAGCTACATCAATTTGATAGAAATCAAGTTTGGGACTTGGTACCTAGGCCCAAGGACCATCCAGTTATTGGCACTAAATGGGTATTCAAGAACAAATGTGATGAACCAACAATCATTGTCCGTAACAATGCAAGATTGGTTGCAAAAGGCTATAATCAAAAGGAAGGAATTGATTATGAAGTAACTTATGCTCCGGTGGCAAGATTGGAAGCTATAAGAGTTCTTCTAGCCTTTACTTGTGTGAAAGTTTTTAAACTTTATCAAATGGATGTGAAAAACATTTTCTTAAATGGTTTTATTCAAGAAGAGGTTTATGTAGAGCAACCTCCTGGTTTTGAAAGTGAACATCATCCAGATCATGTTTATCGTCTCAAGAAAGGCCTTTACGGACTTAAGCAAGCTCCTGGAGCTTGGTATGAGCGATTAAGCAAATTCCTTCTTGATCAAGGTTTTATTAGAGGAAAAACTAATACAACACTCTTCATAAAAAGTAATAAGCTAAATGGAATTTTAGTTGTACAAATATATGTTGATGACATAATTTATGGTGCTTCTAATGATATTTTGTGTGAAGAGTTTGCTAAGAATATGCAAGGAGAGTTTGAGATGTCCATGATAAGAGAACTCAACTATTTCCTTGGTCTACAAATCAAGCAAAAGAAGGATGGAATCTTCATATCACAAACCAAGTATCTTAATGACCTACTGAAGAAGTTTGGGATGGATCAATGTAATAGAGTTGACTCGCCCATGAGTTCTACGGCTTCCTTGGATGTTGATGAAAAGGGGAAGGACTTCAATATCACAAGATATAGAGGAATGATTGTATCATTACTTTATCTAACAGCAAGCCGCCCAGACATCCAATTCAGTGTGGGAATGTGTGCAAGGTTTCAGTCTGCTCCAAAGGAATCTCATGCTGAAAGTGTGAAGAGAATTTTCAGATACCTTACTGACACAAGAACTCTTGGCTTATGGTTTCCCAAAAGTCAACCTGAACATTTGGTGGCATACTCAGATTCAGACCATGCTGGGTACAAAACGGATATAAAGAGCACAAGTGGTCAATGTCAATTCTTTGGAGGCTCACTTGTGTCCTGGTTAAGCAAGAAGCAAACTAGTGTTGTTGTCTCTTCTACTGAAGCTAAGTATGTAGCTGCCTCAAGTTGTTGTGCCCAAGTTTTATGGCTCAAACAACAATTATCAAACTTGGGAGTATATTTGAGGAAGATCCCAATATTGTGTGACAACACCAGCACAATTAGCTTGGCCAAGAATCCAATGCAACATACCCGAACCAAGTATATTGATGTGAGGCATCATTTTATAAGAGATCACATTCAGCAGAGGAATGTTAAAGTTATGTTCATCCCAACACATCTTCAACTAGCAGACATATTCACTAAACTATTGGCAAAGGAGCAATTCAATTTTATAGGAAGGGAATTGGGAATGGTAAATCTCAATGAGCTGTAAGTTTAATTTACAATGTTAGTTATGGTTTTGATGATCTTCTAATTATTAACTTAAGCATCGGAGTTTGTAGTCTAATCTTTTGCCAAGATGTTCAAAAACTTGAGTTTTGTTGTCAAAAGGAGAAAACTCGAGTATGGAGAACAAAAGTCGAGTTTATCAGGCTCAGAGAAGAACTGTAGCTTTTGGAAGATATGAAAACTCAAGTCATTAAGTGGGATACTCGAGCTTCCATCAGACAGAGAGCAACCTGTTTTGAAGAATGGTAAAAACTCGAGTTTGAGAGTGCATACTCGAGTTTTAGTAACGGAAGTTCAAAGGTTCACCTTATACCTTTGAAGTCCAGGTTAGTAGCATTTTATCAAGACTCGAGTTTTGTATAGAAAACTCGAGTTTGTCGTATTTCACTTATATATATGTGGGGTCATTCTGGAAACCATCATTTAAAAATCTAGTTTACCCTAAAACTCTCTCTGTTCTCTGCCCTCTTCATTCTTGCACTCTTCATCCATTTTCTTCTTTCAATCCTACAAATTGCACCTAAAAGACGCTTCCAAGAGCCTGAGATCATTGCCATCTCATCTGAGTCTTCTGAAGGCTCTCTACCTCCATCTCTGCGTTGTTCTGAAAAGAAAAAGCCCACTCCCAAGAGGTTCTCCTATAGGGCCTCAAGAAAAATTGCTAAGAAAACTACTTGTTCTTCATCTAAAAATATTCCAACTCCTAAAATTCCCTCTTCGACTCCTCCTTAGCGTCCTCTAGGATGAAGTCTATTCCAGTTCATAGAGCAAAGAGAGGAAATGAATTCCTTCGTCGCTATGGCGTTTTCATGAACGAAAAATCATTTGAGAAAGTTCTAGTAACACCTAAAGCTAAAGGGGTCCAGATAAAGGAGCCATCTTCCATTCCTAAGCAGAAAGAAGCTAACCTTATTGCTGTAAAAATAAAGGACAAGGAACCAGTGGTTGAGGAAGGTTCATCCTTAGATAAGTCTTAGAGTTCACCTCCACCTCCTGGTGCTCCTTCTAGTGAAACCTCTCCTTCCAAAATCCCTAATGCCCTCTCAGAGATAAACATCTACGACAAAGCTCCTGAAGGCTTTGTGACTGAGAATGCAAGTATCTCTATCGACTCTGTCGAAAAATTTCGAGAAACTTTTCTTAAAAGAGATTTCTGCTTTCTAGTGTCTGTGAATTTGGAGAAATTAAAGGACGAGTACAATATGGATTTGTCTCCTTGGCTGAAACCCTACATGTCTTATCTCTCTATCAAAGCCCCATATTCCCCAACAATTATTAAGATCTTATACTTTAACATGTTCAAAGAAAATTTGAAAGATTCTGAAGGGAATGTGGTGGAAGAAAGACTTTCCACTTCTGTACGAGGTGATAAAGTCACAATCTCTACCTCCATACTGAACTCCATTCTGCAAATACAAAACCCTCCTCCTGCACCTATCATAAATTATAGCAACAAAGAAATCTTCAACATCCTAAAATCCAATGAGCCAATGCTAGAAGATCAGTTAGCTAAGCTAACATTCACTCCCATGGAAATGTCTCCCCAATACCGAGCTTTGTGGTATATCTTCTCCTGTAATCTACTTCAAAAAAGAGGAAATCACACCCATTTCTCTAAAAAAGACTATCCATTATTTGCAGCCTTCATTCACAAGGTCCCTATCAACCTTGGTCAGTGGTTATTCCGGGAGATAACAAAGTTCTGCTTTTCCTCTCGCTCAATATCTTATATTCCCTTTGCTTCCCTGGTGTCGGTAATCTTGTTTTATCATAAAATCTGGCATATTACCTCATCAGACACCCTCAAATGGCCCACAAGCTTTAGAAAGCAACAACTAAACTTTATGAAGACCTCGATTGAGGAAGGGACTGCTTTGACAAAGAAATTTGCACCTAAGAAAGCAACATCTTCTATTCCTTATCTTCTTCTTCTACTCCCACAGACTTAGATGCCAACATTCATCGAATAGTAGATAAGGTTGTTTCTAAAATGTCTAAGAAGATTCACTCGGAGGTTGGACAGCTAGTTGTTGGTCTTCAGTAAAACCAGACCAATATCATGGAAGAACAAATTGTTCTAAAATCTCACCTGAAGTGGCAAGATGAAAAGATGGACAAGATTCTAAATTTTCTTTCCTCCGCTGGTCCTACTCAGGCTCCTCCTGGTCCTTCAACACGATCTCTGCTTATCTCAACTCCCTCCATTTTTGAAGATGACAAAGGGGGAGAGAATTTAGAATTTGGGATTTGTTTTTGTGCAGACATATAGTTTTTGTTGTCTTTGTGATTAGTCTCTATCTCTTGATTAAGTTTTCTTGCTGAGTTTACTTCTTAGTTTCTGCTCTTGATAAATGTGAATTCTTAACTATATCAACTTTATTAACCATGAATAGAGTGCTTTATCTGTCAACTGTCTTAGTTGTTATTGCATTGAATTTATGCCTTGTATCTGATTGGAAAACTTTGAAGCCTTTAACGCAAAATGTCTCAGTCTTAAACTTCCAAAATCATTTTTACAAAACCTCTGTGCAAAATGTTCACAAATCTCAAAATTTTCAAACTCTTGATTAAATTATGGTTTGCAAGTGTTGTCATCATCAAAAAGGGGGAAAATGTTAGTTTTCTATGGGTTTTGATGATAACAAACAATTGTAAAATCAAGATTGAAGTTTGTCTTAAGTAAGTGAAAAACTTACTGTCTAAGGCAAACTCGAGTTTTGACTTGATAGAGAAAAACTTAATTTTAATAGACAAAGGCAAAACTGTAGTTTCAGTTTGGAAACTCGAGTTTTGGCCTTAGAGAGAGTATTAAAATTTTTTCATTAGGACAAACTTGAGTTTAGGCCACATAGAGACTTCAATATTTTCCAAAGGAAATGCAAAACTCCAGTTTTAGAGGGAAACTCCAGTTTCCAAATCTTCTAAGTTTTTCCAAGTTTTGGGAAAACTCGAGTTTCAGTTTGGAAACTCAAGTTTTGGAGATCAAAATGTTTTCACGATTTAAACATCTGAAAACTTAAGTTTTTGAAATGAAAACTCCAGTTTTTATAAACTCTAGTTTTGAAATAATAGAAGATCTCTCTAAGTTTCAAGTTAAAAATGGAAACTCGAGTTTAGATTAGGAAACTCGAGTTTTGGTCATACAGAGAGCATCGATGTTTTTCATTGATTTCAATACTCTAGTTTTGAATGAAAACTCAAGTTTTGAGGTTTTAGACATGTATTCATTAAAAGTCTAAAACTCGAGTTTTGCTTGAAAACTCGAGTATTGGTCCCAAGCTAAAATGACACTCCAAAACTCAAATCGCAACTTTCCTCTCTGGAAGGAGGAAACTCGAGTATCGATATGGAGACTCGAGTTTATACGTAAGTGTATAGTGTCAAACTCGAGTAGTGATACACAAACTCGAGTTTGCGTCGCGACTGTTGAAAATTCAAATATGCCAAATCTGTGAAAACTATCTTATTTGATCTAAATGCTTCCTAACATTATTTATCAACTTCATTAGATATGTTTAATGTGTTTGATAGTGGACTTCAGCTGATATAAAGATAATTTAAGAAGATTATAAGAGCTGTTCCAACACAAGCAAAAAGCATGTTAGAGCATTAAATGTAAGGACACCTAACTTGCCATATTTTACTTCAGAGTGCTCTTAGTCAACAAGAGTATTTTTGCATCTACAACCTCTAAACAACGCGAGAAATGTGGAACGCTTTGGAGGTCACCTATGAAGGAACAACGACTGTAAAGGAGAACCGTGTCAATACACTTACAACTGAATATGATCTCCTAAGAATGAAAGCAGAGAATGAATTGCCGAATTACAACTCCGTTACACTCATTTGATCAACCAGTTAGCAGCCTTGGGTAAAGCATATGAGCAACGTGCCTAAGTTAGAAAGATTCTAAATGTTTTGACCAAAGACTGGGAAGCCAAGGTCACAACAATAGAAGAGGCTCGTGGCGAATCAATGACATCGGTTGCTGCTCTATTCAAAAGTTTGTCTGAGTACGAAAGTAAACTGAAATTCAAGAAAGATTTAGATGAGATCAACAGCAACAACAAGAATAAGGGGGTTGATCTCAATGCTGTAAAAGAAAAGGAAGAAAAAGATGAAGATGATGAAATGGGTATGTTTGTAAGAAAGTTCAAAAAGTTCTACAAAAAGGTCTAAGGCTTCAAGAATCGATTCTAAAGAGGAGGCTCTAGTAACAGACGAGATTCTAAAGATAAGGACCAAGTCATCTGTTATGAGTGCGAGAAGCCGAGTCACTACAAGTTTGAATGTAACATCCCAAATTTGGGAGTTTGGAATTTTATATTTTTTGGAATTTAATTATGAGATTTAGTTGAAAAATAATTATGGGGAATAAAAGTGTATTTTTCCATAAATTATTTTGGGGAAATGAATTAATAAGCTAATAAAAAAAATGAATGAAATGGATTCAGCAACCAACCAAACAAGACCCAATAAGTGACTATGTTGCAAGCCCAAAACGTAAAGCCTGCAAACATACGTCCAGAGTTTGCTTTCGGCTTCTACAGTACACGTAAGGTCGTTAACCTTCTCTGTCAGACACGAAAACAGCGCAGCAGACTCAGACTCCCTTACCTCTCGAGCTCCGTGTCTGTTAACCGTAGGACTAAGCGCATGGACTGATGGTTTAAGCTTGGACGCTGAGCTTCTATTTAAACGGTCTGCTGCTGTTGTTTCTCTGTCTTTTAGCCTCAAAAATAGAGAAAGAAGAGAGGGAGAAGAGAGAGTGAGGGAGAGACCGAGAGTGAAGGGTGTGGGAGTGCAAGAGTGGTTCAGCGTCTTCCCTGTTTCTGTTGACGGAAAACAGAGCAAAGAAACCAGTCCCCTATTCTCCTTGTTCGGCTGGAATAGTGAAGGTAAGTCCTAAGACTTGTCTTTCTCAAGGTTCCAACATTTCTACCGATGGTTTAAGAAGATTGAACACAAAGTAAATCAAGCTTAAACTACTGAAAACTAAAACTGAAAATGACTATCATCGTTTGCTGTTAGATAAAAAGAAAAGGAAGAGAAAAACGTTGAACCAATGTATATAGCTTACTGTCGGTATTTTTCTGTGTTTGGCGTCTGTTTTTGCCAAAAAGATAGAATGAAAACTGAAAGCATAAAAGAAGAATTTAATGGGATGTGTATATGTGTATCGGGTCTGGGAGTGTTTGAATAATGATCCTTGTTCTTTTACTGTTCATATAAGGAAAGAAGGAAAGAAAACAAAAACGATAGGCATTAGCTTCCATACGTATGTGTGTTTGAACATATTGCTGCATATTATGGTTTCAGTTTTTTCTGTCATATTATTTTAAAAAAAAAACGCTGCTGAATATATGATAATAGGAAAGAAAACACGCTGGAAGTGTATATATATGCATGAATATGTGGGTAAACTTCAATTTGGTTGCAAGATAAGGTTAAATATAAATGTATGTGAGTGTGTGTGTTTACTGGAATCCTAAATATATCTATAGATTTAAATCCTTATGCTTTTCGTTGGTTTCATGGGAATCTCTGAACGTGTTGCTGCTGAGAACAAAGAAAATATATATATATACATATATATATACGTTAACTTTTCAAAAGTCAAATGATTAATTTGATGTAATATGTATAAAAGTTTCTGAAATATTATACATATGGAGTATGTTATGGAAGTAGTTATTGTTAATATTAAGGAACAAAGAGTTTAAATAAATAGATTAAAATTTTTATATGTGTGAGAAGTCATAAATGTATAGATTGTTATTTTTCTTTGAAACCATTGTCACTTTATGAGTAAATAAATATGTATACATATTATTTTGAAGGGAGTGAGTAAATAAATATTAACACATGTTCCAGATTTAATATATTCAAATTAATATTTATAAAATTTATGAGATGTTAATATTTATTAACTCAAAATTTACATAAAGCATAAATTATGTAGAGGTGGTAATTATCAAAGTTCTAAGAGAAAACATGAGAAACATTAAAATGTATACTAATAATTAGGTATTAATAAACTTCTAATTAAAAATTAGTTTATATGGTGTTTGTTTATTAAAGCTTAATTTAAAGAATGTATTGGAAACCATAATTAACATTATGGAAAATTGTAGGAAACCATGAGAATTATTAAATTAATACATTTAATTATGTTCTTAATGATGGTTAGTATTTATAGACTCTAATTAATTATTTAAAATACTAAGTTAAAGGAGAAAGATAATATTTGGAAGTTTAAAATAAATGGAATTAGTGTTACTATTAGGAAATTTGGAATAATAACAGACAATGTTATTGTTGGGAAGGAATGATAATAAATAAATAATAAATAAGGAATTTTTATAATAATAATAATAATAAATATTATTATTAGGAAAAGGAATGAATAGTGTTAGAGAAGGAAATATGGGATAAATTAAAAAGTAATTGAAAATAGATAATAAAGGGAAATTATTAATTAACTAAAAGAGTCGGTATTAATTTATAATGAATTAAAAATGATATAAATGGAATAAAATTTACCTGGGGTATAGGATCATGAGTAGCAAGGCCCTCTCTTGGACGTTAATTATAAGGGAAATAATGTGGTGATGATATATATTATAGGATATCCAAAAAGGTTTGGAATCAGTGCTGAAAGGTGAATATACTATTAGCGCCAAGGTCTAAGGTACGGACACGTACTGTAACTCTAACTCTTATATTGTCTTGTATCCTTTATATGTGATGAGATGATTCATATAGTCATGGACAAGACTGAGTCTTGGGTCATGAACTGTGGCTAAGACTAGGTCTTAGGTCACCATTTTAAATACATTCAGCTTTAATTTGAAACGGGTTATAGTCTTGGTAATGCCATATGGATGTTTTCCTAGCACTGAGGACACGTCGAGGTGTGGCACTAGTTTATGTGCAAACAATGTGGACCTTAAATAGGTTGTGTGCTATGTAGAGGTGAACCTTATAAGTGTTGTGTGCTATGTAGAGATGAACATTACATGTGTTGTGTGCTATGTATTGTTGAGATATGAACTATTACATGTGTTGTGTGCTATGTATGGTTTTATGCTGAAATGTAAATGAATATCTGTCATATATATACTGTTTATACTTGAGCATAAGGTTAACTGTTACCTGAGATTCAATGAGCATTGAATCTTAAAATTTACCCTAGCTTTAGGATCTGGAGGATCGAGAGCCAGAGAAAAGGGTAAGTGGCACGCGTAAGGACTCGGAAGGAGTTTTATTTTGGGGTTAAGAATATGTAAAATTATGTTGAACCTTTCGGATAATTGTAATCTAATGCATTAACTAAGATCAAACACAATGAATTTAATTGTATCACACTTTTATTCCTTTGGAAATTTTAATTAACCAGTATATGTCTGCGCATATGAAATCAGTTACTCAGTCGTCCAAACGATTAAGTACGCTCTCTGTTGTGACTTACTTTGATCTGTTAACGCCTTCACTCTAATAAATACACATGAATTAGTTAATAAGAGCTATAGTCACATAACTGGTTATCATAATGGATTTAGGAAAATAGGGGCGTTACACTGAATGTCCTCAACTTAAGGGCAATGAGAAAGAAAAGAAGAAGAAATTCAATCAGTTTAAAAAGAAAGTAGAAACAACAAATATCTGTCTGGTTGCAGAAGAGGAACGAACCGAAGAGAATGAAGAAAATGAGGTAAATGATCCACTACCTACTTACGATGAACTGTTTGATGAGTATAATGAAATACAATCTAAATTTGAAAATCTTGCTGAAAAGTACTTTGCTTTGAAAAAGAAAAACACTTCTCTTAAGCTAGAACTTAGGAAATTTACTGATAAAGATATGATTTGCGAAGATTGCGTGGATTTGGAGAAAAGAAACTTGTATTTAACAAAAACACTTGAAAAATTCACTAAGGGTAGTGAAATGCTCAATATGATCTTGAACACTCAAACATTTACAAATGATCGTTCTAGTATAGGGTATAATCCTATTTTCGATAAAAAGAAAGCGAAAAAGAAAATCAATGGGAAATCGTACTTGAACTATTTTCAGAAAATTGTTCATACTTCAAATCTGTTTGCTCATTGTAATTACTACAATCGAAAAGGTCATAGTACATCATCCTGCTTCCATAAAAAGGAAAGAAGAGATAAACTTGTTGGTAATTATTAGTGGATACCGAAAGGAACCTATGTTTCTACGGTTTGAACTAACCTCAAAGGACCCAAGAAAATATGGGTACCTAAAACTTAACCCTTTGTGAATTGTAGGTTTGTCTGATAGCATCAAGAATCAACAAGTGGTATATTGACAATGGATGTTCCAGACACATGACAGGAGATCAAAGCAAATTTATTGCACTGAAGTTAGGAGACAGTGGCAAAGTCACATTTGGAGGCAACCAATTTGGGGAATTTACTGGGATTGGTGACATTAGTGCAAAAGATGGACTCCACATCAAAGACGTTTATCTGGTGGAAGGCCTATGCCATAACCTTCTGAGTGTCAGTCAAAGTGTCGATAAGAACAATTGGATTATCTTTGACTCAGAAGAATGTCTCATTGTCAATAAAAACGATCTCCCAATCGATAAAGGTAAACTTAAGGTATTGTTAGGGCTTCTATGTGGCAGGACCAGGGCACTGAGTTGCATTTTACTGATCAAAGATCCTTCGGGAAAGGCATTGAGTAAGGGCTTTGCCCTACCATGAACTGTGCGGCTTTGGTCTACTACCCCCTTTGATTCACTGTCGTCCTATACCCAAAGTGGCATTGTTTTGGAGCAAGGCAATGAGCAAGTTTCATTTTTTTTTTTTGGAAAAATATTTCAGGGTATTGAATGATACTAAAAAGATATTGACTTGTACTGAAAAAAATACTTCATAATCTTAAAAAATTATTTTAGGATTTTTAAAAAAATTATTTCATGGTATTGACTGGTATTAATAAGATAGGTCAAGATACTGAATGATACTGAAAAAATACCTTATGATCTTGAAAAATTATTTTTGGATCTTTTAAAAATTTCTTCAAATATATTTTTAGTGTCAGTCAATACCTGAAATATATATTTTTAAGATCATGAAGTATTTTAAAGTATATTGTTAGTACCAATCAGTTCCTTGAAATATTTTTTTAAGATCTTAAAATAATTTTTCAAGATCATGAAGTATTTTTTACTACCAATACTGATGGGCCGCTAGGGTTTTTATGAAGATGACCGAACGTAATACATTTGATATATATATATATATATATATATATATATATATATATATTTTTGGTGAAAAGGTGATAGGCATCAGCCTTATATATTAATATTAACTAGTTGGGATTGAGTCCCATACAATCATTGTGAAACACAAGGCTTAAGTGAGCCGGACAATCATACAAAATATTGGAATAAGAGATGCCTTCCTTTGCTAGAACGTCAGCCAGGGAATTTCGCACCTAAGGGATATGCTGTAGCTGAACCTCCCATGTTCTAGATAGCATCCATAGTTTTAATTTGAAGAAACACTAAGCTATTGGCAGAGGGATCTTTGTCAAGGATCAGTTTGTCCACTAGAAGCTTGCACTCATATTCGAGCATGATCTTCCTATAACCTTCATCCCAAGCTAATCTAAGGCCCAATAAGATGGCCCATTCTTCTGCTTCATATGCCCCGCATTGCCCAAGGATTTGTAATACATTTGATATTGTTAGTGAAAAATAAAGCTCATTAAACAAAATGTGATGGGCCGCTACGAGTAATGTTTTTCACTGCTTCGGTTTTAAACTAAACGTGATAAATATGTTCTGATTAGGGTTGATACTGTTTCTGACTTTCTGTACTCCTTCCCTCATTCTCTCTCGGCCGCTACAATTCCTATTAGGGTTCAATCCAATGGTAAATCCTTCGTTTGTTTTGATGCTTTCGAATTTTTAATCTCTGTTTTTTTTTTTTCAATGGCTCAAATCTGAATGAATCGTTCTTGTTGGTCCTAAATTGCGCGGAAAGTAGGCTTATGAGAAGAAGTTGTCGAACCCAATGCGGGAAATCAAGGTCCAGAAGCTAGTTCTCAACATCTCAGTCGGTGAGAGTGGAGACCGTCTCACTCGTGCTACCAAGGTACGCATTGTCGCTGGTTCGTGTTTCGCAGTACTTCTGTTTCATTTTGGGCTTCGACATTTTCATGATTTGTAGTTTTTCTTTTTCTTTTGTTTTTCTAGGTGCTTCAGCAACTCAGTGGCCAAACCCCAGTATTCTCGAAAGGTTGTCTCTCGATTGAGGGTCACCGTAAAGCTTATTGTCCAAAACCATCAGGCGAAGGTGTCGGTGGTGCCTTCTGCGGCTGCACTAGTTATCAAGGCCTTGAAAGAACCCGAGCGAGATCGCAAGAAGACCAAGAACATCAAGCACAATGGTAATATATCTCTCGACGATGTGATTGTGGAGAAATAATAGACAGAAATATAGAGAAAATATAGTCTCAAATGAAATATATTTATTTATATGCTCAATAGGTATTTATACATAAGAGAGAGAAGACAAGAGAGGAATGACTCATTATGATTATGATGATTGATTCCCTAATCATTCATAATTCCTATAATCCTTATAATTCCTATAATCCTTGATTATATGCCATACTAATTAATTATACATTGATATATTTCCTAACACTCCCTCTCAAGTTTTGGAGCATATATTTTAATCATTCTTAAGTTGTTACAAGAAAACATAATTCCAAATAAAATAATATTCTTCCTAAGAACCTTTTCATCCAATTTTCACACACTCCCTCTCAAGCTGAAAAGTAGCATGAATATGAGCAGAAACTAATCACCAATAACTTGCTTCTTCATGAGATCTTAAAGCAAATAACAAATGTTCTCACCAAGGACTAAATAATACTCCAAAATGTCTCATGAGAGACCAAACACCTCACCGGAGGCAAAACAACGAATAGGTCACAGAAGGACCACCAAACTCCTCACCAGAGGAGGCAAAGTATAACAAATGCCAACGAAATTACCCAACCACAAGCATGACATTCAAGACAAAAGAGCACTTCACGAATGTACTGGAAAACATAACAAACGAAGAACCCAGCCACTAGAAACAAGTGAACGTGCATGAAACAAAATGCCGTATGTGCTAAACAACTGAACTGAGTCTTACAACGCAACCTTCGAAGCAAAGAACCGGCCTATACACCCTAGGAATGAAGGCTCGACGTCGGAGAACACCATAAAATGCAGCAACCAAATAACAGAGGAATCAACAAACTCTTTCTCCCCTTGTGAAGAGTGACGAGCAACATCACTGTTCACGAACTAGCAACGTGGATGGAAGTAAGGGCGGAGTCTTCTCGCAGCGGTGAGGAGTGCGAATACTACTTTCTCAAGCTTTGATATCTTAGCTCGGAGCTCTGTAGAGCCCGGCTTATGAAATAAACTGGCTTTTGTTCAGTTGATTCTTCCCTTACTAAGGCAGTACTGACGGCCTCTTCTCCCACCGATAAATAGAGGATGAGGTCTTTGCCAGGTTCAGGTTTCGACAATACTGAGGATGAGGTCTTTGCCAGGTTCAGGTTTCGACAATACTGGTGGTGTTAACAGGCATTTCTTAATTTTGTCAAACGCGGCTTCGCATTCTGCATTCCATTCCCCGTGATGTGCCTCCTTTTTCAATAATTTAAAGAGTGGAAGTGCATTTTCTGCTGATTTTGGCAGAAACCTTGTTAATGCAGCTAGTCTGCCTATCAACTACTGCACTTCCTTGTTTTGTGGTGCTGCCATATTGAGGACGACTTGGCATTTATCCGGGTTGGCCTCGATGCCCCTATTTGTTAGGAGAAACCCAAGAAACTTGCCTGCGGGTACTCCGAATGCGCATTTAGCCGGGTTGAGTCGGATACGATGAGCCCGGAGTTTATCAAATGTTTCTTGGAGATCTCAGATATGGTCCTATCGGTTGATTGATTTAACGATCATGTCATCAATGTAAGCTTCCACATTTTTACCGAGCTGTGCATTGAATTCTCGATTCATCATCCTCTGGTAAGTGGCTCCAGTAGTCTTCAGCCCAAAGGGCATGACGTTATAGCAGTAGTTAGCTTTATCTGTGATGATAACTATCTTTTCTTGGTCATCAGGATGCAAGCTATCTGGTCTTATCTAGAGTAAGCATCCATAAAAGAGAGCAACTGGAATCCGGAGGAGTTGTCGACCAGTTGGTCTATACTCGGCATGGAGTAAGCATCCTTTGGGCAGGCCTTGTTGAGGTCGTAGTAATCCGTGCAAACTCTCCACTTGTCGTTGGGTTTTTTAACCATTACCACATTCGACAGCCATGTGGTGTACTAGGTCTCCCTGATGAATCCGGCATTGAGCAACTCCTTCACATGCTCGGCAAGGGCTGTTTGTCTGTCCAGGGCGATCTTCCTTTTCCTTTGTGAGATAGGCGTACAGTTTGGGTTTATTGTTAACTTGTAACAGCAGAAGACAGGGTCGACACCTGGTAACTCAGAAGGTTTCCAAGCAAAAATTTCTTTATTCTTCAGCAACAGTTCTTCTAGCTCAATCTTGGTTACCTGCCTAGGCTCATCTCCTAAAAGGTAATCATTGAGTTCTCCATCGGGTTCCGTTTTCATTAGCTTAGCTTCCTCTCTTATGTCCAGTTCAACCACGTTTACTGAGCTTGAATTAGGCGGTTTCGGGTCTTGCGCTATCTTTTGCTACGATGAGGATGTCCCCGGCTCATTGTTTTTCACTGTTGAAAAATAGCATTGCCGAGACTCCTTCTGATCTCCTTTAATGGTGACGACCTCATTCTTACTGCTTACCATCTTCAGCTTTTGATGTTTGATTGATATTAACATATCCCAACTGTGAATAGTTGGTCGACCCAAGATGATGTTATAAGACGAGGGGAAATTTGCCACAATGAATTTGACTCGTCCGGCCTTGAAAGCTTCCTTGGATCCCAGCGTAATTTTTAGCTCTATGTACCCCTTGGGGCATGTATCCTGTTCGTTAAACCCAATTAGGGTTGTTATGCACGGCCTCAAGTATTCTGGATCGAGGTCCATTCGCTTGAAAGCGTCCCACAGGATGATATCAACCGCGCTTCCGGGATTGATGAAAATCTTCTTCACACGACATTTACCCCAGGAGACCGGTTATGACTAGGCCGTCCTGATGGCCCGGGATTACGTCCCTTAAGTTGTCCTGAGTGAAGAATAATTTGGGGGGTTCTATTTGCAGAGGCTCTGGTTTGAAGGTTGGTCGTCCTTGATTGTTAGGACTTCCCCGATGTATTTCTTCCATTGACTTGTTGTATCGCTTCCTTCGCCATAACCCCCACTAATGATGGTACAATCGAACTCGGCTTCTGGGAATTCTTCATCATCATCATTCTTTCTTCGGTCATCATCTTGCTTCCTTCTTTGAGGGACCGGGCTCTTACTCTGGTCTGTCTGCTTGCGTTTACTACTCTTGTGTCCTTGCGTCTTAATAACATATTGTCGCAACTTCCCGTCTTGGACAAATTTCGCTACTGCATCTCGTAAGTCCAACATTCTTCGGTGGTGTGTCCCGGTCTGTTGTGAAATTCGCAAAATCGAGATCGATCCAATTTCCCTCTGTTATACAGCGGGCGTGGTTGTTCTACTTTCTTCATCTTGATTAATGCAACCTCTCTCCAAATCTGGGCGCGCAAGACGTTCAGTGGGGTATATTTTTCGTATTTCCTTCCTATCTTCCATTTTGGCCTTTTGGGTTCTTGTTCTTTGATCTGTCCTTTAATGACTGATCCCTTCCCTTTGCGGATGAACTTTTCTGCCTTTCTTTCCCAGGTGCATTAGCTATCTGCATTTGCTCGATGTCTAGATACTTCTTAGATCGTCGATTAAATTCTTCCAACGTCTTGATTTTTGCGGATAAGATCGATCTTCCCATCCTTGACTCACTATCCAAACCTAAGATGAGCAAATGCACGTGGACGCTCTCTGTCAACCCTTGAATTTGCAAGGCTGCCGCTTTAAAGTGATCCAAATATTTCTGGAGAGTTTCTCCGGGTTGTTGCTTGATTCTGTTTAACGTATAGATCGACTTGGGTTGCTTTTTGCTTGTCGCAAAATTCAGCAGGAATTTCTCACTTAGGTCATTAAAGTCGGTGATGGACTTTGGGGGTAAAGTCCGGAACCAGATTTGTGCAGCTCCTCGCAATGTTGAGGTGAACAACTGGGATATGATCGGTCCCTTGAACCCTCGAACTAGCATTTCAGTGTCGAAGCTATTCAAATGGGTTTGGGGATCCTAACTTCCGTCGTATTTGGGTAGGTCAGATGTATTAAACCTCTTTGGATATTCTGCTTCGGTAATCTTATCCGAGAATGGGCTGTTATTTTTTCCTCCATCCCCGTACCACATCTTATGCTTCCCAAACTCATCTAGCCTGCTTTTCGGTTATCCGAGGAATGACTACTTTTAAGATGCATCCAAGTTCGATTATCTCGATTTGAATCCCGATGGTTATTCTGCTCAGAATTTGCAGTCAAAGCTACTTTGCCTTGCTCGGGCTGGTCAAGTCGGGTTAGATCATCAGTCTGGTGATCGGTGTCTCCGTCCTCATTATGTTGATCATCTCAGTGCTCCCCCTAAAGTGGGTTCTGTGATTGTTTGAGCAGTTGTTCCATTACCTTGGCAATGCGATCAATCTGTTGATTCTGAAGGTTGTTGCGTTTTTCGCCGTTCTCAATTCTTTTCAGAAGTGACTCGGCAATATTATGCAGCAGTTGTATGTCTGGGTTGTTGATCTGGAACAGTTGTGAGGAGGCATCTTGATTGGCCTGCTGTAGCGTTCGATCTGCAGATCCATCCTTAGGGTGAGGAGTTGTTCCATTACCTCGGCAATGCGATCAATCTTTTGATTATGAAGGTCGTTGCGTTTTTCGCTGTTCTCAATTCTTTTCAGAAGTGACTTGGCAATATTATGCAGCAGTTGTATGTCTGGGTTGTCGATCTGGAACAGCTGTGAGGAAGCATCCTGATTGGCCTACTGTAGCGTTCCATCCTTAGGGTGAGGAGGGTCCGTATTCGGTATCTCCTCTGATGACCCTTGATTGTTACCTCAGACATCTTCCTGTTGTTGATCATCACTGATATGTCGTTCTTGATTCTGCTTGTGTGCGAGCATATGGCTTCTGCTTCTGATGTTAGCCATCGTTGGTCACGGGGATCGAACTTTATAGTCCCCACGGTCGGTTGCAATGTTCCAGTGTAGAACACAAATTGGACTTGGCCTGGGGTGAAATCCCAGGGGCCTACGTACCGCTTATGGGATCAAAGTCCATGTAGTTCGCTTGAGAAGAATAGGCTTATTGCCAGAGGGGAGTGGGGGTGTGTGCTCTGTGTGTACTAAATGCTAAAAGCTTGAAGTTAGAGCGTGTGTACCTTGTTAGGGTTTGTACCCTATTTATAGACTTACTTGGGTCCCTAAATCAATGGGCTTTGTTATCTTACTATTTAAAAGATATTAAGATATCCTTTAAATAATATATCTTTAACTGGTAGGTAGTTGTGATCTTGATAGGTATTTTGATAATCTATCCCTTAATTCAAGGGGGTTGTTAAGATTATAAATAGAGCCTTGTGTTTGGGTTTTCTGATTGTTGGGCCAAGCCCATTTTTAACGCGTCCGTAACAGCACTTTTCTTCACATAAATTTCCAGGAATAGGTGAAGTATGTGTTGTGTTGAATTAAATATTTTGGGCGATTTAGATTATTTGGAGAGATTTTATGAGCTGAGCTAGACCAGGTTGCGTACAACTTTACAACGATGATAGTCTATTTTGATGCAATTTTGTTTCGTTTTGTGATCAAAAAAATTTATTGAAAAAATCATATTTATGTTTACTTTAGAGTCAGAAATAAAAAAATCATATTTGTTGGTGCAGATCAAAGAGGCATTATGTACCTGTGAACGGTAAAACATGTTTGATTTCTGTTTTCTTTTCCTTTTTAGGTTAAACACGTTTGAATATACTTTTATTCCTGAGTCCCCCCCCCCCCCCCAAAAAAAAAGTCTTAGCCTGATATCTTTTAAATCTATTTGAATATGCATTTCAAGTGGCATTTGGCATGGGAATCATCAAACTAGATGGTTAGGATTTCAAAAATACTATTATGCTCTTTTTTGCTTGAATTGCCAATGTGTTTTGTGTATATTTTATTCAGTATACTACTGTGGATGGTGTTTGCAGCTATAATTGGTTCATTTTATTCATTCGAAACTGAACAAAGGTGGCCTCAGTTCACTATATAGGATTGATTTTTGTATCTCATACCAACATAAACATTTACTCTTCTTTAAAATGTGTTGATGCATCTGCATGTATTTTACTTTTTTACTAAGAACATCAAAACACAGCTCTTTTCAATTCACATGTCTCTTCCCTGTGCCTTGCTCTTATTTATAACCATAACTTTATTCAAGGGTATTTGTAATCTGGACAATGATTCTTTTTGTGCTTGTTAAAACCAATATTCAATTGCTAGCCTATTTTGAAGGAGGTGATGCTAGAAAAGTCACCAAATCCAGTGGCCTTTAGCATTGTGAAAGATGACTTAAAAGTCAAAGTAGATATTATATAAAGAGGGTAAATTGCGGCATTGAATTCATCTGTTTGTGTTTTAATCTTTGGTTATTATGTTATACTATGCATGAAAAAGGTTATAATCTAGCTACTTAGTAGCATTATTTGCTGCTTATACGCGTGGATGGCTTATGGATTCGGATTATTTAATTGATTTTTCGGTTCAATTTGCAGATTGTTAATGATGCTTTGAATAGAGGAAAGTGCTATTGTTTTGTAACTTTCACAAATGCTCGATCAGCAGTTCATGCAATCAATGACATGAATGGAAGGGTATGAGATTGCTAATTCCTATTTCTCTTTGTTTATCTAATGAATGAATGAATCATAAGCTTGAATCTCTATGATTTCGGATCTTCCACCAATGTTATGGTCGTTTTTTTGCTTCCTTTCTGCATGTTAGCTTTGATTTTGTGCCTAACTTCTACAAATGTTAGTTACTTGATCAATTTGCCTCCTTTCATGTAAAGATGCTTATATAAATATTATGTAAAGATGCTTATGGAAGGGAAAAAATGTACTCCTAATTGTCTTTAGGGGTGGCTTTGCTTCAGCATCCATTATTAAATATGTTATCATTTGTGTTTTTTTTACCTTTCAGTTTCAGATTTTGATATTTTATTCTTCCATTTGATAATGAGGGCTAAACGACTGAATTGTTAATGCTATTTATACTGATTTGAGTAAAGGATTTTTATGATTGTTGAAAGCTGGGAATTGACAATTGGATTCAAAATTAAATGATAGTTTTCATCTGATAGTAGTATGTTTTCCAAGGTAGGAATTTTTCACACATTTAACATGATGTGTCCCTATTCAAATTTAGCAACATTCAATACCCTTTATATTACCAATATTAAATAGCATATATCTATTACTTTATAGGTGTCATGATCCTCTTTGAAATTTGGACAACATGACTTTTACTAATTCTGAAAAGTTCCACCTTAAGAAAGCATCTTTAAACAATCATTTAGAAACTGTAAGGACACCTTAATTATCAAATATATTTATTGAACAGTTTTCAGAGGTTCACCAATGATTTATTTAAAAAAGCAATAATTAGAAAGTGGGTGATTAAGTCTTGAGTTCGAAATGTGATAATTGTTTATTCAGTCAAGTTACTATTTACTGATAATTTTAGAAGTATTTTATATCTCACAGGATATTGGTATTACTAATCATTTTTTGTTCCTGTGATTCATCTTTCAACTGCCAATATGTAGATAGGCGTAAATTTATTCACGGTCTGCCGCAACAGCAAAAACAAACTACCAATCCTTTTGGATTTGGGTCCCACTCTAGTTCCCAGCAACAACATAAGATCAATCCTTTTGGATTTGGTGTGCAGAATAGCTCCCACTCAGCCGGGGCTGCTAATTCAGAATTCAAACACCAGTTCAAGGTTCTTTCTCTTACAGTGTATGTTGTTAATGTTGAAGGATTTTTTTTTTAATAAAATTTTTCCCACATGTTGAATGAAAATTTTCTTTGCAATGCTATCAATTCATACGTAGCACCTTCTGAATTTTATTTTCCTATTTTTGTTCTGTTAAGAATTCTCCTCCACTCAGTGTGCATTTATTATAATACTTATATATTCTCCTAACCTCTTACATTTCATCTTGGCATTCTTATGTGGTTAATTGTTAAGTTTGTAGTCTTAATAGCAGGGAATCTGCTACTGATCCCATTATGAGCTTGGTTATTTCTTCTTTATAGATGACAGGCCTTGAGAACTTATGTATATTGCAAGTTTCACATCTGAAGCATAAACAAGCAAAGCTTCTCCTTCTGCTTTGTGTGTTATTAAACATATCCACATTATGAAGGACATTATAATCTTACCTCCCATACTATAACGTCTTTGCTGCTTCGAGCTTCCTCTTTTTTTAAATTTCCCCTTTTTATGACTATCTGAAATGTTAACATGTGGCTTACACTTAAATTTCCCCTTTTTAAATTCACTTACTATTGGGGAGCTGGGCTTTGTAGATGAGTAACGAGAGCATTATTTTTAAGTCTGTAATTATTGGAGAAGGAGCATTTCTTAATATAACATAATCGATGATGACACATGCATTAAGGCTATGTTTGCAAGGGGAAAATAGGGGAGGAAATACTAGGAAGGAAAACTTCCTAAAATGGTAAAAATAAAAATACTATTTTTGGGAGTTTTCCCTCCTAGTATTCTTTTCCCCTTAATTTTCTGGTCAATCTTGAGCACTTGATCTCCTGTTAGTTTGTTAATGTGTTTAGCTAATTTCAGTTGTATTGGAGCTTCTACTCAGAAGTGATATTTGTTGAATAAATGAAAATTCTAAAGTCTGTTTTATGTTTTCAAATGTCTGAATTGTATATGATATAAGTAAATTTCTCTTTTTTGGCTCCTTCCATGTCTTTAAATGTGGAATCTTTACAGGTATTATTGAACAAAAGGAAGTGCTAATATCTACTTGTGATTTCAATGTTAAAATGTTCATAATTTATGTTTTGCAATATTTGATATCAGGTTGATTTCATCTTCCATATGTTTCATTTGATATATCTGGTAGACCATGAAATTGAAATCTAAATTTGGTGTAATTTTGTCATTTATGTTGATATGATATGGATTTGTGCAATGTAATAAGATCATGCGACTTGGAACTGTGAACTGCCCCCACTTCCCTAATGAGGGGGAAAATAAGAGTAGAAAAACAGCAATTATGATTTTATTGCTTTTTTTGTTATTATTGTTGTTATTATTATTATTATTATTTGGTCCAGATGCTTTTATTCATACGTAGCACCTTCTGTTATTTTAACAATTAATTTTGGAACTTGATTCTTACATTGAAGAGCTCAAAAGGAATGGAGGTGTTATAACGGAGTTTGTTACTCACTCGACATCAACCCAACATTTTCTAATTACAGGTATAAGGATTCCAGCAAGACATCATTTAAGTCATCAACTTCACTTGAATGTATGATGCAAGACTATCCAAAAACATTGCCATCGTCTGTAAGGGTTGGGTCCCCTATCTTAATGTTCAAAAGTTGATGTACTTTGATGTCTACAATGTTCACTATCTTTTTGCTGATGTTTTTGAGCAACAACCTATATTGCTTAATTCAAAATAGCTGAACTCTCTTAAAATAGCAACTCCCTTAAAATAGCTCAACTCAATATTTCAATGAATTTACGTACAAGATTCCTTGTAAGTTTCCTAAGCTGTTGCATCACGCAATGTGTGGGGGGATGTCATGCTTGTTCCCAACAATGAAAAATATATAAACAAATGGTCTAGTTTAAAGATCATACCAGCATAACACTACTTGTTCTGACCTTTATTTATCCATATAACTTCAAAGGAAAGATGTTTTCATTGTTGATGAGTGTCAATTTTGATCACTCCTGCAAGTGCAAATCTGCGAGTGAGCCTTAGATATTTGAGCATACGAGCCATTTACTGATTGATTTTTCATGTTCTCCACTATTTGTTGGTAGCAAGGAACACTGTTCGATCCTTCAGGATTAGAAAAGAATGAAAAAATTGCATGCTATGTTACTGTTAGAGGTGACAAACAGAAGTGATGCTTGGACTGGAGAGCTATGCAACTCTCTCTTCAGGCTTGAATGCAAGTAAATTATTGGCATGCAATGCATGTGAGTAAAGCCATCTAATATTCACCATTGTTTTGTCGCAGAAATTTATCCTGGGTGTGCTCACAAACTTCGGTAGCATGGCATTAGATCGAATTCACAATACCCTCAAGGTAATAATAATAAAATTATTTTGAAAGCAACATTATGGTCAGTTAGATTCATTCCATGTCTTACTGCTGCGCAGATGTTCTGCATTGCCGATCCACATTATGACAAGTCACTTCAGCAACTATAGAGCTTCTTGTTTGGCCTAGTCTCTAAAGAGAAGCCAGAGCTTAGGGATGGGATGTATTTTCTGAAGAAGTAATGGACTGATTGAATTGCAACCAACCTTTTGGTCAGAAGTTTAAAGCAAATAGGTAAAATTTTGCAAACCAATCTATAAACAAGTTATCTCACTGATTACTATTACTCCCAATAATATTTAATGTAAGAGTTAGATAACTAGTTTGTGGATGTTAAGTTAGTTATTTATAACAAACATGTGTTGGTTTGCCTAGAAGACCCTTTTTGCTTATGTGCATTGTAACTACTTTTTGATTATATCTAGCTCTTATATTTAAGACTGGATGTGGTACAAATTTTCCTTTGCTTCCTTCATCACCTCCACACCATTAAAAACTGTAGACAAGAAGTTAACAGGTCATGAGTTATGACTGTCTTTGCTCATTTTAGTAGATCCTTTGGAGATCTATGTGTGTCTGTCTCCCCTTATACACAAATAGAGAAGAGTGATATTTTAGTTTTATATAAAGATTTAAATAGTGTTTTTTTTCTTAGTTTAATTTGTAGATGATCTGTTAGCATTGATCTACACAGGAACACACCGTGTGGAATGTGCATACCTGTGGCATAGGAGCATCCTTATGAAGCTTCCATGAATTGGTATTATTGTTATAATAAAAGCCGCAGGAGTGATGCCTCTTTTGAAGGGCTGAACAAGTGAGCTACTAATTTTTTTTTTTTACCTGAAAGTGAGCCACTAATTGAAGCATGCTAAAATCAGTGCTTTTATGGTAGAGTGGTGGTTTTCTATAGATATTTAGTGTATATTTAAATCTGTAAAAATGGACGGATCCCGACCACCCTTCTTTGTGAGTTTAAGATCATAATTCACATGTGGAAAATTTTTCAATTGAAATGTTTGAAGTTATAAAAGGTTATTTTGAGGCTCACAGAAAAATCTCTGAATCTGATTTATTTTTACCAGGAAAACAAACAGTGGATTTTCAATTGCAACTTAATTGCTATTAGACTTATCTTTGAATGAATGAGATAGGTAAGATCATTTTGATCTAACTTTGTTTTACAGCCCCAAATTTTCTTAGGGGAATGGTTGATTACTCTTAACTCTGTTTTTGACATATTGGTGTGATATGAATTAGAGATTTTGCTGTGATAAAATGGATCTCTTTGCTGGACAAGCACTTTTGTTGGATATCTTGATGCTGACTTTTTTGAATTGTTTGTGAAATCATATGTTGGATTGATTGTTAGAATAAGTGTGGGGGAGGGGGCTAATCTGGCAGTGAAAGGTAGAAAAAATCATTGTGCTCTACTGTTATGGTAGTAGCCTTATTCCTTATCCTTGCTACAACTTTGATCTATATTGATTATCGTTAGTCTATGCTTGCATTGACTACAAGTGTGGGGAAAGAATGGATTTGAGTGTGTTGTTTTGATTGCATTATTGTGAAAAATGAATTCCTGTACACTTGAACTTCTTTGCTATCTGTTTTGGGCTTAAAAAATTGAATATTGGAGATTATTTTTTCATTGGTAATTGTAGAAGTAAGCTTGATTGAGATATGAGAAGTTTGATTTGGTTAGCTGATTAGGCATAATCGATACAAAAAGGAGTCATTATATTCATGGCATTAGGATCAGTTTAGTTCTTTAGTGTATAATTTTGTATTTGTTCATGGGCTAGAGGAATTAACCTTGGATGGAAGGAATTTTGAGCCTGATTTCATTTTTTGATATTGAGTACATACTCTGTAGTGCTAGTTCTCTCTAAAACTTGTCCTAGCTTTTGATTGAGGCCACATATGTGCATGGGAGCAAGTGTAAATGATAGAGGCATTTGATTGTAAACCTTATTTACACCCAAACATAAACCTAACAAACTTTGAGCCATTCATTTTCTTTTCTCTACATCACTGACCAGTTGAGTATAATGCATTTATTATATTGGCAGAACATGACCTAGCTTCTGAAATGGTAATAGAATTTGGTGACAAGCTTGAAATAAAAATTTTAAGTTGTGTTGAGTTCAAGGTCAATGAAAGTATGTAGAAGTAATCAGCTCTAAAAATAGAGAGAGAAAAAACAGTAAAAAATATAGAAGGAAAAAAATTTACCTAGCACTAGGGAGTAGGGAACAATCCTTTGATTGCCATTTTTCACAAAATTAGGCAAGCTTGAGGAGGTAAATACTTCTGAAGTACTGATGTCAGGAAGGTGATTTGTTTGCTATTAATGTCATCCTTTTTCTACTGTAGAAAATTAAAACAGGAGGATGAAAATGCCATCTTTTATAGGTCTTGAAGCAGTAGAGTAGAGTACATGCATAGAGGGGAGATGAGAACAATCCTTTCAATTAATCCCAATAAATCAGCATGATTCAAATAGAAAATGATTTATTGTGAAAGTTAATAAAAATTAGTCATAATAGTCAGAGGCTTTCAAATATAATTCTGTTGATTACATTCATAATAAGGCTGCTAAGTTATGTGGTTTTTCTCAACTTAGGGCTACTCATATCCACTTCGCAATGAAAAAGATGTAATCATCTTCATGTTTACTGAATTATATGCAGCTGTTAGATTTTGGAGAATTTTAATGGATGTGAACTTCTTAATCATGCCAGTGTTCAGCAAATTTGAGTTCGGTTTCCTTACGTTTGATATCTACTGACCACTGATACACGCTAAACTTTGAGAAAGATAAGTTTTAGGACTTACCTTAGCTTTCAGGTTTGAGGAACAGAAAAAATGGCTTGCTGCTTCTCCTCTGGTTTTTGACGGCAAAACAGGGGAGACAATGGCTTCAGCTCCCTCTCTCCAACACTTCCTCTCTCTCCCTTTCTAACTCACTCTCTCATACGTCTCTCACCCTTTCCTGTGTTTGCTCTTTCTCTGGCCGAAAACTAAATGAAGGAACGGGGAAACTGAGTCGAGGCATTGTTTAAATAGAAGCCCACTTCCAGTCAATGTCCAACGGTTTCACAGGCATGACCAGCAGTTATTTGGCGCATGGCTCGAGAGATAAGGTTTCGTCTGACCAAGGAAATGATGATTTTATCTTCTGCTTAATTAATGAAATCTGCTTCTTTGGTATGGGTCGATGGGTAATGGCTGAAGGTGTTTGGGCTCAACGAATAAATGGATTGGCTTCTGCATCTTTCGGTTCTGTCAAGCGGAGTAATGGGCAGTAGATGTTTTGGATTGAAACACTGGATCATGGCATAATGGGCTGCTTGTTCAAGTCTGTTTGTTCGCTTAATGATTCTGTGCTTTGGTGGAAACTCAGAATAATATCCATTGTTTGCTGATGTTTCTCAAGTGTTGCTGATTCTTTGTGGATAATGTATTCACTATTCAGCATTTTTTTTTTGTCTGCTGATATATATTTACATGTCTTGGGCTGTTTTATTCATATGGGCCAAATGGAGAATCACATATTAGCCCATTCCTTCGTTTTTCATTTCTTCTTTTCCTTTTTTTTTTAATAATACTATTTTATTTGCAATTAAACTTAATTGCAATAATCATGGAAATGATCCTATAATATTTAGGCCTAAAATTATCACTTATAAATATTCCTTAAATTTATTCTTTTCCCGAAATAAATCAAGGGAAAATGAACTTTAATTTTCCAATAATTAATATTATCATTATTTAGGTCAAATTTCTCAATTAAATTTCTCATACAATATTCCAATATTCAAATCCTAGAAATTTGGGATGTTACACAAGCAAATGAATGATAAATTATTAATAAACATAGAAACAATAAAAAAATGACAATTAAATAACGGCAAGCAAATAAATGATAAATTATTAATTAACACAATAAAAAAATAACAACTAATTAGATGCAAGCAAATAAATGACAAATTATTAATTAACACACGCACACAATAAAAAGATAATAAAATAACAAAACTAAATAGGGACAAACAAATAAATGATAAACTACTAATAAAAACACAATAAAAACTATAACAAAACTAAATAGAGACAAACAAATGAATGATAAATTATTAACGCACACAAGGCAAACAAAGGAAAGAAGTCACCACATTATTATTTATTTAACGAAATAAGAAAAAAAAGAAGATGACACACACATACACTCACAATAGACATAGACAGACACAGATACACACACACGCCCACAAACACACATGGACTCACAACAGACTCACTGACACACATACACAGACTCACAACAAACACACAAATACAGACACAGACAGACAAAGAGACAGACACACACATGTAGACACACAATCTGTACAAAAATTAAAAAAAGATATCAAAATAACAAAACTAAGTAGAGACAAGCAAATTAATGATAAATTATTAATAAACACACACACAATAGAGGCAAGCAAATGAATGATAAATTATTAATAAACCCACACAATTAAAAAAATAACAAAATTACAAAAGCAAATAAAGGTAAGCAAATGAATAATAAATTACTAATAAACACATTCACACACACAGACACAATCTGTATAACAAAACAAAAAATAACAAAACTAAATAGATGCAAGCAAATGAATGATAAATTATTAACACACAAGCTAAACAAAAGAAAGAAACTTATTTCATGAAATAAGAAGAAAAAGAAGATGATCCCACACAAAGAGATAAACACACATACACAAACTCACAACAGACACGACATAGACAAACAATGACATGCACACATGCGCGCACACAGAGACTCACAAACACAGACTCAAAACAGACACATAGACACAAACACAAACACAAACACATCAAGACAGACAGACACAGACACACATGCACACGTAGACAGACAGACACAAAATATGTATAACAATAAAAAAAATAACAGCATAACAAAACTAAATAGAGACAAATAAATGAATGATAAATTATAAATAAACACGCGTACACAATAAAAAAAGTAACAAAATAACAAAAATAAATAAAGGCAAGGAAATGAATGATAAACTACTAATAAACACACACACACACACACACACACACACACACCATAAAAAAAATAACAAAACTAAATAGAGGCAAGCAAATGATTGATAAATTATTAATAAACATACACACAATAAAAAAATAAAAAAATAAGAAAATTAAATAGAGACAAGTAAATGAATGATAAATTATTAACACACACAACTAAATAGAGGGAAGCAAATGAATTATAAGTTATTGATAAACATTACAACATTTCAATGCATAAATAACATGTATTTTATTTAGAAATAACAATTCTAATGAAAAGATAAAAATAAATAAATAGCAAGAAAAAATTGTATTTTTATTTAAACAATAATAAATGAATGAAATGAAATAAAATACATTAAAATTTGATTATACATACAATATACATAAATAAATAAGTAAACCAATATAAATACGGTTAGTTAAAAAGAAAAATAACAATAAGTAAAACAAGTGAAAATGATAAAGTATTAACCACAAAAACTACATGCATTTTAAATAAGTCTTACAAATATTTTATCAAAAAAATAAATAATATAAATAAATAATATCTAATTTATTTATCAATAAAAAATTCATATGGAAACATAAATATAAATAAAAAATAATAAAGAGGGTGAGATCAAATCATAAAGGAGAAAGTGTTCAATACATTAAATAAAAAACAGAAATATATCATCAAATAAAAAGAATAAATCCATGATTAATCTAATTAGTACAAGTGAGAATGATAAAATGTTAAATAATCTGTATAACAATAAAAAAAATAAAAAAACTAAATTAAGGCAAGCAAATGAATGATAAATTATGAATAAATAATGAAATATCGGGTTAAAGAATTATTATTGATAAATAAATAAACAATATAAATAGCAAAAATAAGGGGATTACATAATGAGAGTATTAACAATGTATAAGAAAAACATCAAACAAAGGCAAACAATTTTTTTCTAGGTAAACATGCAAATGATAAATTATTAATAAGTATTACAACATTGGAACATAAATGATATGTATTTATTTAGAAATAAAAAATTCAAATGGAAAGATAAAAATAAATATAATAACATGAAAAAAATTTTATTTTATTTATAAAAATAATAAAAGAAAGAAATTAAACACATTAAAATTCAATTATACATACAAGATACATAAATAAATAAGTAAATAAAAATAAATACTGTTATTTTTAAAAAAATAACAGCCGAGCAAAACAAGTAAAAATGATAAACCATTAACAATAAAAACTAAATGCATTAGAAACAAATATTATAAATAATGTCATAAAAAAAAGTAATAGTACTTTATTTATGAATGACAAATTCATTTGAAAATATAAATATGAATAACAAATAATATGGAGGAATGAGATCAAATCATATGATATTTAAATACATTGTCAAAGGGCTAACCTTCTAGTAAATATACGTTCCCTTAGACCCAATATCGAGGTTTCCACTGCCCATTGTGACTTCAATGGAATTCCTCCAATAAATTTCTCATTTTGAAAGCTTCTTCATAGTAATTGTCCTTGTAAAAGAGAAGATGACAGTGAGCAAACTAAATCACAGAGCATCGATCCTGCATTAATGTCTCAGGCAAAGCTACATGATTCATGTCTATGGTCTGCAAAGCTTCTCCACTGTGTAAATATGATAGCATCATTTAAGTTTTCCGGCTTCCTTCACCAATTGACGTGGGAGAACCAAGAATATATTTCCTAAGAATGCAACAGAAAATCATTTGTGCTAGAGTTACATGATTCCAGACAAGGATATTGACAGTTAGTTAATCATCAACATCATAGATTGATCCATAGAATAGCCACAAAACCAAATGACACACCTCTATCAGAAAAGTGATGTCCCTATAGATACTGTTCAGTAATTTCATTCCCCTTCCTACCAGGTGGGAACTACAGATATTGCCACAGTTTAGAATGCTCAATGTACATAAGAGTTTGCTTAGCCTGTGTTGAGTGACGTTAAAAAAAGATTGAGAATATCATTATAGCAACCTCTCTCTCGAAGATTTGTTGATTTCTTTTAGAACCATAGATCTGACATCAAACAATATAGGTGAACTTTAAAATCAGCCAGAGCTTAGGCATGATTCAAAAAGTTTCTCTGATCTCCACTCCTGTACCCACCAAAGATAGCTGCACAAAGAACAACATTATTTCATTTATAAGCACATGGCATCTGCTAAAGTTGGGATTTGAATTTGAAAACATAGCTTACAAAATAGGAAACTAACTATTGTCTCAAGCATTGAAGGTTCAGAGCTTTCTTGTAGTACATCATTCCTCTGACTAGAAAAAGAAACGAAATAAAATTATATGTGCGCGTGCATGTCCAACAAAGAAAACTATATATCCACTATGATATTGACCTGTACGATAGAGTGTCTGCCCCCTGCAAGATACCCACCGATGTGTTAACTCAAGTTCAGGATAATAATGTTTTAGATCTTTAAAGTCTCATGAAAATTGGTCCATTCATCTACAGTGCATTTAAAAAGTACAATGAGCATAACTAGTAAGTACTAAAAAGGACCAGGGAGCAAATCAATATATCTTCTTAAATAAAATAAAATTGAAATCCCATCTTCATTTTCTTTATTGAGTTCCTCAATAGAATACAACACACCCTCTTTGTAATATGGGGTAAGAACACTAAAAAAAACCTCAGATAAGTTCCACAGTACAGAAGCAAAAGGTGAAAAAATCAAAACAATCATCCATATATGTAATAATATAAATAAATATAATTAACAAGAAAAAAATTGTAGTTTATTTAAATAATAATAAAAGAAAAATTAAACACATTAAAATTCGATTATATATACATGATACATAAATAAATAAGTAAACCAAAATACATACGGTTGGTTAAAAAGAAAATAAATAACAACTATGTAAAAGAAATATTATTTCATCAATAATTAACAGTAAGAACTACATGCATTATAAATAAATATTATAAATAATTTCATAAAAAAATCAACAATATAAATATAATATCATTTGAAAATATAAATATAAATAACAAATAATAAAGGGAGGATGAGAAGAAATCATAAAGGATAAAGGGTTAAATATATTAAATAAAAAACAGAAAAATATTATCAAAGGAAAAAAAAATAGCTAGGGAGAATTATAATATGGTCCTAAGGACCAGAAGTAATTATCAAAAGGTCCTGTGCCAAAATTCCATTACAAAAAAGTCTCTTGGGACTTTTTTGTATTTAAGTGAAAATTCTCAATTGGTATTTACAACTTAAAATGTTATATTTACAACTGAAAATATTATATTAACAACAAAAGTTCTCAATCCGTATTTACAACTGGAAATGTTATATTAACAATTGAAAATGTATTTTGAGTTGTTAATATAACATTTCCAGTTGTAAATGCGAATTGAGAATTTTTGTTGTTAATATAGCATTTTTAGTTGTAAATGTAGCATTTCCAGTTGTAAATACGGATTCAATTAATTACAAAAAAGTCCCAAAAGACTTTTTTGTAATGGAATTTTGGCACGAGACCTTTTGGTAATTATTTATGGTCCTTGGGACCAGATTGTAATTCTCCCAAAAAAATAAATAAACGACTAATCTAATTAGTACAATTGAGAATGATAAAATATAAAATAATTTATATAACAATAAAAAAAACTAAACTAAATAGAGGCAAACAAATGAATGCTAAATTATTAATAACTAATGAAATGTACAGTTAAATAATGATTATTGATAAATCTCTCTCTCTCTCTCGTTTCTTTCTTTCTTTTCCTTTTATTTTTTTTCGTTTCCCTTTTTCTATTTCTTCCCTTTTTTTGTTTTCTCAACTCATTTGCTTTCGGCACTCCTATGCGAAGCAAAAAAACTATCCTTAAACATCTTCCACAAGCAGGAAATAATTCATATTCGAGCGTAAACATGATGGTTCAACAATTATATCCTCCCAGTTAGCAAAAGTTACAGAATGATAATGCTAAGAGATCAAATTATGAACACAATTAGGAAAGAGGAATATAACCAAGAGAGTCTCAGGGATGTAAGTGTTTCGCTCATCTCACCTTTATGGGGGTTTTTCTCTCAAACCAACCTAGGCTGGGCTCTACCATAGGCTTGTAATAATTCTAATTATTACCACCACTTATTCAAAAATCAAGAGGTCTTTCTCTCTTGTAATGTTGGAGATAGGCCATGTGAAATGGATGATGGGGGTGGTAAGTATTATGCATGTAAAAAAATAAATAGCACCCAAAATTTTGTCATACAATATATAAAGTAGTGATAATGTTTCTAATCAAGAGAGCTTAGTAGGATGCTTTTCCCTTTTTCATTTTTTCTCTCTACATTTTTTTCTTTGTTTTCTTTTCTTTTTATTGCCTTTTTTTTCCCCTTCTAAGGAGCTATATATTTTTCTTTGCTTTTCTGTGACTCCTTTCTCCCATCATTTTATGGGACGCATTTTTTCTTTTCTCCCCCATCTTTCCTTTTTCTTTTTAGGGGAGCCATGATTTTTTTTTCTTTTTATCTTTCTCTCTCTTTTCTTGCCAACTTCTATTTTTCTCATTTGTCATCCCACGCATGGTTAAATAATAGCAATAATACCACAAGATGTGATCCAATAAGTAACAAGTGAGAATGCTTAGAAATATATTTACATGCACAATAACTTACCACAATATAATGGAATTTAAGAAAAGTGATAGGCTCAAAGGGGTAGCAAGGGATAATGATATTTGTGGCTTGTGTTTGGGATAAAAAGAGGGTTTAGAATATGAATGCCTCTCTCGTTTTAAAGAATTCCCATGCATAAAGTAGCCACAAAGAGAATTAGAACAAGTTCTTAAGAGTTACCCGCGTAGGAGTTCAATCACACAATTTTTAGAAATATAGGCTCAAAGATCCTTCCAACAAGATTGTCTCTCTCGTGAGATATTCACAAAATCCAATTGAAGACTAAATGATCACAGAGCATTTGCCTTACTTGTTTCTTAGGCTAACCTTCATAATATAATCATTTAGTCCATCACAATCAACAATGGATATGAGAGATTTATGCATGTATCTAAATATTCAAGATATGCACACTCCCCAATCAATCAAATCCATTCAAAGTGAATATGACATAAAAACATAGATATGCATAATTTAAGGCACAAAGTGGCTAGGCAGGGATGCTGCAAAATGATGGAGAATATTTACAAGTTCTTCTTTTGGCTATTATAATGAAAGAAAACATAATTTAAGGCTCAAAGTGGTTAGGCGATGGATATGGCAAAGCATCGAGGTTGGCAATTTGGATCTAGCTATAAATAACATGATAGGAAATATCCACAAATTTTTTTTGGCCATGAGTAATGAAAGGAGGCATAACTTAAGGGTCAAAGTGGTTAGCAATGGATGAAGTAATGTATGAAGGTAGGCTACTTAGATCTAGCTACAAACAAAATGAATGCCTTTCTCATTTCCATGTCTAGCAAATGCAAATATGTGGTCTTAAACAAGACACAAACCAAATTCTAGAGTAACGAAAAGATAGGTGGTACACACAAAAAATGAATATGAATAGGCTCAAAAACCTCACTAGGTCATGGCTACCCACTTAGGATTCACAACAATTGCCATGTAGCTTTTCCACTTAATACACAATCAATCACTCATAAATTTAAGAATGCATCCAAACCAAAGATCACCTCAAACTTGCAATTCTCACATCCAAAAAAATTTGTTTTCAACTGTTTTTTTTTTTTAAAAATTAACTCCCCCCACCCTAAATAACATAAAAACAAAGGAAACACACAAAACTGAAAAATAATATGCAATCAATCCAACCCAATCAAATGGAAAACAAAACGATATAAAAGTGTGAAAGGAAAGTGTACAACCGGGCCGAGTAAGTTGCATCTTAAACAACCAGCTTCTCATGTTATGCGTGGGGAATTCCATGTAGAAAGACTTCAAAAGGCTAGCCCAACGCTCTCTTTCTTATCCTTCACAAGTCATGAATAAAATAAATTTCTTCAAAATAAACTCAGTTTTTAAAAGCAAGTTGGATAAAGCGCATGATGCAATTTCCTAAAAGTTAAATAATCTATAGATTTCTTTAAAAAAAATTGGGACATTCATTCCAAATAATAATCATAATCCATTTATAGAGCACTCAGTATGAATTTATAGTGTCTAGCAGCAAAATAAACTGTCACAGAAAAATCCAACATGCATCAACCAACCAAAATAAACTGCATGATTAAGAAAACTGAATATGGAACATAGAACAGGGGTTGTCATCGAGTTGCATAAAAGAAGAGTGTAAGGGGATGGGGTTGCTGCATGTGTTCAGGGAAGCAAGATAGAGGTTGATATATATATATCCATACAGTAACAACGAAAAGGAAGAAGAAAAGAAAATAATAATACTAAAATGTTGAAGTTGCTTAAGTAAAGGATGTTTTTCGGTTAGGAGGAGTAGGTCAAATATATATATGTAGGTGGGTGCGTTACTGCTTAGGTCGAAAGAAAAGAAAAGCTGAAACTGAACTTGAACCTGAAATACAAGCTTACTGTAATGATAAAAAGGAAAGAAGAAAACCAGCTGGAGTTGCGTATGAGCTGTCATCGGGTCTCTTTATTTTCATGGTGTAAGTGAAACTGAACATAAAATAATAAGGGTGCTGATCTGTGTGTCTTTTGCTGTCAAGCATAAAGGAAGTAGAAGTGTTTTTGCTGTCAAGAAGAAAAAAGAAAAGAAGAGAGAAAACACTGTCAAAACCATACATATACTGAAGTTTTTGCTGTCATTTCGTTTTGTTTCTATTCAAAGCTTTGCTGAATAAGTATTGGTATATGTTTGCTGCCAACCAAAAAAAAAAAAAAGGTCTCTGTTTAACTAAAGCTTAAGTTGCTGAATTCACATGGGTTTTGATTCTCGGTTTGCTTGGTTTTTCGTTTGTCTTTCTCTTCTTACGTAAGGCATGTTGAATGTAAATACATGGGGCTGTTGTGTGGGTGGGAAATAAATAAGTAAATCAATCAATCAATCAAACCTGTTTATATATATACATGGTTACTGCTTTTGCCGATGGAAATGAAAGAAAAAAAAAGGGAGAAATGATCTAAACTAAGGAGTGGCTATCTGTTTACATACTTATATATATACATGTATAGATATATTAAAAACGTGGTTCCCAAGTGAAAAGAAAGAAAAATGATGCACATGATGAAATAAATTATGTATAGGTGTATATTTTTATTGTTATGTGGTTGAGTTATACATGTATGGTGGTGTGAGAAAATTTAAACATATAGGCTGCTATTTTAACCCACTGTTATATATATATATATATATTTTAGTGTATGAATAACTAAATAAATATGTATACATGTTATGGAGTTTTATTTTTAAGTGGATGAGTAAATAAATAAATAAGTAAATTGTGATAAGTAATTAATATGAGATTAAGTAAATTGAATAATAATGACAATAATAATAAATTATTATTATCATTAGAAAAGGGAATGATTAATTAATAATCAATAAGGATTATTATTAACTAATAAAAATGTAAAGGAAATATATGAAGAGTTAGTAATTATTATAAGGAGTGATAATCATAATAAATAAATAAGGAATTATTATTATTATTATTGGAGATAATAATAATAATAATAATAATAACAACAATAGTAATAAAATTATTATTGTTAAGAGAAACTGTTAACTAACTGAAAGAGTTAGTAGTAATTAATAATAAATTTACCAGGGGTGTAAGGGTCATGAGTGGCAAGGCCCTCTCTAATAACGCGGTGATGATATTATAGGATACCCGAGAAGGTTTGGAACTAGTACCGAAAGGTGAGCGTACCAATAGCGCCAAGGTCTAAGATACGGACGCGTACTGTAACTCTAACTCTTATGCTGCTTGTATGCTTTATATGTGATGAGATGATTCATATAGTCATGGACAAGACTGAGTCTTGGGTCATGGACTGTGGCTAAGACTAGGTCTTAGGTCACCATTTTTAAATACATTTAGCTTTGAATTGAAAACGGGTTACAGTCTTGGTAATGTCGTATGGATGTTTTCCTAGTGTTGAGGACATGCCCCGGGGCGTGGCACTGGTTTATGTGCAAATTATGTGGACCTTACATAGACTGTGTGCTATGTAGAGGTGAACCTTACATGGACTGTGTGCTATGTAGAGGTGAACATTACATGTGCTGTGTGCTATGTATTGTTGAGATATAAACTATTACATGTGTTGTGTGCTACGTATGGTTTTATGCTGAAATGTAAATGAATATCTGTTATGCATATACTGTTATATTTGAGCATAAGGTTAACTGTTACCTGAGATTTAATGAACATTGAATCTCAGAATTTACCCCAGCTTCAGGATCAGGAGGATCGGGAGCAGAAGAAAAGGGTAAGCAACACGTGTAAAGGCTCGGAAGGAATTGGATTTTGGGACTGTATGAAGTATGAATTATTGAACCTTTCGGATCACTGTAACCTAACACGTCAACCGAGATCTCTGCAATGAATGGAAGTTATATCACGCTTTTATTCATTCGGGAATTTTAATTAACCATCATATGTCTGCGCATATGAAATCAGTTACTTAGTCGTCCAAATGTCTAAGTACGCTCTCTGTTGTGTTCTACTCTGATCTGTTAATGCCTATACTTTGATAAATACACACGAAGTAGTTTAATAAGAGTCCTAGGACTATAATTAGACCTCATAATACACTTAGGAAATAGGGGCGTTACAGCTTGCCTTTATTTAGTTTTTATTTTTTTATTGTTTGTGTGTGTTTATTAATAATTTATCATTCATTTGCTTCTCTCTATTTAGCTTTGTGTGTGTTAAGAATTTATCATTCATTTGCTTGGCTTTATTTAGTTTTGCTACTTTTTTTTATTGTAGGTGTATTTATTAATAATTTATCATTCATTTGCTTGCCTATATTTCATTTTGTGTGTTAAGAATTTATCATTCATTTATTTGCCTCTATTAAGTTTTGTTTTGTTTTTTTTGTTGTGTGTTTATTGATAGTTCATCATTCATTTGTTTGCTTTTATTTAATTTTGTTATTTTTTTTATTGTGTGCGTGTGTATTTATTAATAATTTATCATTCATTTGTTGGCTCTATTTAGTTGTTTTTTTATTGTGTGTTTGTTTATTAATAATTTATTATTCATTTGCTTGCCTTTATTTAGCTTTGTTTTTTTTATTATTTGTGTTTGTGTTTATTAATAATTTATCATTTATTTGCTTGTCGTTATTTTGTTTTGTTATTTTTGTTATTGTTATACTAAATGTGTGTGTGTTTATTAGTCTACCATTCTTTAGTTAGTTTTGTATGTTGATAATTTATCATTCATTTGCTTGCCCTATTTAGTTTTGTTATTTTTTTTATTGTTATACAAATTGTGTGTGTATTAATAATTTATCATTCATTTGCATTGCATTTAGTTTTGTGTGTGTTGATAATTTATCATTTATTTGGTTGCATTTATTTAGTCTTGTTGTTTTTTTATTGTTATACAGATGATGTGTGTTTATTAATAATTAATCTTTCATTTTCTTGTCTCTATTTAGTTTTTTTTTTTTATTGTTATAAATATAAAGATTTAATGTGGGTCTGCGTGTGCGTGTATGTTGTCTGTATGTGTGTGTCTATTTTGAGTTTTTATGTGCGCGCGCGCTTGTGTGCGTGTTTGTGTCTGTTTGTGCCTATGTGTATGTTTGTGTCTGTGTGTGTGTCATATTCTTTTTATTCTTATTTCATAAAATAGGTAATAATGTGGTGACTTCTTTCCTTTGTTCGGTTTGTGTGTGTGTTAATTTATCATTTATTTGCTTGCCTCTATTTAGTTTTGTTCTTTTTTTTTAGTGTTATACAGATTGTGTGTGTTTATTAATAATTTATCATTTATTTGCTTGCCTCTATTTAGTTTTGTTATTTTTTTAGTATTATATAGATTTTGTGTCTGTCTACGTGTGCATGTTTGTCTATCTTTATGTGTTTGTTTTGAGTCTGTGTGTATGTGTGTCTGTGTTTGAGTCTGTTGTGAGAATCCGTGAACGCGCGCGCGCATGTGCGCGTGTTTTTGTTTGTCTTTGTCTGTGTGTGTGTCTGTTGTGAGTCATGTACTTGCATCTCTTTAGTATTGTGTTTATTAATAATTTATCATTTATTTGCTTGACTTTATTTAGTTTTGTTATTTTTTTTTTCAATTGTAACACCCGCCCTCGGGTGCCTAAATTCTTGCCTTAATCTTACGCAGTAGTGTGGCAAGAACCAGAAATAATAATTATATTGATACAACGGAAATTAAATTAATAACAGGATAAGGGTAATCCCAGGCTTAATACCCCATTCTCACGTTTACATTCATTATAGACAGTGAGAATTAAAACACATTAAATCACTGTCATTTCGCGGTTCTTCCGCCGTCCTCCTGCTAGGCTGACTTCAAGCAACACTCCCTCTTTGAATCTTGTTCAGCACTCCTCTTATTTGCTCACCTGTCTATTAGTTGGTAGTAGAGGGTGAGATTCTGAGGAATCCTAGTAGTAGACAATACCAAACAATACATGTAAGATAAATGTCAATGTATGATATGCTTACCTTGCAAAATAGCATGTTAACATAATGAAATTCTGCATGCTCTATGCTTTATGCATCATACTCATGGCCATAGCATAATCGTAAACAAACCTTCAATCATTCAAATATGTTACACATAACAAGCAAGTATAGCAATCATACATATACACATAAGCAATAATATCAAATACATGCAAGTAAGGTAAGCCCACTACCTTTTAAGAGCTATTGCTCTTACTCGGGTTCCTCTTTCGCCAATCGTCTGGGTTGCTTGAATTTCATCCTTTTTCTTTTTTCCCAAAGGACATAATCATACATTTAGAACCATGGAAAATGAATGTTTATTTTCCTTTTTAACCCTTATTTCATTAGGGCTTAATTAAGTAATTTAAACTTGTTAATTTTAGCCTTTATCTTTCGCTGTCCTTAAAAGTCTAGCAACTTAAGGTATTTTTAATTTATTGCAAAAAAATTAATTTTAATGTGCCGTCAACTCTCACATGTTCTTAGACAAGTCACCTTTCATATAAAAATATTACTAAAGGTTATAACTTGTCAAATAATTCCCAAATCTTACGTTTTTCTGGATTGTCCTGATAATCTTCCAGATTTCATAGCTTAACTTTAAAAATTCATATCTGGAGTTATAGGTATCGGATTCAAGTGTTTCAAAAATCTATGAACTCCTCATTAAGTATAGTTTTTGGGAAAATTGGTTCCAACATTTTATCATATGGAATTATTTCCTAGATTTCAAAAACATCCAGACTATTCAGTTTTAGCTTCCAAAACTTAGGGTCATTTGTAAAAATCATAACTCTTTACTCAGAGCTTAGAAAATTATGACATACCCACCAAAAGAAAGCTACGTGTGTCCTCTATCTCCTGGAATATTTTCACAATTTTATATTATACCAATAATTCCCAGTTTACAAAACCATCAGGTCTGTCCAGAAAATGTTACCGAAAAGTTCCCAGATTTCGACCCATCTTACAAAAATCATAACTTGAGCTATAGACCTCGGTTTGAGGTAAACCAAAGCTCATTTTAAACTTTAGTATGTCTAATAAATTCTCATAAAATTTCAGGGTCAAAGAAGGTCTTTTACTATTTTTTTGACCTATTTAAAAATCGTTGCCCAGCTGAAAACTCTGTACGTGAACAGTAACGTTATTTGCTACAGTAAACGTCACTGTTCATTTACGAAAATACTGTAGCAGACGCTGTGAAATCTGTTTCAGTCACGAAAAACAGAGATACCACGTAGCAACTGATTCTGCTTTTAACTCATTAACTCCCATGCACGTTAAACTTTCAAGTTCTCTATTTGGTGCTCAAGAAATAGGGTAATGTCATACAAAACTGAACCATATGCTTAAACCTTCTTCTTTGAAAACCAACAAGCAGCAACTACAAATAGAGTATTTACCTTGTTCTCAACTCAGCTTTCACGCTTTCCTTCTGTTTGTTGGCTGAAATGAATGAGAATGAAGAAATGGGAAATGAAACGTGTCATACTGTCCAACTCTCCTCCTCACGCTCTTGATTCTCTCCCTCTGTTTCTGCAAGTGTTTGGCCGAAGGAAATGTGGAGGATGAGCGGCTGTTTAGTTAACTTCCTTCAGCTCCTCCTTACATCTTCTTCTTCCTTCCTCTCATTGCTCTCGGTTTCTCTCTAGCTGTTACTCTCTCTCAGTTTTCTGTGGAATGGTCAATGAAGGAGTGAGCTTAAAGAAGAGTTCTGTCAGGTTCGGTGTGTTTCTGTCTCTCCCCCAACATCACCCCCTCATGGTCTCAGCTCTTGGTGTTCGCTGAAACTCTCAGCTCTCAGCTCTCACTTTTCTTTTCTGTTTTGGCCGAATAGATTAATGGAATGAGAAAGTTTCTCTTCAGCTCTTCCAACTCTCCCCCTCTCGGTCTCACTCTCTGCGTCCCTCACTCTCGGCTGTGACTCTAACTCCAGCGTTCTCACTCTACATATTGGCTGCTGGGATTCGTACACGCAGCGGAATTAAATTTATTCAATAAATTACGAATCCCAAGAAGAGGATCTATCAACAGCGTTTAAATCGGGTTAGTAATTAGAAACCGTACCTATGCGAACTCGTGTGCGTGCTTTGCAAACTCGTGGGCTAACACCTTCTTGATTAATCAATCTCTAGGAGCCGACTATACGAATCCACTCCCTCTACCGGTATCCACACCGAACAGCACTCCAACACGAACGGCAGGGTGTTAGCGCCTTCAAGCTTTTGTTTCACGTCTCTCTTGTAGGGTTCTTTTGTGGCTCTTGAATTCTCTTGTATTTGTAATCGAATTACTTACAACCTAAGGGTATTTTATAACCCTTATGGGCCGCATTAAATATTCAAAATCAATCTTATTAATTTTGAAATTGAATTAGAAATTAAATCTGTCTAATTGATTCAATCCAATCAATTTATTTAATGCAAATTAGAAGCCAACTGATTTGATTTATCTTCATAAATCAAATCTGAGATATGATATCTATTAAATCATTGATTTATCTTCATAAATCAAATTAGGAAGTTATTTAATGATTAGCCCTAGGGCATAATTTCCAATAGACCCCCACTTGCACTAGGTCCAATCATTAGATATATATCCTCCCTAGATAAAACGTTGTATTCATTAAATCTTAGATATATCTTAGATTCAATGAATCTGGACATTATAGCTCGTGTTAGGCTATTCTTGTGTGCGACCCTGTAGGCTCACATGAGATTGGCAGCGGGCCAATACTGTACTAGCCCACAAGTTGCAAGCGGCCTCTAGCAAGACATTGCGACTACCCAATTCACATGAGGATCGATTTTTGATACAACCTATCATACAACCATGTCACGTCCCTTTTGTCACGCGATAATTTGGTTAAGGATGAAGCATGGATAGTGTCATCCTCCTGTTCTTGACCATTACTTTCTCGATTCTTGAGTTGTTTAATAATTGAAATGGAAACTCTTTTCCATCATAGTATGGCCATACATTTCTTAGACTCACTCATCGAGGGGCCCAGTATTATCTCTCTACAAATGTGAGGGACAAATTCCATCTTGACCATTCACATTCCTCTGCATGAAAACCACTAATCCCGATCAAAGCCTTTATCATAATCCGGTTAAAGGTGACTTTTGACTAGGTCAAAGATCAATGACTTTCATGTAGGAATCTATGATGATCTCAGGTCAAAGGGCATTGTGACGTGGTTATACATGAGAAAAGCTTATGACTTAATCCATGCAGCTTTCTCATAGTGGGTCGGTCCAGCACCTTGTACTCTTACAAGTGCCTAAGACTTTGATTTGTATCTTTATACCTTATCAAAGTCATACTAGTCTTATTTCATCTTTGCTCCCGCATAGATGACTGACCAGGGACATTAGGACAATCTTTAAGATACATCCAAGGATACAGTTATCATAATAAACATGCAAATGATATGATAACAAAATGGAGAAATACTTTAAATAACAATAATTTTTAAAGTACAATCAATGATTAGCCTTTCCAACAGAAAACTCCCACTTGCACTAAGTACAATCATTAATTACTCTAATTTCCATTGTCCTAACGTGGCGTTCATGTATTATCTGTGCAAGCGGCTTAGTAAGAAGATCAGTAACATTGTCTTCTCCTGGTACTTTGCATATTTTTATGTCACCTTTATCATTAATTTCTCTGATAAGATGAAAACATTTGAGTATATGCTTGGTCCTTTGATGTGACCTAGGCTCCTTGGCCCGTGCAATAGCCCCGCTGTTGTCACAAAACATGTCTATTGGATTTGAGATGGTAGGAACCACCTCTAGTTCAGTAATGAACTTTCTGATCCAAACGGCTTCCTTAGCTGCATCTGATGTTGCTATATACTCAGCTTTTGTTGTAGAATCTGCTATAGTGCTTTGCTTTGAGCTCTTCCAGCTTACCGCACCACCATTTAACAGGAATACATATCCTGATTGTGATTTTAGATCATCTTGGTCAGTTTGGAAACTTGCATTTGTGTAACCAGTCACACAGAGCTCATCACCTAATCCACCATATACCAAGAATAAGTCCTTTGTCCTTCTTAAGTACTTCAGGATATTCTTAACAGCAGTCCAATGACCCTCACCAGGATCTTGTTGATATCTGCTTGTCATACTAAAGGCAAATGAGACATTCGGTCGAGTATATAACATGACATACATGATAGATCCAATGGCAGAGGCATATGGAATCTTACTCATACGGTCTCTTTGATCAGGTGTACTAGGACACTGATCCTTACTGAGATGGATGCCATGAGACATGGGTATATTACCCCTTTTAGAATCCTGCATACTGAATCTATGCAGTATCTTGTCTATATATGTGCTCTGACTTAGGCCTATCAGCTTCTTGGATCTATCTCTATAGATCCTGATCCCAAGGATGTAAGTGGCTTCGCCTAAATCTTTCATTGAGAAGGATTTTCCTAACCAAGACTTAACACTCTGCAAGGTAGGGATGTCATTCCCAATGAGTAGGATGTCATCTACATAAAGCACCAGAAATACAACTGTGCTCCCACTAACCTTCTTGTAAACACAAGGTTCGTTAATGTTTTGAATGAATCCAAACTCTTTGACTACTTCATCAAAACTATGATTCCAGCTCCGAGATGTTTGCTTCAATTCATAAATGGATCTTTGAAGTTTGCAAACTTTACCAGATTCCTCTGGACACACAAAGCCTTCAGGTTGTGTCATGTACACATCCTCAAGTAGCTTTCCATTAAGGAAGGCTGTTTTGACGTCCATCTGCCATATTTCATAGTCACAATATGCTGCTATGGAGAGAAGGATTCTGATTGATTTGGCCATTGCAACTAGGGAAAAGGTTTCATCATAATCCACACCATGAGTTTAAGTGAATCCTTTTGCAACCAGTCGTGTCTTGAAGACACTTACTTTGCCATCCATGTCAGTTTTCTTCTTAAAAACCAATTTACACCCAATGGTTTTTACACCTTCAGGTGGATTGACTAAGGTCCATACCTTATTGTCGTATATGGATTGCATTTCAGACTTCATGGCATCTAGCCATCTTTCGGAGTTTGGTCCCCCTATGGCTTCTCGATAGGTAGTTGGCTCATTTTGCTCAATGAGCAAGATATCACGACTTCCAGTAGTTAGAAGTACATATCTTTAAGGCTTTTGCCGTGTCCTATCAGACCTTTGTGGGCCTTATGTTACTAGAGCAGACTCATTAACTTGTTGTGAGTCTTCTCTATTTTCCATTTGTGGTTCTACGTTGTTTTGTGACTCTTGAACTTCTTCAAGGGTTATCTTACTCCCACTGGTTCTTTTAGAGATAAACTCTTTCTCTAAGGCTTTTGCCGTGTTAGAAGTACATATCTCTAAGGCTTTTGCCGTGTCCTATCAGACCTTCGTGGGCCTTGTGTTACTAGAGCAGACTCATCAACTTGTTGTGAGTCTTCTCTATTTTCCATTTGTGGTTCTACGTTGTTTTGTGACTCTTGAACTTCTTCAAGGGTTATCTTACTCCCACTAGTTCTTTTAGAGATAAACTCTTTCTCTAGAAAGATACCATTCCGGATAACAAACACTTTGTGATCGGTAGGATTGTAGACATAGTATCCTTTAGTCTCCTTAGAATACCTCACAAAAAGGCATTTTGAGGATATGGATGATAATTTATCAGAGGCTTGTTGTTTAACGTAAACCTCACATCCCCAAACTTTAAGAAATGACAAATTAGGTTTCTTCCCAGTCCATATCTCATATGGTGTCTTTTCAACTGCCTTTGATGGAACACGATTTAGTATGAACGCAGCTGTTTCTAGGGCATGACCCCAAAAGGACGGCGGAAGATTTATTTGACTCATCATAGATCGAACCATATCTAATAGAGTTTGATTCTTCTGCTCAGAAACACCATTCCATTGTGGCGTTCCTGGAGGAGTTAGTTGTGAGATGATCCCGCAACTCCTAAGATGGTCAATAAACTTTTGGCTCAAATATTCCCTACCTCGATTAGATCAAATTGCTTTAATTGTTTTGTCAAGTTGATTTTGTACTTCATTTTGGAATATTTTGAACATTTCAAAAGATTCATGCTTATGTTTCATTAGATAGATATACCCATACCTACTAAAATCATCTATGAATGTAATAAAGTACATATAACCTCCTCTAGCAGCCGATGTATTCATTGGTCCACATACATCAGTATGTATAAGGTCCAATAAATTAGTGGCCCTCTCACTATGCCCAGTAAAAGGTGCCTTTGTCATCTTTCCCAATAAACAAGACTCACATGTATCAAATGATTCAAAATCAAATGAGTTAAGAAATCCATCATGATGGAGTTTTGAAATGCGTTTCTCATTTATATGACCTAGACGACAATGCCATAGGTAGGTCAGGTTCAAATAATTTGACTTGATCCTTTTGGTAGACATGTTATAGATATGTCCATTATTAGGATGTTCTAAATTTAGTGAATAATGACCAAAATGGAGATCACTATCAGCATAAAAAATGTCATTATGATAAATAGAACATTTACCATTCCTAGTAATGGAAGTAAAACCTTCCTTATCCAAATAAGAAAGAGAAACAATGTTGCTACTCAAAGCAGAAACATAAAAGCAATTGTTCAAAGTTAACAAAAGCCCACTAGGCAGAACTAGTTTATAAGTGCCTACGGCTAAAGCAGCAACTCTTGCTCGGTTTCCAACTCGTAGGTCCACTTCGCCCTTCTTCAATTCTCTACTGTCCTTAAGACCTTGCACATTCGTGCAAATGTGAGAACCACATGCAGTATCTAATACCTATGTAGAGGAAGTAGAAAAATGAATATCTATAACATAAATACTTGAAGAGATAGCCCCGCCATCCTTCTTGTTCTTTTTCAGATCTTCAAGGTAGAGTTTGCAGTTCCTCTTCCAATGACCAGGTTCATTGCAGAAGAAGCAAACCCCGTCCTTTGAAGGCTTTGCCTTCTTAGCTGCAGGCTTAGTTTCAGGCCTGTTTGACTCTTTGGTCTTACCAATTGAGCCATTACCCTTTCCTTTGCCCTTGCCTTTCCTTTTTATACCCTTTCTTTCGTACTTGAGAACAATTCTCAAGTTTCTAAACCAGTCAAGAAAGTTGGTCTCATTTAGTTTGTCCTTCTCAAGGACTGATCGCAGTGATAATGTAGCGGTATTACTAGTCGACATGATTCTACAATTAAAAAATATGCAAAGTTAATTAATAATCCCCCATTGAATTAACAACCCTCATTATAATTAGTGGGCTAAGATCCATATTTGGCTCAAATTTAAGTCCGCTTTGGCAGGATGCTTAAAATCAAGTTATTTGGGTAGGCAACCTCTTTGCCAATTACATCACATTTAACTCTTAGATCTTTATGGGATTTGATCATCATATGACTTGGCATGTTTAATCCCATCTAATGCCTTGAGATCCAAAACCGTTTTGATAATCTCAATTAAGTCAAGACAATAATGAATGTTGAGTATCACCATTACCCACTCTTGTCTCACCAAGATAACTCAAGTGCATCCACTTTAGTGGAACATACAAATACGCAATCTAGGCTTTGACAAGTATTCATTAATTGACGGCATTACGACTTAAGATTTCATTTGGAGGGTTTAATCTAATTAATTATATTCATATGAATACAATTACTATTGTATTTCATATAATCTCTAAATTAATCAGAAGTGATCTAATCAAGTCATAATTAAAACTCTAAATTAATTATGAGTGATCTAATCAAATCATAATTAAAACTCTAAATTAATTATGAGTGATCTAATCTAATCATAATTAAAACTCTAAATTAATTATGAGTGATCTAATCAAATTATAATTAAAACTCTAAATTAATTATGAGTGATCTAATCTAATCATAATTAAAACTTTAAATTAATTATGAGTGATCTAATCAAAACATAATTAAAACGTGACACAACATGGCTCACCTAACCTAAAATCCTCTCAAGCCAATAAGGGGACTTCTCTAAATATGAAAAGAAAATTACATCAAGAGAAACCTCGTTTAAACATTTGAGGGGAGTGAGATGAGAAGAGAATGTATATCAAGAATATTTAGAGAGAGGCATGGCTCACAGACCATATTTAAAAATTACAACCTCTTGTAAATTCTAAAGCTATGTTGTTCACCATACCCAAACAATTTGAAAGTAAATCACAACATGTATTAATTCATACAATATGAAAGAAAATGTCATAATTTCTTCATTAATTAGTAATTATAATAATTATAACATGATGCAAATTCCTAATTTCCATCAATTACAATAATTATAACGAATTATTAATTTTTAAATGGATACAAAAGCCCAAAAAAAAAAAACATAAAAGCGTACGCATACAAAACCAAAAGCATATAATTGAACCATTCAACACGCAGCGTACGCATATTCCTTTCTTTCTTGGTCTATGCGATTTATATTTTGTTCAAAATACACAAACACACACACATAACTATTCCCATCACGTCATTAAATGAATTGATGACCCACATGCAAAAAGTATATGTATATATATAACAATTCCTATCATGTCATCAATTGATTTTATACTTGCTAGAGGAATTTATTAATTTAAAATATATATTTTGTTAATCACATTAACAATAAAATATATATCTTTCCGATCCAATCGTAACTCTAATGTAAACTTTTGATTTAAATGCCTTCAAATCACGTCATCAATTTCATGTATAATCACATTAAGAAGATAAACCCAATTTAAATGCACAATTGATTTGGCTCTGATGCCACTGTTGGGATTCGTACACGTAGTGGAATTAAATTTATCCAAGAAGTTACGAATCCCAAGAAGAGGATCTATCAAAAGCATTTAAATCGGGTTAGTAATTAAGAATCATACCTATGCGAACTTGTGTGCATACTTTGCGAACTCGTGGGCTAACATCTTCTTGATCTACCAATCTCTAGGAGCTGACTCTACGAATCCACTCCCTCTACCGGTATCCACACCGAACAGCACTCCAATACGAATGATAGTGTGCTAGCGCTTTCAAGCTTTTGTCTCACGTCTCTCTTCTAGGGTTCCTTTTGTGGCTCTTGAATTCTCTTGTGTGTGTTGTGTAATTAAATTACTTACAACCTAAGGGTATTTTATAATCCTTGTGGGCCGCATTAAATATTCAAAATCAATCTTATTAATTTTGAAATTGAATTGGAAGTTAAATATGTCTAATTTATTTAATCCAATCAATTTATTTAATGCAAATTAGAAGCCAACTGATTTGATTTATCATCATAAATCAAATCTGAGATATGATATCTATTAAATCATTGATTTATCTTCATAAATCATTAGGAAGTTATTTAATGATTAGCCCCTAGGGCATAATTTCCAACAACTAATTCATAAGTGCCTATGGCTAAAGCAGCAACTCTTGCTCGATTTCCAACTCGTAGGTCTACTTCGCCCTTCTTCAATTTTCTACTGTCCTTGAGACCTTGCACATTCGTGCAAATGTGAGAACCACATGCAGTATCTAATACCCATGTAGAGGAAGTAGAAAAATAAATATATATAACGTAAATACTTGAAGAGATAGCCCCGCCATCCTTCTTGTTCTTTTTCAGATCTTCAAGGTAGAGTTTGCAGTTCCTCTTCCAATGACCAGGTTCATTGCAGAAGAAGCAAACCTGTCCTTTGAAGGCTTTGCCTTCTTGGCTGCAGGCTTAGTTTCGGGCCTGTTTGACTCTTTGGTCTTACCAATTGAGCCATCACCCTTTCCTTTGCCACTGCCTTTCCTTTTCATACCCTTTCTTTTCATGCTTGAAAACAATTCTCAAGTTTCTAAACCAGTCAAGAAAGTTGGTCCCATTTAGTTTGTCCTTCTTAAGGACTGATCGTACTGATAATGTAGCGGTATTATTAGTCGACATGATTCTACAATTAAAAAAATATGCAAAGTTAATTAGTAATCTCCCACTAAATTAACAACCCTCATTATAATTAGTGGGCTAAGATCCATATTTGGCTTAAATTTAAGTCCTCTTTGGCAGGACGCTTAAAATCAAGTTATTTAGGTAGGTAACCTCTTTACCAATTACATCACATGTAACTCTTAGATCTTTATGGGATTCGATCATCATATGACTTGGCATATTTAATCCCATCCAATGCCTTGAGATCCAAAACCGTTTTGATAATCTCAATTAAGTCAAGACAATAATGACTGTTGAGTATCACCATTATCTACTCTTGTCTCACCAAGATAACTCAAGTGCATCCACTTTGGTGGAATATATAAATAAGCGATCTAGGTTTTGACAAGTATCCATTAATTGACGGCATTACGACTTAAGATTTCATTTGGAGGGTTTAATCTAATTAATTATATTTATGTGAATGCAATAATAGTTGTATCTCATACAAACAACACATAATACGCAAAATAAACATGCTATGATCTAATCAAAAGCATAATTAAAATGTGACACAACATGACTCACCTAACCTAAAATCCTCTCAAGCCAATGAGTGGACTTCTCTAAATAAGAAAAGAAAATTACATCCAGAGAAACATCGTTTAAACATACGAGGGGAGTGAGATGAGAAGAAAATGTACATAGAGAATATTTAGAGAAAGGCATGGCTCGCAGGCCATATTTAAAAATTACAACCTCTTGTAAATTCTAGAGCCATATTGTTCACCATACCCAAACAATTTGAAAGCAAATCACAACAAGTAATAATTAATACAATATGAATTTATTTATATACAATAATATAACGTTATAATATATACAACAATATTATAATATTATGTTATTGAACTCTAATACAATAACACGTTATTACAATATATATACAATATTATATGAAACCAATTATAATAACACGTTATTACAATTGCATATAACACGTTCTCCAATTATATATATAACGTTATTGTATATATGTTATTACACGGTTTCAGATTATCATATATTATAGAGTGACGTTAAGGTTATAATATATATATAACCGTTAACATAAACGCACAATTGATTAAAACATTAAAACGATTCCAACTTAAATGATTAAAAATTGGGATTCGTACAATTATATAATTCATCTAACGTCAACTTTTAACGATTTATCCAATAAATTATATAAGCACATTGAAAACATAAACTCAATTTAAACGCACAATTGATCTGGCTCTGATGCCACTGTTGGGATTCGTACACACAGCGGAATTAAATTTATTCAATAAATTACGAATCCCAAGAAGAGGATCTATCAACAGCGTTTAAATCGGGTTAGTAATTAGAAACCGTACCTATGCGAACTCGTGTGCATGCTTTGCAAACTCGTGGGCTAACACCTTCTTGATTAATCAATCTCTAGGAGCTGACTATACGAATCCACTCCCTCTACCGGTATCCACACCGAACAGCACTCCAACACGAACGGCAGGGTGTTAGCGCCTTCAAGCTTTTGTTTCACGTCTCTTTTGTAGGGTTCTTTTGTGGCTCTTGAATTCTCTTGTGTGTGTAATCAAATTATTTACAACCTAAAGGTATTTTATAACCCTTATGGGCCGCATTAAATATTCAAAATCAATCTTATTAATTTTGAAATTGAATTGGAAATTAAATCTGTCTAATTGATTCAATCCAATCAATTTATTTAATGCAAATTAGAAGCTAACTGATTTGATTTATCTTCATAAATCAAATCTGAGATATGATATCTATTAAATCATTGATTTATCTTCATAAATCAAATTAGGAAGTTATTTAATGATTAGCCCCTAGGGCATAATTTCCAACATTGGCGAGTTCAGAAGAAATAATGGAGCATGGGCACTGTCATCACGCTGAAACGCAGAGGAGTAATGGAGTATGCTGCTGGACTGAAATAGAACCAGAGGAGTATGGCGCACGAGAGGACAGTGAAGTATGGACCTGACGTATTGCATTCGCGAGAGAATTAGTGGAGCACGACGTTAATGTTCTGCAGTACCGAGAGGAATATACAAAATGGTGGATCATGGGCTGAAGTGATTAATTAACTGATGGAGATTATATGGGCCAAAAATAGGATATTCATATAATAAGAAAGTTTATGCTTCAGCTTTGTGTCTTTGCTGTCGGATGTAAGGTGCTGAATAGGTCTTATTTATATGGGCTGAAGAAATCAAATGAATATGGGTTTAATCGAATTAAGGAAGTATGCATGTTTGCTCTCCAAGATGCTTCTGTTCCCAATGGTTTTGTTATTTGTTATGACTCAGAATAATTAATTAATGATGGTGTATCATCCTCTTGCTTACACGTTTTGGGTCAAGATGGAGAATGGCATCATTATTAATTAATTGAAGGGGAATAATGTCATACAAAATGAGAGTGTTCTGCTGAAATATCCTTTGTTGTACGTGGGGCCAAAGGAAGAATAACAACTGCATTCCACATGAGTTGCAATATTGGCCCAATAAAATTACATATGATTAAATTGTGAAAATTTGGACACAATTTATTCCTTGTTTGATTTATTCTCTTCCCAAAATAAATTAAGAAAAGAAAATAAGTCTAAATTTCGAATAATTATTTCAAATTCCAAATCTCAAAATTTGAGATGTTACATCAATTATACAGATTGTGTGTGTGTGTGTTTCTCTGTCTCTATGTGTTTGTCTGTGGTTGTGTATGTGTATTTTGTTATCATTCATTTGCCCTCTCTTTAGTATTGTGTGTTAATAATTTATGATTCATTTGCTTTCTTCTACTTAGTTTTGTTACTTTTTTTTTGTTTGTGTGTGTATTAATAATTTATCATTAATTTGCTTGCGTCTATTTAGTTTGGTGTGTTAATAATTTATCATTAATTTGCTTGCCTCTATTTATTGTTTTTATTTTGTTAACTTGTTTTATTGTGTGTGTGTATTTATTAATAATTTATCATTCATTTGTTTGGCTCTATTTATTGTTTTTATTTTGTTTACTTGTTTTATTATGTGAGTTTATTAATAATTTATCAATCATTTCCATGTTTTATTTTGTTAATTTATTATTTTCTTAACTTGTTTTATTGTGTGTGTGGTTTTTGATTCATTTTCTTGCCTTTAATTAGTTTTGTTTTTTTTTGGTTATACAAATTTCTTGTGTGTGTGTCTCTGTCTCTTTGTGTTTGTCTGTGTGGGCGTGTGTCTGTCTGTGGTTGTGTGTGTTTGTTTTGTTATGATTAATTTTCTTTCCTTTATTTAGTTTTGTTATTTTTTATGGTTATACAAATTTTGTGTGTGTCTTTCTCTGTGGGTTTGACTGTATGTGCCTGTGTCTATCCGTGGTTGAGTGTGTGTGTGTGTTTTATTATGATTCATTTGATTGCCTCTATTTAGATTTGTTATTTTTTTGTTATACAGATTTCTTTTGTGCGTGTGTCTCTGTCTCTATGTGTTTGTCTGTGTGTGCGTGTGTCTCTCTATGGTTGTGTGTGTGTTTTGTTATGATTCATTTGATTGCCTTTATTTAGTTTTGTTATACAAATTTCTTGTGTGTGTGTCTCTGTCTCTTTGTGTTTGTCTGTGTGGGCATGTGTCAGTCTATGGTTGTGTGTGTTTGTTTCGTTATGATTCATTTGCTTTCCTTTATTTAGTTTTGTTATTTTTTTATGGTTATACACATTGTATGTCTCTGTGTGTGTGCGCGCGCGCGCGCCTGTGTCTGCATTTGATTGCCTCTATTTAGATTTGTTTTTTTTTGTTATACAGATTTCTTGTCTTTGTGTGTGCCTTTGTCTCTGTGTGTTTTTCTGTGTGTGCGTGTGTTTATGTGGTTGTGTGTGTGTTTTGTTATGATTAATTTGATTGCCTTTATTTAGTTTTGTTATTTTTTTTGTTATACAAATTTCTTGTGTGTGTGTGTGTCTCTGTCTCTTTGTGTTTGTCTGTGTGAGCGTGTGTCTATCTGTGGTTGTGTGTGTTTGTTTTGTTATGATTCATTTGCTTTCCTTTATTTAGTTTTGTTACTTTTTTGTATGGTTATACAGATTGTGTGTGTGTGTGTCTCTCTCTCTCTCTCTCTCTGTGTGTTTGATTGTTTGTGCCTGTGTCTGTCTGTGGTTGTGTGTGTGTGTGTGTTTTGTTATGATTCATTTGATTGCCTCTATTTAGATTTGTTATTTTTTTGTTATACAGATTTCTTGTGTGTGTGTGTGTGTCTGTCTCTGTGTGTTTGTTTGTGTGTGTGTGTCTGTCTGTGGTTGTGTGTGTGTTTTGTTACGATTCTTTTGATTGCCTCTTTTTAGTTTTGTTATTTGTTTTATTGTTATACAGATTTCTTGTGTGTGTGCGTTTAAGTGCCTGGCTCTGTGTGTGTGTTTTATTATGTTTATTTTGCTTGCCTTTATTTTGTTTTGTTATTTTTTTATGGTTATACAGATTATGTGTCTGTCTTTGTCTCTGTGTGTTTGTCTGTGTGTGCTTGTGTCTGTCTATGGTTGTGTGTGTGTGTGTTTTGTTATGATTCATTTGCTTGCATTGATTTAGTTTTCTTATTTTTTAATTTTATACACATTGTGTGTGTGTTTATTAATAAACTATCATTCATTTACTGTCATCTCTTTAGTATTGTGTTTATTAATAATTTATCATTCATTTCCCTGACTCTATTTAGTTTTGCTATTTTTTTAATTATACAAATTATGTGTGTGTGTGTGTCTACCTCTGTGTGTGTGTCTGTGTGGGTGTGTTTCTGTCTGTTGTTGTGTGTGGTGTTATGATTCTTTTGATTAACTCTATTTAGTTTTTTTTATTGTTATACAGATTTCTAGTGTGTGTGTCTTTGTCTCTTTGTGTGTCTGTGTGTGCGTGTGTCTATCTGTGGTTGTGTGTGTGTGTGTGTGTGTGTTTGGTTATAATTTATTTTCTTGCCTACATTGAGTTTTGTTATTTTTTTATGGTTTTGGTGCAAAAATAGGCATAACTTTTTTTTTTTCCCATGAGCGCCCATCACCATAACCTTTTTTTTGGACCAAAATACATATGACATCACGTTTTGAGAGCAAAAATACCATGGGCCGTTAGTTGACCGACATTGACCGTTAACTTTGGACGGAATGGACAGTAACCCTGGTGAAATTACCATTTTGCCCTTAGTTTGTGGTGTTGGGCGCTCCTGGGGAAAAATGTTATGTGTATTTTTACACCTTAACCCTTTTTAAAAAGAAAAACTAAAATAACCCCTCCCCTATAGTGGGCCCCACCACCAGCCATACCCCTACCGGTGGCGACCGATGTCGCTGGCCACCGACGGCCGCAGCCGCCGGCGACCACCGGCAATGTATTTTAGTTTATTATTTAAAACTAAGGGTAGGCCGCCGAAGGAGGTCACCGGAGGTGGCCGTCGGTCGCCAGTGGTGGAGCCTACTAGCGAGGGAGGGGTTATTTTATTTATTTATTTTGAATTATTTTAAACTAAGGGGAGGCCGCCAGAGGAGGTCGCCGGAGGCGGCTGCCGGACACCGATGATGGCTGGCGGTTTTGAGGGCGGCCGGCGGCGGTGGTGTGGCAGGTGGTGGGGCCCACCGACGGGGGAGGGGTTATTTTAGGTTTTTTTTAAAGGGTTAAGGTACAAAAACTCACATAACCTTTTTCCCTAGAAGCGCCCAGCACCACAAACTAAGGGCAAAATGGTAATTTCACCAGGGTTACTTTTCATTCCGTCCAAATTTAACAGTCAACAAACGACCTATGGTATTTTTGCTCCCAAAACGTAACGTCATGTGTAGTTTTGGTCCAAAAAATGGTTTTTGTGATGAGTGGTCTTGGGGAAAAAGATTATGTGTATTTTTGCACTATAACCCCTTTTTTTTTATTGTTATACACATTGTGTGTGTGAGTCTCTATCTCTGGGTGTTTGCCTGTGCGTGCACATGTCTGTTTGTGGTTGTGTGTGTGAGTGTGTGTTTTGTTGTAATTCATTTGATTGCCGCTTTTTAGTTTTGTTATGTTTTTATTGTTATATAGATTTCTTGCGTGTGTTTGTCTATGAGTGCTTGTTTCTGTCTGTGGTTGTATATGTATGTGTGTTTTGTTATGATTCATTTGATTGCCTTTTTTTAGTTTTGTTATGTTTTTTTGTTATACAAATTTCTTGTGTGTGTGTTTCTGTTCTTTGTGTTTGTATGTGTGGGCGTGTGTCTGTCTGTGCTTGTGTGTGTTTGTGTTGTTATGATTCATTTGCTTGCCTTTATTTAGTTTTGTTTTTTTTATTGTTATACAGATTGTGCGTGTGTGTCTCAGTCTCAATCTTTATGTGTTTCTCTGTGCGTGCGTTTGTCCGTCTGTGGTTTTGTGTGTGTGTGTGTGATTTGTTATCATTCATTTGATGGCCTCTATTTAGTTTTGTTATGTTTTTTGTTATACAGATTTCTTGTGTTTGTGTTTGTGTGTGTGTGTCTCTATCTCTGTGTGTTTGTCTATAAGTGGATGTGTCTGTATGTGGTTGTGTGTTTGTGTATGTGTATGTGTGTGTTTTGTTATGATTCATTTGCTTGCCTTTATTTAGTTTTGTTATTTTTTTATGGTTATACAGATTGTGTGTATGTCTTTGTCTCTGTGTGTTTGTCTGTGGGTGCGTGTGTTTGTCTGTGGTCGTGTGTGTGTGTTTTGTTATCATTCATTTGATTGCCTCTATTTAGTTTTGTTATTTTTTTCATTGATATACAGATTTCTTGTGTGTGTCTCAGTCTCTGTGTGTTTGTCTATGAGTGCGTGCGTGCGTGTGTGTGTGTTTTGTTATGATGCATTTAATTGCCTCTATTTAGTTTTGTTATTTTTTATTACTATACAGATTTCTTGTGTGTTTGTGTGTTTGTCTCTGTGTGTTTGTTTGTGTCTGCTTGTGTTTGTCTATGGTTATGTGTGTGTTTTTAGTTATGATTCATTTGATTACCTTTATTTAGCTTTGTTATTTTTTTATGGTTATACAGATTGTTTGTGTTTGTGTCTCTATCTCTGTGTGTTTGTCTGTGCGTGTGTCTGTCTATCTTTGGTTGTGTGTGTGTGTTTTATTATCATTCATTTGATAGCCTCTATTTAGTTTTGTTATTTTTTTTGTTATATAGATTTCTTGTGTGAGTGTCTCTGTCTCTGTGTGTTTGTATGTGACTGTGTCTGTCTGTGGTTGTGTGTGTGTGTGTGTGTGTGTGTGGTTTGTTCTGATTCATTTCATTGCCTCTTTTTAGTTTTGTTATTTTTTTATTGTTATACAGATTTCTTGCGTGTCTGTGTTGCTGTCTCTGTGTGTTTGTCTATGAGTGCATGTTTCTGTCTATGCTTGTGTGTTTGTGTGTGTGTTTTGTTATGATTCATTTGATTGCCTCTATTTAGTTTTGTTATTTTTTTTTATTGTTATACAGATTTCTTGTGTGTGTGTGTCTGCCATGGTGTGTATGTCTTTGTGCGGGTGTGTCTATTTGAGGTTGTATGTGTTTATTTTGTTATGATTCATTTGCTTGCCTTTATTTAGTTTTGTTATGTTTTATTGTTATACAGATTGTATGTCTGTTTGTCTCTATCTCTGTGTGTTTGTCTGTGCATGCGTGTTTTTGTCTGTGGTTGTGTGTGTTTGTGTTGTTATGATTCATTTGATTGCCTCTATTTAGTTTTTTTTATTGTTATACAGATTTCTTATGTGTGTGTCTCTCTCTCTTTGTGTTTGTCTATGTGTGTGTGTGTCTGTCTGTGGTTGTGTGTGTGTGTTTGGTTATGATTCATTTATTTGCCTTTATTTAGTTTTGTTATTTTTTTATTATTATACAGATAAAGCGTGTGTATGTGTCTCTGTCTCTATGTGTTTGTCTATGAGTGTGTGTGTTTGTCTGTTGTTGTGTTTGTGTTTGTGTGTGTTTTGTTACCATTCATTTGATTGCCTCTATTTTGTTTTGTTTTTTTATTGTTATATAGATTTCTTGTGTGAGTGTGTCTCTGTCTCTGTGTGTTTGTCTATGAGTGCATGTGTCTGTTTTTGTGTGTGTGTGTGTGTGTGTGTGTGTTTTGTTATGATTCATTTGATTGCCACTTTTTAGTTTTGTTATTTGTTTTATTGTTATACAGATTTTTGTGTGTGTGCATTTGAGTGCCTGGCTTTGTGTGTGTGTCTGTGTTTTGTTATGATTTATTTGCTTACCATTATTTAGTTTTGTTATTTTTTTGTTATACATATTTCTTGTGTATATGTGTCTCTGTTTCTTTGTGTTTGTTTGTGTGAGCGTGTGTCTGTCTGTGGTTGTGTGTGTTTGTTTTGTTATGATTCATTTGCTTGCCTTTATTTAGTTTTGTTATGTTTTATTGTTATACAAATTGTGTGTTTGTGTGTCGCTGTCTCTGTGTGTTTGTCTGTACATGCGTGTTTCTAACTATGGTCGTGTGTGTTTGTGTTGTTATGATTCTTTTGATTTCCTATATTTAGTTTTATTTTTTTATTGTTATACAGATTTCTTGTGTGTGTGTCTCTCTCTCTTTGTGTTTGTCTATGTGCGTGTGTGTCTGTCTTTAGTTGTGTGTGTGTGTTTTGTTATGATTCATTTGTTTGCCTTTATTTAGTTTTGTTATGTTTTTATTGTTATATAGATAAAGCGTGTGTATATGTCTCTGTCTCTGTGTGTTTTTCTATGAGTGTGTGTGTTTATCTGTTGTTGTGTTTGTGTGTGTATGTGTTTTGTTATCATTCATTTGATTTCCTCTATTTTGTTTTGTTATTTTTTTTATTGTTATACAGATTTCTTGTGTGAGTGTGTCTCTGTCTCTGTGTGTTTGTCTATGAGTGCGTGTGTCTGTTTGTGGTTGTGTGTGTGTGTGTGTGTGTGTGTGTGTGTGTGTGTGTTTTGTTATGATTCATTTGATTGCCTCTTTTTAGTTTTGTTATTTGTTTTATTGTTATACAGATTTCTTGTGTGTGTGCATTTGAGTGTCTAGCTCTGTGTGTGTGTGTGTGTGTGTGTGTTTTGTTATGATTTATTTGGTTGCCTTTATTTGGTTTTGTTATGTTTTTTATGGTTATACAGATTGTGTGTCTGTCTCTGTCTCTATGTGTTTGTCTGTGTGTGCTTATGTGTGTGTGTGTTTGGTTATGATTCATTTGTTTGCCTTCATTTAGTTTTATTATGTTTTTATTATTATATAGGTAAAGCGTGTATATATGTCTCTGCCTCTGTGTGTTTTTCTATGAGTGTGTGTGTTTGTCTGTTGTTGTGTTTGTGTGTGTGTGTGTGTGTGTGTTTTGTTATCATTCATTTGATTGCCTCTATTTAGTTTTGTTATTTTTTTATTGTTATACAGATTTCTTGTGTGATTGTGTCTCTGTCTCTCTGTGTTTGTCTATGAGTGTGTGTGTCTGTTTGTAGTTGTGTGTGTGTGTGTGTTTTGTTATCATTCATTTGATTGCCTTTTTTTAGTTTTGTTATTTGTTTTATTGTTATACAGATTTCTTGTGTGTGTGCGTTTGAGTGCCTGGCTCTGTGTGTGTGTGTGTGTGGTTTGTTATGATTTATTTGCTGCCTTTATTTAGTTTTGTTATTTTTTATGGTTATACAGATTGTGTGTCTGTCTCTGTCTCTGTGTGTTTGTCTGTGTGTGCTTTTGTGTGTCTATGGTTATGTGTGTGTGTTTTGTTATGATTCATTTGCTTGCCTTTATTTAGTTTATTTAGTTTTTTTAATTGTTATACAGATTGTGTGTGTGTTTATTAATAAAGTATCATTCATTTACTTGCATCTATTTAGTATTGTGTTTATTAATAATTTATCATTCATTTGCTTGACTCTATTTAGTTTTGTTATTTTTTTTATTATACAGATTGTGCGTGTGTGTCTGTGTCTTTATGTGTTTGTCTGTACGAGCATGTTTCTGTCTGTGGTTGTGTGTGTGTGTTGTTATGATTCTTTTGATTGCCTTTATTTAGTTTTATTTTTTTATTGTTATATATATTTCTTATGTGTGTTTCTCTATCTCTTTGTGTTTGTCTGTGGACGCATGTGTCTGTCTGTGGTTGTGTGTGTGTGTGTGTGTGTGTGTGTGTGTTTGGTTTTGACTCATTTTCTTGCCTACATTGAGTTTTGTTATTTTTTTCATTGTTATACATACACATTGTGTGTGTGAGTCTCTGTCTTTGTGTGTTTGTCTATGCGTGCGTGTGTCTGTCTGTGGTTGTGTGTGTGTGTGTTTTGTCGTGATTCATTTGATGGCCTCTTTTTAGTTTTGTTATTTTTTTTATTGTTATACAGATTTCTTGCTTGTGTATGTCGTTGTCTCTGTGCGTTTTTCTATGAGTGCCTGTTTCTGTCTGTGGTTGTGTGTGTGTGTGTGTGTGTGTGTGGTTTTATCATTCATTTGATTGCCTCTATTTTGTTTTGTTATTTTTTTTGTTATACAGATTGCTTATATGAGTGTGTCTCTATCTTTGTGTGTTTGTCTATGAGTGCGTGTGTCTGTTTATTGTTGTGTGTGTGTTTATTTTGTTATGATTCATTTGATTGCCTCTTTTTAGTTTTGCTATTTGTTTTATTGTTATACAGATTTCTTGTGTCTGTGTGTGTGTGCGTCTCTAGCTTTGTGTGTTTGTTTGTGTGTGCGTGTGTCTGTGGTTGTGTGTATGTATGTGTTTTGTTACATTTCATTTGCTTGCCTTTATTTAGTTTTGTTGTTTTTTTAATTGTTATACAGATTGTGTGTGTGTGTGTGTATTAATAAACTTTCATTCATTTACTTGCATCTCTTTAGTATTGTGTTTATCAATAATTTGTCATCCATTTGCTTGACTCTATTTAGGTTTGTTATTTTTTTTAATTATATAGATTTTGTTTGTGTGTGTGTGTGTCTCTCTCTCTTTCTTTACGTGTGTCTCTTTGTTTGCTTGTGTCTGTCTGTGGTTGTGTGTGTTTGTTTGGTTATGATTCATTTGCATGCCTTTATTCATTTTTTTTATTGTTATACAGATTGTTTGTGTATGTGTCTTCACTCGGTGTGTTTGTCTGTGCGTGCGTGTGTCTGTCTGTGGTTGTCTGCACGTGTGAGTGTTTTGTTTTGTTTCATTTGATTGCCTCTATTTAGTTTTTTTTTGTTATGCAAATTTTTGTGTGTGTGTGTCTCTGTCTCTAGGTGTTTGTTTGTGTGTCCGTGTGTCTGTCGATGGTTGTGTGTGTTTGTTTTCTTATGATTCCTTTTATTGCCTCTATTTAGTTTTGTTATTTTTTTTGTTATACAGATTCCTTGTGTGTTTGTTTGTCTGTGTGTGCGTGTGTTTGTCTTTGGTTGTGTGTGTTTCTTTTGTTATGATGCATTTGCTTCCCTTTATTTAGTTTTGTTATTTTTTTTATGGTTATACAGATGGTGTGTGTGTGTATCTCTATCTCAATGTGTTTGTCTGTGCGTGCGTGTGTCTGTCTGTGTTTTTCTGTGTGTGTTTTGTTATCATTCATTTGCTTGCCTCAATTTAGTTTTGTCATTTTTTTATTGTTATACTTATTTATTGTGTGTGTGTCTCTGTCTCTGTGTGTTTGTTTGAATGCGTATATCTGTGTGTGTGTTTTGGTATGATTCATTTGATTGCCTCTATTTAGTTTTTATTTTTTTATTATCATTCAGATTTCTTTTTTGTGTGTCTCTCTCTGTCTTTGTGTCTCTGTCTGTGTGTGCTTTTGTTTGTGGTTGTGTGTGTGTGTTTTGTTGTGATTCATTTGATTGCCTCTTTTTAGTTTTGTTACTTTTTTATTTGTTTTACAGATTTCTTGCGTGTGTGTATCATTGTTTCTGTGTGTTTGTCTACGAGTGCGTGTTTCTGTCTATGGGTGTGTGTGTGTGTGTGTGGTTTGTTATGATTCATTTAATTGCCTCTGTTTAGTTTTGTTAATTTTTTTTATTGTTATACAGATTTCTTGTGTGTGTATCTCTATCTCGGTGTGTTTGTCTTTGTGTGCGTGTGTCTGTTTGTGGTTGTGTGTGTGTGTTTTTTGTTATGATTCATTTGCTTGCCTTTATTTAGTTTTGTTATTTATTTATGGTTATACAGATTGTGTGTGTGCATCTTTCCATCTGTGGTTGTGTGTGTGTGTGTGTTGTGTTATCATTCATTTGATGGCCTCTATTTTGTTTGGTTATTTTTTTTGTTATACAGATTTCTTTTGTGTGTGTGTGTCTCTATCTCTGTGTGTTTGTCTCAGAGTTCGTGTGTCTGTTTGTGGTTGTGTAAGTGTGTGTTTTGTTATGATTCATTTGCATGCCTCTATTTAGTTTTACTATTTTTTTATGGTAATACAGATTGTGTATGTGTGTCTCTATCTCTGTGTGTGTCTATTTGTGTGCGTGTCTCTTTCTGTGGTTGTGTGTGTGTATTTGGTTATGATTCATTTGCTTGCCTTTATTTAGTTTTGTTATTTTTTTTATTGTTACACAGATTGTAAGTGTGTGTGTCTCTGTCTCTATTTGTTTGTCTGTGTCGGCGTGTGTCTGTCTGTGGTTGTGTGTGTGTGTTTTGTTATGATTTATTTCCTTGCCTTTATTTAATTTTGTTATTTTTTATGGTTATACAGATTGTGTGTGTGTCTTTGTCTCTTTGTGTTGGTCTATGCGTGTGTGCATGCGTGCGTGTGTCTGTCTGTAATTGTATGTGTGGGTGTGTATGTCTTGTTATGATTCATTTGGTTGCCTCTATTTAGTTTTATTATTTTTTGTTGTTATACAGATTTCTTGTGTGTTTGTGTGTTTCATTCTCAGTGTGTTTGTCTGTGTGCGCGTGTGTCTGTCTGTGGTTGTGTATGTGTGTGTTTTGTTATGATTCATTCGCTTGTCTTTATTTAGTTTTAGTTTTATTTTTTATTGTTATACAGATTGTGTGTGTGTCTCTGTGTCTATGTTTGTCTGTGCGTGTGTGTTTATGTCTGTGGTTGTGTGTGTGTGTATGTGTGTGTGTGTGTGTGTGTGTGTGTGTGTGTGTTGTTATGATTCATTTGATTGCCTCTATTTAGTTTTTTTTATTGTTATATAGATTTCTTGTGTGTGCCTGTCTCTATCTCTGTGTGTTTGTCTATGTGCACATGTGTCTGTGTGTGGTGTTGTGTGTGTGTTTTGTTATGATTCATTTGCTTGCCTTTATTTAGTTTTGTTATGTTTTATTGTTTTACAAATAGTGCGTGTGTGTGTCTCTATCTTTGTGTGTTTGTCTGAGTGCTTGTGTCTGTCTGGGGTTATGTGTGTGTGTGTGTTTGTGGGTGTGTGGGTGTTTTGTTATAATTCATTTGATTGCCTCTATTTAGTTTTGTTATTTATTTTGTTGTTATAGAAATTTCTTATGTGTGTGTGTCTCTGTCTCTGTGTGTTTATGGTTTGTGTGTGTGTGTGTATGTGTTTGTGGTTGTGTGTGTGTTTTGTTATGATTCATTTGCTTGGCTTTATTTACTTTTGTTTTTTTATGTTTATACAAATTGTATGTGTGTCTCCATATTTGTGTGTTTATTTGTGCGTACGTGTGTCTTAAAAATGGAAGAAATCACCAAGAGGGGGTGAATTGGGGATTTCAAAAATTCTTTTGAAAGATCTTTGAACTCTTTTTCAAAAACTTGAAAAGCAAATAACGAAAGTGTAAGAGTAGAAAAGCAAGACACACAGGATTTATACTGGTTCAGTCTTAACCTTGACCTACGTCTAGTCCCCAGATATCTTCTGGGTATTTCCACTAGTTTAACAGGCTTTAATTACAACAATGTAAACCACACGCAATCCTATTCACCTAGCACTTGCTCCCCCTTACACTTTGTAATTAAACAACCCCAACTCACAGGTTTCCACAACCTTGAGTTTATACAAACAACTATTTGAAAAATGATTCCTAAGAATCAAGACTCTCAAAAGAGCAAATATTGATAAACACTGAAGATCAAATCAAAAACACAATACAGACTCAAATTGCAAATATAATCAGTTGTAGCTTGGTTGTTTGTTTTCGTTGTTGTATCTTGCTCTGAGTCTTCATAGCTTTTTATAAGCTAATTAGAGGAACTAGCCGTTGCACTTTCTTCTCTAACGTTCAGCTTCAAATCTGAAAAATGACAGTTGCTTATTTTCCTATCTTCTTTCAATTTTCAGCTGGAATCTTGGAATTTGTTGATGCAGATGGTCTTCCAGATATTCTGTCAATCCATAACCTTCATTTGACCGTTGGAGAGTGATTTAATTGATCCATAACGGTCTGTGCTGAACCGTTGGGATAGAGGAGAAAGATCAGCCCTGTTCTTGGTTCTTCATTTATTGCACTTATTCCAGATCTGATTTCATCTTGATCTGTGTTGAACTTATCTGAAACTCACTCAAAACTTCATAAAAGATGTTAGACGTAATTCTATCACATGATAAAACATTTTTAGATTAACCCATAAAGATTTCGCAGATTGACACAATCTGGTTTTTCAAAATCACCTACACAAACTCGAGTTTGTAATCCCAGACTCGAGTTTTGGGTCTATCCAGAGAGCATGAGTGTTAAGCAAAAGCATAAACTCGAGTTTAGAAGTGGCTGACTCGAGTTTGGTTCTTACAGAGAAGACTGTCGGGCTCTGGTCTTTGAATGAGATTTTGGACATATGGCCAAACTCGAGTCAATTAATGACTAAATCGAGTTTTAGGTTTTGTCACGAAGATAAGCCTAAGTCCAAAAACTTCCAGACCGGAGTTTCAAATCAGACACATTGTTGAGCTCTCTGTATGATTCAGACTCGAGTTTACAACTGGAAACTCGAGTTTCAACAAGAACTTGAAACTTTGAAATCTCTTTTGTTTTTGGAACAAACTGGAGTTTGCAAACAGAGACTGGAGTTTATAAAACTTGTGAGAATGCTGAAGTTTCTGAATTCTTTCTGTTTAGTCTGAACTCGAGTTTTAAGCTCTAAACTTGAGTTTGTGTTGTTGTCAAAAACTTTGAGTGCTCTCTGTATCTTCCAGACTCGAGTTTGCTTGAGGAAACTGGAGTTTGACTTTTTTTGTAAAATTTGAGGTACTCTCTGTCTAGTCCAAACTCGAGTTTGGGTACCTAAACTCGAGTTTGCTCTTGACATCAAGTTTCACAACTTATCAAAGAAACAAACTTTATATTTTACAATTGTTAGTTATCATCAAAACATATAGAGAACTAACATTCTCCCCCTTTTTGATGATGACAACACTTGTAAACTTGAAGCTTCAAAGATTTTGACAAATTCATTGAATGATGCTATGAGATTTAGATATCAGGGTTTTAAGCAAGCAGAAGCAGGATGAACTAATCATAGCAGAAACAAGATGAGCTAATCAAATAGACTGTTTAAGTACATTACAAGCTCAAGGCTCAAAAAAAAAATTCAAGTACAGAATACAGAATTAGATCATAGAATCATTCAAATTTACAACACTCAAGTTTGCTCTTTACTTTCCTCTCCCCCTTTGTCATTAGCAAAAGAGGGTGAAACGGTGGTATTAGGGTCAACTGGAGGGGTAGAAGGAAGAGTGGTCTGAGGGGGAACAGTAGTGTTTGGGGCAGCAGAGGTAGATGTAGAGGCTGAGATGTTGAAGTGTTGCAGAATCTGGTCTAGTTGTGCCTTCATGACATCTTGTGTTTCTGTCAAAGCTTGGTTTGTCTTGGTTAATTCAGCTACAAGTTTGGCAACCTCTGACTCAAAGTTGATATATTTGAGTAACAAAGTAAGTACTAGGATTCATGCATGATAAAGCACATACTCTTTAGTCTAAGTGACTAGAGTTCCATAACATCATCCTAGCGAGTTATTCCACTATAATGGTAAATCCACTAACACTTGATGTATCAATGATATTCATAAAGCTTGGAATAATATGACCAATAAGAATTTATGCAATAGGCATAATATTCACAAATTGAATTCTTTTATAGGAGATAAGCTTGAAAACTCATAGATAATCAACTTGCTAGATATGATGTCCAACTAGTTAGAGAATAAGGGATTAGGAGTTCAAGAACCACATTGAATACCAAAAATCAATATGTGAAAGATAGGGAAAAACTCAACCGGACAACTTTGAAGCATATTCAATATTCACTATACTATATTGACTTCCAAGTTTGAAACATCATTTGAATGTAATTGAAGTATGAATATGTTTCAAAACATTGGTATGCAATTTCACAAATCAGAGTGAGTTGAATTTTAAAACAAATTTCAGAATTGTGTATTTCAAAAACATGAACTCAGAAAATTATGGACAATTTTTTTTTTTGTCATTTAGCAATGAAAACCTTTTGAAAATCATGAATGACTGATTGCTAAAGGAATGAAATAATGAACAAGTATTTATTACCCACATGTGTGATTCATTTAAATGAAAAATAGGGTAAGGATTAGATATCACCGTAATTCCTCTTGTCCTTGTAGTAGCTTGCTTGGTTAAGATGAGTTGATGTAGATATCTCCTTTTTCCATGTTCACCATCAATGTCAAGCAGCTTGTTTAACTTCCTCAAGACTTGGAATTGTTTCTTTATGTAGTCACATTCTTGAGAAGTTTTCCTACAAAACTGTATAAATCTTTTCTTCTTTGGTATCCAACTTGATTGGATCCAATCATCGTTAGCTTGTAGGAACAAAATTCACATGCTCTTATAGATGTAATCAATTCAGAACAATTGAGTACCATGAATGACTTTATGCGTAAAATAAATACTTTATTTTCAAATTATTATGTGTGAATAAAGAATCAAACCTTTTGAACATTGCAATTTTTTTTTTTTTAAATAGATCAGGATGTAAGAAGCGAAAGAATTAGCAATGCTCATTTCTAAGGCTATAAGATATAAAACCTCAATGATTATTCTAGATGAAAGCATAGGAAGTTTTATCATTGTATACCTTTACCTTAGGTGATGGGAGAATTGACTTTGCTTACCAATTTTTTCCTCTATGTGTTGGCAAAGCTTTCTCAAAAGAAATAGACTCCAAGAGTCTTCTATTGGATACTTGATAAATCCTCCTCTTCTTGTCCTCCTCAAGATTATTGAACGGCACTCTGTTGTAATTCGTTCTTGAGGTGGAATATACTCCTCTTGTTTGCATCCATTTCTTCCTTTGAGATTTAAGAAATGTAGTTCTAGCAATGGGTGCTACAAGAGTTCTCCTATTTAAAGCGAATCTTCCTTTAAGCACATGAGAGACTCTTGGATTCTTCTTAGTCTTCTCAGTACCTTTGTGTCCACTTCTCTTGGAATCAATTTGCACACACAAGGCACTAGATGGACATTTTGGTACCCACTTATACTTGGGTCCTTGACTATTAGATTTGGACCTTGATTGTCCTTTAGGAACCCAAACAAATTTATTTCTCATATTAGAATTTCTCCTAATATAGCAAGTATGAGAAATATGACCAGATTTACCACAATAATTGCAAATAATAGAATGATGTTTACAATGAATTCTTTTGCAAATATTGTGTGGGTGATGAGAGTAAGACTTCAAATAATTTTTAGTTAAACATTTACCCTTCCTACATAACTTTCCAACATTATTTTTAAAAATATGTTTGTTTTTCAAAATATAATCAGTAGTTGCTTGAAAAACAATTTTATGCAAATGTTCAAAATCATTTTTGTCAATTACACAAGAAGAATTAGAGCTTTTTACCATATGTGCATCTTGAGCTCTAGCTAATGATTGATTACATCCGTCCATGAGCTCATCTTGGGAGTCCTCTTTCTCTTGTTCTTTTGTGTTGACTGGATCATGAAGATGTTCAATGATTTTTCCTTCTTCAACCTCAACTTCCAATTGTTCATCAATGAATTTGCAGCTAATTGCTTCGGATGAGCTATCAACACTATCAACTTCAACACAATTGTTAGAAGCATAAATAGAATCAAGAGTATCCCATATATCTTTAGCACTAGAGCAACATTTGATTTTCATAAAATTATTTTCGGTTAAAGCACTATACAAAATTTTCATTGCTCTAATGTTCAATGAAAACATTTTCTTTTCTTTCTCTGTCCAATTCTTTCTTGGTTTGAAATCAAAATCATTTATAAAAACATTCCACATATCAAAATCAAATGATTTTATAAAAGATGTCATTCTAGCTTTCCAAAACCAAAAGTCAATATCTTTGAAAAATGGAGGAATAGTATAATCAAAACCTTCTAAAAATGAGCAACACCCAAAAATAGCCATTGATCACTCTTGAGACGGTTAAGTCCTTTAAACAAGAGCCTGTGCTCTGATACCAAATGTTGGACTTGGCTATCACCTAAGAGGGGGGTGAATTGGGTGTTTGATAAAACTTTATGAACTTTAAAAATCTTTTTGAAACATATTGAAATCACTTTGAATGACGGTTAGATATTCAAAGATAAGTATATACTGGAAATGTAAAAGATAAGGAAAGAGAGTATGCAAACTATGATTTATCTTGGTTCAGCCCAATCCTTGACCTACGTCCAGTTCCCAAGCTTCACTTGAGATTTTCAATCCACTATTTGCTTTGAATTTGATTACACGTTTTGTACTTGAAGTAATCCTCTCACTAGGATTCACTCCCCCTTATAAACCGTAATCAATTCACTTGCTTGATTACACACTCTGTACTCGAAGTAATCCCTCAATCGAATTCACTCCCCTTACAAGCTGTAATCACAACACAATGTTTCTTACTCAAGATCACCCAATCTTGAGTAACTCTCAGAATAATAGGATGATTACAATGAATCTTCTCTCTCAAAAGTAAGTTAATAAACACTGAAGCACAATACATATAATCTCACTCTCTAAGCTAAATATATGACCATTGAGATTTCAGAGAGTAGATGGAGCAGACATTAGAATATTGGCATTTTCACTGTGTAAGCTCACGTCCCTATTCTTGCTCTCCCTCTTGTGTCTGTATTCTGAGTCTTCATGGGTATTTATAGAATAATTAGAGGTACTAGCCGTTGCATTTTTCTTCTCAATGATTCTTCAACGTTCAACTGTAAATCTGAAATATGACCGTTGCATATTTTTCTCTATTTCTTCAATTCTTGAATGGAATCTTAGATTTAGCTGTTGTAGATGGTCTTCCAATGTTCTTGTCATTTCCATAACTTCATTAGACCGTTGGAGAGTGATTTAATTGACCTATAACGGTCTGAGCTGAACCTTTGGGAAGAAGGAGAAGTTTCAGTCTTGTTCTTGGTTCTTCATTTAGTGCTTTTGACCCAGATCTGATTTCACCTTAATCCTTGCTGAATTCATCGGAAACTAATGAGTATATCGATCAAGTAAATATATATGATGATTCGAAACCTAAAAAATGATTAAATTAGTTCATAAGTTTGAATCAGATAGATGGAAGACGTCATCTGTAAAACAAAGATTCGTTAGGCTTGAGTTTAAGCTATGTACGCTCGAGTCTAATCGTGTTGGAAATCTTCAATAGCTTTCTGTCTAAGCTAAACTCGAGTTTATAAGTTTTAGGCTCGAGTTTATCGAATAGCAGATCACGACTAGCTCTCTGTCTGAGTCAAACTCAAGTTTATAAGTGATAGGCTCAAGTTTGTAACATCCTGAATTTTCTGTCAACTTCCAAAGGCCATATCTCCCTGGTCTAAACTTTATTTTGGTTCATTTAACTCTTGATGGAAAGCCTTACGAGTCTACTTTCATATGCCACCAATTTCAGCTCATTCTGATGTGTATATTGTGAGTTACACTCAAAACATTGAAGCTTGGTCTACTGTGTGGCGTGAACTTCTGATACAACTTCTGAAATTCATAGCTCTCTCATATGATCTTCTTTGGGCATGAAACTTTGTCAAGATGACGCATTGAGAGTCTAGTTTCATACAAAATTGGTTTCACATCAATCCGGTTCCTGTTTTAGGAGATATCGTCAAATTACCATAGGTCGCTCAGCTGAAACCCGAAACAGAGGTAGACAAAGTTGCTGGAAATCAGTTAGGCTCGAGTTTGCTGGTGCCAGAGGAGAACTGAGTTGCTAGAAATCAGCAGACTCAAGTTTATAAGTATAGGCTCGAGTTTGCTCATACCAGAGGAGCTAGAGTTGCTGGAAATCAGCCAGACTCGAGTCTATAAGTGACAGGCTCGAGTTTAATTATCCAGAAACTAATATTTGCTTGTTCTAACTCCAAATCGAGTCATTCCAACTTCCATTTGACCGTGGAGACTTCAAGAATCAATCTAAAAACTTGTATGATGATTTTCTCATTCCATTTGACAAGTCTTTCTTTCTTTCTTTCTTCTCTTTTCTTGATCATTTTCCATGATTCAACTCTTTTTTTCTTCTCTTCTCTTGTTCTTTATCATTTGACTCCATAATTGACTGCATAATTCTATTCTTTCTATCTTCCATCTCTTATCTAGATTATGCTTCATAAAAGAACTTGAGTTGATCTTGAATTCCATTCACCAAGATTTTTCTTCTTCAATCACTCCTCTTCTTCTTGAATATGCCCAAAATTCTTTGATAACTTATTGCTTCTTTGTTGATCTTCTTCTTGATCATTGTTCATAGATGAACTTCACATCTTTGTTTCTACATTAAATACAAGAATCAGTCAATGAAGAAGATAAACATATCACTCAATCTTTTTGCTTTTACTAATGACATATATATAAGACATCATCAAAACTAATCATATCTAACATTCTCCCCCTTTTAAGAAGATAAACATATTACTCAATCTTTTTGCTTTTACTAATGACATATATATAAGACATCATCAAAACTAATCATATCTAACATCTCTGCTCTACTAGACTTTGATCATCATCTTCTATATTATCCCAGTCCATGTTGAAATAGAAGAGTCTCACTATGTTGGGGGTATAGTGGGCAGAAATGGATAGGAGATTTTTGAACTAATTTAACCAAGGGGAAAGGTTTAGATGACACTTTTGTTTCAGGGTTTCTAGATTTACTGAGACCACAGGGCAGAAGGGCTTTTTGCCAAAACCTTCTTTGAATTTGATTGCTTGTTGGTTGGATAGGATGGTGTTCTCAGTGATGAACCCAGATGGGGGTGAGGAGTGATTATAAATATCAAATATGGCTTTTGTTTCCATTTGGGGCGTCTCGGGAGATTGATCGGTTTGTTCAGCAGAAGTTGGAACTGCAAAAGATTGAGGTTTGGAAGAAGCTTGGCCCTGGTTGGTTCTCTTTCTCTTGAAGCCTTTCGAAGGTTCAACAACCTTTTCCTTCCCTTTACCAGAAATAGAGTATGGTTTCTTCCTTGTTTGCTCCTCAGTAGGCTCTTGGATTGTGACTCCCTTCAGTCTTGGAGAGGAATGAGGGACTCCTGGAATTTGTTTGTCAATTCCTGTGGCAAATTTCCTGGGAATCATCTTTCCCTTTCTTGGTTTGTGAGTTGGGATGGATTTGACCCTAGGTTTTTGCTGCAAGGGAGGAGGTGTTGGAGAGTTTGAGGTTTCATCGCCGTTGGAAGGTCTAGAGGATTGATTGGAAGCCATTTTGGTTTGATGAATCAAGATTAAAGATGACACAGAGGCAGTTGAGAAAGAAACTTTAGGGCAGACTTGAGTTTTGAGGATTGAAAATGAACAGTCACAACAAGCATGTATATATATAGCTTCAACAGACTCGAGTTTACAGTAACTAACTTGAGTTTGTATGAATGTTTACTTACCTGGACTTCAAGGATGTATGTGTGAATCCTTGATTTTTCTGACAAACTCGAGTTTATACTAACTACTCGAGTTTGGGTTTCTTCAGAAGTTTCAGATTGCTCTCTGTTTGATGCAGACTCGAGTCACTCACTTAATGACTCGAGTTTAGCCTAACTCTTGGAAATCAATTACTCTCTGTCCCCGATAAACTCGAGTTTCAACTCTGAAACTCGAGTTTGCCTCTTGGCAAACTTTATTGATCATCCTGCAAAAACACATCTAAGCACTCCGATTCTTAAGTCAGTATTAAATAGTTATCAAAACACTAATTTACTAACATTGAGGTAGAGAAAGCTTACAGCTCATTGGGATTTACCATTCCCAATTCTCTTCTTATGAAGGTAAATTGTTCTTTTGCAAGTGGTTTAGTGAAGATGTCAGCAAGTTGTTGATGGGTTGGTATAAACATGACTTTGACATCCTTCTTTTGGACATGATCTCAAATGAAATGATGTCTCACATCGATATGCTTTGTTCTGGTATGATAGACAGGATTTTTGGCTAAGCTGATAGTACTGGTATTATCACAGAGAATGGGAATTTCCTTCAGGTAGGTTCCAAGATCTTGGATTTGTTGCTTGAGCCATAGGACTTATGAGCAACAGCTTGAAGCAGCAACATACTTAGCTTCAGTTGAGGATACAGCTACTGTGTTCTACTTTTTGCTGAACCATGAGACAAATGAATTTCCAAAGAATTCACATTGTCCGCTTGTGCTTTTTCGATCAGTCTTGTAACCTACATGGTCTAAGTCAGAATATGCTACTAAGTGTTCAGGTTGGCCTTTGGGAAACCATAACCCTAATGCTTTTGTATCACGCAAATATCTAAATATTCTTTTCACGTGTTCAACATAAGATTCCTTAGGGGCTAATTGAAATCGAGCATACATCCCTACACTGAATTGTATATCTGGTCTGCTTGCTGTCAAGTAGAGTAAAGATCTAATCATGCCTCTATATCTTGTGATATTAAAGTCTTTTCCCTTCTCGTCGGCATATAAGGCAGCAGTTGAACTCATTGGAGTGTCTGCCCCATTACAATCTTGAAGACCATTTCTTGAGCAGGTCTCTTAGATACTTGGTTTGAGAGATAAAGATTCCATTTTTGCGTTGCTTGATTTGTAGTCTAAGAAAATAATTGAGTTCTCCCATCATTGACATTACAAATTCACCTTGCATAGTCTCAGAAAATTCCTTGCACAAAGCATCATTAGTAGCACCAAATATTATATCATCCACATAGATTTGCACAAGTAAGATTTCATTAAGCTTGTTCTTCTTAATAAAAAGTGTGGTATCTACTCTTCCTCTTACAATTCCATGATCTAGAAGAAATTTACTTAGTCTTTCATACCAAGCTCTAGGAGCTTGTTTTAAACCATATAAAGCCTTTTTCAATTTGAAAACATAATTTGGATAAAGTTCATCCTCAAAGCCAGGAGGTTGTTCTACATAAAGCTCTTCCTGAATAAAGCCATTTAGAAATGCTGATTTCACATCCATTTGATATAGTTTGAAACCTTTAATGCAAGCAAAGGCTAGAAGAACTCTTATTGCTTCCAATCTTGCTACTGGAGCATAAGTTTCTTCACAGTCAATTCCTTCTTCTTGATTATATCCTTTAGCTACTAATCTTGCCTTGTTACGGAAAATGATTACAGACTCATCACGTTTGTTCTTGAATACCCATTTAGTGCCAATGACTGGATGGTCTTTGGGCCTGGGTACCAAGTCCCAAACTTGATTTCTTTCAAATTGATGTAATTCCTCTTGCATTGTTATCACCCAATCATTGTCCGAAAAGGGCTTCTTCAATCTTAGAGGGTTCTATTTCTGAAATAAAGGTTGAAAAAGTGACTTCATTCAAAATACTTTGTCTGGTTCTAACTCCTTGATTTGCATCACCTATAACTTGGTCCAGCGGATGGCTCCTATTGTATTTCCAAGCTCTAGGTTGAGTTTGACTAGGGTTTTCACAATCATGTTCAGATTCAGCTTTTGGTTCTCTTTGCAAATTATTTTTAGAATTTGTCAAAACAGAGGGAGATTTTGAAGAAAATTGCTCTAGAACTTCATCATCATCATCAATCATGGATTTGTTAGGATTGATTTCACAGAAGACAATATGAATTGATTCTTCTATGGTTCGAGTAGAATGGTTATATACTCTATACGCTTTACTCCTAGATGAATAGCCAAGGAATGTACCTTCATCTTTAGAATCAAATTTACCTAAGTTTTCCTTACCATTCTTGTGAATAAAGCACTTACACCCAAAAATGTGTAGATGAGCTATATTGGGCTTTCTTCCTTTGTAAAGCTCATATGGTGTTTTGTTCAGCTTCTTCTTGAGATATGCTCAATTGGAAATGTAGCAAGCTGTGTTCATTGCATCTGCCCAAAACGCTTGGGAGGTCTGATTTTCATTCAGCATTGCTCTTGCCATTTCTACTACTCCATTTTGTTGAAGTGTTCTAGGAGCAGAGAAGTTGTGATCTACTCCCATCTCATCACAGAATTTCTCAAAAAAATGGTTTTCAAATTCTCCTCCATGATCAGTTCTAATTCTTGCAATGGATAAACCTTTCTCGTTCTGGACCTTCTTGGCAAAAACAGCAATTTAATCAAATGCTTCATTTTTAGCAGATAAAAATAAAGTCCATGTATATCTTGAGAAATCATCAACTATAACTAAAGTGTACAAATTTCCATCAACTATAACTGGACCTTCTTGGTTTGTTTTCCTTTTTGACAAGCATCACAAATCATATCCTTTTTGAAATCAAGTTTTGGTAAACCAATAACCAAATTCTTTTTCATTAGCTTGTCAATTTGAAACATGTTGACATGAGCTAAACGTTTGTGCCACAACTAACTTTCATCTAAGTTACCAATGAAACAATTTTCAGATAGAGAGTTATTAGAAAGATTAAGAGTGTAGCAATTACCTTCTCTTGGAGCCCTGAATAAGGCTTTTTACTTAACATTATCTAAGGAGAGATTATCCTTGCTCACAATCAAACGTTCTTCTGAGTTGAAGATGATTAGATTACCTTTGTCTGCACTTTGGCTTACACTAAGGAGATTATGGCATAGGCCTTCCACAAGATAGACATCTTGTATTTTTGGTCCATCATTGTTACTAACTTCACCAATGCCAACTATTCTTCCGGATTGATTTTTGCCAAAAGTAACCTTGCCACCTTCCTTGTGAATGATTGTTGAGAACTTGGATTGATCCCCCGTCATGTGTCTAGAGCATCCACTGTCAATGTACCATTTACTGGATTTTGATGCTCTTAGACATACCTGCAAATTTATGGAATTAAGTTTTAGGTACCCATTTCATCTTGGGTTTTTTTTGGGTTAGTACGTGCCTTGGGGGCTTTATAAGATCCCTTAGGCACCAATTGATAGTTACCTACAGGTTTGTCTTTCCTTTCTTTTCTATGGAAACAAGAAGTAGAATGACCCTTTCTATTACAATAATTACAGTAGGCAAATGGATTAGAGGAGTGAACTGATTTTTGAAAATAACTTAGATAATTCTTTTCTCCATTCCTTTTATCAAGGTTAGGTTTATAACCAATTCCAGACTTGTCATTTGTGACCTTTCGTTGTTTTAAAATGATATCAAGCATTTCACTACCTTGAGTAAAATTTTCAAGTGTTTTTGAAAGATAATCATTTTTCTTTTGTAAATTGTGGCAATTTTCACAAGTCTTTTTAGGAATAGTTTCACGACCCTTTTTGAAAGTGGGAGAAGAAATGTTTTGTTCTTCTAAAACTTTTATTCTTCTTTTTGAAAGTAAAAGTTCTTTTGCAATCTTCCTAAATTCTGAATGAAGGCTATTATATTCAGAAAGCAATTCATCAAAAGTTGGTTCAAAATCACTTACCTCTTCATTGTCAGATTCTTCTTGAGCGACCAGGAAAATGTTTGTTGTTTGCTCTTCATCCTCTTCATCTTCATCAGATGAGCTATCTCCCCAGATGGCAGACACATAGGCTTTCTTTTTGAAGGAGCTGGATCTTTTCTTTTCCATTTTATTGTTCTTCAGCTAGGGACATTCGGACTTAATGTGACCTGGCTTGTCACACTCATAGCATATGATTGGTTTCTTTGTTTCCTTGTTGTTGCTGTTCTTATGAAACTTCCGGAATCCTTGATCCTTCTTGTAGAACTTTTTGAATCTCCGGACCAACATGCCAATCTCTTCATCATCAACCTCGTCATCACCAGAACCTTTATCATCTTTGGTGGTTTTGAGAGCAATTCCCTTATGTTTGCCTTCCATTTCATCAAGTCCCTTTCTGAACTTGATTTTGCCTTCGTATTCTGATAGACTTCCGAAGAGAGCAGCTACAGATTGCATGGATTCTCCTCGGGCTTCTTTAATAGCTGTCACTTTAGCTTCCCAATCTTTGGTTAGTACATTTAAGATTTTTCTTACCTGAGCTTTTTGTTCATATACCTTCCCCAAGGCTGAAGTTGATTGATGAGATGAGTGAAGCAGAGCTGGAATTCTGCAATTGATTCTCCAGACTTCATGCGTAATAGATCATACTCAGTTGTGAGGGTGTTGATTCTGTTTTCCTTGATTCCTGAAGTTCCTTCATAGGCCACTTCTAATGCATCCCACATCTCTTTGGCACTGGGCAAATTGCAAATGCGAAAGTACTCCTTTTGGCTTAATGCACTTTGTAACATCAAAATAGCTTTTCTGTTAAGGACAACTTTCTTTTGATCATTTTCATCAAATTCAGCTTTTCCTTTTGGTACAATATTTTCTCCTACTTTCTTAGTAGGGACATAGTTGCCTTCCTCGATTACTTCCCATAGACCATACTCACTAGCCATCACAAATACTTTGAATTTGGATTTCCAGAATGAGTAGTGTTCACCATTAAATCCCGGTGGTCTGTTGATTGAGGCACCATTTGGTAGTATTCCTTCCATTGGATCTTTTTGTCTAGGATGAGAATCCATTAAGTAGACAACCTATCCTCTGATACCAAATGAAAATGGAAGAAATCACCAAGAGGGGGGGTGAATTGGGGATTTCAAAATTCTTTTGAAAGATCTCTGAACTCTTTTTCAAAAACTTGAAAAGCAAATAACGAAAGTGTAAGAGTAGAAAAGTAAGACACACAGGATTTATACTGGTTCGCTCTTAACCTTGACCTACATCCAGTCCCTAGATATCTTCTAGGTATTTCCACTAGTTTAACAGGCTTTAATTACAACAATGTACACCACACGCAATCCTATTCACCTAGGACTTGCTCCCCCTTACACTTTGTAATTAAACAACCCCAACTCACAGGTTTCCACAACCTTGAGTTTATACAAACAACTATTTGAAAAATGATTCCTAAGAATCAAGACTCTCAAAAGAGCAAATATTGATAAACACTGAAGATCAAATCAAAAACACAATACAGACTCAAATTGCAAATATAATCAGTTGTAGCTTGGTTGTTTGTTTTCGTTGTTGTATCTTGCTCTGAGTCTTCATAGCTTTTTATAGGCTAATTAGAGGAACTAGCCATTGGACTTTCTTCTCTAACGTTCAGCTTTAAATCTGGAAAATGACAGTTGCTTATTTTCCTATCTTCTTTCAATTTTCAGCTGGAATCTTGGAATTTGTTGATGCAGATGGTCTTCCAGATATTCTGTCACTCCATAACCTTCATTTGACCGTTGGAGAGTGATTTAATTGATCCATAACGGTCTATGCTGAACCGTTGGGATAGAGGAGAAAGATCAGCCCTGTTCTTGGTTCTTCATTTATTGCACTTATTCCAGATCTGATTTCATCTTGATCTATGTTGAACTTATATGAAACTTACTTAAAACTTCATAAAAGATGTTAGAAGTAATTGTATCACATGATAAAACATTTTTAGATTAACCCATAAAGATTTCGCAGATTGACACAATCTGGTTTTTCAAAATCACCTACACAAACTCGAGTTTGTAATCCCAGACTCGAGTTTTGGGTCTATCTAGAGAGCATGAGTGTTAAGCAAAAGCATAAACTCGAGTTTAGAAGTGGCTGACTCGAGTTTGGTTCTTACAGAGAAGACTGTCGGGCTCTGGTCTTTGAATGAGATTTTGGACATATGGCCAAACTCGAGTCAATTAATGACTAACTCGAGTTTTGGGTTTTGTCACGAAGATAAGCCTAAGTCCAAAAACTTCCAAACTGGAGTTTTCAAATCAGACACATTGTTGAGCTCTCTGTATGATTCAGACTCGAGTTTACAACTGGAAACTCGAGTTTCAGCAAGAACTTGAAACTTTGAAATCTCTTCTGTTTTTGGAACAAACTGGAGTTTGCAGACAGAGACTGGAGTTTATAAAACTTGTGAGAATGCTGAAGTTTCTGAACTCTTTCTGTTTAGTCTTAACTCGAGTTTTAAGCTCTAAACTTGAGTTTGTGTTGTTGTCAAAAACTTTGAATGCTCTCTGTATCTTCTAGACTCGAGTTTGCCTGAGCAAATTGGAGTTTGGCTTCTTTTGTAAAATCTGAGCTACTCTCTGTCTAGTCTAAACTCGAGTTTGCTCTTGACATCAAGTTTCACAACTTATCAAAGAAACAAACTTTATATTTCACAATTGTTAGTTATCATCAAAACATATAGAGAACTAACATGTCTGTCTGTGGGTTTGTTTGTGTGTGTGTTGTTGTGATTCATTTGATTTCCTCTTTTTAGTTTTGTTATTTTTCTTATTGTTATACAAATTTCTTGCGCGTGTGTATCACTGTCTCTGTGTGTTTGTCTATAAATGTGTGTTTGTGTGTGTGTGTGTGTTTTGTTGTGATTCATTTGATTGCCTCTTTTTAGTTTTGTTATTTTTTTTATTGTTGCACAGATTTCTTGTTGTGTGTGTTTGTCGTTGTCTCTGTGTGTTTGTATATGAGTGCGTGTTTCTGTCTGTGGTTGTGTGTTTGTGTGTTTTCTTATGATTCATTTGATTGCCTCTATTTAGTTTTGTTGTTTGCTATTGTTATACAGATTTCGTGTGTGTGTGACTCTGTCTTTGTGTACGTGTGTCTGTCTGTGGTTGTGTGTGTATGTTTTGTTCTCATTCATTTGATTGCCTCTATTTAGTTTTGTTATTTTTTAATTGTTATACATATTTTTTTTGTGTGTCTCTATCTCTGTGTTTGTCTGAGTGCATATGTCTATCTACGACTGTGTGTGTGTGTGTGTTTCGTTTTCATTTATTTGATTGCCTCTATTTAGATTTTTTTGTTATATAGATTTATTGTGTGACTGTGTCTCTATCTCTGTGTGTTTACTTGTTCGCGCCTGTGTCTGTGTGTGGTTTTGTGTGTATGTGTGTGTGTTACGTTATGATTTATTTGATTGCATCTTTTTAGTTTTGTTATTTGTTTTATTGTTATACAGATTTCTTGTGTGTGTGTGTGTTGTGTGTGGCTTCGTGTGTGTGTCTGTGTTTGCTTGTGTCTGTGGTTCTCTGTGTGTGTTTGTCTGTGCGTGCGTGTGTCTATCTGTGGTTGTGTGTGCGTGTTTTGTTATCATTCATTTTATTTCCTCTACTTTGTTTTGTTATTTTTTTTATTGATATACAGATTTCTTGTGTGTCTCTGTCTCTGTGTTTGTCGATAAGTGCGTTTGTCTGTCTGTGGTTGTGTTTCTGTGTGTGCGCGTGTGTGTGTGAAAGTTTTTTTATGATTGATTTGATTGCCTCTATTTAGGTTTCTAATTTTTTTATTGTTATGCAGATTTCTTGTGTGTGTGTGTCTCTGTCTCGATGTGTTTGTCTTTCTGTGCGTGTGTCTGTCTATGGTTGTGTGTGTGTTTCGTTATGATTCATTTGCTTACAATTATTTAGTTTTGTTATTTTTTATGGTTATACATATTGTATTTGTGTGACTCTCTATCTCTATGCATTCGTCTGTGCGTGCATGTGTCTGTCTGTAGTTTTGTGTATGTGTTTCGTTATCATTCATTTGATTGCCTCTATTTTATTTTTTTATTTTTTATTGTTATACATATTTATTGTGTGTATGTCTCTGTCTCTGTGTGTTTGTCTGAGTGCGTATGTCTGTCTGTGGTTGTGTGTGTGTGTTTTGTTATGATTCATTTGATCGCCTTTATTTAGTTTTGTTATTTTTTTTATTGTTACTCTGATTTCTTTTGTGTGTGTCTCTATCTCTGTGTGTTTGTCTGTGTGTTCGGTTGTTTGTAGTTGTGTGTGTGTGTGTTTTGTATTGATTCATTAGCTTGCCTTTATTTAGTTTTGTTATTCTTTTTATGTTTATACAGATTGTGTGTGTGTGTGTGAGTGTGTGTGTGTGTGTGTGTGTGTGTGTGTCTATCTCTGTGTATTTGTCTGTGCGTGCCTCTGTCTGTCTGTGGTTGTGTGTGTGTGTTTTGTTATGATTCATTTGCTTTTCTTTATTTAGTATTGTAACTTTTTTATTGTTATACAGATTGTGTGTGTGTTTATTAATAAACTATCATTTATTTACTTGCATATCTTTAGTATTGTGTTTGTTAATAATTTATCATTCATTTGCTTGACTCTATTTAGTTTTGTGTTTAAATAATTTATCTTTAATTTGCTTGCCTCTATTTTTTTTTATTTTGTTAATTTATTTTATTGTGTGCCTGTGTTTATTAATAACTTATCATTCATTCGCTTGCCTCTATTTAGTTTTGTGATTTGTTTATTGTGTGTGTGTGTGTGTTTGTTGATAACTTATCATTCGTTTGCGTGCCTCTACTTAGTTTTGTTATTTTTTTATTGTTATACAGATTTTTGTGTGTGTGTCTATCGGTGCGTGATAAATCCCAATTTTCATATTTTTATCCCACCTTATTCATTTATTTTGGGGATTATTTTAGGCTAATTTGGAATTATTAGATAATATTTGGATTGTTAGCCTATTTTAGGAAATAATGTAAATATAAATTAATTATAAGATATTGGGCTTAAATTATTAATATTCTGATTAAATAATATCTCTTGATATATGATAGATTGTGATTTTATAAGATCCTATGGTGCAGAATTTTTTAGGGAAGCTAAAAGGAAATCTGACGGTAAAATTTTATTGGGCTCCTTAAATCTTATTGGGCTCAAGTTGGTACCCAAAAAGTCCCCATTCCCTTTTAAAATAACCTAATTGCTGCTAGGTTGAAGGATCAGCCGCTACACGCTGAAGAAGGAGCAAAGACCGAGACGGACAGAAAACCTGAGAGCAGAGGCTACAGGATTGAAATCATCAATTTTTCAATTCTTTTCCACTCACGCACAGCACATACAATCTCCTTTATTCTCACATTCAATTCACGGCCCCACCAAAATATCCATTAATTCATCTCTTCGCCTTGGATTCAATTCACGGACTGCACACAACTTTATTCATCAACCCATAACCACGTGCCATCTCATCAACTTTTCTCCATCAATTTGTTCTCATGGCCGTGGATTGCTTGAAGCTTGGTGAGGGAAATTCTATGGAAGCTTAAGTCTTTGGGAGGCAATTTGGGAGAAGCATGGAGGAGGCTAGAGCCTAGGGCTTACACTTGAAGACCACAAGGGAGTGTCTTTCTTTTTATCTTTTTAATTCAAGACTTGAAATAATTTAGTTTTAAATAATTCCGAGTTGTGTTAATTGAGAACAATCTAGTTTTAGATTGTAAACTTATTTCTTTTGGATTAGACTGGTAATTCGAAGTTTTATGCTTATTGTTGGACTCTTGTTTGCAACCTTTGGATTGTCAATTAAATTAGTAATTGAGTTTTCGTTGTTAATTTGGTTTATCATCTTAATTGTTTAATTGGGTTGATAAATTATCTGGTTGTTCAATTAGATAATTGTAAACAAGATTTTCAAGATTATTTTATGATTGGTTTTTAACGGGTTTAATTAGCCACCGCTTATTTCATTATGAGTTTTCTAGTGAAATATGTGTTATTGAACTAGAGGGTTTCCCGTGTTCAATTGGATAATTAAATTTATTAATCTCCCTTGGGTCTAATTAATTAATTTGGGCCAAGAAAGTTTACTCCTTACAATTCCTAAGTTGTCCCCTTCGTCATCATAACTGAACTAGACCTTTATTATTTTATTTGCATTTAATCAATCTTTTTATTAGATTTTAATTATTTTCTCATAAGAAAACCCCCCAAAAATTGCATTCAACTCATATAGATTAGTCTCATTCTTATATAGGTTTAAGAGTCAATTGCATTATTACATTTAGTTAGTTAATTGCATATAGGTAGTAGTATTTTGCATTCTAGTTTAGGTCCGTTTACATTCTACTGCATCTTTTATCACTTGAAAATTAGTCCTAAAGAAAACCCACAGCTTGCTCCTTGGGAGAATGACCTAGGTTGACCCTAAACTGCATAATTAATTAGGACCTAGTTTAATTGATCACTTTAACGACAAAAGTACCATTGATCAGTGCGTGTGTTTGTCTGTGGTTGTGTGTGTGTGTTTTGTTATGATTCATTTAATTGCCTCTATTTAGTTTTTTTTGTTATACAGATTTCTTGTGTGTGTGTGTGTGTGTCTATCTCTGTGTGTTTGTTTGTGTGTGTGTTTGTCTATCTGTGGTTGTGTGTGTTTGGTTTGTTATGATTCATTTGCTTGCCTTTATTTAGTTTTGTTATTTTTTATGGTTATACAGATTGTGTGTGTATGCGCGTGTCTCTGTCTCTATCTGCTTCTTTGTGCGTGCGTGTTTTTGTCTGTTGTTGTGTGTGTGTGTTTTGTTATGATTCATTTGCTTGCCTTAATTTAGTTTTGTTTCTTTTTTATTGTTATACAGATTGTGTATGTGTTTATTAATAAACTATCATTCATTTACTTGCATCTCTTTAGTATTGTGTTTTTTAATAATTTATCATTTATTTGCTTGACTCTATTTAGTTTTTGTGTTAATAATTTATCATTAATTTTCTTGTCTCTATTTTAGTTTGTTTTTTATTTTGTTAACTTGTTTTATTGTGTGTGTGTGTGTGCTTATTAATAACTTATCATTCATTTTCATGCCTCTATTTAGTTTTGTGATTTTTTTTTTATTTTGTGTGTGTGTTTATTAATAATTTATAATTCACATGTGTGCCTCTATTTAGTTTTTTTTATTGTTATACAGATTTGTGTGTGTATGTGTGTGCTATCTGTCCTATATGTGTGTCTTTGTGTGCACTTGTCTTCTGTCTGAATGTGTGTTTCTTTATCATTCATTTCCTTACCTCTATTTAGTTTTGCTTTTGTTTAATTGTTATGAGATTTGTGTGTGTGTGTGTGTCTTTCTCTCTCTCTCTCTGTGTCTCTTTGTGTGTGTGTGTGTGTCTGTTTGTCTATCTGTGGTTGTGTGTGTGTGTGTGTGTTTGGTTATGATTCATTTGTTTGTCTTTACTTAGTTTTGTTATATTTTTATTTCTATACAGATTGTGCATGTGTGTGTCTCTATCTCTGTGTGTGTGTCTGTCTGTCTGTTGTGTGCGTGTGTGTTTTTTTTGTTATCATTCATTTGATTGTCTCTATTTAGTTTTTTTTATTGTTATACAGATTTCTTGTGTGTGTGTGTGTTTGTGTGTCTTTGTCTCTGTGTGTTTGTCTATGTGTGCGTTTGTCTGTCTATGGTTGTGTGTGTGTGTGTTTTGTTATGATTCATTTTCTTACCTTTATTTAGTTTTGTTATTTTTTTTTATTTTTATACAGATTGTGTGTGTGTGTGTGTGTCTGTCTGTCTGTATGTCTCTTTGTGTCTGTCTGTAAGTGCGTGTTTTTGCCTTTGGTTGTGTGTGTGTTGTTATGATTAATTTGATTGCCTCTATTTAGTTTTTTATTTTTTTTTATTGTTATACAGATTTCTTGTGTGTGTGCCTCTGTCTTTATGTGTTTGTCTTTGTGCGTGTCTGTCTGTCTGTGGTTGTGTGTGTGTGTTTGGTTATGATTTATTTGCTTGCCTTTATTTAGTTTTGTTATATTTTTATTGCTATATAGATTGTGCGTGTCTGTATCTCTGTCTCTGTGTGTTTGTCTAGGTGTGCGTGTTCTGTCTGTTGTTGTTGTTGTTGTTGTTGTTGTGTGTGTGTGTGTGTTTTGTTATCATTCATTTGATTGCCTCTATTTAGTTTTGTTATTTTTTTTTATTGATATACAGATTTCTTGTGTTTGTCTTTGTCTCTATGTGTTTGTTTGTATCTGTGTCTATCTATCTATGGTTGTGTGTGTGTTTGTGTGTGTTTTGTTTTGATTCATTTTCTTTCCTTTATTTAATTTTGTTATTTCTTATGATTATATAGATTGTGTGTGTGTGTGTCTCTGTCTCTGTGTGTTTGTCTATGTGTGTGTGTATCTATCTGTGGTTGTGTGTGTGTGTTTTGTCATCATTCATTTGATTACATCTTTTTGGTTTTGTTATTGTTTTATTGTTACACAGATTGTGTGTGCAAACTGTGTGTGTGTGTCTATGTGCGTCTGTCTGTCTGTGGTTGTGTGTGTGTGTGTGTGTGTGTGTTTAGTTATGATTCATTTGCTTGTCTTTATTTAGTTTTTTTTATACAAATTGTGTGTGTGTGTTTATCAATAAACTATCATTCACTCATTTGCATCTCTTTAGTATTGTGTTCATTTATATATACATAGTGTGTGTGTGTGTGTGTGTGTTTATCAATAAACTATCATTTACTTACTTGCATCTCTTTAGTATTGTGTTCATTAATAATTTATCATTCACATGCTTGCCTTTATTTACTTTTGTGTTTTTTTTTTTGTTATACAGATTGTGTGTGTGTGTCTGTCTCTATGTCACGTCTGTGTGTGCGTGTGTTGTCTGTGGTTGTGTGTGTGTGTGTGTTTTGTTATCATTCATTTGCTTAGCTCTATTTAATTTTATTATTTTTTTATTGTTATACAGATTATGTGTGTGTGTTTATTAATAAACTATCATTCATTTACTTGCATCTCTTTAGTATTGTGTTTATTAATAATTTATCATTCATTTGCTTGTCTCTATTTAAATTTGTTATTTAATTAGTTTTTTATTGTTATACAGATTTCTTGTGTGTGTGTGTGTCTTTTTCTGTGTGTGCGTTTGTCTGTTTGTCTATGGTTGTGTGTCTGTGTGTGTTTTGTTTTCATTTATTTGCTTGTCTCTATTTAGTTTTGTTATTGTTGTATTGTTGTACAAATTTTGTTGCATGTGTGTGTTTGTGTCATTGTCTCTGTGTGTGTGTGTGTTTGTGTGCGTGTGTCTGTCTGTTCACTTTGATGAGAAAGAAAGAGATGAGATGACAATAACATAACGGCGGTGAACAGTGACTTAATGGTGGGATGTGACTTTTACTCCAAAATGGTAACCATATGTGTACTTTTGCTTCTCAAAAAAGCATATGTGCATTTTTGCTACATGGGAAAAAGCTTATGTATATTTTTACACCTTAACTCATAATTTATCATTCATTTGCTTGTCTCTATTTACTTTTGCTATTTTATTTTATTTTATTGTTATACAGATTTCTTGTATGTGTGTCTCTCTATCTCTGCGTGTTTGTGTGTATGTGCGTGTGTCTGTCTATGGTTGTGTATGTGTGTGTTTTGTTATCATTCATTTGTCTACCTCTATTAGTTTTGTTATTTTGTTATTTTTTTATTGTTATACAGATTTGTGTGTATGTGTCTCTGTCTCTATGTATGTGTCTGTGTATGCGTATGTCTATCTGTGGTTGTGTGTGCGTGTGTTTTGTTATCATTCATTTGCTTGCCTCTACTTAGTTTTGTTATTTTTTTAATTGTTATACAGATTTTGTATGTGTCTTTATTAACAATTTATCATTTATTTACTTGCCATTCTTTAATATTGTGTGTTAATAATTTATCATTTATTTGCTTGCCTCTATTTAATTTTTTTATTGTTTGTGTGTGCATGTTTATTAATTATTTGTCATTCACTTGCTTACCTCTATTTAGTTTTGTGTGTTAATAATGTATCATTCATTTACTTGCCTCTATTTAGTTTTAGTTTTTTTTATTGTTATACAGATTGTGTGTATGCGTGTGTCTTTATTAATAATTTATCAGTCATTTGCTCGCCTCTATTTACTTTTATTTTATTTTTTATTGTTATACAAATTTTTGTGTGTGTGTCTGTGTCTGCGTGTGTATGTTTGTGGTTGTGCATGCTTGTTTTTTATTATTCATTTGCTTGCCTCTATTTAGTTTTGTTATTTTTTTTATTGTTATATAGATTGTGTGTTTGTGTTTATTGGTTATTTCTCATTCATTTACTTGCCACTCTTTAATATTGTGTGTTAATAATTTATTATTCTTTTGCTTGCCTCTATTTAGTTTTGTTATTTTTTTTATTGTTTGTGTGTTCGTGTTTATTAATAATTTATCATTCATTTGCTGGCCTTTGTTTTGTTTTAATTTTTTTTTAAACTTTCGTACAGATTTTGTGTGTGTACGTGTGTCTATTTGTCTGTGGGTGTGTATGTGTTTTATTATCATTCATTTGCTTGCCTCTATTTTGTTTTGTTATTTGTTTTATTTTTATAGAGATTTTGTGTGTGTGTGCTTTTTAATAATTTCTCATTCATTTGCTTCCCGCTATTTAGTTTTGTTATAGTGTTAATTTTTTTTATGTTGTTTATTAATAACTTATCATTCATTTGCTTGCCTCTATTTTATTGTTATGCAAATTGTGTGTGTGTGTGTGTGTGTCACTATGTGTGTGTCTGGGTGTGCGTGTCTGTCTGTAGTTGTGTGTGTTTGTTTTGTTATCATTCATTTGCTTGCCTCTATTTAGTTTTGTTATTTTTTTTATTATTATACAAATTATGTGTGTGTTTATTAGTAAACTATCATTTATTTTCTTGCCTCTCTTTAGTATTGTGTGTTGATAATTTATCATTTATTTACTGGCATTTGTTTAGTTTTGTTATTTTCTTATTTTTTTATTGTTATACGGAATTTGTGTGTGTATGTCTATTTGTGCATGTGTCCATTTGTCTGTGGGTGTGTGTGTGTTTGTGTTTTGTTATCATTCATTTGCTAGTCTCTTTTTTTTTGTTATTTTTTTTATTGTTATAGAGATTGTGTGTGTGTTTATTAATAATTTATCATTCATTTGCCTTCCTGTATTTAATTTTGTTATTTTGTTTATTGTTATACAAATTGTGTGTGTGTCTTTATGTTTGTATCTGTCTGTGTGTGTTAATAATTTATCATTAATTTGCTTGCCTTTATTTAGTTTTGTTATTTTTTTATATTGTTATACCAATTGTGTGTATTTAATAATAATTTATCATTCATTTGCTTGGCTCTGTTTAGATTTGATATTTTTTTATTGTTATACAGATTGTGTGTGTGTTTGTTATTAATTTATTATTCATTTGCTTGTCTCTATTTATTTTTGTTAATTTGTTAACTTATTTTATTTTGTGTGTGTGCGCGCGTGTGTGTTTGTGTGTGTGTGTTTATTAATATCTTATAATTCGTTTGCTTGCCTCTATTAAGTTTTATGATTTCTTTAATTTTGTGTGTGTGTTTATTAATAATTTGTTATTCATTTACTTGCCTATGTTTCATTTTGTTATTTTGTTATTGTTATTCAAAGAGCTCTTTTCTCACAAGACCTTTTGTCCTGTGGTTTCTGTCAATTTGCAAAAGATCAAGGATGAATGCAATATCGACATATCTCCCTGGCTTAAATCATTTGAAACTCTTTTATCCATTAGAGCCTCTTACAGTCCATCAACTTTCAAAGCCTTCTACTTCTGTATGCAATCTGATAACATTCTAGATGTGAAGGAAATCTTATAGAAGAGAGACTTACAACCAATTTAAAAGGACGGAAAATCACCATTTCTCCTGCCTATTTAAATTCTCTTATGCAAATCTTCAAACCTCCACCTGTCACTGAATACAAATACAATGACAGGGAAATTTTTCAGCTTCTTTGACCTAATGAACCCATCCCTACTTTAGGAAGAATTCTATCTTTTACTCCAGCTGCCATGCCCACTGAATATAGAGCTATCTGGTACATTTATGCCATAAATTTATTACAAAAGGGTGGCAACTTTACACATTTTGCAAAGAAGGATTTCCCTATTTTCGCTTCCATTATTGATAAAAAGCCTCACAATGTTGGGTATTGGGTTTTCCAAGAAATGTCAAGATTTAGATTTTCCTCAAGACACTCTTCCCAAATTCCTTTTCCCTCTTTGGTTTCAGTTATTCTCTTCCATGAAATGATCTGGCATTTGGCCTCCAATGAACAATCTGTTCCAACCCCAGTCTTTGGGAAACATCATCTGAACCTTATGAGGATTAACTTGGAAGAAGGATCAAGACAATCAAGGGCTCTATCCTATACAAGAGCATCTAAATCATGAGCCCATGAAGCTCAATCAGCCCCACCTCCACCTCCATCTTCTCTTCCAGCTGATATGGCCACTTATCTGAAGTCTCTTGTGGAAAATGCATTCTCAGATGCCTTCAAATCTTTTCAAGTCACAATGGTAGCCCAATATCATGAGCTTACAGGGAAAATTGAGACTAAAGTAGTGACTAAGAGTCACAACAAATTGGTAGAGTTGCAAGATGAGGATGTTGACCTTCTTGCGGATATCATAGATCATGTGGAGGCTCTTACAGGCTATTTTGATGACTTTAAAGTTAAGAATGAAAATATCCACAGCTTGTATCTGTCGATGAATTCCAAGCTATCTAAGCTGCTGGAGACTCAAGACAAGGCTGGTCCTTCAGGTTCCATTCCACCTCCCACAACCCATACATCACCTTCTTCCTCCTCCACAGAAAACTCACACTCTCACCATTCTCCTCCACCTCCTAACATCTCCTCTCCCACTCCCATTATAACCTCTCCTACTCTTCCTCCTTCCCCACCTGAGCAATCCAATCCCATCCTGGATATCATCCCATATGTTGCTCTTATCTCTACATCTTCCTCTGCCCCATTATTTCTCTTCCCTCATCTCCAGATTCCTCACCACAAGATCCACTACCTCCTCCTCCTCTCACAATTCCTCTTCTCAAAATCGCCCTACCTATCTCACCCATCACTTTTGTCCCTACCTCTAATCTACCCTTCTTTGCTGATGACAAAGGGGGAGAAGAAAAGTGAAGAGATTTATTTCGAGCCTTGCTTGCCCTTTAGTTGTTTATGTAATTGTATTCAAAGTTTATCACTGTTGTCTTATTTTGTTGTATTGAAGTTCTTTTGGTACTATCTTGGATTAATCTTGTATATTGAACTCGATACCATGAATGCTTTAAGTAATATGAAATGAATTTTAAGCATCTAAGCCTTGCTTAAATTAACTCAATACTTTGCTTAGACTTAACATGCTCACTCTTGTCAAAATTTAATAAAAACCTCAAAATCTCTATCAAGTTAGTTTACAAGTGTTGTCATCATCAAAAAGGGGGAGAATGTTAGTTCTCTATGTGTTTTGATGATAACTGACAATTGTGAACTAAGAAATTGTTCTTTATTGCTAAAGCTCAAACAAGGTAAAAGTTTGTTGAAATTGATTTAATCCTTATAGTATAAATTAAACTCGAGCCTGGATTTGTTAAACTCGAGTTGACAAATGTTTTTGAACTTAGGCAAACTCGAGCCTTCTTTGATAAACTCGAGCTTACTCGTGGCAGAGAGCAAGTTTCATGATTTTATCTGAACAAAACTCGAGCCTATTATGCTAAACTCGAGTCTACGGATTACAAAGAGCAAATCAAGTTATTTGTTCTTAGGTAAACTCGAGCCTGTCATGATAAACTCAAGCCTATGCCTTACAGAGAGCATATCGCCATTTTATATACTGTCAACACTCAAGCATGTCTTCTTTAACTCAAGCTTAAGTCTTACAGAGAGCTCTCCAACAATTTTTCATGTGAACAAACTCGAGCTTATGAAGTTAAAACTCGAGTTTGTCCTTTACAGAGAGCGTTCAAAATCTTTCTCAAATATAAAATCAAGTATGTTTATGTAGACTCAAGCTTATCTCTAATTGAAAGGATTTTGAATATGTTTGACTAAATCAAACTCGAGCCTAAAACTTACAAACTTGAGTTTGGCTCAGACAGAGAGAACTATGAAAGTTTGCAACACGATTAGACTCGAGCCTACTTAGCTTAAACTCGAGCCTAATGAATCTCTATTTTACAGATGACGTATTCTTCTATCTGATTCAAACTTATGAACTAATTTACTTACATTTTAAGTTGTGAATCATCATATATATAATTGATCGATATGCTCATTAGTTTTAGATGAATTCAGCAAGGATCAAGGTGAAATCAAGTTTGGGTCAAATGCAATTAATGAAGAACCAAGAAGAAGCCTGAAATTTCTCCTCTATCTCAATGGTTCAGCTCAGGCCGTTATAGATTGTCCAGATCACTCTCCAATAGTCAAATAAGGTTTATGGATGAACAAAAAATCTGGAAGACCATCTGCAACGACTAATTCCAGGATTCCAGTTGAGAATTGAAGAAATAGAGAAAAATGTGCAACTGTCATATTCCAGAGATGAAGATGAACATTGAAGAATCAAAGAGAAGAAAATGCAACGACTAGTTCCTCTGATTAAACTATAAATACCCAAGAAGACTCATAGCATATACACACAACTACAACTGATTACATTTTCGATTTGAGTCTTTATTGTGTATTCTACAGTATTTTGAACTTCAGTGTTTATCCATATATGCTCTTTTTGAAAGTTTGTTTTTGAAAATCATTTTGATTACTTGTTTGAGAGAACTCAAGATTGTGGAACCTATGAGTTGGGTTATTTGATTTCAAAGTGTAAGGGGGAGCAAGTCCTAGGTGATTAGGATTGCTTGAGAGTTACATTGTTGTAATTAAAGAATATTGATAGTTGAAAAACCCAGAAGATATATGGGAACTGGACGTAGGTCAAGGTTAGGACCGAATCAGTATAAATCTTCTGTGTCTAAGCTTTTCTTCCCTTGCCTTCTTACACTCTCTTTTCAATCCAAAAACTTGGGTGTTTCGAAAAGAATTTTTTAAATCCCCAATTCACCCCCTCTTGGTGATTTCTTCCATTTACACACTTGACTGACATCCCGTCACTAGCAAAAGGCTTAGACCAAGATGATAAGAAGCATGCTAGCTTGATGAGAAGCTATGAGCAGAAACTAATTTGAAATCCTATGCAAAGCTAACTTGGGATTTCAGCTTCTAAGATGCATTTAGAGCAATTGATAATTACTATCCAGTAATGCATCTATAGACTACAGAGGATTATAACTTGAGTAATTACAATACTATTCAAGTGAGGTATTGTAATATGCATATCATAATCATGCTAGGCTAACTTGATTTCATTCATTCTATTTTATCTCATGAAGTTTAGCATGAGAACACTTATTTTTAAAATGATCCTTATACTTTAAACATTTTTTTAATCATCATAAAAAGGATAAGTGATTTTTTCATACCAATTTCAAGTCCCCATGTGCACTTGAAATGTCTTAATTCTGAGATACGATGTTATGTCCACTGGAGTTAGATGAATTTCAGACCTCATAACATTTGGTGTCACATTATTATTTGGTATCATTAAAGAGAGTTTCATATTTTTTTTGTCATGCATTCATTAAGGAGGAGGTTCATATTCACATGTGTTTTATACCTTAAAAGCTCATCTCTTTTGAAGAAAACTCTTTTAAGCATACTCATCTGCATTCACTATGTTTTATTAGTTTTGATGATGAGTTAACATCATATTTTCCTTTCATTATCTTAGTTTGAAAAAATCATAAAGAAAGGAATATTATGATATCTGAACTAATAATTCTCTCTTACAAGAAAATTTTACAACTGTCACTGGAGAATTCGATCAGTACAAAAATCTTCCTCAATGCTCTACAAGAAGAAACTATTACATTAAGGAAAGATGTTTTGATTCTCAATCACACTGAAGCTGAGATATGCATTACAAAGTAGGCAAAAAACCTCTTGGAGTCAGCTGAGTTATGCTCTACAGAAGAGTTCTATAAAGAAGAGACAAAGGATGCAAGCTGAGTACTAATTATATTCATTGAAGATGATCCTCAGGAAGCCAGTACTTTCGTCCTATTCACATCTCAAAAGAATATTCATGATCTTTCTATTGAGTACACTTCAGATGATCTCATACAAGAAAGCAAGAAAATTGACTTCTCAGATCGTTTATCAATTTGAAAAACCAACATGAGCATTTCTAAACTCTACCTTTTATATTCAGTAGAAATTTTGCACATGTTTGGTATCTATATGCTTTCATTGTGAAAAGTCTGCACATGTTTTGTTTTCATAAGGGGGAGAGAAAATGCTTTCACATTGGGGAGTGAAAATCATTTTCTTGATTCATTCTAATCTGATTTCATATCTGTCTCTCTATGTATTTCTTTACTTCAACTTTTTGCTAATGACAAATAAGGGGGAGAGAGTGGCAAGAAAAATATGTTGGGTCTAGCACTTTTTCATATTCATACATATTTTTCTTAAAGTATTTGTCATCATCAAAAAGGGGGAGAATGTTGGATATGATTAGTTTTGATGATGTCTTATATATATGTCATTTTTAAAAGCAAAAAGATTGAGTAATGTAGTTATCTCCTACATTGACTAACTGTTGTATTTAATGTATATTAATCCAACTTAAATTGTTAAGTTTGATCAAGAAGAAGATCAATAAAGAAGTATTGAATGACAAAAAGAAGAATCTGCAAAGAAGCAAGAAGTTATCAAAGGGTTTTGGGGATAATCAAGAAGAGGAGAGATTGAAGAAGAAATAATTTATTGAATGGAACATCTTCATTCAAAATGAGTTCAAATATATTTGTGAAGAATGTTCAAGAGAATTGAAAGAAAGAAATAGTTGAATTATGGAGTATGATTAAGAGATGAGATTTCAGAAAGAAGAAATTGAAGAAGAGGAACTATTGAAGAAGGTAGAAGCTGCAGAGAATGATGAGCTGAAGTTAAATGATGAAAATTGATCAAGATGGAAGATGGAAGAACTTGATTTTAGAAGTCTCCATGATCAAGTGGAAGCTAGAATGGCTTAATTCGGAACTAAAACAAGCAAATATCAGGTTCTGGATGAGAAAACTTGAGTTTGGGAGTTAAAACTCGAGTTTGGAACTTAATGACTTGAGTTTGCAGTGTCTTTAGCATCTCTGGCATCTCTAGACTAAGAAAACTCAAGTTTCCAAATGAAAAGTCGAGTTTACAACGCTGATTAGCAACTCTATTCTACTTTGTTTCACGATCAGCTTGGGCGAGGTCTAGTAATTTGATATATCTCCTAAGTCAGAGATCGGATTGAGGTGAAACCAAATTTGTATGAAACTAAACATCTAATGCATCATTTTGACAAAGTTTCAAGCCCAAAGAAGTCTATATGAGAGAGATATGAATTTCTGAAGTTGGATCGGGAATTCATGTCACACAGCAAACCAAGCCTCAATTTTTTAGTATAACTCAATTTCTACACATTGGAATGAGCTGAAATTGGTGGCATATGAAATTAAACTCATAAGGCTTTCCATCAAGACTTGATTCAATTAAAATTAAGATCAAACCAAAGAGATATGACCTTTGAAAGTTGACAGTCAGTCCAGGACATTGCAAAAACACTAGTCAAGAACAACCTTCATTCATCAGATCATAACGGACACAAAATACAACAAGATTGGAGCTGATTCTTTTTGCATTGGAAAGAAGACTCGAAGAGCTATATGCGGATAATTAGTTTTCAAAATTTGAAACTATATCAAGTTAGAGAGCAACCAAGGCCAGAACAACTTGAAAACTCGAGTTTATAAATGAAAACTCGAGTTTAGCTCAGACAGAGAGCAGGGAACGTGAGAGCATCTTCTAAACTCGAGTTTGTGAAACAAAACTTGAGTTTTGATCAAACAGAGAGTAATCTGGAGTAACATGACAACCTCAAAACTCGAGTTTTCAAATGCAAACTCGAGTTTACACCTTCTTTTCAGAAAAATCACCGTGTCGAAAATCTCGTTTCTGATCAAGAACATCGAGATGATTAGCCAAATAATTTATGATACTTCTTAACATCATTTATATCATTTGTGTACATGTTTCAGATGATCAAAGGGCATCAAACTGAAGATCAAGACTAAAGTAAATGTTGATGTCATAGTTGGTTCAGAAAACGAAGTTTTGACGGTTAGTTTCCAACTGCTCTCTAACGGCTCTATTCATAATGGTCATATTCTCAATGTTTAGATCATCTTCATCTATAAGTAGAGCCACATTCAAAACACACAAAGATGATAGCAAGAGATTATGCTGTCAAAATGCCCAAATTCTAAATTTCATACACACTTTGTTTTGCAAATGTTTTATAGTTTATCATAGAAAGAGTGAAATGATTTCTATTGTACTTCAATAATTATCCAGTCACTTCTTTGAGAGAAGATTCATTGTAAATCATATTTTCTAAGAGATACTCAAGGTTGGGTGATCTTGAGTGGGAAATTGATTGTATCCTTACGGGTTGTAAAGGGGAGTATCTCAGTGAGAGATTTGGCTTCACAAGTGTCTGGGTGAACTTGTGGGATTGTAAGAGGCTTCTCTTGTGCCCAAATAAACAAGAGGATAGTGGATTAGAAATCTCAAGAGGAGCTTGAGGACTGGAGTAAGTCAAGGATTGGGTCGAAATAGTATAAATCTCAGTTTGCACATTTTCTTCCTTAATCTCCTATATTTCCAATATATATATGTATGAATGATTGTCTATAGCTTTAAAACTCTTTACTGTCATACAAATTGATTTTATCGAATTGCAAAAAGATTTTTAAAGGTTCTAAGTTTTTATCTTCACCTAATTCACCCCCTCTTGGGTTTAGCCAGGTCTTACAAAATGCTTGTTGGATTAGGAAATTGAGAAGGTTTTCACAGTAACAGTGGATAATGCCTCAGCTAATGGTACAACTTTGGGATATCTTAAAAGATGCTTAAGGAGTTGGAATGGCTTACTATACGAAGGTGATTATCTACAATTAAGGTGTTGTGCCTATGTCCTTAATTTGGTGGTGAATGAAGGAATTAAATAGATGAAAGATAGCTTTGAAGCCATTCGAATTGCTGTTAAATATGTTCGTTCTTCTCCTTCACGCTTTCTTGAATTCAAAACTTGGGCTGAAACTAAAAAAATAGACACAAAAAGCCTTGTTTACCTTGATGTAACAAGTCAATGGAATTCAATCAGAAGAGCTCAATTGATGCATTTTAGAAGTAATCCTGCATGTAGGTAGAAAAAGGACTTAAAATTGGTGCATTTCAAAGCTAATGGATTATTGCTAGATCAATGTTGTTTTGATGCTACAACATCATATCATAATAGATTAATATCTATTATGCACTGATATTTTCTTGAGAAAAATATATAAGATAATTGCGAGGACTTGGGCCAGATGCTAAGTGGGCTTTGGAGCTAAAGATAATTGAAAGAAGGCTGATTGCTTGAGAAGAAGGAAATCAAGGATAGCATGAATTTAGAAAGATATCAAAATAGAATCTCAATTATTACAACGTAATCTTCTTGTTGGGCCTGACAGAAGAGGAAATCCCAGCTCATTACAGATAGATTGAATGTGTAGCGCAAGGATCCCAAACCATAAAAGGAAAGACGACCAATCCTAGAGGCAGGTTTGAAAGTATGAAACAGATAGAGATACAGGGACACTTCTATAGAAGTTTGAGACACGTTGAGCATAGGGAGCATGACATAATGACTAAGATAGATAGTTGCTAATACAAGGAAGGCCGCAACGACGTTACATGATAAATGCTACCCTATGTTGTCGAATTCCTTCAAATAATCTTGTTCTTCTTAGTTTCTTTCTTTGTAATTTCATGGATATCATTATGACCATTTCAGTTGTAATCTTTTTACAAGCCATGAACTAAATTTTTTTTGGCTAACCAACAACGGATCTTTAATTTGTAGTTTTGAACCAGATTGCTAAGTTTTAATTTATATAATTTAGTCTGCTTAATTGCGTATGTAACGTCCATCTTGTGCATTAGGTGGCCACTAGTAAGCAAGAGTTGTGGTCTCAACTTACTAGAAATGAGTTAAGATTATGCCTTTATTAAGCAGTGTGTGCTAGTGGAATTGGTGCACAACTATATCTAAATTATAAGCTACATGAATGAATTTATCTCAGACAACCATACACCTAGTTTTTGCATGTTATTTTGAACTTGAAAATCTGTAGGGCATATGAGAAAAGTAGGGTAAAGAATAGAAGTACATGATTGTTGGAAAACCTTTGTATACATAAGAGGTGGGTTAACTAAAGAACTTTGTTATAGCATTGCAGAAGATGTCACGACTTTGCTATAGCATTGTGATAGCAATCTGGGTAAAGGGCTGCAATTTAAGGGGAAGTTTGAGCTTAGGCTATCTTAATCCTAATATCTCTCAACCATTACATTCTTGATGTGTTTGTTCTCATTTTATTTTGTAGTTCATATCTCTTGAATCATGTAACTCTCCTTTGCTTTCTTGCTCCATAAGATAATATTATTATTGTATGTGAGACTATATTCTACTTATTATTTTATTACTTATTTGACTGATTCACTTGTGAGAGGGAAATCTAATCAACAATAGTGATAAATGATATGATCTCATGTTAATGTCACTTTAATGAACAATTAGTTAGCATTAACATTTTTTTGTCATAAAAGGAACATACATTTTTTGCATGTTCTATATTATATGTGTTGACAAATGACTAGAAATTTTGACTTACAAGTTACAGCAAATGTAGTGATCAGATGGCTCTTCATTTTCATTTTTTTCAGAGTTTAAGGGCTTGTTTGTTTTATTGTTTTTTTTAAAAAAATTATTTTTTTTAAAAAAGGCCTTGTTTAGTAATTTATTTTTAGTAAGCTGTTTTTAAATACAAAAACGAAAATAGTAACTTGTTTTGAAAAACTAGGGTAAATTAATATGGAGATTCTTGTAGTTTCCTTTGATTTTGAATTAAGTCCTTGATCTTTTTCTCCCTTTTTTATTCAGTTATTTAACTTTTCACTATTAGATTCGTTAGTTCCTGTTATTAAATATGTAGTAACACCGTTAGAAAATTCCGTCAATGTCTATTTCTTCCCTTTTCTTCCGTTGTTGTCGAAGTGTGGGGAATGCATATAAGAATCCTATGCTACAGTAACAATCAAAACTGAATCACACTCCTTTCATTTTCAACTCGGTCTTATTTACCCTTGTTGCTACTCCCTCGCAGTGTTTCTTATCATGACTCGTCTAAACCTTATCATCAGGTAAATAGTGTAGTGAAGAAAAACAGAGCACACTAGCTTGTGCTTTGTGTTTTGATTTCAGAAAACTATAGTGTTGTGAGAAAAAAGTTCTAAATTTAGGAACTCACTTATATACTCTAACAAGCTCAAATTAAAGTCTTCTTTTTTTGAATTCTAAATTCATTTTTTGAACACAATTTTCTCGAACTATATTACTCTCACCCAACTGATAAATTCCCCTTGAGAAGATCAATAAATGAATTCGAATTTTAAAAACTGTTTGACATAATTAATCGAACAAAACCTTTAGGTGAAGTTCCAGATCTTAATTTGAAGATCCACTTTACACATATCCCGTGACTGAAGTCATCAACACCATTGATTTCTTCCCTATTTGGATTGGTGGTAAAAAAAATTTATTTTTTATTTTTTTGGTGATTTACGGTGTACGAGATAAGTATGTGATATAAATTTTATCTGGATTATGTGAATGTACTTCTTTAACGCAAACTCAAAGAGGCTAAATTCTTATCACCGGAAGGTGGAAACTGTCCTCTTGATTTCTTGCTCTTGAGCAGCTCCACCTTCAACTTCATCATGGCGTCCATTTGAATCATCATCGGGAAACTCTTGGTGTTCATGAACATGATTAACTTATTCACTTTTGAATGATCGATGTGCAATTTTAAGATATAATTAATGATATTTTTTTTTTCTTTTTGTGAATTTAGATTATTTGTATTTAAAACGATTATACATTTAATACCTCATAGAAAGGCAAAATTCAAAATAAAGTATTAACGTATCATTATTTTCAAAAGGTTAAGAAATATAATTACCATTTTATAATTATTTTAAATGTTCTATGATTATTAGAGATCTATTTTATGTTTACTGTCAATGTCAACTTTTAAATACTACCATTCTTTTGCATATTATTTTTAAATGATATTAAAAATAGCTTAAGAAATTTAGTAAGATCATGAAAAAGAGGAATCAATGAATAAACTCATTTCAGTTTAAAACTTTAATAAGAAAAAAGACAACAAAACAAGAGTTAATGGTAAACACATACCGTATCTGGTCCCACTTTCAACTAAATTGCGCAAACAAATAGAAGTTAATTCAATTTGTTTAAAATGATATTAAAAAAATCCAATGTTCCACTTTGGCCCCTATTTATTGTAACCAATTAGTACCGGATGTCCTCTAACAAAGCATAACCACTCTATGATTTTCAAGAGGCTACACGTAAGAATGTCTGTCTAGTAGATAATATGACAACTCTGGGAAAAGAAAAGAAAAACAAGGACAAAATGACAACCTCTTGTATTGCAGAGCAAATGACAAGTTCGAGAAAACCACTTAAAAATAGGATAAGAGGGGGTATATCCCAATTTTGTTCCCCTTGTATATTTCTTTTGGGATTTATTTTAACTTGCAAGGAAGGGGGCAAAAAGCACATGAACACTACAAAATTATATGCACAAGGAACAGGCACAAAAGTACTTAACCCTCAACCTACGGGACATGGTTACAAGTCTTATGCAACATCTGTGTCTATACCCAAAACACTTCCTTCGCTCATTCAAGTTATTTCCATGTCTTCAATCACCCCCCAAAACAAAAAAAAGAAGTTATTTTCAACCTAGAACAAAAAGAGAGTAGACTGTAGACATCATTAACCTTCTCAGCTTAGGGGGAAAAAAGTTATTTTCACGTCTTAGGGAATGCAGGATAGATTCTTAAAAGAGAGTAGACTCTAGACATCATTAACCTTCTCAGCTGCATCTGAATTATGGTTTGAATGCGCTCATGACAGGTTAAGCAACGCCCAAACAAACATAACCAATTGGCTGTCAAGACAAATGAGAAGAAGTGGATTGAACCTTGAAACCATCAAGTTAAACGAACAAACTAGAATTGTTTGCTGCTAAAAAGGATAATTTCAAATTTAACCCATTTTGATATATTAAATGCTTTATCAAATTAAGGTGATGCAGGTTTTCCATTAGTCAAAGATGAGCAAAATGTGACTCCCATATAAAATCTTCCAAGGAAGGAACTAACATTTCGTTTTACAAAGACACCATTGCACATAACTTATAACTATAACAGAGTATCTTTATCATGAATTTACTTCTTTTGAAGCAAGAGGTTCATACCATTCTGGACCAAATCCAGCGGCTTTCCTAGCTTCCTCATTGAAAGGTGGTTTTAAGGGTCCTCTGAAATACTTTCTTACTATGTCATGAAACTTTCGAATCACTTCTCTGTCATCTGTTGCAGTATCACTCTCTCCTGCATCAATTACCTCTTCATCTTCTTCTGCAGCTGGATTCCTATATCTACAGCATAGATATTTGAACCATTTCACTCCAGCAGCACAATGCGTAATCTCTTCTGGCTAAATCACACTTTCCAGTAAATCTGCTGTAATGTCATCACCACCATTGCGAAATCGTGAGACCGTTGTGGGAAGCACATCAAGTCCTCTAGCCTGAATCAATAACCTAAGTCAGGCTATAGCTACTACAGTAGTTTCGATTTTGCAAGTGTTTTGTAACAATAATTCCTTCAATCCTGAGGAACTAAACCAAAAATATGAGGAACTAGAAAAGCCATAATTTTGGTACCTAAACAAGGAAAAAAAAACGCTGTAATTACAATATCCCATTAGCTGACAATCTTCTACAACCAAACATCAGATGAGGATGCATACATGCAAAATTTGACATTCATGCCAAATTGATCAATATTAACATGTTTATTACTACATACAATTCATCACATATACCTATATTGAGTTGTGAGCTATGGAAATCTTCCCCCACTTCACATACTCAAAACATGCCGAATAATATGATGCAGGTCAGGGATAATTTATGTACTAGCCTAATAGGTGTTTTAGAAGGGCCTTAAATTAATGGTGAACAAGACCAAGGTAGTCAAGGGTGAAAGGTGCACTCAAAGCTCAATACCTCAAATATGCCCAAGATGAGGCACAAAAAAGGTGCTCGCCAAAGTGAAGTGAGTCAAAACAATTAAAAAAAAAAATTATTTAGAGCATAGACAAAATTAGATAAATATAAATCAATAAACTTTTACATATAAAAAGTCAATCATAAGCTATCAATAAATGATAAAATGCTTGACTGATGTATAAAAAAGCAGAGATAGACTGTTCCACAAGCTAGGATTCCATTCAGGGGACGATTATGGATAAGTTGACCATATATTAAAAAACAGAGAAACTTTTTGAGGTTTCGTTAGCCGTTGGGACAAGAAAGACAAGAGTTTCAAGTAGATATAATCATATATTACTTAGTTTTGCCATTTTAGGTAATAAGTTATTAATAATTCTTCGATAATTATAGATAAAAATCAAGAGTATAAATAGTAGATATGCTAAAGCCTCAATAAATCAGAGGCTCCTAATTCATTATCAAAAAGAGCAATACAAAGGAAACAAGGGTAAAGGCAAAGAATAACCATCTGTACAGTTGATACATACTAGATCCTTCAATATTGTGAAATACATGTTAATACCTAAATCTATTTCCTAACATTTATGCATCAACTAGAAGGCTGCTTATAAAAACTATGCACCAATTACAACTACTAACAATTAGAATCATTAGCATAATTTAAAGCACATCATGTTCTGAACACAATTGGAGTGTTTGAGCAAGTTGGTTGGAAGCAAGCCCTAGTCCTTTTCACTTTTTTATTTTTAGATATGTAATTAATGCTTCAACGGTTACTTGGAAAAATGGGAGTTGAAATTGAACAATTTATTGATGAGAATGCAGAACATGAACTTGTTTTCTGGTGATGACAACGACAGATTAACTTGAGGGATTGTAGTTGGTTGTAGTTGGGGCTTTAAATGCAGGAAAAACTAGCAAACAAATAGAAGCCAAACAAGAGGAGCTAGCACATCTAAATCAAAAGAAAAAAAGAGACAGAGAAATGTTTGAGTTCCATATATCGGTCACATTGAGGAAATTAAGGCTCATTCAGATGAGATAGTGGAGGATAAAATTTTCATGAAGTGGGAGAAGACAGTGATGAGATCCATCCATATGAATCTAATTTTTTATTCAAAAACTAACCAAATATTGTAGGTTTCAAATATATATATATATATATATATATATATATATTGAGTCACTACATTTATTAATTGGCTTATGAATGATTTTATATACACACAAATGAAGATCATTTAAATTTATATTTATCTATTATTTTGTTTTTTCCCTGTAGATAATATATTTTTATTGTTGCACCTCTCACCTCGCCAATTTTGGAAGTCTTGCACCTTTCACTCCTAACTACATTGGGTGAAATGTAAGAAATACCTCATGAATACAATGTTCAACAGCTAAGCGTGCCAATAAATGGTTGGAAGTTGCCATGGCTGAGTCCCAAAGGCCATCATGAACCGGTAATGATCCACAATAAGAACCTAGCTCCTCAAGACGAGCAGCAAGGAGAGTGAAGTGTCGCCCTTCATCTTGTGCCACCTTCACAAAATCTGTAAGGAAGTCTTTAGGCATTGCCTCTTGCTTACCAAATCGAGCAATAATATCCTACATTATACAATTTGTATTAAATCCTTGTAGCACAACATGAACTCTGAAGAAAAGTAGTTATCCTTTAACTTTATCCTAGTCTTAGTTGACTTTCTAAAAGAAATGTTCTCCTCCAATATTTTTAAAACTATCTCCACTATACAAAAAAATAATTCTGTTTCTAAATATAATTACTATTTCTAAAAAATTGCAGCATCCTGTTAGAACTGACATTGAGAGGACTAGACTAATATCAAAGAGAGACACTAAAAACTTTCCAATTCATAATTTAATTTTCTCCAAACTTGTTTTGTTCATTTGTCTGTCCCTGTCTCAAAATTGCATATTCTATGAAAATGCTTTGAGGAAACTGCATTAGAGGAGAAAAAGTATAAGCACAAAGAATTCAGGTGATACCAGCAGAAAAAGTTATACCATCATGTTTGGAAACATAACATCACTGCTATATAGAAAGTAATTAACTGAATATGACAACGCCTTATTTTAATTTGCTTAGCAAACCTGTCCCGATTTTTGAATACAGAAAGTGATGGGGGCCACTTTGCCCTGGTCTGTCTAGAGAAGGTATCTAATTTGTGAGAATCAATTATTAATCCCTACTCCCTAGCACATCATCGTAAACCCAACAAATACTATTTTTATTATTTATATTCTTGAGTTCTATTGAAATGTGAAGTTTGGATTTCACAATGCAAAACATGATTATTCCATCTAGCATGTCGTACTCTTCAAAGTATATTCTTCCTGCCTCCACTATCCAAAAGCCACAAAGCACAATGCAGATAAAGACGATGAGGAACTTCAATATAATATTATCAGCAACATATTCACCAAAGTTCACATATAAGGGCACTTGAAGGTCGTCAAATATAGATTGTTTAATAAGTTGAGCCATAGTTTATTTTTTTTCTATATCTCTTTATCTTTGACTTCTATTATAGAAGAATGTGATGACTTCTTGACTACATTAACGAAAAACACACACATCTTCCCACCAGAGCATGTGCAAAGGGGCTAGTTTTATATTAAAAAAGATTCCAAAATTAATTAATTAATTAAAAATCATGGAGGAGCTAGCTAAAAGACTGTTACCCAGGATAAATCAATGGCCCAGCTTTCAGTGTGGGCAAGGCTATGCACAATGGCTTGCCTACTCTGCAAGCTGCCCGCTTTACCCAGCTTCGGCATGTGACCTGGCGCCACCAACTTGACCTGCAAATGATCATAATAATCGTCGTCGTCAACAAGACATTCCATAAAACACTTTTTTGTTTGCAAATAGGTTTTGAAAACAAACGTTAGAGAGCCTGGCGGGGCGATCAGGGACGGTGAGGTGCACGGAAGGATCATAGGGGCGAAAGATGGCAGCGGAGCCTTCGAGCCACTGAGAAGCAAACAAGTCACCGAGACGAGCTTTCTCGAAGGGGTCGGCGGTGTTCAGCACTCGAAGCGCCGCCTCCACAAGCGTTTGGGTTTCGCCCTCACGTTGGTCTGACATCATGATTTTTGGCCTGCTATACCTTGCTCCCGGCGACTTTCCAACTACATCTATATCCATTTCCATTATAAGGTTATGGATTTTTTTTTTTTTTAAAAAAAAAACAAATTGAAGAGTTAATATAATCTTTCATCCTTAGGTTTATCCTTATTTTTATCCTTGGTCCCTCAACTTTCAAATGATTGATTTTGATCACTTTAAGGGAAAATGATCCAAATTTTTATTGAGTTATAGGCAAAATCGAGTTTCTATATATGAATGAAAGAGGTGGTAGAAATATAATTTGTAAAAATTACACGAAACGTAAAATTTCTTCTATTTTAAGTTAAGATACAAAGTTATATGTGTGTGTGAAAAACATAAATCACTATTCAAAATTCAATGAACAAATTCTATTTAAGAGATATATATAAGTCACATAACTATATTAGAAACATAAGTCCAAAAACTAAAAAAGAGTTTAACAACTCACACAACCAAGTTTCAAAACATTAAAAAAAATAAATAAATAAAATTTAACAATGCATAAATTATATCAATTGATTGAAATCAAACACATATCAACTTGCATGTCCTTAATGTCCTCTATCTTACTCTTATAACAAGTTCATTAGTAAAACTTAGAATGTTCAAATCGTAACAATCCATAGGTTTTCTTACTTTAACTTCAATAAAGTTTTCCTCAACATAGGTATCAACATCTAAGTTGTATACATCTTCTCAATCTTTTTCATTTTCTACTATTCAATCATTATTGAATGGAAAATCGTCAATATTATATGCATAGGAGTTTTAAACTTTCTTTTTCTTGCTTAGTCTTGAATTGGTCATCATCAAAACAACATTATTCATAGTCTTTTGATTTAGGGAAATGAAAATAGGGTTTCTTTTTTATCTTAAGAAAAAATAGTAAAAAAGTTTTTACCCTTTTATGTTTTTACATGGCGTTGTACCCGTTTTTACTAAGTACAGTTTTTACTAATGTCTTAAAACATACCATTCCAGTAAAAATGTGAGTTTCTATGCTAGTTTTAGACAACAATGGTTATAGGGACAAATATTTCAAATGAAATGAAACTTAAGGAACCAAAACCTATAGTTTGAAACTTAAGGGACCAAAACCAAAATAAGAGCAAATTTAAGGGACCAAAGATTATATTAACCTAAATAGAAATTAGATTACATTGCTACTCCTAGTCAAGTATAAAATAATACTCCTCCCGTCCTTAATATAAGGAATATTTGGAAGAGTTGGTTTTTATCCTAAATATAGGATATAATTTTAATATTTGTCAATATATTCCTAATTTATTATATTGATACTTCCTCAACAATAATTAAAAAGTAAAGGGAATGAGGAAATTAATGGAAATGAATAGGGTATTCTAGACAATAGATGTCATATTAACTAATTTCTTTAATATGATCAAATTAGATAAGTATATATTATATTAAAGACCATAGGAATACATTTACTCAACTACCCTAGTCAAGATCCACCTCATGTAACATAGTTGGAGATTGATCAAAGGTAAAAAGGAACCTACCACATTATGGGATAGATTCACTAGATACTTCTGGATTTTTAATTTTAATGATGTAAATATAAGTTTCTAGTCTAGAATTTTAAAATTATAAAATTGGAACTATGTTATTTTAAAAAAATGTATAAATTCCTATAAAGCTTCACTTGAGTGCTAAACAATAAAGGTACCTCACTCGAATGTATGATGTGAACACTCGATCCCATTTTAGAGTTGGCTTGTGTATTACTTGAGTTTCATCTCCTTCACTCGAGTTGTTTGTTCTGGCTTTCTTCTTATGATGTCTATTCATGTCCTTTTGCTTGAGCACTTGAGTGCTCATTTGCCCGACTCGAGTGCATCACTCAAATTGCCCTTTGTCTCTTAAGTGACATATGTATTTGTTCTGACTTTCTTTTCTTTCTCCCAGAACTCAAGTTCCTAATTGTTTAGTTCGAGTGCCTTGGTATCCCACTCTAGTGATGTCTAAACTTAATGATATTTTGTTTAGTTTTCTTGATGTTACTCGAGTTCCCTTTTTGTTCACAATCACTTAAGTTTCCTTGCAAGTGATCCCTTCTCTGTTTGACTCTGTTTTTCAGCACAAGAACAGGAGATCTTGCAAAATAAATTACTAGGAACTCCGATGTTTATGTTAGTAATTAAATCACTAAAATATACCCAAAATTAATTAGAATGTAATAAATCACCCACATTTCATTAGGATTTACCATTTCCAATTATCTTTTTATGTAGAGAAATTGATCCTTTGTTAAAGGTTTCATGAATATATCAGCTAGCTGAAGATGAGTGGAAACGAACATCGCTTTTATCTTTTGAACATGGTCTCTAATGAAATAATGTTTCATATCTATATGCTTGACTAGATTTTTCGTCAAGCTTATTGTGCTTGTATTGTCACAGAGTATTGAAATCTCCTTCAAATATATACCCAAATTTTGAAGTTATTGTTTCAGCCATAGTACTTGAGCACAACAACTTGAGGTAGCAATGTACTCATCTTCAGTGATGATAAGGATACATTGTTTTGCTTCTTGCTAAACCACGATATGATAGAGCCACCGAGGAACTAACATTGTCGACTGATCCTCTTTGTATCAATTTTATATCCTCCATGATCTGAATCTAAATAAATAATTAGATATTCATTGTTGTTGGTTATGATTAGTTTTGATGATGTCTTATATAGATGTCATTAGTAAGAGCAAAAAGTTTATAGCACATATATTGACTAATTGCTACATTTAATGTAGATTTGTTTATATGGAGAAAGAGCAAGAGAAGAAAAGAAAGAAATAGTTCAATCATGGAGAATGATCAAGAAAAGAGAAGAAAGAAAGAAAAACTTGCCAAATGGAATGAGAAAATTATCATACAAGTTTTTAGATTGATTCTTGAAGTCTCCACGATTAAATGAAAGTTGGAACAGCTCAATTCAGAGTTAAAACCATATATCAGGTTCTGAATGAGCAAAATCGAGCTAGATACTCAAAAGTCAAGTTTACTGCATTACTGGAAGTGATTTGCCTCTGGATTATGAGAAAACTCGAGTTTAGGACACAAAACTCGAGTTTGGAACTCAAAACTCGAGTTGGTCACTTAATGACTCGAGTTTGTAGTGTCTTCAGCAACTCTGGCGTCTCTGGATCATCCAAACTCAAGTTAGCCAATGTAAACTCAAGTATGGAACTCTAAACTCGAGTTAATTACTTAATGACTCGAGTTTAGCAAGCGTTCAGCAACTCTGTTTTACGTTCAACACGGGCGACCTCTAGTAATTCAATCATATCTTCCAAACCAAAGATCGGATTAAGGTGAAATCAATTTTGTATGAAACTAGACTTCCAATGCGTCATCTTGACAAAGTTTCATGCCCAAAAAAGATCAGATGAGAGAGCTATAAATTTTTGAAGTTGCTCCATCTGTTACCATCATACAGCAGACCAAGGTTCGGTAATTTGAGCATAACTCACAATCTACACATCGGAATGAGCTGAAATCGGTGGCATATAAAAGTAGACTCATATACCTTACCAGAAACATAAAGAACATGGAAAACAAAGATCAAATGAGTGAGGTATGAATCTTTGAAGTTGACAGTCAATTTAGGACGCTAAAAAAACACTAGCCAAAGAATAGCCTTCGTTCATCAGATTATAATGAGTTTGGAGTTGATTCTTCTTGCATTGGAAAGAAGACTTAAAGAGTCTTATGGAAATAGGTATTGGATTCCAGGAATTGATCTTTATCAAGTCAGAGAGCAAAGAACTTGTGAGAAGAATATTTGACTGAGCCATGAAGAAGAAAACTCGAGTTTGAGTTAGTAAACTCTAGTTTGTGGCAGACAGAGAGCTCCTCAATATTTTGAACTTTGAAAACTCCAGTTTTGAGTTTTGTAGACTTAAGCTTATTTTCACTTCAAAAGTCCTAAACTTGAGTTAGTCACTTAATGATTCGAGTTTAGCCTTAAGTTTAAGTGTGCTCCAAAACTCAAATCACGACATTCCTCTCTGGAAGACCTAAACTCGAGTTTGGATTTCTAAACTCCAGTTTAGCTCGCTGAAAACTCCAATTTAGTTTTACAAACTTCAGTTTCAGTTGCTGAAGTATAAAAACCAGATTGTGTCAATCTGCGAAACCTTTATGGGTTAATCTTAAAATGTTATATCATATGTTGCTATTGATTCTAACATTGTTTAATGAGTTTTTCAAGAAAGTTTCAGATGAATTTATCAAAGATCAAGGTGAAATCAAATCTGGATCAAAAACAATTAATGAAGAACCAAGAACAAGCCTGGATTTTCTCCTCTATCCCAATAGATCAGCTCAGACCGTTATAGATCGTTTAGATCACTCTCCAATGGTCAAATAAAGTTTATGGAATGACAAGAACATTGGAAGATCATCTACAACGACTATATCCAAGATTCCAGCCAAGAATTGAAGAAATATAAAAAAATATGCAACGATCATATTCCAGATTTGCAGCTTAACTTTGAAGAATCATAGAGAAGAAAATGCAACGGCTAGTTCCTCTAATTAACCCATAAATACCTGAAGACTTGAAGACTCCATAGACAAGAAAAACACAGAGACAAAAGCTTACATCTTCAACATGTTAATACTTTGATTTTCATATCATTTACTCTCTGTTCTCAATGCCTACATAGCTTATCATTGAGAGTGAAATGATTTGTATTGTGCTTCGGTGTTTATTCATTCACTTCTAAGAGAGAAGATTCATTGTGAATCGGTTTATCTGAGAGATACTCAAGATTGGGTGATCTTGAGTAGGAAACACTTTGTTGTGATTACAGCTTGTAAGGGGAATGAACCCGAGTGAGGGATTACTTCGAGTACAGAGTGTGTAATCAAGCAAGTGAATTGATTATGGTCTATAAGGGGGAGTGAATCCTAGTGAGAGGATTACTTCAAGTACAGAACGTGTAATCAAGTTCAAAGCAAATAGTGGATTAAGAATCTCAAGTGAAGCTTGGGGATTGGACATAGGTCAAAGATTGGACCGATCTAGGATAAATCACAGTTTGCTTACTCTCTTCTCTTATCTTTTACATTTCCAGTGCATGCTCATCTTTGAATATCTAATTGTTAATTTATAAGTTGCGAAAAGTTTGTTTTAAAGTTCCTAAAGTTTTATCAAACACCCAATTCACCCCCCTCTTGGGTGATAGCCAGGTCCAACATTTGGTATCAGAGTAAGGTCTCTTGTTTAAAGGACTTAACAGTCTCAAGAGTTATCAATGACTAATTTTGGGTGTTGCTTGCTTTCATAAGGTTTTGATTATACCATTCCACCATTTTTAAAAGATATTGATTTTTGGTTTTGGAAAGCTAGAATGACAAGTTTTCTTCAAGCATCTGATTTTGATATGTAGAAAGTTCTTACAAATGATTTTGATTTCAAATCAAGAAAAGATTTGACAGAAAAAGAAAAGAAGATGTTTTTACTGAACATTAGAGCAATGAAAATTTTACACAGTGCTTTAACCGAAAATGATTTTGAGAAAATCAAATTCTGCTCTAGTGCTAAGGAAATATGGAATACTCTTGATTCTATATATGCTTCTAACATTTGTGTTGAAGATGAAAGTATTGACAGTTCATTGAATTCTATAAGTTGCATATCTATTGATGAAAAATTGGAGATTGAAGAAGGAGAAATCATTGAATACTCACATGATCCAGTCAACACAAAAGAACAAGAGAAAGAGGATTCCCAGGAAGAGCTCATGGACATTTGTGAACAATCATCATCAGAAGCTCTAGTTGCTCATGTGGTAAAAAGTTCCAACTCTTCTTATGTAGATAAGAAAAATGCTTTTGAACAATCACATAGAGTTGTGTATCAATCAGTTATCGATTATAATTTAAACAACAAAAGTGTTTTCAAAAATGATATTTCAATCTTCAAATGTTTATGATAAGCATAGTTCTGTTATTTGTAATTATTGTTGTAAGTCTGGTCATATTTCTCATACATGCTATATTAGGAGAAATTCAAATATGAGAAGTAAATATGTTTAGGTTCCAAAAGGACAAGTAAGGTCTAATACTAACAGTGAAGGACCTAAGTATAAGTGGGTACCAAAACGTCCATCTAGTGTTCTATATGTACAGGATGATTCGAAAAGCAATAGACATAATGGTACAAAGAAGATGAAGAAAAGTCCAAGAGTGTCTCATGAGCCTAAAAGGAAACTCACATCAAATAGGAGAACTCTCGGAGCATCCACTGCTGGACTTATAAAGTTTAATCATCCAAAGAAGCAATAGTTAAAAGCAAGAGGAGTATGTTTCACCTCAAGAACAAGCTACCATAGAGTACCATTCAACTATCTTGAGGAGAACAAGAAGGGGAAATTCTCACAAGTATCAAACAAAAGATTTTTGAAGCCTATATCCTGTGTGAGAACTTTGCAGACACCCATGGAAAGACATATGAAGAATCAAGTGAATTTGCAAAATGAGTGAAGTTTGCTGTCAAAAGAGGCAAACTTGAGTTTACCAACATCAAACTCGAGTTTATAGAACGCAGAAAGCAAACTTTGTTTCTAAAGGAAAGCCAAACTCGAGTCTACAAGTTGGAAACTCAAGTTTTGGTAAGATAGAGAACGACCAAGTGCTAAGAAACCTCTAAACTCGAGTCTGTAAGTAATAAACTCGAGTTTACTCTCTTAAATTCAAAGTTTTGTCATGCATATCTTGAACTCAACTGTTGCTCTTGTTTTTAAAACCTCCTACTCTATTATTTGAAACATCCATCAAGGTTTTTCGTAACCATTATAAAAACAAATTGCAAAGTTCATAAGTTCAAACCTTTATGCATACATGATGATTTGAAAAATAAAATGTTTCTTTCATGCATAAAGTCATGATTAATTCATTGTGCTCAATTATTCATTGAAGATAGGAAGAACAAGATTCAGAACTTACTTTTTCTTGAATTAGAGGCAGACACTAATCAAGCCGGTGTCTTGTTTTTCCCTCTTCAAAAATGTCTGGAAAAAGGGGCATTAAAAAATCAGCACTTTATAAGAGTTTAATACTAATTTAAATGCTTACAATAAAAACTCAATCAAAGCTTGAATTTGAAAATCCAAATCATAATAAATTAAATTCATATCTTGATTGATTGAATGAATTTAAGATGATGAATCATATTTATTTCTTGATTGATTGATTGAGTCAACCATTTAAGATGATGTATCACATTTATTTCTTGATTGATTGACTGAGTCAATTATTTAAGATGATGGATCATATACATATCTTAATTGATTGATTGAATAATAATTTAAAATGGTGGATCACATTTATCTCTTAAGCTAAAATTCAAAATAATTTTTAATTCAACCTTTATTTATTATTTTTCCTACCTTCATCCAATCTTTATTGGATCTTTAGAAATATAGAATTATCTAATATATATATATATATATATATATATATATATAAGAGATAATTTAGAATTATCTTTTATAACCTAATCTCTTGAATTAAAATTCAAATTTAAATCTCAAACTTAAATTCAAAATTCGAATTCTAAATTCAACTTGGCCTAAGACCACATTAGGTCTTCTAACAAATTTAGGCCTTTTTGTGGAGAAACTGATTTCCCATTAGGGGCTCCAAATATGACGTCATTTTTCACTATTGGGCTTGGAGTCCTACTCCAACTCAATTACACATTTACTCTTGATAAAGCCCAATAACAATTATTGGTCTCAGCTTGCTAATTTTTAAGCAATTGGGAATAACCTTTGCGTATGTGACCTATTAGGCCCAATCAGTCATTACCATAAATAAACTTAGACCAATTAAAATTCATTTAACATGCTTAATTTATTTAATGACCTCATAAGACACTAGCAATGCTCTGCGGCTCCAGAACTAATTGAGTTGATCAAGTGATCTACCTTTCATATTTAGATACTGTGTAGGTATCATCCCTCACATCGTCATTCACATTTAGTCGAGAGCAAAGATAGAGCATAATCTCTCTTAATGAAATAAATGTTAACTAATTCACAGAACTAGGTATATTATTATATTAACTCTATGACGGATCATGACTCTTCATGATCACTTTCTGTGCACATAGACTCTTGGGTTAATTAGAAGCTATCCAAGCTCTACCGGTCTTGTGAATGACTAATCCTTTGTAGGGGGCTGTGAGTGATAGGATTCATACACATAGCAGAAGGACTTCATCCTTTAAAATTTTACAAATCCCATGAAGAAGATCTATCAACAACATTTAAATCAAGTTGTTTGTTAGAAACTGTACCTTTCTAATGCTCATGTGTGTTTATTTGAACTCTATCAATCTCTAAGAGCTGACTTTACCAATCTGCTCCCTCTACTGGTATCCACATTGAATGGCCTCCAACACCAACGGTAGCGTACTAGCACCTTCAGTATTCTCACGTCTCTCTTTATTCTCTCTAGGGTTTATTGTGGCTTTTCTAATACGCTTGACAAAAAGTTTTGTGGGTTTTTCAAAACCTGATAGGCATATTATATTCAAAATTAATCCTTATTAATTTTGAAATTTGAATTTGGATTACAATAATACATTAATTAAATATATCTAATAGATCAATTTATTTTAGCTATTTAATTTATCAAATAAATTAAATACTATATATATATAATATTATTATTATCTTTATAAATAATAATATTATTATTTTCTATATATATATATATATATCCACCCCTGATTAAATTTTGTATTCATTAAATCTTAGACATATCTAAGATTCAAGGAATGTGAATACTTTTGCTCGTGTTGGGCCATTCTTGTGTGCGACCTTGCAAACCTACATGAGATTGGCAGCGGGCCAATACTATACCAGCCCACAAGTCGTAAGCAGCCTCTAGCAAGACCGATTACCCAATTCATATGGGGATCGATGATGATACGATACAACCTATCATACAACTATGTCACGTCCCTTTTGTCCATGATAATTTGGTCAAGTATGAGGCATAGATAATGTCAACTATATTTTCTTGACCATTACTTTTTCGATTATTGAGTAGTCTAATAATTGAAATGGAAACTCCTTTCCATCGTAGTATGGGCCATACATTTCTCAGACTCAATCATTGAAGGGCCCAATATTATCTCTCTGCAAATGTGAGGGACAAATTTCATCTAGACCATTCACATTCCTCTGCATGAAAACCACTAATCCCGATTATAGCCTTTATGATCACCCGGTCAAAGGAGACTTTTGACTAGATCAAAGATCAGCGACTCATCATGTAGGAATCCATGATGATCTCAGGTCAAAGGGCGTTGTGACGTGATTTTACATGAGATAAGCTTATGACTAAATCCATGCTGCTTTTTCATAGTGGGTTGGTCCAGCACCTTGTACTCTTATAAGTGTTTATGACTTTGATTTGTATCTCCATACCTCATCAAAGTCATACTGGTCTTATTTCATCTTCACTCCCACGTAGATGACTGACCAGGGACATTTAGGATAATCTATAAGATACCTTCAAGGATTCAGTTATCACTATAAACACGCAAATGAAATGATAATGAAATGGAGAATACTTTAAATAACGTTAATGTACAAAGTACAATTACTTGCCCCTAGGGCATAATTTCCCACAGTGAGTCCTCTCAGCTTGTCTATCTATACTCATGTATTTTGAGTTATACCTAAAAGTACACTGTTGTCCCCTTTTTCAGGCGAATAGAGTTGTACAGTCAAAATGCAACCCTAAAACATAGTATTTAATGACATCCTTAAGTCTTAGACGATCTGCACTACCAAATGATGAGAGACTTTACATATCTAATGATACTCTCTACAATGAATCTTTATGGAGTCTTTTGGCGGGCCATTTCAGTGCTATTTGTTCTCCAACAGATCTACTCATGACATCAACTAAGGCATCACTATGTCTGTATTCCATGAGGTCCTTACCTTGTATTTTATACATATAGATAATATCGTACTAGTCTTATTGAGATCATCAATGCCCTTTTTTGGTGACTCAAGACTAAGAACAAGTTTTAGGCAATAGATATCCAGTGTTATTGAGTCTTCATGATCATGATCTCTATCATTGATTCTTAAGATTAACACATATTCTATTCCTAGGGCTTTTATCTTCAAATACATATTTACCTTAAAATAAAGGTGAGACATAAATATTATAGAGATAAAATGTGTTCATTTATTAATAATAAAATAGTACACTATAGAAATGGTCTTGATATGTCCTTACATATTTTCTCTAAGACACCTAAATTCTAACACTTTTTACAATCTCAGTATGTGTTTCGTTAAGTACAGACTAATATCTTGTACACATTCCCACACCAAATTGAATATCTGGCCTACTAGCAATTAGATATAGCAAAGAACCAATAATTCTTCTATATTTGGTGATGTTGAAGTCTGGTCCCTTTACATCAGATCAAGTAATGTTGTTGAACTCATTAAGTATCAGCACCGTTGCAGTGATCTATTCCATATTTCTTCAAGAGTTCTTTGAGGTACTTGGTTTGTGAGATAAATATCTCATTCTTCTTCTACTTGATTTGTAGTATAAGGAAGAAGTTTAATTCTCCCATCATAAACGTTTCTAATTCACCTTGCATAATCTTTGAAAATTCTTGGCAAAAAGAATCATTAGTAAAACCAAAGATAATGTCATCAACATATATTTAAACAATTAATAAATTATTTTTCTTGTTTTTTATGTAGAGCATTGTATCTACCTTTCCTCTGACAAAACTTGATCAATGAGGAATCTACGCAGTCTTTCATACCAAGCTTTAGGAGCTTGTTTACTATAATAAAGAGCATTCTTCAATCTAAAAACATGATTAGGTTTTGATACATCTTCAAGGCTAAGTGGTTTTATGACATAAACTTCTTACATAATGTAGCCATTTAGAAAGGCATTTTTAACATCCATTTGATAGAGTTTGAATCCTTTGATGCATGAGAAAGCTAAGAGTACTCATGTAGCTTCCAACCTTGCAATTGGAGCATATTTTTCCTCATAATCAATTCATTCTTCCTAATTAAAGCCTTTTACCACCAATCTTGCCATGTTTCTGACAATGATTGTAGATTTATTTTGTTTATTCTTAAATACTCAATTAGTGCTAATGATTGGATGGTCTTTAGGCTGGATACAAAGTCTCAAATTTGATTTCTCTCAAATCAATTCAACTTTTCTTGCATTCCTATTACCCAATCATTGTCTGAAAGGGCTTCTTTAGTATTAGAAGGTTCTAGTTCAAAAATAAAAGTAGAGGAACTCACTTCATTAAGAGTTTTGTTTCTAGTTTTTACTCCCTCATTGACATTAAGCTCTAGGTTGGTCTTGTTAGTTCTCAGTTTGAGTTTTGATGATAACATAACACTTCCCAAATTACTGATTTAAGCCAACTCAAGTTCATGGTTTAACAACTCGAGTTCTAAGACTTTTCTCAATTCGATCTTAAGTCAGTAAAGTTATAAACTCGAGTTCTCAGTTGATAAACTCGAGTTCTCCTTTTGAAATGATTTTCAACGACTATTATTTTCTGATCAACTAGAGTTCATAGCTCTTCGACTCGAGTTCATACTCTAAAACTCAAGTTCATAAGTAATGAACTCAACTTTGCGGATTATGGCTTAGTCTCTATTTCAAATCATGAAAAGCCTGAAAAAATAGAGTTTCATTATAAAATACTTGAGTTCTTGGAGTGAAAACTTGAGTTTTTCAGACCTAAAAAGCTTGTGAATTGATCGAGATGTTAACAACTAGAGTTCTTATTTAAGAACTCAAGTTGATAACTCTAGTTGAGCTTTTGTAACTCGAGTTCTTTGAGAATCCAAAATGTCTTTAAACTGCAAACTCGAGTTCTTATGCTATCAACTCGAGTTCTTTTTTAGAAAAACTAAAGCATTTGAAGTTAAAGAAAAGAAACTCGAGTTCTTTACAGTCAACTCGAGTTGGTAACTTGAATTCAATATTTGGAAACTCGAGTTCTTATGAATGATAATGACGAGTCGTCGTCTATGTGATTTCAAATGAACCAATCTTCATCTACTGATTTCCATTATTATTAAGAATTATTCTTAAGATGTTATTAACCTATTTGCTAGTGATTTCAGATTTAAACCAAAAGCATCATAAAGCAACTCCGGTGTGTCAGACACATTTAATGAAAAGCAGAAAACAGAGCTGTGAACAGAATAAACATTAGAGTAGTCAAAATAAACCTTGTCATAGGTACCCATTTTGGTCAAAGAACTTTACCATCTTTATAAGTCAACTTCCATTCAAACCAAAGAGGATTTGCTGATAATGATGAACTGAAAGTAATGAAAGCCAAAAAACTCAGTCTAACGAAAACATTCTGAGTCTAACGAAAATATGAATGTTTCTCAACAGTTATCTTCTCAAACCTCAACGGTCATCTATAGAAGCTGGTATATATGCATGAAGCATTTCATTCGCCAACCACCGAAAACTCTTTGTAATCAATTCAACATTATTACAATTCTGTGTTTCACTTGAATTAGTTAATATCTTCAGATATAATTGTACTTAGTATTTATCATTTATCTACTCAGTGAGGAGTTTAAACACTTGATTATTATTTGATTATTTGTTTAATCTCAATGTTGAGGAACCTTGAGTGTGGGTATACAATTACAACTTGTAAGGGGGAGTGAGTCCTAGTGAAAGAGGACCATCTCGAGTACGAGTATGAGTCCTAGATAATGAAATACCCAATGGATTTGGCGACTGGACGTCGGTCAAAGAGTAAGACCGAACTAGTATAAACTCTATGTGTCTCTCTCTGTCTCTCACTCTATTTTTCTATCTCCAAAGTTAATCTGAAAAAGATTTCTTAAATCACCTATTCACCCCCTCTAGGTGATATTTCATTTGCAAGTCTTGATTGGATGGTTTAAGATCATTTTCAAGCTCATTATCTAAAGAAGATGTTTTTGAAACAATTTAATTTTCCTCTTGATGAATCATCTTAGGTTCATCTTCCAATGATTTGACTGGAGGTTCATTTTTGAAAACCAACATGAATTGACTCTTCAACAATACAAATATGTTTATTTAAAATCTATAAGCTTTACTTCGATTAGATTAACTCAGAAATGTACCTTCATTGGATTTAGGATCAAATTTTCCTAAATTGTCTTTACTATTGTGGTGAATAAAGCAATTACATCCAAATATATGCAGATGAGTAAGGTTAGGTTTTCTTCCTTTGTAAAGCTTGCAAGGGGTCTTACCAAGATTCTTTTTTATATAAGCTTTGTCAGAAATGTAGCTAGTTGTGCTCATTGCATCCACCTGAAATACTTTTGAGACATTCTTTTCATTAAGCATGGCTTTGGCCATCTTCGTGAGAACTCTATTCTTTCTTTCTACAACTCCATTGTTGAGGAGTTCTTGGAACAGAGAAATTGTGGTCAATACCGTTTGAGTCGCAAGTGAATTTGGAGTAATCATTAACAATGACCAATGTATAGAAATTGCCACCAAGACTTTTTACTCTTGTTGGTTGAACTAGATCCATATGGAGAAGTTGGAGAGGTTTATTTGTCATGACTTCATTTTTTTATTTAAAAGATGATTTTGTTTGTTTACCCTTTAACAAGTATCACATATTAAATCATTTTTTGAAATGAAGTTTGGATAAATCGATAACTAAATCATTTTTGATCAATTTGTCTTATTGGTGCATATTCACATGAACTAGTATCTTATGCCATAACCAACTTTTATCAATGTTGCGAAGAAAACGTTCTTAGAATTAGTATCACGATTGCACATATGAATACTATGATAGTTTCCGTCTCTTGATGCTCTTATTTTAACTTTGAGCTAGTCTTTGTTCAACTATAAATCTTTCTTATTCATAATGAAACATTCTTCTGAATTGAAAATGACTTAATTGTCTTTATCAGTACTCTAACTAACACTGAGGAGGCTATAATGGAGTCCTTCTACATAGTAGACATCTTTTATTTGTACTCTATCATTTTCGCCAAGTTCACCTATCTCAGTTATTTTGCCATATTGGTTTCCTCTGAAGCTCACTTTGCCACCATCTTTTGATCTAATTGTGGCAAACTTGGTATGATCCCCAGTTATGTGTCTAGAGCAACCACTGTCAATATATCATTTGTTGGTTTTTGATACTCTTAAATATACCTACAAACAATGACAATCAAAATTTAGGTACCCATCTTTTTTTGGGTCCTTTATGATTAATAAATATCTTTAGGAGAACATAAAATCTTTTCAGTACCCTATAGGTGCCTATTTGTGAAGATGGAATATCACCTAGAGGGGGGTGAATAGGTGATTTAAAAATCTAACCGCTTAATCAAAATTTTCACAAATTAATGAACTAACTGAGCAAGAGTTTAAAGGAGAAGGAACACGAGAGAATTTATCCTAGTTCGGTCTATGCTGACCTACGTCCAGTCCCCAAGAACACCTTGGGATTTTTCACTAACTTCAGAATACAATTACACAACTCGGAATGATCTCTCAGACTCACTCCCCCTTACTACTTGTAATTGTACACCCTTACTTAAGGTTCCATAACCTTAAGATTTTACAAACGAATGAAAATTGAATGTTTAAGTAACTCCTCACGAGTTGAATAATAAATGATCACTGAAGTACAAGTTGAGAGTAATGAAACTGATAAGATAATAACTCAGAGTAAATGCGCAGAGTTTCGGTTGTTTGCGATATTGAATGCTTGGGCTTTTATATCCTTCGCCATTAATGCCATTGGGAGAAACTGGAAGGTGACCATTGTCACTTGTTTAAATTTCCGTTAGGCTCAAGTTCCTCGTTAATCAGAATGGACCGTTGAATCTTCAGCTTCTCACATTTAATGTATTGTGCCGTTGGTTATACTTGAAAGCTAGAATAAGAATGTCTCGAAGAATGTCTTTGTTCTACTGCAGCGTTAATTCCATATGTTGCTCTGTTTTTCTGCTCTTTCTGCTGTGCAATAAATGTGATGACGTGAGCATTCGCTTTATGTTGCTTTTTCATTTTTTGCTTCGTTTTGAATCCTGAAATCACTAGCAAACATGTTGAAAGTGTTTTATAAATGATTATTTATCAATCTGGTAAGTATCAGCTTAAGTTCAAAGCATTTGGAGAGTTCCAGAAATGATTCACAGTTTTTTTCGTATAAGAACTCTAGTTCTTATCACAAGAACTCTAGTTCTGTGTAATGGTCTAGACCCAGTTTCAAAGGAACTCGAGTTCTTAAAGAAGAACTCTACTTTAGAACTCTAGTTCTATATGCAAGAACTCTAGTTCTTGTACTTTCCAAAAAGGTCCGAGCATTTTTCCTTATGAAGAACTCTAGTTCTTTCTCAAGAACTCTAGTTCTTGAATGAGAACTCTAGTTCTTGAAAAAGAACTCTGGTTCTTGTGTTTGCAAAGGAACTTCGTTGTTTTACAAAATGAAGAACTCTAGTTCTTGTTCAAGAACTCTAGTCATGAACTCTAATTCTTGTTCAAGAACTCTAGTTCTTATATTCCTGAAGAATTCTGGACAGAACATAATTTTGCGAACTCGAGTTCTTATGCCAAGAACTCTAGTTCTTGAATGAAGAACTATAGTTCTTGACCAAAAAACTCTAGTTCTTAAGTAAGAACTCTAGTTCTCATGGATTGAAAAATTTTTATATGATGCAATGGCCGCAAACTCGAGTTCTACTCCCAAGAACTCAAGTTCTCAATTTGACAGATTGAGAGCTTTCTTATCAGAAGGCGTGAACTCGAGTTCTACTCCCAAGAACTCGAGTTCTCAACTTATCAGATTGAGAACTTCCTTATCAGAGGCCACGAACTCAAGTTCTATGACCAGGAACTCGAGTTCTTACTGCTCAACTTTTCTAAAACCTGAGTTTTAATGCCCAGAACTCTAGTTTTAAGAACCAGAACTCTAGTTCTTGTTAAACCAACAACTAACAAGTGTTTTTATCATCAAAACTTAAGTTGAGAACTAACAATTTGCTATTCTTTTCTATGAAAGCAGGAGGATCTGTTGTGCCCCTTTCTATTTTAATAATTGCAGTGAGTAATAGGGTTATATGAGTGAACAAAATGTTGAAAGTAATTTAAATAAGATTTATCCCCCCCTTTTATTTTCCCTTTCCTTTTATCCAAGTCTTGATTGTAGCCTATTCCAGAACTATCATTGGTGAATCTCTGAGCTTTTAAAATTACTTTAAGCATTTTCACTACCTCTTGTGAATTTCTCGAGTCTTATCTAGATCAGAGTTTCTTATTTCTAAAACTAGACAGGTTTCACAATAACTCGAAGGTGTCTCTTTGAGTTGTTGTTCAAGAATCTTAACCTTTTTCTTTGAACTAGTAAGATCTTTAACTATTTTTATGAATTCAAAATGTAATTCATTATTCAAATAATAATTCATTAAAGGAGGGTTTAGATTCGTTTACCTCTTCGTTTTCTGACTCCTTATGAGCTACAAGGTAAATATTGACCATTTCTTCTCGAGTACCTGAAGAACTTTGAGTTCAAGTAGTTAAGTGTTGAAAAGATTGCGTTACTTGAGTGCTTAAAACTTAACTTAGGTGATCTATTATGTGTTTGAAAATAGTTGCAACACTACTAGTGACTCAAGTGCATATTTGGATCACTTGCACTTGACTGCAAGTGACCTTGGGTTACTTGATTGATTATCATGATCACTCGAGTGATCTCCAGATGAGAAGAACTGCTCTCTTGGTCATTTAGAAAGTGACTCGTTGAAACCTCGCGAGTTCCTCTTCATAAATCGAGTGCAACTTCCTCATTCGGGTTAGAATGTTTGTAACTTGCAGAAACATGGCGAGTGAGTTGCATAAAATGAATGAGTGATCACTAGCACTTTAGTGGTCACTTATTCACTCAAGTGCTTTGATCTTATCACTTGAGTGATCTATCATAACTTCCAAAATACTATAAGTTACTTACTGAAATCTTGCATGTGAAGGAATATTACTTGAGTGCTAACTTAGCCATTCAAGTGATCTTGCATCACTTCTGAATTTTTCAGTGAGTAACTTGCAAAATCACTAGAAGTTAGGATCATCACTTGAGTTCATTAACTACCACTCGAGTGATCATCTCATATCGAGTAATCTTGTTGATTCAATTTTTAGTTCAAATATAGTTTTATCACTCAAGTGACTTGAATTATCAAGTCCAATTTATATTCCAAGGTTTGTTATCATCAAAATATAATCGAAGAACTAACACAATCTACCTCACACGTGTCATAGGTCAAGACTTGTAAGAAACAAAAAGTAGGATGATGTGCTCTCCCCCAGCTAAGGATGTCACATCTCATTTCTTCCAAGAACCATCTAAAAAAGCCTTTGCTATGTGGGACAACCTTAAAAAAAATTCACCTATACCTATGACCTAAGGAAGGATTCCAAATGGACACCCCATACCTTTCTAAAAAGCACACATCCGTTTTGTAAGGTATACATGCCTTAAAAGGGGGGAAAAGAAAGAAAGAAAGAAAGAAAACCAATGTCTTCTTTGAAAAACCACTTTGAGGTTTAAAATCCAACTCATAAAACCAAAATGTATTACCTATGCTTCTTTCTAAGAAGGTTCACTACAGACATTTAATATGGCTAGAAACGCATAGTATAGAACCAATGTGTTTTACACATGCTTCTAACCCATGTTCACCATTCCACCCATTTTTTTCATTTCCTATTTGGCGATGGTCTTGAAAAGTGGACCTTGACTGTGGTACTAACCCATATGGACATGTGTTATGTTAACTTCTTGGTTACAAGGCGCGAGAGTGATAGCAATAAAACTTATGATCATCGCCAAAAACATAAGGTCAATACATTTCCAACCACCATGTCACTACTTTAATATAGTCGTTAGTACTCGTATGTTTTTTATGATAATCATGGGATGGACTTGTACGTAAATGACCAATTAGGATAACAAACCAAATTGGATTGTTATATATTCAATAGTGCAAAGACTATTGATTTCTACACAAAAGATTATATGAAATTTAGATATGACACCAACCTCTAAGAAAACACAGAAAACCTAAGGTTAGTGAACTTACAAAAGGATCACAACTATAACTCAAAAAAGCCATGTGAGATCTAAAGGATTGGATCTTGGGACAACTAAATGGGCGGCTTCCCTTCATATTATTGACGTATGGTATGTTCCCAAAGACACGCAAGACACCAATTATGAGAAATTCATTATCAGAAGGCCTTGAAGAACAAAAGAGCAAATATGACAAGTTAGATATAACAAAGTTAAAAAAACAAATTCACAAATTCAGCATATATCCAAAAATTTAAAGGTTCACCTTTAATGCCATCTTCTGAGCTAAAGGCCTTCCTAGTGTTGCAACTGCATTTATAGAATACGGGCCAATGTTGTCAAACATGAAAAAAGACCAGATAAACAATATTAAGAAATTCATATTATTACAATTAGTTTGTATACTACAATAGAATTGTGTAATTTGGAAGAGAAGGAATCTAATCTGGAAGAAACATGCAAGAGAACCCAATTAAGCCAACAAAATAAACCAACCTGCAAGAAATTTAGTAATGATAAGCCAAGTAGAACCGTTGAGCATCTTCTTAGTCCAGATTTTCCTACAGTACCAGTCCACATGATATACATGTTAATCTATCATGGTCTTAATGATACCAAATTATTGATATGTAAGCCAAAAATTTATGCACTGAATAGCTTCAATAGCATCCAGTTGATTCTTAACCTCCTATTTATATTCTCCTAAACTATGCCTTCTTCAACTTTCTTTGATCCATCTAAGAGATAAATGATACTACTCAGTCCATGAACATATTATACATTTAAGAAATAAATACCTGGATATTGGGTCAAGAATTACACTAGTAGCTTTAGAGATTTCTTTTACAAGATTAAGCTCATCTAAGGCGTTAATTGTGCAGCCAATACCCTTGGCCTGTCAAAAGCATAAGAAACATACTTCATTTTTTTTATCAATTAATAATAATCAAACTTATTGAAATGACAAAGCAAATTTTGCCCATCATGTTTATTTTAGACCTAATAAAACTTGAATTTGAATTAGTCATAGTACCAGACATCAAAGTTGCACCAGAATTTAAAAGGCACTTAATGACTAGTTAACAAAAAAGGTCTTTAGGGACTAGTGATTTCATTATTGATTTCTAAACTATGACAAAATCCATCTTTCTCTGAAAGAAAGTATATTTTGGTATAGATGAATATATACGCTAAAAGTAGACTATTTAACTTATATCATTGTATATTTTTTAAAAATAATTAGGCAACACAATATTGAACCTTTACCAGCTGATTTTGCTTACTTCATTTCATCATTTTGTTTGATTATATTCTCTATTTTTCCAATCACTTATCATATTCTCTTGATATATCTTTGTAAGCGATGCAAATCTCTTTTTGCATTTAACATGCTAGAACACTGAAAATAAGTACATTAGAATTGCTAAATTGTGCATCAACTTATATGCTTGCCTTTATGTTAAATTAATAAAGACTCATACAGATCAACAATCAACTTCATTGAAGCATTTTATATCAAATTTTTCTTCAAAAGAAGCCTTATTTTTATGGTAAAGGTACAAAAATGCACATGTGCTTTACCCTCAGGAGCGCCCAGCACCCTATGCTTTTTTTGGGAGCAAAAGTAACAATGTGGTTATGAAATAGGTGCAAAAGTCACATAATGTAATGGTTGACTATTAAATAATTGAGTTTGTCTGTCAAATGCCTCTTTTTATCTCTCCTAAACCCTGTCTCTCTCTCTCTGTGCATCTTCTACTTCATTCATTCCCTATTTCATTTCGCTAAACTACGTGAAGGAGAAAAAGCCGTCGTCGGGTGATAAACCGATGAAAGAAGTAGGTGGTATGAATGAGAACGAAGCCGCATTAGAAGAAGCATCAAGATCGTCACGAGAAATGCCTTGCTTTGGGGAAATATGGGGTGCTTTACGAGTGATGAAAGGGGCATGAGAGAAGATGACCATCCCTCTCTCTCTTACTCTCTACGTTTTGCGTTCTCTGGGTGACGGGAATGAACCAGCAAAGAAAGAATATAAAGGGGCATGAGAGAAACAATGGGACATGGATTATATTCTTGCTTTGCTGATACTCTTTCTTTCTCGCACCTTCTCGGCTTAGGCAACGTTAAGGATGGAAGCACGAATAGCAAGCCCTGTATATAATACATGAAGGGTCTGATATGAGGGAATGGAACAGATAGAAAAAGAACACAGGGAGAACAGTGGAGTATGACTGACTGAGCAATCGGTGTGCATAATTTGCTAAATGACAAAAGAGCAGATATGGTGGAATATGGCATTGTAACAGAGACAGTAGAATCTCGTTTCTGTTCTCAATCTCTCAGCCTTTGTTTTTTAGACTAAAAACAAAGAATATATACACACACACATATATCTCACCATGGAGATCCAGTCCGATGACAAAAGTCTAGTAGGCAACCAATACAAGGCTCGAGAACACGGCTGAGGCATGGGGAGGGTCTGTGATGCTGCTAACATGAGGGGAATGGCGTGGTTGATTTCTCGTTGCCTCTGCGGTTTCGAAGAAGACGCTGTGATCTTAGAAGCATGGCATAATCTATATAATTACAGCGTAATTTACTGATGCGTGTGAAGGTGACTAATTGTTTAAATGGGCTTTAGATTGGTTTTATACAAGTTGGGCTGAATGGAGAATGTATGAGAGGATGTTTCATTTTATATGTTTTACTGCTTCTGCGCTTTCAGGCTGAGATTGGGTTGAAGCATAAATGCACAGAGAGAGAGAGTTTATGAGAGAGAAAAAGAGGCATTTAACGGTCAAATTCAATAATTTAATAGTCAACCATTACATTATGTGACTTTTGCACCTATTTATAACCGCATTGTTACTTTTGCTCCCCAAAAAAGCATATGATGTTGGGCGCTCCTGAGGGTAAAGCACATGTGCATTTTTGCACCTTTACCCTTATTTTTATAATGTGGCCATTGGGGCTAAATGAGTAAATATTGCAGCTTCCATGAGTGTAAATTTTGGCCGCCTGAACACCATAACAATCAGGGCAAAAAAACTCCAGCGGGAAATCATTAAAGCATAATATCAACAATGGAAAATATACATGCATAAAGGTGCAAAAATAGGTGTTTCTCCATCCTCATTGTTGCTTCTCCGCCAAGAGGTGATCAAACCACCCCACCGTTCTCCCACTTTTAGATTAACTTGAGGAAGGAAAAAGAAGAATGTAGAGCTATGGATGTTGGGGGAGAAAAAGAAATGGTGTTGGTTATGATTAGTTTTGATGATGTCTTATATAGATGCCATTATCAAGAGCAAAAAGTTTATATCATAAAGTTTATACCATATACATTGACTAATTGCTACATTTAATGTAGATTTGTTCATGTGGAGAAAGAACAAGAGAAGAGAAGAAAGAAAGAGTTGATTCATGGAGAATAATCAATAAGAGAGAAGAAAGAAAGAAGAACTTGCTGAATAAACTAAGAAAATCATTATACAAGTTCTTAGTTTGATTCTAGAAGTCTCCATGATCAAATGAAAGTTAGAACATCTCAATTCAGAGTTAAAACAAGCATATATCAGGTTCTAGATGAGCAAAATTGAGCCAGATACTTAAAAGTCAAGTTTACTGCATTACTGGAAGTGATCTACCTCTGGATTATGAGAAAACTCAAGTTTAGGACACAAAACTCGAGTCTGGAACTCAAAACTCGAGTTAGTCACTTAATAATTCGAGTTTGTAAAGTCTTCAGCAACTCTGGCGTCTCTGGATCATCAAAACTCGAGTTAGCCAATGTAAACTCGAGTTTGGAACTCAAAACTCGAGTTAGTTACTTAATGACTCAAGTTTAGCAAGCTTTCAGCAACTCTGTCCAACTTTGTTTCATGATCAGAACTGGCGACCTCTGGTAATTCAATGATATCTCCCAAACCAGAGACGGGTTTAAGGTGAAATCAATTTTGTATGAAACTAGACATCCAATGCGTCATCTTGACAAAGTTTCATGCCCAAAGAAGCTGAGATGAGAGAGCTATGAATTTCAGAATTTGGAACAGGAATTCACGCCACACAGCAGACCAAGCTTCAATGATTTGAGTGTATCTCACAATCTACACATCAGAATGAGCTGAAATTGGTGGCATATGAAAGTAGACTCACATACCTTTCCAGAAACATAAAGATCATGGAAAAAAAAGATCAAATGAGTGAGATATGATCTTCAAAAGTTGACTATAAATTCAAGATGCTGCAAAAATGCTGGCAAAGGACAACCTTCATTCATCAGATCATAACTATCAGAATACAGTGAGTTTTGAGCTGATTCTTCTTGCAATGAAAAGAAGACTTAAAGAGCTTTATGGAGATAGGTACTGGATTCCAGGGATTGATCTTTATCAGGTCAGAAAGCAAAGAACTTATGAGAAGGATATTTGATTGAGCCATGGAGAAGAAAACTCGAGTTTGTGTTAGCAAACTCCAGTTTTGACACTTGATAGAAAGATATTCAATTTTACATAAAAGCCAAACTCAAGTTTGCATAGACAAACTCGAGTCTGTACAGACAAAGAAATGAATCCAAAATTTTCACATTAAGCTAAACTCCAGTTTGCAAATCAAACCTGAAGTCTAGAAGACACAGAGAGCACTCAGAATCCCAAGCAAGCCAAACTCGAGTCTAGATTCCCTAACTCGAGTTTAGACCAAACAGAAAGAAACCTAGAAAACACAATAGACTCCCAAACTCTAGTCTGGCCTTCCAAACTCCAGTTTGGACTTGACCCAGATAAACCTCAAATATTTCAGTAGTCACTGAAACTCGAGTTTGCTTCCCAAACTTGAGTCGGATCATATAGAAAGATCATCCATTTTGGCTACACTACAAACTCAAGTCTCTGACCCTAAACTCCAGTCTGAAGACTCTGGGAATAAGGCTAAGTCTTCTTTGCTTATCCCCAAACTCGAGTCAGTCACTAGTTGACTTGAGTCTAGGAGCAGGACCAAAATTCCATCCCAAGTCCAGAGCCTGATAGTTCTCTCTGTAAAAGCCAAACTCGAGTTAGCTTTTACAGACTGCAAGTTTAGACCACTAATCAATAGACATGCTTTCTGGATGAACCCCAAACTCGAGTCTGGAAGAACAAACTCGAGTTTGCATCGGGGATTTTGAAAAATCAAATGATGTTGATCTGCAAAATCTTAATGGGTCTTTCTGAAATTATTTCCTCATATGATATTATTGTTTCTAATGTCCTTGATGAAGTTTTGAGTGTTTTTCAGATAAGGTTTAGCCAAGATCAAGGTGAGATCAAGATCCAGGATAAATGCATTAAATGACGAACCTAGAACAGGGCTGATCCTTCTCCCTTATCCCAGATGTTCAGCTCAGACCGTTGTAACTCATAAGAATCATCTCAAACGGTCAAATTAAGTTTATGGAATGACAAGAATTCTGGAAGACCATCTACAACAACTAAATCCAAGATTCCAGCCAAGAATTGAAGAAACAGAGGAAAATATGCAACTGTCATATTCCAGATTTACAGCTGAACTTTGAAGAATCAAAGAGAAGAAAATGCAACGGCTAGTTCCTCTTCTTCATCTATATAAGAAGCCCAGAAACGAAGAACAACAGACACAGATACAAGAGGGAGAACAAGAACAGTGACGTGAGCTTACACAGTGAAAATGCCAATATTCTAACGTCTGCTTCATCTACTCTCTGAATATCTCAATGATCATATATCTAGCTTAGAGAGTGAGATTATATGTATTGTGCTTCAGTGTTTATTCACTTACTTCTGAGAGAGAAGATTCATTGTAAACATCCTATTATTCTGAGAGTTACTCAAGATTGGGTGGTCTTGAGTGGGAAACACTTTGTTGTGATTACAGCTTATAAGGGGAGTGAATCTGAGTGTGGGATTACTTCGAGTACAGAGTGTGTAATCAAGCAAGTGAATTGATTACGGTTTGTAAGGGGGAGTAAATCCTAGTGAGAGGATTACTTCAAGTACAGAACATGTAATCAAGTTCAAAGCAAATAGTGGATTGAAAATCTCAGGTGAAGCTTGGGAACTGGACGTAGGTCAAAGATTGGACCGAACCAAGATAAATCACAGTTTGCATACTCTCTTCCCTTATCTTTTACATTTCCAGTATATGCTCATCTTTGAATATCTAATTGTCAATTTATAAATTGCGAAAAGTTTTTTTTAAAGTTCCTAAAGTTTTATCAAGCACCCAGTTCACCCCGCTCTTGGGTGATAGCTAGGTCCAACAAATGGCACTAAAAGAAGTTGTATGGTGGTTAAAAGATTTGAAATTTAGAATCAAAGTAACGACCACCAACACATCAGATGAAGAGCAAGAGAGAGAGAGGGAAAGCAGAGAAGGGGATTTTGAAATAAGAACCATACATTACAAGATGATATTAGTAAACAAAACGAGTGAAATATGGAGAACTCGACTATCTCATTATCACATAATAAATACATTGTCCATACATTGTATTGTTCCTTAGTTCCTATTTATATCATTTGGGCTTTAAACGAATTAAGGCCCATATCTATCCTATACAAGTATATAGTATATCATATCTACCCTGTACAAATATACATAATACACAACATGGAGGGAAACAACAAGAAAGAGGGAAGTTTTTAAAAAAAATAGTGAGAGAGTGATTAAGCACGTTTTGTTAGTATGTGTTTGATTGTTTGCAAATCTGAATTTCGCATATTAGGTGACAATTGAGGTCTTAGTTGCTGTGATTTTGTGCTCTCATTGACTGTTAAAATTACATTTTCATTTTTGGCTATTACAATTCTGTTCTTGCATGTATTTGTGTAAAGGGATATTTGTATTGATAACAATATTGTTGAAAATTATAATTTGTATAAAGAGGCATTTGTATTGATGACAAGTTGAAAATTTGTATTTGTGTAAAGATGTGTTTGGATTGACTAGATTTTTATTTTTTAGTCACATGATAAAATTTTGGGAAAATTGATTACAGGGCCCAAGGAAGCAAAATAATTACAAAAAAGGCCCAAGAAACATTCACATGCCAGAAAACGCCCTAGGGCCTTTTCTGACATTTTTTCAAAAAACGTTAGCAACTACATCAGTAGCGGTTAACAACTATATCAGTCCCCGTTAACAACTAAATCAGTCTAATTAACAACTATATTTTAACAACTACATCTGTAGCAATTAACAACTACATCTGTAGCAATTAGCAACTATGTCCGTACACTTTTTTTGAAAAAATGCCAGGGCCTTTTCTGGCATGTGAATGTTTCTTGGGTTTTTTTTTGTAATTATTTTGCTTCCTTGGGCCCTGTAATCAATTTTCCCTAAAATTTTCCATGCCTTAATGCACTTTGTTAATGTTATGTATACAAAATGGTGTTATGTTGATGTCCATGTTTTTGACAACTCCATGGACTGCTTTTGCCAAGTGAGAGTCCAAAAGTTAACATGTCCATGTCTAGGTTTTTAACAACTCCATGTCTAAGTTTTTAACAACTACATCACAACGTTTTAACAACTCTAACACAACAGATTAACAACTCCATCACAACACTTTAACAACTCCATCACAACGTTTTGACAACTCCATCTAACCAATTTAAAAACTCCATCAAAATGTTTAAACAACCCCATCTCCAAGTTCTAAAACTCCTTCTCTGGGTATTAACAACTCTATCTTCACATTTTGACAACTCCTTCAGTTGGGTTTTGACAAATCTTTTCACATTTAACAACGACATCTCAAGTTTTGACAACTCCTTTTCTAGGTACTGACAACTCCATCTCCATATTTTGACAACTCTTATGTTGGGTTTTGACAACTCCGTCTCCAAGTTTTAACAACTCCATTTCCAAGTTTTGACAATTCCTTCTTTGGGTTTTGAAAACTCCATCTCCATACTTTAACAACTTCATCTCTAGGTTTTGGCAACTCCTTCTCTGGATATTGACAACTTCATCTCCTTTTTTTGACCACTCTTTCTATTGGATTTTGACAACTCCATCTCAAGGTTCTGACAACTCCTTCTTTAGGCATTGACAACTCCATCTCCACGTTTTGGCAACTCCTTAGTGTGACAACTCCATCTCCATGTTTTCATTACTTTCTGTTCCAATTATAGATGATATGATTCCTTGAAACTCCTTATAGGTTGTACCTTCCTTTATACATCTTGTTCTTTCAAACCATCAACATACTGACTTTTATCTCCTCTACCATTTACAAACTTTCCTCTACATGAAAAAAAAATAGAATTGATTCTTCCCGAAAGTACTAGCCATCTTTCATGACGATATGCAACATACACTTAGTATTATCAACTTAAACAGTCATGTTAACAACTACAATTGTACATATTAACAACACCTTTTTTAATCTCATATCAGCATTTTGACAACCAAAAAAAAAATCACATTCAACCATTCTTACTCAAAATAGACCAATCCCTTTGTTATCATGTTGAAAAACAAAGCAACATTTTATTATCCCTACCCAACATCAGTTAAACACCATGAAGAATGGTAAAAATGATATCTTTATCAAAATCTTAGCATTACTTATCTAGTTCCCAACCAATAATCTTCTCATGAGCCCAAGTTTCAACCTTTTAGCCAACCACTGTTTAATCTAAAAAAATCAAGCATACAGAGCAATAAAAAAAAAAAAAACCAAGTCAATTCAGCTTCTAACATAGTTTGTAAAAGCTATAAGCTCCAAGTCAATTCAACCTTATATTTTCATTCAATGTAAGGCCTTTAACCTTGATTATCCTCCCTTGTGTTCTCTATTTTTTGTTTCTCATTAATCAGAAGTAGAGCACACTAAGTCTTCTTGTCATTCCTTTCCTCATTTATTCCTTGGGGGCATCAATATAATTCCATCTTCTTAATTAATAACAATCTAGTCCCTTGGGACTTTTTTTAGAGGAGAATTTTCTATGGGACTTTTGGGACCTTAGGACTTTAATGGGATTTTCCCTAGATTCAATTAAAGAAGTTAGTTAATATGACATGTATTTTCTAAAGCACCCTAGTCATCGACATTAATATCTTTCTTCCATCTCCTTCTTAATTACTATTGAAGGAGCATCAATAGGGATAGTTTAGAAAAAGATCGACAAGTATAAAAAAGAGTTAAGGTGCAACAGCACCTTGAAATATTTTTTAGGTGAATCCAATGCCCTAGAGTAATTTGTGTTGCACCCTTAAGTATTTTTCAAGTGTACCCATCACCCTAAAGTATTTTTTTATGTAATTTGCACTAACAATTTAGATAGTTTATGGTGCAAGATACACTTGAAAAAAAAATACTTTAGGGTGTTGTATGCACACAAAAAATAGTTCATGGTACTTAATGCACTTAAAAAATACTTAAGGGTTCCTTGTGAAGTAGGAAAAATACTTCAGGGTGTAAGATGCACCACAAAATACTTTAAGGCCCTGGATGTACTTGGAAAAATATTTCAGGGTATAGGATACATCTTTTTTAGTGCCAACATTTCATCCAAGAGGATGTGAATTGGGTAATATTAAAAACATTTAAACCAAACATGAAAATCAATTAAATCAAAGAGAAAGAGTCAGATCGATACCACCAAAGTGTGCATAGTTGTTTATACTGGTTCCGTCATAATTCCCTAACCTACATCTAGTTCCTAGAGCATCTTTGATATTTTCACTGTCGTACCAAGATTACACGGGTTCTTGGTAACTCTGTACAGAGTAATCTTCACTAAGACTCACTCCCCCTTACAAGTTGTAATCTAACAAGCACACCAAGGTCTCGCCACTACCTTGAGATTTTACAGAAATCAAATTAATTGTAAGACGCTCTAACAGAGTATATATAGAAACACTGATGAACAATGTATATCAGAAGATATTTCACAAAGAGTATATGAGCAAAAAATGAACAGTAATTAATTGTGTGCTTGGTTGGTTGCTTCATATTTAATGCTCAAATATTTATAGTTGAACACAATTAAGGACCATTGTGAAGGTTCAAGCTTTCAATTGTGAGTGTTCAAACTATCTGTTAAGAATGATAAAGCTTTCCATTAGAGATAAATTGGAGTCGTTAGAAGAATACAAGGTTCATTCATTTTTGCTTTACTGTAAAGTATCTTCACAGGACATCCCTTTAGTCTACTTTGAGATTGCTTAAGGTTGTGTTGCTTTCATCTTCACTGCAATAGGCATTTCAGATGATATTCATGTGTCCTTCTATGAGATCGCATTTAACGTTCTGACACAGTATTTGCTTTCGAGATTTTAGACCTAATCCATGAGCAATTAAGAAAATTCCTTCTTGATCAAGGGTTTGTTAAAGGAAAAGCATACACAACTCTTTTCATAAAGAGTGATAATCTTAAAGATATATTAATTGTTCAAATTTATGTTGGTGATATAATATTTGGTGCTTCTGATGATGTCTTGTGTGAAGAATTTGCTAAGAATATGCAGGGAGAGCTTGAGATGTCCATGATGGGAGAACTTAACTATTTCATTGGTTTGTAAATCAAGCAACGTAAGAATGAGATCTTTATTTCTCAAACTAAATATCCATGAGATCTATTGAAGAAATATGGATTGAATGAATGCAATGGAGCTGGCAATATAAGTTCTACTACTTCCTTAGATGATGATGAAAAAAGAAAAGATTTCAACATTACAAGATATATAAGAATGATTGGATCATTGCTCTACCTAACAGCAAGTCGCCTTGATATCCAAATCAGCGTGGGCATGTGTGCTAGATTCCAATCTGCTCCCAAGGATACTCATGCTGAGCATGTAAAGAAGATATTCAAATATCTTGCTTATACAAAGGAGTTGGGATTATGGTTTCCTAAGGGTCAACCTGAACATTTTGTGGCATGTTCAGATTCAGATCATGATGGACACAAGATGGATAGAAAGAGCACAAGTGGCCAATGTCAATTTCTTGGTGGCTTACTTGTCTCTTGGTTCAACAAGAAGCAAACAACCGTCTTAGTATCATCAACTGAAGCTGAATATGTTGTTGTATCAAGCTGTTGTGCTAAAGTGATTTGGCTAAAGCAACAACTTCAAGATTTAGGAATTTATCTCAAGGAAATCCCAATCTTGTGTGACAACATTCATACTATAAGCTTGGCCAAGAATCCTATTTAACACACTTGGACCAAGCACATTGATGTTAGACATCACTTCATAAGAGACCATGTTCAGAAGAAGGATGTCAATGTGATGTTCATCCCAACTCATCTACAACTTGCTGATATCTTCACCAAACCTTTAGCAAAGGAGCAATTTACTTTCATTAGAAGAGAATTGGGAATGGTAAATCCTAATGAATTGTAAGTAATCTCTACTCAATGTTAGTTAAGTTTTTGATAATCATTAGTTACTAACTTAAGCATCAGAGTTCTAGTTATATCTTATGCAGGATGTCTGATGAAACTATCAAACTACTGAAGTTTGAAGTCAAAAGAGGGAAACTCGAGTTTGTCAACACCAACCACAAGTTTCGTTAAGGCAAAGAGCACCTAAGTTGTTAAAGGAAAAAAGCAAACTTGGGTTTGGCAAAGCAACCTCGAGTCTAGTTGAGACAAAAAGCAACCCAAGGTTAAGAAATTTATAAACTTTAGTCTGTAAGTAGTAAACTCGAGTTTACAAAATATTTCAAGTGTTCACATATACACACTTGAAGTCTAGGTTAGTACATGTTTATGCAAACTCAAGTTTATTCTAATAAACCTAAGTAGGTAACTCGAGTTTATAAGTTTAAACTCGAGTTTGTCGTGCACTATATATATATGTAAACTCGATCATTGCTCTTTACTCTACTTTTCCCTCGAGTCTAAACCTAGCCTCTTAGAAATCCTCTTCCTTTTCTCAAATTTTCTTGATCTTTCTTCTGAAAAATGGCTCCCAACTAATATGCTAAAGCTGTAACCACTGATTTGGACTATGAGGATACTGCATCTGCCTCTCCTCCTTTGAAACGACCTAGGAGAGAGAAATATACTCCAAAAAGACTTCAATCTGGCATCGACAGAAGGATACCTAGCATTGCTACTAATGAACCTTTGCCCAAAGCAAGACCAAAAAAGGTGGTGATTCAGGAACTTACTAAGCTCCCAAAAGAAAATCTATCTATCTATCTAGAGGCTACAATACGTAAAGATAAGGATAAAGTTTATGAGGTTGCTATGCCCACGAAGAAGAAGAGATCAGTTACATCTGTTAGTTCTCTATATGTTTTTATGATAACTAATATTTATAAATTAAGAAATTAATTATTGAGCCAAGCAAAAGATCATTTACATGATAAAATCTGGTTTGCCTCGTATCTGTGTCTTTTGTGCAGAATGACTCGAGTTTTCATTGCATGACTCCAATCATTGACTTGTGAAACATTTTTGCTCAAGCATAATGACTCGAGCTAATTCTTGTGACTCCAGTCATAGTGTGTCAATACAAAACATTTTTCAATTGAATGACTCCAGTCACAAATGACTCACTCCAGTCAGAGTTTGCTCTTGCAAAATACTTTCAAACATAAGTGACTCGAGTCAACATAAGCTACTCTAGTTACTATAAGCATATTTCAAATTAAGTGTTTTCCAATGGTCAACTATAACTCCAGTAATTCATTAAAGCACTGCAGTCATCTACTATAGCAAATCACTTTCACAACTAAAAACCGATATCAGTTTTTATGAAAACTGATATGACTCGAGTCAGTTGTGAAAGACCCGGCTGAACCCGAGAGGGGGTGAATTGGGTGAAGATAAAAGCTCATAATTTTTGGAAATCTTTTCACAATTCGGTAAATTCAGTTTGTATGATAGTAGAGAATTATAAAGCTATAAACAATCATTTAAATATATATGCTGGAAATAAAAGAGGTTAAGGAAGAGAATTGCAAACAGAGATTTATACTAGTTCGGACTAATTCTTGACCTACGTCCAGTCCCCAAGCTCCACTTGAGATTTCTACTATCTCCTTGTTTAACCAGGCATAAGAGGAAAGCCTTTACAACCTCACAAGTTTAGCCAGGCACTTGTGCAGCCTTCACAATCTCTCACTGAGACTCTCCCTTACAACCCGTAGGGATACATCCAATTTCCCAGCCAAGTTTACCCAATCTTGAGTATCTCTTAGAAAATAGAATGTTTTACAATGTATCTTCTCTCTAAGAAGTAAATGAATAATCACTGAATTGCATTACAAATCATTTCACTCTTTCTATGATAAACTATGAAAGCATGAAAAACAGAGTGAAGGAGATTCAGAATTTTGGCAATTTGATAGTGCAAGCTTTCTCCATCATCTTTCTGCGTTTTGAATGAGACATTATTTATAGATGAAGATGATCTGAATGTTGAAGAATCTGACTGTTGTAAATCGAACCGTTTGAGAATCTAGCTGATGGAAACTAGTCATTAGAATATTGGTTTTTGAGCCAACTGTGACATCAGTAATTTCTTCATCTTTGATCTTCAGTTTAACGCCCTTTGATCATCTGAAACATATCCACAAACAATATAAATGATGTTAAGAAGTATTACAAATCATTTGGACAATCATCTGGATGTTCTTGATCAAAATTGAGATTTTCGCAACGGTCATTTTTCTGAAGTGAAGGTGCAAACTCGAGTATTGACTTGGAAACTCGAGTATTGAGGCTGTCGTGTTACTTCAAATTCCACCCTGTCTGATCAAAACTCGAGTATTGACTTACAAACTCAAGTATTGAAGATCCTCTGATGTCCATTGCTCTCTGTCTGAGCTATACTCGAGTATTTACTTGCAAACTCGAGTTTTCAAGTTGTTCTTGACTTTGGTTGCTCTCTGACTTGATATAGCTTCAAATTTGGCAAACCAATCATCCCCATATAACTCTTTGAGTCTTCTTTCCAATGCAAAAAGAATCAGCTCCAAACTCGTTGTAATTTGTCTGTTATGATCCGATGAATGAAGATTGTTCTTCATGAGCGTTTTTGCATCGTCTTGAATTATCAGACAACTTTTGATGACCATATATCACTGGTCTGAACTTCATTTTAGTTGGATCAAGTCTTGATGGAAATCCTTATGAGTCTACTCTCATATGCCACTGATTTCAGCTCATTTCGATATGTAGATTGTGAGTTACACTCAAAACATTGAAGCTTGGTTTGATATGTGGCGTGAATTTCTGATCCAACTTTCGAAATTCATAGCTCTCTAATCTGAACTTCTTTGGGCTTGAAAAGTTGTCAAGATGACGCATTGGATGTCTAGTTTCATAAAAATTTGGTTTCATCTCAATCCGATCTCTGGTTTAGGAGATATCATCAAATTACCAGAGCTCGCCCAAAGCTGAACGTGAAACGGAGGTGAACAGAGTTGCTAATCAACACTGGATACTCAAGTATTAAATTGGATACTCGAGTATTGTCAGGTTCAGAGACGCCAAAGATGCTGAAGATACCCCATACTCGAGTCATTAAGTTCCATACTCGAGTTTTGAGTTGGAAACTCGAGTATTGACCCCCAAACTCTAGTTTTCTCGCTTTTCAAATGCAAATCACTATAGTAAGGTAGTGAACTCAAGTTTTGACCTAGAAACTCGATTTTTCTCTTCCAAAACCTGGTTTTGCCTGTCTTTAACTTTGAATTGACCTACTCCAACTTCCATTTGATCATGGGGACTTCTAGGATCAATCTTGGAACTTCAATAATTATATCTTTAGCAAATTCTTCCTTTTTCCATCTTCCATCTTGATCAATTTTCATCATTCAACTTTAGCTCATCATTCTCTACACCTTCTACATTCTTCAATATTTCCTCTTCTTCTTCAACTTATCATTTTATTCTTCTTTCTAAAGTCTCATCTTTTGATCATTTTCCACAATTCAACTCTTTCTTTCTTTCAATTCTCTTGAGAATTCTTCAAAATATATTTGGATTGATCTTGAATGAAGATATTCCATTCAATAAATTCTTTCTTCTTCAATTTCTCCTCTTCTTCTTGAACTTAACATTTTCTTCACTTTCTTCTTTATGAAATCTCTTAACTCCTTGTTCTATAATTCAACTTCTTCTTTCTTTTCTTCTCTTGATCATTCTTAGTCACTTGACTCTTCTTTGATTCAATTTCTTTCTCTCATTCAATACTTCTTTTATTGATCTTCTTCTTGATCATTCTTCATATATGAACTTCATATCTTTGTTTCTACATTAAATTTAAGAATTAGTCAATGAAAAAGATAAACATATTACTCAATCTTTTTGCTCTTACTAATGGCATATATATGAGACATCATCAAAACTAATTATATCCAACATTCTCCCCCTTTTTGATGATGGCAAATACTTTAAGAAAAATATGTATGAATAACATATTAGATCCAACATATTTTTCTTGCTATTCTCTCCCCCTAATTTGTCATTAGCAAAAAGTTAAAGTAAAGACTTAGAGAGACAGATATGAAATCAGATTAGAATGAGTCAATTAACTAATTTTCTCTCCCCGATTTGAAAGAATTGTTAGTCTTAACATGATGTAATTTGAAATGTTTTTATGAAAACTAATTTGAGAGAGTTTGGAGAAATTTTCAAGAAATCTTTCACAATTAAAACAATTTACTCTCCCTAATTTGAAAGTATTCTCTCTCCCCCTTATGAAAACAAACCAAGTGCAGAATTTTCATAATGAAAGCATATAGATACCAAATATGTGCAAGATTTCTACTGAATATAAAAAAAGGTAGAGTTTAGAAATGCTCATGTTGGTTTTGCAGATTGATAAACGATCTGAGAACTCCATTTGCTTGCTTTCTTGTATGAGATCAACTGAAGTTTCCTCAATAGAAGGATCATGAATATCCTTTGAGATTTGAAGATGAAAGTATTGGCTTCTTGTGGGTTACCTTCAATGAATATAATCAGTACCCAGCTTCCATATTTTGTCTCTTCTTTATAGAAATCTTCTGTAGAGCTTAACTCAGCTGACTCCAAGAGGTTTTTTGCCTACTTTGTAGTGCATATCTTAGCTTCAGTGTGATAGAGCATCAAAACATATTGCCTTAATGTAATGATTTCTCCTGTGACAGTTGTGAAATGTTTTTCTTGCAAGAGAGAATTATTAGTGTAAATATAAAAATATTCCTTTCTATATGATATTTTCATACTAAGATAATGAAAGGAAAATATGATATTAACTCATCATCAAAACTAATAAAACAAAATGAATGCAGATGAGTATGCTTAAAAGAGTTTTCTTCAAATAAAGGAAATGAGCTTTTAAGATATCAAACACATGTGAATGTGAAGCTCCCCCTTAATGAATGCTGTTAAACAAGGCTGAACCCAAGAGGGGGGTGAATTGGGTGAATATTAAAAAATTTCGACTTTTGAAAACTTTTCGCAATTTAGTAAGATCAATTCAAATGATAGCAGAGAGTTATAAAGCTATACTTAATCATTCAAACATATATGTTGGAAGTTAAGAGTTAAGCGAAGAGGATTGCAAACTGTAATTTATACTGGTTCGGTCCAACCATGACCTACATCCAGTCCTCAGGCACCCTGAGCTTTTCACTATTCTCCTTGTTTAACCAGGCACAAGAGACAAGCCTGAAGATGGAAGAAATCACCAAGAGGGGGTGAATTAAGGATTTAAAATTTCTTTTGGACTCCCTTTTTTTAAAAAACCGTAAGAAGTAAATGATGAGAGAGTAAAAGTAGAAAAGCTGGACACAGAGAATTTATACTGGTTCGGTCTCAACCTTGACCTACGTCCAGTCCCCAAATATCTACTGGGTATTTTCACTAGTTCAACAAGCTTAAACTACAACAATGTAAACTACAAGCAATCCTATCCACCAAGGACTTGATCCCCCTTACACTATGTAATTAAGCTTCCCAACTCACAGGTTTCCACAACCTTGAGCTTTCACAAATACAAATGATTTCAAAGAATCAAAACTCTCAAAAAGAGTAGATAAAGATAAACACTGAAGAACAAGTTGAAAATAATAATACAGACTCAAATTTCAAAGTATAATCAAGATAGCTTCGTTGTGTGTCTTTTGCTTTGAGTCTTCACAGCCTTTTATAGACTAAATGGATGAGCTAGCCATTGCAATTCTTTATCTAAAGTTCAGCTGCAATTCTGGAAAAATGGCAGTTGCATATTTTGCTCTGTTCTGTGAATTCTTAGCTGGAATTTTGGAATTTAGTTGTTGCAGAAGGTCTTCCAGGTTTTCAGTCATTCTATGATCGTAATTTGACCGTTTAGAGTGATCCTGAAGTGTTGCAATGGTCTGAACTGAGCATCTGGGATAAGGGAGAAAGATCAGCCCTGTTCTTGGTTCTTCATTTAATGCACTTATCCTGGATCTTGATCTCACCTTGATCTTAGCTGAACTTATCTGAAAAATACTCAAAACTTCATCAAAGACATTAGAAACAATAATAGCATGTGATAGAATATTTTTATATTGACCCATTAAGATTTCGCAGATCAACATCATTTTATTTTTCAAAATCCCTGATGCAAACTCGAGTTTGTTCTTCCAGACTCGAGTTTGGAGTTCATCTAGAAAGCATGTCAGTTGGTCAGTGGTCTAAACTTGCAGTCTGTAAACGCTAACTCGAGTTTGGCTTTTACAGAGAGGACTGTCGGGCTCTAGACTTGGGATGGAACTTTGGGCATGAAGCTAAATTCGAGTCAGTTAGTGACTAACTCGAGTATGGGTCTATGTTTGAAGAACAGGCCTAAGTTCGTAATCTTCCAGACTAGAGTTTTTAGGGTCATAGACTCGAGTTTGTAGTGTAGCTAAATAGATGATCTTTCTGTATGATCCAGACTCGAGTTTGGGGAGCAAACTCGAGTTTCAGTGACTACCGAAACATTTGAGGTTTATCTGGGTCAAGTGCAAACTGGAGTTTGGAAGGCCAGACTAGAGTTTAAGAGTCTATTGAGTTTTCTGGGTTTCTTTCTGTTTGGTCTAAACTCGAGTTTGATAATCCAGACTCGAGTTTGGCTTGCTTGGGATTCTGTATCTTCCAGACTTCAGGTTTGATTTGCAAACTGGAGTTTAGCTTGATGTGAAAATTTTGGATTCCTTTCTGTGTCTGCCCAAACTTGAGTTTGTCTATGCAGACTCGAGTTTGGCTTTTATGCATAATTGAACATCTTTCTGTCAAGTCTCAAACTCGAGTTTATATACCTAAACTCGAGTTTGCCTTTGACAGTGAGATTTTCGTATTGCCAAAAACAAACTTCATATCAAGTTTACAATTGCTAGTTATCATCAAAACACATTGAGAACTAACAAAGCCTTTACACCCCACAAGTTTATCCAGGCACTTGTGCAGCTTTTACAATATCACTCAGAGACTCCCCCTTACTTCCCGTAAGGTGACAACCAATTTCCTAACTCAAGGTCACCCAACCTTGAGTACCTCTCAGGAAAATATGATTTACAATAATTCTTCTCTCATAGAAGTGATTATGATAAACACTGAAGTGCATAAGAGATCATCTCACACTCTAAATGATAAACTAAGAAAGTATGAAAAACCGAGTGTGAAGAAAGCTTAGAATTTTGGCATTATGACATTGTAAGCTCACTTCTCCACCTTCTTGCGTTTTGAATCCGGTTCTATTTATAGATGAAGGTGTTCTGAATGTTAGAGAATTGGACCATTGTAAATAGAGTCGTTGAGAGTCCAGCAGATGGAAAACTAGCCGTTAGAAGCTTTTTGGACTAGCTGACATCAGCATTAAATTTATCCTTGATCTTCAGTTTGATGCCTTCTGATAGAAACATGTTCACAAATGATGTAAATGATGATAAGAATTGTTACAAATCATTTGGGAAAGTTTCTGAATGATCTGGATCAGAATCAGAATTTTCGCAACGGTGATTTTTCTGATCTGTGGGAGAATATTGTCGTATTGTTCGGCATACTCGAGTATTGAGTTTATTTCAAAACTTCAGATTCATCTCTATATGTCCTATACTCGAGTTTTGCTTCCCATACTCGAGTATTGAAGATCCTTTGACGTTCATTGATCTCTGTCTAAGCTATACTCGAGTATTCATTCGTAAACTCAAGTTTTCAAGCTGTTTTGCACTTTGGTTGCTATCTGACTTGATATAGCTTCTAATTTAGCAAACCAATTATCCTCATACAGCTCATTGTGTCTTCTTTCCAAAGCAACAAGAATCATATTTTAATTTGTTGGAATTTGCCCATTATGATCCGTTGAAAGAAGATTGCTCTTTAACTATCATTTTTGCAGCGTTCTGAATTTTCAGTCAACTTTCGAAGACCATATCTCTCTGGTCTGGTCTTCATTCTTGTTGAACCAAGTCTTGATGGAAATCATTATGTGTCTTCTTTCATATGCCACCAATTTCAGCTCATTCCGATATGTAGATTGTGAGTTACACTCAAATCATTGAAGCTTCGTTTGATGTGTGGCATGAATATTTGATCCAACTTTACAAATTCAAATCTTTTTTATCTGATCTTCTTTGGACTTGAAACTTTGTGAAGATGACACGTTAGATGTCTAGTTTCAGCCAAATTTAATTTCACCTCAATCCGATGTCTGGTTCAGGAGATATCATTGAATTACCAGACCTCGCCCAAAGCTGTATGTGAAACAGAGGTGAACAGAGTTGCTAAAGGAGCTGGAAACTCGAGTATTGAGGAGGAAACTCGAGTTTTGTCAAGACCAGACGCGCGAGAGGAGTTGAAAACACCCAATACTCGAGTCATTAAGTTCCATACTCGAGTATTGACTTCAATATTCAAATTTTGACTCTTTAACTCCCAAACCGTGGTTTCCAAAACCTCAGTTTTTAAAACCACAGTTTTCTCATCCAGAAGCCAATTTTTCCAGTAAGCTTGTATACTCGAGTTTTGACCTGGAAACTCGAGTATTCTCTTCCAGAACTTGATTTTCACTGTCTTTCATTCTGACTTGCCCCTCTTCAACATCCATTTGATTGTGGACACCTCTATAATCAATCTTGGAACATGAATAATGATATTTTGAGAAAATTATTCCTTTTTCCAAGTTCCATCTTGATCAATATTCCCTCTTCTTCATTTTCTTCATTTTCTTCTCTTCCTTTTTCTTATCCTCATCTATATCCTTGTGCTCCTTGATCTTCTTCTTTTTCCTCTTGAATATCTCCACAATCTTTTGATAATATCTTGATTCTTTGAAGATTCTTCCTTCTTGATTATTTCCCATCTCTGAACAATCTCTTGCATTCAATACTTCTTTATCAATCTTCTTTTTGATCATTCTTCACATCTTTGATTCTACATTAAGCTCAAGAATTTAGTCAATAAAGAAGATAAATATAATATGAAAACTTTTTGCTCACACAAATGGCATCAATATAAGACATCATCAAAACTTAATTATATCCAACAAATGCATGGCTAAAAAAATGTGAAACTCTCTTTAATGATACCAAATAATAATGTGACACCAAATACCTCCGATGTGGTAGTACATTGTATCTCAGAATTAAGAGCTTTCAAGTTCACATTGGTGGTCTTGAAATTGGTGAAGAAATTACTTATGCTTTTTAAGCATACATTGACCTTATTTCAAGTGTGTCCTAAGAACACTTGAATATTCTTGAGAACTGGTACAAACTCAAGTTTCTCCTAACAAACTTGAGTTTTCTCATGAATTCCTGCAGTGAGTGACATACACAGAATCTTGCAGACATAGCCACTGAAATGGTCTATTCTATTTGCCTATGTTCTTTGTATTCATCAATAGAACATTTTGGTCAACTCCTGCAAAATATACATTCTTTGGTACTCAATGATTGTTGAGTTCACACAAGGTTAGACATAAGAAGTCTTATGCTCTTATATGATTTAACTATTTGATATTGAAGCAAAGAGTATAACAATCAAAGATCGAAATATAGTTTTACCCAATCAAATAAGTTCAAGCCATTGAACCAAATAGGGTAACAACTAAATGATACCAAAAATGTTATTTCTCAATGACAAGTTGAAATATACTTTATGCAGAAAATGAGTCATTGATAAAATACATGTAAGTTTGAGCAAAAAGCATAGAAAATCTTATCCATAGAGATAAGAATTTATCAACTCACAGTTCATGATTGAAATCAGATTTCTCAAGAATCATAATGAAATATGCAAATTGTTTCAAATCTCAAATTTTCTTTCAAACATTGATAATGTAATATGAAATGAAAATTTTAATGTATGAAGAGTTCATTTTTTACACATGTTTAAAATCAATGCTCACTCTAAATGATGGTGGAAGTCAACATGTTAAAGAATATGATAGAATGCTTCAAATTTTAAAGACCGTGTCGAACATTAACATGTTGAAGAGTTTTCACAGAAGCAAAAGTCATGAAGAAAATGAATTAGTCAATAAGTCCAAGTAGGATTGAAATATATAGGCACAATGACTTTGCTATTTCCAACAAATAATCTTGCCTTTTTGAATAGAGTCTTGAAATAAATGAACATTCAAGGCAAGAAGTTGAATACATGGCTAAGAATTAGATATCACAATAATTCCTCTTGTCCTCATAGAAGCTTACTAACTCTAGTCACGTTAACTCAAGTTAAGGTATTATGACTTGAGTCATGTTGATGGTCTTTGAAAAACACCGTGTCTATAATATCTAAATCATTGATTATGAGTCTCAATACTTTATATTCTTACTCATTATTATTCCTAGCTATGTTTAATCAGTTTTTTAATAAGTTTCAGTTGATTTTGATATGGATTAACAACAAATTGTAATAAAGCAATTATGTGTCATAAGCATTAAATGCAAAGCAGAGACGAATGCCAGATTTAGACTATCAACCTTCTTAATGTCTAAAAGTGTTGCAACCTCTTGATTTCCACTTCCAACATTGAGCTCCAACAGATAAATGGAACAAGGAATGTCAACGCAGAATTACAGCGCTGAATGAAGAAAGAATTCATGCGAGCAACGATCAAGAGTGACTAGTCTCAACTGTCATCTTCATTAGTCACAATGGATAATTCATGAAGCTTCTCAACGGTCTCAAATGCCATCAACTGTAAAAGCTAGAAGCATTGAATTTTCAACCTACCAAAACGTTGAGCATTCAATTTGTGATTAAGCATTTACTGTTTCTGTTATTTAGTATTACATTCAGGTATACAAAAACTCTTCAGCGATTATTCATTTACTCTTTTAGAGAGTCATTAAAACTTACTATCATTGTATTAATTCCAAGGTTTTGGGGATAAGTGATTACAACTTGTAAGGGAGAAATAGTTATAGAGAGAGAATAACTCCAAGAGTTACAGAGTGTGTAATTACTTCTTGAGTTAATGAAATCCCAGAGTCTGGGAACTGGACGTAGGTCAAGATTTTGAACCGAACCAATATAAATTTCTAGTGTCTTTTATTTCCTTATTCTTCTCTGTTTATCCCTGTTTTACCTGTGTAATCCAGAGGATTAGAAAAGAAAATTTTAAATCACCTAATTCATCCCTCCTCTTAGGTGACGTTCCATCTTTCACCATCTTCTGATTTTAGAGAAACAGATAAAGGTCAAGGTCCTTCTAAAGCTCCTTCATCCATACCTCATGAGCAATCAAGTTCTAAGATATTTGAGGAAATTCTAGCCATTATCAATATTAATAATTTTTCCTCTATTCCTTAAGACTTTTCCAATAATCCTATTCAGTTGTTTGGTGAGGATGCCATTAGATTTAAAGAGCTTTTTAATCACAAGACCTTTTGTCTTGTGGTTTCTATTGACTTGCCTAAGCTCAAGGAAGAGTGCAATCTTGATCTCTCTTCTTGGCTTAGGCAATTTGAGAGTCTTTTATCCATTCAAGCTTCTTATAGCCCTGCAATAGTCAAAGTTTTCTATCATTATATCCAGTGGAAAATACCTTGGATGGTGAGGGAAACCTTGTTGAGGAAAGGATAACCACTTATTTGATAGGTCAAAAGATAAGTCATATTTCTTGATTACATCAATTCTATTTTGCAAATTCCTAACCCTCCTCCTGTAGCTAACTTAAGATATGATGACAAGGAATTTTTTGAACTTCTCAAGCCGAATGAGCCCATTCCAAATGTATTAGACATATTGACATTTCCCCTATTGTCATGCCCCTTATGCATAGAGCAATTTGGTACATTTATGCCAGAAACCTCTTGCAGAAAGGCGGTAACTTTACTCACTTTGCAAAGAATGATTACCCTATCTTTGCCTCTATCATAGATAAGGTGCCTCACAATGTTGGGCACTGGATCTTCCCAAAAATGGCCAAGTTCATATTTGCCTCTAGAAAATCTTCTCAAATTCCTTTTCCCAATTTGGTTTAGGTAATCCTCTTTCATGAAAAGATATGGTATTTGGCTACCAATGAAAAACTAATGAAACCTCAGATGTTTGGGAAACACCACTTGAATCTGATGAGGATTAACTTTGAAGAGGGTTATGGTTAGTCAAAGGCACTAGAAGCTCATTCTCGAGCACTAGAAGCTCAATCTGCTCCTCTTTCAGCTCATTCTACTTCTGGATTTCAAGATCAAATTAAAGAAATTGTGGACAAGGCAATTTCTGATTTAACTGACAAAGTTGAGTCAGAGGTTGGAAGACTGGTATCTGAGGTAACCAAGGGTCACAATGCTTTAGTGGATTCACAATATGAGATATCAGAGAAGATTGACAATATCATTGGTCATGTTGAAGATCATGCCGCAAGTATTAGAACTCTTCATTCTATGTTTCTATCCCTATCTGACAAAATGGACAAGATCTTGTCACATTTATCATTAGCTGGTCCTAGTCACGCTGGTTCTGGTTTTGGCACCACCCTATCTTCCACCCCTGTTGGCCCTAGCTTTCACAAATCAGAGCCTTCACCTTTTTCACCCACCTTCACTTTCACCACTCCCATTATTTCCACCTCTCTAGTTGTTGATTCCATCCCAACAAATGTAGTTGCACCTCCCTCTCACACTTACACTGTTAGGCTTTCCTCTAAATCACCTAACTCTCCTCCAACCACACCTCTGGTTGATCTTCAATTTGAAAATTCTATCTCAACTCCTCCTCCTGCTCCTTCCTCTGATCCACCCTTGTTTGGTGATGACAAAGGGGGAGAAGAAAAGTGAAGATTTAGCTAGTTAGCTAGTTTATTTGAGCCTCTTAAGTGTTTACATCAATTTACTATGTACTTGTTGTATTTAATCACTTCTAATGTACTTTTAGACTCAATGAATATAATGAAATGATATTCTAATGTTCCAAGTCTTGATATATTCATCATTTTGTTAACATGCTCAAATCTTTTTTTGATCTCTGTTAATTGATTTACAAATGTTATCATCATCAAAATGAGGGAAAATGTTAGTTCTCTATATTTTGATAATAACTAACAATTGTTAACTGAAGTGAAGTTTGTTTTGGCTAAGTTCTGTTGGACCTGGCTATCACCCAAGAAGGGGGTGAATTGGGTGTTTGATAAACTTTAGGAACTTTAAAAAAACTTTTCGCAATTTATAAATTGACAATTAGATATTCAAAGATGAGCATATACTGGAAATGTAAAAGATAAGGGAAGAGAGCATGCAAACTGTGATTTATCCTGCTTCGGTCCAATCTTTGACCTACGTCCAGTCCCCAAGCTTCACTTGAGATTTTCAATCCACTATTTGCTGTGAACTTGATTACATGTTCTGTACTTGAAGTAATCCTCTCACTAGGATTCACTCCCCCTTATAAAACGTAATCAATTCACTTGCTTGATTACACACTCTGTACTCGAAGTAATCCCATACTCGGATTCACTCCCCTTACAAGCTGTAATCACAACAAAGTATTTCCCACTCAAGATCACCCAATCTTGAGTAATTCTCAAAATAATAGGATGTTTAGAATGAATCTTCTCTCTCAGAAGTAAGTGAATAAACACTGAAGCACAATATATATAATCTCACTCTCTAAGCTAGATATATGATCATTGAGATATTCAGAGAGTAGATGAAGCAGACGTTAGAATATTGGCATTTTCACTGTGTAAGCTCACATCACTGTTCTTGTTCTCCCTCTTGTATCTGTGTCACTTGTTCTTCGTTTCTGAGCTTCTTATATAGATGAAGAAGAGGAACTAGCCGTTGCATTTTCTTCTCTTTGATTCTTCAAAGTTCAGCTGTAAATCTGGAATATGACAGTTGCATATTTTCCTCTGTTTCTTCAATTCTTGGCTGGAATCTTGGATTTAGTTGTTGTAGATGGTCTTCCAGAATTCTTGTCATTCCATAAACTTAATTTGACCGTTTGAGATGATTCTTATGAGTTACAACGGTCTGAGCTGAACATCTGGGATAAGGAAAAAGGATCAGCCCTGTTCTAAGTTCGTCATTTAATGCATTTATCCTGGATCTTGATCTCACCTTGATCTTGGCTAAACCTTATCTGAAAAACACTCAAAACTTCATCAAGGACATTAGAAACAATAATATCATATGAGAAAATAATTTCAGGAAGACCCATTAAGATTTCGCAGATCAACATCATTTGATTTTTTCAAAATGCCCGATGCAAACTCGAGTTTGTTCTTCCAGACTCGAGTTTGGGGTTCATCCAGAAAGCATGTCTGTTGATTAGTGGTCTAAACTTGCAGTCTGTAAAAGCAAACTCGAGTTTGGCTTTTACAGAGAGAACTATCGAGCTCTGGACTTGGGATGAAATTTTGGTCCGAAAGCTAAACTCGAGTCAATTAGTGACCAACTCAAGTTTGGGTCTATGTTTGAAGAACAAGCCTAAGTTTGTGATTTTCCAGACTGGAGTTTAGGGTCATAGACTGGAGTTTGTAGTGTAGCCAAAATGGATGATCTTTCTGTATGATACAGACTCGAGTTTGGGAAGCAAACTCGAGTTTCAGTGACTACTGAAATATTTGAGGTTTATCTAGGTCAAGTGCAAACTGGAGTTTGGAAGGCCAGACTAGAGTTTGGGAGTCTATTGAGTTTTCTGGGTTCCTTTCTGTTTGGTCTAAACTCGAATTAGGGAATCTAAACTCTAGTTTGGCTTGCTTGGGATTCTGAGTGCTCTCTGTATCTTCCAGACTTTAGGTTTGATTTGCAAACTAGAGTTTAGCTTAATGTGAAAATTTTGGATTCATTTCTGTGTCTGTACAGACTCGAGTTTGTCTATGCAGACTCGAGTTTGGCTTTTATGTAAAATTGAATATCATTCTGCCAAGTCTCAAAACTGGAGTTTGCTAACACAAACTCGAGTTTTCTTCTCTATGGCTCAGTCAAATATCCTATCTCCATAAAGCTCTTTAAGTCTTCTTTCCATTGCAAGAAGAATCAGCTCCAAACTCACTGTATTCTGATAGTTATGATCTGATGAATGAAGGTTGTTCTTTGCCAGCGTTTTTGCAGCATCTTGAATTTATAGTCAACTTTTGAAGATCATATCTCACTCATTTGATCTTCGTTTTCCATGATCTTTATGTTTCTGGAAAGGTATGTGAGTCTACTTTCATATGCCACCGATTTCAGCTCATTCTGATGTGTAGATTGTGAGATACACTCAAATCATTCAAGCTTGGTCTGCTGGGTGACGTTAACAGATGACGCATTGGATGTCTAGTTTCATACAAAATTGATTTCACCTTAAACCGATCTCTGGTTTGGGAGATATCATCGAATTACCAGAGGTCTCCAGTTCTGATCGTGAAACAAAGTTGGATAGAGTTGCTGAAAGCTTACTAAACTCGAGTCATTAAGTGACTAACTCGAGTTTTGAGTTCCAAACTCGAGTTTACATTGGCTAACTCGAGTTTTGCTGATCCAGAGACACCAGAGTTGCTGAAGACACTACAAACTCGAGTCATTAAGTGACTAACTCGAGTTTTGAGTTTCAGACTCGAGTTTTGTGTTCTAAACTCGAGTTTTCTCATAATCCAAAGGCAAATCACTTCCTGTAATGCAATAAACTTGACTTTTGAGTATCTGGCTCGATTTTGCTCATCCAGAACCTGATATATGTTTGTTTTAACTCTGAATTGAGCCATCCCAACTTCCATTTGATCTTAGAGACTTCAAGAATCAAACTAAGAACTTGTATAATGATTTTCTCAATTTATTCAGCAAGTTCTTCTTTCTTTCTTCTCTCTTCTTGATTATTCTCCATGAATCAACTCTTTCTTTCTTCTATTCTCTTGTTCTTTCTCCACATGAACAAATCTACATTAAATGTAGCAATTAGACAATGTATATGATATAAACTTTTTGCTTTTGCTAATGGCATCTATATAAGACATCATCAAAACTAATCATAACCAACAAGTTCAAATTGTTTGAAATATGTTCAAACTTAATTAGAACTTTATTGTCAAAGACAAACTTGAGTTTAAAATCGTCAAACTCGATTTTGCACTTGACAGAAAGGAAGTCAAGATATTTGAACTTAGTTAAACTCGATCTTGGACATGGAAACTTGAGTTTGAGACTGGCTAAGAGATTTTCAAAGAATTTTATTCTTAAACAAACTCAAGCCTGGTTAGTTAAACTCGAGTTTGTCTCTGGCTAAGAGTTCTCAAAGGGTTTCACCTTTAAGTAAACTCAAGCTTAGTTTAGCAAACTCCAGTTTAAGTCAAACCAAGATCTTTCAAACTCTAGTTTGCATTTGTGGACTTAAAATTATTCTCATTTAAAAAAGTCCAAAACTTGAGTTTATCACTTAATGACTTGAGTTACCGTGATCTTAAAATGTTTTCAAAAACTATCGCGATGTTTGTTAGATATGATTAGTTTTGATGACGTCTTATATAGATGTCATTCTTAAAAGCAAAAAGATTGAGTAATATAGTTATCTTCTATATTGACTAACTAATGTATTTAATGTAGATTAATCCAAGTTGAATTGTAAAGGTTAATCAAGAAGGAGATAAGAGATTTCAGAAAGAAAGAGTTGAATCATGAAGAATGATCAAGAAGAAGATCAATAAAGAAGTATTGAATGACAGAAAGAAGAATCTGCAAAGAAGCAAGAAGCTATCAAAGGATTTTGGGATAATAAAGAAGAATATGAGAGATTGAAGAAGAAAGAACTTGTTGAGTAAAATATCTTTATTCAAGATCAGCTCAAATATATCTATGGAGAATGTTCAAGAGAAGAAGAAAGAAAGAATAGAATTATGGAAAATGATCAAGAGATGAGATTTCAGAAAGAAGAAATTGAAAAAGAGGAAATATTGAAGAGGGTAGAAGCTCCAGAGAATGATGAGCTAAAGTTAAATGATGAAAATTGATCAAGATGGAAGAACTTGATAAATGGAATGAGAATATCATTATACAAGTTTCAAGATTGATTTTAGAAGTCTCCATGATCAAGTGGAAGTTAGAATGACTCAATTTAGAATTAAAACAAGCAAATAGCAGGTTCTAGATAGGGGTGTAAACAGGCCAGGCCAGGCCTGTTATGTAGGGAAGTGGCCTGAGCCTGGCCTGTGGCTTGTTAAGAGGCCTGTATTTTCAAAAAATACTGATTATATTCCGGCTAAGAGTCTAGAGAGAAAAAACAATCCCATCCTGATTCCTGAATGTATATAACAGCAGAATATAAAGTCATATAAGACATAAATTTCCATTTCAACATTGATAGGGCTTTATTTCTCTATCAAAGAACAATCCTTCAGTTGCAATTCAATGCATGTTACCTTCATGACAACCAATTTTACATCAGAATTTGACTCATAGTCATAAAAAAGCTCCAGAAGCTGAGATATCTGCATTAGGAAAGCCCGAAGAACATAGAAAGTTAGAGGTTGAGGGGAGTAGACATAGACCTGGAATTTAACCAATACAAGAAAAACTTCAAAAATGTGAGAAAAAATAGTACTTCTTATGACATTATTAAATATTAATTTGAATTCATATTCTGGGTCCTCAGAAGTGTACAGGATATCTAAATCAACCTAAACAGCGAGCTGTAGCAGAAGCAAATACCTATACTGAACCAGCAAATACCTATACTTAAACTTAAAAAGCTGACCAAATCAAACTAGAAGAAGTAAATACCTACCAATTTGTCGGTGAGAGTGAGCTCCAGCTGAAGATTGAACCAACAGAAGCAAATCGAAAACTAAATAAAAGTTTAAACACCAAATCAAACACTTCAATAGAAGATTAAACACCAAATCGAACACTTAAACTTAAAAAGGTGACCAAATCGAACCAGGAGAAGAAAATACTTACCAATTTCTCAGTGAGAGCGAGGTCTGGCCGAAGACTGAACAGGTAGAAGTGATGAACAGACCGAGAGGCTGAGAGTCAGAGCAACGAGCTCAGACTCTGAGAGTGTAACTGAAAGGGAGACTGAGAGCAATGAGCAGATGCCAAGCGAGAGCCACGAGCAGAGAGGTTGAGATGCGGCTGAACTAAAGAAGTAAGAAGGTTAGGGATTTAGGTTAGGGATTTGAAGAATGAAGAACCAATCGAGCGGTGACTGAGGGGCGGAATTTGTGATTTTTCAAACTTCAATCAGGTATAGGTATATGTGTCACATTCTGATTGGAGGATAGATGGAGAAATTATAATATTGCCCGTATAACAGGCCGGCCTGTCAGACCTAAAATGAAAATGGAAGAAATCACCAAGAGGGGGGTGAATTGGGGATTTTAAAAAAAAAACTTTTGAATTCTTTTTCAAAGCCTTTTGAAAGTAAATGTTAAGAAGGTAAGAGAAGAAAAACTTGACACACGGAATTTATACTGGTTCGGTCTTAACTTTGACCTACGTCCAGTCCCCAGATATCTTCTGGGTGTTTCCACTAGTTCAACATATTTTCAACTACAACAATGTAGACCAGACACAATCCTAATCACCTAGGACTTGCTCCCCCTTACACTTTGTAATTGAACAACCTAACTCACAGGTTCCACAACCTTGAGTTCTCACAAACAAATACTTTCAAAAATTTACAAACTCTCAAAAGAGTGGATAAGGATAAACATTGAAGAACAGGTTGAAAATAACAATACAGACTCAAATTTTAAAGTATAATCAAGATAGCTTCGTTGTGTGTATTTTGCTTTGAGTTTTCACAGTCTTTTATAGACTGAATGGATGAGCTAGCCGTTGCAATTCTTTCTCTAATGTTCAGCTGCAATTCTGGAAAACTGGCAGTAGCATATTTTGCTCTGTTCTTGAATTCTTAGCTGGATTCTTGGAATTTAGTTGTTGCAGAAGGTCTTCCAGATTTTTAGTCATTCCTTTAACTTAATTTGATCGTTTGAGATGATTCTTATGACTTACAACGGTCTGGGCTGAACATCTGGGGTAAGGAAGAAGGATCAGCCCTGTTCTAGGTTCGTCATTTAATGCATTTATCCTGGATCTTGATCTCACCTTGATCTTGGCTAAACCTTATCTGAAAAACACTCAAAACTTCATCAAGGACATTAGAAACAATAATATCATATGAGGAACTAATTTCAGGAAGACCCATTAAGATTTCGCAGATCAACATCATTTGATTTTTCAAAATCCTCGATGCAAACTCGAGTTTGTTCTTCCAGACTCGAGTTTGGGGTTCATCCAGAAAGCATGTCTGTTGATTAGTGGTCTAAACTCGCAGTCTGTAAAAGCAAACTCGAGTTTGGCTTTTACAAAGAGAACTATCGGGCTCTGGACTTGGGATGGAATTTTGGTTCGGAAGCTAAACTCGAGTCAATTAGTGACCAACTCGAGTTTGGGTCTATGTTTGAAGAACAAGCCTAAGTTCGTGATTTTCCAGACTGGAGTTTAAGGTCATAGACTGGAGTTTGTAGTGTAGCCAAAATGGATGATCTTTCTTATGATCCAGACTCGAGTTTGGGAAGCAAACTCGAGTTTCAGTGACTATTGAAATATTTGAGGTTTATCTGGGTCAAGTGCAAACTGGAGTTTGGAAGGCCAGACTAGAGTTTGAGAGTCTATTGAGTTTTCTGGGTTCCTTTCTGTTTGGTCTAAACTCGAGTTAGGGAATCTAGACTCGAGTTTGGCTTGCTTGGGATTCTGAGTGCTCTCTGTATCTTCCAGACTTCAGGTTTGATTTGCAAACTGGAGTTTAGCTTAATGTGAAAATTTTGGATTCATTTCTGTGTCTGTACAGACTCGAGTTTGTCTATGTAGACTCGAGTTTGGCTTTTATGTAAAATTGAATACCTTTCTGTCAAGTCTCAAACTCGAGTTTATATACCTAAACTCGAGTTTGCCTTTGATAGTGAGATTTTCATTTTGCCAAAAACAAACTTCATATCAAGTTTACAATTGCTAGTTATCATCAAAACACATTGAGAACTAACATAAAAGGCCTCTTATAAGGCCTGAGCCTGGCCTGTTAGACAAAAACAGGCCTTATAAGAGGCCTTGGCCTAGCCTGTTAGCCTGACAGGCCAAGCCTGACCAGGCTTTTAACAGACCAGGCCACAGGCCCCTAGCCTACTTACACCCCTAGTTCTAGATGAGAAAACTCAAGTTTGGGAGTCAAAACTCCAGTTTGGAACTTAATGACTCGAGTTTTAAGTGTCTTCAACATCTCTGGTGTCTATGGACTCGACAAACTCGAGTTTCCAAATGAAAACTCGAGTTTTCAGCGTTGATTAGCAACTTTGTTCACCTCTGTTTCACGTTTAGCTTGGGTGAGCTCTGGTAATTCAATGATATATCCTAAACAAGAGATCGGATTAAGGTGAAACCAATTTTGGATGAAAGTAGAATTCCAATGCGTCATTTTGACAAAGTTTCAAGCCCAAAGAAGTTCATATGATAGAGCTATGAATTTCGAAAGTTGGATCAGGAATTCAAGCCACACATCAAACCAAGCTTCAATGTTTTGAGTGTAACTCACAATCTACATATCGGAATGAGCTGAAATCAGTGGCATATGAAAGAAGACTCATAAGTATTTCCATCAAGACTTGATCCAACTAAAATGAAGTTCAGACAAGAGAGATGTGGTCTTCAAAATTTAATTGTCAATTCAGGATGTTGCAAAAACGCTAGTCAAGAACAATCTTCATTTATTGGATCATATCGAACAAAACACAATGAGTTTGGAGCTGATTCTTTTTTCATTGGAAAGAAGGCTCAAATAGCTATATGAGGATAAATGGTTTACCAAATTTGAAGCTATATCAAGTCAGAGAGCAACCATGGACATAATAAGTTGAAAACTTAAGTTTACAAGTGAAAACTCGAATTTAGCTCAAACAGAGAGCAGTAAACATCAGAAGATCTTCCAAACACAAGTTTGTGAGACAAAACTTGAGTTTTGATAAGACAGAGAGGAATATGGAGTAACACAACAAGCTCAAAACTCGAGTTTCCAAATGAAAACTTGATTTTACACCTTCACTTCAGAAAAATCATCGTGTCGAAAATCACATTTTTGATCAAGAACATCCAAATGATTACCCAAATGATTTGTAATACTTCTTAACATCATTTATATCATTTGTGTATATGTTTCAGATGATCAAAGGGCATTAAACTGAAGATCAAAGATAAAGCAAATGCTGATGTCATGTTGGTTCAGAAAACAAAATTCTAACGGCTATTTTCCAATTGATCTGTAATGGCTCTATACACAACGGTCATATTTCCCAACATTCAGATCATCCTCATCTATAAATAAAGTCACATTCAAAACGCACAGAGAGGATGACAAGAGATTATGCTGTCAAAATGTCAATATTCTGGATCCAATGTTCATCTCATACACACTCTGTTTTTAATGTTTACATAATTTATCATTTAGAGAGTGAAAGGATTTGTATTACACTTCAGTGATTATTCATTTACTTCTTAGAGAGAAGATTCATTGTAAAACATTCTATATGAGAGTTACTCAAGATTGGGTGATTTTGAGTGGGAATCGATTATTTCCTTACAGAGTGTAAGGGGGAGTATCTCTGTGAGAGATTTGGGTTCACAAGTGCCTAGGTAAACTTGTGAGTTGTAAAGGCTTCTCTTGTGCCCGGATAAACAAGAGAATAGTGGATTGAAAATCTCAAGTGGAGCTTGAGGAATGGACGTAGGTCAAGGATTGAGTCAAACCAGTATAAATCTCAGTTTACACATTCTCTTCCTTAATCTCTTATATTTCCAGTATATATGCTTGAATGATTGTCCATAGCTTTATAACTCTTTACTGTCATACAAACTGATGTTACCGAATTACAAAAATATTTTCAAAGGTCTAAAGTTTTTATCTTCACTCAATTTACCCCCCTCTCTTGGGTTCAGCCAGGTCTTACATTTCATTTCAACTAAAGAACTAAACTCGAGTTGAGGTAATCAAATTCAAGTTAGACACTTGAGTGAAATATTCTAAACTCCAGTTTGAGTCTTACAAAGATGTCTTCATTCTCAACTTCAAATCCTTTCTATAGAAGATGCCTATGAGACTCAAGTTTGGAAGAGCAAACTCGAGTTTTGAACTCCAATTTAATTGACCAAACTCCAATTTAAAATGCTTTGTTTTAAACTCATCTTGCTCAAATTTGTGAAATCTTCTTGTTTGATCTGCATACTTCATATCATCTTTCACTACTACTCTTAACTATGTTTAATCAATTTGTTAGTGAGTTTTAGATGATCAAACCTGTCTTAAACTGAAGATTAAGCATAAAGCAAAAGGTGATGTTGGAACATTTATTGCTGGCCCAGAAAACTTAGCATCCTTTTGGCAAAACATTCTCTGGACTTGCAAAGGGTTAAGTGTTCTCTTTCCTCATATGGAAGCCACATCATCCAACGGATTTATTTCAAGGAAAGTCAACAAAAACATCTGAGTTTCTGGATTAACTCAAAGCTTGAGAGAGAATGGACCCATTTACAACCTACCAGATTCATTAATGTCTCCAACGGTTGCCTTAATGTCTCCATCGGTCTTTTAATGCTTTCATCATATATAAGCTGAAGCATTCAATTATCAACAACAACAAGAATATAGAAAACGAAAAACGCTCAAGTCTTACTTGTATTTACTACTTTTATGTAAAGTATCTTTTAATACATTGAACTTTAGTACTTATTCATCTGCTCTTTAAAAGAGTTTCTTATTGATTATCATTTATTGTAGAATCTCAAAGTTGTGGGATTTTGAGGTTGGGTTATCAATTTACAACTTGTAAGGGGGGGAGTGTGTCCTTGTGAGAGGATAACTTTCGAGTACATAGTGTGTATCTAATTTTTGTGATAGTAAAAGTCCTAGCGAGTTTGGGGACCGGACGTAGGTCAATGAGACCGAACCAATACAAATCTTCTATGTCAAGCTTCTTCTCTCCCTCTTTGTTGTACTTTGTTTTTGAGTTCGTTTTTTAGAAGCAATTGAAAAGTCTTTAAAACCCCCAATTCACCCCCTCTTGGCGATTTCCTTCATTTACAAAGTGTCTATCACTATACTTCTAAAGTTGAAGCAAGTGTCATGCAAAATTCTAGTGAGTGTTAGCCAGCACTCGAGTTTTCATTTATGCACTCGAGTATCCATCACAATACTTTCATAAAGCAAGCGAGTGTCATGCAAAATATGTGCAAGTGTTGGCCAGCACTTGAGTGTCCAACACAACACTTCCAAAAATGAAGCAAGTACTAGGCAAAATCTCTTTGTGAGTGTTTAACCAGCACTCGAGTAATTACTTAAGGACTGGAGTGTTTATCCCATAACACTTTATAACAGCTTCCAGATTCAAGTTTTGGTTCAAATAACGATTGTTCACTTAAGTGTCTTGAAACACACTCAAGTTACTTGAATCAACAAGTCATCTTTCTTTTCTAAGTTTGCTATCATCAAAGTATAAACCGAGAAAGTTTGCTATCATCAAAGTATAAATCGAGAACTAACAATCTTAACCCTATAAAAATATATCTTATATTTAGCATCAAGATCAACTCCCCAAATATATTTCATATAAAGTATGAAGCAATAAAGAATGAAGGAGACAATAAAGATAAGAATCACAACTTGCTAAATGGGGTGAATTGATCCTTAACAAAAAATTTTGGGATGAAAAGGGCGCGAGAAGACGTGCAAGGACTAGCTAACTAAGGGAAGCCTATGAAATCTTCTAAGAGATTGCTCTATACTCCGCCGGAGGAACATTCAAGATTACACCTTCAATACTCATTTGATGACCTTGACTAGCCAAAGAATTGACACTCCGATTGACACTATTTTTTGGACATAAGATAAAAAATGGCAATCCAGTCATGTAGTAAAACACAATGAATTCGTTTGACGTGGATGTTGAGAGGATAATCTTTAGAGGTCGCTACTGATACCTACAAGGCTTTTGCAAAGTCACTAAATAAAGCAATTTTTGCGGTAAGCGTGATTCCAACTAAAACAAGTCCTTCATGGATCCTCATAATCTCTACAGTCGTAGGAGGAGTGTAACCTATTTTTTCGATGAAACCAAATATCCAAGTTCCCTTGTAGTCATGGAGCAGGCCACCACAAGTAGCTTCTCCATTTTGGAATTCAGAGCTATTAATGTCTAGTCTCAACCAGTCTTCCTTAGGAGGGATTCATTTGATTAGGGATTCTTTGTAGGAGGGGTTGAGGATTCTTTTAAGAGATAGGAACTTGAAATCCTATTTTAGTCTGTGAGTAACTGAAGAAAGACTATATCTTTTCTAGGGCTGGGTCCGTCAAAGTAGATTTTGTTACATCTTTCCTATCCCAAGATCCTTACTAAAATAAGTCAAATTCGAAGAGAAGGGAAAAAGAGAGTGACCAAGAAGATGAAAAAAAACCCATGGAACGTATTACATGCTCATGAAAAGTTTTTTGGTAACAATCTCACTCATGCCCAGGTGCACGAAATTGTTAAACGTGGGTTCATTTATCCTATTGTCCGTTCATGATCAACTGGACTGGCCCATAAACCAATTATGGTAGTGGTTTAATCATCGGCAGGTAAAATCGGGGTAAAGGTAGTGATAATATAAATGGGTAAGAATATATTTAATATGAAAACTATAATTATATATTATTTTAATCAATGATCAGTAGTAAAATAAATTAAAAATCATTTCCCTTCTCCTTTCTCCCTCATTCACATGGGCTCCGAGGTATTCATTTTGAGGAGGAGGTAGATTGCAATGCTTGCTTGATGGAAAGTTTTTTTTTTTGGGGGGTGGGGGGGCATGCACTGCTAAGTTCCAAACTCTTACATAATTGATTTCATCAACTTCAATGGGTCCCAAGTAAACACAGGAAAAAATGAAAGATGTGAAGTAATTTTGCAAGAGCTAAATGCTACTATTATTTTCCTTTCTTTACTTCTTTACATGTGTCCTAGTCTCGGCCCCTGCTCTATCATTTAGTGATCTCATTAAATCAGAACGAAGATGTTTCTAACAAGGTGAGCATCATTTTTCTCTTTGATGCAAGATCCTCTCTCTCTTGTTTGCTTTCTTCAGCCCTGTATTTACAAGTTGATATGGAGGTTCTTCTGAAACCAATTGAGTCTCTTGTTTATTATGTTTGGATGTGAGACAGGACTGAGTATGACCGAGGAGTTAACACGTTTTCTCCTGAAGGCCGGCTATTACAGGTTGAATATGCTATTCAAGCCATCAAGGTATGATGCACTCAATAGCGATCTCTTATTTCCTTTTTATTGTGTTTCTTTTGATTTTGTGCTGAAAACATTTATAAGGCATGATATTCTTCTCAATATTTTGTTTCTTCTGATTTTGTACTGGCACAATAGTATGCATTAATTGTAAATTATAATTGGCTTTTGTTGGTGCAGCTGGGATCAACTGCAATTGGGTTGAAGACAAAAGAAGGTGTTGTCCTTGCAGTTGAAAAGCGTATCACTTCACCACTGTTGGTGCGTTTATTTACCAATTTGCATTGTTGTAAAGTGCCAATGGCCAAAAACAATTTTAAGAAATGCAATGCTTGTTCTATAAGTGGAGCTGGTGGTGAGCAAATATATTGAAGATAATTATGTGTTGAGATTTGAGGCAGATTTACTCGATGAAAATAATACTTTATTTAGGGGTCATCCTGTTAGTTTTGACTTTTGGGTTTGCATTGTAATTTATTTTACTAAAATATATTCTTTTACAGATTATTTTACTTCTGGTTCTGTTGTGATATTGATAATATGCATTAGCCTTCTAAAACTTTTTAATATCAAAAAATATATATGCATTAGCCAAATTGTGTTTGTACCATGACATTGAATACTTCTAACCTTGGTTTTCTTTCATCTATTTTTCATTATGGGCAAGATGTTATAATCTTTAGGTTCTACAAAAATTGTCAATAAGAGTTGGCACAGATGGTAAGGGATCCAGGATTAGGCCCTTAGGTCGTGGGTTCGATCCCCTCTGCCGTCGCTGGGACTTCTTTGGTAGGCAATCTCGTAAGTCCCCAGTAAGTGTTCATAGAGCTCGGGGCCGTGCCCTGGCTTTGGTAGGGGACTGGTGTCGAACCCTTCCAAAACTTTTATGTATAAAAAAAAAGGTTCTACAGAAATTAATTAACATAATTATCTATTTTGTATTTTAACTTAACCTGTAGTTATACAAACATGATTATTGTCTATGCTTAAGTTATTCAGGGAAGATCTCAAAATGTTATATATTTTTATATGATACCCACTCAGTTCAAGCCACATTTTCTTTGGGCTATGATATATTTGTGTTTTTGTGACTTCCTTCAATATTTTTGTTTGAATTTCTCTCCAGGAGCTAAGCAGGGTTGAGAAAATCATGGAAATTGATCAGCACATGGGTTATGCAATGGGTGGACTAATTGTTGATGCTCGTAGTGTTTATTAGTATATATTTTGTTAACTTGCGTTTTTTTCATAAAGCTTCTTAATTTGGGGAAAAAAAAGGGTGATGATTTTTATATTCCGAGAAATAAATTCCCCAACAATGAGATCACATAATGGAGTATATAAAAGTTGTGAATGGTTCATTTTGTTATTATCACTCTATGATGAAGGGATAAATGTGTAACACCCCCAAATTTCTAGGAGTTATAATGACATAAAATAGCGATAGTTTTTTTTATAAATAATACCAAAATTTAAAATAGTTAAATTTGGGAAGTGTTACCGCCGCACTTATATGGGACAAGTGTAAGGCTACTTATTACATCACAATAAATCTAAACCAAAACAAAATGTCTTGTGTGAAATATAGAAATAAAAAGGGAGATAATTAAAATTTAATTGGACGTTCTTCCTCACATCTCACTGTTAGCTCCAGACTCTTGGCACCTGTTTCACTGAAATTCTGCTCCCCCAAAGGATCATCGCAGCCCAAGAATACAAACATCAGCAAAGCTGGTAATCCTAACTAAATAGAGGTAAAATGAAATAAAATAAAAAAATAAATAGATAAATAAATAATTTGATATGAATTGAAATAAAATAAATCAATTACAAAATAAAATAAAATGATTGTAAAATAAAATAAATTAATTTCAAAATCAAACAATGATAAATTAAGATAAATTAACTACAAAATAAAATAAAATAAAGGCATCATATGTGTATATGTATAAACTAAAAAGGTGTCATTGTTTTTAGAATTTTCTAGTGGGAAGAGAACTATGGTAGACCCGGATATTCTACCAATCTACCCTGTGACCCGGAAATCTGCCAGTCACAAATCATCATCAAATTGGCCATAGATCATTTTCTTTCTGGTGTGCACACCTCTTCCCAAAGTTGCTACTAGTGCCCCGGATATCCTGCCAGGCACCACTTTGGGAAGAACGGATATATCGGTTCACATCGAATAATTTTTCGAGGCATAAGCCTTAAAGTGTGTGTTTGTCACTTTAGGAGGTACCATCCCAAAGTTATCATCTCACTTGTTAAATTATTTCAATTACAAACAAAATGAATTTCTCATATTCATGGAGATTAAACCAAATATACATACTTCTATTTGCCAATTACGGAACCCTAGGCAAAACCATTTAAAAGAACATATATTTGTATATATATTGGCACAAGCAGATCGGTCAAATTGCACAAAAATATTGAGGTACCCAAAGCAAAATGTGTACAAGTATATTTAGGAACCATGGAAACGACAAAAGCTTTGCAAAAGTTATTCACGCAAACCGAAAGGAACAAATTGACAAAAAAAAAAATAAAAAGATAAAAATAAAAAAAGTTAACCCTTTTTATTGTGAATACCTATCCTAGAGGTGATTTATGTATGTGTGCAAGACTTTGTCAACACTTTTCTTGCAATTGAAATTCATTCTCCAATATCTTGGAATAAAATTAGGATTATTAACAAAATCAAGAAGTTCCATGAGATAATCAAACAAGAATGAAACAACTAGGTTTCTTGAATATACCAATTACCTTGCGCATAAAACTAGGCAGCAAGGATGAGCAGATCACTTTCCTATAGAGAAATATACCTCACACGCATATACATAAACCTTGCGCATAAAACTAATGGTAATTACGGTACAGAGAAGAACTTTCAAAGTGAAAAGTAATGTACATGGGATAAATCATTATTTCATATATATCAAGCATAAAAGAAACGCACAAAAGACAAGTCGAAGGGTAAATCATTGTTCAAGCATGCGATTCAAAGACATTGAATGAATATATATTGATTGCAAAACGAAACAAACAAACAAAAGGAATAATAATAATATTTATATACAACCCTATAAGCAACATCTTAACCAAATTATGCGTAAGGCAAATTTTTACAAAAACGAAAGGTGTGAGCAGGCTATTCATTCACGTGAATCGAGAAGGAGATTAGAAAAAAAAAAACAATGGATCCTATTGTTCTAGGGTTTAGGATTACCTGGTCTCCGTGTTTGCTAAATTTCTAAAGGAGCAATTTGCCGCAGAGTTTACAGAGAAAGGAGTAAGGAGAAGAGAAATATGAGTGAAGGCTAAGATTAGACAGTTAGAGCTAGAGCTAATATTTATTGTTAGAGCTAAACTTGTAGTGAAAGTTAGGGTTTAGCCATGGGTTGGGCTCTATGGGTTGGGCTTTTAACTATTGTTAATCTAATAAATTATAAAATAATACAAATGTTATTAAATTCTATTAAATCATTACATCTAAACTAATAAAATCAAATCCATCTAAATTAACTAATCTAATCAGATCAATCTAAATTAATAAAATTAAACTAATACTATATTATTATATAAACTAAAACTAAACTAATCAAATCAGTCTAAACTAATAAAATTAGATAGAGATAGGATATTCTTACTACCTATTTATCTTACTATCTTTTAACTACCACTTTTTAACCGTTAGATCTATATTTGATCCAACGGTCCTGATTTACCCTACTTAAAACCTTAGTATCACTTGCTGCAACGCCTTCGTCCCTCAATCTTCCCTCACCCTCCGTCTCGACTCCACGCAGAAAAGGCATAACCATAGCAATATATTCCTTTTCTTCTTTCAAAATTTGTCTTTTAAAGGTCGTCGTCTCAATCGCGCAGAAACTGAATTAGACCCTACAATCTTATAACCGTTTGTTTCTTTAAAAAATCTTCAACATAATGGACAAATCTGAGTGTGCTCCTCTTGTCCCTTTAAGTCCTCACCATGCTAGACCGGATCATTAAACCAGAACATTTGCCGCAAATCCATGCACGTTTCGCCTGAATCACCCAGATTAGCATCCTTAAAGGGGAACTTGGATGTTGGATTCTACAAAACTGACATGTCTGTTGCAAAAACAATTGTTTTTCTTCTCAAATTAAGAAGCAAATAACCCTTTTGGTTGTCTGGAAGGCCAAGGAAAATACATGGAATCGATCAATAGGAAGATTGAGTGTAACACCTCGGATTTCTAAAGTTCAAATAACATAAATATTCCAAGGGTTTTCATAAATAATAATAGAAATCCAAAATAATCAACATCTGGAAGGTGTCACCGCCGCACTTGTATGGAACAAGTGCAAGGCTTCTTATTACAGGAAACAATTCTAAACTTAAACATTATTCGAAAAATAAAATAAATGAAAATAAATGAAAGTAGATAACTAGAGTTTATTGTCCGTCATCCTCACTTCTCACGGCTAGCCCCAATTTTTGAAACCTGTTCACTGAAACTCTGCTCCCCCGAAGGATCATCGCAGCCCAAGAATACACACATCAGCAAACGCTGGTAATCCTAATTAATTAAGGGTAAAATGAAATAAAATAGAACAGAAATAAGTAGATAGATAAATAAATTTGATATGAATTAAAATAAGATAAATAAATTATAAAATAAAATAAATTAATCATAAAATAAAATAATTTAATTCCAATAAAAAAATAATTATAAAATAAGATAAATTAATTACGAAATAAAATTAAATAATTGTAAAATAAATCAATTCCAACATAAAATAAAATAATAAAAATAATTAAATTGCAAAATAAAATAGCATAAAGGCATCATATGTGTATATGTATAAACTAAAAGGTGTCATGGTTTTTAGAGTTTTCTAGTGGGAAGAGAACCATGGTAGACCCGGGAAACCCTGCCAGTCTACCCTGTGACCCGGGAAACCCTGCCAGTCACAAATCATCAAAATTGGCCATATCGTAATCTTCTTCCTAGTGTGCACACCTCTTCCCAAAGTTGCTACTAGTACCCCGGATATCCTGCCAGGCACCACTTTGGGAAGAACGGATATATCGGTTCACATCAAATAATTCTCTTTTCGAAGGCATAAAGCCTTAAAAGTGTGTTCATCACTTTAGGAGATACCACCCTAAAGCTATCCTCCCACAATTAATTTATTTTAAAATGACTTAGACTCATAATAAGATTCCTAAATTATTTTTCAGATAACCGAGCTCTATCATTTAACCTAGCTATATATATATATATATATAAATCAATTATATTCATTGATGAAAACAAGAAACCATCCTTCTTCCAGATCAATATCCAGAGGAGGTATAGCATGCTTAGGGTGTACAGGAAGGCGATTTAAAAAAAAAAACGACAAATCAAATATACTTATATATATAAATCTTGCTAAAACGAAAATCAATATATAAATATATATATACGAATCAATATACTTATGAAGAGGAAGGGATTCGCATGCATAGGGAACAATATATATATCATATCGGATTTAACCCTGCTTGAAGAAATTTTCAAAACCGAAGGTGTAGCCTTCTGTCAAGATATATTACGATATATCAGAATATATCAATAGTTAACATCTACGTGGAGGAGTAAAGGCAGAAGAGGGATCAATATATATGCTATTATGTAATGATATAATAAAAGCAAAGAAAAAGAATCAGTGCTAGTCAGCCACGTTTGTTCAATGTTTAGTTGGAATACATTAGTCAAAAGGGCATAAGATATTAATGCCTTGAAATCACACAAAGAGAGATGCTGCCAAATCACGTGGACCTCGCCGAAAAGAGGAAAACCAAAAGAAAGAAATATGGGTTCACGCAATACGAGGAAAACCAAGAGCAATAACATGACGCACAGAAGGAGCAATTCTAGATTCACGCAATACGAGCAAAGAAATATGTGTATACAGGAAATCATGATCCACCCTTTTATACTGAATCAAACAGGAAAACGGGAAAAGAAATTTGTCTTGGGGTTAGGATTACAATAAATTAATTCTAATCAATGTTCTAACACTACAAACAATTAATTTTTATTGCCCAAGGGATTAGGATTACCTAGCCTCCGTGGTTGCAGAGCTCCTAGAAGAGAATTTCTGCCGCAAAAATTTTTTTAGAGAGGGAATTGATAGGTGATGGCTAGGGTGAGATGACTAGTCCTAAGTTTATAGTTGAAATTAGGGTTTCCTATGGGTTGGGCTCTGTGGGTTGAGTTTTAACTATTACTAGTTTAATAAATAATGGCAAATCACCTATTAGATTCTTATTTAAATTTTTATCTTTACCTATCCATTTATCATTATTATTATGATATATATATATATATATATATATATATATATATATATATATATATATATATATCTACACACACATTACTTTATTATAAATTTTAAATTTTAATATTAGTATTATTAGTATTTATTATCATTATTATTATTATAAAAAAAATAAAGTAAAAATCTAGGGTATTACATTGAGAGACGAAGGCGTTGTAGTAGCTGTGATACCAAGGTTTTAAGTAGAGTAAATCTGGACTGTTGGATCAAATATAGATCTAACGGTAAAAAAGTGGTAGTCAAAAGATAGTAAAATAAATAGGTAGTAAGAATATCTTATCTCAATTAGATAATACTATTATTATTATTATTATTATCATTATTATTATCATTATCATTATCATTATCATTTTTTATTATTCTTAGTACTACTACTACCATTATTTATTATTATTATTATTATTATTATTATTATTATTATTAATCCGGGGTATTACAAAATGTAACTCTAGATTAGGGGAAAATGATGCGGTAAATAAGTGACACTTATGTTCAACAGTTTTTAGTTTGTTATTATCCTAAAGTTTTAACTTTATTTTATTCATGATTCTGAATTTAGTATGAATGTAATTTAATATGATTTATTCATTGGATGTCAAATTATTCATTTATTTATTTAGGGTTTAAGGGTGAACATAAGAGCATATTTAGGAGTACTTGTCAGGTTTCATGTAATTTTCAAATAAAGAAAACTTCCTCATCGCTCATTTTATACAAATATATATATATATATATATATATATATATATATATATATATATAGGGTTTTAGTTTTCTCATGTTGCATGAGAAAACTAAACTTCCTACACACACATAAAATGATGGGACCCACATATACATTTATGAATTAATATATGTATATGTGGGTCCCACCATTTCATGTGTGTGACATGAGATAATTTTTTTCCTAAAACATGAGAAACATTAATCCTATATATATATTAATGCGTTGCTATGTATTTTTTAAAATATATTTCTCTCATATTGATTACAAAACTTAATTATATAAACTTAAAAAATATATATTGAAATACGTTGAATCATAATAAGAAACCTACATTGCACCTGAAACAGGGGGAAAAAACCTACCTGCACATAGATCATGGGAAAATACCTATTAATATGAAATATCATGAGTATTTCTTCTTTTTTTGCTAGGAAATATATACAAGCTCAAAATAAAAAGTTTGCAAAAAGAATGCTCAAATACATAACAATGAAAATAACTCTATAAGTAACTAAACCATAAAAAAAGTTTCAAAGTTTGCCAAAAGAAACCGGAATACATAACAATGCATTATACATAACAATGCATTCAAAAGCAATTTATTCCACATGGGGTATTAATCTGCTAAGTTTTGATCATTAGTCAATACTCTTTCAATCCTAAATATATTACATAATTTATACTGTAAATTACACTACAAAATATGTCTTATATTTAAGACTGGAGGTAGTATATCTTTTCTTTCATTAGTTTTTTCTTCCTTTGTTTAAATTTCTTACAATCGCATTAGTTTTTCCACCACTTGAGTGATATTTCTTTTTGTTCCTTTGCTTATGTTGTCCTCCAAGTTATTTTATCTCTAATATATTATGATGTCCTTTTTATTAAAAAGGAGATTTGATGAGATATTGCACTACATTCAATGATGAAGAAGTAACTTCAACTACTTTAATGGCTGATATCTTTTAATCAGGATTCTCTCATTTACCTTTTCCTTCTGCTCACATCCTTTGCCTCAAATCTATGTAGTTTTGGGATAAAAACAAGTCAAGGAAATGTTTTTGTTGTTGTTGAAAAAAATCACTCATCATTGTAGAATATTTTTTTCAATAGCATTTAATATCCCAAATTAATTTTTAGTATACTCAGCACTGTAAAATATGTTCTTTTGGGCCACCTTGTATTTAACACCCGTTGCCAAGAAGTATTTTCCTAGTAGCATGCAATATTCAAAGTGCTAAAAAATAAACTAAAGATTACTTTAGAACACTGGGATTGGAAAGGTAAAGGAGATAATCCTAATCCAATATCTTTAGTAGCATATTAGTAGTTAAGGGGATGACTTCATATGGTTGGAATTTTTGAATGAATGTACTTAGTAAAAACGGCCGATATCACTAATGAGGAAGTTAAGCAAGTTGTTTCAAGTATGGAGGATCTAAGCAACCGGACTAGATGGGGATATATATGCAATTTTTACCAACAGAGAATGACATGTGATGGGAGACCAGGTATGCAATTTATTCGGGATAATATTATTGTTGTACACAAAGCCTTCCATCATTTAAAAATAAATTTAAAAAATTGCTTAAACTAGATAAGAATAACGCGTATGAGAGGATTGATTGTGATTTTCTTCTTCTTTAGATGGAAATTTTTTTAAGAAATTCCATTGCTCTTACGTATCGCAATTTGTAATGCATCAGACAAAATGTTTAATGTTCGAAAATCATGTCTCCTTTCTCCTGAAACTGTTTCGGAATTAGCAAGGGAAGAAATTGGCCATCTTTTAAGGACTTCCTAGGGTTTCACAAAGAACTTTAAACCCCCATGAATCTAGGGAGGAGTGGGTTTTGATGACTTTGATGTTTCCAATCTTGCATTATTAGCTAAATTGGGATGGAGAATATTGCAGGAACCACAATTATGGGTGAAGAAGCAATTAGCATTATAAATAGTCCACCAATCCACTCAAATTCGACAATATAGTGGCTTACTGCTACTAGCTACTAGCTACTAGCTACATACTTTTCCCGAACTCTACAGTATAAAATAGTTTAACTTGGCAACATACTGCAAATTCAAGAGTCGCATAAAGTAAATTGCGCAACTTTTAATGCCATAACAAGTACAACTCCAAATCGTATTACCAAATTAAGTGCTTTCCACGCAAGACTTTTGAAGATAAAGGCCACAATGAAGGAGAAACAGAAGTTATCGACAGCAAGTTTTACGCAAAAGAGAAATCATAGGCGACTTATCAGAGCTTCCACCTCCGAGGGGGAATAAAGATGGTACGTTGGAGCCACCTTAGCAATGTCAACGTTATTGGGAGTCACCTGAAATTTTTAAAGAATAATAATGGAAACAAGTTAACTTCTAGGCAACATTTAGAACATGGAAATGTTTCTGCGCACCAAACATTACATTGCTCTTATAGTTTGTTTTGAGAAGGAAAACTATATTAAGTGGGACAACCACTTAAACATTCTTTTGTATTTTACAAGACAAAACTCCTCATATTTATTTTGTAAAAAGCAAAATCACTTAAAATAAACTAATCCAAAAACACCCACTAAACTATCCTAAACTAATAGCTAATTACAAAATTGATACATGAATTTTCAAAAATATGGCAAGACACTTCCACAAATTTGGGATTATACAGAATCATTAAACTACAATTAAACTTAACCATATGAGGTCAGCCTTATATTTCATTTTCATCCCAACCTCATGCCAGTTCATGAAGACTGTTCAACAAAGAAAGCAACTTGAAATTAACTTTAAAAGCATTCAATATCTTTATTCTAGCGTGACGTTTCACAATATTTTGTTACATTTTCAAATATCCAATAACAATGTTGTACCAGAGCCTTAGTTGGGAGGAGGTAAAATTAATTTCCCCCCGCTTTTATTCAAATAATAAGGTTCTGTAGTAGATCAGGTCTTAGACTGTTAAGGAAGTGTAGAACTAACTAATGGTTATGTTACCTAACTAAACTCCCTTTTAATATTTTCTACACTTTACATATCAAAGACCGTCCTAGAAGACAGCTTTGAAAGAAATGATGGAAACACAAGATCATTATAATCAATGTATCAGGAGCAGGAAGAGAAGGATAAGCGATTAGCACTATCAATAGAATATTTAACAGCCAATGAGAGTTGGCACAGATGGTAAGGGATCCAGGACTAGGCCCTTAGGTCGTGGGTTCGATCCTCTCTGCCGTCGCTGGGACTCCTTTGGTAGGCGATCTCGCAAGTCCCCAGTAAATGCTCATAGAGCCCGGGGCTGTGCCCTGGCTGTGGTAGGGGACTGGTGTTCAACCCTTCCAAAACTTTTAATATATATAAAAAAAAGAATATTTAACATTTAATTTATCCTTACCTTCTCTTCCATAACTTGCTTGAGAATCGATAGAGCAATAGCCTCAGCTTCTTGAAGAGTTAGTTCCTGCAAAAGAAATAAATATCATGGACACCCGGTTTAAATGAAATATGTGTGTGTGTGAATATTTTTGCCTTCGATTTAAATGACATATGGATGCTTCTGGAAAGAGAATCCACTGAATCACCTATACAAAGTTATAGACAGACAAATCGATACTTTGTTTTGATATCAAAACAATTATCTGCTTTTAACATTGCATAGACCCCTAAATATCTAGTAGGTTGATGAAACCAAAGGATACATGGAAGTCACATGATTTATGGTACATAATTAATAAGTCATGCAGTGTTATATACTTGGTATAAAAGTATAGATGAAAGGACAACAACTTGCTAATTTAGTGTCATTTGAACTCTAGATTCAAAAGGAATATGTTTAATTTCTAGAGAATGAGTAGAAATACAGGTAAAGATGTGTCAGAATTTAATCGTCTGGAATACCAGTCAAAAATAGAAAGGGTTTTATCTGTAGGTTCAATCACAGGAATGCCATTCAACACGCAAATATATATTTTAATACACTTTTACATCTCTATTGACAATAAGCTAGACGAATAATATTAGTCAATCCGTCCAATTTCAATCAACCCAGAAAGAACAAGCATTACCGCATTTATTTATTTTCAACTATTTTCTAAATATTTACACTTCACATCATCTCTCCCAATCACATTTTACGGTTACAGGCAGTAATTATACATGCAGAAAAAGCCCCACCATCAGAACGTGTACCTTGTTGTATTGTTCTTGCAGAGAACTGTCTGCTCCTTCTGAGCCTGAACCAATAGCTTTAGCATTGCATTGCCAAAATGTTCCTGATGGATCAGTATAGTATCTGCATATTAGAAGCCTGAGTCAGCTACTGATTCACCAAAAGGAAAAAGGCTTCAGAAAGGAATTTGTATCAACAAGACCAACAACAATGAAGTATATAACTTCCATTGGTGAATAAAGGAATGGAGCCTACAAAAAGAAAAATTAAAACAAATAACAAGCAGCAACAATTCCAATATGCATATTGTTAGGAAATAATCAATTAGTAATTAGTATCCCTAATAAACAGGGATTAGAGGAAATCAAGGATTAGTAGTTAATTGTCATTAAGAGCCATCAATGCTAAGGCTCTCTCCTCTTGTATAAATAAACATCTTCTGTACATGAATAAATAAGGAATTGAGATTATTTGCTTAACATGGTATCAGAGCATGGGAATCTGATTCCTGATATTTTTTTTCAGTTTTTTGGTCTTTGTTCTTTCAGTTTTGCATCTGTCCGGTGAGTGAAAGAAAGAGGGAGAATTAGGGTTTTTTTGTTCGCGGCCTTATTAGCCTTCACGCGTCGGCCCATCGTGATCAAAGGGTTCTAACCTGCAAACCCCCGCCGTCCACCGTCCATTTCGCCAGCGCGTGGCTCGTCACTCGCCCGCCGGAGCTCCGCCGTCCAGGACACGCGCCGGCGCGTGAGGCCGTTTTCCAGCGAATTGGTCGACGTCGTTTCCTGTTCCAAGATCGACTCACCTCCGCTGTCATAACCCAGGTGTTTTCGTTCTCATATCTTGCAATTTCCTCCTCTGGTCTGTTCCTTTTGCTCGTTTGAAGCATGTTTTTTGGGCACTATTCTGCACTATTCATCCGTCTATTTGGTCATCTTCGTTCCAGTGCCATTTCAATGTGTTCTCTGATCAATCTGCTTCTCGTTCGGTGGTTATTTGCTTCCTAGTTGTGGAAGTGTGTTATTTTGTCACTAATGTGACATTTGCTGTCAAGAATCCTGATGTTTCAATTTAGTGTTGTAATCTCGTATGAGATTATTCTGCTGTATTTGAAGAGGTTTAGTTTGGTATTCTTCACTTTTTGGCTGCTGGGATTGTGTTTTAATCGCCCAGGTGTTGTTTGGTTGCTGTCCTCATTTTCTAGTCGTGTTATGTTCTCTTACGTCGAATCTTCATTCTCGATGTGTGTAGGCCGGTTCTTTGCTTCGAAGGTTGTGTTGTGAGACTTAGTTCAGTTGTGTCTACTATTTCAACACAGTTGGCGTTTCGTTTTGTGCATGTTCACTGGTTTCTAGTGGCTGGATGTTTTGTTTTCCAGCACATTCGTGGAGTGCTCTTGTCTTTGGCGCCATACTTGTGGTTGGTTTTTGTGGTTTGCTTATTGGGGTTTAGGATCTGAGTTCTTCATTCCAAGTTGTGAGTTGGCATCTTCTGTCATTAGGCTATTTTGGGCAATTATTTGCTGTTTGGTGGTCCTTGTGTGACCCGTTTGCTCTTTGCCTCTTGTGAGGTGTTTCGGTTGTTGGTTTGGTCTCTTGTGAGACCGTTTGCTGTTGCTTCAACTCTGGTTTGGTACTTTTTTGCTGATTAGGTTCTTGGTGAAGTTGTTGCTCACATTCAAGCTGTCTTCAGCTTAAGGGGGAGTATATGAAATAAATTTTTTATCAGTTTTTTATTTTTGTAACAAGTTGGGTTTATCTTTGTAACAAGTTGGGCATGATATGCTCCAACTTGAGGGGGAGTGTTAGGAAATAATCAATTAGTAATTAGTATCCCTAATAAACAGGGATTAGAGGAAATCAAGGATTAGTAGTTAATTGTCATTAAGAGCCATCAATGCTAAGGCTCTCTCCTCTTGTATAAATAGACATCTTCTGTACATGAATAAATAAGGAATTGAGATTATTTGCTTAACACATATCATTAAGAATATATTAATTTAGCTTTCATAGAGACAGAATATCCTCAGGGAAGAAAAGGAACAACTGTGCAAGGAACTACCAATACCATAAGTTAAGAGACAAGTACCCTTTAGCTATGAAGCACGGACACATTTTTTTCAAAAATATGCTTGTCGAATGAGGACACGATCTGACACGCGTGTTGGATGTGGTCAACGGTTGCCGACATGAGGACACGATATGTGCAAGAAAAATATGCTTGTTGAATGAGGACACAATCTGACACGCGCGTTGAACTCTTAGTTCTTTTTTTGAGACAGCGGAAAAGCTAGAAGAGGAGGGGGTAAAGGTACGTTTCTAGGTTTATTAGATTGCATTCTTTAAGCAGCTTCTTGTTCCAATTTCTCCATCTCCTAACATGTCTATATTTTGCACTAATAAACATTTTGCACTTCATTTGCCTAATAATTTCAACAGATGAGCCCACACTCAAGTATACAAACGTTTAAAATCTTTTTTACAGAAGTTGCATGTCCAAGACAAATTCCCTCCTGCTTCCACTCCAACATCTAATTTGATAACATATTTTCATAATGTTTAATCAGTAATTCACCTACAGTGGCACTAGCAGTAACACTAGCATTGGGAGCAACAGGACCAATAGAAACACTATCAGAACCTGAATGATCCGTACTGTAAATAAATTTGACAAAACAAAATTAATCGAAAAAATTATGAAGCTCTCTGGCCTCTCTGCCTCCTAGTCCTTGTTTTTTTTTAAAAAAACTAAACTACAAACTAAGCATACATTACTAAATACCAACTAAACTAACACTAAAAAAATAAAAAAATAAATAACACTTCAATATGACTATAGCCGAGCTAAGTATCTCTCAGACATCAACATTTGTGATTTTGTACGAGTCTAAATACTAACACACACTAAATTAAAATACTAACACTAAAATATACTTGAACATTTAAAAACATTATCCTATTTTTTAATTGAAGACAAGTGAGCCTACACTCAACCAAAAATTCATAAACAGGTACGCATGCACGGTTCCTAATCCAAAATGCAAACATTCAAGTTCAACCATTCATCTTCAAGATCCATGTTCTAGAACTTCCAAGAAAATAGACGGACTGCCATAGAGAAGCAAGAGAGTCACAAAGGTTCGTATCTGCAACAATGGAGACGCTAGAAGGTGAAGATCAAAGGAAAACAAAGAAAAAAATGCAAATCAAAGACTGACGGCACGGGAATAGTAGCGAAGGCGGCAGACTTGGACCGTTGGGCTAAGCTTAGGTTCGATCTGAGAAGAGAAAAGGGACTGCAAAGTTTTTGTTTTTTAAAGGGCTTTTTTTGTTTTTTAATTTAATAAAAAATGTTTTTATGCCTAGTTTACCCTTTGACCATGTCTGAGGCGGTCAAAGGCACGTGTCTAGTCAACATGTCGGTGACCATTGATCACATCCGACACACGTGTCGGATCATGTTTGTGCTTCATAGCCGACGTGTGCGTCCTTTTGCTTGAGAGATTCAAGGGGGGCGATCATCTTTTTGTGGCTAGTAAGAGTAGATATACACCAAACCAAGGGAAAAAGAAAAACAAGTGGTAGATAATGATTAAGAGATGAAAAGCAAGTGATTGAAGGACCTTGTAGGCATACAATTTGTACTAAAGTGATATAAAAATCATTATTCACACACAGACAGGTGTGTGTGGGCGCGCGCATAAAAGGCTAAAGTATACTTTTAGTCCTATAATTTTAACACCGTTAATTTTACTAACGGAAAATGCAAACTCAAGTGATGACGGTGTAAACTTAAGTGATAATTGTGTAATTAAATACTATTAAATTTAAATTTAAAATATGGGTAAATTGAAAAATACATAAATTTTGTTTAATTAAATGATATTAGTCATCACTTGAGTTTGCCACATCAGCATTTTCCGTTAACAATATTAACGGTGTTAGCGTTTTAGGACTAAATGTATACTTTATAAAGTTAAGAGACCAAAAATATGCCTTATATAAAACTTAGAGGACTAAAAGTATACTTTAGCCTATATAAAATCCATTCTACCGCCATTAAAATGAGTTAAACAATCGGTTATAACCATAATATCATAGTACACACCACCAGCCATTGCACAGTAAAATGAAGAATGAGTACTCACAAACTAGGTCCATTCTCATCATGGCCAGCAATGAGGAGAGACACTCCAAATGGTCGTGACTGTCAAGATAGGGGGAAAATATAGATCATATATTAAAATGCATCCTTGACAGATTTGTAAAGAAAAAAAGAAGTAAAATACTGAAGCAACCAAATAAAAATAAGGATATTTTCCAAGAAAAGGAAAGCATAAACCGAAACCACACTATGTTTCACAAAAATTTAATTTAATTACAGAATGAAGATGAAACGGGACCAGAGCAAGCATAAAAAAGGTGAGTAGGAGATGTCAAAGAAAAGAGGAAAGCTAATAGAACTTTTTCAAATGAATCTATCAACATTACCAAACCCTAACTAGTAAAGACCTATCCAAAACTCAGAATACATTTTAAAACACAAGATAATAGGAAAATTTATAACACAAGATAGCAGAGAACTACTAACGAAATATATGATGCTAGCAAAGATAACTAATTTGTTCTTAATTAGTTATCATAATAACTAAAATACATCAAAGATAACTAATACTAATTATAATTTATTCTTAATTAGAAATGTTTTCTTAACTAAATTTATTTTACTTGTTTCTCTATAATTCTTAATTTACAGATAGCTACTATCGCATTTTCTAATCTCTTTTCATGCTCCATTCTTGGCATATTCCAAAAACAAGTCAATCACGACAGTAAATTGTAGGACAATGTCATGCACCAAACAAAAAATGCATGACATGCATATGCATACATCACCAGAACTTGGGTCATGATGAAATGTTCAAATGACTTGTGGAAACTTAGGCAGTATGGAATGCCTTAATCCACATTGATAGGCACAAGCAGCTCCAATCCTTTGAAAAGTATAAATAATACTTGCCTAATTACCATGATCTTTACCACATTTTTTCACATGGAATCCCTAAGCAATCCATCATTCTTTCCCATATATACAACATTACAGACATCTAAGGCACAAGTGCACCTGACTTTAAGGTTTTCCTTCAATTACACAAGCAAGAGACACATTCTCTACCATCCAATCAGATCTACATCTACCTGTTAAGCTCAAGAAAATGAAATAAACAAACCACCAAAACAGAATAGGCATAAAAGAAACTTATTGTGGAAACCATACAGTTTACAAAGTCCCTAAGCAATAACTGTATATATATTATTGGGGCCTATAAATTATTGCGGCCGTATTATGCATACCCGTAACATCAAATGCGAAAAAGCATCTATAGAGATCATTCAGAAAGGTGAGTAGTTCTTTACCATTGATTCTTCATCACCTTCACCAAATCGCAACGCTAGATCACACAGAGCTTGGGTTGTTGACTCTACAGTCATCGGCTCCCCATAGGAGAACTTATGATTCTGTGAACACTAACATGATACATGTAAATCACTATATAATCAACCAAAAATTAGAAGTAATCAAGGAACAGGAACAGAACCTGAGTTTCGACTCGTGCATGCTCAACAAGTGTTCGAGCATCAGCAATTAGTCCACTCATTGCACAACCCATGTGCTGATCAATTTCCATTATTTTCTCAACACTGCTTGGCTCCTGGGAGAGAAATTTAAACAAAATAATTGAAGGAAGTCACAAAAACAAAAATATTTGAAGCAGATTTACTTGATGAAAATTAGAAATATACAACATTTTGAGATCTTTCCTGAATAACTTAAGCATAGACAATAATCATATTTCTTTGCCCAAATAGAAAATGGTGTAACTGGAGGTTAAGTTAAAATACAAAATAGATAGTTATGTTCATTTCCATAGAACCTAAAGAGTATAACATCTTGCCCACAATGAAAAATAGATGAAAGAAAACCAAGGTTAGAAGAATTCAATGTCATGGTGGTACAAACACAATTTGGCGAATGCATAATTATCAATATCACAACAGAGCCAGATGTAAAACAATCTTTAAAAGAATATATTTTAGTAAAATAAATTACAATGCAAACCTAAAAGTCAACTAACAGGATGACTCTCGAAGTATAATTTTCATCTAGTAAATCAGCCTCAAATCTCAACACACAATTCTCTTCAATGTATATTGCTTATCACCAGCTCCAATTACATTTCTTAAAATTGTTTTTAGTCATTGACACTTTAATTGTTTTTAGCCATTGACACTTTACAACAATGCAAATTGGTAAATAAACGCACCAACAGTGGTGAAGTAATACGCTTTTCAACTGCAAGGACAACACCTTCTTTTGTCTTCAACCCAATTGCAGTTGATCCCAGCTGCAGCCAACAAAAGCCAATAAGAATTTACAATTAATGCATATTATTGTGCCAGCACAAAATCAGAAGAATATCATAACTTATAAATGTTTTCAGCACAAAATCGGAAGAAACAACACAATAAAAAGGAAATGAGAGATTGCTGTGAAGTGCATCATACCTTGATGGCTTCAATAGCATATTCAACCTGAAATAGCCGGCCTTCAGGAGAAAATGTGTTAACTCCCCGGTCATACTCAGTCCTGTCTCACATCCAAACATAATAAACAAGAGATTCAATTGGTTTCAGAAGAAACTCCATATCAACTTGTAAAAACAGGGCTGAAGAAAGCAAACAAGAGAGAGAGAGAGAGAGAGAGAGAGAGAGAGCATCTTGCATCAAAGAGAACAATAATGCTCACCTTGTTAGAAACATCGTCCTTCTGATTTAATGAGATCACTAAATGACAGAGCAAGGGCCGAGATTAGGACACATATAAAGAAGTAAAGAAAGGAAAATAATAGTATCATTTAGTTCTTGCAAAATCACTTCACATCTTTCATTTTTTCCTGTGTTTACTTGACACCCTCTGAAGTTGATGAAATCAATTATGCAAAAGTTTAGAACTTAGTAGTGCAGGCCCAAATAAAGGGGGGAAATCTAAACCATTCCATCAAGCAAGCATTGGAAACTACCCCCTCATCAAAACGAATACCTCGGTGCTCTCTAGATGCAAATGTCCCCAAAATAAACATGAGATTCAAAGATACCACGCAGCCTTCCCAGTTAAAATTAGGTATGAAAAGAGGGAACTAAGACCCACTAGAAATAACAGCAAACGAAGTCAACAAAACACCATTAGGGTCTAGTTTGACGGAGGGGAGGGGAAGGGAGGTATTTAAATATTACCTTGTTTAGATTGATTAGAAGGAAGGGTGGGGAGGGAAATTTTTTTCACATGGACAACTTTACCCTTATGTTATATGATATGTAAACTGTAAATAAATAACTAGGTTGGTTGGTTAGGAAGAGATTAGTTAGTTAGTTGTTAGTAACCATTGGTAGTTAGTTTGGCTTAATGGGTCTTGAGGTGTTGCCTATATAAGATATATAACTCTTCATTGTTTCTCTATGCTTTATGATGAATGAATAAGAGCATAACCATATTTTCTCTTCCCTTCCCCTCTGTTTCTCTGTTCTCTTCTCACTCCTCTGTAATACTTCTATTCTACTCCTCTGAATTCTTCTGTTCTTCATCTTCTTCCTCTCTTCTCTTCCCAAATCCTCTACATTTCTACACTTATATAACATTATAAGAGGGATTTCAATGTTACCTTGTTTGGTTTAGGAGGGGGGGGGGAATTATTTTCACATGGACAACTTGACCCTTAAGTTATAAGTGATATTTTCCAAACTGTATTAAATGTATAATAAAGTTTATAATAAATAAGATTTTTATGCCCTATATATATATATATATATATTGAAAATCAATGCAAGACAATATTCTATCAAGCTATACAAATCTATCATGAAGCTGATTTAATCTTAGTTCGATACTTTTAGGGTTAAAGTACAAAATGATAATCTATAACGCACACAATTAGAATATAATCAAATGTAAGAAAATAAAACCAAACACTATGTCATTTACCAAAATAAGGAGTTCATCATATCATAATGTTAATAATGTAAGACATCAAGAGCCAATCACAAGGCATCCCAAAAAATATACAGCATGGCATTAAATGCCACCAAATGCCATCATATGGCAAACCAAAATATGAATGGTGGCATCAAATGTCATCACAAGGCAAATTAAAGTATGTAAAGCGGCATCAAAAGTCATCAACAGCCATCCATCATAAGCACAACAAAATTTATGTAATTGGATAGTAGGATCATATTAGCAGCCATAGGAATATTATATCGGTTTTGATTTTTCTTTGAGTAGCCTGTAGATTGGAATGAGGAGGACGATGGAATATGGAAGCCCCTCAAAATTCCTAATCCAGCATACAATGGACCTTGGAAACGCAAGGTACTTTAATAAAGGAGCATAACAGCAGCCAAGCCCATCTGCCAACAAATTTTACAATGGGAAACCATTAAAAGAAAAGGGCCTTCCAAAAACTTCTGAACTGGCTGAAATACTATCATGTACGCCGTGCGCAATGAAAAGTTGATTGTCAAAGAGGAGCATCAAAACAGCAAAGTAGAGTAAATAAAATGACTTGACTCTCCACAAAGATAAGCTGAATGCATTATTTTGTAACTAATGCTTTTATGTATACTCTATGATTTCTAATCTTTCTTTAGAGTTAGCGACTTTCTTCAACAAACAGAGCACGGACGTGAACAAACAAAGCACAGAAAATATTATACATTTGTGGAGATCGCATTAGGAACCAAACAAGTAAACCAAAATATGATGAACACAGAGTCAGTGACTTTCGTGAACAAATATAGCACGGACGAGAAACAGACCAGTGACGAGAGGAACAGAGCACGGACTAGACACAGACCAGCGAGACAGACTTAACAGGGACGAGCAGGAACAAGATGAACACAGCGGGATTCATATGAAGAACACTTTTTAAACGGGTCAGGGATGAGAGATACTCACCGGAAGGTATTACCGGACCAAGGTTAACTTCGATCGTGTTTTCCGTCAATATCGTCTCCGCCTTCGATCGTCGTCGGTTTTCCCACCCTCTCGCCTCACAGAACCAGAAGAGCTACCGAATGGGTTCACCGCGGCATCGAGTGAAAGGGGTCAGGGTATTTCCGGAATAACGAAAAAACACCAGGAACATTTTAGTCCACCCACAGAAATTTTTGTTCTCCCCTCCGCTCAAGCCCAACAGCAGCTTGACTCATATGCTAAACACTCCCTGAATTGAAGTTGGTTTTTGCAGCAAAGTTGTCCATGAATTTCCAGACTGTAGCAATTTTACTTTAACTATTATCCAAGTTAAGTTTTAACATTAGTTAACCAAATATAAACAGGTCTTTGTGTCATCTAGGTCATTTTTGTTAAAATATAAATTTATCCTAAAAGTTTTTAATCAAAAGAAATGTTGCCCTAAAAAATTTTTGAGGTTGGATATTGTTCTTTAAGTTTTCAAATTATAGTAATGTCACCCTAACCTTCATATGAAGGTTAAGTTGACAGCTAGTTAATCAAATATACTAAGTTAACTGTGTGAACGGCATTGAAGAAGAAGCTACAGAGAGGAGTTCACATTGACAAGAAGAAATAAAGAAAAAGATTTAACATTCGGATTCAATCACACTGAGCAAGATTATCGAGAAAAATGTCACTAGTAACTCTCGTTACCACTTACCATACCCAACGATATCAAGATAAATAGATTACCTCTGTGATTTTCTCTTCATCACAAAAGATGCTTTAACCTCTTTAGTTTTTTCCAATAATTCAAACCGAGTACATTCAAAGAAAAAAAAAAAAACTTTATTTATAAATCTTACTTTAAAAAAAGTTTAAAATTTTTTTTTAAAAAAAATAGATGACAAAGTGTATTGGCTAACTAAACCCTTATTTTTACTATTAAACTATCGAGGAAATGAATACTCTCTCTCTCTTTTCATGAATAAGAGGCGAGGAAGTGAATACTCTTTTTTAATTATTTTTAGAATAAGAGGCTAACTTAACTCTCTTGACTTTTCTGCTTTTTGTGAAACCCCTAAAATGCATTCTATTGGGTTTCAATCCAAAAACAAAACCGAAGCAAACCTATCAACATCCATCTCAACTTTATGTTTGAGGCACTTCTCACAGAGGGATTGGATGGTTTTGACTTCAATGTTTGAATAGTTATGAAACTGTGCTCTGTTTTCTTCGCGAAGCAGAGGATAACCTACCTCTCTCAACAATTCAGACATGTATATAAAAGCATAAAATTAGATGCATCAATCGATATACTCCTGTTTGCAATAGTGGAAGCCCGTCAGGGGTAATACAAGGATAACTACAAACAAATGATTCAACAAACAGTAGTGGAATTACATTACTCATTTCAGCAAAATGGTATGACCAACGTAGTGATACATAACTTTGATGTGTAACTTATAATGAAAGGTGGCCTTTAATGTTACCAGAGCATCAGAAAATTTCTAAAGCCCAACAAGCTATATATAGGATTTTATAATTCAGCCTTCAATACGACATAAAAAGTTCTAATCTTCAAGCTCAATAATCTTCACAACTGAAGAGTCCCCTAGTTTCTGGCAAACAACAACACGGTCGTGTGGCTTAATGATGCTGACGGCCTTGCCATGATCTAAAGCAACCTTCAAAATTGATTCATTTGTTCCACTTGTAGACTCCGCCTGCACCAGCAAGACAAGGCACAGAGTTGAAATCTATTTTAAGATTTTACATAGGTAATGATGATGATGATCCAGTAAGCATAAGTATCAAAACAGACTTAATGGCATGACAAAATCTGAAGTGTTCATGCATAATTTGAAGAGCCACGTTGTCAATAATACAGGTGTCAAAAAGAGCTCCTGTTTTATGTAACTTACATTATAGTAAATACAAATATATGAAATGTATTAATTTATGGGGCAAGTGTCATTTGGGATATAGTTTTTGTAATGGAGGACTAAAAGTTTATCAATATTTTGGGAATTATTGTTTGGATCTTAGGATACATTATCTCAATAGAGGATTGTTGACTTAAACAATGATTTTTTGGACGTCAAGTTACAATATTTAGGCTGATTATATGATAAAATACCAAAGCCAGGGAATAGAAAAGCAAGGAAAAAAAGTATATGATGAGTGAATCAAGAACAGTGGATTGAGATTAATGGTGAAAATCAGAAGTTTTCACTCAAGAACAATGTTGCTCTAGAAGTTTTTTGGGTTTAAGATTACTGTAGAAATGCTAAAATGGAGTATTATTACCCTTTACTATTAAAAATATTAATAGTCAATGTCAATTTTTTAATAGAGTGGGACAATGTGACATTAAACCCAAAAAAACTTCCAAAGCAAACTTGCACTTTAGACCAAAATCTAATGATCGGGAACAATTCAACAAAATCAGAGAATGAACACCCTGTCAATGTTCGAGCGGTGTGTTGGTTGGAGGAGAGGAACAGTTTCCTCGCCACATGCTCACAAGATCGAACAATATTGAGGGATGAGAGAGAATGAACACTCTACCAGAAAGAAAGCCGCAACCGAAAGAAGTAAGGTATCATCTAACAATCTATCCAAATATGTCCTGCCTCCTCCCATTCCTGCTGCTCTGCTTACCACCTGGAACTCTATCTAACATGTCTGGTTCTCTAACCCCCCTGAATTAGCTGCCAGGTCACACACACACACACACACACTCCCTGCCCAAACCAGTCATACAATTCTCCTCTCCTATGCCATCTTTTTGACCATATTCAGACCGGCACTTCCTCAAATGCAGACTAGAGACTGGCATACCGTTAATTATCCAAATGGAATTAGGCTTTTATCATTGAACTTCTTAAATAAGGCTATTGAATGCACCTGTTACTGATCTCAGTATCTTGATTTTAGTTTCACATCAAACCATCTCCAAATCAGGTCCTGACTTAAGCCGCTGAACAAAAACTATTTCCTCATTGAAATAGATAGATGTCATGGGCACCGAATGAAATCTATTTCATTTTGCATTCGGTCAAAGATATTTGCAATGGCAAGCGGATTAGAGAAGCAAAGAGACATCCAAGGGAAGTGGTATATGCGCCAAATAAGTTATGACTTAAGATCCACTGGCATTCATTCTGCAAGATTGGCAGTTTTGGTTGCCAAATTGAATTCAGCCAAAAGGACACATGATATGACTGTGGAGACCCAGTACCTTTCTGTCTATCAATTAAAGGAAAATGTTTTTTTACCAAAAATTAAAGGAAAACTAGAAATTAGGTCATTATGCGAGAAAAAATGGTTTGAAGTTTTGAAACAGTTCACCAAATAAATGGCTAAATGTAAGTCCAGCCCATCAACCACTTTTGTTAATCTCTATAGACAAGTTAGAACTGGAAAGGACTATATAAGATTTTAGGTTTGTTGAGCTTTTGAGATCAGGATAATTGAGTCTGATGATTCTTCTCATTACTTCATGTGAAATATATAGGATACAAAGAGAGCAATCTATTGTAACAGCTTGAGGACTTCTAGGGAATTCAAAAATTGAAAAGCAAGAATCTAATCTAACTACCTCCTAAATTCTAGGATTTGATCTTGACTAATCTAATATTATTTACAAAATAATATAATTACCACACTCCCCCTCAAGTTGGATCATAGATACTCATCATGTCCAACATGCATACAAAACCTTCAAATATGTCCTCGAGCAGACCTTTTGTGAGTATATTTGCAAGCTATAATTTTGTAGGTATGTAGGAGAGACAAATAATTCCATCTTCAACCTTTTCTCTAATAAAATGTCGATCAACATCAACATGCTTAGTTCTACTGTGTTGTAAAATGCCATGCTTAAGGCTACCTTATTATCACAGTAAAGTTTTAATGGAGATTCTATCTTGGTGTAGGTCTCATTAGCAACCCCTTTTTATCCATATTCCTTCCTTGACTCCTTCAGATAGTGATCTTAATTCTGATTTTGCACCACTTGTGGATACCACTCGTTGCCTGTGACTCTGCCATGTTACTAGATTTCCCCACACAAATATGCAATATCTTGAACTAGACTAGCTATTCTCTTGGTCTCCTGCCCAATCTGCATCTGTGTATATCTCGATAGTCCTCATATTACTTTTTCTGAAGAAGAGACCTTAGCCAGGAGTTCCTTTGAGGTATTTTAGGATTTTATATGCTGCATTCAAGTGTTTCAGCTTCAGTGAGTGCGTATGTTGACTTGCAGTACTTACTGCAAAGGCGATGTCAGGCCGTGTGTGAGAAAGATAGATAAGCTTTCCAACCAATCTCTGGTAGCGCCCTATATCTACTGGTTCGTCTTCCTATTCTTGTTTCTTCTTTTCTGCCACCTCTTGTTCGGTTGTTGGTTGTTCTACTTTTTTCTTCTTCTTCTTGACACTAATGGGAGTCTTGCTTGGCTTACACCCAAACATGCCAATTTCCTTTAGTAGGTTAAGGACATACTTCCTTTGCGAAATGTGAATTCCTTCTTTTGATCTAGCCACTTCCATTCCTAGGAAGTATTTCAAGTTACCAAGGTCTTTGACCTCAAACTCCTGGTTTAGCGCCAATTTGATTCTGTTCATTTCTTGAGGATTGTTCCCTGTGAGTATTATGTCATCCACATATACTATTAGGATAGTAACATACCTTTATGATTTATAGTGAACATAGTGTGATCAGAAAGGCATTGGTTATATCCTTCAGCCTTTAGAACCTATGAGAATCTGTCAAACCAAGCTCTAGGGGACTACTTCAGTCTGTAAATGGACTTGTTCAGCTTGCATACCTATTTGCGGTGACCATTCTCAAAAACATATAAACTTCTTCTTTTAGGTCCCCATTTAGGAAGGCGTTTTTTATGTCTAGCTGTTGTAAAGGCCAGTCGAGATTCACAAAATGGAAATAAGGACTTTGACTGTGTTTAGCTTTGCTACAAGGGCAAAAGTTTCATTGTAGTCAAAGCCATAAGTTTGTGTAAAACCCTTAGCAACTAGTCTGGCTTTGTACTTGTTCAAGGTACCATTAGCATTGTACTTAGGGGTAAATACCCACTTAACCTTGCTGCCTTTTTACCTTGAGGTAAGTTGGTGATATTCCAAGTTTGATTTTTCTCAAGAGCATTCATCTCATCCAACACTGCATCTTTCCATTCAGGAATTTCAAGTGCCTCATGTACATTTGTGGGAATCTAAACCTAATCAAGGTTAGTAACAAAATGATAGTATTTTTGTGAGAGATTACCATATGACATGTAGTTTTGAATAGGATGTTGAATACAGGAACGTGTCTTCTTTCTCATGCAATAGGCACGTTTAGATCCTTGTTGGCATCAAGAGTCTCTCTCGGTTGGGAGAGTGGCTGAGCTGCAGGCATAATGAACTCCACTACCTTTCTGTTCCTCCTAGAGTAAACCTTGTCATATTGTTTGGCATATTTGTCTCCCCCTGTTTGTGATGGCATTCCTTGTGAATCAGGTGTAGAGGATATGATCACAGGATAGGAAGGTGGTATAGGTTTAGGTATAGAAGGCTAAGAGTAACTCCAATTCTCCCCCTGACTCGAAGGTTGTGGATAGAAAGGTATGGCTTCATAACAACGATAACCTTTTTGGGAATTGGAATAGCCAAGAAAGATGCAAGGAAGGGACCTAGGGTCAAATTTGGAAGGAGGATGGTGAATATGAACGTATACGGTACACCCAAAGACACTGAGAGGAAAAGAGTGATCAAAGTGTGAAATCACATGAGTCTCACGGATTTTATCAAGAGGGGACATATGTGAAAGGACACGAGTAGGCAATCTATTGATAAGATGAGTGGCAGTAAGGATTGCATCTCCCCAAAAATATTTGGGAACATTGCATGTGTACATAAGGGCAAGGGCAATGTCAAGAAGATGGTGATTTTTACATTCGGCAATGCCATTTTGCTGAGGTGTGTTAGGACAGCTACTTTTATGAATGATTCCATGAGACTTTAGAAAATGGTTGAAGTTATGATTGAAATATTTGATGCCATTGTCAGAGTATAAGACTTGAATGGTAGAATTAAATTGTGTTTTAACATAGTGGAAGAATTCAACAAAGATATTAAACACATCAGATTTTTCTTTTAGGAGGTACACCCAACACATGCGAGAGTGATCATCTATGAAAGTGACAAAGTATTTTGAACAAGTCCGGTAAGGTACTCTAAAGGGACCCCATACATCACTATGGATGATGGAGAAGGGACAAGTAGAGTGATAGGCAGTGGGAGGGAAGGTAGTATGATGATGTTTTGATAGTTCACATGTTTCACAATGGAAATTAACATCTTTATTGAATGAAAATTGAGGAAACAATTTTTGTAAATACTAAAAACTAGGATGTCCCATCCTTCTATGCCATAACATCAAATTATTGTCTAAAGTAGGGGAGACATAGATCTTTATTTGTGATGACAAGACACTTGCAGAGGAATCATCAAGGTAGTAAAGGCCGTCATGCTCCTTAGCTATGTCAATCGTCCTCCCCGAGGAGAGATCCTGAAATATACAATGAGTGGCAAAAAAGTGAGCAGAACAGTTTGTATTTTTTGTCAATTTGCTGATTGAAAGGAGATTGTATGTCAAATGAGGAACATGAAGAACAAAATCAAGTTTCAAGTCTCTTGTAAGAGGTACGGTACCAGTACCAGCAATGGAAGCACTAGAATTATTTGCCATGCAAATTCAATTATTACCAGCCAAAGGAGAATAGGAGGTAAAGACCCTTGATTCTGAGGTCATATGATCAAAGGTGTCGGTGTCTACTATCCATTTTGGTTGAGGGGATGATGAGATAAGAGTAAGATGATCATTACCTTGCTTGGCGATAGTGGCAACTAGTCCTTGAGAGGACTGTAAATTTTTCAGCAAGTTGAGGAGTTGGCTTATCTGTTTTGTATTAAGGGAAGGAGGCACGGATTCTGAAGGAGTATCTGCCTCAATGACTGTCTGATGAGTAGAGGCCAGAGGGTGATCGTGGTTTGCGAGGTGTCCAATCAAATGGCTTACCATAGAGTTTCCAACATTTGTCTTTGGTATGACCAATCTTCTTGCAATGATCACATGTTAGACGAAATTTGTTAGAACCAGAACCAAAAGAGGGAACGTGCTTACTGATTAAACTAGACACTTCTAATCCCGAAGAGATAGTCTTGAGAAGCATAGTGTGTCTTCAACACTCTTCACGGCGAATCTCAGAATATACTTCTAGGAGAGGAGGAAGAGACGAATTACTTAATATCCTTGCCTGGGCATAGTCAAATTCTACGTTGAGGCCAGTGAGAAAAATCAGAACTCGATCGATGTTGACATTCTTTTGGTGGCAAGTGGCATCAGTAGAAGAACTCCATTCATTATCTGCCATTTGATCTTCTTCTTGCCAGAGAGCGACAAGTTCAAACCAGAATTCAGCAATGCACCAAGAGCCCTGAGATGACTTTCAGATGCGATGTCGAAGATTAAACAGTTGAGATGAGTCCTTGGCATCTAAGTAAAAATCACAAACAGCATCCCAAATATCCTTAGCACTAGGAAGATACATGAAGCTTCGTTTAATCTGTGGAGACATGGCATTGATAAGCCAAGAGCAGACAAGAGAATTAGCAGTTTCCCTAGGCTGATGAGTTTTGATCCGACGGTGGCTTGATTTCTCTAGTTAAAAATTTTCGTTTTCCACGTCCACTGATAGCTAGCAAAACAACTCGTGCCCAATCATGATAATTGTGAAGATTCAATTTTTCCGACACCAATTGGTTATCAAAAGAGTGGAGAAGAGGTGAATTGTCGTTGGTCTTGGGGAGCGTTGTTGTAACATTTGATGATGCCATTGATAATGCAAGCTTAGTGCAAGACAAAGTGAAGCACAATAACAGCTCAAACTAAAATGCACAGTAACAATCCAAACTTATATGAACAATAACGACCCAAACTAGCTTCAGCGATGGTAACGGCCCAAAAACAAAAAACAAAACCAAGTTGGACTAGAAGCTAATGAATCGGAAAATGAGAAGCCCAATATACACCAAAGTAGACCAGAATGAGAACAAGCGGATGAGTGCTTCAACTGATCTGATGACGATGGCCTAGACGAGCAGTGGACCAGACGAATGGATGAACTGGGATCGACGGAAGCACCATGGACGTGTGATAGAGCAGTCGACGATGAGAAGCCACGGACATGTGACGAAGAAAGAGTAGTCGTCGACGAGACGGAGGATTAGTGACCCATTGATAACGTTCAAATCAATGACGAACGAGACTAAGATTGTCGAATCGTTGATGGTTGGGATTGAGAATGACAACACCGGAGGACTATGAGTGTCATACAGAGAGAACCACGTACCGAGATCAAGCGCCAATCGGACGAGACTGCATTACAGTGTGTAACGCGATATTGAACGCCAATTGGACGAGACTACGTTACAGTGGGTAACACTTGGACAGGTTAGACTCTGATGCGTCGTAGCGGGCAACGTCTATTTCTACCTATGCTCTGATACCATGTACAGCTTTTGGGTCAGAATAATTGAGTCTGATGATTCTTCTCATTACTTCATGTGAGATATATAGGTTACAAAGAGAGCAATATGATGTTACAGATTGAGGACTTCTAGGGAAATCAAAAACTAACTCCTAAATTCTAGGATCCGGTCTTGACTAATCTAATATTATTTACAAAATAATATAATTACCACAAGTTCAACTCCTATTTATATGATTAAGACCTTATTGAGAGAGGTATCTCTCATTTAGGGCCCAACAATACTCAAATTAGAATTAGTTGGTAATACCAGATGGCAGATAGTTGTTAGCTCCTAAAACAAATGTTAACCGCTTGTCTAGTAACTTTTTCCTAAACTGATTATTTTTCACAATATTCCTAGACCACATTGCACCAAAATTAAATGGTAAAACAATCCATATTGGGGACTAGGATGATCCAAGTTACATTTCAGCAGAGAAGCAAGCATCAAACCTAACATTAAATACTATTTCCCACTTTGAACGCAGTCATTTTACTCAAATAGGCTGAAGATAAATCAGGTAATATTTAATAGGTCTTACTGGATGACGTGGGTCTGCCAGCATTGGGAAAAGACCTCTAACAATAAGTGATTGCCTTGCCTGTCATTGGACAACAAAATGAATCAAGTAGCAAGAACTGATCAGTTTCAAAGTCAAATGTTACAATGCAAATCAAGAAAAGAAATTGGTTCTCTGAAAATAAGAACATGCCGACGGATAACATAAACAAGAAACACATAAATACACAAATCATAGAAGGAGAAAAAATTATTTTTCATTTTCACTATCAAGTAAGCCTGCAAAGCAGATATTTCTTGACACAGCAATGAATGCTAATGCCCAAATATTTTTCTTTTCTCAATATTTAACTTCAGCCATTTCTTGCTTAATAACTAAGAAATCAAAACTACAAAATGTCAATACGAGGGCCTCACAACATCTTTTTAATTATAAACGCTGAGAAATTTATCCAAATTCAAATGCATTTCAAGTTAGAAACACTCATTTTGGATTTTCTCTTCTCCCCCACTTTTGGGTCCTTTGAATTTATGAATATTACACAAATTTCATCTTTTCTTTCAAAACATATACAAAATTCCCTCGGTATAACAAAAATTTACACAGACCTATCCTAGTCAGCCAAGTATATTTATGTTTCTAAAATTCTAGGGAGGTCAGTTAAATCCTTAACCAAATCAAGTAAGGTTGGTGTAATTTCCTCTCTAAACATATCAAGATTGTTCAATCAAAGTTAAAATGCACGAGAGCTTAATTTCATCTTTTCTTTCAAAACATACACAAAATTCCCTCGGTATAACAAAAATTTACACAGGCCTATCCTAGTCAGCCGAGTATATTTATGTTTCTAAAATTCTAGGGAGGTCAGTTAAATCCTTAGCCAAATCAAGTAAGGTTGGTGTAATTTCCTCTCTGAACGTATCAAGATTGTTCAATCAAAGTTAAAATGCACGAGAGCTTGATTTCAGTAGCAGAAATTCAAATATATATGCCAAAAAAAGATGACAAGTTGAGCTTAAAATGTTTAAGGACTCAAAATATTGAACTTAATTATGGTAGAAGCCAAAATAATAATAATAATAATAAAGTTTCCTTCATTAGAAGTAACTTATAGCTTCACTATTAGGCTATTAAGTATCTCCAATTTCTGAAAGCAACAACATCACAGATAGAATATAATCATTCAGGCACCTGACAAGATTAGATTGCAAGCAACAAATCAGTAGCACCAATCTACCACAAAATTAGAATTTAATGAAACAAAAAATGTGTAAGTAATATGGTTATATACCTCAAATGCACCAGTGAAAGTCCATCGGAGTTGATTTGTTTTCAGTTGAGGAATGACAACAGATATTACAGGCATGGTTGGTCTGTACTTTGCAATCAACCTACAGATACAAACAATGAGAAAAATGTAATGAAATAGCACATGGCTGTTGATATCACTATGAACTGAACAAAAGATACCAACAGAAGAAATCAGTACTATGAGCAGGTGCACGAGCATTTGCATAGGTAAGCATGAAAATCATAAATTTATAAATAAAAATGGAAATGGGGATTGAAAGATATTAAAAAGAAACCTTGCAGCTCTTCCAGATGAAGTGAAGCAAATAATGACGGAGGCCTTAACCTTGATGGCTGCTCGAACCTGTATGTTACAGCACAAATGAAGAACTTCCCAAAATTTGGTACATTCACATTTCTTTGGGAAAGACACTAGCATGATGATAGTCAGGGAAAGATAAATAAAAAACAGAGAGAGCAAAGAGTAGAGTCATCAGAGAAATGTACCGCAGAGGAAGCTATTGATTCCAAATGACTCATGGGCTCCCCTACATATTTGACAGTCTTCTTGAAATACAAATCCTGATTAAAAACTTTCTCCGCCTACACATAACAGAGGTCTACTTTCAGTTAACATTTTTCTCTTATGAGAAGATGAAGATTGTGGAGAGGAGAAAGCTAGTGTCTTGACTCCTTTAGAGAAACCACACATAATAAAATCCATCCATCAGCAACAGGACCATGAACAGAAGGCCAGGCTAAGTTAATTGTCTTAATGTACGTAAGCCAGAGACATAGCATATTTGAAAATATATGAGGGGTGAACTTCATACAACATTTCAAAATGTATCAGAAACAGGAAGACATATATTATAAATAATACGCACTTAGAATAACTAGCAAAACCATCCAATAGAAGACACGAATATTATAAATTATCCATGAAAGGAAGGCTTCTCCTCAGAAAGAACTAACTGCAAGGATGAGTTTGAGACTTGAGACAGGAGTGCCAGTTATAATGAGAGCACAAACCTACCTCTGCACAGATTTTTCCAACAGTAGAAATTGTATCTACAGGGTACAATCCTCGCAGGGTCTCGGCCCCAAGAAGAATTGCATCACTTCCTGAACCATCAAGAAATGGACAACAAAGCTATGCATGAAAGTGCATCACATAAGCACAAATAGCTTAACTTGACAAGCCTCAACAGAAACGTGCACATGTGCAATACCACAAATAAAAATACGTCAGTTTCACCAAATTATATATAGATGTATTTGTGTGTGTGTGTATGGATGTATGTGTATATACATGTATATCAAATTAACCCCAAGAAAAGGCACCAAGTCATAAAAATAAAATTCACCATCCAGCACTGCATTGGCAACATCAGTTGCTTCAGCACGAGTAGGTCTTAAATTATCAGTCATACTATCCACAACACGTGTAACAACAGCAGGCTTTCCAGCTACATTGCACTTATAGATTGCAGCTTTTTGGAATAAAAAAACCTGTGAAATTGAAGGAGACAAGAACAAGAAAATGGTTAATAATATAATGATAGGAAAGAATACCAATCAATATGACATAACAGGTCATAACTAGCACATAAAATCTCAAATAAAAGAAAGTCACCCATAAATTCAGAAGCATGAGCTGACCTTCTCAGGTGGCAGATCTATTCCCAAATTTCCACGAGAGAGGATGATACCATCTGCTTCTCTCAATATCTCATCAAAATGTGTCAATCCCTAAGGGAATTTACCAGGGGAAGATGCAATTAAAAATCACAATCAAGCGCAGTACTCAGTAGGCAAGCTCAAAACATTTATTTACTTGCATTATCTCTCATATTCTCATTACCATTCCCTATAACTAGCCAATCACAATAAGATGGTAACCTCATCAAAAGCAAACCATGTATGAAATTCTCTCATGTTTGTAACAAAAGTGTATGGTTGTGACTTGCAAGGATGTTAGAGTTCACCTCTATATTCTCAATCTTTGCAAAAATTTGTGTCTGTTTCAGGTCACCAAGTTTAGAGAGAAATTCACGGGCCTGCGAAAATATGATTATAGACATATCTCAATACCTTGATTAAAAGAAAGGGGGAAAACAATTTACTTAGTCAAGGTTGTTTTTCAGCTACAGAAGATCAAAAATTCAAAGCTAAAACTGTAAGCATGAGGACAGAGGAAATCACTCAATAACATATGTCAGGAAAAAGGAGAAAAACTATCTGGAATAGCTCTTACATGACAAATATCCTCAGCATGCCGGGTGTATGACAATGAAAGGAAGTCTATGTTGTTTTGAAGACCCCATGTGCTTATGACCTGAGATAATAAATTATGTGTCCAACATAATTATTAGATTCAATGAGCAACAAGAAAGTAATAAACAGGTCTTTTATAGGCATGAACCTAACCGGAGTAGAATGAATCAATCATAATCTGGTAATTTGAGAAGGTAAAAATATACACAGCTTTAGTCTGTACACATACATTTAAGCTTTACAATTGCAAAACATTTTTTGTTGAAGGAGTCCTATTTCAGTTAGTTAATCTAAAAAATAGGACCAATGCAAACCTATTATTCCCACCATGAGAACGAAATCACACAAAAATTTAACCATTCTTTCTCATGAACTGAAAGTAGAAAACAAAATCAATCCATTCAATCTATCTCATTTCTTTATGGAACAAGTTTTTGATATGTATGCCAAATATTTACCTCCTTGTCCTTATCAGTAAGTGTAGGAAGATCAATACGAATCTGAGAGACATGTAAAGTGTACAACGACCCAGCTAGTGTAGCAGAATTTTTTATGAGACAAGTGACATCATCACCGTGCACCTCGGTGACCTACGGGTAAAGCCAAAACTGTGTGACAATAATAATACAGAAGAACTCTGACACTAAGTATTGGGCAAAGTTCTCTGATTTGAATATTGCTGACATGGAAAGTCTAACTTCGCATAAACAGGCTAGTCACTCAATTAGCTGATACAGTATAACAGATTTACTGTCAAAAGAATTTACAGACAGGCAAAAGAAATAAAGAAAATTAATAATGAAAACCAATGAAAATATGATGGAATAAATGGAAACTAAAGGCAAGGCTTAATTCCCAAATCCACCAATGATTTTTCAAGTAAACCCATAATCCAAAGAAGTAAATAGGTTCTACATATAATCCTTGAGAAATTTTGATCCAATCAAGAATAAAATACTAATAACTACATCTATTAAGGATAAGAAACCATTCAGATAAAAATAGAAGAAAAATTAAAAGGATAAGAAACCATAATAATAACCACCTCTATAGTTGTCCTCGAAGAGACAAAAAGAAAAGCCACCAGAAGTGATAAAAAGCTATAATCACATAAGATTATAAACTCTACATATATTTTATCCCACTAATGCCCCTAGACTTCAATACTACAATCAAATAAAACTTAAATTTCTGAATATATATACCTAAGAAAATGAAAAATCTCTTTTCCATTATAAGTATTAATTTTGTTGCTAGAATTGGCATCAGAAATATAATTTTTCTTATTGTCTTCATCAATTTTTATAAACTATCATCTTCATTGATATGTTGCATTGTACATTAGTGAAATGCAAGCGCGCACTCTGTTGAGCCTAATTGTTAAAATGGTAGATTTCAAGGATCCAAAAACCAATTTGGTGTGGTTGAATCATAGTAAATCTATAAGGTCTTCGAGTTTAAATATTATGGGAAAATATGTATAGAGCAGGATTGCATTTTTTTCCTCATTATTTTTAGCTTCAGTGAATTTAATTAGTGGTGTAGGCCATATACAAGAAATATATGACTGAATCAAATATTCAGTCATCGATATGAGCCATATATAAGCACCTCTTTTTCTCTTCAGGCTTTCATAATTAGCATAGATAGCTAGAAAATACTTATAACAATGGGTGAAATATGATTAGCACACCCATCAGCACAAGCATGAATAATTCCAGGCATCTATCAAACATTGCATTACCTCCAGCCACACAGATGTCGTTTCGCTTCCTGTAAAGAGGTACTGACCAATAAAAATAGTGTCACCCTGCTTGACAGCCTGCAGGAATATGGATACCCTAGTTATGGGAACACCATGATGTACAGAATTGAAGGACAAAACACAAATAAAATTGCACCACCAGGAATAAAACCTTAAATGTACTACATGAGTGCACCCTTATGATCATCTTGGTCAGGGATTTAGTTTGGACAAACCTCAGAGACTCCCTGACCACACTATCAAATGAAATAAAATTATAATTATTGTAGAGAACAGAGGCATAATGTGCATCTAAAGTATTATTCCGTGTCTCAAACCTAATACAACGTAGGTTTACATAGAAAGCATAACATGACTGTAGTTAAACTTGTTAACAAAATAAAACTATAAATATTGTATATAACAGAGGTATTTTTTTTTTTTTTTTTTTTTTTTTTGGGAGTACAAATTTTGATGGTAAATATGGAAAATTTACTCCAGGCAGAATAGACTTTAGTTAAATATATTTATGTTCCTGGTAATTAATTTTCTGACTATTTTTTCCCTGTAAGTTATTCTGTTTTGGGTTCATTGTATATACACTAGTTCATTCTCTTTTGTAAGACTAAATGATTAGAATATTCAGTTATTCTTATTAATTTCTCTACCATTCTTCTTTCTTTTCCCCCATTTTCTCTCGACTTTTCCCTCCTTCCCTTTCTGCCATTGTCTTTCTATTTCCCCCTCTGTCCATCCCCCCCCCCCCCTTCTTTATTGTCCTATATAAAATATTGTCCTATATAAAATTCAATGAGTAGAGCAAAATTCAGTTGAAAGGAAGGTGCCAAACAATTTTGATTTGTACACTAGTAACCTTTGCTTTCGATGGACTAAAAGTAACTATCTCCAAAACCTACAATACTTCTATTTTCTACCCGTTATTAGGGTCACATTATCCTTACATATTACTAAATTCTTAATGGTTTTTAACCTGGTTTAAACAAGCCAATCAGCAGAGGTAAAAATAGTCAGCATAGTCAGTCAGTAACAGAAAGTCACCACAAAAATAAAACAAATTAAAACTATTTCAGAATGCATGAGGTGACCATGCTTACAAGTAGGCAGATATCAACAAAATATATCATCAGAAATTTTTACAAAAAATGAATATGCTTTGCTTGTAAAAGCTATTACCTTTGACAGCCCATTGAAATTAAGTGGTAAGAGGTTTGATGTTGCTTCTTTGTTTTGATCCGGGGTCAAGACAACCAATGTCTCTGCTTGAAGGGAAATAGGGCGTTCAGTTTTATTCACTACTTGCAATTCTGGACCCACAGTATCAAGCATAACCTGTACTTGAACCAAAATTTGTATAACTGTCAAAAGGTATTTGCATTTATCGAAAGTTCATATAATAGTAGATGCTGATATGCCATAATGACACTGATTTGTTAAATATATCACATGTAATGATGTTTACATTCATAAGAAATCAAGGGTGCTGCAGATCTTACTTTTCTTTCTCATACTTGATATGACCGAATAAGCTAGTCATTTTACTACTGTTAAATTACATCAGAAAAATGTGAGGAAAAGGCATAGATATTTGCAAGTTTTAAAATGACATTCATGCCATAGTTCCTTGCCTTTAAAATCAGTTGATCCAAGCAAAGCAATAGAGCTTAAACAGCTAATTAAAACAAAAAACAAAAAACAAAAGGATAGATTAATACAGAACTAGACTGAAATTCAAATCAAAATGTAAATTTTTAAAAACACTTAAACAACTTTGATCCTTTATTTTCAGGACATTACCATCAATATCTACATTTAAGTGCAAAGTATCACCATCATGCAATTGTACTCATAAAAGTCCTCCAACTTTTTCACACTAAAAAAAGTGCTTCACATGAGATTCAAATCAAGGAATCTGCTGAAACCATGCTTTTAGAAACACTTAAGCAACTTTGATCCTTTCTTTTCAGGAGTTTTGATGGAAGTATTCCATTTTTTATTTTCTTTGTTCATTCAGATCCAATATGGTCATTTTTTGGGCTTGGGTGGTGGGTTTTGCTCACTTAGATCCACTCCAAAGAGAGAGGTAAACAAATATTTGGCGAGAAAATTTTCAAATTGTTCCTGTTCCTGATTTCGTTAATTCTTTAAATATTTAGAAATTTTTACTAATTTTTTCATTGAAAATATCATAGTTATTCAATCAAAATTAGAACCACTGACCTTGGCTTACTTGGAAGTAAGAAAATGTGTGTGTGTGTGTAAAATATATGTATAAAATTCTTCCTCAAAAACAGCTAAGAGTAATTATATGCAGATCTGGTAGTGTGTGCCTTCTTCAAATACAATGCCTTGTTTATTAACTCCAAGTCACCAGTACCTCCCCAGCTTTGTGAATTTATTTTATTTTTATGATGATTATATGAATGTTCTGTCTTGAAAGGTATTTAGTGTTTTTATACAATATCCGCGATTCCTCTTGATTTTTAATCCAATGCACAAATTGATAGGTTCTGTTAGGTTAGCTATATGTTGTGTATTGCCAACAATTTCCACAGAAGGACATAAAACCTTGGTTTTCATGTTTTTCTTTTACATGCCCTTGGGTGTTCCTAAGCAAAGTTCAGTTTTGATAGCTTTTGGAATACAGTATAAGATGAGGATCATGGAGAGGCTTAAGAAATGAAAGGATTTCTGTTTATTACAGTTGTGTGATTAAGGATAAATAGTATGGTGGATTAGCAATTAGTTTAAGAATTAGCAAAGGAGTCTCATCTATCACATTACTCTTTCCCCAAGAGACAGCCATTAGGGTGAATAAGCTCATTATTCGCATTTATGAGAACATTTAGTACGAAATTAAAATTCATTTATGAGGATGAATAGGACAAAATTCATATTTAAGCAGTAAAGAATAAAAGTTTAGACTGAGCATAAGTGTCCAATAGCAAATAGTAAATTAAAAGACTATTATTTAAACAAGAAATAAGATTAATGCCTGTTTAAGATGAAAGAGGGTACAATGAAGTCCATCACGTGTAGGAAAATCCAAAATCTTCAAGATAATATCATAGTTTGCCGGAAGCCCTTTATGTTTTCAACATTTAATATTATAACTATTCAAAGATATTGGCCCATTAAGCGAGGCAAACAATGAGTGGGTGAGTGAGTGAGAGAGAGAGAGAGAGAGAGAGAGAGATAATTGAAAGAAATTATAAACTACAGATAAAATAAAATAAAATAAAAATCCTCATATGAATGAAATGCAAGTTTTGAATTTTGACAGATACCAGTTATCTAATGATAATCATCCATGCATCTAACTCCATTAGCCAAGCCACGCTAGGCTCAGTCAAAGTGAAGTGTAAGTGAACAAACAAGGCAAATTATGGCATTTTACCGCACAGAGTTTCTTGGTACTTTTGATAGCAGCCTTTAAATTTTCCAATGTCTCTTGGTGGTACTCCCGATCACCCCATGAGAAATCAAACCTTGCCACTAGCACAAACAAAATAAGATGATAACAAGGTGATTGAGTTACTGACTGTAGACATTACACCACTATGAACAATAGAAAGAATGACAACGATTTACAAACATTTAAGCCATGATATGAAATTCAATTTCTCAGTAAAAAAAAAAAAAAAAAAAAAAAAAAAGCGTATGACATCCGGAAGAAAATTGCTTGCTGGAATGTTTTCCCTTCAATTAATTCTAACTGACTGAGCTGATTTAGATTTTATGAAAATGCAGTAATGGGAGAAATTCCCAAACTTATTGTCCTTGGATAAATGAGAAGAAATAGTGTCATCAAAGAGACAATAAACATATACTATCTGTTTTTCAAATCAAGATGATTGTTTTTGGCCAGACAAAGCAAGATGATTGACAATCAAAGTTTCCAACGGGTGAATACCAGACATTCCAGCATCAAGGCAGCGGGCAATTGTATCAACTGATCGTGACTTTTGACCAAGAGTACCAACAATTTTTGTCATAGCTGGAAAGAAACTCTGCAGTTCAAGCAAAATCAAAATTGGCAAAAGAAGAAAACCTTCAATTAACAAGTACCAATATTCACTATGAAGTGAGCACATATAACAAATAGTTTTCCATTGCCTGAAACTCTCTGTTTAGTATCCAATGTAAACAAGTACTAATTCTTTTGCTTCACCAAAAGTAATTGGAAGGAAAAAATGAATAAGCATTTCCAATCTAAAATGTGCAACTAGGATTTCAAATCACATTTGCGATCACATTGTAACTCAACCCCATTCAACGAGAATACTAACAGGACAGAGAAGACTCGAATATTTTACAGTATTTTCCATCTAATTTCTCAACAATTAAAAGCAAATCAGTATCTAAGGCTACACCCTCATCGCAACAGTGTGGTCACTGCTCATAACAAAACGGTTTACTAAATCAGGATCAGTCCTGAGGAGTCCACATCACTTTAAGATTTCACAAAGAGGATCAGTACATTGGACACTATTTCTCCACAAAAAAAGGACAAACTGAAAACAGCAACTAGATTTGATCAAAAAAAGAGGAGAAAAATGCTAGCTTACAGGTTTGGATGGCTCGAGGATGGACGACATCCTAATAGGTTCCTCAAGAAGCAACGGACTAGAATGCATTTTCGATGATCAAAACCAGCAAGGAAAAGATCGGAATCTTCTAAGAAGAAACAAAGACACAGCACTATCACCGAACCAAATATCAAAGATCAAAATCGCATCCAGGACAAAGTGTGCGAAGGACGAATGAGAAAGAAGAGAATATTAATGTCCTGAACAGAGCGTAGAGTTCAGACTCGGCATATAGAATAATCAATGACGTCGCTCGTAAATGTGAAAATATATACACATGGGGTTCTACTGTTATTGTTGTGGCCTGTCTGCAGAGAGCGATGCTATTACAGTGGGGGCCCCAACCATGTGTCAAAGATTTTGGAATTCTACTGTGTAGGAACGGATGCCGCGCGTGGAATATGCGCCGAACCGGGGTCGCACCGCAGACACAGACATTCCTGGGGGCAGGTGAGCTAAGAGAGGTCTGTTACCACCGGCGAGTCAACGATGGTTTGCTTTCTTGTCACCATCAAACCTGGATGGGACGATAATGACTTGAATAATGTGGCTGTGCTACTTCCGGTCCAAAATATATGGCATTTAATTTTTTTTCCCAACCAAAATATAGCATTTCAAAACATAAGTCACATTCAGGCCAAAGATTATTAGTATTTTTCAATTAGTAATATATGTTAGATATTGAAAAAGAGGGTTCTGGGAAAAAAAAAATTCAATTAAAGACATATGTAATAAGTTAGGCAAAAGTATGGAAAAAAAACCATAATTAAATAATTCTTTACCAAAATGTCACTGCGTGAAAACTATTAATTTATTTATCTTTCTGTAATTGATTACATGCTATATGTAATTAATTACATTAATTTTTTTCAAATTTTACACTATGTAATCGATTACGCACTGTAGCGTAATCGATTACATAAATTTTACACTATGTAATCAATTAAACACTCTAGTGTAATCGATTACGCTACAGTGCATAATCGATTAAATAGTGTAAATTTTGAAAAAAAAATTAAATTGCCCATGTTTAATCGATTACATATGGCATGTAATCGACTAAATAGGAGCGGATTTTTTTTTTAGTTTTCCCTTTATATATATATATTCCAAATAATTTAATATTAGGAGATATTTAATTCTAGATTTCTTCCTCATATCTTGTCGTACTAATAGCATAGTTTGAAATTGTTCGTAACTACTTTGCTATCATCCCTCCTTATTTTTCATATATTTATTTTGAAAATATTTCATTTTATATATTTTTTATTTCTCAAAATTTGAATTTAATATTTAAATTTTTGGGGATTTAAAAACTGATCTGGCGTGATGTAATTGACTAAGTTTTGTAGCTTAGTCGATTGTATAAGGGGAAAACTTAAAAAACAAATCTGCCCTAGTTTAATCGGTTACATGCCTGGCCTGACATGTAATCGACTAAATAAGGGCAAATTTTTTAATAGTTTTCAGACAGGGGTATTTTGGTAAATGGTTTTTTAATTAGTGGTATTTTGGTCAAAAAGCCTATGTATCTACATATAAAATATTTTTTTATGAAAAATAAAATAAAACTTCATTTTGAGGATTACAATGCGTCCAAGTATATGAAATATTTTCAAAATAAGTATATGAAAAGTATAGAGGGATGATAGTAAGGTGGTTATAAAGAATTTCAAACTATGCTATTAGTACGGCCCGCTATCAGAAAATTTAAATAATAAATTCAAATTTTGAAAAATAAAAAAATATATATAAAATAAAATATTTTCAAAATAAGTATATGAAAAATAAAGAAAGATGATATCAAAGCGGTTACGAATAATTTCAAACTATGCTATTAGTACGGCCAGAAACCAGGAAGAAATCTAGAATTAAATATCTCATAATATTAAATTATTTGGAAAATAATATATATATAAAGGGAAAACTTAAAAAAAAAAAATATCCGCAACTGTCTAGTCGATTACATGCCATATGTAATCGATTAAATATGAGCAGTTTAATTTTTTTTCAAAATTTACATTATGTAATCGATTACGCACTGTAGCGTAATCAATTACATAATTTTTTGCACTACATAATTGATTACGCTAGAATATTTAATCGATTACATAGTGTAAAATTTATGTAATCGATTACACTACAGTGCGTAATTGATTACATAGTGCAAAATTTGAAAAAAAATTAATGTAATCGATTACATATGGCATGTAATCAATTACAGAGGGGCAGATAGGTTAATAGTTTTTACGCAGTGGCATTTTAGTAAATAATTATTTAATTAGGGTTTTTTCCGTACATTTATTAGACCTAATAAGTTAACTACTTTTTTTAGTAAAATAGTTAAAAATGAACTACATTTTAAAATGGAAGAAGTACACAAGCATAAGTATATTAATTTGAATACCATTAAATTTATTATAAGTTTCAATTTTTAAATTAATGTCCTTCTTTTCCTGGAAAATTAATTTTTTAAATTTTTAAATTGGAAGTATTTAATATTGATATTAGATTAAAAAGTAATAACCGATTAATTATACTGTATCAAATAAATTGAAATAACACTTTATTAGCTTCTAGAAATTGAACTAATCTTTTTCTTACAATCTTAAAATAATCTTCTATCGATAGTAAATATAAATATATTCATGAATTTATTTAATATAAAAAAAATTTAATAGAACTTGAATATAAAATATTATTGGAAAAGTATCACATGTTTTACATAAATTGTTTTCACACAAACCATCATATCCAAAAGTCATGTTAGATTCCAACCAATTTAGACTTGACCAACACATTAACGACTTCTTTTCAACGAATATTTGAAGCTATGGGTAAAATTAATAATATTATTCATAATTAATAAATAAATTATTATTTTATACATTTTTCACTCAAATATATAATAATTTAATCCTTAATATTGGATAAAGTTGATTAATTTGAAGAGATTAATAAAGTTAAATAAATTAATTTGTTTGAGCTAAAAACTAATAATACACATAAGTATTTTTAAAAAAATCATGTAATACATATTATAATTAAATACTTTATGTAGTGGCCAAAAAAAAAAAACAGAGAGAGTGAAAGTTCCTCAAAACAACGGCTGCATTAAAAGCAAGCACGAATCAGGGAGCAGCTACTGTTAAAAACCAAGAGGAACACCTTATATTGGGCGAGAACCGCGTGCGGAATTGTTCTAAATCAAGGAATCAAAAACCAGTTAACTATTTATCACACTTTGATTTGCTAAAAAGTTTAGATTTTGGGTCTATGATAAGCTTCGTTATAATAAAAATAAAAATAAATTGAGGCATGTCAATGGCTGGAGAACATTTAAAATACACACACATATGTATGTATGTATAATTCCCATGTATAACATATCGCTTTGTCTTAGTTTATGCCACAATTCTTCTCATGTGACTGGAAGTTAATTATTTTATCTGTTTTATTTTTCAATCTGATGAAAGTTTTAATTTGGCATTTTTTTCTGGATGAAGTTAAATGTGCTTTTGGTTGTGATCAAGATGAATCATTGGATCACATTTTCTTTTCCAGCCTATACTCTAAGGCCCCGTTTGGATCGAAGAAAATTCGGCGCTGGAAAAGGAAAATTCAAATTTTCCTCTGGCGGCAAGCATTTGGTTCGAATTTTCCGTAAGAAAATATTTTCCCACACACGCCATTCTCCCACGTTTAAAGGAAAATGGGTTCCCACAAAAAATGGTGGAACCCATTTTCCAGCACTTTTGAAAATGAGCGAAAGTCTCATTTGCCCCAGTTGTTCTTCACTTTTCAGTTGTTCTATTGTCATTTCATCCCTATTTTTGTGTTCCAGAGATATTGTTGCAGAAAGAGAGTTTAGTTGGTAATGGTAGGATCAGTAACAAACTTAGGTTAACCCATGTGGATTTGTTACAAAAGTCTGTTGATTTAAATTTAGCTGTAATCCTGATGAGGTTGCAGATGAGAAAGTAGCAAGAGAGGGAGAGGGAGAGACAGACAAAGAAGAAGGAAGGAGAACCAAGGACAGAGGGACTAGAGGCATTGTAACACCCCCAAATTTCTAGAGTTATAGTAACATAAAATTTTAATGGTTCTTATAAATAATAACGAAAATTCCAAAATAATCAAATTCGGGAAGTGTTACCGCCTCACTTGTATAGGACAAGTGCAATGCTACTTATTACATTAATATAAATCTAAACCTAAATTGAAATGTTTTACACAGAATATAAAAATTAAAAAGGAATTAAATAAAATTTAATTAGACGTCTTCCTCACTTTTCACTGATAGCCACAACCCTTGGCACTTGTTTCACTGAAATTCTGCTCCCCCGAAGGATCATCGCAGCCCAAGAACACAAACATTAGCAAAGCTGGTAATCCTAATAAGACACAATTTAAATGGGACAAATATATTAATCAAAGCAAATATATATAATCATGCGGTAATTGCATCAAAATTAATCACTATCTTTTTTAAATTTATGTAGACCCAGAAAATCCTGTCAGTCTATTTAGTGGGAAGAGAACCATGGTGGACCTGGATATCCTGCCAGTCTACCCTGTGACTTGGGAAACTCTGCCAGTCACAAATCATCAAATTGGCCATAAAATATTTTCTTCCTAATGTGCACACTTCCCAAAGTTGCTACTAGTGCCCCGGATATCCTTCCAGGCACCACTTTGGGAAAAACGGATACTATCAGTTCACATCAAATAATATTTCGGAGGCAAAAAAAACGTAAAGATTGTGTTTATCACTTTAGGAGGTACTATCTCAAAGCTATCCTCCCACTACTAATTTATTTTAAATAATTTAGACTCATAATAAAATTCCTAAATTATTTCTATGCACTATAGTACTCAAATTGAGTTTATTAATAAAGTAAGGTTGACATGTGCAAGATTTTTATTTTTATTTTATTTATTTATTTATTTTTAAAACCCTTTTTATTGTGAATACCTATTCTAGAGATGACTTATGTATGTGCGCAATATTTTGTCCTCACTTTTCTTGTAATTGAAATTCATTCTCCAATATCTTGGAATAAATTTAGGAATATTAACAAAAATCAAGAAGTCTCATGAACTAGTCAAACAAGAATGACGTGTGAACCTTTCTTGATAATACTAATACCTTGCACATAAAACGAGGCAGCAAGGACTTAATGATCAGAATACCAAATAGACATCGATTTCTATGGGGAAACAATACAATCCTAATTAGATTTGAAACCCCCAACAAATAGGGCACAAAATTTGTAAACCTGAGAGTCATCTTATATTGCGCAAGTGCAGTCATTCGTACTGTAACATTGAGCAACAATATATATTTGTAACCTAAATAATCAATCCTAAAAAAAAACCCAAGAACATAATTGCAATATCTTAAATAATTAATCTTTAGAAACCCAAAACGTAACTACAAATTCGGAGAGAATATACAATAGAGATAATGAAATAAGAATTAACCAATGGGAAGAGTTTCCCAAAGAATCATGACAGTTAAAAACGGATTTCTATTGTTCTAGGGATTAGGATTACCTGTTCTCTGTTGTTGCTAATCTCCTAGGAGAGCAGTTTACCGCAGAGTTTACAGAGAAAGAAGTAAGGAAAAAAGAAATAATGAGTGATGGTTAGGGTTAGGCGGCTATGAAAGTGGAAGAAATCACCAAGAGGAGGGTGAATTGGGGATTTCAAAAAATCTTTTGAACTCTTTTTCAAAGCTTTAAAAAAATGAATAATGAGAGAGTAAGGGAAGAAAAGCTAGACATACAGAATTTATACTGGTTCGGTCTTAACCTTGACCTACGTCCAGTCCCCAGATATCTTCTGAGTATTTCCACTAGTTCAACAGGCTTTAACTACAACAATGTAAATCACATGCAATCCTTCTCTCTTAGGACTTGCTCCCCCTTACACTTTGTAATTAAACACCCCAACTCACAGGTTCCACAACCTTGAGTTTATACAAACAAAAGTTTGAAAAATATTTTCAAAGAAACAAGACTCTCAAAAGAGTAGATAATGATAAACACTGAGGATTAAATCAAAAATCACAATACAGACTCAAATAGCAAATATAATCAAATGTAGCTTCGTTGTGTGTCTTGCTCTGAGTCTCCATAGCTTTTTATAGGCTAGCTAGAAGAACTAGCAATTGCATATTCTTCTCTAACGTTCAACTGCAAATCTGGAAAATGACAGTTGCATATTTTGCTCTGTTCTTTCAATTCTCAGATGGAATCTTGGAATATGTTGATGCAGATGGTCTTCCAGATATTTTGTCATTCATAACCTTCATTTGACCGTTGGAGAGTGATTTAATCGATCCATAACGGTCTATGCTAAACCATTGGGATAGAGGAGAATGATCAGCCCTGTTCTTGGTTCTTCATTTATTGCACTTATTCCAGATCTGATTCCATCTTGATCTTAGCTGAACTTATCTGAAAATTACTCAAAACTTGATCAAATATGTTAGAAGCAATAGAATCATATCATAAAACATTTTTCAGATTAACCCATAAAGATTTCGCAGATCAACACCATCTGGTTTTTCAAAATCACCGATGCAAACTTGAGTTTGTAGTCCTAGACTCGAGTTTGGGGTTCATCCAGAAAAGCATGAATGTTGAGCAATGGTCTAAACTGGAGTTTATAAATATCATACTCGAGTTTGGTTCTTACAGACAAGACTGTCGGGCTCTGGTCTTGGAATGGAACTTTGGATAAGTTGCTAAACTCGATTCAACTAATGACTAACTTGAGTTTGGGGCTATGTCAAGAGGATAAGCCCGAGTTCAAGAACTTCCTGACTGGAGTTTAGAAGCATAAACTGAAGTTTATAAAGCAAACATATTGGTGGTCTTTCTGTATGACTCAGACTCGAGTTTGGGGAAGCAAACTCGAGTTTCAATAAGAACTGAAACTTTGAAATTTATCTTGGTCTGGTGTAAACTGGAGTTTGGAAGCAAAAACTGGAGTTTGCAAGACTTGTGAAAATACTGAGCTTTCTGGATTCTTTCTGTTTAGTCTAAACTCGAGTTTTATGGTCTAGACTCGAGTTTGTCTTGTTCAAAATTCTGAGTGCTCTCTGTATCTCCCAGACTTCAAGTTTGTCTGAGCAAACATGAGTTTGGCTTTCTTGCAGAATTGATCAACTCTCTGTCAAGTCTCAAACTCGATTTTACATACCTAAACTCGAGTTTGCCTTTGACAGTAAGTTTTTCAACTTACCAAAGACAATCTTTATACCAAGTTTACAATTGTCAGTTATCATCAAAATACATAGAGAACTATCAGGCTAGACCTAAACTTATAATTAAACTTTAGGGTTTAGCTATGGGTTGGGTTCTGTGGGTTGAGGTTTTTAACTATTGCTAATTAATGAAAAAAATAAATCATTTATTAAATTATAATTTTTTATTATTACTATATTATTAATTTTAATTTTAATATTAATATCAATATTATTTTATTTTATTATTGTTATTATTATTATTAAAAATAATAATAATCATCTAGGGTATTACAGGTATGCTCGAACTTTGCTTGAGCATGACTGGAGTCATGCTCGAGCATGGACATTGCTGTATGGGTAAAATGGTATTTTGACTAATTTTCCTACTTATTTTCTTCCAACCGAACATAAATTTTCCAATCAACTTATTTTCTTTTCTAGTATGAACCAAACGTGTCAACAGAAAATATTTTCTCATTCATTCCATTCTTTTCATTTCCATTTCTTTCCTTTCCAACATTTTCACCGATCCAAATGGGGCCTAAGGCTTTATGGTTTGGTCTGTTGTCTATTCGGATTTCTCTATAGACATATGGTCAATTTATTCCATGGATGAAGGAATTGTTTGTTCAACTTCATGAAGATGGTAGGGATGATCTATTGCATAAGATTATAATTCTCTTGAACTATATTTGATTTCAACAAGATATTGCTATGCATAAAGGAAATGTTACTCACCTAAAGTGTCTTTTCGAGAGAAAACTCTTCTCACATGCTTACTTCATATACATAAATCACGCTAGAAAAACAGTTTCTATTATTAATCCAAACAGGTACAGAGGAAATTTGTGGCATGGCTCAATTTTCTAATTTGGAAAGCTTTTTAACAATCGTTGCATCCTAGAAATGCATCAATAGACTCAATTTCTACTTCTGGTTGGGCGATTTGATTGGCCAAATTCAAGAATAAACCACAAATTTTTTTGTCACGAGGTCATTTTCTTAAATGGGGCAAAAAAGTGATCCACAATCCCAAGTGTTTTACCCAACATGTCTTCGTGTCAGGAAACAATTTATTGAACTTGGTCTTTTCAAGGATTCTTCCAACGGCCATATGCTTGTGGCTCTCTTTTTTCCTAACATGGTCTATTGTCACAGGCACTTTTTATTTCTTTCGTATGTCTTAGTGTACTAGTCTCATTTTATTGAATAATATTGACCTTATATATATATATATAGCCAACTTCAAATCACTACGTCGGTGTAAGGTCAACCCTTCCTCATACATGTAGATTAGCTATTAGGTACTCTCCGAGCATTACAGAACCTCTCCACTTCTTTTAGATTCATTTTCCCTTGACTTTCCTAATCCACACCATTTACCAAATCATCTATAGGTGGAAAATAACTCACTTAATGGGGTGGTGATGTTTTGTTAAAAAGTAGTGGTATGATGATATTTGAATAAGCTAAAAAAAAGGGGTAAATGTGCAAAAATGCCCATGAGCTTTGCCCTTAGGAGCTTCCAGCACCATGTGCTTTTTTTTGGAGCAAAAGTACCCACGTGGTTACATTTTAGGAGCAAAAATATCCCTTCCATTAGTTGACCGTTAACCTAGTGAAATTACCATTGTTTCCTTAGTTTAAAATAATTAAAAAAAAATACCCCCACCCCCTACCTCCCCTTGCCTATGGGCCCCACCGCCGCCGGCCGCCCGCGAATTTTTTTTAAAACTATTTTTAAAATAATTAAAACAAAAACAAAAACACCCTTACCTCCTCTTGCCGATGGGCCCCACCACCAGCCCCCTCACGCCGGCGACCGGCGGTGGGGGGCCAGCAGTGGGGTCCACCGGCAAGGGGAGGTGGGGGTGGGGTGTTTTTGTTTTTGTTTTAATTATTTTAAAAATAGTTATAAAAAAAATCGCTAACGGCCGGTCGGCGGAGGTGGTCGCTAGCGGCAGGCAGTCGCCGGCGGTGGGGCCCACCAGCAAGGGGAGGTGGGGATGGGAGTATTTTTGTTTTTTTTATTATTTTAAACTATGGCAAAATGGTAATTTCACTAGGTTAACGGTTAACTAACGGAAAGGGTATTTTTGCTCCTAAAACATAACCACGTGGGTACTTTTGCTCCAAAAAAAAGCACATGGTACTGGATGCTCCTGAGGGCAAAGCTCATTGGCATTTTTGCACCTTTAACCAAAAAAAAGTGAAAGTCCTTGTTTTTTTTTTAACTAAAGGCACAAGACTTTTGTCATATTTTTTATCGTGAAATTAAAACCCAACTTGGGTTGCCCATCAAACTAATGATAAAAACTAGTTGCCATCAAATATGTGTTTGAATATCTCTATTTTATTGGAATGTTCAATTTATACATGAATATTTTAACTTGTGAATTGATACAATTTTTATTTAAATGTTACACTTTTCATGGTTATATGCGACTTTGTATTTAATCAAAAAAATGTGTCCAACTATTGGAGTAGCTCCACGGGCCTAACGGGCAACCATATTGAATTTTAATACCATGATAAAAAAAATGAATAAACCACTAATAAGGATGAGGTTTAGCAGAAGACGCTAGTCTTTCTCAATGTGGTAAAGAATTCCTATTAGGGGAGGTTCCTATATTTAGTGCTCAGTAGTACCTTGAATAAGATTGCCTACTTATACCTTATTAGATTCCATGTTTTAATGAAACAAAGCTTAAGAAAGTGTTTTTGCAAGAGATATATTGTTTTGTGGTGTGTGTGTGGATAATGTTAGAACAAGATTTTCACTCAAGTGGGGGGTGAACTGAGTGATAATTAAAAACTCAAAATTTAATGCAAGCTTTTAAGAAATAAAATATAGTTAAAGAGATGTTAGCAAAGATAAACTCAAGATATTTATATTGTTTCAGTCAAAACCACTTGACTTACATCCAGTCCTCAGAAACCTTCTGCTTTATAATATTTCCACTATTCCTCAAGATTTGTCAGGCTCTTGGTGCTTTAGTACAAGCTAATTCTTTTTCAAAGAACAATCACTCCTCCTTATACTTTGCAACTTAATGTCCACTTAAGATTCCACAATCTTGAGTGTTTCAGATAATAAATGAATCAATAAATGTCTTTCTCAAGAGTAGATATATGATCACTGAAGTACAGATTCAAATTTAAGACCTTAAGACTTTGTAGTAAACGTAACAATAAGTTTTTCACAGAAGTTTGTTACTTTATCTTCAACTCTCTAAGTATTTATAGGTAGAGTGAATTAATGACCATTGTTTTATTAAATATATCCATTTTAGTATTCTTGCTCCTTGTTATAGTTGTTGAAGTCCTTGAACCATTCCTTGTGTCTAAGGAATTAGTTGTTGGAGTAGAGAGAATGTGTAACATCCCAATTTATGCTTTACCGAAAATCCCTCTATATTACGAATATTCAATTAAATGTTGAAGTTGAATATTTAATGAAATGCCAAGATGTAATATCTATTGTAACATTAATGATCTATTGATTATTCCTAAGTCAATTTTGACAAGAAAAATGGGTGTTTGTCACTTAGATAAATTAAGGTATAATGACAACAAAACTATGACATATGACCTTGCACCATAGGGAATAAAATTCAACACACGTGAACCTTATAAGGGACACGTAATTCAATCAACATAAAGCAAGGGAGGAAAAATTGAAGACTTGAACATGTATCACACATTATAACAAAAGTCAACAAGTCAAAATGTCATATGTCAAGCTAGGAGGCAAGATGACACATAATATCTTGCCCAAGCAAGACACTAATTTCGGCCAAAATGGGAGAGAGGAGGAAAAAGATGAAGCCTTGACACATTTACCACATGTGTGAATCAAAAACCAAGCAAAGGAGTTGGTGAGAGTGGTTGAAGATTTTGTGCAAGAAGTACACATTCAGTGACTTACTCATCCTCTTTTATACACCCACACACTCCTCTTTCATATCACATTAGATCAAACACTCATCTTGCTTGGAAGAGAGGGAGAGGTTGAAAGTTACAAAGGAAAGAGAGAGAGTTGAACACAACAGAGAAGAAAAGAGAGAAAGGAAAAGCCAAGGATCGAGGTGAGTTACTTGGTAAAATCTTGCAACTTTTCCTTTCATCTTCTTGTTTAGATTGTTGACCTCCATGTACAATTTTTTCTATGGTATTTTGGTTAAAGAAGACAAAGAGAGATTTATTTTTATAGGTAATTTGTAATTTTTGGAGTTCTATACAAGGATTTACATAGTTTTGAAAAAGGACTTATGTTTTTGGAGGTGCAATCAAAACAGTAGTGATTGTGCGTGATTTTTGACTGATTAAATGATGTCTAAAAATAATGAAACTTTTCAGACATATAGTAGATAGAGAGATATTTATTTTAATAGGTAATTTTTTATTTTTGGAGCTCTGTACAAGGAGTTACATATTTTTGAAAAATATTGATGTTTCTGGAAGAGTAATCTAAATAATAGTGATTGTGCATGATTTATGAATGATCAAATGATGTTCAAAAATAATGAAACCTTCCAAAAATGTAGTAGATAGAAAGATATTTCTTTTAATAGGCCACAAGAAATTTTTGGAGTTTTGTACGAAAAGATAAGAAATTTTCAAACCAACCCATGTCTTTGGAAGTATGATATGAACAATTCGGAAACCTTATTGTTCTGGGAATGATTAAAAGGTTTCTAATTGATGGGAGTATTTTTCCCTAAAAATATGCATGTTAAGTGGAAATAATGATTCTAATGGAGAGGAAAGCAAGTGAGCGACGGCGACGTGTGGTGATCGGAGGTAGGGGGGTTGAGAGAGGGAGATGGAGATAGGGACGAAGGAAGTGATAAGCCTCTAAGTGGTGTTGGTTTCTCGTTTGGACGCATGGCTGAGAAGAAGAAGGTTGGTGAGGTTGCACCTAAGGTCTCTACAACAAACCAGTCAGGTGGTAATCCCCCTCTATCATATCGGGACAAACTGTTATCTCCTGGATGTGCAGGATTCCTTCTGAAACATTCTGAGGAAGATGATATTGTTAAGGGGTGGAAGGAATACTTTTACCGCATGAATGAGAAGGAAGCTGAAGGGGTGTCGGATGAGGTAAGGGAGGAAAAGGAGGAGCACTCTGAGAGACGGCAAGAGGGGAAAGCAGGGGTGATGAAGGTTAGTGCTGAAGAATATACAGCCTGGTGCCTACCCTGGATGAACTCACTCATTATAAAGGTCATGGGTGCAAGTTTTCCAACCTACATTGTTCGAGACCGTATTAGTCGCATGTGGAGACCAAAGGAGCCTTTGAAGATTATTCCCTTGAGCAATGGATATTACATTGTTTCTTTTACAAACAAAGAGGATCGGGACTATGCCTTCCAAGAAGGACCCTAGATGATTGAGGATCACTATTGGATAGTTCAAAGGTGGCGCCCAAACTTCAACCCGTGGAAGGCTGATCTTCAATGTCGAATAGCTTCTTGGGTTCGACTACCAAATATCCCGTTTGAGTTCTATAATGTTAAGTCCTTACGTAGAATTGGAAATATGATAGGCAAAATAATTAAGGTTGATAGGGCTACCATATATGACAAAGGAGGCTTTGCACGTCTATGTGTAGAGATAGACCTGCAGCAACCGTTGCTTCCATCGTACACTGTGTTTGGGGAGGAGAGGCCGATCATCTATGAAGGGTTGCACCAGGTTTGTTTTATGTGTGGGAGATATGGACATTGAAAGGAAAATTGTCCAAAGAAGAAAGAGGAAGGTATGGTGGGAGAACAGAATTCCATGGGGTCAGGATCAATGGAGGCAGTGGATAACAGTGTTGTGAAGTCAATGAAGGGGAAGGTGGTCAGAGGTGGCGCCACAATCATCACCGGCGACATAACGACTGATGCATCTCCATTTGGCAAGATTCAACTATTGCGGCGTGAATCTCGTGGCCCATCATCATTGAGAGGATCGAGGCATGGGAGTAATGGCAGATCAGATTTGGTTAAATTGCAGACGGTGAATCAGGATAACAAGGATTATATTCCTCTGATTGCGAAGACGGATAAAGCGGTGGGTTTAAATGATAGTAAAATGGGAATTTCCAAGGATCAAGACCCACTTAAGGGAGAGTGGGTTCAGGTGGGTTTGAAAAGGAAAAACGCCAGTAAGGGGAAGAATTCGAATAGAGAGAAATTGAAGGGGAAGGCTAGTAAGGAAACCACATGTGAAAGTGTTGTAAGTTTGTACGTGGGACACGAGATAGAGAAGGATTAGGGAAGTTTGACTAGAGAAACACAGATGGCAGCTATCTCAGCTCATTCATTGGACACGTCATGTGTGGAGAGAGATTTGAAACCTTGGACTCAATGGCCAAAAACGAGGCAACATCTTCCAACTTGGTGGGCCCCATCGAAACCCTTTCGAATATTCCAAAGGTGAATGCAAATCAGCGTCAAATGCAAAATGGAGTGCAGAAAGATAACTTAATACATCAAGTGAACTTAGATGAACAAATGGGTGAATTGGATAATAACCAGGGGGAGGTTGCCACACCCTAACTCATGCTAGTTTCCCAATGAATTACATGATATGGAACTCAAGGCCACGAAGCTTTCCAGGCTTGATTCATGATTTAAAAAATCATTATCAACTAAACTTTGTGGCTATACTTGAAACTTGGTGCACCCAGTAGATGGCCCAGAATAGAGTCAAATTGATGGGGTTCCCTAACATGGAAATAATGGATTATTAAAGGTACAGTGGTGGTATTTGGTGCCTATGAGATGATAGTATTATTAATGTATCTTTATTAGAACGGAATTTTCAATTCATGCATTTTTTAATAACAAGTGCTACAGGGACTATGTGGTATTTTACGGTGATTTATGCTAGCCCCAATTGTAATACTAGGCGAACGTTATGGGACAATCTTAGTCGCATAGCCCTTACAGTGCAAGGAGCATGGCTTATTGGAGGGGATCTAAATGGCACTTTACTACACTGTGAGAGGCGATCTAGTAACACTTCTAGAAGTTCATATGATTGAGACCTTCTCCGTTGGGTGGAAATGCAAGATATGATTGATATAGGATTTGCAGGGCCAGAATTCACTTGGAAAAGGGGTAGTTTGGAGGCAAGGCTAGACTGGATGCTTGCTAATGAAGAATGGGTTTTGTTGTTTCTCAATGCCTCTATGACTCATTTACGCTTTTTCAAATCAGACCATAGACCGCTCCTTGTTCGACTCCAACTAGACACAGCCCCTAAAAAGGCTAATCGACCATTTAGATTTATTGCTTCTTGGGTATTACATGATAATTTTGATGATTTTGTTCGCCAGGCATGGAATCATAACACAGCTTGGGTGGCCAAAATTTTTCAATTTTCAGAAGCGTGTTCTACCTGGAATAAAGAAGTGTTTAAACATACAGAGATGAGAAAGAAATAGCTACTTAGAAGGCTTGACAGGATCAATAGAGTTGTAACTCAATTTGGCATGAATTCAAAATATGTTGATTTACAACTAGTTCTCTGGAAGGAGCTTGAAGATATGCTGCTTCAAGAGTCCCTTATCTGGGCTCAGAAGGCTAGAGCCAAGTGGACAATATATGGAGATAGATATACTCGCTACTTTCATGCCCGCGCAAATAGAAGGAGAAAATCCCAAAAGCTGGAGGCCATTAAGGATGATATGGGAAACTAGGTCTATGATACTCATAAAATTAAAGATATGGCTACTTCATTTTTCTCCCATCTTCTATCTGAGGATAGCATAATTAGACCTATGATGTATTGCCCGGTATCATACCTGGATGTGAATGAGGAAGTGCTAAGATGGTGCAGTCGAGAGGTCGTGGAAAGTGAAGTTAAAGAGGCCATTTTCAGCATGGGTGCTTTAAAAGCTCCAGGCCCGGATGGATTCAATGCTCTTTTCTACCAAAACCAATGGAGTACGGTATGTAAATCTGTAGTGAACTATGTGAAATTCTTATTTTCTAACCCGCAGGTCATTGGTGAGGTAAATAGAACTTTGATTATTCTTATCCCGAAAAAAGACCACCCAGAAACATTGGGAGATTTTAGGCCAATTAGCCTATGTAATGTTATATATAAAGCAGTGACAAAGATCATTGTCACCCGTTTGAAGAACATCTTACCCCAGGTGATATCTCCAAATCAGTGCAGCTTTGTCCCAGGTAGACATAGTAGCGATAATATAATTGTGGGGCAAGAAGTTATTCATTCTATGCGCAGTATGAAAAAGAAGAAGGGGTTCATGGCCATCAAAATTGACTTGGAGAAAGCTTATGACCAGGTCAACTGGCAATTTTTATCATATTGTTTACAAGATCTCCATATTCCTAATAATTTTCGCGAGGTTATTATTCAGTGTGTGTCCACATCCAATATGCAATTGTTATGGAACGGTGATAAAGTGGAGGAATTTTAGCCGTCCAGGGGTATCCGTCAAGGGGATCCATTATCTCCTTATCTATTTGTCATATGCATGGAGAAGCTGGCTCATTTAATCCAAGCGGCCATACAGGATGAAAGCTGGAAACTAATTCAACTTAATAGAAATGGCCCCCAAATTTCCCATTTATTTTTTGGAGACGATGTCCTCCTATTTGCTGAGGCTTCCATGGAGCAAGTCCAGGTGATAAATCAGTGTCTTAAAACTTTTTGTGACAGTTCTGGGCTACAGGTGAATCATAAAAAAACGTGAGTTTTCTTCTCAAAAAATGTGAATCATATCCGACGAAGTGAACTATGTGCTCAATTGGGTTTCTCTATTACAAGTGATCTGGGAAAATATCTTGGTGCCCCACTCCATCATAAAAGGGTGACCAAGGAATCGTACCAATATGTGGTAGACAGGTGAAAACTAGATTATCCAAGTGGAAAGCCAAGTCCTTATTAACAGCGGGGTGAACTACACTCATCTCCTCGATAACATCAAGAATCCCTAGCTACATTATGCAAACTCCTCTCTTCCTTTGAACACTTGTGAGGCCCTTGACCAATGTAATCAAAAATTCCTGTGGGGTAGTTCGGATGATCAACGAAAAATTCATCTAGTGGCATGGGAAGCGGTTTGCAAACCTAAACTAAAAGGAGGATTGGGTCTAAGACATGCCAAGGATCAGAATAGGGCATTTTTAATGAAGATTGGATGGAGCTTAGTGGAAAGAAGAGACGCGTTATGGGTGAAAATCCTTAGGAGTAAATACAATTATGGTAATAACAAACTCCCAAGGATTAACATGAGGAAACTAGGATCCAATCTGTGGAATGGCATTAAGAGTACGTGGGAGTTGGTGAAAGATGGGATTGAAGAGCTACCATCTAGACATATGAGATGGAGATGGTCTAAGAGTGGGGCGTTTTTCGTCAAATCAGCATATGAAGCTTTAAGGAATAATGCTTCCATTCCTGATCCTTTGTGGGGGAAAGTCTGGAAAATCAAAGTTCCCGAGAGATGTAAAATTTTTTCATGGTTTGTACTTCATAAGAGATTATTAACTAATGCCTCCTGAAATAAAATAGGATTGAGCAATGATAGCAGGTGTCCTGTCTGTCAAGCAGAAGTTGAGAATCTTCAGCATGTGTTCAGGGAGTGCCCGGAAACCGTGAAACTCTGAAGAGCTATGTTCCTACACAGATATTGCGGAAGTTGTGTAACTTACTGTTTGAGGACTGGTTTCGGTGGAATATGTTTAGGGATAGGAACAAGACCTTAGATGAATGGGGACAGGTATTTATCCTGACTTGTTGGTGGATATGGACGAGACGGAATGTGTTTGTTTTCGAAGGGAAGCAGGTGACGAATCATCAGGTGCAGACGTATGTTGAGGCTACTAGAAATTGCCTCCAAGAAGCCCACTCTAAACTTGTTACGCGCAGTGGAGGGAAATGGAATACATCGGCGCACGCAACGTCCTGGAAGCCCCCACCAGAAGCCTGGGTGAAAATCAACGTGGACGGGGCCTTCTCGCAACTGGGTGCAGGTGTTGCTAGCGGTGGTGTTCTTAAAGATGTATATGGTAACTTTCTGAAGGGTTTCATGTTCAAAGGAACGGAAGGGGACTGTCTCTCGGCGGAATTATGGGGCTGTCTCCATGGCTTAAAGCTAGTATGGGAATTGGGATACCGACAAGTCATTTTGGAATCTGATTCTACTGATGCCATCGATATGATTAAAAACGAAGTAAATGCTTTCCATGCAGATAGGGGGCTGATTGCTGAAATTCATCAATTAATGCAGAGAAACTGGACAGTTGAAATGGGTCTTAGTAGTATATGGGTTAACAGTGCTGCAGACTACTTGGCGAAAATAGGGCTCTCAGTGATGACAGGAGTTCACATCTTCTTAAATGTTGACAGGAAGCTGCAAAATCTTTTAGCTAAGGATAAGGGCTAGTTTGCTTTGTGTTTTATGGTTGCTTCTGTTTATCAAAAAAAAAAAAATATGCATGTTAAGGGACCCACAACTTTTGAGAGCACATCAATTGGTTTTTTGTGAATTTAATTATGATTTTTCAAAGTTGCTGGACATTTCTGGATATAAATGTGAATAGTCTAAAAATCAAGTACAATAAAGTCAAAGATATAAGACTTATCCTAGATGAATTAAACAGGGACATAAAATCAAGTACAATAAGCCACCTTTTAGCGCTCTGTTCATCGTGACTTTGTCCAACGGGTTGATATGCATGAGATGTGTGACGTGGGTTTTACTAGGCCTGAATTCATATGGAAACGAGGAACCACCGAGGTGAGACTAGACAGGTTACTTGTAAATGATCAATGGTACAATCATTACGATCATTTTCCCAATACATCAGTATTTCATCTGCCCTTTTTTAAATTGGATCACCGGCCTTTACTTCTCTACCTTGACTCATCAAAGGTAACAGTGAGACCAAACTGACCCTTTCGTTTTATTGCAACTTGGGTCCTTCATGCTCAGTTTGATGAGTTTGTGAAATCTTATTGGGTGACTAATATTCCTTGGCAGCAAAATATATCTCAACTTTCTACGACACGCTCTTAGTGGAATAAAGATGTGTTTAGGCATACAAAGGACAGGAAAAGGCAGCTTCTGTGCCAACTAGATGGACTGAATAGGGCTATATCCCAGGTGGGTTTATTGCCTAAGTATGAGGACTTGCAGCTTAGTATTTGGAAGGAACTTGAGGATGTCTTGATTCAAGAATCCCTTATTTGGGCGCAGAAAGCTAAAGCGGAGTGGTCTGTCTTTGGAGATTATAACACTCATTATTTTCATGCTCGAGCTAACCATAGGTGTAAATCCAAGCATATTGAGAGGCTATCATAAATGAGGAGGGCTCATGGATCTATGACTCCACCTTGATTAAAAATATGGCCACAGGTTTTTTCTCAAACCTCTTATCCAAAGATAATACTACCAGACCAAGTCTTAATTGTCATATATCTTATCCGTGCGTGAATGCAGCTCAACTAGGATGGTGTAATAGAGAGGTTTTAAACATAGAAATCAAAGACACTATCTTTGATATGGGTGCTCTTAAATCCCTAGGACCGGACGGCTTCAATGCTTTGTTTTACCAAAGTCAATGGAGTACGATTTGTAATTCTGTTGTGTCATATATTAAGCATTTATTTTCTAATCCCCAGGATATTAAGGAGGTCAATGGCACTCTCATGGTGCTCATCCCAAAGAAGGATCATCCGGAGTGTATGGGAGATTTAAGGCCCATTAATTTCTACAACGTGATTTATAAAGCTCTTTCTAAAATAATTGTAAATTGCTTGAAATCTATTCTGCCTCAGGTGATAGCTTCAAACCAGTGTAGCTTTGTTCCAGGGAGGCAAGGTAGTGATAACATCATTGTGGCTCAGGAAGTTATTCACATAATGAGAAGCTTGAAGCAAAAGAAGGGTTTTTTGGCTATTAAAATTGATTTAGAGAAAGCATATCACAGAGTTAATTGGGGCTTCTTACAGAACTGCCTTCATGATCTCAACCTTCCTAGTTGACTTACGAAGGTGATTGAAAAATGTGTATCTAGTTCTGTTAGTTCTGTATGTGTTTTGATGATAACTGACAATTGTAAACTTAATTTGAAGTTTGTTTTTGGAAAGTTGTAAAACTTTCTGTTTAAGACAAACTCGAGTTTTGGTAGCAAAACTCGAGTTTGGACTTGATAAGACAATGGCTCAGTTTTTACAAAGAATGCCAAACTCCAGTTTGTTTAGGCAAACTCGAGTTTGTAAAGTTACAGAGAGCAATCAAAGTTTAAAAAGTTGTAAACTCGAGTCTATGTTTTGGAAACTCGAGTTTAGATCAAACAGAAGCTTCAGCGTTTTATCAAGTTTTTCAAAACTCCAGTTTCAGATTTATAAACTCTAGTTTACAAGAAAGTTTAAAGAGCTAAAGAGTTTAAAGACTTGTAAACTCGAGTCTGAGTTTTGTAGACTCGAGTTTGGCATAAACAGAGATACTCGTGTTGTTGCTTGATTTGTAAACTTCAGTTTAGTTTTCAGTGACTCCAGTTTTCACTTGACAAAAAGTTTTCAAAGTTTCAAATTATACTGAAACTCGAGTCAAGTTTGTGGAGACTCGAGTTTAGGACTGTTTGAAAACACTCAAGCTATTACATTATTTCTAAACTCCAGTCTTGAGAATGAAAACTCCAGTTTGAACTTTCAAAGATGTTTCAAAAGTTTCAGTATTCACTAAAACTCGAGTCTGGGTTTTGGAGACTCGAGTTTCAGTGAATACAGAAAGCACTCGAGTAAATGCCTATTTTGAAAACTCCAGTTTGAGAAATGGAAACTCCAGTTTACACTTAAAGAGATATTTCAAAAGTTTCAGTTTACACAAAAACTCAAGTTTTGGATATCAAAACTCGAGTCTGGACCATACAGAGAGCTAAGCAATTTTTCAGGTTTTGTAAACTCCAGTCTGCGTTTTCTAAACTCCAGTTTTGAAGCTATGAACTTGAACTTAAGATTTTCATAAAAGCTTCAAACTCGAGTCAGTCACTAAATGACTCGAGTTTAGGCATGGTTTCAAAACCTCATCCATGAGCTATTCGCGACTTTCCTCTCTATAAGAACCAAACTCGAGTCAGTCACTTATCAACTCGAGTTTAGGAAGCTTTCCAAAATACATTGCACTCTGGATGAACTCCAAACTTGAGTCTGGGTTTGTAAACTCGAGTTTGTAGCGCACAGATTTGTAAAACCAGATAGGGCCATATTGCGAAAACCTCTTGAATGATATTAATACTTCATATCTTTCATTGCTACTGTTTCTAACGTTATTTAACCAGCTTGTTAGCAAGTTTCAGATGAATTATTGAAGGAAACAGTGAAGATTCATACTATGAGCTGTAAAACAAGAGAGAGAGAATATGTTGTCTTATAAAGTACTTCAACTTGGATTAAATTAATACAACTTTGAGAACAGCCCATTCTATACAGGGACATCAACATTATCTTCATATTAATTAAGTCCCACATTGCAAGAATGTCTACAACAGTTTAGACAAAATCAGAATCCATCCATCAAGAACATTGTGAGTGGATTCTCAACAGCTAGTTGCTGGAAGTGGAGTTTCAACAGCCAAATTCGTAGTGCTCTTCCAACAGTCATTTTCTTCATTCAAAATAAACTTCAACTGCTATAAATATGATTCAGATTCGAAGAAGAACATAGATAGACAATATACAAGACATTTACAGTGAACAACATCCAGATTTCTATATTTATTCTTCTGTAAATTATCTTGAGAGATTTGAGCTTCAGTGTTTATCAATATCTGCTCTTAGAGAGAGTTTGTTTCTGTTTTAGATCACTTGTTGTAAGAATCTCAAGTCGGGGGACTTGGAGATTGAGAATATTAGTGTACAGCTTGTAAGGGGAGTGTATCATAGTGAGAGCATAACTTTCGAGTACAGAGTGTGTAACTGATTGTGAGTGATAGTGGAAATCCCAGAGAGTCTGGGGACTGAACGTAGGTCAAGGAGTTAGACCGAACCAGTATTAATCTTGCTATGTCTTGTTCTTCTCTCTCATTCTCTGCACTATCCTATTCCAACGATTAATTTCCAGAATTGAGCAAAAGAATTTTTCAAATCCCCAATTCACCCCCTCTTAGTGATTTGCTCTGGTTTTTCATTTGGTATCAGAGGAAGGTCTTTTCTTAAAGGATTAACATCCCGAGAAGGATCCTAATGGAGGGAATTCTACCTGAAGGAGCTTTCATTAACAGACCTCCAGGTTTCGATGGGGAACATTATTCATTCTGGAAATCGAAATTCAGAGTCTATGTCATGGCAACTGAATTCGGTCTATGGAATGTGTTTGAGAAAGGAGATTATGTACCAACCTCAATGGAGGATGGAGTCAGAACTCCCAAGCTAGAAGAAGAATACACTGAGAATGACAGAAGACTTGTCACTCTCAATAGCAAGGCCATTCATGTCCTTCAAATTGCTCTAAGTCAGAGAGAATACTTTCGTATTTGTACTCTACCTTCTGCAAAAGATATGTGGAAGGCCTTGGAGATTGCTCACGAAGGGACTGAACGTAGGTCAAGGAGTTAGACCGAACCAGTATAAATCTTCTGTGTCTTGTTCTTCTCTCTCATTCTCTGCACTATCCTATTCCAACGATTAATTTCCAGAATTGAGCAAAAGAATTTTTCAAATCCCCAATTTACCCCCCTCTTGGTGATTTGCTCCGGTTTTTCAAGTTCTTGTATGCAATTATTGTGGAATGGGGATAAAGCTTAATGTTTTAATCCAACAAGGGGGATTAGGCAAGGGGACCCATTATCTCCTTACCTATTTGTCTTATGTATGGAAAAGCTGGCTCACCTAATTCAAGCTACTATTCATGACAGTAATTGGAAGCCAATCAGACTCACAAAATCTGGGCCTCCCATCTCTCATCTATTTTTCGCGAATGATATCATTCTCTTTGTTAAAGCTTCCATGGATTAGGTAAATACGATTAACTCCTGCCTTAATGCATTCTATGACAGTTCTAGATTGAAGGTTAACCAACAGAAAACTCGAGTGTATTTCTCCAAGAATGTACACCACGTGAAAAGAACTGAAATGTGTGTTAGCTCTCATGTTTTGATGATGACTCAATATTATAAGGAAAAATAGAATTGAACTTTTCTATTAAAACAAAGAAAAATGGAATTAAGAGTTTTGCTATCAAATTACCTCGAGGCTGAGTATTGTACCTCGAGGTTATGCCAAAACTTGAGGTTATAAAGTGAACTCGAGGTTTCAAGCTTTAGCTCTTTTGGATGATCCTCTTCACAACCTCGAGTCTCAACAAATAACCTCAAGGTTAGGTCAAAAACTTGAGGCTAGATTCTTAACTCGAGGTTGAGTTTCTCTTGTCCAAGTCTTTCGCTATCCATTATTTTTGAATTAGACATACAAAACCTCGAGGTAGGAAAATGAACCTGAGGTTATTGCTAAACTCAACGTTTCCCACGAAACTTGAGGTTATATGTTTTTGGCGCTGAGCTTGTATCTGTATCATAACCTCGAGGAAGTTCACTTAACTCGAGTTTTCTGTGAAACTCAAGGTTGCATCCATGACTCGAGGTTAAAGGGCTCTGAACTGATATGTGATCGTTTAAAATGTTTAAGCCTCGATCTGTTCCTAAACTATTTGTTTCTATTGTTCCATGCTATATTTTAATTATCACCACTAATTATACTTTAAAGTTTTGGTTATGATGAATTCCAGCAAGGTATTGATGCTTTGAGATAAAAAGCAGATTGTGATGTCAGTAGCATTCAATGCTAAACTAAATACTGCAAGAAAGTATTTGATAAAGCATCTGGACTGATAAAGAATTCTATATTCCTTCTGCTTCTACTACAACGATCGATTAAGGAAGAATGAGCCAAAGACATTCCAAAGACATTCCTCTATGAAACAAACGTATGTGAATGGTTATCTTCCCAAGGCCAACCACCAGCATTTAATGAGCTCCAACAATCATATTATCAACGATGATTTACCAGAATTACACACCAGAGACAACGGCTAAATTACAACGACATTTAATGGCGAACCTATAAATTGAAGAAGCATTCAATAGCCCCAACCACCAGAAGTTATTGCTACGCTGCAAAAATTCAAGAGCATTTATACTATGTTTTTGTAACAGTTTCATTTAACACACGCTTCAGTGATTATCTTATCTACTCTTTAGGAGTTCTACATTTTCTTACTTGAATACATTGTAAATCCTTAAGGTAGGGACCTCAAAGTGACTGGGTGTAACAATTACAGCTTGTAAGGGGGAGTGATCAGTGAGATCTTCCACAGTGTAATTGTGTCAAAAGTTCTAGTGGAAATCTCAGGAGTTCTGGGGACGGGATGTAGGTTTAGTTTGAGACTGAACCAGGATAAATTGATTGTTTCCAAGTTTTCTTCTTGCTATCCTTTAGTTTTACATTCCGCGAAAAATTTCTAAGTTTAACTACATCACCTATTCACCCCCCCTCTATGTGTTTTTCAATGTGTACATCACTTGGCTTCTCCATTACAAGTGACCTGGGAAAATACTTGGGTGTCCCTCTTCACCATAAGGGTGTCACTAAAGAGTCATTCCATTATGTGGTGGACAAGGTTAAGGTTAGGTTATCCCATTGGAAAACGAACTCATTATCTTCGGCAAGTAGATCCACTTTTATCTCTTCAGTATCTTTAGCAATTCCAGGATATGTCATGCAAACTTCTCTTTTGCCATCAAGTACTTGTGAGAGTTTGGACTAATGTAATAGACAATTTCTTTGGGGTAGTACGGATAATAATAAGAAAATATCACTCGTTGTTTAGGATGTGTGGTCTGCAAACCCAAAGCTAGAGGAGGGCTGGGACTTCGCCATACTAACCATTCAAACCAAGCATACCTAATGAAGATTGGTTGGAATTCATCTATTAGGCGGGATGATTTTTAGGTGAAAGTCATAAGGAATAAGTATAATTATGGCACAAATATAATTCGAGTTAAAGTCCAAATTTGCCACGGAAGTTTTGCGAATGGAGCATTCAGCACCCGGAAGTATTCGTGGTACCAAATTTACCCCGGAAGTATTAAAATGGTACAAAATATACCAAAAACCGACATGGCACCGACGTGGCAAACGGATGTTTGACGTTCCATCAATTTTGGGTATATTTGGTCCCTTTTTAATACTTTCGGGGTAATTTTGGTATCATTAACAGACCCAACAAACAGATGCCAAAAACATAGCTGCCTTTGTTTTAGTTTCAGTTTTCATCTTTGCTTTCGGATTCATTTTCAACGCCTAACAAATGGCATAGAGACGAGAGAGAGACCCCTTTAAATAGAAGTTCATCGGCCAGATAAAACACAAGGGTCCAGACGCATGAACTTTCAAATAAAGAGCACAGGGCTCGAGAGGTATGGCTCATCGCAGATCAACTGCTCTTGCGCGTTTGGTTGGTTTGTGTTTCACCATGATCTCCGCTGATTTGGTTACTGATACGCGATCTTCTCTGCTTCACATAATGGCGCTGGATCTGCTTCACGTAATGGCGCTGGATCTGTTTACGTAAAGCTGCTGGGTCAAAACGAGAGAGAGTGAGGATGACAGAAGATCAGTAAGTATATGGATTGGATGTATGGGCCGAGAAGAATGTGTTGGATCTGGCTATCACCCAAGAGGGGGGTGAATTGGGTGTTTGATAAAACTTTAGGAACTTTAAAAATCTTTTCGCAACTTATAACTTGACAGTTAGTTATTCAAAGATAAGCATGTACTGGAAATGTAAAAGATAAGGGAAGAGAGTATGCAAACTGTGATTTATCTTGGTTTGGTTCAATTCTTGACCTATGTCCAGTCCTCAAGCTCCACTTGATATTTTCAATCCACTATCTGCTTTGATCTTGATTACACGTTCTGTACTCGAAGTAATCCTCTCACTTGGATTCACTCCCCCTTACAAATTGTAATCAATACACTTGTTTGATTACACACTCTGTACTCGAAGTAATCCTCTCACTAGGATTCACTCCCCTTACAAGCTGTAATCACAACAAAGTGTTTCCCACTCAAGATCACCCAATCTTGAGTATCTCTCAAATAAAATGATTAACAATCAATCTTTTCTCTCAGAAGTGAATATGATAAACACTGAAGCACAATACAAACCATTTCACTCTCAATGATAATCTATGTAGGCATTGAGAACAGAGAGTAAATGATGCAAAAATCAGAGTATTAGCATGTTGGAGGTGTAAGCTTATCTCTCTACATTTTTCTCTACTTAGATTCTTCAAGTCTTCAGGTATTTATACTGATTTGAAGTATATGAACGTTGTAGATCCATTGAGACTTGAACCTATTCAAAAATATAGCTGTTGTGAGTGTTTCTCCATGGATCTAGCTGTTGTGACCACTTTTGTTTGAATATGAATGTTGGGAACATTTACAGATTTGATATTTAAGTTTTGTCCCTTCAAGAATGTCTCCCATGATGTTCAGCAGCCTTTGTTGGTGGGAGCCTTATTGTCTGCATTGAAAAAATGTTGGGCTTCTTTCCAGGCTGTCATCCATTTGCTTTGGTTGAGAAGATATATTAAAATAATACAAGTAGTTCATGGAGTTGCTTTATTAATTTTAAAGCAAGTCTATATCTTCTGAAATCTGAAACTCAAGCATATCAAGATTGTAGAACGTTTGAATCCATTACAGTTGAGCATTCAGCTTCGTTTCTCCAAGTTTCTCATTCGGTTCTGCCTTCTTTGCCATTTTTGAAAATCTGCAGCAACCTTCATCTTCATGCTTATGACATATTTTGATTTCTGTCAAGTTTGATGTTATCTCAAGCTTTTAATCATCTGAAACTTGCTAGAAAACTAATTAATCATGATTAGAAACAATAGCAATAGATGATATGAAGTATTAAGATCAACCATGAAGTGTCTACAAGTTGGCGCAATCTGGTTTTTAAAACTTCAGCGACTGAAACTGGAGTTTGCAAAACGAAACTGGAGTTTGTAGAGGACTAAACTGGAGTTTAGAAATCCAAACTTGTCTCTCTTTTGCCATTAAATGTTAATACGAGATGCTTCTTTATAATAACCCTTGTCTCTCTCAGTCGCTCATTTACGATGATGAACCTCGAGGTTAATATAAACCTCGAGTTTCAGGCCAACCTTGAGGCTGAGTTACCAACCTCGAGGTTAGCTTGCAAATCATTAACTTCCGTTCTTGTATCTGTTTGTTTACATATCGAATACCAACCTCGAGTTTTCCTATGGCACCTCGAGGTTGGTCATCAGCTCATTTAAAGCTTATATTTTGTATTCGTCTCTTCATTCTTCACTCGTAATCACTCTTGTTCAAATTCTAAAAACCCTAAACCCTAGCAAAGCATTTTTTTTTTTTTTTGCGATGGCTCCTAAAACTATTCCTAAATCTCTTGCTAAAACCTCGAAGTCAAGCTCCGATCAACAGAACCCTAAGTTGGTATCTCCAGTTCTAAAAGCACCTCGCTCCAAGCTTTCATCCAAGAGGTTTCGGCCGAAAGTAAAATTTGATGAATCGATGGCCAAGAAACCACGAAAACTGGTGATTCAAGAACCGAGTGAAGCTTTCACAAAGAAATATGTTGATCCCAAAACATTTACAAGCAAGCACAAGGAGATTGTAAGTGTGTCACCGAAGAAATCAAAGAGGAAGCCACCTGCATCTCCGTCATTTCAGAAATTCGGTACCTCTGCGTCTAGGTCCAAGACTTCAGGTTCAAGACCTTTTGATTTGCCTGCATATATGCTATATACCATGCTTCTGTGTCAAATCCTCCTCTGGATTTTATCTATGGTCTGCATCTCTTCAGTCCTGAAGAAAGTAGGAAATTTGGACAAGATTATGCTAAGAGGAGTTTTTGCCGTATAGTCTATGTGGACCTGGATAAGCTTAAAAAGGATTGTAATTTAGACTTATATCCTTGGTTCAAGAACTATGCACTGTTCCTATCCATTTATGCCTCATTCAGTCCCTCTCTGGTCATAATTTTCTATTTTTCTATGAGCAATTATCATTTGGTCAACAAGAAAAAGGAACCTATAGAAGAGAAGCTGATCTCATATGTTAAAGGGAAAAGAATTGAAATTACTATAGAATATCTCAATTCACTCCTTCAAGTGTCTGACCCTCCTATTGTTCCCTCTACCAATATAGTAATGAGGAAATTTACCAAATTTTTCAGCCTGATGTGGCATTCTCAGAACCTTTGAAGTTCACTCCTGGTTCAATGCCTCCAACCTTTAGAGCTTTGTGGTATATTTATTCAAGAAATTTTGTGCAAAAGGGGCGCAATTATACTCACTTCACTCAGAAGGATTATTCCGTGTTTGCATCTTTTGTGGACAAGGTACACCACAATCTGGGCCACATAATATTTAAGGAAATGAAGAAATATGTGGAACACTCCAAGGAATCCTCTCTTATACCCTTTCCCAGTTTAATTTCAATCATCCTGTTTCATGAAAAAGTCTGGCATCTAGAATTAGGAGAGCAGCCCAAGGTTCCTAATGTATTTGGTTAGATTCAATTAAATCTCATGAAGATATCATTTCCAGAAGGCTCTGGAGAATCAAGAGCTTTATCAACATCCAAAACTTCAAGATCCAGAGCCCCTGAATCAATTGGTCCAGGAATGTCATCACAGCCTTCTCCATTCTCATTTGGCCCTCAAATCAAGGCAATTGTGGAGAAAGCTGTATCAGATAGCTTCAGTCCTGTGCTTATGTCAGTAGCGGCTCAAAACACTCTCTGTGTCAAGCTTGAGACTGCAATCTCAAAATTGGTTAAAGAAGTCACTGACCTTCAAGATGATCATACTGATCTTACTGAACAAGTGGAGGCTATATCTGGACACCTGGATGATCACAAAACTGAGATGGTCAACATGCACAACACCTTGTGGACCCTGATTTATAAAGTAGACAAGTTAGTAGATGTCAAGAAAACACCTCCTCCATCATCACCTGCAACATCTCCCTCTCAGGCACCTCCCTCTTCTCCCATCCAGTCTTTGGTCCTTCCACTTCCTACATCTCAGCCTCTCTCTCTAACTCCAGTTTCCATATCTACAACTCCATCCAACCCTCTTCCCACTTCTCAACCACTCTGCTTACCTGTCTTTGACTCCACTCCAATATCAACTCCTTCTGCCTCACCCCTTCCTTTGAACATTACCTATTCTGGAAGCTCTACAACAGACTTATTTGAGGAGGCAGATACTCATCTTGAGATATCCTCATCTCTTCCTCCTCCTCCATCCTTCACTTCCTCTCCATTTCCTTTCCCCTCCATTTCCCATCCATTCTCCTCTCAACATCAACTCCCACCTTTTTGATTGTTGCCAAAGGGGGAGAAGCAGAAGAGTAGTAGTTAGCAATGTCAAGAAATTTTTAGCTGGTAGCAGAGGAGAAGTAGTAAAGTTAGAATTGAAAAGAAATAGAATTAAGAGTCAAGTAATGTTTTAGTTAGCATTTAGCAGTTAGCAGTTAGCAGTTAGCAGTTAGCAATTTCATTGAAAAGTTTTTACAACTTCAGTACTAGCAGTTAGCAATTTCAATTTTTGTACTTCATGTAATTTGCTACATATTCTGGTTGTTGGTTGCTGATAATATTATGCAGTTATTATGCTTACTGTGTTCATATTTTTATCTGAGATATCAGAACTTCACTTGAAATGAAAATCTAATCTGAAACAAAAGCATGTTAAGATCAAGCTAAAATCTATGTTGTCATCATCAAAAAGGGGGAGAATGTTAGCTCCATGTTTTGATGATGACTTGCCTTAATCAAGGAGTTTAGCTTATCTGTCAAAAACATAAGAAACTGGAACCAGGACTTGGCTATTATAAAAACTAGAGGTTTGAGATTCAACCTCGAGGTTATAGTAAAACTCGAGGTTTAAAATCAACTTCAAGGTTACAGCTCTTAGCAATCTTCTAAAGTTCCTCGTGTCAACCTCGAGGTTTAAATACTAAACTCGAGGTTAGCATAAAACTCGAGGTTGGTATTGTAAACTCGAGGTTGCGTCTACATTCTTTGCTAACTGTGATCTTTAATTCATTGGATAGAACCTCAAGTCAAGATAATAAAGCTCAAGGTTCATGGAAAACTCGAGGTTCATATCAAAACTCGAGGTTATACTCTTCTATCGTAGAAATTGCTTTTAGCTCACAACCTCGAGGTTTGGAATTGTAACTCGAGGTTTGACGGAAACTTGAGGTTGACCTTGTACCTCGAGGTTGAGATAACCAGAACTGAAAAATAATTTTTGCGAACTGATCTCTTAATATTTACTTTACTCATCTCTTATCTTTATCTTTGATCTCATTTGCATACTATGATCACTTTAAAGTACTAACCATGTTTCAAGTTTGTCTTACCATGAAAAATCAGAAATTCTCTATGTTCTGATAAAAAGCATACATGATGTCATCAACATTAAATATATCAGGCATAGAGTGACAACATTCCTTTAGAACTCTAACGGTCAAATGTGTTAAGTGGAAACATTCTCTTGAGCAATAAGAATGTTGGACAAGCAGCTCTAAAAATTCAAAATGCTAGCAGTCAGAACCAAAATGCCAACGGTCATCTTACTTTACCTGTGATGGTTCCCAACGGCTGTATCAAGACAATAACGGCTAGTGTACAAGGTCATTATAAATTGAGGAAGCATTCAATTCAGCCACCTACCGAAACTCTGCGCATTTACTCTGAGTTATTATCTTAACAATTTCATTACTCTCAATATCTTTGGATATATCTTTGTACTTCAGTGATCATTTGTTATCCAACTCGTGAGGAGTTATTTAATCATTCATTTCATTCAGTTATAAAATCTTAAGGTTGTAGAACCTTAAGTGTGGGTGTACAATTTCAAGCAGTAAGGGGGAATGAGTCTGAGGGATCATTCCAAGTTGTGTAATTGTATTCTGGGAAAATAGTGAAAAATCCCAAGGAGTTCTTGGGGACTGGATGTAGGTCAGGATTAGACCGAACTAGGATAAATTGTCTCGTGTCCATTCTTCTTTAAATTTCTGCTCAGCTAGTATTCTGCTTTAATTTCCAAAATTTTGATTAAGCCTTTAAATTTTTAAATTACCTATTTACCTCCCCTCTAAGTGATATTCCATCTTCACAAGGCTTGGAGGTTTAGGTTTGCATTGAACAATTGTAAACTTTCTTTTTTAGGTATCGTGTTGACTTTGTATATTACTACTCAATAATCATTCATATTTTGAAATAACTTATGAAACTGTTTTGAGATTTGTATGACTGAATATTTTTATGAACCCTAGGTACTTAATGTTTTAAGAAGTTGTTTGACATAGTTAGTGATACGGTAAATTGGTAAATTAGAAGAATCTTTACACTATATCCATAAAAAAAAGTCTTTCCATTAACATATATGTTTGGGTACTTAATCATTGTTTTAATAAATGTTACCTTTGACAAGAAAAAAAAATCTCTCACATATAATTTATAAAGCACAAAATCAATTCTCTTGCTCAAAATCTTTTTTTTTTTGGGGGCCTGAATGCGCAAATTCTATGTTTGGAAACCTATCAAGACATCTATGTTTATACCATTTTTGTTATTTAGTCATTTAATTTTTTAATAATCATTTTAAATATTTTAAATTTTCTTTTTGAATATTTCTTATTTTTCCAGGGAGCATTGACTATTGAGAACATCTTCCACCTCACCTAATTGGCTAATCCCTTATCCTTGCACATGGACTGGATTGGTAACCCCATGAAATGCTTACTTGGGCGTCTCTTGCACTGGCGTAAGGCGATTCCCAAAAAAGTCTCCGCGAGTTGAACCACGTCCAATTAGCTTCCCTGTTTCGCTCTCAAAAACTATTTGCTTACAAAGGCATTTTCGTCAAGGCATGTGCGACAGAAATTGAAAGGATATTTAATCAACTTTTCATATTTAAAGATTTCACTGAGGCATCCACGCCCATTTGTCTGAATGGGTAAGTACTCCGATGCTCATATTTGCCAATGTCTGAGTCGATTGCTAACTTCTAGGCGAAATCTTCCGGTCACAATTACCAATGACCGGCACAAAACTGGAGAACAGTTCGTGTGTGAAGTAGTAGCATTGGCCTACGGCCTTCAAGAATTTGGAATTAAAGCTGGGGACGTTGTCGCTATCTCTGCTTACAACAGGTACTGCCCCTCCGATTAAGTTGTTTAATATGTTGATTGTTGACAAACATGAATATTGCTCGCTTCAAAAGCCTCTCTACTTGACGTTGAGCTTTTGACTTGCATTTTTCAATAGGATTATTCATATATTTTGGGGTGCCTACCGAATTGTAATTACTCTAATCGAAACATTAAATTTGTGTGCTGGTCTGTGATGTCATTATAGATCAAAATCTATTGATTCAAGATAGTAATTTTGACTTGAGCGGTATGTGATGTATACGGCAATGGAAGTTTTGAGTTGTTCTGTCTCAGTTCAAGATAATGATTAAGTGAATTAAATAAAAAGGGCACTGGAAAATTGCTCTTTTATACCTTGTTTTAGATTTTAAGATGTTATCCTTCTTACTTAATTTGTCTTGGTTATATATAATTTGTCTTTGTTTTTTTTTTCATGTAGCCAGCAGTACAGGCAGGTTAATGATTTGCCGTTTGAACATATAATATCCTATGAAACGTTTATTGATTTCTATTTTTATCCCTCTCAGTGATTTATATCTGGAGTGGTTATTAGCTGTTGCATTTGTTGGAGCGATAGCTTCTCTCCTGAACTATCGATGGGTGAGTAGATTTTCTGTGGAAATGATTGATCCTTTTAGATGAGTGATGAATTATCATTGACTTGATTTTCCTGCCATGCTTATGCCAGGATGGCATTTCAACGCTATACTTGAAAATGATTTAATTTCATAATCATCAAGTGATAAACTAAGGTAAATATGAACTTGCATATTGCATGCATCATTCATAAGTTTTCCGCGGGGAAAGAAGCATGACTCACATGTGTTTCCCCAATGGTACATTGTCACACATATGAATATGATTGTAATACAGGACTAGAAGGAACTTAGTGTTATGTTTGGGAACTCATTTCAAGTCTCTTGGAAACCATATGTTGCATAAATTTGTTTTATACTCTTTCCTATATGCACGCTCAATTTTCTTTTTCCATTAGGTATGTTAACCACTAATGTTAATGTAAAGCTTTACAACTATTTTGCCTCATTAATTTTCTTCACCCACAGAGCACTCAGGAGGCAATATTAGCAATTAACTCAGTGAGACCAGTGATGTTGGTTACTGATGAGAGTTGTTACTCCTGGTTCATAAACCTCAGGAAAGAGGATATCCCATCTCTTTGGTGGCATGTCTTTATAGGCTCCCCTTCCACAGATTTTTGCAAGAAATGGAATGGTAAGAATATTGCGGAATATTTTGGGACCCATGTTAAAATATGCCATATGAAGCATTTTCTTTTGGTTTTTTTTTTTTGGTTTGAATAAGCTGTATTAACAATTGTTTTATTATTTGGCAGTACTAACTCCAGAATTACTAAAGAAGCATCTCACAAAGCTTCCTCCGTTTCATTTCTCCTGGGCTCCTGAAGGCGCTGTTGTAATATGCTTCACTTCAGGTTCAAGTCTTATTGTTGCATTTTCTAGAGTACCCTCTAATATGCTTGTGGTTTGTGTGTTTGTAAACAAGCAATATCACCAGAAATGTGCTGCTGAGACCACTTAGTTAAATTATGGATGAAACATTCTGCTGCCAAGATTGCAGGATTTGTAGTTACCGAGAACCTTTACAAATTGAATCCATATGACGTGAGGAAATAAGCTATTCTCCGTTTGTGCTAGAAAAAAGTTCCTGGAAAGTAATCATTTATATTCTATGGTAACAAAACATTAGTACAACAATGACAACAACAACAATCAGGCAAAAAAAAAAAAAAAAGATGACAACAATAAGCCTTATCCTCTTAGGTGGGGTTAATTACATGGATCGCACGACGCCATTATACTCTATCAATAACCAAATCTTTGGATATATAGTTAACAAACACGCATCGAGTGTTCCTTTCAGCCTTTCTCTACTCCTTTTCAAAGAAATCTTTACTGTCCAATCTCCCTTTCTTACTGGTGCTTACAATGGCCTTCTTCACACATGTCTAAACCACCTTAAGCTATATTCTACCATTTTCTCTTCAATAAGCATTATGCCTTCTCTTCTTTTGATATGATTATTTAGAATCTTGTCTTGTCTTGTATGACTACCCATCAATCTTAATATCTCATCTCTGTTAGCCAACTTTATGCTCTTTTTGTTCTTTTAAAAGCTGACATTCACTACCATATAGGATTGTCTTATAATAGTTCTATAAACTTTCCTTTAAGCTTATTAGATACTCTCTTATTACAAATAACACAGCATTAGCAGGCATAAGTAAAAAATCATTGTTTGCTAGGTTGAAAATATTGATTTAAATGGTTTTTTATGAAGGGATTTAGGTGATTGGTGAGACCAACTTATTCAATAATCAGTTTACGTAGAAATGAAGATTGTTTTATTAAATCCATTTTATTACATACCCATCCACTGAAAGCACGTGGAATGGAAAGCTTTAAACAGAGGAAAAAATATGTGATGTTGAAGTCTATTTTTGAGTTATTCTACCAAGAAAAGTTTACTGGATGCCCTCATAAAATGAAATGTCCAATATATGTTCCGAAAAATGATGTTTGATATCTGAATGTAGATAATTAGGGGCTTGACTTCCTTATGGACTAGTGATATTACTGCATATATTACACCACATATCTAATACTCTTAGAATTTATCAGCTCATTATTATCTTATTTTGTTCTCAACTCAAGGAACCACAGGAAAACCCAAGGGAGTCACCCTAAGCCATTCAGCTCTGTTCATACAATTCTAGCAAAGATTGCCATTATTGGGTACAGTGACGATGATGTATGCCTTTCTTTGTGACATGCATTTCTTGTTTTAGTTTGTTAAATCTTACTACTATTTGAACTGAAAGCAGTTGATGTTATGATGTCAAATAATGTAGATTGAGGTGTTTGGTTTGACAAACGATACATACAGTTGGTATCTCATCGAACTAGACATGAGATTCTAATATTTTTTCCTTTTTGGATGGAAAGATATATTGCCTAAAATGATTATCTTATGGCTACCTAGTAACTTGAACGGAAGCATCTTGGAAAGTAACATATTAAAAACAAATTACCACATACATAAGTTTGGTGTACTGTCATCACCTCCTTTCTTTTTGTAACAGATCTATTTGCATACTGCTCCATTGTGCCATATTGGTGGACTGTCATCGGCAATGGCCATGCTAATCGTTGCCGGTTGCCATGTCTTGATGCCAAAGTTTGATGCCCCATCAGCTGTTGATGCCATAGAGCAATATGCTATCACATCTCTAATCACAGTCCCTGCAATAATGGCTGATATGCTGTTTTTAGTTAGGTATATTCTTGTTGACAAACTTGTGCAGAGTATCACTAGTGACTGGTTTTAAAAACCTAACGGCTTATATAAAATGTTGCTGCATTCACTTTTCTATCATTTATATTCAGTAATAAAAATGCTAAATTAACTAATAAGGGGGAATATATATAACCTAAATTAAAGGTTAATTACAATTTTGTTACCTAAACATTAAAATGTAAAATTTAAACCCCCCAAAAAAAATTTAAAAAAATAAAAGGAAAAAAGTTGTCATGATTGAAAACTATAGATAGAAGCTAAAACTGATGCCTAAGAGTCAAGTGGTTGTCACATAATACTTTATGTTTTGGTTGTCCTTTTAGATTTCTCCCTTGCTTAAGGTACCATGTGACAATAATGTGACTTTTTGAGTAATATATAACATTTTCACTTTTTGTGATATTTAAACAAGGATAAAGCGTAGTAAACAAAAGACATCGAATTGAAATTGCCACACCATCTCCGCTTGAATGTCTTGCTATTTGCAGCTTTGGTTTCACTCAAGAACAGTAGTTCTGGATCTCCTTTGTGTAATAAATATAATATTGCCGTTTTTTTTACCCTCCGTCAGGAGCAAAGAGACCTGGAAAGGTGGGAAATCTGTCAAGAAAATACTTAACGGAGGTGGGAGCCTCTCAAATGAGCTCATCATGTACTCCAGTAGGTTCTTCCCTAAAGCTAAGCTTATCTCAGCTTATGGTAAGTATCTCCGGCTTGGTTTTTCCCCGGGCACCATAATTTATCTGAATAGCCTTCTCTCGGGAAGATTTTCGTTTGAGACCTCTTAAATCTTAAAAATTGCAATTTTAACTAAAAGTAAAGATATTGACAGAATTTAAATGGCATGAATTAGAAATATCTGTATTAGCGTTAATGGATATTTAAATATTGGAAGCAATTTCAAGTAAATGCAGTTTAATTTAAATCAATGGCATTTGATATTGAATTGGAAGCATAGATGATTTTAGTGCCAAGTGATGTTAACCTTTATACAGAACCACATTCCAAAAAAATATGTGCGAAGTCAAAGAGCCCGAACAGCATACAAATCCCACCATGAAGTCAATACTTTAAATATGTGTTATGTGTTCTTTCCTTCTCTCTTCTCTCCCTCCCTCTTCCCATCATGCTATTTCCCAGTATAATCCCCAATTATAATTGAACTGTGATTTATATCATGCAACGAAAAACTCATTGACCTGTTGACTTGTATCTCTTTCTTTATTATCTACATACCTCAATATGTTGATATTCTCGGATTTCATTTTGAAATTGAGCTTTTAGGCTAGCCATCAATCTGACTAACTGTTGTCTGGCTTGATAATCCTTCTCATGTAGGAAAAGCACAAAAGAACTCAAACTTTTTTTTTCCTGAAAAAAAAACTGAAACTTATTTTTAAAAAATGAACCCAATATATCAGTAATCCATATGTTCAATCCTACAAGAATACAACGAGATATGAAAACTTATGCCTTTATGCTAGTCCCTATCATTTATCCCAGTTTTTTCAAATACAAGCCCTCATCCCCAGAGGTGATTAAAGCTCTCAAGATATCTTCTACTGGTTGCTTGGTTTATGAATAAAATATGTTTAGGAATAAAATATATATATTCTTTTAGGCCGCAGTAAGTACCTGTTCTATGTTTTCTTTGACCAAGACACTCAAAAGCTTCATCTCTCTCTCTGGTTATACTGAATAAAGATATACCAAGAAGACAAGAATATATTACTTTTTTCAAATTTTGTTAGTTGTCGTTTTTCCAACAAATGGAAGTTCTTACCGGCCTTTTTATTTCTATCTGTAATCTGATTCACATGTGTAAGGGATGACTGAGACTTGTTCTTCACTGACATTTCTGACCCTCTATGACTCGAATCAAGAAAAGATTGGTCAGTCCTCTCAGATAGCTGTCAATAAAGGATCTGATACTATAAAATACTCTCAAGGTGTCTGTGTTGGCAAGGCTGCTCCCCATGTAGAACTTAGTATATGTGCAGATGCCTCTGGTCATGTTGGGAGAATTTTAACTAGAGGACCACATGTTATGATCCGATATTGGGATCAAACTCCGACAAGCCCATTCGATTCCTCAAATGAAGGCTGGCTTGACACAGGTGACATCGGATCAATTGATCACAGTGGTAACTTATGGCTCCTTGGACGAACAAGTGGTCGGATCAAGAGTGGTGGAGAGAACATCTATCCTGAAGAGGTAGAAGCAGTGACAATAAACATATTTGGCTTATTTCTCAAGTTTCACCTTTCAATAGGGACACAGACTGACTGAAACAATTATTTATATGAATGACGTTGTGATATAGAATTCTAGCAAATAAAAGAGTTAATGATTCCATTTTTTTAATAGTTGGTCCATTTACAAGTAATCTTTACAATTTTCAAATAAAAGGGTACCTTATTGTTTCATAAAGAGTTAGTTTAGTTCTTGCAAAATTTTCATCTTTGAATTCTCTGTTTTGTTGATGAGCTATGCATGTTTAGAGTATCAAAATAGGTAAGATGATACCACGTATAAAAATTTAGCAGTGATGAAATTGTAAATTATTAAACTATGGGGATAAACTTAGTCATTAAATTAAATTAATTCGCTCGGTGCAAATGAAATAAAATAATTAATTCCTTGTCTTTCACTTTTATCAATTCTCTGTTTCACTATATTTGTGGTCTTTGGAATTTTCATTGAAGTTTAAATATACTGTTTATTTCAAATAGGTTGAAGCAATTCTTCTGGAACATTCTGGAATCGCTGGTGTGGTGATCGTTGGAATTCCTGATGCTCGCTTGACTGAAATGGTAGTTGCCTGTATCCAACCAAGAAAAGATAGGCAATGGTCAGAGCAGTCTGTTTCAGAAGATCATCACTTGTCACCGGAGAATCTTAGGCAATAGTGCATGAAAAAGAATTTAAGCAGGTATCTCATTTTATTTAATGTTAAACTTGGGCATCTCATAGTACTTTTATGCATTCATTGTTTTAGTAATTCCTTTTCAAGAAGATGTGTGTTTTGTACAATGCATGAAGTTCGAGGAATGAGTTATTTATAAGTAATGTTAGTAGTGAAAGGGAGAAAATAGAGTAACCAGTAAACTATGAATTCACTAGAAACCAATCTTCAATGCCCTATTTATATATATTCCCAAACTACCACTGTCCTTATTATTTACCTAGTTATGTTTACTATAGCTATTCCCACATATCATGTAATGACTGTTATTGATTTCCTTTCAGGTTTAAGATACCAAAAATGTTTATTTTGTGGAGGAAGCCTTTTCCACTCACTACCACGGGAAAAATAAGGAGAGGCCAACTCCGAAAAGAACTCATGTATCAACTACATTCTTTGCCTAGTAATATTTGAATATCTTCATTTGATTTACTATAATATTATGTACAAATTTATTTATTTTTTCTGATTCATGTAGGTGCTTGGTACTGAGCATGTAGTAGCTTATTTAACGTCTCTTTTTTTAGGGCCACATGATTTGAAATTGTGGCGTCGCTTAAATATGAAGGAAGTAAGAAGGGATCTCTAGCGTCATTGCTACCAGCCAAAAGGAAGATGTAACATTTTACTTCCTCCCTCCTGTTCTTAATACTACCTCTAGTTCTAAATATTGGACACAAATTATAGCGCAATTTGTATTACAAACTTTGTCTTATATTTAGGACCAAATGAAGTATATATTAAAACATGATTAGGGAGTTGATCTTAGTCATAATTATAAGATAAAGTTTTTATATTTATCGATCTTTTTCTAATTTATCCCCTATCCTTAACAACAGTCAAGGATGGGAGGGAATGAATAAATTAAAGGTGACTAGAGTATTTAAGAAAATATATGTCATATTAACTAATTTAATAAAATTTTTTAATCTAATCAATTTAGGTAAATATGTCTTATATATATTATAGTAAATTTATAAAAACAACAAAGTTTTATTCTACAAGACAAGGACGAATAGAGTTAAAGTAAACTTAATCATTATTAAAATAATATAATTTAAAATCTATAAAAATATTTATATTACCTTAAAAATGGTAATATTTAAATAAAAAAACAATCCACAAGTGAATTAAACATTCATATAAAAATCATATAATTTAATAAGGTGAAGTTATTAAAACACAAATATAATTTTTGAAATTATAATCATACCACGAGTCCACATTCCATGCCTTTATGCGTTTCTTAGGTACTTCTCTTCCACATTCCATGCCTTTATTCAAAAAATATTTCAAGATACGGTATATAATTTGATCTAAATAAATAAAATATATATATAAAAAAATGCCAGCAATATTTCTTAGGGAGAGAAACACATAAGAAGCACATAAAGAAAAGCATGGAATGTGGATTCCAGTTGGAACTTCAGACATCTGGTCAGTGGGATAAACCCTAAAAAATTTAACATATTATTATTTAATTTTAATTCAAAACAAAGTCGTTTCAGATTCAGCAATGATGGGGAAAAAATGAAAAATTAACAAGTTCAACACTCTTGATTAGACCAGTCAGGGGACTGATTTATGAATTCACTAATTTGATTGTACAACTTGACTTGGATTTTAATTCATGGTTTTATGGCTTGTAATATTGAATCAGGATCTCCCAATTTTTTTGGTTTTGTTTTAGAGATCATATGCAGCTTCGAAAGAGAAACATCACATTTACATCTTAATTATTTTTTACAAAATTAGTTAAATATTTAACATCCTTTCTCCAATAAATTATACCAATTAAAGAAATTTTTTAAAAATTTGCAAGATTATTTAGTATTTTAACTATTTTTTTTAAAAAAAATCTATTATTAGTAGTTAATAAGATCTTATAGAAAAGATCCTGAGCAAAACATAGTAGGGACAAATATTGAGAACTAACCCTATCCAGATTCAAATTCAATTCATAAACCATAAATTTTCTGGGTGGTTTGGTTATAATGATAAAGTCAATATCAAAGTTCCATAGGGTTATACAACTGTAAGGGCCCATTTGGTATATGGAAGATTTGAAGTACGAAATGAACTTAGGTGACCTGTTTGGTGCACATAAAGTTTGAAAAGGGAAATGAAAGGAAAAGAAAATTGGAAGGGAACTTAAATGAGTATTCTATTTGGTAGATATGAAAGCAGATGGAAGATGATAATTTTTTTTAAAAAAATTTAATATTTAAAATGTCCAAAATACCCCTTAACAAAAAAAAAACCTTCCCTCCTTCATCCCTCACATTGCCGACACATACACAGCAACACAAAACAAATTGAAAAAGAAAATTCAGATTGAGGAAACATTCAGGAAACAGAGGAAGATGAAGGAACAATGGTGGTGGTCTGGTGGTGATGGTGCGTGATGCCGACAGTTTTCCCTCTCGCTATTGTTGTGTTTGTTGGTAGAGAGTTCAATGTCGAAGAAGGGACGACTAGATTTGCAGCAATGGTGTGCGTTTAGAAGATTGTGGGCTGGGGGTTTTGATTAATGGTAGTAGAAGGAGGCAACAACAACAGTAAAGGAAGACACAGATCGATTGAAGAAGAAGATGGTTATTTGGGAATTTCTTCTATGGAAAGATTAGTTCCCACATAAAAATGGAGGGAAGTAGGCTTCCATTAATGAGGAACGATGGACTGCTGTTAGAAGATCGATCTTCGGAAGATGGAGCGTCCAAATAGTTCTCACCAAGGAAGACGGTGAATCTTCACTCTCCTTCTTGAACCTTCCGCGTAACAAACGAGACCTTAAAGGAGGGAAAGGAAGGGAAGGGAAAATTTTGAGAGATGATGAAAGATGAGTTGTTCGGTATAAAGAAAAGGAAGGGATGATTGTTGGTAACGAATTAGGAAATATCTATTTTACCTTCAAAAGTAATTAATTCAAAATGGAAAAGAAAAAAAAATATTTTTTCGTAATTCTAATTTGCTTACGTTAAATTCAAATTTATGGATCAAATTCTAATTTTATGATGACGCATTTATTTCGCAAAAAAAAAAAGTTTGAATTTGTCTAAAATATCCTCTTATCATGTTCGAATTTATCTAAAATATTCTCCCACCAAGTTCAAATTTATTGCATAAATTTGAATTTAATCCTATTTTATTGCCTTACAGAAAATAATTATTTTATGCGAGGTAAATATGTCTGAAAGCATAACTATTCATGTGGAAAGTTGGGTTCTCACCAATTTTTATGGGATCTTATCTTTCCATCTTTAAAAGAAGATTGGTGGGCCTAGGGTCCGAGAACTTGAGTTCCTGAGAAGATTGGACATAAAAGTGTACAAACAATGGAATTTATTCATCTTCCCTTCACTTCCCACCTATTCCACGTACCAAATAGGCTCTAATAGTAAAGTTCATTTACCCGCCAAAAGACTTGTGATCATATGCAGCTAATGAGGGGCTTTTTAAAGAAATGAATTCGCATACGAAATAATTCAAGCCATACAAAAAAATGAAAATCTCTACTATTATCAAATGGTCGACCCTTGTTCTGATACAAAGAAGGCATGTTTTAGGCATCCTCATCGTTGGGGCTCCTCCCTTTAGGCCTCCTCTTAGTCCAGCTTGCCTAAAACCACCTTGAAACAAGGATTGCTCTTGATGCGTAAATCTAGAAATTAACAGTGAAATTATCATTCATCAGTATATTAAGCATAACTTACCCCCAAAATTGCTGGGGAATATTTAAACTTGTACCAAAAAAACTAGGATAACATATTTTCAAAATTTGAAATTAAAGGACAAGAATCCTCTTAATGTGTCTTAAATTGAATAGCCATTTTCTTGTCACTAGTCACTACTTCATGGCAAGGTCAACCCCTAATTTGTGTGCTTGGTCTACACTTCCTCATACATGTAGACTAGCTACTAGGTACACTTCGAGCATCATGTAGACTGGCTACTAGGTACACTTTGAGCATCGACGACTTCTCCACTTCTGTCAGATTCATTTTCCCTCTACTTCCATAATCCACACCCTTCACTAAATCATCTATATGAGGAAAATAATTCATGGAGGGATGTTTTGTTAAAACGTAATGGTATTATGATAATTGAAAAAGCTCAAACTGTATGATCCTAAGCTAACAAAAATACTACTCCAAGATCTCTTAAAATTCCCAATTAACATAAAAGTCCAGTAAGACATTTGGATGATAAAATCCAATTGTGAAAATGCACAATCAAAGGACCCTTATGATCCTAAAATATGGACAATTCAAAACCCCAAATTCTTATTCTATCTCCTGATAGCAATTCTTCTTCCTCTCTCATTGATAGCCTTAGGCCATTGCCCATCAAGCTGAGCTCATTATTGTATCATGCTTTCAGAGCGACCCTATGGGGGAATTTACATTGATGGTTTTTTTTGTATTTGTCTTGTATCATGCTTTTAGAGTAAGCCTGTGGAGGAATTTTACTGTAGTCAAGGAAAACTACTGGAGTTTGAGCTACCAAGAGGGATCCCTGAATCTTGGCCAAAGTTGCTGCAAGCTCTTAATCTTGATGATTATGAGTCCAGATAGTCTGCTGCTACATAAATATAATAGTGAACAATAAAAGTGAGTATTTCATTCTCTGCATTCTTATGTCGCATTTTGCAGTAAAGAAAACATGAGTAGGGAGACTTCTCGATCAAGAAGCGTTGAAATCTTGATCATATATATGCCCAATTGGCTGCTTAGATGCTTGGTTAGCATCAGGCTCCAATAGAGTTAGGATTGCCTTTTATATTGGCCTCTTAGAAAAAAGTCATTTCATGATTTTTGGTATTCTCTTGTCATAGTTGCTTTTGCCCTTACTCATAATGGCACGTCTTTGACCATGCTTAGTCCTTTCAAAACTTTTTATTCACTCATGTAACACCCCTGAATTTCTAACAGTTATAAAACATAAAATTTCCATGATTTCTATAAATAATAATTAAAATTCAAAATACCTAAATTCGGGAAGTGTCACCGCCGTACTTGTATTGGGACAAGTGCAAGGCTATTAAGTACATTAAATAGATTTAAACCTAAATAAAAATGTTTTACGCAAAATAAAATAAAATAATAAAAATACAAGAAATTTAAATAAAACTAAAATCGGGCGTTTTTCTCACTTCTCACTGCTAGCCCCAGCCCTTGGCACCTGTTTCACTGAAATTCTGCTCCCCCGAAGGATCATCGCAGCCCAAGAAACACAGACATCAGCAAACGCTGATAATCCTAATTAGGTAAAGATAATATAAAATAAAATAAATAAGTAAATAAATAAATTTGAAATGATTTGAAATAAAATAAAATAATCACAAATAATTACAAAATAAAATAAAAATAAAAATGACATATATAAGTATAATTTTAAATAGCACAAACATATTAATCAAAGCAAATATATATATATATATATATATATATATATATATATATATATATATATATATATATAATCATGCGGTATTTGCATCAAACATTAATCATTATCTTCTTAAATTTATTTAGACCTGGGAAACCCTGCCAGTCTGTTTAGTGGGAAGAGAACCATGGTAGACCCGGGAAACCCTGCCAGTCTACCCGTGACCCGGGAAACCCTGCCAATCACAAATCATCAAAATTGGCCATATCAATCATTCTTCCTAGTGTGCATACCTCTTCCCAAAGTTGCTACTAGTGTCCCGGGAAACCCTGCCAGACACCACTTTGGGAAGAACAGATATATCAGTTCACATCAAATAACATATCGAAGGCATAAAGCCTTAAAAGTGTGTTCATCATTTTAGGAGGTACCATCCCAAAGCTATCCTCCCACAATTAAGTTATTTTAAATAATTTAGACTCATAATAAAATTCCTAAAATCATTTTTAGGGTATATTCAGATATTTGTAACAAAATAATAATAAAATCCTTTACTCCTACAAGAAAGAGTTGATCTTAATTTCACAATTATAACTCTTTATGGGAGCTCGTGAGTTTTCTCAAATACAATCATTAAAATGTTTCTATTCTATTATAATATTTCCCAATTTGGAACTATAAAGTAAATACTCGTGGGTTTTCATGGGAAATTCCTAGAACTATCGTTTAATCTCAACTTCTACTCATCATCCCTTTTTGAATTATAAAGTAAATACTCATGAGTTTTCATGGAAAGTTCTCAGGATTATCATTTTATCTCAACTTCTACTCATCATTCCTTTTTGAACTATAAAGTAAATTCTCATGGGTTTTCATGGGAAATTCCCAAGACTATCATTTAATCTCAACTTCTACTCATTATCCCTTTTTGAACTTATAAAGTAAATACTCAAGGGTTTTTCATGGGAAATTCCCAAGACTATCTTTTAATCTCTCTATATATATATAGATACAAAGCAAACATAAAAAAAAACGCACAAAAGAGACAACAGAAGAGGAATACTCAATCACGCAGAACGAGGTGAATGTATGAATATTGTACAGAATGCATATTGAATCACAATTAATATTTATATATATATTAACCTATAACCAAACATTCTAATTAAATCAGGGTGGATCAATTTTGCAAAACTGAAGGTGTAGTACAGTACGCGAATCGAGAAGGAATATATTTTAATAAGCAATGGACTTGAAGGAACGTACAGATTGCCAAAACGAAGCAGACAATTTTTTTTTTATGTATATATAAATCTATAAGGCAACATCGTAATTGAATTGGATGTGGAGCAATTTTGTAAATCAGAAGCTACATACGGATTGCTCGCTCACGTGAATTGAGAGGGAGATTAAAAAAAAATGGATTCCTATTGTTCTAGGGATTAGGATTACCTGGTCTCCGTGTTTGCTAAGCTCCTAGAAGAGAAGTTCTGCCGCAAAGAATTTTTCAGAGAGAGAGAGCTAATGAACGATGACTAAAGTTAGGCGGCTAAACCTAATTTATAATTAGGCTCTTAGGGTTTAGTTATGAGCTGGGCTTTGTGGGTTGGGCCTTTTTGTTTTTGTTTTTGTTTTCTTTTGTTTTTTTTACTATTACTAATCTAATGAAGAAAAATAATAAGTCACTTATTAAATTCTAATTTAAATTTATTAATTTTTATTTATAAATTTATTTATAATTATTACTATATTATTACAATAATAAACCAGGTGGGAACACTATATATAACAATCAGTGAATTATATAAAACCAACACCTAGGATTTTAAAGATATATATATATATATATATATATATATATATATATATATATAAAATAAATATTATAATCTTAATTATCGCTTTAATAGTAATTTAGATATAAAACTATGAAATAATTTTCAAATTTCAAAGGAATATAATTAATATCAAACAATTAATAATGACATTTATTTTCCTGCATTTTATCACCAAATGAAACAAGCTCTCTATACTGGATGATTTACGGTGGTATTACCATAATCTAGTGAAAGCAATCTTTTTATTTTTCTATTTTTTTTCCAAAAGTGTTTTATAGTACATTCACACAAATATAAATTTAAAACCTTATGGTTAAATGATCAAAGTGCAACAACCTATTTAATTTTAATATCTTTATTATTATTAATATTATTATTAACAATAATAATAATAATAATCTGGGGTATTACAGAACACCAAATTATAAACTACTTTGTTGCTGGTTGTGATTTACACTTAACATATATAATTGGGATTCCCCCTTTGGATTGTGGGTTTGGTATTATTTTTTAGCCTGAATGTACCCTTTATGTTTTATGCGACGTGGATCACAGGGATGATTTTTTTGAAAGGGTGAGGGAATTTTGTTAATCGTAACTGGTCGAGCTTGTTTACTCAACAATTTAAAGCTAGCAAGTTTAAATAGCTGCTAAAGTAGTTAGACAGGGCAAAATACCAGCTCATACTTGCTCAGATCTGCATGATAGATTTAGCCCTACATTTTTCTTTGCAGCTACCTTGTGCTTCAGTTTGGATGAAGGGGAAAATGGGAGGAAAATAGGGGTAGAAAATACTACACAAATGTATGTTGTATTTAGTCAATTACTAGGACAAATAAACAAAGATGGGTTATTATTACTTGTGCTAAACTATGTTATCTTTTTGATAAGCATTTTCTTATCAGCAGCTTTAACTACATACTATGAATGATAGAGTAACCTTAATTTGTAATGCAATCAGTGATTTACAGTATATTGCTTAAAAGTTAGGAATTGATTGTCATTAACAAGTAATATTGCCTGCATGACCAGTATTGTATAGCTGAGTAACTGAATTGTGAATATGTTGTAACATGATACATGAATTTACCTTGTGGCTGTTGTTAAGTTTATTACATTGTAGTTGTGGGTTTTGGTTAGTAGTTTGATGTTATGAAATACTATTTGTAGAATTTATATCACTGAACATGTTGTAACAAAATACTATGTGTGTCCTTGTCACTATTATTTTCTCTTTGTCACGCTCCTCTACCGCCACATTTATCCTCCACCGTGACTCCTTTCCTCTACTATGACGTCCCTTTGTCATTGGCACGACTTTGAGCACATCCTTTTAACCTCCTTCATTGCCATGACTTTAGCGAGAAGCTCACTCCTTTGTGTTAGTTCTTTATGAGTTTTAATGATGACTGACAATTATAAACACACAGTGAAGTTTGTCTTTGGAACCTACTGTCAAAGACAAACTCGAGTTTGGAGTTCCAAAACTCGAGTTTGGACTTGACAGAGTAACTCAGTTTTATGAACTTAAAAGCAAACTGCGGTTTGCATTTACAAACTGTAGTTTATGTAAAAAAGAGAGCACTCAACGTTTTTCAAACTAAAGCAAACTCGAGTTTGTGTAAGATAGAAATACTTCAATAATTTGAAAACAAGAAAACTACAATTTGATACTCTAAACCTCGGTTTTACACCAAGCTAACAACTATATAAAGTTTTCTATATTTTGAGAAAACTCAAGTTTAAGTTTACAAACTTGAGTTTGAATCAAGCCAAAAGTTTTCAAACATTTCATATTCAAAACAAATTGCGGCTTAAATCTGTAAACCCCAGTTTGTCATTTACAAAGAGTCTTAAATATGTAAACTCCAGTTTGTCATTTACAAAGAGTTATCAACGTTTTTTATAAACTTAGAAAACTTAAGTTTAATAATGTAAACTCGAGTTTGTCTCAGGAAAAAAAATTTTAAAGTTCTTCGTTTATAAAAGAAACTCGAGTTGAGTTTTGGAAACTCGAGTTTATGTCAAACAGAGAGCTATGCTCTATTTCTTGAACTTGAAAACTCCAGTTAAGCTTTGAAAACTCCAGTTTTGAACTTTGTGGATTTAAACTTAGTTTCTCATCAAAAGTAAAAAACTTGAGTTAGTCACTAAATGACTCGAGTTTGCTCTTATGCTCAAAATGAAATTCAAACTTCAAATCGCGATGCTCATTCCTAGAATGAACCAAACTTGAGTTTGATACTTAATGACTTGAGTTTTGCACGGTTTCAAAAATTTGATAGTGTGATGGTTATTCCTAGAATGAACAAAACTCTAGTTTGTTTTAATAAACTTGAGTTTTCGTCGCATAGTTTGAAAATTTGATTTTTGGAAATTTGCGATTTGATCCTATTTGATCTATATATTTCATGATTTCACTTTATATTATTCCCTGTTATACTTGACCAATTTGTTCATGAGTTACAGATGAGTTTAGCAAGGATCAAGGTGAAATCAAATCTGGGTTAAATGCAATTAATGAAGAACCAAGAACAAGCCTGAACTTTCTCCTCTACCCGCTCAGACTGTTACAGATCATCCAAATCACTTTCCAATGGTCAAATAAAGTTTATGGAATGACAAGAATACTGGAAGACTATCTGCAATAACCAAATCCAGAATTCCAGCTAAGAATTGAAGAAACAAAGAAAAATATGCAACTACCATATACCAGATATTAAGTTGAACATTGAAGAATCAAAGAGAAGAAAATGCAATGGCTAGTTTCTTTGGTTGACTACAAATACCCAGGAAGATTTGAAGAAGAAGAAAAACAACACACTATTACAACTGATTACATTCTTGTTTGATTCTTTGTTGTGCATACTATTATTTGAACTTCAGTGTTTATTCATATATGCTTTTTAGTAGAGTTTGTTTTTGAAAATCATTCGATTACTCGTTTAAGAAAACTCAAGGTTGTGAAACTTGTGAGTTGAGTTATTTAATTGCAAAGTGTAAGGGTGAGCAAGTCCTAAGTGATTAGGATTACTTGAGAGTTATATTGTTGTAATTAAAGGTTATTGAGATAGTTGAAAATCCTAGAAGGTATCTGGGGACTGGACATAGGTTAAGGTTAGGACAGAACCAGTATAAATCTTACTATGTCAAGCTTTTCTTCCCTTACCTTGCTATACTCTGTTTTTGGTCTAAAACTTGGGGGTATCGAAAAGAATTTTTTAAAATCCCCAATCCACCCTCCTTTTGGTGATTTCTTCCATTTACACTTTAGTCTTCAATCAGGTTATTGTTTTCATATTTGAGTTATTGCTCAATTCTGCATTTTTTGTTTCAATTTCTTTTTTCATCATGGATATGAACGAACTAACGTATGAATACATTTTGACAATTTCATTTTTATCATGTTTCCTTCATAGTCTTATAACAATCAATATGGTTTAGTTTTTTTTGAATTAGATATGAACGAACCAACTAATAGGTATTTAATGAATTAGATTCGTATATGGTGAAGAGATTACTTGTTAAAGGTGGAAGAGAAATTATGGATGTTTGCATTTGCAATCTTTGATGTGTTGTTTGATTTCATTTTGCTTTGAAGTAACCACGTAGTTACTAGTTTTTCATTAAAATTAATCATAATGTCCAAGTTGACTCATCTTTCTTTTGGATTATGCCTCAACTTTTCTCATCATTTGTGTTAACTAGTTTGAACATCTCTTAAGCTTTATTCCTTGCCTTTTATTTCCGCTATACCCAGTGTGTAAAATATACCAATTGTTAAAAGTAGTATGGAAGTTGATAAGCTTGAAAGCGCGGTGTGGGTGGAGTGACAAGAGTTTTTCATAAACACTTTAGGCTTTTAAGGACATGCTTCCTTATCATAAGGTGTTGCCAGGTCGATACTATGATGCTAAGAAAATACTATCTCCAATAGGGATGAAGTATAAAAAGATCCATGCATGGCATAATGATTGCATATTGTGTAGTGTTGGTCAAAATCCTTGTGTCAAGTGAATCAGTCGAACAAGTAATAAATAGTAAATAAAGTATTGTCTAACAGAGTCTGTTAATATCGATTATATAGCTAGTTTCCTTGTGAAAGTTGTGTGATGAGAATAATTTTGGTGGTTGTTTGTCTATTACTACTAACAAATAAAATAAACAAATGATGGAGAGTTCGGTTGAGAGATATCAGAGCAGAGCTCAAATTTCATCCTAAGTTGAACTAATCCCTTAGTTTGGATTTGCTGCATTAACATAGAAGGTATCATTGGTTGGATTTGTTGATGGAAATAAACTTTGCACATGCAATGAAAATTGCACATTTTTTGGTTATGTTCATTCAAAACGGGGACCCATATGAAAGTTCATTGCAGGGTTGGATTCTTTGGTAAATTGCCTATTTTGCCCCTAAAAGATACCCTTCCCCATTTCTTTTCACTTTTGTCATTTGCTCTCTCCTTATTTAAAGCATCCATCTTCTCTGCCACCATCATCAACATCTCAACTTTCTCTACCATTGACAACCCCTATAAGAGAGTTTTACACTTGTCGCCCCACTCACATGAACTTTTAACTCATGGTATGAAGGACTTACAAACCAATAAAGAATGCTTCTTATGCTTGAGGAGGCTATATATAAGACAAATTCCAGACAATTCACTTAAGATAAATTTAAAGTTATATATAGTTAATTATTCTAAAACCATTTAAATTTATTTATATTTTGACAAAATTCTCGTTCAAATTATAAAATTTACTTTTTATTCATTAATTTTTCATTAACTATTAGCGACATTTATTTAAATTTGGTTATTCTAGTTCTTACATTTAAAATTTTTCATTCAATTTGATGGGAAAACAAAAATGAAACCAAAGAGTTTAATTGCCTAAAATTCCAAAGAAGATGTAACAGTTGGATTTGCCATAAATAGTTGCAAGACACGTTTGATTATATCTCTTAGGCATACTTGAAATCAACATATAAGATATCACGACAGTAAGTCTATAATTAGCCCTACGCCATGCTTATAAATACTAATAAGCACATGTTGAAATAATCATTAAAGAATTGGATTATTTCACGAAATGTCAGCACCCAAAGCCACATTATAAATTCAATCAGAAAATTAAACCAAACATACTTAACTAGGCTATGTTGGTCTTTTATAAATCAATTAACTATTTAGATGGTTAGAAGGCTTATTTCTTCAAATTTCCCAAATCTATATCTTAAAGCCTCAACTTTGATCTCTCAAATCTATAAATTATATTAGAAAGATGAAGGTAACAATGTAGATCAGAGTGACTCATCACCAGAGTGTAGAAGGCCTAAATCAACCTCTAGGGGGCTGGGAATTCGTGACCTTGCAGAGAAAAATCACGCCTCCCACAAAATTCCCCTTTTCTAACATGTTTCGAGGTCAAAAATTGCATCTTATATGACCAAGTTGTATTGTTTGCCTTGGCCAACGACACGGCAAGGGTTTCCCGATTTCAAAAATTCTGAAATCCAAAATTTGACCTCTTGACTTGATTAGGAATTTATTAAAAGGGTAGCTTTGAATTTGAATTTTCGTATTTCAATTGATTTCAATTGGAATTTTCCCAAAAGTATTCTTAAATATGTTCAAATAATAGCATCATCATAGATAAAATATATTTAACAAGTATTATCTTTGGGTTATTTACTTTTTGATCAACATAACATTATTTTTAAATTTTAAATTACACCCAACTAATAATTTTACGACAATGCAAAATCATATTTTATAGTCATTATTAAGAAATTGATAAAAATATTCAAATATGTGACTTCCTTATTTTAAACATTTAAAATAAAAGAAGAATGATATTGAGGTCTCAACTAAGGAAAACAATGTCAGAAAAATCTCCATTAACAAGTGAATAAGGGGAATTAAAAAGTGCAATAATTATCATTAAAAACATATAGGACATGTTAATGGATTATTTTCCTTTATTGGAAACTGGACGTCATTGCCCTAAAATAAATGGTGTTTTTAGATTAAAATATTAGGAATTTATTTAATAATTTTCACTTGCTCCATCGAATCTTTTTAAAAGGTACTTTTGGCATTTTCAAAAAAACTAAATAGATGATTTTAAGTCACTAACTCTATTTGAAATTGAAGAAGCTTTTGACTATACCCACATTTAAATAATAGTGTAAAAAAAAAATTAAATAAACGAAGAATAAACATTAAGAAAGGTGGATATTTAAAGAAAATTTGTAAAGAAGGCCTTATAATAATACCAACTATCTCTTCTCCTTCTTTCGCATTTGTAAATGGGTGATGAGTTTACTTAAAATATAAAATAATTAGAATGTTAATTTTTATAATCACATTCACCTCCAGATTCTCTGCCATCTCGTTATTTTGTATATCTTTAATAGACGATCATGTAGTCTTCTATATCTTGTCTTTCGCCTCAAAACCCATCTATTTGATTCCTTTCGCAACCTCATTAAACACACACTCCCAATGTAGCATCCTAAGATTTAAAGCCAAATTTTTGTGGCATCCGCCCTAGCGAAGAGGGTATTCGCCACGATGAATGTCTCATAATTCAATGTCTCTTTTTCGTGCCCTTTTCCCCATCGAAGGCCAACGACATAGTAACCTAGTTTCTATGCTTTTATTAAATTTTTTTTGTTTTAAATTATTTTTATTTAATGAGTACTAGGACCTTGGCTTTACAATATGTTGTTAAATTCGTTATTATATTTTATCACAATTTTGGTGAAATTATGTACCATGATTTGGTCATTTTTGGGAGTAAGGATATGATGGAGGTATTTATATTATATCACGTGGTGAGGCCTCTATTCAGGGCTCATTGGTTGGGCTAGTTGTATCCCATCAGTTCATGAGGGGTATGATGCCCCACTTGTTTATGAGGGGTTACACCTTTCTTCAGTTCTTTGAGGAGCTTAGATATTGCACTAGTTTTATAAAGAGGGAATCCACAGTCAAATTTAGACGTGATGACGAGTCTTTCCTTTTTCTATTCATGAGAGACATCTTTTGGTATGCTCTACTCCTTTAATTATTTAGTCAAGTCTTTTTTAATTGTAGTAGATCTTTGAGCGAACTATTTTATTTTTTCTAATATTGTAATTTTGTAACATCCTAATACCTCGATCTCAAAATATTTCCTTTTGGGGTCCCATTACTCCTCATAGTTTTAAAACTTAGCAAGAGAAGGAGGTATCCTGACCCTTACGCCTATTCTTTATTTCTCTCCCCATCCGATGTGGAACTTTACAATCCACTCCCATAGGGCCCAATGTCCTTGTCGCCACACCTACTTGAGCTTGGCTCTAATTTTGCTTGAAGTCATACATCAATTGGGGAAGGAAACAAACAATAGGCACAAGGATTTACACTCAAACACAAGTGGATCGCGGCAACAAGCCCTCTTTGTAAGAATTGGCTGAACCCAAGAGGGGAGTGAATTGGGTGTATGATTAAAAACTTGAAACTTTAAAAATATTTTCGCGTCTTCTAAATCAACAATCAGATATTTAAATAAACATGTATTGGAGATATAACAGATAAGAGGAGAGAATATACAAACTGTGATTTATACTGGTTCGACCTAATCCTTGACCTACGTCCAGTTCCTAAACTCAACTTGAGATTTTCAATCCACTATTCTCTTGTTTAATGTACAATCTCACAAGTTCACACAGGCACTTGTAAAGCTGAATCTCTTATTGAGATACTCCCCCTTACACATTGTAAGCATACAATCAATTTCTCACTTAAAATTACTCGATCTTGAGTAACTCTCATATAAAATGATTAACAATCAATCTTTTCTTTCAGAAGTGAATAGGATAAACATCGAAGTACACTACAAATAATTTCATCCTCTAAGATAAATTATATGATTATTGAGATAATTGGATAGTAAGTGATATAAATGTTAGAGTATTGACATTTTGACAATTAAGCTGTAATCTCATATCTTATCGTCTATCTTGAATGATTCTTCTTTTATATTTGATGAAGAGCATTTAATTGTTGAGCAATTCTTCCCGTTTATAATATGACCATTGCGAGGGTTCAAAGTTTCTATTAGAGATAGATTGGAGTTGTCGGTAGAAATCGATGTTCGGTTGTTTTTGCTTCACTGCAACGTCTCTTTACACAACATCCCTTTGGTCAGCTCCAGGATTGCTAAGGTTTGGTCACTATCATCTTCACTGCAATATGCGCTTTAGACAATATTCATTGACCTGTTATGCAAATTACTTGTGTCTGATCTGAATTGCATTCCGTGTGTACTTTGTTTTTCTACTACACATTTAATGCTCTGACACATTCTTCGCTTTATGAAGATTTGCATGTAATCCTTTAGCTAATTATCTAAAACTCACTAACAAATATGTTTAGAAGCATTGAGAATAATTATGAGTAGTGATTAGATGTAATGAAATGTTAATCTTTTGAATTAATGAGGGTGAAAAAGATGAAGTATTCAAATGTACTGGAAAAACATTGCTCGAGCACCATCTAGTTTGCTCGAGCAACATTTGAATTTTCCATCACAAAATAGTTCTATTGATAAGCTTACACGAGTAAGCATATGGCCTTGCTCAAGTATCACACTCAAGTAATACTTTTGTGTGCTCGAGCAACCATTGTGAAAAAGCAATGATAGTTAGAACATGTATGCTAAGTATCTTGTTATCTTTGCTTGAATACCATGCTCGAGCAATTGCTACAAAAGGCGAGGCATTAGATAACAAGATATATATGCTTGAGCATAAGATCTCCTTGCTCAAATACTGTGCTCGAATAAGTCTTGTTGCTTGCTCAACTAAAAACCTAAGTCTTGTTGCTTGCTTGAGTAAAGACTTGAAATAGAAGAGGTTAATGTTATAGAATTTTCATGCTTGACCAAATCAAAAACCTTATTAGAGTATATTGCTTGAGCATAGCATTTCCATGCTCGACTAAAAACGTGAGGCATGAGTGTATAAAGAGAATGTGCTCAAGTAATTACTTACTTGTTCGAGCAAGCTTATTCTTGAGTAAGCTATATTGCTTAAGTACTTATTTGTTATTGATATAAGAGAAGTATACTTCAAGTGTCAAGCTACTGGCTACCATAATCTTGTTCAAATATTAATCTCTGGTGACTTTAAAAAAAGCGCAATAGCATTGGCATCACAAGGGTCAACTTCTAGTAAGCGTAACGTCCTTAATATAGCTTCAAATTTGGCAAATGACCTATGCCTAGAAAACTCTTTAAATCTTCTTTCCAATGCAAAAAGAATCAACTTCAAACTCATTGTATGCAATGCATTTCAATCAAATCAATAGAAGCTTTTATGCACCAGCATTTTTGCAACATCTTGAATTGACAATGAACTTAAAAAATTCATATCTCTCTAGTTGATCTTTTTTTTTTCCCCTATATTCTTGATGTTTTTGGAAAAGTATTTGAATCTAGTTTCAAAAGTCACCAGTTTCACCTTAATTGGATGTGTATTTCGTGAAATATACCTAAAATACCAAAGTTATGTCATATGTGTGGCCTGATTTCATGAGGCAACTTCTACAATTTATAACTCTCTCATTGGAACTCCTTTTGGGTTGAATTTGGTGGCAAAAGGACGCATTGGAAGTATAGTTTTATAGAAAATTGGTTTCACCTCAATTGAATCTGTGGTTTGAGAGATATCTTCAAATAACTGAATGTCACCCATGAAAAATGTAAAACTGAGAGCTAACATAGACGCTGGAAAACACTTTTGTACTTGAGTAAACAATGTTGTGCTCAAGTAGTAAGAAGGTCATACTTAAGTAACATGCTCAAGTACTCAATATCATGCTCGACTATGATCATTGTATCGCGTAAATCATTGTAACAGCTCGTTTACTATAGCAATTCGGTTACTATTCATCGTGAAGCTTGAACTTGCTTATTTTAACTTCGAATTGAGCTATTCCAACTTTCTCATTTGATCATAGAAACTTGAATATTGATATTCTCATTATATTAAGCAAGTTATTCTTTCTTCAACTTCATTTATTGATCATTCTCCATAATTCAACGTAGACTAATCTACATTAAATATAGAAGTTAGCTAATGTAGGATATAAATATATCATACAAGCTTTTTGCTTTCAATATTGATAAGTATATTTGATATCACCAAAACTAATCATATTCAACACATTTTGCCACTTATAATACTCAGTCACGTATTTAAGTCATCTGCACGGGATTCTACCTGTTGTTTGGGCATTACTTGAATGCTACTGCAGGTACATGCAAAGAAATGATCAAAAGAGATGTACTTGCCTGAGAATTGGGTGTTCCTATCATAATGCATGACTACCTAACAAGGGGATTCACTGCAAATAGTAGCTTGGCTCATTATTACTGAGATAATGGTCTATTTCTTTTATCCATTGTGCAATGCATGCAATTATTGATAAACAGACAGGAATTTCTTGAAGGCGTCCTTGTGACTCATTCGAGGCAACGTGTCAAATTTTGACGTGACAATGAGCTGTTTCTTTTTCTATCCATGATAGACATCTTGTGGTATGTTTTGTTGTTTTCTATCGTGGATAGTTTGACAAGCATGATGTTTCCTTTCCTAACCATGATAGTGCATGATGGTTGCTAGGATTTCTCTTTTCTTTCATGGTTAGCTGATCAAATTATTAAATGTTCTATAGTACCCATTGCATGCTAGTTTTTTCCATTTCTGTCATGTTTAACTACTAGGACGGTGTATGGTTGTTTTTAGTAACCATGGTAGCATGTGATGGTATGAAAAGCTCTTTTCCTATCATGGTTATCCTTTAATTAATCAGTAAAGGCTTTAATTTTTCTACTATGTTAGACCTTTGAGTCAACCATCATCCATTTCTACCATAGTAGTTCTTTCTTATATGTTCTTAAAATGATTGAGTGTTAGATATAATAAGGGGGAAAGTTACACTCAGACCCTACTCACCTAAATTTTTAACTCATGATAAGAAGGACTTACAAACCAATAAAGAATGCTTCTTATACTTGAGAGGGCTATATATAAGACAAATTCCAGATAAGCCGCTTAAGATATATATATTTAAAGTTATATATAGTTAATTATTCTAAAGCTATTTAAATTAATTTATACCTTGACAAAATTCTCGTTCAAATTATAAACTTCACTTTTTATTCCATAATTTTTCATTAACTATTAGTGACATTTATTTAAATTTGGTTATTCTAGTTCTTACATTTAAATTTTTTCATTGAATTTGTTAGAAAAACAAAAATGAAACCAAAGAGGTTAGTTGCCTAAAATTCCAAAGCAGATGTAACAGTTGGATTTGCCAGAAATAATTGCAAGACACGTTTGATTATATCTCTTAGGCACACTTGCAATCAATATGTAAGATATCTCAACAGTAAGTAGATAATTAGCCTTAGGCCATGCTTATTAATACTAATAAGCACATATTGAAATATATATTCATTAGAGTTGGATTATTTCACGAAATGTCAGCACCCAAAGCTTGTGCTCTTTTTCTTGTACTATTAGCCGTTGCTTCTCAATGTAATTCCCTCAAAAGAACCCTGCATGTAGATGTTGACTCCGGAAGGCCAATTCCTGAAAATTTTTTTGGTGTATTTTTTGAGGTGAATATAGGATGCAATATTTAAGGTTTTGTGTGTTTATGTATCATGCATATGGTTAACTTTTTTTTTTTTTTTTTTTTTTGCAGGGGATTAATCATCCAAGGTCTGGAGGATTATGGGCAAAACTTGTAAATAATAGAGGTGATTAGACAAAAAGAATACTTCCTATGCAAGTTTCTTTGCTTGCAAATACCATAATAGGATAATTAATCTTGATGAATGTTTACTAATGTGTTAAGGTTTTGAAGCTGGGGGTACAATGGTTCCTTCAAGTATTTTTCCATGGACAATTATTGGAGATGAATCAACTATACATGTCACTACTGAACTTGCTTCTAGCTTTCCTCGCAATAAGGTTGCTGTGAAATTGAACGTCCTTTGTCATTCTCCAGAGAAAGCCCTCAAGGTGTTGGGCTCTCTAACCCTGGGTTTTGGGGCATGGTATGGATATATATTCTTAACTTGTCATTTTATATTACTTATGATCGCACTATGTTAACTCTAAATTTATGAATCCTATTCCTTTAGAATATTGAGCAAGGGAAGGAATACAAAGAGGTATTCTTTGTCCGTTCATCAAGATCAATTGACTTGAAAGTTTCCTTCATGGGAGCGAATGGAGTAGAATTGGCTTCTACTAACATCAGGTTATTAATTAGGATCCTCTCCCCTATAAGGATTTCCATTTTCCTTATATTTAGTATTGATTAAGTAATCAAACATTAAAACTATAATCAATAATTTATATATGCAGGGCTTCTGCAAAACTCGTTTCAAAGTGGAGGAGGATGGAAACTACTCTTGAAGCCAAGGCATCAGACTTCAATTCCAGCCTCTAAATTACAACTCAAAAACGAGTGATTTGGTTGGACCAAATTTCAGCTATGCCCAAGGATACTTACAAGGCATGTAAATATGAAGTAACCATCTTTAACTATATATATAAATAGGGAAGTTTCTGCATGAGAAAAGATCTTTTAAAGGAAGAAGGGCATTCGTCACCATTACGGGCCACGTAGGGATTCAAGTGGGGCCTAGTTTCTTTTTTCCCATCTCTAATTTAATGCATGCTTCAAGAGACCTTGGTTCTTTATACTCTTTTCTTTTACTTAGTATTACTTGGGTTACATTTCCTCTTCACATTAGGGACATGGATTTCGGAAGGACCTTTATCAAATGGTAGCCGACTTGAAACAAAAATTTCTTCGGTTCCCAGGTATAAACATGCAGTATGTATATATCAATAGGAGTCTTGAAAATAATTATTCATTGATCTCCTAACAACACAGTGATCCATTACATTGTCTCAGGTGGTACTTATGTTGAAGGAGATCATTTGAGAAACGCATATAGGTGGAAGGATACCGACGGACCATGGGAGAAAAGACCGGGTCATTTTAATGATATATGGAACTATTGGACTGATGATGGTTTTGGTTTTCTAGAGTTTCTCCAAGTATGCACTTTTCAATTGTTTTTCACATTACTGAAAAGAATTTTTTCATAGACACACTTGTTAATATATTCTCACACTTTGTTGTATTTGAGTAGCTCGCAGAAGACCTCGGTGCATTACCAGTATGGGTATTTAATGCTGGTATTAGCTGTCATGAAGAAATGAATACAACTGACATATGGCCTTTTGTACAAGTATACTTTGCCTTAAAAAGCTCCTAAGATGTTTTTAAATTGATCGTTATTCTTTTTATTGTCGTAGTAATAGTGTTTTGTATCAATGTTTGCAAGAAGCTCTCGATGGGATTGAGTTTGCAAGAGGTCCTCTTATATCAAAGTGGGGCAAGATAAGGGCATCCTTAGGACACCCGGAACCCTTTAATCTACGATATGTTGCTATTGGAAATGAGGATTGTGTGATGCCTAACTACCTAGGAAACTACATAAAGTTCTATAATGCCATAAAACATTACTATCCTGATATTAAAATCATATCAAATTGTGATGCTACTGTTTCTCCCTTAGATCATCCAGTGGACATTTTTTATTTCCATGTTTATACAAGTTCAAGGGGTATCTTCTCAATGTATAACAAATTTGATTCTTTGAATCGTTCTCGTCCAAAAGCTTTTATAAGTGAGTACGCTATTTGGCAACAAGATGCTGGATTTGGATCCCTCTTATCTGCATTGGGTGGAGCCGGATTTCTCATGGGATTGGAAAAGAACAGGTTCATAACTCTTAATTATGAAACTTTCATGTTTAATTATTTTTGTTATGTTACAAATTACTTGGTTTTTTCACATCTTGACGAATGTTCTTTCCTGTTATGATGCAGTGACATGGTCGAAATGGTATCTTATGCCCCACTTTTTGTAAATATAAATGACAAAAAGTAATATGTTTAATCATCTTCTTTCGTCCTCATCCATATTTACTTATTTGTATAATACAAAATTGAGATTGTTGTATTTTTTGTGGATATATAGGTGGATACCAGATGCTATTGTATTTGACTCAAATCGAAGTTATGGAATTCCCAGTTATTGGTTGCAACTACTATTCTCTCAATCAAGTGGAGCTACATATCTTAACTCAACGCTTCAAGCCCCATCTTCAATTTTGGCAACATCAATTGTTTGGGGAAATCCGGAGAGTAAAAAGAGTTATTTTAGAATCAAGGTGAGACATGGATGACTGATTTTTGAGTTAACTGTTGACGGAGAATGCTAATCATTTGAAATTCCAAATATTTCTCCAGGTTGTCAATTTTGATGACAGGGAAACAACTCTTGATATTACAATTAATGGTCTGGACTCGAAAGCAAATCTTTCTAGATCGACATTTACATTGCTCACGTCTACCAACGTCAAGGATGAGAATTCCTTTGATGATCCCAAGAAGGTATAATTGGTGACATCTTAAATATTATTCCAATGTTCATGTAAGAAAATCCTCAATACCAATCAATCTCAAGTAAAAATAATCAAATAACAGGCTACACAACCCGTATTTATTGAATAATAAAATGTACATTTTATAACAAGCGCTTGAGACTACCTCAAGGCGCCAGGCTATGATCGATAACGCGTAGGTAGAGGTCTAAAGTTGGGACTCGTGTGGCCTACCAAAAAAGTATTAAATCTATAGCAATATGCACTATTTACAAATTATGAACAAAACAACTTAATTAGAAAACTCCATATAATATTCAAAAACCACCAAGTTGATGTCAAATGCTCATTCCGAAATTTTCCTCTTACAACTAATTTTGTGTGTGTCATGTGTGTAGGTTGTACTGAAAGTGAGCCAACTCGAGAATACTCGCTCAAATATGTCAGTTGTACTCCCTCCCAATTCAATCGTCTCACTTGAATTCCCGAAATGAGTGGCCCTGTGCTGTTTGAAGGCATGCTGAACTTGCTCTCCTAGATTATTTGTAACACCCCTACTTCTACTTCTGTAATATATGTACAAGCATAAGTTTGTATAGTAATGAGAAGCCTTGAATTAAATTTGAAAGCATTTATCTTCTATAGTCTACAAGTTATTATAAGGAATTTAAGACGAAAAGCCATCGCCTATAATTAAATGAAAATTTATTAAGTCAAAATAGGAGGAAACCATGACCAGTTACGCAGTAACTTGTGCATGAAGTAAGCTCAAAGGAGTGGAAGCCGGTATAATGTATATATGACAAAAGGCATGAGTGGGATGTGAACACTGACCCTATGGGATAGGGTATGCATTTCCAACCAAGGAAGAAAGAGAAAATGTGTATATGGACCACGGATAGAAGGAAAAGTCAATAGTCGTGATGATTTGTCGGGTACGTGGCATTTTGGGGTTGGAAGTTAGATTTTGGGTAGCACGTAGTACGAGGTAGTTAGGAGATACATAAATATGGGTTTCTTGCTCCCCAAGGCACTATATTTTGACCACCTGTGGTTAGGGGGAAAAGATTGTTAATCTGGGCCCACATAAGTCTAACTAAGTGGTATGAGTTACGAGGAAAAGTGTAACTGGCAAAGAGTAGCTGAGCGGGACCAGTTAGGGTTTTCTAGAGTCGGGCCCAGACCCCTGGACACAGAGAAAGGGCAAAAGTTGGTGGGCTAGAGGAGAGAGAAAGTTAACTTGGAGGGCAAGAAAAAGGCCACATCAAATAATAATAAGGAGAGAGAAAAATAAAATAATCAGAATTAATCTGTACCACAGAATTTGAACTTGACATGACAGTTAAATGACAACCAATTATGACCCTACAAGGCCATAAATGGCACAATTTTGGGCATATTTTATGTGCCCCACTGACTTAGAGGAAAAGTAGTACAAAATGACCATTTTACCCCTAAAGTAATATTTTAATTACCAGATAGAAACTTAGCCCTAGTAACTCCAAAAAATCTAACATCATGGGTAATTTGGGAATATGATTCTTGTGCATAAAAGGTGCCACCCATCTTCCAAGAATTCTCTAGAATTCTTGAGAAATAAGTCAAAGAATTATATTTTAATATGAGACATCCTTTCGACCATTAGATAATAACCAAACTTGGATAATAGCCCTAACCTTTGGAGTCTATTTAAGGACACTTCCCTACCCATTTTATGCTGCCTAGGACGTGTTAAAGGAAGGAGGAAAGTGTGAGTCCTAAGGGTTCAATGGCCACTGATTTCATGTAAATATGATTTTTCTAGAATATATCAAAAATCAGAGAAGTTGGGTCAGAGATGTTAGTTCTTGGTGTTTTGATGATCACAAATCCTAAGTTATTGAATTAAGTAATATGCTTAAGTCAAGGCATGCCCAAGCATAGCATGTGGCATGCCTAAGCATCATCATCTCAAAGCAAAGAAATGCAAGTTGGTGAGCCATGCTCGAGCATGGAATTTTAATGCTCAAGTGTCAGTGTGGCTCAATGCAAAAGTAAGGAGCTTTGGTGAGACATGCTCAAGCAAGGGACTAGCTTACTCGAGCATTAGCGAGGCAAGGAGAAAAATCGAATACACCATGTTCGAGTAGTGGAGTTAGATCACATCTTCTGCCTTTGTCTTGACATTGTGCTTGAGCATAAAAATGTCATGCTTGAGCACCATGCTCGAGTAGGAGAAGTATCATGCTTGATCAGGGAAGTTTAAAGCGTTATTCTCCACTGTATGTTATTGATGCCCGAGCATGACTAATGGCATGCTTGAGCATTAGCGACATGTTGCTCAAGCATAGTAACTTTCATGCTCGAGCAACTTGTTAAATAGCTTTTTAAAGCTTTTCAAAAAGGCTTGCTTGAGGAAACTTAGTTTGATGCCTGATCATAAGGTGATCTTTAGTCTTTTCAATGTATTTTTGAACTGATGCCCGAGCACACAAATAATCATGCTCGAGCATGATCACCTCTGTTTTTTAAATCACCGTCTTCGTAAATTTTAAATTATCAAGTATGAAATCATTTCCATATATCATTACTCATTACTATTGCTAATTGCTTTTAATAAGTTTGCTAATGAGTTTCATATGATTTTATTATGGATTAACAAATTTCCATAAATCAATCTTTGTGTCAGAGAAGCATTTAATGCAATTACCTAAACTGGTGCTAATCTCTGTAACTAATGCTCTAAGCATTCTTGATATTCCAGTTGCGCAATAAATGCTATCTCTCAACGGATAAATCAGATAGAATAAAGAATGTTTATGAAGAATAAAGCATTTACGGTGAATGTGACCAGCATAGCTTCATATGTCTAACGGCTGTATTCAAGAGTCACAACGATCAATCTTCAAGCTTCTACAATGGTCATTTATTACAACATCTATAAATAGTAGAAGCATTGAATTTGCCAACTATCGAAACACTGTGCATTCAGTTCCAACTTATTGCAATTTGCTGTTTCATTAAATTCATTTAATATCTTCGGATATTCATTTTCTATGTACTTAAGTGATTATTTCATCTACTCAGTGAGGAGTTCATTCTATTCAAGTTATATGTAAATCTTAAGGTTGTGTAACCTTAAGAGAGGGTGTACAATTACAGCTTGTAAGGGGGAGTGAGTCCTTAGGATAGGATCATCTCAAGTACAGAGCATGTAAGATTGTACTAGTGTTTGAGATAGTGAAATACCTAAGTGATTGGAGATTGGACGTAAGTCGACAAATTAGACTGGACGAGTATAAACACTCGTGTCCATTCTTCTTCTCAGTCTTTGGTTTACTGTCTTTGATTCATTTTTGAAGAGAACTTTAGAATCACTTATTCACCCCCTAGGTGATATTCCTGCTTTATTTCTGCTCTTCATTTGGTATCAGAGCAAGGTTTCTCAATTTGGGCTTAACATCCCGAGAAAAAAGATCATGGACGGAATATTACCAGATAGACAATCTATCAATTGTCCTCCAGGATTTGTTGGAGAACATTACGCCTTTTAGAAGGCAAAATTCAAAGTGTTCGTTATGTCTACCAAATTTGGCCTCTGGAATGTCTTCGAAAAAGGAGATTATGAACCTACATCAATTAAAGATAGAGCTCGCATCAAGAAGCTGGAAGAAGAATACAATGAGAATGACAGGAGACTGGTCAATCTCTATAGTAAAGCTACCTTGATGGTCCAGAGTGCCCTTGGCCAACAAGAATACTTCCGGATATGCAACTTGACAAACGCTAAGGATATGTGGAAGGCTCTTGAAATAGCATACGAAGGAACATCCGTCATTAAGGAGAATTGCATCAATACTCTGATGACGGAGTATGATTTGCTTCGAATGAAAACTGGAGAATCTATTGGAGAATTCCAGCTTCGCTTCACTCATTTAATCAATTATTTGGCAGCCTTTGGAAAAGTATACGATTAAAATTCTCAAGTTAGGAAAATCCTGAACGTCCTAACTAAAGACTGGGAAGCCAAGGTCACAACAATCAAAGAAACTCGTGGTGAATCCATGTAGTCAATGGCTGCTCTATTTGAAAGCTTATCCGAATATGAAAGCAAGCTAAATTCAAAAAGGGCTTGGATGAGATCAACACAAGCAGAAACAAAGGAGTTACTCTCACTGCTGTGAAAGAAAAGTAGTTCATAAAAGATGATATGATGAAGATGAAGAAATGGGCATGTTCGTACGAAGATTTAAAAAGTTCTACATTAGAAATCAAGGTTTCAGGAGTCGATCCCAGAAAGGAAGCTCTAGTAACAGCAGATGAGATTTTAAAGATAGAGATCAAATCATCTATTATGAGTGGGAGAAGCCTGGCTACATTAAATCCAAATGTCCTCAGCCGAAGGACAAAGAAAAGGAGAAGAAAAAGAAGCTTAATCACTTCAAGAAGAAAGCCTATATATCAGCCATATGGGGAGATAGTTCCTCGGAAGAAGAAAGAAGTGATGAAGAAGAAACAACGAACATTTGCCTTGTTGTAGAAGTAGAGGAACTTGAAAACGTTGATGATGAGGTATATGACTCACAACCTACATATGATGAATTATTTGCTGATTACAACGTTTCACAATCAAAATTTGAAAAAGTTGCTGGAAAATATATAGCTTTGAAAAAGAAGAATTTTTCTCTTGAACTACAAGTTAAGAATGCTATATGTGAAAACATTGTTTGTGAAGAATGCATTGATTTAGAGAAAAAGAATTTATGTCTCACAAAAACACTTGAGAAATTCACTAGAGGTAGTGAAATGCTCAATGTAATTTTAAAAGCTCAAAGGTTTACAAATGACAAATTTGGGATAGGTTACAATCCCATCTTTGATAAAAGAAAAGGGAAAAAAGAAGACGAGAGAAAAATCTTATTTGAATTTCTTTGAAAAATCCGTTCATTCCTCAACCCCTTTGCTCACTGTGATTATTGTAATCGTAAGGGGCAAAACACTTTATCATGTTTTCATAAGAAGGAAAGACGTGATAAACCTGTTGGCAATTATCAATGGGTACCTAAAGGAACTTATGTTCCTCTTAAGGCCCAAAGTAACCTGAAAGGACCCAAGAGAAGATGGGTACCTAAAACTTAATCTTATCTAAATTGCAGGTTTGTCTGAAAGCATCAAAAGTCAATAAATGGTATATTGACAACAGATGCTTTAGACACATGATGGGAGATCAATCCAAGTTCATGGTGATGAAAGAAAGGATGGTGGCAAAGTAACCTTCGGGGGAAATCATACTAGGAAGATCGCCGGAATTAGTGAAATTGGTGAAAAAGGAGGACCCTTGATCAAAGATGTCTATTATGTAGAAGGTCTTTGCCACAACCTCCTAAGCGTGAGCCAGAGTGTAGACAAAAACAACTGGATAATCTTTGATTCAGAGGAGTATCTGATCGTGAACAAGGATGATCTTCAAATTGACAAAGGTAATCTTAAAATCTTATTTAAGGCCCCTAGAGAAGGCAACTATTATTCATTAAATCTTCCAAAAATCAATTCTAAAAACTGTTTTGTTAGCAACTTAGATGAAAGTTGGCTATGGCACAAACACTTGGCTCATGCGAACATGCATCAACTAGACAAGTGTTGTCATTCTAGCTTTCCAAAACCAAAAATCAATATCTTTTAAAAATGGTGGAATGGTATAATCAAAACCTTGTGAAAGCAAGCAACACCCAAAATTAGCCATTGTGACTCTTGAGACTGTTAAGTCCTTTAAACAAGAGACCTAGCTCTGAGACCATAAGTTGTATATCCACGATTGATGAGCAAATGGAAGTTGGGAATGAAAAAGGTGAAATCAGAAAATGCTTCTATGCTGTAGTCAACACAGAACAAGAGGAAGATGACTCCCTGGAGCTCATTATGCACGATTATGGTAAATCATCATCAGAAGCTCTAGTTGCACATGTGGTAAACAATTCTAATTCTTCTTGTGCGGTTTAAAAAAATGGTTTTGAACATCTGCATAAAGTTGTTTATCAATCAGTTATTGATTTTAATTTAAACAACAAAAGAGTTTTCGAAAATGATACTGGAAAGTTTATTGGGAAGAAAGAATATCCAAATGAGATTCATTTCAATCTTCAATCTGATAATAAACTCAATACTCGCAAAAATGTTCATAATAAGCATTATTCTGTTACTTGCAATTATTGTGGTAAATCTGGTCATATTTCTCACACTTGCTATGTTAGGAGAAATTCTAATGTGAGAAGTAGATTTGTTTGGGTTCTAAAAGGACAAGTAAGGTCCAATACTAACATACAAGGACCCAAGTATAAGTGGGTACCAAAACATCCATCTAGTGCCTTGTGTGTGCAGATTGATTCCAAGGAGTATGGACATAAGGGTACTATGAAGAAGAATTCAAGAGTGTCTCATGAATCCAACAAGAGAACTCTCAGAGCACCTGTTGCTAGAACCACAAAGTCCAATCATTCAAAGAAGCATTGGTTAAAAGCAAGAGGAGTATGTTCCACCTTAAGAACAAACTACCATGGAGTACCATTCAACTATCTTAAGGAGAACAAGAAGAGAAAATTCTCACAAGTATCAAACAGAAGACTCTTGAAGTCTTTATCCTATGTGAGAACTTTGTAGACACCCATGGAAAGACATATGAAGAATCGGGTGAATCTGCAAAACGAGTGAAGTTTGCTGTCAAAAGAGGCAAACTCGAGTTTACTAACAGCAAACTCGAGTTTACAGAAGGCAGAAAGCAAACTCTGTTTCTGAAGGGAAGCCAAACTCGAGTCTACAAGTTGGAAACTCAAGTTTTGGTAAGACAGAGAACGACTAAGTGCTAAGAAACCTCTAAACTCAAGTCTGTAAGTAATAAACTCAAGTTTACACTCTTAAATTCAAGGTTTTGTCATGCATATCTTGAACTCAACTGCTGCTCTTGTTTTTAAAACCTCCTACTCTTTTATTTGAAATATCCATCAAGGTTTTTCCTAACCTTAAGAATGAGCATTGCAACTATTTAGAAACTGATTTTTCATACTTCCTAAAAAGTCACTTTTTTGATTTATAAAAACAAATTGCAAAGTTCATTAGTTCAAACCTTTATGCATACATGATGATTTGAAAAATAAAATGTTTCTTTCATGCATAAATTCATGATTAATTCATTGTGCTCAATTATTCTGAATTGATTATATTCATAAGAGCATGTGAATTTTGGTTCCTACAAGCTAACAATGATTGGATCCAAGTAAGGTTGGATACCAAAGAAGAAAAACATTTATACAGTTTTGTAGGATCAAAAAAAGCTTCTCAAGGATGTGCCTATACAGAGATATAACTCCAAGTCTTGAGAAAGTTAAACAAGCTATGCTTGATGTTGATGGTGAACATTGAAAAGGAAGATATCTACATCACTTATCTTAAACCAAGCAAGCTACTACAAGGACAAGAGGAATTATGGTGATATCTAATCCTTACCCTTTCTTACTCTTAAATGATTATATATGTGGGTAATGAACACTTGTCTATTATTGCATTCCTTTAACAATCAATCATACATGATTTTCAAAACGTTTTCTGATTGATAAATGATAATGAATTTGTGCATAACTTTATGAGTTCATGTTTTTGAAATGTATAATTCTGAAATTTGTTTTGAAATTCAATTCACTTTGTTTTGTGAAAAGCATACAAATGTTTCGAAACATATTCATGTTTTGATTGCATTTAAATGATGTTTCAAAATTGGAAGTTAATATTGTATATTGAATATTAGATATGTTTCAAATTTATCCAGTTGATATTTTCCCCATCGTACACATGTTCAATATGTTGCTTGAACTCAATAATTCTTATTCTCTGATTAGTTGGACTTCATGTCTAACAAGTTGATCATATATGAGTTTCAAGCCTGCCTTCAAGAAAAGAATTCAATTTATGAAACTGTTGTACTTAATGCATAAATTCTTGGTTGGCTGAGTAATTCCAAGCTTATGAATGTTGATTAGTGCATTGAATGTTAATGCATTAACTATTAGTGGAATAACTTACTAGGATGATATTCTGGAACTCTAGTTATTTGGACTAGAAAGTATGTGCTTCATCATCCATGAATCCTAGTAGTCATTTTGTTACTCACATATATCAACTTTGTGTTCATCCATCTTTTGAGTAACTATAGCCATGTGTTCAAGTTCTTGTCTTAAATGCTTATATATTTAACGATTCGATTCTAAGGGGCAAGATTATCACTTAGCAAAGTCATTGTGCCTATTTGGCTAAATCATCTACTTCATGACTTTTGCTTTTAGAAAACTCTTCAACATGTCATTTAAAACCTGAAGCATTTTTTTTATATACATTCTTTAGCATGTTGACTTCCATCATGTTTAAAGTGAACATAAGTTTTCATGTCTTCAAAATCTAAATTTCATAATGCATCATCCTTGTTTGAAAGAACATTTGAGATTTGAAACAATTTGCATATTTCCTCACCATTCTTGAAAAAAATTGATCTTGTTCATGATCTATATTTGATGAATGCATATTTATGAATAAGATTTTCTATGCTCTTGATCAAACTTTCATGCATTTTTATCAATGGATATCTTTTATACATAAAGGGTATTTAAAGATTGTTATTGAATCAAGACCAAGAGCTTTCCATGTTTGGTAAAAATATGACTCTTGATTCAAAACGTTTGAAAATTGCATGACTCCAGTAAAGTTTGAATGACCCTAGTCATATGTGTTATGTGTAAAACATTTCTGTATTTTCATGACTCCAGTCATCTCTCGGTTACTCCAGTCATTGAATTTTTATAATTGTTCTTACGATGGCTCATTAACAGATGACTCTAGTCACTTTATTTGCTTTCATGATGTTTTAGCCCAAGCAAACTCTTCTCTAAAATGATCCTTATGCTTTAAACTCTCTTTGATTATCATAGAAAGCATAAGTGATTTCTTCATATCAATTTCTAGTCCACCCAATGAACTTAAAAGTTCTTAATTTTGAGATACTATGTTGTAGGCAAGGATAACTCTAAACCTCTAACATTTGGTGTCACATTATTATTGGGTAGCATTAAAGGGTGCTTCACATTTTGTTTGGTAATACATTCATTAAGGGGGAGCTTTATATTCACATGTGTTTACATCTTAAAAGCTCATCTCTTATGATTGAAGAAAAACTCTTTTAATCATACTCATCTGCATTCACAATGTTTTTTTTATTAGTTTTGATGATGAGTTAATATCATAGTTTCCTTTCATTATCTTTATTTGAAAATATCTTATAGAAAGGAATATCTTGATATCTTATTGCACTAATAATTCTCTCTTGCAAGAAAGTTTTACAATTATAACAGGAGAATTCAGTTGTGCAAGAACTTTCCTTATTGCCCTACAAGGAGATATTATTAAATTAAGGAAAGATGCCTTGATGTCCAATCACATTGAAGCTAAGCTATGCTCTAAAAGGAAGAGGAAAACCTCTTGAAACCAGCTGAGACATGTGTTTTCAGAAAAGTTATATGCAGAAAAAGAAAAGGATGGAAATGATCTCTTACAATAAGAAAGCAAGCAAATAGACCTCATGGATTATACTTGCTGTCAAATCTAAATGAGCATTCCTAAACTCTATCTCTTTATATTCAGTAGAAAATTTGCAAATGTTTAGTATCTCTATGCTTTAAATGTTAAAGATATTTTGAAAACCTCTCCAACGTGTTTTCAGACATATTTTAAAACTCTTTCCTACTTGCATCATATTGAAACTTGAATACTTTCAAATAAGGGGGAAAGAAAATAAGGGGGAGAGAATTTGATTGATTATTTGCCTCTTCACAAGTATTTCTTCTCTAATTCAACTTTTTGCTAATGACAAATAAGGGGGAGATAATGGCAAGAAAAATATGTTGAGTCTAATTAGTTTTTATATTCATACATATTTTTCTTAAGGTATTTGCCATCATCAAAAAGGGGGAGAATGTTGGTTATGATTAGTTTTGATGATGTCTTATATAGATGCCATTATCAAGAGCAAAAAGTTTATATCATAAAGTTTATACCGTATACATTGACTAATTGCTACATTTAATGTAGATTTGTTCATGTGGAGAAAGAACAAGAGAAGAGAAGAAAGAAAGAGTTGATTCATGGAGAATAATTAAGAAGAGAGAAGAAATAAAGAAGAACTTGCTGAATAAACTAAGAAAATCATTATACAAGTTCTTAGTTTGATTCTAGAAGTCTCCATGATCAAATGAAAGTTAGAACAGCTCAATTCAGAGTTAAAACAAGCATATATCAGGTTCTGGATGAGCAAAATCGAGCCAGATACTTAAAAGTCAAGTTTACTACATTACTGGAAGTGATTTGCCTATGGATTATGAGAAAACTCGAGTTTAGGACACAAAACTCGAGTCTGGAACTGAAAACTCGAGTTAGTCACTTAATGACTCGAGTTTGTAAAGTCTTCAGCAACTCTGGCGTCTCTGGATCATCAAAACTCAAGTTAGCCAATGTAAACTCGAGTTTGGAACTCCTAAACTCGAGTTAGTCACTTAATGACTCGAGTTTAGCAAGCTTTCAGCAACTCTGTCCAACTCTATTTCACGATCAGAACTAGCGACCTCTGGTAATTCGATGATATCTCCCAAACCAGAGATCGGTTTAAGGTGAAATCAATTTTGTATAAAACTAGACATCCAATGCGTCATCTTGAAAAAGTTTCATGCCCAAAGAAGCTGAGATGAGAGAGCTATGAATTTCAGAAGTTGGAATAGGAATTCACACCACACAGCAGACCAAGCTTCAATGATTTGAGTGTATCTCACAATCTACACATCAGAATGAGCTGAAATCGGTGGCATATGAAAATCAACTCACATACCTTTCCAGAAACATAAAGATCATAGAAAACAAAGATCAAATGAGTGAGATATGATCTTCGAAAGTTGACTGTAAATTCAGGATGCTGAAAAACACTGGACAAAGAACAGTCTTCGTTCATCGGATCATAACTATCAGATTACAATGAGTTTGGAGCTGATTCTTTTTGCAATTGAAAGAAGACTTAAAGAGCTTTATGAAGATAGGTACTGGATTCCAGGGATTGATCTTTATCAGGTCAGAAAGCAAAGAACTTGTGAGAAGGATATTTGACTGAGCCATGGAGAAGAAAACTCGAGTTTATGTTAGCAAACTCCAGTTTTGCACTTGACAGAGAGCAATATATTTTCATCCCTGAAGGAAAATCGAGTTAGTCACTTAATGACTCGAGTTTAGCATTAAGTTCAAGTGTGGTTCAAAATTCAAATCACGACAGTCCTCTTTGGAAGACCTAAACTCGAGTTTGGATTTCCAAACTCCAGTTTAGCTTGCTGTAAACTCCAGTTTAGTTTACAAACTCCAGTTTGTGGCAGACAGAGAGCTCATCAATATTCTGAACCTTCTAAACTCCAGTTTGCATTTGAAAACTCCAGTTTAGAGCTTTGTGGACTTAAGCTTATTTTCACTTCAAAAGTCCAAAACTCGAGTTAATCACTTAATGACTCGAGTTTAGCCTTATGTTCAAGTGTGCTCCAAAACTTAAATCGCGACATTCCTCTCTGGAAGACCTAAACTCGAGTTTGGATTTCTAAACTCCAGTTTAGCCCGCTGCAAACTCCAGTTTAGCTTTCCAAACTCCAGTTTGCGTCGTTGAAGTATAAGAACCAGATTGCGCCAATTTGCGAAATCTTTATGGGTTAATATGAAATTATCATATCATGTTATATTATTATTCCTAACATTATTGATCAAGTTTTTGATAAGTTTCAGACAGGTTCATCACAAGATCTGAGAGAATCAAAGATCCAGAATAAGTGCATTTAATGAAGAACCAAGAACAGGGCTAATTCTTCTCCCTTATCCCAGATGTTCAGTTCAAACCGTTGCAACACATTAAGATTACTTCAAACGGTCGAATTAAGATCATGGAATGACTAAAAATCTGGAAGACGCTCTGCAACAACATATTCCAAGATTCCAGCTGAGAATTGAAAGAACAGAGCAAAATATGTAACTGTCATATTCCAGATTTACAGCTGAACTTTGAAGAATCAAAGAGAAGAAAATGCAATGGCTAGTTCCTCTTCTTCATCTATATAAGAAGCCCATAAATGAAGAACAAGGGATACAGATACAAGAGGGAGAACAAGAACAGGGGCGTGAGCTTATACAGTGAAAATGCCAATATTCTAACGTCTGCTTCATCTACTCTCTGAATATCTCAATGATCATATATCTAGCTTAGAGAGTGAGATTATATGTATTGTGCTTCAGTGTTTATTCACTTACTTATGAGAGAGAAGATTCATTGTAAACATCCTATTATTCTGAGAGTTACTCAAGATTGGGTGATCTTGAGTGGGAAACACTTTGTTGTTATTACAACTTGTAAGGGGAGTGAATCCGAGTGTGGGATTACTTCGAGTACAGAGTGTGTAATCAAGAAAGTGAATTGATTACAGTTTGTAAGGGGGAGTGAATCCTAGTGAGAGGATTACTTCAAGTACAGAATGTGTAATCAAGTTCAAAGCAAATAGTGGATTGAAAATCTCAAGTGAAGCTTGGGGACTAGATGTAGGTCAAAGATTGGACCGAACCAGGATAAATCACAGTTTGCATACTCTCTTCCCTTATCTTTTACACTTCCAGTATATGCTCTTATCTTTGAAAATCTAATTGTCAATTTATAAGTTGCGAAAAGTTTTTAAAGTTCTTAAAGTATATCAAAACCCAATTCACCCCCCTCTTGGGTGATAGCCAGGTCCAACAACAAGTTGATAAGAAAAGATTTAGTACTTGGTTTATCTAAACTATGTTTTAAAAATGATATGATGTGTTACTGATGTCAAAAAGGTAAACAAACTAAATCGTCTTTTAAAAATAAATCTAAAATCTTGACCTATCGACCTCTCCAAAACTTCATATGAATTTAGTTGGACCAGTAAGAGAGTCTTGGTGGCAATTTATATACTTTGGTGATTGTCGATGACTTCTCTAGATTTTCTTGGACAATATTTTTATCTTCCAAGGATGAAACATTTGATCTATTTGTCGTGTTTGCCAAGAAAGTGCAAAATAAGAAAGGTGTTTGCATTTCAGGTATTCAAACTGACCATGGAGGAGAATTTGAGAATCAAGCATTCAGAGAATTTTGCGATGCTCATGGTATTGATCACAATTTCTCGGCCCCAAGGACCCCACAACAGAATGGTGTGGTTGAGAGAAAGAATTGAGTACTTATTGAAATGGCTCAAACGATGCTGAATAAGAACAAAACTTCTCAAGTTTTCTGGGCCGATGCAATGAGCGCAACATGCTATGTTTTGAACCAAACATATCTCCAAAAGAAACTCAATAAGACTTCATATGAGCTCTACAAGGGGAGGAAACCAAATTTGTCTCACTTACACATATTTGGATGCAAATGTTTCATCTACAACAATGTTAAGGACAACTTGGGAAAATTTGATCCCAAGTCTGACGAAGTTATATTCTTAGGTTACTCAAATAGAAGTAAAGCATATAGAGTCTCCAACAACCATACTCGTGTTGTAGGAGACACAAGGGTAAGGCATTAGTGGTCAGAGATTGAAGAAGGTAGGGTGCGATGCAGAGAGTTGAAGAAATAGGGGATGGCTATCGCTTTTTGTACTATTTTGGATGACCGTTGTTGATGATCAATTTTGTTGGATGACTGTATCTAAACCTTTAGGGACTTATTCACTATTTGAATTATTAAGGTTTATTAGTATGTTAGGCTTGTCCAAACCAGGTCCTGTCCTCTGTTGCGTTCACTCTGTTAAATATAAAATGGACCAAGTAATAAGGTAAAGATAATTAATTGAAAAGGAATCCCTCTAGCTCACCACCCGAAAGGGCGAGGCCAGTAGGGGTGTAACATTATTTATATACAAAAATGTAAGCAACAATGTGGGATAAGATATACCATTTTGGTTTGTTTATGTGTATTTATTAGTTTTACTTGATCCATGGTGTTCATATATACCAACATTATTCAAGCAATAAATTTGTTAAGTTATTATACTAATCTCTATAAAATTTCACCATTTTATTTCAAATGCTTAAAACCTATTCCATTCCCAGACAAATTAAAGTTACATCATCTGAAAAGATTAGTTTCTTTTGACATCAGAGAAAATATAGTTTTGGGATCAATTGTTTGAACTAAAGAGTTAAATATATATGCAATTTCCAAAGGATAAAATGAGGAGCATGTCATGAAAAAACAAAATAAAGTCCGAGCAAACTAAGTTGATAATTTAACCTTCTTATAATCACATAGTTAATGTGTTTAGTCACATAGTTAATACGTTAGACGTTTTAATGCGTTAGATAATATCTAAGGCATTACTCACTTGATCAACACATTAGACTTGTTAAACACTCAGGACACAAGCTACCTATATAACACCTTGTGTTTACATTAAACTAAAAGATTCTCTCCGAGCCTTTTTACACATTAGGCCCAATATTAACATGTTACTAATATTTTTCCATAGTACAAAGGCCTAGGTGAATCATACGTTAAGTAGAAGGCCTATCACATTAAGCATGAGTGTGGTCTTAAGATTTTGCTTCTATAATTAACACATTACTCAGAAAGGTTAACATGTTAGGTACAATTTTGTCAAGAACTAGACTAGGTCATTTAAGGATGAAACACATCGGCTTGAAAAAGCTGTTAATGTTAAGATTTTTATAGAGACAAACTCTTGATTATGAAATTAGTGGATAACGTAGTAGTTAGAGACTTAACAAGTTAAGGAGTGACTATTGAATTTGGAACTATATACAAGTAGACTCATTAACATGTTAGACAAAATGACTAGCACCTTAGACTTTTTCAGAAAGAGCAAGCTTGGCATGTTAACACATTAGGCAGAAGACTTAGTGCATTAATGAGTCTAATAAAATGTTATAAGTTAATCAACATCTTATAAACATGTTAGGCATAAGACTTAGCTCATAAAGACTTCTTTTAGGTTTTCTTGAAACTTAAGATCAAGGATAACATGTCAGATAGAAGATCTAACACACGTTAATGAGATATGATTAATGATTTTAGACACTACTACATATTTACATACAATTGATGCTCTATATTTAATGGTTTTTATGAAATTGAGAAATATAAAGAGGTGGAGCTATGGGAATAAAATATATAATGGTTATTTAAGACAACCATTAAGTATATGAGCATATATTTTATGGTTTTATATGACAACTGTGATATATTAGTTTTTTTGTGTGGAAAAAGTGGTATCCTTGATTGTTGTTTGTGAACAACCGTAAAATATAAAATGTAGATCACATATATTTGACGGTTATTTAGAAATAGCCGTAAACTATCATATTCTTATTAGTTGTTTAATATTAACCATTAACTATACTCTTTGAAAAACCACTCCCAAACCCATTTTTGTTCAACATTTGAAACTTACAAGTTACAGAGAGCTCACTCCTAACACCGCCATTGACTCAATTCCGGCTCCTCCACCACCATTTTGCTCTCCTCCATCACTCCCTTGGTGGTTTTACTCCTATCTCCTCCGTCAATCTCTTCTGTAACTCTCCTTTGTCCGTTGTCATTCGTGGGTTTGCGGATTCATGGGTTTTGTGGGTGTCGTGGGTGCTAGAGTGATTCAAGGTTCTTAAGTGATCCTACTAGTGGCATCTGGGTTGATTTCTTCTTTTGGGGTCCATGGGGAGGGGCCTTGAGCTCGTCTCTTCTTCTTAAATTTAGTTTAGTTCAGTTTGTCCTACTCGTGGTTTTTTTATTTCTTTCTTTCGATATTGATTTGAGTAAATAATATGTAGTGATTGTTCTTTAAGTGATTTTGTAAGTGCATAGGGTTTTACCATTAATTTTAAGTGTTTGTTATTACTAAAGTTGTCATTTGTTAATATTATTTAGGTAAGGAGTATGTAAAGATTTTTTAAGTGATTTAATATGTGCATAGAGTTTTGCCATTGATTTTAAGTATTTTTTTTTTATTAAAGTTGTTATTTGTTAATATTGATTTGAATAAAGTTTCTGGAAATATTGCTTTCTAAATGATTTTGTTAATTTTTTATTTGTTAGTATTTGATTTGAATGAAGTTTCACAAATTAAAGAAAACAATTGTTACTAAAAATAACATTAAAATTATTAAGACTAGGAAAAGAAAAATATGCACTTGATCATGTAAATTCTCTTACCTTTGATGTATTCATAATTATATAGATAATATTGGATGATTTGATTTGTTGGTACTTATTGGCCGGAATTGGTTATTTTGTATATTGTGATACTTTCAATCAGAATTGGATCTGTTTGGGTGTTTGGTGTGTTTATATGTTGTTTCTGTAGGTAACTTTGCAAGGGAATGATTGAAAGTGATGAGCCCCTAATTTTTTTAAAAGATGGTCACACATACTTAATAGTTATTCCCTAATAACCATTAAGTATTACGCAGTGTATCATGTTTTTTCTAAATAACTGTCAAGTATAGTGTTATATTTTTCAATTATAGACAACCAACCATCAAATAAATCTCTTTCTCTGGTAACAAATACTTTATCGTAATCATTTTAAACATTAAGTATTGTGAAAGCGGAGCTAATCACCAAGAGAGGGTGAATTGGGGATTTAAAAATTCTTTTCATAGTGCTTTGAAACTTGAACACACAAATAGAACAGAACAAAGTAGAGAAGAAAAAGTAAGACACAGTAAGATTTATACTAGTTCAGTTTAACTCCTTGGCTTACATTCAATCCCTAGACTCTCTAGGTTTTTCACTAACACTTAGAATTAGTTACACACTCTGTACTCGAAGTTATCTTCTTACTAAGATAAAATCTCCTTTACAAGTTGTACACTGATAATCCCAATCTCCAAGTCCCACGACTTGATATTCTTACAGTAAATGATTTCAATAAATGAATCTCTCTCTAAGAGTTGATAAAGATAATCACTAAAGTACAAATGTATCAAAAGATACTTTAGGTAGAAAACCGAAAATATATAGTAGTTAGAGACTTAAATGATTTTTGTTTTCTATATCTTGGTTGTTGCGTGTTGCTAAGAAGACTTGAATGCAACCTCTTATATATGAAGATAGAATTTAATGATAGTTTGATTCTTCAATGTAACCGTTTGAGACATTGGAGTAGCTGTTGGAAACATTTTGGTCTTCTTCTCTTTCTAACATTCAGTTGGATCAGCTGCACAGAAGTTTATGGTTGGCTTCTCTTGAAATAAATTTGTTGGAAGAATAGCTTCTTAATAGGGAAATTAAACATTAATCCTTTTGCAATGTGTGTAGAATGATTGTCCAAAAGAATGCAATTTTCTGGACTTGCAATAAATGTTCTGACATTGCTTTTTGCTTTTTGACTAAATCTTCATTTAATATTCTTTAAACCATTTGAAACTCACTAACAAACTGATTACACATAGTTAGGAATAATAATGAGTAATGTTAAGAAGTATTAAGATCAAACATGAAGATTTCACAAATTAGAGCAATTTGATTTTCAAACTAAGCGACAGAAACTCGAGTTGATTTATTCAAACTAGATTTGTAACTTTGCTTCAGAAGACTAAACTCAAGTTTCCAAACTCTAACTCGAGTTTAGTTCTTCTAGAGAAGAACTTTGCGATTTGAGCATTGAAGCACAATATTGTTAGTTCTCTATAGGTTTTGATGTTAACAATTAATTGTGGAACCAAGATTGAAGTATTATCTCTAAAGAGTAAAAACTTGCTGGTTGAGATAATACTCGAGTATCAGTAGCAATACTCGAGTATTGGCCTTTCAAAGAAAAGCTCAATGCGAATGACAAAAGACAATACCGCAGTATCCTAGTAGATACTTGAGTATTGGGCCTCATAGAAAGCATTGCAAGTTTTCCATCTGAGCATACTCGAGTATTGGTTTGAATACTCGAGTATAAGCCTAAGAGACTCTTCAGCATTTTTCAAAAGGAATGCAAACTTCAGTTTGGAAAACTCCAGTTTCAAAAACTCAAGTTTTGGAATATGAAAAGTCCAATTTTCAACTTGGCTCCAAAATTCAAATGTTCTCACTTTTAAATGAAAACTTGAGTATGACATTTACATACTCGAGTATTGGGCCAAGAAAAGATGACTTAAACATTTATTACACATATAAACCTCAGTTTGGAAAACACCAGTTTTGGAAACTCCAGTTTCACACTAGCTAAAGTTCTCTCTGAGTTTTAAAATGGAAAGCCATACTCGAGTATGGTGTTGAATACTTGAGTATCGAGTCATACAGAGAGCAACTGAGGATTTTAAGGTTTCAATACTCTGGTATTGCATGAATACTCCAGTTTTGATGTTTCGGGCATAAACACATCCAGAATCCAAAACTCGAGTATTGATTGAATACTCGAGTATTGGTTTAAGTTCAACTGAAGCTCCAAAGCACAGATCGCGAGTCTCGTCTCTGGAAGGAGAATACTCGAGTATAGAGTTAGAAACTCGAGTATAGCTTTAAGTGCATAGTTACATACTTGAGTATTGATGCACAAACTCAAGTATGCGTTGCATCAGTTGAAAATTCAAATCTGCGAAATCTGCATAATGATTGTTGATTGATCTAAATGCTTTTTAATACTCTTTATTAACTTCATTAGATATGTTTAATGTGTTTTCTAGTGTATTTCAGCCTATTTAGATATGATTCAAGCAGATTTTAAGAGTTGACCTCACTAGAGCAAAAGTCATGTTAGAGCATTAAATGCAAAGCTACCAAACTTGTCGTAATTCGATCTACCAAGCTATGCACAATGCAAAAAGGATAAAGAGACGTACACCTACTCAAAACACTAACATTCCAACGGCTAGAAACACAAAGAAGTCAGCAACTATCCTTCCATCATGAAGAATGAACAAAGTATAGAGAGAGAAGAGACCAAGTTGCTTCTAACAGTCAGAAAAGTTCTTCAACGGTCATAAGAATGCTTGCAACGTCTATTAAACATACTCTAAGTATAAATACAGCAGCATTCAATTCTCTCAACAACTATTGAGCTGAAAATCGAAAAGCATTAAATTGTTCATTTACTTTCTTGAGCTTTCTGTATAGAGTATCTACTGATACTATCTGAGCTTTAGTGTTCATCTTATTTGCTCTTTTACGAGAGTTTATTACTTGTATTCAATTATTGTAAAGAATCTCAAGTCGAGGGACTTGGAGATTTGAGAGTCTTTGATTACAACTTGTAAGGGGGAGCAAGTTCTAGTAAGAGAATTGCTTTAGAATTACAGAGGGTGTGATCAAGAGACATAGTGAAATACTTAGGGTGCCTGAGAATTGGACGTAGGCCAAAGAGTTAGGCCGAACCAGTATAATTCTTCATGTCTTGCTATTCTTCCCTGTTCTTCATTTTTTTACTCTGTTCGATCACCATCAGAGCATAATTTGCAAAAAATTTCAGAATCCCCAATTCACCACCTCTTAGTGATTCAGCTCCACTTTCAAATATGAATGCATGAGCAAACTCGAGTCGATTAGTGACTAACTCAAGTTTTGGACTTATTATGAGAAAATAAGTTTAAGTCCACAAAGCTCGAAACTGGAGTTTTCAAAACCTTACTAGAGTTTTCAAATCACAGGAATAAAGCATAACTCTTTGCTTAGTTGAAACTCAGGTTTTAGAAAATCCAACTTGAGTTTCCTTTAAAACTAAACATCTTTGAAAACTCTCTACCAATCCCAAACTCGAGTTTACAAAGTTAAACTTGAGTTTTCCCAAAATTTAGAAAATTTCTTGGCCAAGTGCAAACTGGAGTTTGTCATAACAAACTGGAGTTTGCTTAAGATGAAAAGCATTAAGATTCTCGGCAAAACACAAACTCGAGTTTATAAAAACTCAACTCGAGTTTGGTCAAGCTCACAAATTCTTGAAAAACTCTCTCAGAGACAAACTCGAGTTTGCATAATAAAATTGGAGTTTGTCATACTTCATAAAATATTGAAGCTTATTTGTTTGGCACAAACTCGAGTTAATACAACTAAACTCAAGTTTCTCTTAATGTGAAAAACATTGAGTGCTTTCTATATCTTACAAACTCGAGTTTGTCTACACAAATTGGAGTTTGTCTTAGTTCATAAAAATTGAGCTTCTTTCTATCAAGTCCAAACTCAAGTCTTACATCCAAAACTTGAGTTTTCCTTTGACAGTAAGCTTTTCAACTTACTAAAGACAAACTTCATCTTGAGTTTACAATTGTCAGTTATCATCAAAAAACATAGAGAACTAATATTCTCCCCTTTTTTGATGATGACAACACTTGTAAAACAAAAGTTTAAAGAGTTCGATAGATTTTGGCATTTTGAAATGGATTTGCAAAATCAGTTTGAGATGCACAAAGACATAAACAGTTAGCAGAGTGTAAGGAATAAGATGTAGGAGCAAATGAAATTGACATTCATATTATATATCAAAAGAGATTCCATTACATGTCATTTCACAGCTCATTACATCAAATATACAAAATGCCTAGCTAAATTAAAGAAAATAGAAGACTCAAACTAGACTCAAACTATCTACAACTCAAGTCTACTTTTCACAAGACTCAAACTCTCTACAACTCATGTCTACTCTTCGCTTTTCTCTTCCCCTTTATCATCACCAAAATAGAGTGGAGCAAAGATAGTTTCTTCAGGAAAAAGGTTTATCAGAGGAGTAGGAGGAGGTGAGTCAAGTTGGACAGTGGAGGTGTGAGAGGGAGGTATATTCTCAGTAGCTGGAGGAGATGAGGTAGGTGAGGTATTAACAGTGGGTGTGATGAAGGTGAATAATAGTGAGGTAGAATCTGACCAGAATCTTATTTGCGCAACCAGATGCCAAATGCCAGAATTTGCATAATCTTATTTACTTTGTCAGTCAAGGTGACATCGTTGATCATCAAAGTGGTCAACTTGGCATCATGGTCATCTATATGACCAGTGAGGTTCTCAACTTGTTCTTTCAATTCATCTTAGGCATCAACCATCTCATGGTTGCCTTTAGTTACCTCAACCACCAATTTACCAACTTCAACCTCAATTTTCTCAATCATATCAACTATGGCAGCATCCACAATGCCCTTGACTCTAGCATCAAAGTCAAAGGGTATAGATGATTGAGGAGGAGGATGTGCTAATTGGGCCTATTGGGCTCTATCATGAGAAGCTCTTGATCTTAAGGTGGCCCTCGACTGACTATATCCTTCTTCCTCAAAGTTTATCCAAATAAAGTTCATTGCTGCTTCCCAAGCATTGTAGGTGTCTTTATAGATTCAACAATACCAAGATACTAGACTTTGAAGTAGAATAGAATGACTGAGATAAGAGATGGAAATGGAGTATGAGAAGGCTTTCTAGATGAAAATTTGAATTTGACCATTTCCTGGAAAATCCAGTGGCCAACATTTATAGGAACCTTCTTCACAATGGCAACAAAGAGAGGGTAATCCTTTTTTGTGAAATGAGTGAAATTGCCACCCTTCTAAATGAGATTTCTAGAGTATATGTACCAAAGGGCATAATAGAGAGGAGAATAGAGACATGGGTAGAAGATAAGGAAACCAACTGATCCTGAGGAACAGGTTCATTTGGCCTTAGTGTTTCAAAACATTCCCTATTACTGAATTGGATTATGGGAACTATGATAATTGAATATTTTACACACTTATTTATATCTATTAGGTAATAATTTTAGGATTGTTTGCTAATAAATGAAGATGGAAGAAATCACCAAGAGGGGGGGTGAATTGGAGATTTAAAATTTCTTTTGGACTCTTTTTTTTTTAAAAAACCGTGAGAAGTAAATGATGAGAGAGTAAAAGTAGAAAAGCTGGATACAGAGAATTTATACTGGTTTGGTCTCAACCTTGACCTATGTCCAGTCCCCAAATATCTACTGGGTATTTTCACTAGTTCAACAAGCTTAAACTTCAACAATGTAAACTACAAGTAATCCTATCCACCAAGGATTTGGTCCCCCTTACACTATGTAATTAAGCTTCCCAACTCACAGGTTTCCACAACCTTGAGCTTTCACAAATACAAATGATTTCAAAGAATCAAAACTCTCAAAAAGAGTAGATAAAGATAAACACTGAAGTACAAGTTGAAAATAATAATACAGACTCAAATTTCAAAGTGTAATCAAGATAGCTTCGTTGTGTGTCTTTTTCTTTGAGTCTTCACAGCCTTTTATAGACTAAATGGATGAGCTAGCCGTTGCAATTCTTTCTCTAACGTTCAGCTGCAATTCTGGAAAAATGGCAGTTGCATATTTTGCTCTGTTCTTTGAATTCTTAGCTGGAATTTTGGAATTTAGTTGTTGCAGAAGGTCTTCCAGCTTTTCAGTCATTCTATGATCATAATTTGACCGTTTATAGTGATCCTGAAGTGTTGCAACGGTCTGAACTGAGTATCTGGGATAAGGGAGAAAGATCAGCCCTGTTCTTAGTTCTTCATTTAATGCACTTATCTTGGATCTTGATCTCACCTTGATCTTAGCTAAACTTATCTGAAAAATACTCAAAACTTCATCAAAGACATTAGAAACAATAATATCATATGATAGAATAATTTTAGATTGACCCATTAAGATTTCGCAGATCAACATCATTTGATTTTTCAAAATCCCCGATGCAAACTCAAGTTTGTTCTTCCAAACTCGAGTTTGGAGTTCATCCAGAAAGCATGTCGGTTGGTCAGTAGTCTAAACTTACAGTCTGTAAAAGCTAACTCAAGTTTGGCTTTTATAGAGAGAACTGTCGGGCTCTGGACTTGGGATGGAACTTTGGGCATAAAGCTAAACTCGAGTCAATTAGTGACTAACTCAAGTTTGGGTCTATGTTTGAAGAACAGGCCTAAGTTCGTAATCTTCCAGACTGGAGTTTAGGGTCATAGACTCTAGTTTGTAGTGTAGCCAAATGGATGATCTTTCTGTATGATCCAGACTCGAGTTTAGGGAGCAAACTTGAGTTTCAGTGACTAACGAAACATTTGAGGTTTATCTGGGTCAAGTGCAAACTGGAGTTTGGAAGGCCAGACTGGAGTTTGGGAGTCTATTGAGTTTTCTGGGTTCCTTTCTGTTTGGTATAAACTCGAGTTTGATAATCTAGACTCGAGTTTGGCTTGCTTGGGATTCTGTATCTTCCAGACTTCAGGTTTGATTTGCAAACTGGAGTTTAGCTTGATGTGAAAATTTTGGATTCCTTTCTGTGTCTGCCCAGACTCGAGTTTGTCTATGCAGACTCGAGTTTGGCTTTTATGCAGAATTGAACATCTTTCTGTCAAGTCTCAAACTCGAGTTTATATACCTAAACTCGAGTTTGCCTTTGACAGTGAGATTTTCATATTGCCAAAAACAAATTTCATATTGCCAAAAAAAAATTTCATATTAAGTTTACAATTGCTAGTTATCATCAAAACACATTGAGAACTAACAATAAATAATGGGCTTTAATGCTTATTTGGGCTTTGGGCTTGTATTTGGATTTAATTCATTTTCATGATAAAAGTTTCAGATTTACAATGCTTCACTGTTTTAACCATAACTTTTGAATCAGACATTGTTTTGGCCTCATTTTTGTCTCATATTTCAGATGATTCAAAGAGCTACAAATGTTATGAAGACTCAAAAGGCAAATTCGGTCAAGAGGATGATCAAACTTGAAGCCAAAGTTAGAGACGTTTTTCTGGACTTTTGGGCTCGAATATTGTGATTAAAAGCCCATTTTGCTATTTATTTTGTTTTTGGGCCATTTTGTAGCCTAGCCCATTTCCAATTAGGTTAAGTTGGAGATAGGCAGCAGCCACAAAGAACATTCTATCATTTTCGTTTTGAGGGTTTTGGAGATCAAATACAGAAGTTTCATTTTTCTTTGCAATGTTCTTCGTGTTCTTTGCGTTCTTCGTCTATTCTTCATTTTTTTCAGTTATGTTCGGCTAAATCCCTCCGATTAACCCAACGTTGAGGATTCCATGATTCATCCAGAGAGCTTGTGCTTAATCAGTAACATTACTCGTTTCTGTTTTCATCTAATCGGATTCGATTTTTAGAAATAGTTTGAATGTTAGATTTAATATTCGGTTTGGTTCATCCCAAGGACTGAGTTCGGATTGGGTTTAAGTGTTGCTATGCGATAGCATAGTGAGACGCCACTGTTCGAACAAATTCTAGGCAATCGTCTAGTTGAGGGAATTTCTGGAAGGATGCAGAGATCTCGATTCGTCCAGATCCAAACGCGAGTTTGTTTATATTTCGTTCAATGATGGAAGTCTCTGGATCTGAAATGTTGGGTTGATCGATTTTAATCTTTGTCTGTCCATCTCGTTTCGTTTCTGCTTAATCTCATTTTGTTTCTGCTTAATCTCGTTTTTAATCTATTTGCATCATAAACCCCCCGATCTATTTGTTTCTGTTTTACTGTTACTGATTTAAACTCACTGCAAATTCGTTGGGAAAACGATCCAGGTTTCCATTGTATTGCAAATCTTTTTACTGAACTTGGTTATTTTACAAGGGATCGGTAATCTCTTGTCAAACTGGAGGAGGATTATCGATTTTCAAAATAATGTTAATAATCGAAGCAGACAAGGTAATCTTTACTCCTTTAACAGAAGTAGAGACTCTCTCCTCTACAAGAATTTTGTCACAATCCTCTAAGTTATACCACTCCATATTAAAATAGAATAATTTCATAATGTTTGGAGTATAAGAGGTAGAAATGGAAAGAAAGGATTCAAATTGGCTAAGTTAAGGTGAAAGATCTAGATTACATTCTTCTTTCAGTTTGGCTAGGTTGACTAACACAACATGACATAATTCTTTCTTAAGGAAAGATTCTTCGAATTTTGCAGCCAAATCATTTGATAGAATAGTTGACTCAAAAGAAAAACCAGGAAGAGGAGATGAATGATTATAGATTTCAAAAATAGCATTTGGTACCATAGGTGATTCCTCAGCAGGTTGGTTAGAAGCAGAGGAAGTAGCCATAAAAGATGCTTTGCCTTTCCCATTTATCTTCCTCTTGCGAGTCTTGGAAGGTTCATCTAGCTTTTCTTTCCCTTTTCCTACAGCAGGCTTAGGCTTTTTCTTCATTTGTTCTTTAGTGGGCTCTCGAATAGTAATCCCCTTGGGTTTATGAGGTGAAGCAGCAACCCCAGGGATGGATTTATTGACTCCTGAGTCAAATCTTCTGGGTATAGCCTTCATTTGCCTGGGTCTGTGCACAGGGATGAACTTCATCCATATTGGTCTCTTCAGAGGAGAACCTGAACCCTCATAGTCCAAGTCTGCTTCTTGGTAGGTTCTAGTTAGTTGATTGGAGCCATTTTAAGGCTTGATAGGTCTAAAGTTGAGGAAGGAGATGAGAGAACGAGAGATGCTCTTAGGGCAACACGGGTACATAAAAGTATTTTAAGATCGGACCAAATAGGCCTCATAAGACCGAACCAGCGACCGGTCTCGTTTCAGGTGGTCTTATAAATATGTAACTTTTAAGACCGGACTCGAACCGGTCTGAAAGAAATATTTCAAGACCGGACGTAAGAAACAACAGGTCTTAAAAATTGCACTATATAGACCTTACATATATTTTGTTCGGTCTTAAAACCAGAATTTATAAGACCGTACAAAAAAGGTTTGATCTTAAATACCCCACTTTCAAGACCGGACTAAATGTCATCAGGTCTTAAAAGTATGTAACTTTTAAGATCGGTCAAACATATTCACCGGTCTCAAAAATAAAGAAAATAAGACCTTGCTTTAACATATAACCAGTCTTAAAATTATAACTTTTAAGACTGGACTAAATTAATAAGTGCGGTCTTAAAGGTAAATTTTAAGACCGTATAGAATAGAGTCCGCTCCTAAAAGTGTCACTTTTAAGACCGATCATCAAATACACCAATCTTAAAGAACGTCTTTAGGACCATTATTAGTAGTTTTAAGGCCGTAAGGAATAGCCTTCGCTCTTGAAAGTCTGACTTTTAAGACCGGACTTTCAATAGACCAGTCTTAAAAGTGGATATTTCCCCTGTTTAAAATAAATTCGCCACAAAATCCAGCATCTAAAGACAGTACTCTAAGCTTCAATTTATAATTGAATTGAGAATGGATTACAAATATTATTCACCAGGCATCGTAATGAATGAGCTTGTTACTAGCTATTACAGTACAAACCTAATAACAAATGAATGTAATTAATACAATAAGACAAATACATACAATGCATTACAAATAACAATGTACAACACCTAAATGAACATATATACCAATTCATCACCTTGTCTTCATCAGATTCCCACCCAGCCAATAACAACGAACATAACTAACATTCCTAGCTTCTTTTGTGACAAGCTAGCCCATTTCGATTGGATCCTGCCAGAAAAATAAAAACAAGAACAAAAGACAGTCAGTGACATTGTTTAAGAACATAAATATTCAAGTTTTCAAATAATTGTGCAGATGAATATTACCTTATGAATTGATGACTCTTTTATAAAGGGATATCTTCCCATATCCCTTCTTGATTATCATTTCTTATGCTGGGTTCATTATCCACTTCATCTTCTTCGTTGATGTCCGGTAGACCCCTTGAAAAAGGAGTACTCTCCGAAAGACCATAATTTGCATCATTTTCCTCATCAATATCAATGACCCTTTTTCCTTGGAGAGCTACAGACCACATTTTATTAGCTTGATCAGTGATATAAAAAACTTGTTTCGCCTGGTCTGCCATAATAAAAGGTTCATCTCCAAAACTTGTAATATTGAGATTGACTAATGTAAATTCCAGCCGATCGATCTGAACTCCATTATTGACATTAACCCACTTGCATTTGAAAATGGGAAATCTAATGAAGATATATTCCACCTCCCAAATCTCTTCAGTAACCCCATAATATGGCATGACTGCCAATTTAGGCCGCTTATCTTTCAAACTGGAGAAGTGCATAGATTCAGCCTCTAACATTACACCACTGTTCTGGACGGTGCTCCTCTCATCTGGGAACTTTGTGTAAAATGTGTACCCGTTGATCACATACGAATTCCAACTAATGACATCAACCTCAGGACCACGTGCTAACCATTTCATTGTCTCAGAAACAGATTCCTCTCCCTCGACCTTTTGTTTGAACCAGTTTGCAAAAGTTTTGTTATGCTCCCTAATCAACCTTTGTTCAGTCATTCAGGGATTTTCTTTCCTCACAGCTTCTTTATGTGTAGCTATGCTAGATTGAACTTCATCAACATTATTCAAGATGTATAAGTAGACTTGTGACAATTCATCATGATCCACACCCCGTACTGAGGCCCCTCGTCTACCCCCTTCAACATGCTGACGTTTTGGAAGCCCGATATGTCTTACTTTGGCCAAATAATTTTGACAAAATTCCATGGCCTCTTCAGATACATACTTCTGAACAATTGATGCTTATGGCGGGTATGCGTTCTTCACGTACCCCTTTAGGAATTTCATAGATCTTTCAATTGGGTACATCCACCGTAAATGGACAGGGCCACACAGCTTTATCTCTCTCACTAGATGAACAGTTAGATGAACCATGATGTCAAAAAATGAAGGAACAAAAAGTTTCTCAAGCTAGCACAATATCAGATATCCTTCATTTTCCAATTCATCCAATTGTTCAATCTCAAACACTTTACTCCAAACAACATTGAAGAAGAAACAAAGCCTAGTCAAAATGTGTCGAAGATCATACTCGGCAATGCCTCGAATAGCTACTGGGAGCAGCTGTTGCATTAATACATGACAATCATGAGACTTCTGGCCTACTAATTTCAAGTCCTTCATCGATACAAGCCTCTTAAGATTTGAAGAATACCCCGACGGAACTTTTGTCCCATGTAAACACTCACAAAAACTTCTTTTCTCATCCTTAGATAAAGAATGAGAAGCCGGGGGACAATAAGTTCTCTTACCATACGGCCTTGGATGTAAGTCTTCCCGTATCCCCATTGCTTGCAAATCCAATCTTTCCTTTACACCATCCTTGGAACTACCTTGTATGTTGAGAAGTGTGCCAATAATGTTATCACATACGTTTTTCTCAACATGCATGACATCAATACAATGTCTCACATCAAGGTTGCGACAATATGGAAGATCAAAGAAGACCGATCTCTTTTTCCATATATTTGTTTCTTTTTTACCCTTTCAGTCTTACCAAAGATGACACTTATATTTTTCACCTTTTCATACACTTGCTCCCCAATCAATGCCACCGAAGCATCTTCATACTCTTGGCCACCAAAAAAGGCTTTCTTTAATCGATGACATGGGTGGCCACGTCTAAGAAATCTTTGATGTCCAAGATAAACCGTCTTTCTTCCATGTTGAAGTTGATGGTAGCGTGTGCCTTCTTCACAAACCGGACATGTCTTATGGCCTTTTATACTATACCCTGACAAGTTCCCATATGCTGGGAAGTCATTTATAGTACAAAATATCATGGCTCTCATTTTAAGGACCTCCTTCTTGAAAGAGTAAAAAACATCGACACCTTCTTCCCACAGCTCCTTCAAGTCTTTGATCAAGGGCTGAAGGTAAACATCAATGTCGTTTCCGAGTTGTTTTGGTCCCAAAATCAACATAGACAGCATGATGTACTTTCGTTTCATGCATAACATAGGAGATAAGTTGTAAATAATCAGGAGTACAGGCCATGAACTATGTATGCTACTAAGGCTTCCATAGGGATTCAGGCCATCCGTGCTAAGGGCAAGCCTAAGGTTTCTATGTTCTTCCCTGAAGGTCGAAAATAATTGATTGATTTTCTTCCATTGAGAAGAATCGGCCGGATGTCGAAGCTTTCCATTAGAAATCCTCTCATCAGCATGCCACCATAAATTTCTTGCATTATTTTCATTAGCAAACAACCTCTTGAACCTTGGTATGATTGGAAGATACCACAACACTTTTGCAGGTCTCTTATTTGACTTGTACCTTGGGGTTTCACATACCGGACATTTCTACTTATCTTCAAACTCATTTCTATACAATATGCAATCATTCGGGCATGCATGGATCTTTTTGTACTCCATCCCCAGTGGACAAAGAATTTTCTTAACATCATAGTACCGATTAGGCAACACATTATCATCCGGAAGCATGTCCTTAAAAGCCTCAAACATTTCTGAAAAACTCTTGTCGCTCCATCCATGACATGCTTTCAAGCTGACCAATCTCAAAACGACGTTCAACAATTGGTATTTTTTACACCCAGGGTATAGCGGGGTCTCAGCATCACTGCACATATTACCATATGCATGTGATTGCTCAAAAGCCTCTTCTCCCACATCACGAATAATGTCCTCTATGCGATCATCCATATACATGTCATTATCATCAAAGGACACTTCACTATGTTGAGATGCACTTGGAACTTTTTCACCATGCCATATCCATATTGTATAGGTCTTAAAAAATCCTTCACAAATTAAATGTGTGTATATAACTTTTGGACTTACTCACCTCTCATTTAAACACTCTACACATGGGCAATAAAACTTCCCACTACCATCATGGGCATTTCTTTTTGCAAACTCTATAAATTCTCTCACCCCATTCTCATATTCAACACTCGTCCGTCTCGCATTTATCCAACTACGATCCATAGTATAATTCCTATATATAGACTGAAAGACTTAACATACATTATCCGAAAAAATTGAAAATTGCACATAAACTAAGCCAAGTCCCTTAAATGCATATGAGTGAGACTTTGTCCATTAAATGCAACATAAATGTATCGTGTACAGTCAATCTAGTATTATTCCAAAAACAAACAAAAAAAGACTTTGGTCATTAAATGCAACATGAAGAATCACTCGTGCTCATAAATGTATCACGTATAGTCGATCCAAGAAGCTAAGGAAAATAAATGCATGACGCGGAAAATAAATGCAGACAACAAAAGTAACCCTAAGTGTACTTGTTGGTCATTCGGATATGTACACTCAAGTAAAACATAAACTTCAAAGTACAGTATCGAAATACAACAAAGTAACCCACGTCAACATTTCACCGATTTCGTGCAAACCATGAATAACCCAGAACGAAAAGAGGAAAAATAATATATATATATGTGTGTGTGTGTGTGTGTGTGTGTGTGTAACTGAAATACACATCTTACGTACAGGTCTATCGCCGTTTAGCTAAGGAACCAACCAGAAGGTGATAAGCTGACCAGCACTAGCTTGTCGAGAGATCTGTCTCGCGGCAGCGACGAAGCAACACACAAACACTTGAAAGTTGAGAGTGAACAGGAGTTATTATCACTTTCGGTGGGACAAGAGAAGTTCAGGGAGGAAAATTTAACTTTTCCGCACGACAGAATCATTTATATTTAATGTCATTAAGAACGGTTAATTGTAAAGCATTCGGTCCTAAAGGTTTAAAAGTTTTAAGATCGGTTACATATTAAGCATACGCTCCTAAATGAATTTATTAAGATCGGTTACGTATTAAGCATCCGCTCCTAAAAGTCTTTTTTTTAAATATAAGAATTTAGTGAAAGTCCGCATTTTCTTTAAAATTAAACTACAAGATTGCAGCAGCAGCAACTGAATAGTTTTTTGCTCAACAGCAGCAGCAACGGAATGAAAATAAAGGATAGTACGTTGAGAATAAGGTTTTTTCCATTAATAAGCTTAGTTTATTTTCATTTTTACATTAATGGAGAATGTGCAAGTACAAAGGAAAAATAAGAACAACAAACTTACAAATAACAAAAACAACCTACAATGTGACTAAAAGTCCTAAAGCTAATTATCAGCTAATGTCTTGTCGATATCGGCTTCAGCGGCAGAAATTTCCCACCGCATATTAGCAATTTCCTGTTGTATGCGCATCAGTATCACTTCTTCAAGGTCAGGTCCAGGAGGCTGGAGAGGGGGAGTGGGAACCTCTTCATCATCTAAAATAACAATGGGTCTAACAACCCGAGACTCCTCCGTCTAAATAGAACGCGTTTTCTTGGTCTGAGTATGACGTAGCCCAACGAGTTGTCTCAAGATCTTCCAACGAGCTTTAGGAGTAGTCCTGCGAGGGGTTATCTTGTATCTAATCATTGTCTAGCTTGGTTTAAGGCAGAGGGGAGCAGAGGGATATGAAATGGGAATGTGAGAATATGGGATTTGATTTGAACATAATATCAGTTGATTCAGTTCTGTATAAAAGAAATAGAATAATTAATTATTATTTTTTTTAAAAAAAAAGACCTTTAGGACCGTACACATATAAAATTCCGGTCCTAAAGGACTTTTAGGACCGGACTGTTATGAAATAGATGGTCCTAAAAGTCTCCTTCAATTTTTGTGGGGTGCGTTGGCAACTTGTGAAAAACTTCACAAATGCTTATTATACAGCATTTGAGATGGCCAAAGTCCTTCAATTTTTTCCATTTCATATGGCAGGACATATGCTTCACTGTTTCAGACATGGGAATGTGAGAATATTGGATTCAATTGGCAATAAATAATTAGTAATAATATTTAAGACCTAATAATTATATACATCCTGTCCTAAAGGCCTATATATTACTAATTTTTAATTTAAACCAATCAGAATTTAAATTGAAATTTGTAATATCTTTAAAAGTGTCGTTGATGCGAATTTCGATATTGGGAGTTGCATCCTAAATTTTAATGCTTTAGTCAGATGAATCTCTTCGCATCCTAGAGTTGTGTACTTGGATCCTTAAAGTTGATATTAAAAAATACATATAAGATCGGTTATCTTAGAATATGCAGTCTTAAAAGTGCCTTCGTTCCAAATTCCAAGAGGGGCAGTCGTATCCTTACACTCTGTAATGATGATTGATAGTCTCTTCGGCTTCCGAGGACAATCAAACGATGGTGCTCCATCTATTTAAGCCCCTCGTTACTTTAGTTTCTTCACATTCTTCTTCACATCCTCATTTTTTCTACAATCTCCGATTTTATAATGGCTGCCCCACCACCTCGACCACCATCGGGTCCTTGTTTCCTCCTCCTCCTCTCTTACCTGCAAGACCTCCCCCTTTGCTGCCAAATCCAACGGTGAAGCAGATTGTGGAGCATCTGCTGGCCCACGTCGATCACATGGATCGAGACATGGGCAGAATCTGTGGCGTCCTTCATACCGTCAACAAGAAGATCAACATGGTCCTCGACGCCAATGACGTCGAGGTCCTTAGTTCTGAAACAGACACTACATGCTCCTCCTCCTCCTCCTCCGACAACAAAATGGAGGATTAATTAGTTTTTTTTTCTTGTATGTTTTTTTATGTACTAGCCTGGTTGCTGCCCTTCTAGGGGGCAGCATAAAAAATATATATATGATGGCGGCCGCGATGGCCATTTTTTGGCAAGCCTAATTACGTATGCTTGAGAAGTTCCAAAAATGGCTTTGAAATTAACATAAGTTATATAATGACAATTAATTTGTTAAAAAAAATATAATAACAAAATTAATTAAGAACATATAAAACATGCAAATTAAAGTCCTCGTGAGTCATCACTAATTGACTTTAAAATTAACCATGATATATTTGCTTAGTTGATTTGATTTAAACATAACATCATTTCTGTATAAAAGAAATAGAAAATTATTTTTATTTAAAAAAAGACGTTTAAGACCGTAGACATATGAAAAGCCGGTCCTAAAGATCTACACATAGACTTTTAGGACCGGAATATTATTAAAAAGTCGCTCCTACAATTCGAGCGTATTTTTAAAATTAAAAACGTATTTTTTAAAAGCCCTTCAGGACCGAATTGTTATGAAATAGACAGTTCTAAAAGTCTCTTGGTTTTGGATTTTAGTCTTCTATTTTTTGGTGCGTGAGGCAACCTGTGAAAAACTCCACAAATGCTTGTTATACAGCATTTGAGAAGGCCAATTTCCTTCAATTTTTTCCATTTCACATGTCCTAAAAGTCTCCAATATTTTAGTTTAAATTTCTTAGAAGAAGAATTCCTACATAACGAATGAAATGGTGGGATCCACATAGACTTTTAGGACCGGTCATTTAATAACTAGTCGCTCCTAAAGTATCGCATATTTTAAAATTAAATTAACGTATTTTTAAAAAGCCCTTCAGGACCGAACTTTTATGAAATAAACGGTCCTAGAAGTCTCCAATATTTTAAAAAATTATACTAAGACTTTTAGGACCGGACTTATATGAAATAGACGGTCCTAAAAGTCTCACTGGACATTTTGAACTTTTTAATAAGCTCATTTTACAGCATCCTGTCCTAAAGGTTTAAGAACTAATTCTATGCAATACATTTAGCAACAAAAAATAGAAAGCATCAATATAATTTGTTGGAAATGAATAAACAATTTTATTAATTATTGATCATTAAACTATACAATTGTTCAATTATTATTTACAGAAGATCAGATGTAATATAGGTCTACAGCTCATGTATATTTACAAATTAGTCTTGGGGGGCATTTGCGATTTCCTGAATGGGAAATTCACAAATGACTTGCCGTATGCGCTCAATATCACCATCAGGAAAGGGGTCAGCGCAATCAAACGTCTGTAACATCAAAGACAAAAATATTTATTAGACTACCTTAATTCCTTTCATCAAAGGGGTTAGCATGCCAAACGTATGTACGTATAATATCAAATCCATTTACCTTTTCAGTGATAGACAGAATTCTTCGTATGATAATATCATACATGTGTTGCATGACATAAAGCCCACATAAGTTAGAAGCATGTGGTTGGCAACGTGTCTAAAATCAAACAAGAAATATATATATAAGAGCGCATACACAATGACGACAGTTCACAAGGCAGTGTCCATGCGTACTAACCTATGATTTGATCTATAACATCTTTGACCTGATGCCCAGCCTTTCTCTTGGCCTTCTTTTGGTATTCCAACATGGCCCTATTATTGAAATAAAAAATTTCAATTATCAATATTGGTAACTGAAAATTCACAAAAGAGATTTCAGACAAAAATCAGTGACAAAATGACATGCGCTACTTATCAACCATCTGCTTTAACATAGGCACTGGTTCGTGATAAAGGGAGCATAGAAAGACTACTTTATTTTCCTCCGCGGAAAGGAGGACCAACTGCCAATGGTTAGAATGGTTGAATGGTGCAAGGTACCACCTTCTCATATTGTTAGATAACCTCCTAGATATATATGTTATTCTTTGATTCACAGTTGCCCCACTTAGGTAGTTTAGGCACAAGAATCCAAAATCATGTTCTCTGCCTTGTACTACCATCTCACGATGCATCAACCTACAATAATGACATGCATAAGTGAATTAGCTAGTATATATGTATGTGTACGTGTATAAACGACACCTCTTAAAATTATGTACGTACTCATAGAAGAAGATACTACTTACTTTATGAATAACAACACAATTGCATCAGTTATCTCCTTTTGAGGAAAGATAAGGGAGATTAAATCTTCTTGGTCAATAAAGACCGATAGCTTCGGCCTACTTCAGCATTTAGAGGCCACGACCTGGTTTCAAAAGTTTGATTGACTACCAAAAGTCCAATCTCATCCTTGGCAGTCAACTTAGGAGCGAGCAAAATATCATGCGGGGCTGCATCTTCATCAGCAGGGGCTGGGGCTTGAGGAGGAGTACACACACGTACAAGCTTTACTGGCCATGAGATGAAGCCTCCCAAGCAATCACTCACAAGTTTCATTTGATCGGTTTGAAGAGGGATAAGTGCATCAGCGATGATTACCTCTTCAACTGACACCCTGACTTCATCATCAGCCATTTGTCGATGGTGTACATTTGATCCCAAGTTGTAGACATTCCCTCTTGCAACTAATCGTCTACCAGGATCCTCCATGTAGAGCTCACAATGTTCCGTTAACTGTCCAACAATGCAGCTCCCTTTAGTGCTCTGCTGGATAGGTGGAGGTGAATATGGGAAGGGAACAGTGCTCTCTCCATGAGAGCTGACAATCTTCATCATCTCCTCCTTCATCTTTTTCAGCTCGTCTTGAAACTTTGCACTTAATGAAGCTTCTCGCTCAACTGCTTTCTTCTCTGCTCCGGCCTCTGCATCCTTAGTTGCTTTGGCCAGTGTACATTCCATCTCCTCCCAAGTAACCATTGATTGTCTTTGGCGTTTGGATTTACCAAAGTATTACTTCGGGCCTACCCGTCCTCCAATTCCCCTTACATGCCCCGCATGATCCAGTTTTCCAGTCGCAACAGTAAAAATATCTTTCCTCCCGTCCAGCACAAATGATCCCTCTTGTTCTTGCATTTTGAGTTCTTCCTATAAGATACAGATAACAAGAGCATAATTAGTAACGAAACATGTTTAGTAACTAAAAAGTAAAAAATAACGGTACTTACAATTCTCTCAACAACTACACGAGTTTGTTCACTAGAAAATGCCTCGCCTTTCTTTTGGCGAATACAGAGCCATAACTCCTCACGGCGTATTGGAGATGGCGGCTACGGATCACATATCTCAAAAGGATTGGCTTGAGCTTCATCTTCCAATCTCTTTCGCTTGGCGGCCATCAACTCTTTTTCGGCCTTTTCATATCCGCCACGAGAAGCCGTATATAGGCAATCATTCTTTCTCTCAATCTCTTGTGCTTGCTGCCTTCTTATCTATGAATCAGAATCAAAAACAAGTATTCATTATGAATTCCAGACCTCAATTCAAACACTAGTCAAATTCACTTCATCAAGTTTCAAGACATTTTTTAGGAAGATGTAGAATTGTATAATAAATAGAGAGAAACAGAGGAAAGGGAGTTGCAGAACTGCTGCCAACTCAGTCAATTCATTGATTAATCATAACTGGTTCAATAACAACATGCACATACACCATTACATAGTTAACATACAAACTAACTAATAGCAATGTCTACGTGACCTACTATAACGGAATACCTTCCTAAGCAAGCAACCTGACTAACGGCCTCATAAATGAACACAATAACATTCACATATTCACATAGGTTAATAAGTATACAAGAAGGGACAAAAAAATTAAATATAGACTCACCAAAGCTTCTTCAGTAGTCCGCATCTGAACAAATTGTTGCCATGTTGCTTCATCAAGAAAGGCATACTTGCCGCAAGGATTAGGACGAGGCTGACCAACCGGAACCTCGGCAAAAATATAGTTGTTCGCTAACTAGGTCTTAAACTTCCTCCAGCGATCAGTACAATACAACAATATCTTGACTTTCAACTTCTCATTGTCAGGAACATTGTAGGTAAGCCGGATAGAGTCCCAGATAACATCCTTCACCTTCTTTTGGTCGACATTTTTCCACTCGTCGACCAAAATGCTTGGCTTGCTGCGTGCTTGTAAGCCGACATAACTATTATATCTGCTTTTATTAGGGCCGCAAGGAGCCAAATGTGCATCAAACTATATATCGAGCTTTTCATTGGCACTCCGCCCTAAGGCAAGCTCTTTCAATCAGGTGGGGCCTCTTCTACCATGACGGCCTGCAGGGCGATTACGAGGAGGCTTACTCTGAGAAGGAGATTGTTCGTTCTGACTAACACCAGTCACATCATCAACTGGCATTTCAGGAACAGAACTACACTCGTTTACTCCGTTCATTTTTGAAACAAGAAAAGAAGTTGAGAGAAGTAGTGCAAGAAAGGAATGCCAGAGCAAATAAGAGACTAACAGAGGATGGTGGCGGTTTGCAAGGAAGAGATGTAATGCAACAGGAAGAGGTGTTTGAGTGTTTCACAACAAGAACAAGGGTTTCAATGTTCAGACAGAAAGACGTCAGACACAAGTTAAGGTTTCCCGCGAGAAATATAGTGGGCATTTTTAAGACCAGAGAAACACAAAACGACGGTCTTAAAGGTTATAGTGGGAATTTTTAAGATCAAAGAAAATCAAAATGACGATCTTAAAGGTTAACATTTGAGAACGTCCTTTTATTGCGTCTGGTCTTAAAAGTAATAAACTATTAGTTTATATTTTTCATTATTTAGTACCGGGTAGAAGTCATGTCCGCTCTTAAAAATATTAATTTTAAGAACGTTATTTATATATGTCCGGTCTTAAAATTTTTTTACCATTTTTATATATCTTTCCTTATTATATTGCACCGCAAAAACTATAAGTCTAGTTGTACAAGATTTCTCAATAATTTCATATTATTTATAATTATTTTTAATGAGATGTTTTAAGAGCGGTCATTTATATATGTCCGATCTTAAAAGTTTTATACAATTATTTTTAAAAATTTCCATGTTATTTTTAACTGCATAGTAAAATATAAGTCGGGATGTCCGTGATTTCTCTTTAAAGTAATTCATATTTCATTTTTTTTATAAATGTTTTAAGAGCGGTTGGTTTTTCCAGCGATCTGAATAATATATTTAAGACCTATTGAAAAAGATACGGTCTAAGATGATATTTGATATTTACAAAATTGTCACTGGTCATATCTTTAAGACCGTAGGTTTATTCATCCGCTCTCACTAAGGCGGTCTTAAAAATTGATGCGGTGGAAGAAGTTCTTTATATTTACAAAATTGTCACCTATCATTTCTTTAAGAGCGGGGTGTCAGTTCTCCGCTCTAAATGAGGCGGTCTTAAAACACTTTTTTGCACTAGTACAAAACTTGAGTTTTGAAGAGAGTATGGACAAACAGGTAAAGCACACACATAAATATATATGACGCGACAAACTCGAGTTGCTACTAATTAACTCGAGTTTGCATAGAAACAAACTTACCTGGACTTCAAGGATGTATGTGAGAACCCTTGAACTTCTGTAATAAAAACTTGAGTTTATACTTATTGACTCGAGTTTGCACTTCTCTTCAACAGGATGGTTGCTTTCTGTCTTATGGAAACTCGAGTTACTCACTTAATGACTCAAGTTTTGGTTTTCTCTAAAATCTCAAGTTGCTCTCTGTCCCCAATAGACTTGAGTTTGTTTTGTCAAACTTGAGTTTGCTTCTTTCGATAGCAAATATCAGTATTTTGAGTATCCTACACAAACCACAACTATACGCTTTGATGCATAAGTTAGTATATAATAATCATCAAAATCATAACTAACATTGAGTAAGAAATACTTATAACTTATTGGAATTTACCATTCCCAATTCTCTTATTATGAAATTGAATTGCTCTCTAGCCAATGGTTTGGTGAAGATATCAACAAGTTGAAGATGAGTTGGAATAAACATGACTTTGACATCCTTCTTCTGAACATGATCTCTTATGAAGTGATGTCTCACATCAATATGCTTAGTCTGAGTATGTTGCACTGGATTCTTTGCCAAGCTTATTGTACTGGTATTATCACAAAGAATTGGAATTTCTTTGAGATGGAGTAAAGTTGTTATTTGAGCCATAAGACAGGAGCACAACAACTTGATGCGGCAATGTACTTAGCTTCAGTCGATGACACAAACACGGTTGTTTGCTTCTTGTTAGACCAAGGACAAGTGAGCCACCAAGAAATTGACATTGGCCACTTGTATTCTTTCTAGCTATCTTGTATCCAGCATGATCTAAGTTTGAAAAAGCCACTAAGTGTTCAGGTTGACCTTTGGGAAACCATAGACTAAGGGACTTTATGTCAGCAAGGTATCTGAAGATCCTCTTCACATTTTCAGCATGAGATTCCTTGGGAGCGGACTGAAGCCTTGCACACCTCCCCACACTGAATTGGATGTCATGGTGGCTTGCAGTAAGATAGAGCAATGATCTAATCATCTCTCTGTATATTGTAATGTTGAAATCCTTGGCTTTTCATCAGCATCCAATGAAGTGCTTGAGTTCATTGGAGTATCAGCTCCATTGCATTGGTCCATTCCAAACTTCTCCAGCAAATCATTGAGATACTTGGTCTGAGATATATGAAGATTCCATTCTTCTTTTGCTTGATTTACAGGCCAAGAAAATAGTTGAGTTCTTCCATCATGGTCATCTCGAATTCTCCCTGCATATTCTTAGCAATTTTTTCACACAAAACATTATTAGTAGCACCAAATATAATATCATCAACATATATTTGAACAATTAAAATTTAACCACGCTTATTACTCTTTATGAAGAGTGTTGTATCTGCTTTTCCTCTAACAAATCATTGATCAAGAAGGAATTTGATTAATCACTTATACCAAGCTCTAGGAGCTTGCTTAAGACCATTAAATGACTTTTTGAGACGATATACATGATCTGGATGATGATCACTTTGAAAACCAGGAGGTTGTTCAACATAAACTTCCTCCTAAATAAAACCATGTAAGAAAGTACTCTTTACATCCATTTGATAAAGCTTGAATCCTTTGACACAAGCTTCTTTATAATCAATTCCTTCTTCTTGATTATAGCCTTTTGCAACCAATCTTACCTTATTACAGATAATGATTCCAGATTCATCATGTTTATTTTTGAATACCCATTTAGTACTAATGACCGGATGGTCTTTAGGCCTAGGTACCAAGTCTCAAACTTGATTTCTATCAAATTGATGTAACTCCTCTTGCATTGCTATCATCCAATAATTGTCTGAAAATACTTCATCAATCTTAGAGGGTTCAATCTTTGATATAAAGGTAGAAAATGTAACTTCATTCAAAATACTTTTTCTGGTCCTTACACCTTGATTTACATCACCTATTACTTGGTCCAAAGGATGATTCCTAATGAACTTCCAAGCTCTAGGCTGAGATTGATAAGGGTTTTCACAATCATTTTGAGGATCAGTTTCAAAAATATTTTCAAGATTTTCAATAGAGGCAGAGGTAGTTTTCGAAAATAATTGAACTTTGAAAACATTTTCCTCATCATCATCCAAAGATTTTTCAGATTTGGGCTCGTAGAAAACAACATGCATAGATTCTTCAGTAATACGAGTACGAGTATTAAATACTCTGTAAGCTTTACTCCTATTTGAATAACCCAAAAATATACCTTCATCCACCTTGGAATCAAATTTTCCCAAGTTATCCTTATCATTGTTGTGGATAAAGCACTTACAGCCAAAAACATATAGATGAGCCAAATTGGGTTTTCTTCCTTTGTATAGCTCATAGGGAGTTTTGTTCAACTTCTTTTGGAGATATGCTTGTTTTTAGATGTAGCAAACTATACTCATTGCATTAGGCCGGAACACTTGAGAAGTATTATTCTCGTTCAACATTGCTCTAGCCATCACAGTGAGGACTCGATTATTTCTTTCTACAACACCATTTTGTTGAGGAGTCCTTAGGGCTGAGAAGTTGTGATCAATTCCTATATGGTCACAAAACTCACCAAAGGCATGCTTTTTGAATTCTCCACCATGTTCAGTATGAATCCCAACAATAGAGAAACCTTTCTCATTTTGGACGTTCTTGGCAAAAATAACAAACTGATCAAATGTTTCATCTTTAGAAGATAAAAATATAGTCCAAACAAATCTAGAAAAATCATCAACTATGACCAAAGTATAAAGATTCCCACCAAAGCTTTTTACTCTAGTCGGTCTAACTAGATCCATATGGAGTAGTTGAAGAGGTCTATTAGTTGAAATTTCATTTTTAGATTTGGTTTGTTTATCTTTTTGACAAGCATCATAAATCAAGTCATTTTTAAAATGAAGTTTTAGTAAACCAATGACCAAATCCTTTTTCAGTAACTTGTCAAGTTGAATCATATTGACATGAGCTAAACACTTATGCCATATCCAACTTTCATCCAAGTTACCAACAAAACATTTTTCAGAGACATGACCATTTCTAGAGAGATTGAGAGTATAACAATTACCTTCTCTAAGAGTTCTGAATAAGGCTTTAGATTTCACATTTTCCAGTGGGAGAACATCCTTGCTCATGATCAAGCATTCCTCATAATCGAAGATAACCAAGTTACCTTTATCGGTGCTTTGACTTACACTGAAGAGATTGCGGCATAAACCTTCAACGAAGTATACATCTTTAATTATTAGTCCTTCATAGCTTCCAACTTCACCAATACCAGAAATCCTTCTGGATTGATTCCCACCGAAGGTCACCTTGCCACCATGCTTAGGCTTGATTGAGGCAAATTTGGATTGGTCTCCCATCATATGTCTAGAGCATCCGCTATCAATGTACCACTTGTTGGATTTTGATACTCTTAGACAACCCTGTAAGACATGAAAGATCAAGTCTTAGATACCCATCTTTTCTCGAGTCCTTTTAGGTTAGTATGTGTCTTAGGAACCTTGTAAGATCCCTTAGGCACCCATATATAATTTCCTACAGATTTACTCTTTCTTTCTTTTTTTATGAAAATAGGAAGAAGTAGTATGACCTTTTAGATTGCAATAATTGCCTTTCCTTTTATCAAAGTCAGGTTTATAGCCAATTCCTGATCTATCATTTGTACACCTTTGTTGTTTTAAAATGACATTGAGCATTTCACTACCTTGAGTGGACTTCTCAAATGTTTTAGTAAGATAAGCATTTCCTTTCTCTAAAACACAACAATTAGCACAAATCTTTTTTGAAATCTTTTCGCAAGGTTTTTTTAGAATAATTTTCACAAGAGGAAGTAGGAGTAGAAGAAGAATCATTTTGAACTTGATTTTCTAAAGATTTTATTTTCCTTTTAGAAGAAAGAAGTTCTTTTGCATTCTTTCAAAATTTAGAATGAAGAGAATTGTATTCAGATAACAACTCATCAAAGGTTGGTTCAATATCAATTACCTCTTCATTCTCAGATTCCTCCTCTTGATCCACAAGGCATATATATGTTGGCTTTTTCTTCCTCATCAGCTTCATCTTCATCGGATGAGATGTCTCCCTATATTGATGAGACATAGGCTTTCTTCTTGAATTTATTGAACTTCTTCTTTTCTTTGTCCTTGTTCTTCAGCTGGGGACATTTTGACTTGATATGACCAGGCTTTTCACATTTGTAGCAAATGATTGGTTTCTTCGTCTCAGTGCTAGAGCTACTCTTGTAAAATTTCCTGTATCCTTGGTCCTTCTTGTAGATTTTCTTAAATCTCCGGACCATCATGCCTAGCTCTTCATTTTCGTCTTCTTCATCATCATTTTACTCTTTAGCTTCTTTGACAGCCTTAAGGGCAATGCCTTTGTTCTTGCCATTGATCTCATCAAGTCCCTTTCTGAACTTGATTTTTCCTTCGTACTCAGTTAGGCTACCAAAAAGAGTTGCCACAGATGCCATTGATTCTCCGCGGGCTTCTTCAATGGCAGTGGCCTTAGCTTCCCATTTCTTGCTAGGAATGTTTAAGATTTTTCTTACTTGAACTAGTTGATCATAGACTTTTTCCAATGCAGCAAGTTGGTTGATCAGATGAGTGAATCTTAATTGGAACTCCCTAATGGATTCCCCAAACTTCATACGAAGGAGATGGTACTCTATCATAAGGGTATTGACTCCATTCTCCTTGATTCCAATAGTTTCTTCATGAGCTATCTCCAGAGCATCCCACATGTCTTTAACAAATGTTAAAGTGCATATTCGACAATATTCAGTTTGACTGAGTGCACTATGGAGCATCAGGGCAGCTTTACTATTAAGAGTGACTAGCTTCTTGTCATTCTCATCATATTCTTCTTCAAGCTTTGGAGTTCTAACTCCATCCTCGATAGTTGTAGGAGCATAGTCTCTTCTCTTAAACACCCTCTAAAGACCATATTCAGAGGCTAACACAAAGGCTTTGAATTTGGCTTTCTAGAAGGAGTAGTGCTCTTTAATGAATCTCAGTCATCGGTTGATCGAAGCTCTAATAGGTAGAATACCATTCATATTGACCCTTCTCAAGATGTTAAGCTCTTAGGAGAAGACCTTGCTCTAATACCAAATGACAACGAAGCTAATCACCAAGAGGGGGTGAATTAGGGATTTAAAAATTCTTTTCAAATTGCTCTGAAACTTGAACACACAAACAGAGTAGAATAAAGTAGAGAAGAAGAAGTAAGACACTATAAGATTTATATTGGTTCGGTCTAACTCCTTGACCTTACGTCCAGTCCCCAGACTCTCTGGGTTTTTCACTAATACTTAGAATCAATTAACCATTCTGTACTCAAGGTTATCCTCTTACTAGGATACACTCCCTCTTACATGTTGTACATTGATAATCTCAATCTCCAAGTCCTACGACTTGATATTTTTACAATAAATGATTTCAATAACTGAAACTCTCTCTAAGAGTTGATAAAGACAATCACTGAAGTACAAATGTATCAAAAGATACTTTACAGTAGAAAACCGAAAATAGTAGTGACTTCTTCAATGATCGTTTGATTCTTCAATGTAACCGTTGGAGACATTGGAGTAGCTGTTGGAAACACTTTGGTTTTCTTATCTTTCTAACATTCAGTTGGATCAGCTGTACAAAAGTTTATGGTTGACTTCTCTTGAAATAAATTCATTGGAAGAGCAACTTCTTGATGGGGAAATAAAACATTAATCCCTTTGTAATGTGTGTAGAATGATTGTCCAAAAGAAAGCAACTTTCTGGATTTGCAATAAATGTTTTCACATTGCTTTTTGCATTTTGACTAAATCTTCATTTAATATTCTTTTAACCATTTGAAACTCACTAACAAACTAATTAAACATAGTTAGGAATAGTAATAAGTGATGTTAAGAAGTATTAAGATCAAACATAAAAATTTTACAAATTAGAGGAATTTGATTTTCAAACTGAGCAATAGAAACTCGAGTTGATTTATTCAAACTGGAGTTTGTAACTTTGCTTCAGAAGACTAAACTCAAGTTTCCAAACTCTGACTCGAGTTTAGTTCTTCTAGAGAAGAACGTCGCGATTTGAGCATTGAAGCACAATATGAATGCATGAGCAAACTTGAGTCAATCAGTGACTAACTCGAGCTTTGGACTTATGATGAGAAAATAAGTTTAAGTTTACAAAGCTCAAAACTGGAGTTTTCAAATCACAGAAATAGAGCATAACTCTCTGCTTAGCTGAAACTCAGGTTTTAGAAAATCCGACTTGAGTTTCCTTTAAAACTAAACATCTTTGAAAACTCTCTACCAATCCCAAACTCGAGTTTACAAAGTTAAACTCAAGTTTTCCCAAAATTTAGAAAATTTATTGGCCAAGTGCAAACTGGAGTTTGTCATAACAAACTTGAAACGTTCTCCGTTTAATTAACGAAATAAACATATATTAATTAGAGTAGTCACATAATAGGATTTAAGCGGTAACTAAAATATTCAAAATATACCAGAGTATGCATAATGAGCCCTAATGTGTGGTAATATACAGTCATCTAATCATACACAAAAAGACAGAAGCACTACTTGTAACAAAGTAGACTAGGCTTTTGTTGACTTCCCAGAAGGACCTGGACAGAAATGGTCACATGGAGAAATGTGACGCCCAGCCTTGGGGGCCTTTATTTTATCAGAGTTAATGCGTATGGGGATCGAGGTGATTTGGATGACTTGATTTCATAATTGAAGTTTTTGAATTTAACTTAGTTTGAAAATACGGCCTAATTTTTCACAATTCGACATCTATCCCATAGTGGGATGTTAATACAGTTATCCCAAAATAGACGAATGATAAATGTTAAATACAGTCTAAGTACTCCTAATTTTCCAAAGGCTTCCCATTGCTGTATCCCTTACAGATGCCTCTTGCCCTTTGATCCCGAACCATTGCTTGTATCTTTCATGAGGTCTGGAGTCCAAATGAATGAACCCCAGGGTAACAGTTAATGTCATACACATGTATGAAAATAAAGATGACATAATAGCACATGTTAAAGCATGAAAGAAATTACACATAACCGTAACCGCAATTAACAGCCAAGGACTGTAGCCCTTGTCTAGGACACGTAGTCCCATGAGACTGCAGCCTCAAATCCATGGCCAGGAAAACATAAACAAATAATTCAACCAGCATACATGATCAACTAATTATTGCATAAACATTTACATACATGATTATAAGATTAGAGTTACCCACCTCGACCTTGATTCCTTATTTATGTACTGAAGTTGTTGGGATCAGAAAATGATGTCAAAGGCTGCTTAAAAACGTTTATCATCACTGTCAGTCACTTACTCGAATCACAAAGAAACTAATTATGTGAGTTAGTTTAGAGGATTAATAATAATTATTAATCCCTTAATTTCCCTAACAATAATACCCCTATTTATTAATTAATAATAACTCCCATTTATTATTAATTAATAACTCTCACATATTTCCTTTATTCTTTATTAATTAATAATAATCCGTAGTTATTATTAATTAATAATTCTTATATATCTCCTTTTCATTCATTTCAGTTGAATTATCCTGTATTCTATATTCTTTCATAATTTACAACTTAGGTGACTATTCTAAGACTTATCAGAATTTGACCTTTGATTTCCGTGGGTATTTGGGAGATATGTAACTTGGTCATATAACCCCAAATGGAGTGATTCTAATTTCTATTTATTCATTGATAAGTCTACTTCCATAAATTAAAGTCACCAAGTTGAATTATGGCTGAGAAAAATTCCCAAATGCACGTTTTCACTGACTGTTCTATTAAGCTTCCAGAATTCATAGCTTAACTTTAAAAATCAATATCTGTTTGCACAGAGCTTTAAAAATTACAAATTATATATCAAATTAAAGCTATAAATGTCCTATTTAATTATGGAAAATATCATAATTTTCTGGGTTCTTTTACCCATTAAAAAATTTCGCATAAACTCTCTGACCAGTGTTAACTTCTAAAACTTATGGTCATTTTGTAAAAATCATAATTCTTTACTCAGACCTTAGAAAATTATAAAATACCTATCAAAAGGAAGCTACACTTCTCTACTTTCTTTCTGGAAAATTTCACAATTTTATAACTTCATTGACTTGGTCAAAAAGTCAACGTTACTTGCTTCCTCCAGAATAACACCAAAAACGTTTTCAGATTTTGACACATCTTTCAAAAATCATATCTTGAGCTACAGACCTCTGATTGAGGTGAATCAAAGCTCATTTTAAAGTTTAGCATGTCAGCTAAATGTCTATAAAATTTCAAGGTCAAAGAAAGTCATTTACTATATTTTTGACCTATTTAAAAATCGTTACCCAGTTGAGAAAATCAGCACGTTAACAATAACACTTTGCTACAGTACCAGGCATTGTTCCTTTACGAAAATACTGTAGCAACGCTGAAAAACATCTGTTTCATCAACGAAAAACAGAGGAACAGACGCCCAAGCTTCAACACCGAAAACCAACGCACAGCAACTACAAGCATCATGTATGTGTATATAACTCTTACGTAATCTATCTATTTCATCATTTAAACCTTTCTGTGAGATTTTTCATAAATGGAGACAAGCAAAACGCCTCTGTGCAAAAGGTGGACTCCAACTAAATTAACTCTCTTAAACCATTATCGACATGCAAGTAGTGAGATCAATCTGAAAAGCTTTATTACATCATCTACACATGATTTCCATGGCTTGAAAGCATATATGGATTTAGCGTTTTCTTGTTTTCCATTGGCAACAATATATATATATTACGTACAACATTTTTCATTCAGTTTCAGCGTTTTCTTGTTTATCTGAGTCACACACAACAACATATCTCCACATAGTTTCATTTCTAAGCTAGACTCAAAAGTAACCAATAACAGCCCCCCTATTTTAGTTTTCAGTTTCAGTATTTCTTCAGTTTTCAGTAGCTTCTCTCCCTCACAAACCCAGGATTTTCAGTCATATCCATATTTCTTTCTTAACCTAACAACATAAAGTCAAGTTGGAGATTACCTTGGTTTCTAGTTTGTTCGGATCTGTTTCTTCTTCTTCTTCCTCCTTCCTTCTCGATCTAACTCTCTCTCTCACTCTCTACATCTCTCTCTCTTCTGTGTGCAGCAACAAACTGAGTGAGGATGATGAGATATGGGGGCTGGCCGAAACTTCTTAAGCACTTCTTTCCTCTGTTTCAGTGACATAAGAACAAAGGTATTTAGTTTCAGTTCTCTCTCTCTTTCTCTCTTTTTCTCATCTCTCACTCAGCGACTCTCTCCCTCTCTTCTCTAACTTACGGTTGCTAACTCTGCAGCATTCTCACTCCCTCTACAACTTACGATGGCAGCTGAAGGAGAAATGAGGAATGGTTGACTATAAGGATTTTGTAGAGTTCCTACAGTCCAGACGCAGAAGAAACATGCTGGTCTAGAAGCAAGAACCCGTTAGATAATAGACACAAAGCTCGAGAAGAATGGCTTGCTGATTCTGTCAATCCTCTGCTGTCTCTGGTTTTAGTGCAGACCGAAAATGAATAGAAGAAGGATCTGTATATAGAGCTTAATCGTGAGGCAAAGACCAGAGGGTATTAGCGCTGTGGTGCTCGAGAACACAGAGAAGGCATGGTCTTTCGCTGCTGTTAATAAATGCCATCTGCTCCTTTTCTTTTCGGTTTGACAGGCTGAAGCATTGGTTCTGGTTCCTTCTCTTTTTTTTTTTCTTTTTTTTGTACGTGTTGCTGGTTTAGGCTTGCTGTCAAGTGTTGGGTTTTGGTCATATGGATTGGACCTAGTTGCTTTCTTACTTGTCTTCACGTGGGCTGAAGCAAATGGGCTCTTCCTTGATGATGTTGCAGCTTCTCTATAACTTATTGGGAATTCTCTATAATTATTTTCTGGTAACATACTTTCAGTTATTTCATATTTTTGGCATTTAATATTTTTCCACATTTTAATATGAATCAATATATACTGGATCTGGACTATACATTTCGTCACTCATATAATTACTATATATATTCCACAATCTTTTAAATGTTCTGTTAAATGTTCTTCAAACCATTTTTTTAAAACATTATTTTATTTGCAATTACACTTGCAATTATTGAGAAATCATGGAAATAAATCCTTAATTAATATAGAGATTTTTTCCTTCCCCAAATTATTTTTCCTAGGTTATAAAATATTTATCCTATAATATTTAGGCCCAAAATTATCACTTTCAATTATTCTTTGAATTTATTTTTTATTCCCAAAAATCCAAAATTTGGGATGTTACAAAAAAATATTGTAACCATCAGTCCAACTTATTATGAATACCAATATGTGCTAGTGAGGAGCTAAATGGATTAAAAGTATGTAATCCAAAATAAAACAATTCATCAACATCATCTCCATAAAATACCACATTATTACTATGTATCATAATTGGATGTCACAAATCTTTTTGAACTCAATTCCCAAAATGACCTCCCATCAATCCAACCGAACCACCTTGTTTCCTCCGACTAAACCCATGTGTTAAGTCACACCCATGTTACTAGTTACTTAAAAGCTCACTGGTCAAGTGATGATGACCAACCAAAATCCTCAGAGCACCTGCCTCACACCATAGGTTTTTTCCCTACTTTAATCTAGTAAGGTGTAGTAAGCCCATCACTCTGGTGGGCAAGTCCCTCATTAAACTAATGAGATAATAGTTAGCCAACCATTATGCACCAATGTAGCCCTCACCACGTGGTGAAAATAACTTTAAATTTTCTCCCAATTCTTTCCATACCAAAATTATCATAATAACTCAATAGGAGTTTTTTCCAAAATATTCACAATAGCCATGTCATAATATCTCAGTTCTCAATTCGTATAAATGCATGTATTTCAACTAATAAAGTTCCACAAGGCAATTTCTATTTAAAATATTCATAATCAGTTCAAAAAATATTCATAGGCAACATATCAATAACATAATAAGTGGAAAATGGTTACCTCTCGCCAAAGCTAATTACTATCACACTGCTCCTAAACCGAGGGCTCAACACACTTCACAAATTAATCTATCAAAATCAATTTATGAACTATTATTAATTCATCAAGACTCTACATATATAAATTGCTAATAATAACTTGGGATAAATTCAATGGCAAGTTGCTGAAAATTAATTTAATTTTAACTCCCTGAAACTATCCCAATTAACTAGCATAAAATTGACACCTTAAATACTAATTATCATATAACTTTTAATGTTTCTTATGGTTTCCTTAAATATATAATTGTCACAAATCTTCCTTTTCCTCTTTAATAAAAATTAATAATTCCTTTACTATTTATTACTTTTCTCTAACAATATCGATTTATTATTATTATTTATTTACTTTTATTATTATTATTACTACTATTATTATTATTCTAAAACTAATTTAAACTCCATAATTGATTTAATATTTATTACCACAAGTAAATATGTTTTCCACAGGTTCCTTGATATATATATATATATATATATATCTTATACACCCATTGAGTTTTCTTTACTTCTTTTTAGCATTCTTATTATATATAGATGTTTTTTTTTGGCTCAAAATGTATATTTATTTCAAAACACGCACAAATGCCTTCATTCGATATATATATATATATATATATATATATATATATATATATATATATATATTCATATTTAATTAAGCACCTTCATCCCCTACCAGTATACGCACATTAGCGCGCGCACACACATATACACTAAGTACAGAGAAGGAAAAATATATGTGTACTTAGTGTGTGTGTGTAATCGTGTACAGCTGCACTTTGACAGAAAAAGAGCAGCTATATATATATATATATATATATATAATCGTGTGCAGCTGCTTACACGATTATATATATATATATATATATTGATGAATCAAGGACTAAAACTCACAAGGCATGCATTTGTTTCATTTAACATTCATATCAGTGAAAAGCACGACACTCATAATATGATGGCAAAGGAAGAAAGAACAAAAGAACGAAACGGGTGCTGCACACGCAATGTCATTCATTTTTTTTTTTAGAGACCCATGAAACAATCATACACACAGATCTTTATATATATTTATATACATGCATGATAGTAGCTTCGTCCGCTTTTTGCTCCTAAAACCAGAGCTACCATGCAAACTGAAACCATACGTAATAATCTTCAATTTCCAAAACCTATCGTGCAGAAACCATAGAAGTTAGAATGAAAAAGACTTAATGACTCACCTTGAATATTTTCTGGATTTGCAAGCACAGTTTTTCAGTTCCTCAGTAATCCTCGACTCTCACTCTCCTTCTTCGTCTCACTCTCTCTCAAACACTCTCTGCTCTTTGTGTTTCTGTCTCTTGGTCCCTCACTCTCTCTTTACATGCTCACACTCTCCGCGTGATTGAATGAATGGAAAAGAGAAGTTTATGGCTGCTGCAAACTTGATGGAACCCGAGGAGTATGGCGCTGATATCTACCTCTCTGATTCCGTAAAAAAATGCTGAACGTGGAGAAATAGTGGAGTTCAAGAAACAGCGAAGATGCTGAGTTCAAGGAGAAATAGTGAGGTATGGCGTTGCAGAAGACAAAGAAATATGGTGTTGCATTTTCGATAGAAACCGTTGAGTCACTCACCGTCTACGTGTTGCTGCTAGAAGCTCGTTCACTGTTTCTGTTTCTGTGAGGTGAAAGAAGATGAATGGAAAACTAAAAGCAACATTACACACACACACACACTAAACTGGGTCCTGGACCGAAAGGGAAGAACCGCAGAGTATTGATGCTGGGCTCGAGAGATAACGAGTGCTCTGATTTTTCGCTGCTTTCTCCGATATTTCTTTCTGTGTTTGCGTGTTGCAGCTGGTCATTGGCGTGATCTGCTTCCTGCTTTACGTAATTGGCTGAAGGAGAATTTGGATTGGAATGAGTATTACATGGAGAAGCTATTGGGCTCTGTCAAATGGAGACGGGCTGGAACGTTTGGTTAAAGATATGGGCTTTGTTTTTATTGTTTGTGGGCCGTAGGGTTTGGTTAAGTATTTGGGTTTTATTTAATTGCTGTTGGGCCAAGAATAAGAATACTAATAAGGTGAATAAATAGGAATAAAATAGGTGTTTTGTATGAGATTGTAAAATTATCCCACTTAATTCTCCTCAAGGCTTTTATTTGCAATTAGGCCCATGATTCGTAACTTTTCTTTTAGAAATCAATAAACTCCTTATATCCATATAAGGATTTTCCTTTTCCTAATTAATTCCTCTAAGCCATTAAATATAAATTCCACAATTTTTAGGCCTACATTATTCCTTATTTTAATTATTCTTTTCCCAAAATAAATTAAGGAAAAATATAAGTCTAAATTTACAATAATTTATCTCATAATTCTTTTAAACCAAAATCATATCATTAATTTCCCTAAAATATCCAATTTCAAATCCCAAAATTCGGGATGTTACAAAACTGGAGCTTGCTCAGGATGAAAAGCATTAAGACTCTCGACCAAACACAAACTCGAGTTTATGAAAACTTAACTCAAGTTTGGTCAAGTTCACAAATTCTTGAAAAACTCTCTCAGGGACATAAACTCTAGTTTGTAGAAACAAATTGGAGTTTGTCATACTTCATAAAATATTGAAGCCTCTTTGTTTGGTGCAAACTCGAGTTAGTACAACTAAACTCAAGTTTCTCTTAATGTGAAAAACTTTGAGTGCTCTTTGTATCTTACAAACTCAAGTTTGTCTACACAAACTGGAGTTTGTCTTAGTTCATAAAAATCGAATTATAATCTGTCAAGTCCAAACTTGAGTTTTACATCTAAAACTCAAGTTTGTCTTTGACAATAATTTTTTCAACCTACCATAGACAAATTTCATCTTAGGTTTACAATTGTTAGTTATCATTAAAACACATAGAGAACTAATATATTGTACCAATTATTTCACAGTTATTAGTAAACAATTGTTGAATATAGAATGATATAGGGTAAAGGAGCAAAAATACACATGTGCTTTATCCTTGAGAGTGCCTAGCACCATATGCTTTTTTTGGGAGCAAAAATACACACGTTGTTACTATTTTGGAACAAAAGCCACATCCCACATACCCTCCTTAATTTTGACGAGGATTTTAGAATACCTACATGTAATACCCTAGATTTTATTATTATTTTTATAATAATAATAATGATAATAAATACTAATATTAAAATTTATAATTTATAATAAAGTAATGTGTGTGTAGATAGATAGATATATATATATATATATATATATATATATATATATATATATATATATATATCATAATAATAATGATAAATGGATAGGTAAAGATAAAAATTTAAATTAGAATCTAATAGGTGATTTGTCATTATTTATTAAACTAGTAATAGTTAAAACCCAACCCATAGAGCCCAACCCACAGCAAACCCTAATTTCAACTATAAACTTAGGACTAGTCATCTAACCCTAGCCATCACCTATCAGTTCCCTCTCTAAAAATTTTTGTGGCAGAAATTCTCTTCTAGGAGCTCTGCAACCATGGATGCCAGGTAATCCTAATCCCAAAAATTCCTTTCCTTTTCGACTGAACCCTAGTATGAATCAATTCGCATCAATTATTCTGCATGAGTCTGTGTTTTCTCTGTTAATATCTCTGTCGGCATGTACCCTGCTTCTTTTTCTCCAGCCGCCTCCTCTAATGAGGATAGATAGTAATTTAGGATTCCTTTTTCTCCCACCACGTAATGAATTCAACTTGGAACTTCCTTTTCAATTTCTTAATTGCCACGGGGCCCACTTGTGTTTTTATCCAATATTTGATTCAAATGTAATGAATGCTCACGGATTGCTTTTGGTCATTTATGGAGTATGTTAAAATTCCATGCTTACATATTTCCCTCCTCGTTCTGCGCGTCCTGACTGAGCCTTCTGTGCGTCTTTTATTGTGTGTGTGCTGCCTTCTTATGAATTATTATAGGATTCTTGGGCTATTGGGACCACAGGTCCTTATCCTTACATATATATATATATATATATATATATATATATATATATATATAAATGAAAGTCGATTGTCCACTGTTGCTCAACTGTACAATATATTTGCTTTGGTTACCTCGACTTTTGTGCAAGTTGACCAATCTGCTTGTGCCCAACACATATAAATAAATGTACTTTTAAAAGGTTTTGCCCTAGTTTCATAATTTACAAATAATAGTATATATGCTATCGGTTTAATTTCCGTAAATATAAGAAATTCATCTTGTTTGTAACTGAAATAATTTAGTTGTGGGAGGATAACTTTGGGACGGTACCTCCCAAGGTGATGAACACATCCTTAGGCTTTATGCCTCTGATATGTTATTTGATGTGAACCGATTATATCCGTTCTTCCCAAAGTGGTGCCTGGCAGGATATCTGGGGCACTAGTAGCAACTGTGGGAAGAGGTGTGCACACTAGGAAGAAAATGATCTATGGCCAATTTGACGATGATTTGTGACTGGCAGGTTTCCGGGTCACAAGTAGACTGGCAAGATATCCGGGTCTACCATGGTTCTCTTCCCACTAGAAAACTCTAAAACCAGTGACACCTTTTTAGCTTATACATATACACATATTATGTCTGTATTTATTTTATTTTGCTATTAATATATTTGTATTTATAATCATTTTATTTTATGTTGGAATTAATTTATTTTACATTTATTTAATTTTGTAATTAATTTACCTTATTTTATAATTATTTTATTTTGGAATTAATTTATTATATTCTATAATTAATTCATTTTATTTTATAATTAACTTATTTTATTTCAATTCATATCAAATTTATTTATCTATCTACTTGTTTCTGTTTTATTTTATTTCATTTTATCCTTAATTAATTAGGATTACCAGCGTTTGCTGATGTGTGTATTCTTGGGCTGCGATGATCCTTCGGCGGAGCAGAATTTCAGTGAACAGGTTTCAAAGACTGGGGCTAGCAGTGAGAAGTGAGGATGACAGACAATAAATTTGCTTTATTTACTTTCTTTTCATTTATTTTCCTTTATTTTATTTTTCGAATTAAACATTCTATTTAAGTTTAGACTTATTTCCTGTAATAAGAAGCCTTGCACTTGTCTCATACAAGTGCGGCGGTGACACCTTTCGGATGCTGATTATTTTGGATTTCTATTATTGTTTATGAAAACATTTGGAATATTTATGTTATTTGAACTTTATAAATCCTGGGTGTTACACTACAATTGTGGCGGGATTCATCCGTTGGGCCCTTACCGGCCAAATACGCGATTCGGGCTAACTTGAGCTCGGAAGAATGAAAGTTTTGTCACTATCTTGAATTTGGGTGATGACCCACATCCACTCCTTATTTATCATGAGGATTCCAAAATGCCTAAATTTGTTGCGGGATTCCTTCGTATGGGCATGATATGGCCATATACGCAGTTTGGGCTAACTTGAACCCGAAAGAATGAAAGTTTTGTCACCATCTTGAACTAGGGTGACAACCTACATGCCCTCCTTATTTATCATGCAGATTCCAAAATGCCTAAATTTGTTGGGAGTTTCATCCGTTTGGGGCCTTTACGGCCACGTACGCGATTCGGGCTAACTTGAGTTCAGAAAATGAAAGTTTCGTCACCGTCTCGAATTTAGAACAAAATCCACATAACATTCTTTTTTTTTTATCATGAGGATTCCAGAAATGCCAAAATTTGTTGAGGGATTACTCTATTTGGGCACATACGGCCATATACGCGGTTTGGAATAACCAGAGCTCCAAAGAATAACCGTTTCGTCACCGTCTTGGATTTGCGTGAACACCCGTATACCATCCTTAATTTTGATGAGGATTTCAGAATGCCTAAAATTGTCGCGGGATTCATCCGTTTTGGACCTTTACTGCTACAAACGCGATTCGGAACAACTTGAGCTCTAAAGAATGAAAGTTTCCTCACCGTCTGAAACTTTCGTGAGAACCCACATCCACTCCTTATTTATCATAAGGATTCTAGATTGCCTAAATTATGTGCGAGATTCCTCTGTTTGGGCACGATACGACCACATACGCGATTTGGGCTATCTAGAGCTCCAAAGAATCATAGTTTCGTCACCGTCTTGGATTTGCATGAACACCCGCATACCATCCTTAATTTTGTTGAGGATTTCAGAATGCCTAAAATTGTCGCGGGATTTATCCATTTTGGACCTTTACTGCCACAAACGCGATTCGGAACAACTTGAGCTCCAAAGAATGAAAGTTTCCTCACCGTCTGAAACGTTGGTGAGAACCCACATCCACTCCTTATTTATCATAAGGATTCTAGATTGCTTAAATTTTGTGCGGGATTCCTCTGTTTGGGCATGATATGACCACATACGCGGTCTGGGCTAATTTTGATGACGATTTCAAAATGCCAAAAATTGTCGCGGGATTCATCCATTTTGGCCCTTTATGGCCAGACACGCGGTTCGGGCTAACTTGAACCTGCAAGAATGAAACTTTTGTCACCATCTTGAATTTGGGTGACAACCCACATATGCTCCTTATTTATCATAAGAATTCCAAAATGCCTAAATTTGTTGTGGGATTCCTCCGTGTGGGCATGATACGACCACAAATGTGGTTTGGGCCAACTTAAGCCCAAAAGAATGAAAGTTTTGTCACCGTCTTGAATTTGGGTGACAACTCAAACACACTCCTTATTTATCATGCGGATTCCTGAATACCAAAATTTGTCGTGTGATTCTTCCATTTGGGGCCTTTACGGCTACATACGCAATTCGAGCTAACTTGAGCTCCAAAAATGAAAGTTTCATCACCGTCTCAAATTTGGGTCCAAATCTACATACCTTCTTGTTAATTCTCATGTTTTTGATGTTTTGATGATAACAATTATAATGTAATTAATGGTTGATATACTATGAAAATTTGAAGTCTCAAATTTACCTAAAGTAAATTACTCATATACTTCTCTTTGATATGCCTCTAGTCGATTATGAAGTTTAAAATGATCAAGAGAAGTTGAAATGAAGGAGTTCAAATTAGTTACAGATGCATTCCTGAAGTAATACTCAAGTATCATAATGCAATCGTTGAGTATGGTACTGATCCTGAAGCAATACTTGAGTACCTTACATCAATACTAGAGTATGGTTCATCAAACAGCTCTGATTCAGGCCAAAATCCCGTCATTACTCGAGTATTACACTTATATACTCGAGTATGGTACCAATATTCAAGTATTACATGTGTTTCAGCAACTCGGTTCAGCATTTCACTTGGGCGATGTTCGGTAATTCGATGATATCTCCCAAACTAGGAATCGTATTGAGATGAAATCAATTTTGAATGAAACTAGACACATAATGAGTATTCCTAACCAAAATTCATGTCCAAAGAAGATCAGATAAGAGAGATATGAATTTTTTAAGTTGCTCCATCTGTCACCGTCACACAGCTGAGCAAGGTTCAATAATTTGGCTGTATCTCTCAAAATACATATTGGAATGAGGTGAAATCAGCGGCAAATGAAACTAGACTCAAATACCTTTCCAAAAACATTAAGATCACAGAAAACAAAGATTAAATGAGAGAGATATGATTTTTGGAAGTTCAGAGTCTGTTTCAGAATGGTGAAAAACGTTGGTTTAGAACAACTTCCATTAATTTGATCATATTGCTTAACATACAATGAGTTTAGAGCTGATTCTTGTTGCATTGGTAAGAAGACTTGAAGAGCTTTATGAGCATGGGTGGTTTGTCAAATTTGAGGTTGTGTCGAAGATGTTCCCATTGTCCATCAGAAGCAAACAGTACAGTACTCGAGCAGTGAAAACATTATACTCGAGCATAGTCGTTCAATGTGTTACTTTCATCTCTATCAGAAGTATGACCGAGCATTATCTGTTGCTTGCTTAAGCATGGTACTTGAGCAGAGGAAAATTATACTCGAGCATCATCGCTAAACTGAATATTTTGCCTCTCTGTTTGAAGGTTACTCGAGCATGATATTAATGATACTCGAGCATACATATTCATTTCAGTATTTTCTTCTCTGTCTAACTGTTGCCCAAGCATACTTTCAGGCTTACTCGAGCATCATACCCGAGCATCACAGATTTCTTACTCGAGCATCAGCCATAGACAGTATTATGCAGAATATTTCAGAAAGCAACACGATGTTACTCGAGCAACCAAAGTTCCTTACTCGAGTATGGATCATCAGCAAACAAAAAACACAGTACTCATAAAATAGAAATCATTGATTATGATTTCATTACTTCATATCATCACTTACTATTCTTCCTAACATTGTTTAAACAATTTTCTAGTAAGTTTCAGATGATCAAACGAAGGGTTAGTTGAAAGGCATTTGGATTCAAATTGTGAGCTGTAAAGTGGAATATGCACTGAGGCATGTTTTTCGGAAATGGTTTGTGATTAAACAAATAGGATCATAAAGGAAAGATCCACATTATCCTCAAAATCCTCCAGATTATAAGACTGCCCGCCATTATTGAAACCAAGAGAGGAAATCAAGAATGTTCAAACTGCTATATTCTTAGTGGGGTTTCAACAGCAACTTCCTCGTGGATTTCCAACGATTACATTTTCAAGTGGATCTCTAACAAAAATGTTCTTAGTGCACATTCAATAGTCATATTTTTGAAGAGTTGTTCGAATGATCAAATGCACTTCATCAACTATAAAAGGAGAAGAATTCAACACAGACTGATAAAAAAAAGGGATGTAAGCTTACACAGTGAAAAATGCCAACATTATAACGTCTACTTCATCTACTCTCTGGTTATCTCAATGATCTTATAATTTACCTTAGAGAGTGAGATTATATGTATTGTGCTTCAGTGTTCATCATATGCACTTCTGAGAGAGAAGATTGATTGTTAATCATTCTATTTGAGAGTTACTCAAGATTGAGCGATCTTGAGTGGGAAACACGTTGTGTTGATTATAGCTTGTAAGGGGAGTGAATCCTAGTGAGAGGATTACTTCGAGTACAGAGTGTGTAATCAATCAAGTGTATTGATTACAATTTGTAAGGGGGAGTGAATCCTAGTGAGAGGATTACTTCAAGTACAGAACGTGTAATCAAGCTCAAACCATATAGTGGATTGAAAATCTCAAGTGAAGCTTGGGGACTGGAAGTAGGTCAAGGATTGGACCGAACCAGGATAAATCATAGTTTGCATACTCTCTTCCCTTATCTTTTACATTTCCAGTATATGCTTATTAACTGTCATTCGAACTGATTTCAATAAGTTGCAAAAAGATTTTTAAATTTCCTAAAAGTTTTATCAAACACCCAATTCACCCCCCTCTTGGGTGATAGCTAGGTCTAATACTTCTTTATTTATCATGAGGATTCCGGAATGCCAAAATTTGTTGCGGGCTTCCTCCGTTTGGGCATGATACGGCCACATACGCAGTTTGATTTAACTGGAGCTCCAAAGAATGACTGTTTCGTCATCGTCTTGGATTTGCGTGAACACCCGCATACCATCCTTAATTTTGATGAGGATTTCATAATGCCTAAAATTGTCGCGGGATTCATCCGTTTTGGACCTTTACTGCCACAAACGCGATTCGGAACAACTTGAGCTCCAAAGAATGAAAGTTTCCTCACCGTCTGAACTTTGGTGAGAACCCACATCCACTCCTTATTTATCATGAGGATTCCAGAATGCCTAAATTTGTTGAGAGATTCATCCATTTGGGGCTTTTACGGCCACACACACGATTCGAGCGAACTTGAGCCCCAAAAATGAAAGTTTCATCACCATCTCGAATTTGGGTCAAAATCTACATGCACTCTTTATTTATCATGAGAATTCCAGAATGCCAAAATTTGTTGTGGGATTCCTCCATTTTGGCACGGCCACATACACAGTTTGGGCTAACTGGAGCTCCAAAGAATGACAGTTTCTTCACCATCTTAGATTTGTTTGAACACCCACATACCCATCTTAATTTTGGTGAGGATTTTAGAATGCCTAAAATTATCGCGGGATTCATCTGTTTGGGGCCTTTACTCCCACATACGTGATTCAAGCTAACTTGAGCTCCAAATAATGAAAGTTTCATGACCGTCTTGAATTTGGGTGACAACCCACATGCACTCCTTATTTATAATGAGGATTCTAGAATGCCAAAATTTGTTACGAGATTCTATTGTTTGGGAAAGATTCGACGACAGACGCAGTTTGGGCTAACTGGAGCTCTAAAGAATGACACTACTGATAATTGAATATTTTACACACTTATTTTGTATCTTTTAGGTAATAAATTTAGGATTGTTAGCTAATAAATAATGGGCTTTAATGATCATTTGGGCTTTGGGCTTTTATTTGGATTTAATTCATTTTCATGATAAAAATTCCAGATTTAATATGCTTCACTGTTTTAACCATAACTTTTGAACCAGACATCAAATTTGCCTCATTTTTGTCTCATATTTCAGATGATTCAAAGGGCTACAAATGTTATGAAGACTCGGAAGGCAAATCGGTCAAGAAGATGGTCAAACTTAGAGCCGAAGTTAGAGACATTTTTCTGGATTTTTATTTGGGCCCGAATTTTGTAAAGGTCAATTTGTTATTTTAGGCTATTTCTTTTGGGCTGGATATTTTATGACTTGGAGCCCTATTTTGTTTTGCCATTTTAGGTTAGGTCAGATGGTGGCTACAAACAGATTTGTATTTTTTCGTTTTTGAGACTTTTGGAGATCAAACACATACTTTTGAAATTCTCTGAAATGTTCTTCATCTGTTCTTCATGTTCTTCACTGTTTTACTCATCTATTCTTGGCTAAACCTCTCTGACTAACCCACGGATTAGGGATTCCAAATTCCAGAGGACTCATGCTTAATCGGTAACATCTAAACTCGTTTATGTCTTCCTTTATGGGATTCGATTCTGGATTCGGATTAGGTTTTTGATAAAAAAATCTAGATCGATTAATCCCAAGGACATATTTCAAACTGGGTTCAAGTGATTACTGTGCGATTGTTCGGTGTTACGCCACTGTTTCGAAAACATTATGAACGATTGTTTAGTTGAGGGAAATTATGGGCAAACGCAGAGATTTCAGTTTGTCCAGAAATCGATCACGAGTTTAGTGTTTTAATTTCGTCTGATGAAGGTTCTAGAATCCCTGGTTCTGGGTTAGTCATTTTAGTTTTAGTTAATCTCGTTTCCTTAATGTTTCTGTTTTAATTTCGTTTTATGGCAATTCGAAAAACTCCCCTCAATCATTTACAATTTTATTTTTGTTACCATTAAACCTACTACAATTTCGTGGGAAACGATCCAGGTTCCCCATTATATTGCAAAATTATATTGATCCTGGTTATTTTGGGAGATCACAACAAATCTCTGTCAACTACCATCTTGGATTTGCATGAATACCCACATACCCTCCTTAATTTTGATGAGGATTTCAGAATGCCTAAACTTATCGCGAGATTCATCTGTTTGGGTCCTTTACGGCCAGATACATAGTTCGTGCTAACTTGAGCTCGAAAGAATGAAAGTTTCGTCACCTTCATGAAATTAGGTGACAACGCACATGTACTCGATATTTATCATGAAGATTCCAAATTACATAAACTTGTTGGGGATTCCTCCATTTGGGCACGATACGGCCACACACGTGGTTTGGGCTAACTGGAGCTCCAAAGAATGACAATTTCGTCACTGTCTTGGATTTGTGTGAACACCTACATACCCTCCTTAATTTTGATGAGGATTTCAGAATGCCTAAAATTATCACGGGATTCATCCGTTTGGGCCCTTTATGGCAAGATACGCGATTCGTGCTAACTTGAGCCCGAAAAAATGAAAGTTTCGTCACCGTCTTGAATTTGGGTGACAACCCACATGCACTCTTTATGGCTAGATACACTGTTAGTTCTCAACCAAGTTTTGATGATAACTAAACACTTGTGAATCAATGGTTTACATAAGAACTTGATTTCAAGCTTTAAAACTCCAGTTCTCATCTCAGCAAAATGAAGAACTCGAGTTTCTGGTCATAGAACTCGAGTTCATAGATGAAGAACTCGAGTTCTTGGGTTAAGAACTCGAGTTCGCGGCTCAGGTCATGGAAAAATTCTCAAGTCTGAAAGAACTCGAGTTCATTAGTGACAAACTCGAGTTCATCAACTCGAGTTCATAATTAAGAACTCGAGTTCTCTCTGCATGACATTGTATCACCTAATGAACAAGTTTAAGAACTCGAGTTCCTATAATAGAACTTGAGTTCATGAACTTGAGTTCATATCTGAGAACTCGAGTTCATGAACTTGAGTTCATATTTGAGAACTCAAGTTCTTTGAAAATGAATTTGAAGGAAAAATGAAGAACTCGAGTTCTCGAGGATCAACTCGAGTTCTCATCACGCAGACCACGTGCCCAGAAAAGTAACCAAAAGAACTCGAGTTCTTGTATGAGAACTCAAGTTATAGAACTCGAGTTCTAGTTTGTCAACTTGAGTTCTTGCCTTACAGCACTGAGATACTAAAATGGAAAAACAAAAGAACTCGAGTTCATTGGATAAGAACTCGAGTTCTACTTTGAAAACTTGAGTTCTTGTCGCTGTCACTGATATCTGATTTTGCGAAAAATTGAGCTTTTGGTTTGTAACCTCCAGAATCACTCGGAATGATGTTTAAAGTATTTCTAATATGTTTACTAGTGATTTCAGGAACTTACAACAGGTTATTATTCAAAATCAACATAAAGCTTATGCTCACGTCATAACATTTAATGCTGAAGCAGGAAACAGAGCAGCAAATAGATAGAAGCCCAGAGCAGCAGGAAGAAACATTCTTCCAAGGATTACTTAATCAAGACATTCTTCTGCAAAAGCACTCTCAACAATCAAGGCATTTAATGAAAGAACGGATTTCATTTAATGAGGCCTCAACGGTTCATTTGGCTGCACAAGGAACAGAGCAAGCTGTGTCTAACGGAAAATTAAATAAGTCACAACGGTAACTCTCAAGTTCCTCCCAACGGCATTAATGGCGAAAGAGTATAAATATCCAAGCATACAATTCGGCCACCTACCGAAACTCTGCGCATTTACTCTGAGTTATTATCTTATCAGTTTCATTACTCTCAACTTGTACTTCAGTGATCATTTATTATTCAACTCGTGAGGAGTTACTTAAACATTCAATTTTCATTCGTTTGTAAAATCTTAAGGTTGTGGAACCTTAAGTAAGGGTGTACAATTACAAATAGTAAGGGGGAGTAAGTCTGAGGATCATTCCGAGTTGTGTAATTGTATTTTGAAGATAGTGAAAAATCTCAAGGTGTTCTTGGGGACTGGACGTAGGTCAGGATAGACCGAACCAGGATAAATTCTCTCGTGTTCCTTCTCCTTTAAACCCTTGATCAGTTAGTTCATTAATTTGTGAAAATTTTGATTAAGCAGTTAGATTTTTAAATCACCTATTCACCCCCCTCTAGGTGATATTCCATCTTCATACATGATTCAAGGTAACTCGATCTCGAAAGAATTAAAGTTTCTTCACCGTCTTGAATGTGGGTGACAACCTACATGCACTCTTTATTTATCATGAGGATTCCAGAATTCCTAAATTTGTTGCGAGATTCGTCCATGTGGACATGATATGGCCACATATGTGGTTTGGGAAAACTTGAGCCCAAAAGAATGAAAGTTTCATCACCGTCTTGAATTTGGGTGACAACCCACATGCACTCCTTATTTATGATGAGGACTCCAAAATGCCTAAATTCGTTGCGAGATTCATCCGTTTAGGGCCTTTACGGCCACACACGTGATTCGGGCTAATTTGAGCACCAAAAATGAAAGTTTCGTCACTGTCTCAAATTTGGATCCAAATCCAGATACAATCTTTATTTATCATGAGGATTCTAGAATGCCAAAATTAGTTGCGGGATTCCTCCATGTGGGCATGATAGGGCTACATATGTGGTTTGGGCTAACTTAAGCCCAAAAGAACAAAAGTTTCATCACCGTCTTGAATTTGGATGACAACCCACATGCACTCCTTATTTATCATGAAGATTCCAGAATGTCAAAAAATGTTCCGAGATTCATCTGTTTGGGGGCTTTACGGTCACATACGAGATTCAGGCTAACTTGATCTCCAAAGAATAAAAATTTCATCATTGTCTTGAATTTGGGTGAGAACCCACATCCACTACTTATTTATCAAGAGGATTCTAGAATGCCTAAATTTGTTGGGAGATTCATCCGTTTGGAGACTTTACAGCCACACATGCAATTTGGGCTAACTTCAGCTCCAAAGAATGAAAGTTTCATCACCATCTCGAATTTTGGTCCAAATCCACACACTCTTTATTTATCATTAGGATTCCATAATGCCAAAATTTGTTTTGGGATTCCTCCATTTGGGCATGGTACGGCCACACACGCGTTTTGGGCTAACTAGAGCTCCAAGGAATGACAGTTTCGTCACCGTCTTGAATTTGCGTGAACACCCACATACCCTCCTTAATTTTGATGAGGATTTCATAATGCCTAAAATTGTCACAAAATTCATCTGTTTTGGCCCTTTACAGCCAGACACGCCATTCGGGCTAACTTGAACTTGAAAGAATTAAAGTTTCTTCACTATCTTGAATTTGGGTGACAACCTACATACACTCTTTATTTATCATGAGGATTTTAGAATGCCTAAATTTGTAGGGGATTCATTTGTTTAGGGCATTTATGGGCTACATACGAGGTTCAGCCTAACTTGAGTTCCAAAGAATAAAAGTTTCCTCACCTTCTCGACTTTGGGTCCAAATCCACATACACTCTTAATTTATCATGACGATTCCATAATGCCAAAATTTGTTGAGGGATTCTTCCATTTGGGCACGATACGGTCACAAACGCGGTTGGGGCGAAATGGAGCTCCAAAGAATGACAGTTTCGTAACCGTCTTGGATTTGTGTGAACGCCCATAATACCCTCCTTAATTTTGATGACGATTTTAGAATGCCTAAAATTGTCGCAGGATTCATCCATTTTGGCCCTTTACGGTCAGACACGCGATTCGGGCTAACTTGAGCCCAAAAGAATGAAAGTTTCGTCACCGTCTTGAATTTGAGTGACAACCCACATACACTCCTTATTTATCATAAGGATTCCAGAATGCCTAAATTTGTTGCGGGATTCCTACGTGTGGGCATAATACAGCCACATACGCAGTTTGAGCTAATTTGAGCCTGAAAGAATGAAAGTTTCGTCACCGTTCTGAATTTGGGTGACAACACACATGTACTCCTTATTTATCATGAGGATTGCAGAATGCCAAAAATTGTCACAAGATTCATCCATTTGGGGCCTTTACGGCCACATACGTGATTCAGGCTAACTTGAGCTTCAAAGAATGAAAGTTTCATCACCGTCTTGAATTTGGATGAGAACTCACATACACTCTATATTTATTATGAGGATTCCAAAATGCCTAAATTTGTTGGGAGATTCATCTAATTAGGGCCTTTACGGCCACATACACGATTCAGTTTAACTTGAGCTTTAAGGAATGATAGTTTCGTTACCGTCTCCAATGTGGGTCCAATTCCACATATACTCTTTCTTTATCATGAGGATTCTAGAATGTCAAAATTTGTTGCGGGATTCCTCTGTTTGGGCCCAATATGGCCACATACGAGTTTTAGGCTAATTGGAGCTCCAAAGAATAACATTTTCGTCACTGTCTTGGATTTCTGTGAACACCCACATACCTTCCTTAATTTTGATGAGGATTTCATAATGCCTAAAATTGTCAAGGGATTCATCCGTTTAGGCCCTTTACAGCCAGACACGCGATTTGGGCTAACTTGAGCCCGAAAGAATGAAGGTTTTGTCACTGTCTTGAATTTGGATGGCAACCCACATCTACTCCTTATTTATCATGAGTATTCCAGAATGCCAAAAATTGTCACTAGATTCATCCATTTGCGGCCTTTACGGCCTCATACGCAGTTTGGGCTAATTTGAGCCCGAAAGAATGAAAATTTCATCACCATCCTGAATTTGAGTGACAACGCACATGCACTCATTATTTATCATGAGGATTGCAAAATGCTAAAAATTGTTGAGACATTCATTTGTTTGGGGCCTTTACGGTCACATACGAGATTCGGGCTAACTTGAGCTCCAAAGAATAAAAATTTCATCATCATCTTGAATTTGGGTGAGAACCCACATCCACTACTTATTTATCAAGAGGATTCCATAATTCCTAAATTTGTTGGGAGATTCATCTGTTTAGGGCCTTTACGGCCACATACACGATTCAAGGTAACTTGAGCTCCAAAGAATGATAGTTTCGTTACCATCTCCAATTTGGGTCCAAATCCACATACACTCTTTATTTATCATAAGGATTCTAGAATGTTGAAATTTGTTGCCGGATTCCTCCGTTTGGGCACGATACGACCACATACGTGGTTTGGGCTAACTAGAGCTCCAAAGAATGACAATTTCGTCATCGTCTTGGATTTGCATGAACACCCGTATACCCTGCTTAATTTTGATAAGGATTTTATAATGTCTAAAATTGTCACGGGATTCATCCGTTTTGGCCCTTTACGGCCAAACACGCGATTTAGGCTAACATGAGCCTAAAAGAATAAAAGTTTCGTCACCATCTTGAATTTGGGTGACAACCCACATACACTTCTTATTTATCATAAGGATTCCAGAATGCCTAAATTTGTTGCGGGATTCCTCTGTGTAGGCATAATACAGCCACATACGCGGTTTGGGCTAATTTGAGCCCGAAAGAATGAAAGTTTCATCACTGTCTTGAATGTGGGTGACAACCCACATGCACTCCTTATTTATCATGAGGATTAGCCTTTACGACCACATATGCGATTCTAGCTAACTTGAGCTCCAAAGAATGAAAGTTTCCTCACCATCTTGAATTTGGGTGAGAACCTACATGCACTCCTTATTTATTACGAGGATTCCAGAATGCCTTAATTTGTTGGGAGATTCATCCGTTTGGGGCCTTTATGGCCACATACGCAATTCAAGCTAACTTGAGCTCCAGAGAATGAAAGTTTCGTCATCGTCTTGAATTTGGGTCTAAATCCACATATACTCCTTATTTATCATGAGGATATTCCTAAATTTGTTGTGGGATTCCTCCGTGTGGGCATTATATGGCCACATATGCGGTTTAGGCTAACTTGAGCCCGAAAGAATGAAAGTTTTATCACCATCTTGAATTTGGGTGACAACCTACAAGCACTCCTTATTTATCATGAGGATTCCAGAATGCCGAAAATTGTCGCGAGATTCATCCGTTTGGGGCCTTTACGGTGACATACACAATTTGGACTAACTTGAGCTCCAAAGAATGAAAGTTTCATCACCGTCTTGAATTTGGGTGAGAACCCACATACACTCCTTATTCTAAAATGGCCATAGGGATAAATGAAATAGAATGGACTAATTGTCTTATGGATGGCTCGAGTAGCCAAAGATGGAGCCTGAGATATAATTGGAGTTGATGACCTTCTATGTTAATTGTTTGGTTCCTGGATTTGTTTGAAAAGTTAATTTTAAACTTACCAATGCACCTGTGTGAATTTCTGGAAATGAATTTTCTGAATAGAACTTTCAAATGAAATATTTTTCAATCGAACTTAAGACCAGTTTGGGCTAACTTTAGGTCAAAAGAATGAAAGTTTGATTAACCCCTTGGATTCTAAATCATATATAAGTGAGATTAACCAAGGTATCTGAAAATTATGGATCTCGCTCTGTAGTTCCATAACATGAAACAAGAGAGGTTGGCTTATCTATGAAGGATCTTAGAAATTACATCCTTACCTTTTTCACAATTTGTTTGATCCTTTCATCAAGGTCAGTAGGCATGGAGGGAGAAGGGGAAGATTGAACTTTTTCAGCTCTAGCCTGAAATGCTTTAGATTGAGAGGGGGCTCCTAACTGGTTTGAGCCTTCTTCAAATGAGATTCTCATTAGATTCAGTTATTGTTTCCCAAAACTTGGGGGCTTCTTGATGTTCTCAGAAGTGCCAACATACCATATTTTATGATAGAATAAAATGACTAACACTAGAAGAGCAAAAGGAATATAAGAGATTGATCTTCAAGAGAAGTGAAATTTGGTCATTTCTTGGAATAGCCAGTGGCTAAGATTTATAGGTAATTTGTTGATAATGGCAGCAAAGAGAGGATAATCCTTTTTTACGAAGTGAGTGTGGTTGCCACCCTTCTACAACATATTGCTTGAGTATATATACCATATAACTCTATAAATTAGGGGCATTGCCATAGGAGCAAAGGACAATGATGCCAACTGAGCCTCAGGGATAGGCTCATTTGGTTTGAGAATTTCAAAAATTTGCATATTATTATAATTTGTGGTGGGAATTGGAGGATGATTTTCAATCTTTAAAATAGAGTAGAGAATAGAGGTAGAGATAGTGATCTTGACATTTCTAACATGGGTTGAAATTCTCTCTTCCACTAATTTTCCCTCTGAATCTTCTATATTATCCCAAAACATGTTATAATAGAACAATTTGACTATGTTGGGAGTATAGGAAGCAGAGATTGAAAGGAGAGATGAAAATTGACTTAACCAAGGAGAGAGGTCAAGGTTACACTCTTCCTTGAGTTTAGCTGGATCAACAGACCAGGCAGGATAGAAATCTTTAGTTTCTCGAAATTTAGTGGCCATGTTAGTTGGTAAAATGGCAGTTTGGGTTTTAAATCCTTCAGGAGCTTTGAAATGATTGTAAATTTCAGTAATGGCATCGTATACCTTTGAGGGTGATGCCTCATCAGGCTGAGGAGTAGAAGATTGAGGCTTATCTATCTTTCTTTTCAGCTTTAAAAGGTGAGACCTTCTCTGCAACTTGCTCCTTCCCTTTTTGCTTAGCAGCTTTAAGGTCGATTTCTTATCGTTTGGGAGTCGCTGAGGGTTCTTGTATCGAAACTCCTTTTAGTCACGGAGAAGTATGATCTTTTGGAGTCCTTCTTTTAATCCCATAGTGATAGTGCTTAGGGAAGGACTTCATTCGCACAGGGCGTTTTAGAGGAGGTGATAGAGATGATTTGGAAGATATAGTAGTGTACTCAGGATCTTAAGAAGCTTAAGCAGATCTTTTCGTGGCTATTGTTTGGGTTGGAGAGGTTAAAATTGATTAGAGGGGACGAGAGAGTTCAAAGAAGAGCTAGAGCAAACTTGAGTTTGATCAAGGGTTTAAAGAATGACAGTCAAGAGTCATATATATATAGATTGCGACCAACTCGAGTTACTACTAATTAACTCAAGTTTGCATAAAAGCAAACTTACTTGGACTTTAAGTGTGTATATGTGAACCCTTGAACTTCTGCGACAAAACTCGAGTTTATACTTGTTGACTCGAGTTTGCACTTCTCTTCAACAAGATGATTGCTCTCCGACTAATGGAAACTCGAGTTTCCCACTTAATGACTCGAGTTTAGGCTGTCTCCAAAATCTCAATTTGATCTTTGACCCCGATAAACTTGAGTTTGATATCACAAACTCGAGTTTGATTCTTTTGACAGCAAACTTCATTACTTTGTTAGCTTAATCAGGTGTCTTGCATAACACATTACTAGAGACTCCGATGCTTAAGTTAGTAGTAAACAATTATTAAAACATAACTAACATTCAAGTAAGGATTACTTACAACTCATTGGGATTTACCATTCTCAATTCTCTTCTAATGTATGTGAATTGTTCCTTAGTTAATGGCTTTGTGAAGATATCAGCAAGTTGAAGATGAGTAGGTATGAACAACATCTTGACATCCTTCTTCGAACATGATCTCTGATGAAGTGAGGCCTAACATCAATATGCTTGGTTCTTGTATGTTGAACTGGATTATTAGCCAAGCTAATTGTGCTAGTGTTGTCACATAAAATTGGAATTTCTTTGAGATGAATTCCTAAGTTCAAAATTTGTTGCTTGAGCCATAAAACTTGAGCACAGCAATTGGATGCAGCAACATACTTAGCTTCAGTTGAGGATACAACTATAGAAGTTTGTTTTTTGCTGAACCAAGAGACAAGTGAGCCACCAAAGAATTCGCATTGACCACTTGTACTCTTTCTATCCATTTTGTATTTGGCATGATATGAATCAATGTATGCTACAAGATACTTAGCTTGACCCTTGGGAAACCATACACCCAATGACTTATTTTCAGCAAGATAGCGAAAAATTCTTTTTACATTCTCTGCATGAGATTCTTTAGGTGCTAACTGGAATCTTGCACATATTCCTACATTAAATTGGATGTCAGGCCTACTAGCAGTCAAGTATAGTAGAGATCCAACCTCTATACCTGGTTATATCAAAGTTATTGCCCTTCTCATCAACATTCAAAGAAGTAGTTGAACTCATAGGAGTATCAAATCCATTGCAATTTTCCATTCCATACTACTTTAGAAGATCTTTGAGATATTTGGTCTGTGAGATGAAGATATCATCTTCTCTTTGTATGATTTGTAGACCAAGGAAGTGTTGGAAATTATGCCCTAGGGGCTAATCATTATATAACTAAAACTAATTGAGATATCGCATCTCAGATTTGATTTATGAAGATAAATCAATTATATATTTAATTAAATAGAGATATTGTATATCTGATTTAATTTTCAAATTAAATATATCATATATCTGATTTAATTTAAATTGAGATATGGTATCTCAGTTTTAATTAAATAGATATATATCTTTTCTCAAATTTAATTTATAGAGATAAATTAAATAAGAAGGCTTTTTAATTCGGATTAAATAAATAGATTAGATTAAATCTATTAGATAGATTTAATTAATATATTTCTTAATCCAAATTCAAAAATTCAAATTTCAAAATTAATGAGGATTAATTTTGAATATAAAATATGCCTATTGGGTTCAAAAAAAACCTACGGGACTTTTGTCAAGCATATTAAAAAGCCGTAAGAAACCCTAGAGAAAAAGAGAGACGCGAGAATACTGAAGGCGCTAGCAGGTGGCTATCCGTGTTTGAGGTTATTCATGTGGATACCGGTAGAGGAAGGCGATTCGAAGAGTCGACTTCTACTAATCAAAAAAGGTAGCCCACCAGTTCAAATCGAATAGACGCACACGAGCTTTCAAAAGGCATGGTTTCTTATATTGAACCTTGATTTAAACGCGGTTAAGCGATTCTCTTCGAGATTCATAAAGTTTTTAATTCTACTGTGTGTAAGGATCCCAACAGGAAGTAATTTAGCTCTCCTATCATTGACATATGAAATTCTCCTTGCATTATCTTAGAAAATTCTTCACACAAAGCCTCATTAGTAGAACTAAAAATAATGTCATCAACATATATTTGCACTAATAAGACATTATTTAATTTATTTGTCTTTATGAAAAGGTTTGTATCTGATTTTCCTCTAATAAATCCTTGATCAAGCAAAAGTTTGCTTAATCCCTCATACCAAGCTCTACGAGCTTGCTGTTAGTTCTGTATATGTTTTGATGATAACTAACAATTGTAAACTCAATATAAAGTTTGTTTTTTGGTAAGTTGTGAAACTTGATGTCAAGAGCAAACTCGAGTTTAGGTACTTAAACTCGAGTTTGGACTAGACAGAGAGTGGCTCAGATTTTACAAAAGAAGCCTAACTCTAGTTTGCTCAGGCAAACCCGAGTCTGGAAGATACAAATAGCACTTAGAGTTTTTACAACAAGACAAACTCGAGTCTAGGTATGTAAACTCGAGTTTAGACCAAACAGAAAGAATTCAGAAACTTCAGTATTTTCACAAGTTTTGTAAACTCCAGTCTTTGTTTGTAAAACTTCAAAGTTTCAATTCTTGCAGAAACTCGAGTTTCCATTTGTAAACTCAAGTCTAAGTCATACAGAGGGCTCAACAATGTATCTAATTTGTAAACTCCAGTTTATGTTTCTAAACTCCAGTCTTGAAGTTTTTGGACTTAGACTTATCTTCGTGTCAAAGCCTAAAACTCGAGTTAGTCATTAATTGACTCGAGTTTGGCCATATGTCCAAAATCTTATTCAAAGACCAGAGCCCAACAGTCTTCTCTGTAAGAACCAAAACTCGAGTCAGCCATTTCTAAACTCGAGTTTAGGCTTTTGCTTAACATTCATGCTTTCTGGATGAACCCAAAACTCGAGTTTGGGATTACAAACTCGAGTTTGTGTCAGTGATTTTGAAAAACCAGATTGTGTCAATCTGCGAAATCTTTATGGGTCAATTTGAAAATATCATATCATGTATTACTATTATTTCTAACGACATTGATGAAGTTTTGAGTAAGTTTCAGATAAGTTCAGCAAAGATCAAGATGAAATCAGATCTGGAACAAGTGCAATAAATGAAGAACCAAGAACAGGGCTGATCTTTCTCCTCTATAGTTCAGCACAGACCGTTTATGGATCAAATAAATCACTCTCCAACTATCAAATAAAGGTTATGGAATGACAGAATATCTGGAAGACCATTTGCATCAACGAATTCCAGGATTCCAGCTGAGAATTGAAAGAACAGAGAAAAATATGCAACTGTCATTTTTTTCCAGATTTGCAGCTGAATGTTAGAGAAGAAAATGCAACAGCTAGTTCCTCTAGTTAGCTTATAAATACCTATGAAGATGCAAAGCAAGACACAACAACTGAATCACAACTGATTGAACTTTTGATTTCTTGCTTTGTTGTATTATTTTCTAAGCTTCAGTGTTTAAGTTTATTTACTCTTTAAGAAAGTGTGATTTCGAAAATCTTTTTGATTCTTTGTTTTAGTGAGAACTCAAGCTTGTGGAACCTGTAAGTTGGGCTGTTTAATTACAAAGTGCAAGGGGGAGCAAGTCCTAGGTGATTGGGATTGCATGTGAGTTACATTGTTGTAATTGAAGCTTGTTGAGATACTGGAAATACCTAGAAGATATCTAGGGACTAGACGTAGGTCAAGTTTAAGACCAAACCAATATTAATCCTTTGTGTCTAGCTTTTCTTCTCTTACTCTTTCGCTATCTGTTTTCCAAGTTTTGAAAAAGAGTTCACACATCTTTCAGAAAATAATTTTTGAAATCCCCAATTTACCCCCCTCTTAGTGATTTCTTCCATTTTCACTTGCTTAAGTCCATAAAGAGTTTTCTTGAGGCAATAAACATGATTTGAATAATGTTCATTTTCAAAGCCAGGAGGTTGTTCAACATAAACTTCCTCTTGAATAAAACCATGTAAAAATGCACTTTTAACATCCATTTGATAGAGCTTGATTCCCATGACAAAAGAAAAGGCTTGAAGAACTCTTATGGCTTCCAATCTTGCCACTAGAGCATAAGTTTCTTCATAATCAATTCCTTCTTCTTGATTATAGCTTTTAGCAGCCAATCTAGCCTTGTTAAGGACTATAATTGTTGATTCATCACATTTGTTCTTGAATACTTATTTAGTGCTAATGAGCGTATGATCCTTAGGCGAAGGTACCAAATCCCAAACTTGATTTCTATCAAATTGATGCAATTCCTCTTGCATTGCGATAACCCAATCATTGTCTGAAAGGGCTTCATCAATCTTAGAGGGTTTAATAGTAGAGATGAATGCAGCAAAATTGACTTCATTTAAAGTACTATTTCTAGTTCTTATTCCTTGATTCACATTACCTATAACTTGGTCTAAAGGATGATTTCTTTAGTACTTACCAAGCTTTAGGTTGGACATTGTTTTCATAGATGTTTTTAGAAACATTTTCAATTTGAAGTTTTGTTTCTAAAGGTTTTGGACAAGTGTTCAAAACAGAAGGATTTTTAGAAATAGACTGGCTTTGAAGAAGAACATCATCATCATCCAAGGATTTATCAGTTTTGGTTTCACAAAAAACAACATGTACAGATTCTTCAATAACATGAATTTTAGTATTAAATACTCTATATGCTATACTTTTAGAGAAATACCCAAGAAATATACCTTCATCAGCTTTAGGGTCAAACTTCCTTAACCTTTCCTTACCATTATTGTGCACATAGCACTTACAGCCAAAGATGTAGCAAATTCATAAGGTGTTTTGTTTAGCTTCTTTCGGAGATATGTTTTCTTGGAGATGTAGTAAGCTATACTAATTGCTTCAGCCCAGAATACTTAGAAGGTTTGATGCTCATTCAGCATTGCCCTTGCCATCTTAGTAAGAACTCGATTCTTTCTTTCTATAACACCATTTTTTGAGGAGTCATTGGAGCAAAAAAGTTGTGATCGGTTCCCATGTCATCACAGAATTCTCCAAAAGAGTGATTTTCAAACTTACCACCATGATCTGTAAGGATTCCTGCAATAGAGAATTGTTTTGAACCTTCTTGGAAAAAATAGCAAATTGATCAAATGCTTCATCTTTAGAAGATAAAAATAGGGTCCAAACAAATCTAGAGAAATCATCAACTATAACCAAAGTATAAAGATTGCCACCAAGGCTTTTGACTCTAGCTAGTCCAACTAAGTCCATGTGAAGTAGTTAAACTAGTCTATTAGTTGATATTTCAATTTTAGATTTAAAAGATGATTTGGTTTGTTTACCTTTTTGATATGCATCACAAATAATGTCATTTTTAAAACTAAGTTTTGGCAAACCGATGAATGGATCCTTTTTCAACAACTTGTCAAGTTGAAACTGTTGGGATCCGTACACAAAGCAGAATTAAAAACTTTACGAATCCCGAAGAGGATCGCTTAACCGCGTTTAAATCAAGGTTCATTATAAGAAACTGTACCTTTCAAAAGCTTGTGTGAGTCTATTCAATTTGAACTAGTGCTCGATCAGCAGAAGTCGACTCTTCGAATCACCTTCCTCTACCTGTATCCACACGAATAACCTCGAACACGGATAGCCGCGTGCTAGCGCCTTCAGTATTCTCGCGTCTCTCTCTTTCTCTAGGGTTTCTTGTTGCTTTTTTTTTTTTTTAATATGCTTGACAAAAGTCCCATAGTTTTTTACTAAACCTGATAGACGTATTATATTCAAAATTAATCGTCATTAATTTTGAAATTCAAATTTTTAATTTGGATTTAAAAAATATATTAATTAAATCTATCTAATAGATCTAATCTAATCTATTTATTTAATCTGAATTAAAAGCCTTTTGATTTAATTTATCTCTACAAATTAAATATGAGAAACGATATATATCTATTTATAAAAACTGAGATACTATATCTCAATTTAAATTAAATAAGATATATGATATATTTAATTTGAAAATTAAATTAGAGATACAATATCTCTATTCAATTAAATATATAATTGATTTATCATCATAAATCAAATCTGAGATACGATATCTCAATTAGTTTTAGTTATATAATGATTAGCTCCTGATAAATCTCAATTTTCATATATTTTATCCCACCTTATTCATTTATTTTAGGGATTATTTTAGGCTAATTTGGAATTATTAGATAATATTTAGATTGTTAGCCTATTTTAGGAAATAATGTAAATCTGGATTAATCATGAGATTATTGGGCTTAAATTAATATTTTGATTGTTATCTTGTGATTTAATAATATTTCTAAATATATGAGAGATCATGATTTTATTTAATTTCTTCCAATAAAAAAAATATATTGGAATATCCCTAATGCAGAATTTTTCAAGGAAGCTAAAAAGAAATCCAATGGTAGAATTGTATTGGGCTTCTTAAATCCTATTGGGCTCAAGTTGGTACCCAAAAAACTCTCCTTCCCTGCCCTTTTAAAATAACCTAGCTGCTGCTAGGTTTAGAGGATCACACCGCCATATGCTCTCTTTGAGAGCACCACGCCGCGAGATAAGAGATCATCACATTGGACGCTGCTGTCGCAAGACGCAGAGACGTAGGCGGGGATATTTGTGTGGAGGTTCTTACTCAACAATATCCATTAATTGATCCCATTCCTTTCACGCAGAGATTTCTTAATATCCAATATTCACAATTCACTCACAGACCCACATCTCTGCACCGTACTAGACATTTGGCATCATTCAAATATCATTGATGTCCTACGGGTCTCACGCCATTAAACACCATCAACTATTATTCCACAATCTTGTTAAATGGCTGTGAGTTGCGTAATCTCTGGATTAGGAAGGGCGATTTTCATGGCTGCTTAAATTCTTGTAGGAGGCAACTTGGGAGGAACATAGAGGAGGCTAGAGCCTAGGGCTTACACTTGAAGACCATAAGGGAGTGTTGTTCTTTTTATCTTTCTAATTCAAACTTGAGATTATTTAGTTTTAAAGGATTTCGAGTTGTATTAATTGAGAACAATCTAGTTTTAGATTGTAAACTTATTTCTTTTGGATTAGACTGATAATTTGAAGTTTTATGCTTATTGCTGGACTCTTGTTTGCAACCTTTGGATTGTCAATTAGATTAATAATTGAGTTTTCGTTATTAATTTAATTGTTAATTTGGTTTATCATCTTAATTGTTTAATTGGGTTGATAAATTATCTGGTTGTTCAATTAGATAATTGTAAACAAGATTTCCAAGATTATTTTGTGATTGGTTTTTAATGGGTTTAATTAGCCACCGCTTATTTCATTATGAGTTTTCTAGTGAAATATGTGTTATTGAACTAGAGGGTTTCCCATGTTCAATTGGGTAATTAAAATTCATTAATCTCCCTTTGGTCTAATTAATTGGTTTAGGCTAAGAAAGTTAACTCCATGCAATTCCTAAGTTGTCCCCTTCATCATCATAACTGAATTAAACTTTTATTATTTGATTTGCTTTTAATTAATATTCTTCTTAGGATTTTAATTCTTCTCTCATAAGAAAAAAACCCCCCAAAAAATTGCATTCAAATTCATATAGTTTAGTTTCATTCTCATATAGGTCTTAGAGTCAATTGCATTAGTACATTTAGTTAGTTAATTGCATATAGGTAGTAGTATTTTGCATTCTAGTTTAGGTCCATTTACATTCCACTGCATTTTTTTATCAACTGAAAGTTAGTCCTAAAAGAAAACCCACAGCTTACTCCTTGGAAGAATGACCTAGGTTGACTCTAAACTGCATAATTAATTAGGACCTAGTTTAATTGATCGCTTTAACGACAAAAGTAGCTCAATCAGCCCCTAGGGCATAATTTCCAACAAACTCCTACTTGTATTAAGTGCAATCGTTATATATATATTCTCCCTAGATCAAACGTTGTATTCATTGATTCTTAGACATATCTAAGATTCAATGAATCTAGACACTATTGCTCGTGTTAGACTATTCTTGTGTACGACCCTGCAGGCCCACATGAGATTGACAGCGGGCCAATACTGTATCAGCCAACAAGTTGCAAGCGGCCTCTAGTAAGACATTGCGACTACCCAATTCATATGGGGATCGATGACACGATACAACCTATTGTACAACCATGTCACATTACTTTTGTCACGCGATAATTTGGTCAAGGATGAGGTATGGATAATGTCAACTTCCTTTTCTTGACCATTACTTTCTCGATTATTGAGTAGTCTAATAATTGAAATGGAAACTCCTTTTGCACCGTAGTATGGCCATACGTTTCTCAGACTTACTCATCGAGGGGCCCAGTATTATCTCTCTACAAATGCGAGGGACAAATTCCATCTTGACCACTCACATTCCTTTGCATGAAAAACCACTGATGCCAATCCAAGCCTTTATCATCACCTGGTCAAAGGTAACTTTTCACTAGGTCAAAGATCAGTGACTCATCATGTAAGAATCCATGATGATCTCAGGTCATAGGGCATTGTGACGCAATTATACATGAGATAAGCTTATGACTAAATCCATGCAGCTTTCTCATAGTGGGTCGGTCCAGCACCTTGTACTCTTACAAGTGCCCATGACTTTGATTCGTATCTCCATACCTCATCAAAGTCATACTGGTCTTATCTCATCTTTACTCCCGCGTAGATAACCGACCAGGGACATTTAGGATAATCTATAAGATATATCCAGGGATACAGTTATCAATAAAAACATGCAAATAAAATGATAACTAAAAGATAATACTTTAAATAACATAAACGTCTAAAGTACAATGACTTGGTTTTCCAATAGAATCCCACTTGCACTAGGTGCAATCATTAATTACTCTAATTCTTATTGTCCCAACATGACGCTCATGTTTTGCTTATGCAAGCGGCTTAGTAAAGAGGATTAGCAACATTGTCTTCTCCTAGTACTTTGCATATCTTTATGTCACCTCTATCATTGATTTCTCTGATAAGATGAAAGCGCCTGAGTATATGCTTAGTCCTTTGATGTCACCTAGGCTCCTTGGCCTACGCAATAGCCCGTTGTTGTCATAGAACAGGTCTATTGGATTTAAGATGGTAGGAACCACCCCTAGTTCAATAAAGAACTTTCTGATTCAAACGGCTTCCTTAGCTGCATTCGATGCAGATATATACTTAACTTCTGTTGCAGAATCAGCTACAGTGCTCTACTTTAAGCTCTTCCAGCTTATCGCACCACAATTTAACAGGAATACATATCCTGACTGCGATCTTAAATCAACTTGATCAGTTTGGAAACTCACATCTGTGTAACCAGTCACACAGAGCTCATCCTCCAAGCCACCATATACCAAGAATAATTCCTTAGTCCTTCTTAAGTACTTCAGGATATTCTTGATAGCAATCCAGTAACCCTCACCGGGATCTTGTTGATATTTGTTGGTCATACTCAAGGCAAATGACACATCCGATCGAGTACATAACATGACATACATGATAGATCCAATGGCAGAGGCATATGGAATCTTACTCATGCAGTCTCTTTGATCTTGTGTACTAGGACATAGATCCTTATTGAGATGAATGCCATGAGACATGGGCATGTAACCCCTTTTAGAATCCTGCATACTGAATCTATGCAGTATCTTGTCTATGTATGTGCTCTGACTTAGGCCTATCAACTTCTTGGATCTATCTCTATAGATCCTAATCCTAAGGATGTAAGTGGCTTCGCCTAAATCTTTCATTGAGAAAGACTTTCCTAACCAAGACTTGATACTCTGCAAGGTAGGAATATTATTCCCAATGAGTAGGATGTCATCAACATAAAGCACAAGAAATACAACTATGCTCCTACTAACCTTCTTGTAAACACAAGGTTCATCTATGTTTTGAATAAATCAAAACTTTTTGACTACTTCATCAAAACGATGATTCCAGCTCTGAGATGTTTGCTTCAATCCATAAATGGATCTTTGAAGCTTACAAACTTTACCAGAGTCCTCCAGATGCACAAAACCCTCAGGTTGTGTCATGTACACATCCTCAAGAAGCTTTCCGTTAAGGAAGGTTGTTTTGATGTCCATCTACCATATCTTCGAATCGCCTTCCTCTATCGGTATCCACACGAATAACCTTAAACACGGATAGCCGCGTGCTAGCACCTTCAGTATTCTCGCGTCTCTCTCTTTCTTTAGGGTTTCTTGCGGCTTTTTTTTAATACGCTTGACAAAAGTACCATAGTTTTTTACTAAACTTGATAGGCATATTATATTCAAAATAAATCGTCATTAATTTTGAAATTCAAATTTTGAATCTGGATTAAAAAAATATATAAATTAAGTCTATCTAATAGATCTAATCTAATCTATTTATTTAATCCGAATTAAAAGCCTTCTGATTTAATTTATCTCTATAAATTAAATATGAGAAAAGATATATATCTATTTAATTAAAACTGAGATACTATATCTCAATTTAAATCAAATAAGATATATGATATCTTTAATTTGAAAATTAAATCAGAGATACAATATCTCTATTCAATTAAATATATAATTGATTTATCTTCATAAATCAAATCTGAGATACGATATCTCAATTAGTTTTTGTTATAGAATGATTAGCCCTTAGGTCATAATTTCCAATAGAAACATGTTTACATGAGCTAACCACTTATGCCTCAGCCAACTCTCATCCAAGTTACCAATAAAGCATTTTTTAGAGACAGAGTCATTGCTAGGGAGATTTAATGCATAATAGTTACCTTCTCTAGGAGCCCTGAATAAGGCTTTGGATTTTAAGGCATCCATAAAGAAATCTTCCTTTCTCACAATCAAGGATTCCTCATAGTTGAATATAACAAGATTATCTTTGTCTGTACTTTGACTCACACTGAGGAGGTTATGGCATAGTCCTTCTACATAGTAGACATCTTTGATTTGTGAGCCATTGTTGTTTCCAACTTCACCGATGACAACAATGTTTCCATATTGGTTTCCACCAAAGGTTACTTTGCCACCATCCTTAGGCTTGATTGAAGCAAACTTGGAATGATCTCTTGTCATGTGTCTAGAGCATCCATTATCAATGAACCATTTGTTGGATTTAGATGCTTTTAGACAAATCTATGAGACACAAAAGATCAAGTCTTAGGTACCCATCTTTTCAAAATTACATTGAGCATCTCATTGCCTCTAGTGAATTTCTCAAGAGTTTTTGTAAGATATAAATTCTTTTGAAAGCCGAGCCAAGAATTTGCAAACTTGAGTCAATTGAAAGCCGACAGTTGGTCATTTTGAGAAGCTTATTTGACATAAGCCAAGAAGTTTCAAACTGGATTCAAGCTAAGGCCGAGAGTTAGACATTTTTAGAAGTGTATTTGGCTTGAGTCAACAGGTTGAAAATCGAGTTTATAGCTTCCTATATTATTCTCTATTCTCGACTTCAGATTTTTACTTCTCATTTAGTTTGAGTCTTCTCTCAGGTCTATCTCTAAAACCTGACCACTAACTCAAGCCATAACCTTACTATGCCCCCCAAATCAAGGTCCAAAACCTCTGCCAGGTCTATGGGTTATGATTCAGACTATAAGGCGACTCAATCTTCATCTCCTGAACCATTCAAACACCCTAGATGATCTAAGCAACCTCCAAGAAGATGTCAGCCAAAGGTGGCGTCTTAAAGGTCAATCCTCAGCTTCTAAGGTTCAAGAGCCATCTAGCTCTAAGGTACCATTTCCAAACCCGGCTCTTGAAGCCATTTATCATCAACCTGTCCCTTCTTACGAGTTTGCTTGTGGACCTATTATGTTTTTTGTCGATGAAGGAAAGAAATTTAGAGAGGATTATAACCTTATGAACTTCTATCCAACTATCTATCTAGACATGGATAAACTAAGGCAAGATTGCAATCTTGATCTTTCACCTTGGTATAAACCTTATGAAAATTTCCTGTCTATTTGTGCTTCTTTCATTCCAACTCCTGTTAGGACTTTTTATTTCAATATGACTATCCACTACCTTCTAGATAAGCATGATAACATAGTTGAGGAAAAAATAATTACTTATGTAAGAGGCAAAAGAATCATTCTTATTGCTAATTACATAAATTCTCTATTTTTAATCTCTGATCCTCCTCCTCCTCCTGAATTTCATTATGACAATGAGAAGATTTTTAAAATCCTTTGACCAAATGAACCACTAAGTGAACCAGTAGGGACATTCAATTTTTCTCCTATTGTCATTGTTAGTTATGATTAGTTTTGATGATGTCTTATATAGATTCGCCATTATCTAGAGCAAAAAGCTTGCATACTACATTGATCTTCTACCTTAGTTAATTCTTATATATTAATGTAGATATGAAGTTTAAACAATAAAGAATGATCAAGAGAGGAGGTTGAAGAAAGGAGAATATCAATATGAAAATTTCTATGATCAAATGGAAGTTGAAATGACGGAGTTCAAATGGGTTATAGATGCATTCCTGAAGTAATACTCAAGTATCATAATGTAATTCTCGAGTATGGTATTGATCCTGAAGTAATACTCGAGTATGTGCACTAGAATTCTCGAGTATACTAGAGTATGGTTAAATGATTACATGCTTCTATTCATACTAATTCTCGAGTATGCATATGGATCGAGTATCATCGAGAAACACACACTGAGAAGCATATGAACAATGACTCTCGAGTATATATGAATAATTCTTGAGTATCTCTTTCCTGCTCTTGACGCATCATTGATTATCTCTAACCATCTGTGGGTCATTGTCTATTATTCTTTAAACATACTCAAACCTGTTCATATTATATTTAATCATCTTTTTGAGTAGTTTGCAGTTGATTAATCCTGTTTAATTCAAGATTGGCCAAAACACAATCCTACGTGTCAGTAGCATTAAATGTGTCTCAAAAAACAAAGCAATAATCAGAACTAATGTTTGTGGTAGACGAAAACATACTTTTCCAGCTATTATTCCAAGTCACGGAATTAAGAAGCTCCAACGGCTACTTCCCAAAGACAACCAACGGTCATGTTCAAAAGTGGAAGAACAATCCAACGGTCGAATGCTCGTAACGATTGAAACACAAATACCTATAAATTGCGAAGTCTTCAAATCGAAAGGAGTAACGACGATTGATGAGTGATTCGACGAAGACAACAAAATGATCTTACTTCTTCATCATCAATATATCAATGACTCATATACTTTCTGTTTCTTAATATTCATATAGTTTACAGTAGAGAGTGAGATGAATGATTATGTACTTCAGTGTTTAGTTATTCACTTCTGAGAGAAAGAAGATTTATCTGTAAACATTATATCTGAGAGTTACTCAATATTGGGTGATCTTGAGTGGGAAACACTTTGTATTGATTACAGCTTGTAAGGGGAGTGAATCCTAGTGAGAAGATTGCTTCGAGTACAGAGTGTGTAATCAAGCGGGTGTATTGATTACAGTTTGTAAGGGGGAGTGAATCCTAGTGAGAGGATTACTTCGAGTACAGAACATGTAATCAAGTTGAAAGCAGATAATGGATTGGAAATCTCAAGTGAAGCTTGAGGACTGGACGTAGGTCAAGAATTGGGCCGAACCAGTATAAATCACAGTTTGCATAATCTCTTCCCTTATCTCTTATATTTCCAGTATATGTTTATTTGAATATCTAACTGATGATTTAGAAGAAGCGAAAAGATTTTTAAAATTCCAAGTTTTTAATCTTAACCCAATTCACCCCCTATTGGGTTCAGCCGATTTTTCAGTCATGCCCCCAGTGCATAGGGCCTTGCGGTATATTTACTCAAGGAACTTAGTACAAAAGGGGAAGAATTTTACACACTTTACTCAAAAGGACTATTCTCTTTTTGCTTCTTTTGTGGATAAGATTCCTCATAATATTGGACACTGGATTTTCAATGAAATGAAGAGATTTTGTCTTCACTCCAAGGAGAATTCCACCATCCCTTTCCCAAAATTTGTCTTTATAATTTTGTTTCATGAAAAACTTTGGTACCTAGAGAAGAATGAAGCTTCTAAGAAGCCTGAGATGTTTGGAAAACATCATTTGAATTTGATGAGGATTTAATTTGAAAAAGGATATGGGCAATCAAGAGCTCGGGCCCCATCTAGATTAAGAGCTTCCAAGTCTAGAGCTCATGAGGCACAATCTGAACTTGCACAAGAACAGTGTTCACAACCTCCACCTTTTACACTTGGAGCCACAATCAAGACTATAGTAGAGAAGGTTGTCTCTGAAAAATTGGTCATCTTCAAGTAGCTATGATAGCTCAGAGGCATGAGCTAACTGAGAAATTGGAGCCTGGGATTAGCAAATTGGTGAATGAGGTCACCAAGCTACTTGCTGATCAAAAGGAAATGAAATAGGAAGTTGGCAATCTTAGGGGTCACATTGAAGATCACAGTGCAAGTCTCACCAATATTCACAATACATTATGGACTTTGACCAACAAAGTGGATAAGCTGTTGAAGTCTCAGTCCTTTAATCCCCCTGGACTTAGTAATTATAACTCGAGTCACTAGCTAATATTGGCTCGAGTAAAAAAATGTTAACAGTAAAAAGGCGGTTTCAATTCAAAAGAAAACCGCTCACATGCATGGGGTTTTAAGACAATGCCCTAGTCTTCTTTCACTATCGTATTAATTTGTTTGTATATATGTTTAATTTGTTCGAACAATATTGTCAAGTTTGTTTGGTTGTTTTGTCTGTTATTGACGTTGTATTCTGCGAATTTTAATTTCAAAGTCAATTAACGATGACTCACGAGGACTTTAATTTGCATGTTTTGTATGTTCTTAATTAATGTTGTTATTATATTATTATTTTTATATTCAAAGTCAATTTTGTATGTTCTCAAACACGGGGTAAACTTAAGGGTATGTAATCTAAGGTTTGTCCAAATAAAAATTTATGATACCAAAATAAACAGATCGAAGCCTAAAACAAAATGCGGGCAGCAGTCGCAATTATATATATATTTATGCTGCCTGATAAGGGCATCATATCCAGTACATTAAAAAAATGAAATAAAATAACATTTAATTAATCCTCTGTATTGTTGCCGGAGGAGTCACTAGTGTCGACGTCATTGGCGTCAAGTACCATGTTGACCTTGGCATTGACGGTATGGATGAGGCCAAACAATTTGCCCATTCTTCAGTTGATGTGATCGACACGGGCCGTAGGTGCTCCAGCATCTGCTTGACAGATGGATTCGGCGACAGTGAAGAAGATCTCAGAGTTGGAAAGGAGGAGGAGGAGTAAAAGGAGGACCTGGTAGTGGTGAGGCAGCCATTATAAGATTAGAGGTGGAGATTGTAGAAGGAAATGAGGATGTGGAGAAGAATGTGAAGAAACTAAAGTAACAAGGGGCTTAAATAGATCGAGCACCATCGTTGGAGTATCCTCAGAAGCCAAAGAGACTCTGAAGTATCATTATAGAGTGTAAGGATAAGACTGCACCAATCTTAGAATTTGGAGCGACGACACTTTTAAGACTGCATATTCTAAGATAACTGGTCTTATATGTACATTTTAAAAAAATTAAGGACACAATTTTAGGATACGAGGAGACTCATCTAAACTGAAGTATTAAATTTTAGGATATGACTGCATCAATATTGGAATTTGGAACGACAACACTTTTAAGACTGCGTATTGTAAGACAATTGGTCTTATAAATATAATGTAAGAAAAATATTGTACTTTTTTAAAAAATTAAGGGACATAATTTAGGATACGAGGAGACTCATTTGAACTAAAGCATTAAACTTTAGGATACAACTGCACCAATATATATTTTGAAAAAGACGGAACTTTTAAGACCCGATAGAATATGACAATCGTTCTTATAAATATAAGGCATTTAATAATATAAGAAAAAATTCGTAAAAAATTTAAGGATAGATTTTCATGACCATATAATTTAAAAGGACAGTCTTAAAAGTATTTTTGAGACTGGCCATTGGTGAAATGAGATCTTAAAGGTATTTCAAATTTCAACTTAAATTCTGATTAGTTCAACTTAAAAATTCGTAATAGGCCTTTAGGACTGGATAAATATAATTGTTATGTATTAAAAATTATTACTAATTATTTATGCCAATTGAATCCCATATTCTCATATACACATTTCGTATCTCTCTACTCTAACTCTTAGCTACTAGTAAACTGATCTTTGCCCTAACTCCTCATTGCGTCCTTGATAATCTTCTATTTTCCCAAGACAATGGTTAGATACAAGATAACCGCTCGCAGGGGTACTCCTCAAGCTTGTGCCTTACTAAGATCTCTCTACTCTTCTCCAGTGCGTTCTATTCTAGCAGAGGAGTCTCAGGTTGTTGGACCCATTGTTATTTCAGATGATGAAGAGGTTACTGGCCCCCTCTAGCCTTCAGACCATGAAGAGGTTCCCACTCCCCCTCTCTAGCCTCTTGGTCCTAGCGCGCCTACATCTGACACCTCCCCTCTTTCCTCTGATAAAGTGATACTGATGTACATACATTAGGAAAATGCTTATCTTTAGCGGGATATTTCTACTGCTTATGTCAACATCTTTAAGACATTAGACGATATTGAGCAAGAAAATTTTTAGTCACATCATATTTCATTTTGTTGTAATTTGTAAGTTTGTTGTTCTTATTTCCTTTTGTACTTGCATATTTTCCAGTAATGTAAAAATCAAAATGAACTAAGCTTATGTCTTCTTTTTGTTCAATATTATCCATTATTAATGGAAAAAGCTTATTCCCAACAATCCTTTATTTTCATTCAGTTGCTGCTACTGCAATCTTTTAGCTTAATTTTAAAGAAAATGAGGACTTTTAGTAAATTCTTAAAAATATTTGATGTTTATGACCGGATGTTTTTATACCTCTGGTCTTAAAAAATAAATGAGACCTTTAGGAGCGATACTTTATAATTAACCGTTCTTAAAACTCCTTTAAATGAATACCTTTAGGACTGGATGCTTTATAATTAACCGGTCTTTAGGAAATTAAATATAATGTATTTGTCACGCGGAAAAATCAAATTTCCTTCTCTGAACTTCTCTTGTCCCGCCGAAAGTGATAATAATTCATGTTCTGTCTCAAGTGGTTGTGTGTTGCTTCGTCGCTGCTGCACGTTGAGCTAGTGCTAGTCAACTTATCACTTTCTGGTTGGTTCCTTAGTTAAACGGTGATAGACCTGTAAGAGGAGTTTCAATTACATATATTTTTTATTTTTCTACTTTTCGTTCTGGGTTTTTCATGGTTTGCATGAAATTAATGAAATGTTGTCGTAGGTTACTCTATTGTATTTGAATATTTTACTTTCAAGTTTATGTTTGCACTTGAGACCTATCTAACTAACCAACAAGTGTTTTTAGGGTTACTTTTGTTGTATGCAACAACAACGTTCATGTAGAATAAATCCTCAGCAAAAGAATTTGAATTTATATATGCTATAGGTGAGTCCACAAAGACCTTCCTATGATGCATTCATTTTCTGCGTCATGCATTTATTTTCCTTCTTGGATTGACTGTACATGATACATTTATGAGCACGAGTGATTCTTCATGATCATGATCTCAATCATAGACCCTCAAGTAAACACCTATTTTATTCCTAGGACCTTTATCTTTAACAACATATTAACCTAAAATATAGGTGAGACATAAATATGATAAAGCTAAAGTGTGCTCAAATACAGAAATCATGAAATACTAAATAGAAAAAGGTATTCCTTTGTCAAAACAAATTGTCTATAGGACACCTATTTACTAACACTCTCTTCCTAGTAGTGCGCTGATGGCATGTATGGTACATCAGGGGATAATTCACCCTCGTAAATCCTCTTCCTGTTTTCAAAACAACTAAGTTTTGTTAAATTCCTTTTCAAAAATGTGTCCAAATCGATGCTCTGATACCAAATTGTGACGCCTTGCCCTATGGGGCTTTTATTGAGCAAAGTTATTGTAAGATTCGGTTGAACCCAAGAGGGGGTGAATTGGGTGAAAGATAAAAAAACTTAGGTCTTTTGAAAAACTTTTTGCAATTTGGTAAAATTAGTTTGTATGACAGTAAAGAGTTATAAAGCTATAGACAATCATACAAACATATTTGATGGGAAATAAAAGAGTTCAGGGAAGAGAATGTGCAAACTAAATTTATACTGGTTTGGCCCAATCCTTGACTTATGTCCAGTCCTTAAGCTCCACTTGAGATTTTCAATCTATCCTCTTGTTTATTCAGGCACAAGAGAAGCCTACAAACCCACAAGTTTACACAGGCACTTGTGAAGCCAAATCTCTCACTGAGATACTCCCCCTTACTCAATGTAAGGATACACTTAAATTCCCTCTCAAGATCACCCAATCTTGAGTATCTCTCATATAATCTGATTTACAAAGAATCTTCTCTTTAAGAAGTAAATAGATAATCACTAAAGTACAATACAAATCATTCCATTCTCTAAATGATAAACAATGTAAGCATGAAAAACAGTGTGTATGAGATTCAGAATATTGGCATTATGACAGTGCAATCTCTTCCCATCCTCTTTGTGCGTTTTGAATGTGGCTCTATTTATAGATGAAGATGATCTGAATGTTTGAGAATATGATTGTTGTAAATAGTGACATTGAGAATATAGTTGTTGCAAATATAGCTGTTAGTTAGATCTGCTTTTTGACTTATAGCTCAGCATATGAATCTTCACGTAATCCTTCATTTGATCATCTGAAACATGTACACAAATGATATAAATGATTTTAAGAAGTATTATAAATCATTTGGGTAAGCATCTATATGTTCTTGATCAAAAATGAGATTTTCGACACGTTGATTTTTCTGAAGCGAAGGTGTAAATTCAAGTTTGCATTTGAAAACTTGAATTTTGAAGCTGTCATGTTACTCTAGATTCCTCTTTGTCTGATCAAAACTCGAGTTTGAAGATGCTCTCACGTTCTTTTCTCTTTGTCTGAGCTAAACTCAAGTTTTCACTTGTAAACTCGAGTTTTATGTCCTTGGTTGCTCTCTGACTTGATATAGCTCCAAATTTGGAAAGCTACTTATCCCCATATAACTCTTTGAGTCTTCTTTCAAATGCAAAAAGAATCAGCTCAAACTCATTGTATTTTGTCTGTTATGATTCGATGAATGAAAGTTGTTCTTGACCATCATTTTTGTAACGTTATGAATTGACAATCAACTTTTGAGGACCATATCTCACTGGTCTGAACTTTATTTTAGTTGGATCAAGTCTTGATGGAAAGCCTTATGAGTCTACTTTCTATACCACTGATTTCAGCTCACTCCGATATGTAGATTGTGAGTTACACTCAAAACATTGAAGCTTGGTTTGCTGTGTGGCGTGAGTTCCTGATCCAAATTTTAAAATTCATAGCTCTCTCATATGAATTTCTTTGAGTATGAAATTTTTTCAAAATGTCGCATTAGATGCCTACTTTCATAAAAATTTGGTTTCACTACAATCTGATATGTAGTTTAGGAGATATCATCAAATTATCAGACCTCGCCCAAGCTGAATGTGAAATAGAGGTGAACAAAGTTGCTGATCAGAGCTGAAAACTCGAGCTTTCATTTGGAAACTTGAGTTTGTTGGGTCCAGAGACGCCAGAGATGTTGAAGACGCTCAAAACTCGAGTCATTAAGTTCCAAACTCGAGTTTTCTCGCCCAGAACCTGATATTTTCTTGTCTTAACCTTAAATTGAGTCATTCCAACTTCCACTTGATCATGGAAACTTCTATAATCAATCTTGGAACTTGTATAATGATATTTTCATCAAGTTCTTCCTTTTTCCATCTTCCATCTTGATCAAATTTCATCATTTAACTTGGGCTTATCATTCTCTATCTATTCTTTCTTTCTTCTCTTCTTTTAAACATTCTCCATATTTATATTTGAGCTGATCTTGAATATTGATATTCTCATTCTATTCATCAACTTCTTCCATCTTCCATCTTGATCATTATTCATCATTTAACACGGAACCATTATTTTCTGCAAGATCTACCTTCTTCAATATTTCCTTTTCTTCTTGAACTTAACATTTTCTTCAATTTCTTCTTTTTGAAATCTCATCTCTTGATCATTCTCCATAATTCAACTCTTTCTTTCAATACTTCTTTATCATTCTTCTTCTTGATCATCCTTCATAGATGAACTTTACATCTTTGTTTCTACATTAAATTCATGAATTAGTCAATGAAGAAGATCAATATAGTATACAATCTTTTTGCTCTTACTAATGACATCTATATAAGACATCATCAAAACTAATCATATCTAACAGTTATTGCGCATAGGCATCGAAATGATTTGGACGACTTAATTGTGGAATAAAACTTTCTTAAAATAACTTATGTTAGACTTGGTTGTCACCCGAGTGAATTGAGTGAATGATAAAAACTTATTAGCTTTGAAAATCTTTTCACAACTTACTGAAAGTAGTTTGTATGATGATATAGATTTATAAAGTGATGGACAATCATTCAAACATATATGCTGGAAATATAGCAGATTAAGGAAGAGAATATGCAAACTAAGATTTATATTGGTTCGGCGCAATCCTTGACCTACGTCTAGTCCCCAAGCTGCACTTGAAATTTTCAATCCACTATCCTCTTGTTTAATCCGGGCATAAGAGAACCTTTACAATCCCATAAGTTCACACAGGCACTTGTGAAGCCAAATCTCTCACTGAGATACTCCCCTTACACTTACTCAAGATCACCCAATCTTGAGTAACTCTCAAATGAAAAGATGATTACAATGAATGTTCGCTCTCTCAGAAGTAAATGAATAAACACTAAATCACAATACAAATCATTTCACTCTCTATGATGAGCTATATAAGCATTGAGAACAAAGAGCGTATCATTATTATCTCTGTCTTGAATGTGTCTCTACTTATAGATAGATGATATTAGTCCATTGAAGCATTGTCCATTATAGAATATTACCGTTGTAAGTTTCAGTCTGTTGGAGAAATAGTCGTTGAAGCTTCTGACATCATCATTTGCTTTTGGAAAGCTGTTGTTAATCCTTCATATAATCATCTGAAACTTATACACAAATGATATAGATAATGTTAAAAAGTAGTATAAGTCCTTTTGGAATTCATCTGAATGTTCTTAATGAGAATCTAAAATTTCAAACACGGTGAGTTTGAACTGTATGCTTGAAAGACACCTCTAACTCGAGTTACAACTTGTTGACTCAAGTTAGGATTTACACTAGATTGCTCTCTATGTTGCCTTGACTCAAGTTGCATCTCCTTAGCTAGAATTTGGCTTTAGACTCCAGTTTGAATTTGAAGACTCAAGTTTGCACATTAGATTTGCTCTTCATCAAGTTGCTCTAGTGTGACTTGGCTCAAGTTTGAGGCTTAAGGCTTGAGTCAAAAACTTTTCTCAAAATGTCTAACTCTCGGCCTTGCCTTGACTCAAGGTTGTTACTCGTTAGTGTTAGTTCTCTATGTGTTTTGATGATAATAGACCATTGTAAACTAAAAGTCTTTTATTGTTCCTAAAGATCAAACATACTTGAAGATTGTTAAAATTGATTTAAAACTTATGATGTTAGTTAAACTCGAGTTTAGGATTGATAAACTCAAGTTTACACTTAACAGAAAGTAAAATAAGTGTTTTGATCTTAGGCAAACTCGAGCCTGCTCGTGACAGAGAGCAAGTTTCATGTTTATAACTAAGGCAGACTCGAGCCTGTTATGGTAAACTCGAGCCTACATCTTACAGAGAGCAAATTAAATTATTGGCTCTCAATTAGACTCGAGCCTACCTAAATAAACTCAAGCTTGTGCCTTACAGAGAGCATGTTGCATTTTCACTCGAGCATGTATTTCTTAACTCAAGCCTAAGACTTACAGAGAGCTCCTCAAACATAATTTCATATGAGTATACTCGAGCTTATGGAGTTAGACTCGAGCCTGACCCTTCCAAAGAGCAATCAAATATTTACTCAAAAATAGGCTCAAGCATAACGTTGTTAACTCAAGCCTATTTCAGATTGAAAGAAGTTTCTAAAGCGTTTGGCTGAAGCAAACTCGAGCCTAACACTTACAGACTCGAGTTTGGCTCAGACAGAGAGCTATCAAAGTTTCATCGTCCGATCAGACTCGAGCCTAAGTTACCAAACTCAAGCCTACGCCTTTGTACCTAAGCTCCACTTCATTTCAAATAGCTTTAGACTCGAGCCTGTCACTAATAGACTCGACTCTGTGCACTATTCCAAAATACTTTCAAACACTCATCACGATAAACATTGAATTCTAAAGGGCAAACTCAAGCCTACTTATTTTATGCTTGAGTCCTCATGAACAAACTCGAGCCTACCAATGTTAGACTCGAGCCTAATAAGATCTCTGTTTTACTCTTCGCGTGTTTCATGTTTTTGATTCATTCTCATGATGTGTTTTGGGCTTAAATAAGCTACAAATCATCATATATATGTTTGATAAGTTTGTTCATGAGTTACATATTACATTAACACGTTTCAAGCTTCAGATTACAATAAATCATATCTGGGTAAAGAGCATTTAATTCAGGACCAAAAACCAGGTTGAAACGGATCATGGAATGACAAGAATACTGGAAGATCATCTGGAATGGCTATATCCAAGATTCCAATCAAGAATTGAAGAAACGAAGGAAAATATGCAACAGTCATTTTCCAGATTTACAGCTGAACGTTAGAGAAAAAAATGCAACAGCTAGTTTCACTAGTTAACCTATAAATACCCATGAAGACAAAGAGCAAGACACACAACAGAATTACATCTGATTACTTCTTTGTTTTTAAGCTCTGTTATGCGAAATATTTTTGAACTTCAGTGTTTATGATTATTTGCTCTTTAAGAGAGTGTGATTTCGAAAATCATTTCTGATTACTTGTTTTGTGAGAACTCAAGGTTATGGAACCTGTGAGTTGGGGTGTTTAATTACAAAGTGTAAGGGGTAGCAAGTCCTAGGTGAATAGGATTGCATGTGGTTTACATTGTTGTAATTAAAGCCTGTTGAACTACTGGAAATACCCAGAAGATATCTGGAGACTGGATATAGGTCAAGTTTAAGACCAAACCAATATAAATCCTTTGTGTCCAGCTTTTCTTCTCTTACTCTTTCATTATTTGTTTTTCAAAGTTTTGAAAAAGAATTCAAACATCTTTCAAAAGAATTTTTGAAATCCCCAATTCACCCCCCTCTTAGTGATTTCTTCCATTTTCAGTTAGCTCAAGTCAAATGCCGTTCTCGAAAGTCCTTTGCTCTCTGACTTGGCTAGGCTCGAGTTATCTAGTTCTAACAGTGGCTCATTTGGGTTTGCTAGCATTGGCATTGATCCTCAATCTGAGCTTTTGAACATTAAAACTTGCTCATAAAGATTATTAATAACATTGAGAAGTATAGCAAGGAGTAATGAAATGATAACAATAGTTTTAGAATTCTCAGAGACGTAGAGGAATTGTGCGCTATATGCTTCATTGACTTGAGTCATTTATTCTTTGCTCGAGATACAGGTTAGACTCGAGTTACCATTCCTTGACTCGAGTTAAAAGGAAATAAAAAACTCTTCTCTATCTTTATTCCTTTCTGCCTGTCGTAGACTCGAGTTCTCCACTCCTTGACTCGAGGTAAGAGCTTATCGAAATTGATTGCTTCCAAATTCTATGAAACATTTGTTGAGTCTAGATTCCAAATTGATTGTCTATGAAACATTATGGAATTGGTTTCACTTCATCTGGTTGTGTATAATGTGAGCTATATCCAAAAAATCGAGCCTATGTTGAAATGGTTCCATAATTTATAGTGTCAACTTTTGAAGATCATATCTCCCTGGTTTGAACTCCGTTTTGGTTGGTTTAACTCTTGATAGAATGCATTTTAAGTCTACTTTCTTATGCCACCAATTTCAGCTCAATGAGATTTATAGTTTGTGAGGTACACTCAAAACACTGAAGCTTGGTCTGCTGTGAGACGTTAATTGATGTGCCAACTTATGAAATTCATATATCTCTTATTTGAACTCCTTTGGGCTTGAAAACTTGTCAAAAAGACGCATTGGAAGTCTTGTTTCATACAGAATTAGTTTCACCTCAATCTGATCTTTGGTTTGGGAGATATCATCAAATTACCAGACCTCGCCCAAGTTGAACATAAAACAGAGGTGAATAGAGTTGCTGAAAATCACTATTGACTCAAGCCAATAGTAGCTAGCTCGAGTTTAGACCCTAACTCAAGTCTATGATTTCCTGGCTCAAGTTTTGGCTTCCTGGAACTTGATTTTACTTGTTTTAACTATGATTTGAGCCATTCCAACTTCCATTTGGTTGTGGAGACTTCTAGAATTAATCTAAGTATTTGTGTAATGATTTTCTCATTTCATTTAGCAAGTTCTTTTTTCTTTCTTTCTTTCTCTTCTCTTGATCTTTCTCCATAATTGAACTCTTTCTTTCTTTTCTTCTCTTGATGATTCTATATCATTTAACTTCACATCTTCTTTGATTCAATTTCTTTCTCTAATTCAATACTTCTTTATTGATCTTCTTCTTGATCATTCTTCAAAAATGAACTTCACATCTTTGATTCGATATCAGATTTAAGAATTAGTCAATGTAGGAAATAAATATAGTATGCAAACTTTTTGCTCTTCATATCAATAAGTATATTTGACATCATCAAAACTAAGCATACTAACAACTTAGTTTGAAACATAAGGATAAATTTTTCACGATTCAAATCTATCCTATAGTCGGATATTAATAGAGTAATCCAAAAATAGACAAATGATAAATGATTAAATAGAGTACATCTACTCATATTTTTCTAAAAAGTTCTTTTAATTCTATTGTAACCTTTACAGCTACATCTTGCCTCTTGATCCGAATCCACTACCTGTCTCTTTCATGTGGTCTGTAGTTGAAATGAATGAACCCCAGGGTAACAGTTAATCTTATATCTAAGTATGAAATATAAATGACAACATATCACATGTTAAGCATAAAATAATTCACAGTAAACAAGTCACACCATAACCACAGTTATCGGCCAAGGATCGCATAATTCACAGTAAACAAGTCACACCGTAACCACAGTTATCGGCCAAGGATCGCAGCTCTTTAGGACACGCAACCCTATAGGACACACAGCCCCAATCCATAACTAAGATACACATATGAAAATTTTCTAGCTAACATGGTTAATCATATAGGAATACTTACATACAAACTAATAAGATAACATTTACCGACCTCAAACTTGAGTCCTTAATTTTGTCCGAAGTTGGGATCAGAAAAGGTGTCAAGGTATACCTATAAACGTTTATTATTGTCGTTAGTCACTTCTGGCGTCGTAAAGTACCTAACTATGCGAATTATTTTTAGGGGGTTTAAAAGTATATTAACCCCTAAAAATTCCTTTAATAATGATACCCTCTTTATTTATTTATTTATTAACAATTCCTTTATCATTTACTCCCTTTTCTTAATAATAATAACAATAAATATTTATTTATTATTATTATTATTTTACTATTTATTATTATTTCTCTAGAATTTATTTAAACTCCCAAAGATTGTCCTAATACTTTAAATTAGGAGTTTATAAATACCAATCATATTATAATATTTCTCATGGTTTTCCAAAAATAGAAGGCTTCATCATATATGATTATAGAAATAAAAACCTTGAATTTAATAAATATTAACACCACACAAAATAAACTTTATAAATAGCAATTTGAATTTTATAAATAATAACACCATGAAAAATATGCTTCATCATATATATCATCAAGGCTTTTCTTTTAGTTTCAAAATATATATCCATATGCTTTATTAGATACATTTATATAATATGTGTGTGTGGCACGTGTAAGTTTGACAGTACATATATATTTATATATATCCAGTTAAACACCACTCTCAGTAGGCATGCATTCGTTTAATATATATATATATATATATATATATATATATATATATATATATCCATGCATTTGCAAACATACAGTAGCTAAGGCACACACACACACAAATACTTATGACAGCATCCCTTTGTCTTTCCTTCTGCATCATTTTATATTATATATAACAGTAAAGTATATATGCAGTGGGCTCTTGATTTCTCTAAGTATATATATAAATATACACTAAAACAGAAATGCAACAGTGTTTTTATATATGTATATGCAACAGGCGTTTTTTTCCTTTTTATATATTCAGCTTGTGTGTGTGTGTGTGTGTAGACATACATGACAGCAAACAAATCAGCATCAATAAGATACACACACACACACAGACACAAGTCCCACATCAACTATCATATATGCATTCATACATACACCTTCTCCCTTATATATGTATATCTAGTGCTGACAGCAAGCTTACACATACTCAAAGACAAAAATGGTGCTAAACAGCCCCCTATTTTTCAGTTCAGTTTCAGCAATGCATTGTGCTATTCTATGTATAGCTAAATTCCTTGACTAAGTAAGCAAACTCTAAAAAATGTGAAATTTTCAAATAGACACATAGAGATTTAATTTAATAGGTAATTGGCTACATTTCTATAAGTATATAAAAAGTTATGAATTTTAGAAAATGAGTTGCAGTTTTGGAACTTTTTCTGAACAGAGGTTACATTTTTGAAATTAGGAATGAATGGAATGTGATAAAATGTTGAAACTATTATTCCTGGAAATTACACTTATAAGGGGTTCATAGGTCTTTGATCCACTTGAATTGAATGCCTAGAACTCCGGATATTAATTTTTAAAGTTGAACTATGAAAACTGATACATTTCTGTTCTCAGATTGGCGGTCCAGACGTTTTTGAAAACTGAGAATGACTCAAGTAAGATTAAATTGTGAAAATTTCCAGTTAGATAGAGGACTCGCAGAGATTTAATTTGATGCATAATGAGTATTTTTTTGAGCTCTTCACAACAAGTTATTTATTTTTAAAGATAAGTCACAATTTTCTGGAAAATTCTAGGAAAAGCTTAAGTTTTTGAAATTTGGGAATTTTTATCAGCCATAAATCAACTTTGTGACTTTAATTATGAAAATATACTTATCAAGGAATACATAAAAATTGGAATCACTCCATTCGGAGTTATATACACCAAGTTATGAATTTTTCAAATTCCCATGGAAATTAAAGGTCAATTTTATATAAGTCTTAGAATAGTCACATTAGTTGCTAATTGTGTTTAGGGTTAAGGTGCAAAAATACACATGATCTTTTTCCCCAGGAGTGCAAAGCACCATGCACTTTTTTTTGGAGCAAAAATAAACACATGGTTACTATTTTGGAGCAAAAGTCACATCCCACCGATATGTTACTATTCACCGCCGTTATGTTACTGTTTACTTCATCTCTTTCTTTCTTATCACGGTGAACAGTAACATAACGGTGGGATGTGACTTTTGCTCCAAAATGGTAACCACGTGTGTATTTTTACTCCAAAAAAAAAAAGCACATGGTGTTGGGCGCTCCTGGGGAAAAAGCTCATGTGTATTTTTGCACCTTAACCCTTGTGTTTAACCTTTAAAGTAAATGTTCTTATGGATAAATTGAAAGGTTAAATGGCTGATATGATGGTTATTCCATAGTGGATAGTGTTTAGTTAAATAAGTCCCTAATAAGTATACATCCCTAGTCATAAGGATACTAAAGGACATGCATTTTGGGGTGGGTCTAAAGAAGCTAAATCTTAATTATTTCATTAAGATTAGATTAATTAATCACCCATTCTCCATATAAATGTTCATTATAGGAAGTGATATTTGCCCAAACCTGAAGGACAACTAGATTGAAAAGACTTGTATGGAAGGATTTTTGTTTGATAAGACTAACAGGTAGTAACTCGAATTTCACATTTTTTGCATAGCTTTATATGTTTATGTATGCAATATTTGTATGTCCTGCCTGTATGAGGCCAGCACCACTCGTGGCTCGATTGAGCGGAAGGGCCAACCATGGGGCTAGCTTCCCTGTGGCTAGGCAAGGCCTAGTACATTTAGTAATTTTGGGATTGAATTACTTGAAATGAATTTCGTTGCTATAAGGTATTTGAAATCATTTAATGATTACTTGTATTACAAGCTACATTTGGAATGTAATACTTGTTGTATGAAATCTATTTGCTTTATATGTTATGTGGACTACTCTGTTTAGTTAATATACATGTATTACATATGCTAGAATTTGAGATTAACCTGTTACTTTGGTATTCATTCATTTAAATCTCAAAGCCTTCCAATAATTCAGGGCACGGACAATCTAGTAAGCAAGGAGGCAAAGGCAAGGGCATAGTTATTACTTGATGCCAAGAAGGTGGTGCAATTGATAGTACAACTACTTTAATTTGTTTCACCTTCTGTATATATTCCTTTTGGCTTAGTTAATATTTTTGAGTTAGGCATATGTGGCTACTGGGATATATATTTTTGTAGATACTATAAACCGGAAGTAGTAGAATATGTATGTATTGCATTGCTACAGGGACGGGCACATATATCACGAGCCCATAAATAAAATGGATGCGTGAGTGAATGGCAGAGCACGAGGTTAGGTATAATATATAAGAAATACTCTGATGAAATCTAACTAGGTCTAACACTAGATGTATTTATTAATAAGAGTTTGAGCTACTTATTTAATATTTTCTGAAAGTTTTAAATTTTTAGAAAAGCCCATTCGAACTATAATTTTGAAATGTATGAATGGGTTAAATTTTTGATATACTTTTTTAAAGGAATTTTTTTTTTCTTTTCAGGATCAAACCTGAGCCCAGTGGTTTAAAATCTTTATTAAATAATACATGTAACACCCCATTGTTTTGGGTACAAAACAATGGGGTGTTATAGTTTCAGTTTAAACTCCCTCTCTCTCTTTTTGTGTGTGTGTGTGTGTGTGTGTCTCTCTCTCTCTCTCTCTCTCAGCTGTTACTCACAGCTGGTTGAATAAATGGGAAATGAAGGACAACCATATATAATATATACTAGAGGTCTAGTTTAAAAGAAATGAGAACTGACAGGGATGGTCTTCCGTTGCTTCTGTGTGTTTGGCATCGCTGAAATCTTGCGCGCACAGTAGAACACATAAGACTAATTTAGATGGGAATAACGTTGCTTTATCTGATTAGCGACTACTTTGCATGATTTGCTTCTGATGTGATCTCGATGAGCTGGAGGTTGAGGTATAATAAGTATGGGCCATAGGTTTAGCACATAGGGAACTGATCTATAGGCTTGCATATATGGCTTTTGTCTCATTGCTGGTTGCATTTTTTGCTAGCTGAGAATGTTAGCTGATAAATATATTCCTATGCTGCCTAATAATTGAAAGACCTGGCTGAACCCAAGAGGGGGTGAATTGGGTGAAGATAAAAACTTTCAATCTTTGAAAATCTTTTCGCAATTCGTTGAAATCAGTTTGAATGATATTAAAGAGTTATAAAACTATGAACAATTATTCAAGCATGTATGCTGGAAATAAGAGTTCAGGGAAGATAATTGCAAACAGAGATTTATACTGGTTCTGTCCAATCCTTGACCTACGTTCAGTCCTCAAGCTCCACTTGAGATTTTCACTATCTCATTGTTTAACCAGGCACAAGAGAAAAGCCTTACAACCTCACAAGTTTATTTAGGCACTTGTGCAGCCAAATCTCTCACCGAGATCCTCCCCCTTACTACCCGTAAGGTTACAATCAAATTCTCACTCAAGATCACCCAATCTTGAGTATCTCTTAGGAAAATATGGTTTACAATGATTCTTCTCTCAAAGAAGTGATTATGATAAACACTGAAGTGCATTACACATGATTTCACTCTCTATATGATAAACTATGAAAGCATTAAACACAGAGAGAAGGAGATTCAGAATTTTGGCATTATAACAATGTGAGCTCACTCCATTATCTTCTTGCGTTTTGAATCTGGTTTTTTTTATAGATGAAGATGATCTGAATGTTGAAGAATAGAGCCGTTGTAAATGTAGATGTTGAGAATATGACAGTTGGAGAAACTAGCCGTTATTTTCTGCTTTTTAGACTTAATAGCTCAGCATTTTGATTTTCATGCAATCCTTCATTTGATCATCGAAAATATATCCACAAATGATATAAATGATGTTAATAAGTATCACAAATCATTTGGGTAAACTTCTAATTGATCTGGATCAGACTTGTGATTTTCTAAATCTTGAATTTTCTGAAGTAACGGTGTATACTCGAGTATTGACTTGGATACTGGGTATTGAGCTTATTTCTTTACTTTAGATTCATCTCTGTCTGACCAATACTGGAGTATTGACTTACATACTCATGTATTAAAGATCCTTTAACGTTCATTGCTCTCTGTCTGAGCTATACTCGAGTATTCATGCGTAAACTCGAGTATTCCAGTTGTTCTGGCCCTTGGTTGCTTTCTGACTTGATATAGCTTCTAATTTAGCAAACCAATTATCCCCATATAGCTCTTTGATTCCTCTTTCCACAGTAACAAGAATCAGATCTTAATTTGTTGGAATTCACTTGTTATGATCCGATGAAAGAAGATTGTTCTTTAACCATCGTTTTTGCACCCTTCTGAATTATCAGTCAACTTTCAAAGACCATATCTCTCTGGTCTGATATTCATTTTTTTTGAACCAAGTCTTGATGGAAAGCCTTATGTGTCTTCTTTCATATGCCACTGATTTCAGCTCATTCTAATATGTAGATTGTGAGTTACACTCAAATCATTGAAGCTTGGTCTGATGGCGTGAATATTTGATCCAACTTTTGAAATTCACTTCTCTCTCATCTGATCTTATTTGAGTATGAAACTTTGTTAAGATGACGCATTAGATGTCTAGTTTCATCCAAATTTGGTTTCACCTCAATATGATCTCTGGTTTAGGAGATATCATCGAATTACCAGAGCTTGCCCAATCTGATCGTCAAACAGAGGTGATCAGAGTTGCTGTTAAGCATTGATACTCAAGTATTGAAGTGGATACTCGAGTATTGTTGGGACCAGACGTGCCAGAGAAGCTGAAAACTCCCAATACTCGAGTATATAAGTTCCATACTCGAGTATTGACTCCCATAGTCAAGTTTTGACTCTTTGACGCCCAAACTGTGGTTTCCAAAACTCTAGTTTTCCAAACTACAGTTTTCTTGTCCAAAAGCAAATTTCTGCAATAAGCTTGTATACTCGAGCTTTGACCTGGAAAACTCGAGTATTCTCTTCCAGAACCTGATTTTTACTGATTCTAACCCTGAATTGAACCTCTCCAACATCCATTTGATTGTGAAGACTTATGATATCAATTTAAGACCTTGTAAATTGATTTTTCTCATTCTTTTTGACAAGACCTTCTATTTCTTTCTTCTCTTCACTTGATCATTCTTCACAACTCTATTCTTTCTTCCTTCTTCTCTTGAGCATTCTCCATAGACATATTTGAGCTAATCTTGGACTTGATATCCTCATTCTATCCATCATGATTAATTTTTATTATTTGACTTCAGCTCATCATCTTCTACAAGTTCCTCATTCTTCAATATCCCATCTTCTACTTGAACTTCACATATTCTTCAATTTCTTCTCTTTGAAATCTCATCTCTTGATCATTCTCCATAAATAAATTTAAACTGCTCTTGAATAAGGATGATCCATTCAATAGATTCTTTCTTCTTCAATTTCTCCTCTCTTTTTCTTTTTCTTCTCTTCCTTTTCCTTATCCTCATCTACATCCTCGTTCTCCTTGATCTTCTTCTTTTTGATCAATCTTCATGAGTGAACTTCACATCATTGATTCTACATTAAAATGCAAGAATTCATCAATGAAGAAGATAAACATATTGCTCAATCTTTTTGCTTTTAAGAGAGGCATCTATATAAGACATCATCAAAACTAATTATATCCAACAATAATGTTGTCACGGGTTGGACCCAACTCATATGATATATATATATATATATATATATATATATATATATATATATATCATGTTACGTGTTGGGCTTCGTTCTTTTTTTTAATACTACAAAGAAATTAAATGCCTAATTTTCCATGAAATATTAAAATTTTAGTTTCTCAAAATTTGGGATGTTACAGCTAGTTTTATAGATTGCATGACGTCATTGTCCAAGCATTTATCTAATATATATTTTTGTCATTTCACATAGATGTTCAAACTTCAAAGACTACAATAAGATAGTTCATTTATTTATATATTCGTCCTAGATTTTGTATTTTCTATAACATATATCATTTTGATCTATATATCTCCATTATTGATATACATAAACACTCACATGTATGAATTTGTATCCCAACAAAATCTCCAACAAACTGAGTTAGTTACCATTGACATATTACAATTATATTATGACCTTCATCTGAATCAAGGAATTCAATTTCCCCTTCTTTCTTCTTCTTGTTTTCTTACCAGACCCCCTTCTTTCTTCTAAACTCTCATTAAATCTAATGACATTCTAACTCAAATGACCAAATAAACCAAGAAATCCAAATTAAAAGATAGAAAATCAAATTTTTAAAAATAGTAGAATAAATACAAGGTAGATAAATCATATGAATCACATGTAGTTCTTTAAAGTTGCATGGCAATACCAAAGGAACTCTAAACCAAATACAATACAGATTTACATATATATCCAGCAACCTCAAGCGAAAATTCCATGTTATTCATCTTTAAAATTTGAACTTGTATAACCATAAGCTATGACAGTTTGATCCAAGCACCCACATCAATTCAATAACACATTCCAACATTTGTACTCATCATGAGAATGCCTCAATTATAGTATGAAAAGAAACTTGTACAATTCATCAAATTTTTTATTGAATTCATTATACACATATTGTTGGAAATTATGCCTTAGGGGCTAATCATTTTACTTTAAATCTGTTAGAAATTATGCCCTAGGGGCTAATCATAATACTTTAAACATTATTGTTATTTAAAGTATTTCTCCAATTTTTGTTATCATATCATTTACATGTTTATTATGATGATTGTATCCTTGGATGTATCATAAAGATTGTCCTAAATGTCCCTGGTCGGTCATCTATGCGGAGAAAAAGATGAAATAAGAGCAATATGACTTTGATAAGGTATGGAGATATGAATCAAAGTTATAGGCGCTTGTAAGAGTACAAGGTGTTGGACCGACCTACTATGAGAAAGTTGTATAGATTAAGGCATAAGCTTATCTTATGTATAACCACATCACAATGCCCTTTGACCTGAGATCATCATAGATTCCTACATGAGAGTCACTGATCTTTGACCTAGTCAAAAGTCACCTTTGACCAGGTGATGATAAAGGCTTCGATCAAGATTAGTGTTTTTCATGCAGAGGAATGTGAATGGTCAAGATGGAATTTGTCCCTCACATTTGTAGAGAGATGTTACTGGGCCCTTGATGAGTGAGTTTGAGAAATTTATGGCCATACTACGATTGAAAGGAGTTTCTATTTCAATTGTTAGACTACTTAAGAATCGAGAAAGTAATTGTCAAGAATGGGCGGATGACATTATCCATGCCTCATCCTTGACCAAATTATCGCGTGACATGTAACACCCCGAATTTTGAGTCTAAAGGCTTGTGAATTAGCCTATTTTTGAGAGACTACTAAGCCCTAATTATAAAGAATTCAAAGTCTAGAGCTTAGTATGAGGAAGAGTTTAAGATAATTATTAGGGAAAGGTCAGGAAATAATTAAGGGGAAAATTAAATATATAAACGTGTGTATGTGTTGTTTAATTAATAGGTGTTGTTATTGTATACAATATATATGGTTACGTGTTGTTTTAATAAGTGTTTGTGTGTAAATGTGATTAGTATTATGTGTACGTGTTGCTTGTATATAATATTATGTGTTTGTGTTGGTAAAGATGAGGTGACATGGTGAATATTGTTTCATGTGTGCATATTGTTTTGCCAACGCATGAATGGCTTTAGCTCTTCTTTTTGATCCAATGTGACGTGTGTAGTATATATTATGTGGGTGAATTGTGTGTTGCCGAGTAAACAAAAGGGAAAGAGTGTTTGAGTCTTAATGGGCATAAGTGTACATATTAATAGGTGTTTAATTTTGCTTGACGTGTGTATATTAAGTGTGTGTATAAGGATTGTGTTTTTGCCAACGCATATCTTGTATGAATTCTCCCCTTTCCACGGAATCATATAAATACACCACGCACACATATTATATTACCTCTTGATCCCATTCTCTTCATTTTGCCATTATCCACACATAAGACGTAGGGTGAGAGGAAAGGCGAATATGAGAAAGAGAGAAAAAGAGAGAACGAAAGAGAAGGAAGGAAGAAAGGCTGGAGAAGAAAGGTATAGGGAAAGATATGAGTAAGGTAGTAACCTTTCTCTCACATATTATGTATATCTTTATATGTATGTATTTGTCATTGTATGTATTTATATAAATGCATGAATGTTGAATGTGTTGTGTGATTGGTATGTATAAGTGATGATTATACTTGCATGTAATGAATATACATTGTATGTGAGTGATTGCTAATGTTACTACTGGGATTCATTGAATCCCAGTGATATTGTTGAATAGCTTTATTTTGTAGCTAAAGTATGAAGCTCAGGAAAATAAGATGGAAGTACTGGAGGTATAAATCAAGAGGAAGAGGATTTTAGCTTTGTGATTTATTCTACTGAAGCTTTTAATTATTTGTACAGGAATAGTAGCTTCAATAGTGATTTTTGTTATAAGAGACGCTTCTGTATGCGTTTTAATGTATAAAAAAGGTGAATTTTGGACGGGCGTTTCATGACAAAAGGGATGTGCCATGGTTATGTGATAGGATGTATCGTATCATCGATCCTTATAAGTTGGGTAGTCGTAATGTTTTGTTAGAGGCTGTTTACAACTTGTGGGCTAGTACAGTGTTGGCCCGCTGCCAATTTCATGTGGGCCTACAAGGTGGCACACAAGAATAACCTAACATGAGCTATAATGTCTAGATTCATTTAATCTAAGATATATCTAAGATTTAATGAATACAATGTTTTATCTAGGGAGGATATATATATATATATATATATATATACACACACACATATGTGTGTGTGTGTGTGTGTGATATAAATTCAAAATATAATAATATTATTATGTGGTATTAGTTTTGTATTCAATTTATTTGATAAATTAAATAACTAAAACTAATTGAGATATCATATCTCAGATTTTATTTATAAAGATAAATCAATGATTTGATTTATGAAGATAGATATCATATGTCAAATTTGATTTAGGAAGATAAATCAATGATTTGATTTTTAAAGATAGATATCATATATCATATTTGATTTATAAAGATAAATCAAATCAGATGGCTTTTAATTCGCATTAAATAAATAGATTGGATTGAATCGGTTAGACAGATTTAATTTCTAATTCAATTTTAAAATTAATAAGATTGATTTTTAATATTTAATGTGGCTTATTATGGTTATAATTACCCTTAGGCTATAAGTAATTTTTTTTTCACACAAGAGATTTGAAGAGCTGCAGAGAAACCTTAGATGAGAGATGTGAAACGAAAAACTTGAAGGTGCTAGCATGTTGTCGTTTGTATTGGAGCATTGTTCTGGGCAGATACCAGTAGAGGGAGTGGATTCATAGAGTTAGCTCCTAAAGATTGATCGAACAAGAAGTCGTTAGCCCACAAGTTTACAAAGCACGCACACGAGTTCGTATAGGTCTGATTCCTAATTACTAACTTGATTTAAACGTTGTTGATAGATCTTCTACTTGGGATTCGTAATTTATTAGATAAATTTCATTCCTTTTTATAAGGTATAGAGATACGAATCAAAGTCTTAGGCACTTGTAAGAGTACAAGGTGCTGGACCGACCCACTATGAGAAAGCTGCATAGATTAAGTCATAAGCTTTTCCCATGTATAACCACATCACAATGCCCTTTGACCTGAGATCATCATGGATTCTTACATGAGAGTCTCTAATCTTTGACCCAGTCAAAAGTCACCTTTAACCAGGTGATGATAAAGGCTTCGATCGGGATTAGTGTTTTTCATGTAGAGGAATGTGAATGGTCAAGATGAGATTTGTCCCTCACATTTGTAGAGAGATATTACTGGGTTGTGGGTTGGTACAGTGTTGGCCCGTTGCCAATTTCATGTGGGCCTACAGGGTCGCGCACAAAATAGCCTAACATGAGCTATAATGTCCAGATTCATTGAATCTAAGATATGTTTAAGATTCAATGAATGCAATGTTTTATATAGGGAGGATATATATATATATATATATATATATATATATATATATATATAATTCAAAATATAACAATATTATACATAGATAATAATATTGTTATGTTGCATTAGTTTCGTATTTAATTTATTTGATAAATTAAATAATTAAAACTAATTGAGATATCATATCTCATATTTGATTTATAAAGATCAATCAATGATTTGATTTATGGAGATAGATATCATATCTTAGATTTAATATTTAAAGATTGTTAGTTCTCTAGGTGTTTTGATGATAACAGACAATTGTAAACTCAACATGAAGTTTGTCCTTGGTAAGTTGTAAAACTTACTGTCAAAGGCAAACTCGAGTTTATGTAGTTAAACTCGAGTTTGAGACTTGACAGAGAGCTGCTCAATTTTGCAAAGAAAACCAAACTCCAGTTTGCTAAGGCAAACTTGAGTTTGAGACACAGAGAGCACTCAGAGTTTTTTTTTACAACAAGACAAACTTGAGTCTAGGTATGTAAACTCGAGTTTATGTTAGTTCTCAACCAAGTTTTGATGATAACTAAACACTTGTGAATCAATGGTTTACATAAGAACTCGATTTCAAGCTTTAAAACTCCAGTTTTCATCTTAGCAAAATGAAGAACTCGAGTTCTTGGGTTAAGAACTCGAGTTCGCGGCTCAGGTCATGGAAAAATTCTCAAGTCTGAAAGAACTCGAGTTCATTAGTGACAAACTCGAGTTCATCAACTCGAGTTCTCTCTGCACGACACTGTATCACCTAATGAACAAGTTTAAGAACTCGAGTTCCTATAATAGAACTCGAGTTCATGAACTTGAGTTCATATCTGAGAACTCGAGTTCATGAACTTGAGTTCATATCTGAGAACTCAAGTTCTTTGAAAATGAATTTGAAGGAAAAATGAAGAACTCGAGTTCTCTAGGATCAACTCGAGTTCTCATCACGCAGACCACATGCCCAGAAAAGTAACCAAAAGAACTTGAGTTCTTGTATAAGAACTCAAGTTATAGAACTCGAGTTCTAGTTTGTCAACTTGAGTTCTTGCCTTACAGCACTGAGATACTAAAATGGAAAAACAAAAGAACTTGAGTTCATTTGATAAGAACTCGAGTTCTACTTTGAAAACTTGAGTTCTTGTCGCTGTCACTAATATCTGATTTTGCGAAAATTTGAGCTTTTGGTTTGTAACCTCCAGAATCACTCGGAATGATGTTTAAAGTATTTCTAATATGTTTACTAATGATTTCAGGAACTTACAACGGGTTATTATTCAAAATCAACATAAAGCTGATGCTCACGTCACAGCATTTAATGCTGAAGCAGGAAACAGAGCAGCAAATAGAAAGAAGCCCAGAGAAACAGGAAGAAACATTCTTCCAAGGATTACTTAATCAAGACATTCTTCTGCAAAACCACTCCCAACGATCAATGCATTTAATGAAAGAACGGATTTCATTTAATGAGGTCTCAACGGTCCATTTGGCTGCACAAGGAACAGAGCAAGCTGTGTCTAACGGAAAATTAAATAAGTCACAATGGTAACTCTCAAGTTCCTCCCAACGGCATTAATGACGAAAGAGTATAAATACCCAAGCATACAATTCGGCCACCTACCGAAACTCTGTGCATTTACTCTGAGTTATTATCTTATCAGTTTCATTACTCTCAACTTGTACTTCAGTGATCATTTATTATTCAACTCGTGAGGAGTTACTTAAACATTCAATTTTCATTCGTTTGTAAAATCTTAAGGTTGTGGAACCTTAAGTAAGGGTGTACAATTACAAATAGTAAGGGGGAGTGAGTCTGAGGGATCATTCCGAGTTGTGTAATTGTATTATGAAGATAGTGAAAAATCCCAAGGTGTTCTTAGGGACTGGACGTAGGTCAGGATAGACCGAACCAGGATAACTTCTCTCGTGTTCCTTCTCCTTTAAACCCTTGCTCAGTTAGTTCATTAATTTGCGAAATCCTGATTAAGCAGTTAAATTTTTTAAATCACCTATTCACCCTCCCCTCTAGGTGAAATTCCATCTTCAGTTTAGACCAAACAGAAAGAACTCAAAAGCTTCAGTATTTTCACAAGACTTGTAAACTCCAGTTTTGGGTTGTAAACTCCAGGTTTGTTTCAAACAGAAGAAATTTCAAAGTTTCAGTCTTCACCGAAACTCGGGTCTGACTTTATAGACTCGAGTTTAGTTCATGCAGAAGACACTCGAGTTACAACTTGTTTTCTAGACTTCAGTCTTGAATATGAAACTCCAGTTTACATTTGACAAATAAATTTCAAAGTTTCAGCTTACACTGAAACTTGAGTTTTGAGTTTCAAAACTCGAGTCTGGGTTATACAGAGAGCTCATCAATATATTTGATTTGGAAACTCAAGTTTGTATTCTTAAACTCCAGTTTTGAGGTTTTGAACTTAGCACTCATTTTCCTATCAAAGTTCAAAACTCGAGTCAGTCACTTATTAACTCGAGTTTAGAGAGCTTTCCCAAATATGTTCAAGACTCATGTTGTGACCTTACTCTCTGGGCAAATCCAAAATTCGAGTCTGGGACTACAAACTCGAGTTTGTGTTGGTGATTTTGATAAACAAGATTGTGACAATCTGCGAAATCTTTATGGGTTAATCTGAAAATGTCATATCATGTATAACTATTATTTCTAACATCTTTGATGAAGTTTTGAGTAAATTTCAGATAAGTTCAGCAAAGATCAAGATGAAATCAGATCTGGAATAAGTGCAATAAATGAAGAACTAAGAACAGGGCTGATCTTTCTCCTCTATCCTAATGGTTCAGCACAGACCGTTATGGATCAATTAAATCACTCTCCAACGGTCAAATAAAGGTTATGGAATGACAAAATATCTGGAAGACCATAAGCATCAACGAATTCCAAGATTCCAGCTGAGAATTGAAAGAATAGAGGAAAATAAGCAACTGTCATTTTCCAGATTTGCAGCTGAACGTTAGAGAAGAAAATGCAACGGCTAGTTCCTTCAGTTAGCCTATAAATACCTATGAAGACACAGAGCAAGACACACAACTGAATTACAACTGATTTTACTTTTGATTTCTTGCATTGTTGTGCCAAAATATTTTTTTTCTGAACTTCAATGTTTAAGCTTATCTACTCTTTAAGAGAGTGTGATTTTGAAAATCATTTCTGATTACTTGTTTTTGAGAAAACTCAAGGTTGTGGAACCTGTGAGTTGGGTTATTTAATTACAAAGTGTTAGTTCTCTATGTGTTTTGATGATAACTGACAATTGTAAACTTAATTTGAAGTTTGTCTTTGGAAAGTTGTAAAACTTTCTATTCAAGGCAAACTCGAGTTTTGGCAGCAAAACTCGAGTTTGTACTTGATAAGGCAACGGCTCATTTTTGCAAAGAATGCCAAACTCCAGTTTGTGTGGACAAACTCGAGTTTGCAGAGTTACAGAGAGCAATCAAAGTTTACAAGAGTTGTAAACTCGAGTCTATCTTTTGGAAACTCGAGTTTGAGATCAAACAGAAGCTTCAATGTTTTATCAAATTTTCAAACTCTAACTTGGATCTCTCTAAACTCCAGTTTACAAGAAAAGTTTAAACGTTAAAGTGTTTAAAGACTTGTAAACTCGAGTCTGGGTTATGTTGACTTGAGTTTTACATAAACAGAGATACTCGAGTTAATGCTTATTTTGTAAACTCCAGTTTTGTTTTCAGAAGCTCAAGTTTAAGTTTAACAAAATATTTCCAAACACTCGAGCTATTGCATGATTTCTAAACTCTAGTCTTGAAAATGAAAACTCCAGTTTGAGCTTACAAAGGTATTTCAATTGTTTCAGTTTTCACTGAAACTCGAGTCTAGATTTTGGAGACTCAAGTTTAGCTCAAACAGAAAGCACTCGAGTACATGACTATTTTGAAAACTCCAGTTTGAAAAATGGAAACTCCAGTTTACACTTGTAGAGATATTTCAAAAGTTTTAGTTTACACTGAAACTCGAGTTTTGTATATCAAAACTCGAGTCTGAACCATACAGAGAGCTAAGTAACATTTCAGACTTTGTAAACTCCAGTCTGCATTTTCTAAACTCTAGTTTTGAAGCTCTGATCTTAAACTCAAGATTTTTATAAAAGCTTCAAACTCGAGTCAGTCACTAAATGACTCAAGTTTAGCACTGTGTTCAAAACTTCATCCAAGAGCAACTCGCGACTTTCCTCTCTGTAAGAACCAAACTCGAGTCAGTCACTTATCAACTCGAGTTTAGAAAGTTTTTCAAAATGCCTTACTCTCTTGAGGAACTCCAAACTCGAGTCTAGAATTATAAACTTGAGTTTGTATCGCACAAATTTGTAAAACCAGATGGCGCCAATTTGTGAAAACCATTTGAATGATGTTATTACTTCATATACTTATTTGCTACTGTGCCTAACGTTGTTTACCCAGTTTGTTAGCAAGTTTCAGATGAATTATTGAAGGAAGAGAGAGAATATGAGCTGTAAAGCAAGAGAGAATATGCTGTCTTATAAAGTACTTCAACTTGGATTAAATTAATACAACTTTGAGAACAGCCATTCTACTCATGGACATCAACATTATCTTCATATTAATTAAGTCCCACATTGCAAGAATGTCTACAACAGTATAGACAAGAGCAGAATCCATCCATCAAGAATATTGCGAGTGGATTCTCAACAGCTAGTTGCTGAAAGTGGAGCTTCAACAGCCAAATTCGTAGTGCTCCTCCAACAGTCATGTTCTTCATTCAAAATGGACCTCAACTGCTATAAATATCAGTCAAATTCGAAGAAGAATAGAGATAGACAATATACAAGACATTTACAGTGAACAACATCTAGATTTCTATATTTATTCTTCTGTAAATTATCTTGAGAGACTTGAGCTTCAGTGTTTATCAATATCTGCTCTTAGAGAGAGTTTGTTTCTGTTTTAGATCACTTGTTGTAAGAATCTCAAGTCGGGGGACTTGGAGATTGGGAATATAAGTGTACAACTTGTAAGGGGGAGTATATCCTAGTGAAAAGATAACTTTCGAGTACAGAGTGTGTAACTGATTGTGAGTGATAGTGGAAATCCCAGAGAGTCTGGGGACTGGACGTAGATCAAGGAGTTAGACCGAACCAGTATAAATCTTGCTATGTCTTGTTCTTCTCTCTCATTCTCTGCACTATCCTATTCCATCGATTAATTTACAGAATTGAACAAAAGAATTTTTCAAATCCCTAATTCACCCCCTTCTTGGTGATTTGCTCCAGTTTTTCACAAAGTGTAAGGGGGAGCAAGTCCTAAGTGATTAGGATTGCATGTGGTTTACATTGTTGTAATTAAAGCTTGTTGAGATACTGAAAATACCTAGAAGATATCTAGGGACTGGATGTGGGTCAAAGTTAAGACCGAACCAATATAAATTCCTTGTGTCCAGCTTTTCTTCTCCTACTTCTTCGTTCTCTGTTTTTCAAGCTTTTAAAAAGAATCAGACAACTTTCAAAAAGAATTTTTGAAATCCCCAATTCACCCCCCTCTTGGTGATTTCTTCCATTTTCAAAGATAAATCAAATCAGTTGGCTTTTAATTTGCATTAAATAAATAGATTGGATTGAATCAGTTAGACAGGTTTAATTTCCAATTCAATTTCAAAATTAATAAGATTGATTTTGAATATTTAATGCGGCCCATTAGGGTTATAAATACCTTTAGGTTCTGAGTAATTCTGATTACTTACAAGAGAACTAAAGAGCCACAAAGAAACCCTAGAAGAGAGACGTGAGACAAAAAACTTGAAGGCGCTAGCACGCTAATGTTTGCATTGAAGTACTGTTCAGTGTGGATACTTTGTCTGTATCATATTTATATATTTAAGCATACTTTGTCTTTATCATAGATCCTCGAGTAAACACCTATTCTATTCTTACGGCCTTTACCTTTAATCGTATATTAACCTAAAATATAGGTGAGACATAAATATGATAAAGACAAAGTATGCTCAAATATATAAAACATGAAATACTAAATAGAAAAAGGTGTTCCTCTATCAAAACATATTGTCTCAAGGACACCTCATTACTGACAAGTTGGCACCAATTGTGCACCAACACACACAGGTAGGACAAAGTATTTTAAGACTGGACGAAAGAGGCCCCGTAAGACCGGACCAACGACTAGTCTCATTCCAGGCAGATTGGATGCGAACTAGTTTTAAAGAAATATTTCAAGACCAAACATTAGAAACAATAGGTCTTAAAAATCACACTATATAAACCTGACATATATTTTGTTCGGTCTTAAAACCAGAATTTATTGGATCGAAGAATAAAAGGGCCGGTCTTAAATATGCCACTTTCAAGACCGGACTAAATATCATCCAGTCTAAAACTTATCAACTATAGGACCGGACAAACAAATGCACCAGTCTCACAAAACCGAAAATAAGACATTTCTATTGTTAGTTCTCTATGTGTTTTGATGATAACTGACAATTGTAAACTAAAGAGTAAGACTTTGATATCAAAGTTCAAAGTAAGGTTGAAGTTTGCAAAAATTAATTTTAATCCTTACTGTGTTGGTCAAACTCGAGCCTAATCTTCTTAAACTTGAGTTCATGCCTAACTTACAGAAGGATAAATACCTTGAACTTATGCAAACTCAAGCCTCCCTTGTTAAACTTGAGCCTACTCGTGACAGAGAGCGAGTTTTATGTTTTCATCTGAGATAAACTCAAGTCCATTATATTAAACTCGAGTCTACAGATTACAGAGAGCAAGACAAGCTATTTTTCTCTAAGTTAAACTCAAGCCTAGCATAATAAACTTGAGCCTATGCCTTACAGAGAGCATGTCGACTGTTTTGAGACTCAAGCATGTTTTTCTAACTCAAGTTTAAGTCTTGTAGGATGATGTCTCTTAGTTGGTCATGAAAGCAAACTCGAGCATAATAAACTAAACTTGAGCTTAATGCATACAGAAAGCATCCTTGAAATGTGGACTCGAACACAACTGTGTAGACTTAAGCCTATCTTTTAAGTTGCAACGCGCCTAAGTGAAGCAAATTCGAGCCTGGCACTTATAGACTCGAGTCTGGCTCAGACATAGAAGTTTCAAGGAGTCTACAACACGAATAAACTCGAGCCTGCCTAAGACTAACTCGAGTTTGTCGGAACTCTATTTAATTGACGAGATCCCATATCAATTTGATTCAGACTTACAAGTTTATTTACTCACATATAAAGTTGCGAATCATCATACATACATACACTTTATCAAAATGCTTATTTATTTCAGATGAATTTAGCAAATCAGAACTGGGTCAAGTACATTTAATGCAGAACCGAGAACATGCCTGAAACTTCTCCTCTATCCCAATGGTTCAGCTCAGACCGTTATAGCTCTATCAAATCATCCTCCAACAGTAAAAAAATGAATCATAGAATAGCAAGAACTTTGGAAGATCACCTGCAATGGTTAAATCTAAGATTCCAGCTAAGGATTGAAAGAATGGAGAGAAATATGCAATGGTCATGTTACAGAAATGAAGCTGAACATTGAAGAATAAGAGAAAAGGATCTGTAAAGGCTAGTTTCTCTTATCAGACCTATAAATACTCAGGAAGACTCATTGCACCACACCAACGAACTACTACTGATTACATTTTCAACTTGAGTCTTTATTGTGTAAGTTTATTTGAACTTCAGTGTTTATCAATATCTGCTCTTTTAAGAGTACTGTTTTGAAAATCATTTTTTGATTTCTTGTTTGTAAAAAACTCAAGGTTGTAGAACCTGTGAGTTGGGTCTTTTAATTACAAAGTGTAAGGGGGAGCAAGTCCTAGTTGATTAGGATTGCTTGAGTGTTAGATTGTTGTAATAAGAGAATATTGATAGTAGAAAAACCAAGAAGATATCTGGGGACTGGACGTAGGTCAAGGTTAGGACCGAACCAGTATAAATCTTCTGTGTTCAAGCTTTTCTCTCTTTGTCTTCTTACATTGTGTTTCAAAAATTTGGGTGTCATTCCAAAAAGATTTTTTTTTAAAATCCCCAATTCACCCCCTCTTGGTGATTTCTTCCATCTTCATCTATAACATACTATGGTCTTAAAAATATTACTTTTAAGACCTAACTTAATTATAAATCCGGTCTTAAAAGTTTGTCTTTTTCAGACTGATTTATTAGGACTTTTAAGACCGTAAAGAATAGCGTTCGCTCTAAAAAGTCTGACTTTTAAGACCGGATATTAAATACACTGGTCTTAAAAGTGGAATTTTCCCCTGTTCAAACCAAATCTACCACCCAATCTAGCATCTAAAAAATAGTACTCTAAGCTACAAGCTATATATATATATATATGACCAATCCATTATAAATTATTATAATTAAATAAGAAATGGATACGAATATTATTCACCAGGCCATGAGTTATATTATGGCATCGTAATGAATATAGATACTATTACAGTACACACCTAATAGGAGCTGAATCACCAAGAAAGGGGTGAATTGGGGATTCTGAAAATTTTTGCGATTTTGCCTCTTATGGTGATTGATCGAATGAAAACAGTGAGCAAGGAAGAATAGCGATGCACAACAGTTTATACTGGTTCAGCCCAACTCCTTGGCCTATATCTAGTCCTCAGGCGCCCTGAGCTTTTCACTAAAATCACTTGATTGCACAATCTGTAAATCTGAAGCAATTCTCTCTCTAGAACTTGCTCCCCCTTACAAGTTGTAATCAATAATCTCCCAAATCTCTAAGTCCCCCGACTTGAGATAACTTACAATCAATCAAATACAATTGATAAAAACTCTCTTACAGAGCAAATAAATGATCACTGAAGCTCTATAGTGTCAACCGACACTCTGTACAATAAAGCACTCTAATAAATGAACAAAGTTAATGCAATTTCGTTTTTCAGCTCAGTGTTCTAGCAGATACTTGAATGCAACTCTATTTATACTTAGAGAGACATTAATAATTGTTGCTTGCATTCATTTGATCGTTGGAGAAGTTCCCTTTTAGTTAGAAGCAGTTTGGTCCTTTCTCTCTCTACACTTGTGCTTGTTTCTTGACTTGTAGGATAGAGAATGACTTCTAGTCTTTTATATTCGTTGGGATTGTCAGTCCTCACTTAAATGAAAGTCTCTTTATCCTTTTTCCACCGTGGAATGCTTGGTAGTTGAGATTTCAGCATGGTTGGTGGTGTGCATTTATTACTTATAACAAGACTTTGCCTTTTGTGTAATAACAGCACCTTTGATCTCTTTGAATTATCTGTAATTAGGCTGAAATACACTAGCAAACACATTAAACATATTTGGTAATGATGATAATTAAGAATATAAATCATTCAGATCATTCCATAAACATTACACAGATTTCACATATTTGAATTATCTGAAGGCGCGACCAATACTAGAGTTTGTGCACCAATACTTGAGTTTGTCACTATGCACTTATGCCTATACTCGAGTTTCTGAGTCTATACTCGAGTATTCTCCTTCCAGAGACAGGACTCGCGATTTGAGCTTTGGTGTTCCTGATGAACTGAAGCCAATACTCGAGTATTCTTCCAATGCTTGAGTTTTGGACTCTTGATGAATAAATGTCCAAAACATCAAAACTGGAGTTTCTATCCTATACCGGAGTATTGAAGGCTCAGCAACCTTGATAGCTCTCTATATGGCTCAATACTCGAGTTTCAGTTTTCATACTCGAGTTTCCACTTTAGTTTTGAAACTCTGAATTAGTTGTATAAGTTCAAAACTGTGGTTTTCAATACTAAGGTTTTTAACTGATTCAATTTTAAGAACCTCTTTGCTTGGCCCAATACTTGAGTATTCCAGTGATACTCGAGTTTTCATAAAACATTTAAATTCTGGAGCCAAGTTGGAAAACTGTCTTTTCAAATTCCAAACTGTTGTTCTCAAAACTGTGGTTTTCCAAATTGAGGTTTTCCATTTTCAGCTAAAACCATTTGAAGATTCACATAGGCCTAAACTCGAGTTTTTATGTTAATACTCGAGTTTTCCCTGATGGAAAACTTGCAATGCTCTCTATAATTCCCAATACTCGAGTATTCATTTGAATACTGCGGTATTGACCTAAGTTAAATTGAGCTGTTCTTTGAATCTCAATACTCGAGTTTTGTTATCAATACTCGAGTATTGCCTCAATTTGCAATTTTTCAACTTGAGACAACTCTTCATTCCTGATTTCACAGTTGATTGTTATCATCAAAATCCATAGAGAACTAACAGTTACAAATACAATGAGTTACAAAGACAGTACAACACCTAAATGAACATATATACCAATTCACCTTGTCTTCATCGGATTCCCACCCAATAACAACATAACTAACATTTCTCTTCTTTTGTAACAAGCCCCTTTGGATCGAATCCTGCCAAAACTATAAAAACAAGAACGTAACAAAAGACAGTCAGTGACATTGTTTTTAAGGACATAATTAAGAAGGAATTGAATATAGTTAAAATTGTCAAGTTTTCAAAGAATTCTACATATAAATATTACCCTATATATGAATTGTCTCTTTATAAAGGGATATCCTCCCATATCCCTTCATGATGATCATTTCTTATTCCGGGTTCATTATCTGCTTCATCTTCTTCGTTCATGTCCGGTAAACCCCTTAAAAAAGGAGCACTCTCAGGAAGACCATAATTTGAATGAATTTCCTCATCAATATCAATGACCCTTTTTCCTTAGAGAGCTATAGACCACATTTTATTTTCTTGATCGGTGATATAAAACACTTGTTTCACTTGGTCTGCGATAATAAAAAGTTTATCTTCAAAACTTCTACTATTGATATCAACTAATGTAAATCCTAGCCAAGGTAGTAAAAAACGAGTTTTTACATAAAAACGAAAGGAGAATGAAAAATCGTAAAACGTAAAATCATAATACAAAACATAGTTTTTACTTGTATATATAAAAAAAAATTTAAGAAACGTAAGGCACCTGCCATCATCCAAACATATATTGATCAATACAATATCAATCAAAATATCCAACATTGTCATCAAATATCATTCAAATAAAGGCACATGCCATCATCCATAGTTCCATACATATATTGATCCGTTAGTAGCACTCATACATCAGACAAACATATCAAGATATTATAAATTGTGGATTAAGCATCAATAAAATTCCAGTGTATAATAATTCATCAACAAGTAGCCTTAAAATCATATTTTAAATGATATTTAGAAGCATTCAGTATGACTAATATGTGTTGGACCTGGCTATCACCCAAGAGGGGGGTGAATTGGGTGTTTGATAAACTTTAGGAACTTTAAAAAAACTTTTCGCAATTTATAAATTGACAATTAGATATTCAAAGATAAGCATATACTGGAAATGTAAAAGATAAGGGAAGAGAGCATGCAAACTGTGATTTATCTTGGTTCGGTCCAATCTTTGACCTACGTCCAGTCCCCAAGCTTCACTTGAGATTTTCAATCCACTATTTGCTTTGAACTTGATTACACGTTCTGTACTTGAAGTAATCCTCTCACTAGGATTCACTCCCCCTTACAAACCGTAATCAATTCACTTGCTTGATTACACACTCTGTACTCGAAGTAATTCCACACTCGGATTCACTCCCATTACAAGCTGTAATCACAACAAAGTGTTTCCTACTCAAGATCACCCAATCTTGAGTAACTCTCAGAATAATTGGATGTTTACAATGAATCTTCTCTCTCAGAAGTAAGTGAATAAACACTGAAGCACAATACATATAATCTCACTCTCTAAGCTAGATATATTATCATTGAGATATTCAGAGAGTAGATGAAGCAGACGTTAGAATATTGGCATTTTCACTGTGTAAGCTCACGTCACTGTTCTTGTTCTCCCTCTTGTATATGTGTCTTTTGTTCTTCGTTTCTGAGCTTCTCATATAGATGAAGAAGAGGAACTAGCCGTTGCATTTTCTTCTCTTTGATTCTTCAAAGTTCAGCTGTAAATCTGGAATATGACAGTTGCATATTTTCCTCTGTTTCTTCAATTCTTGGCTGGAATCTTGGATTTAGTTGTTGTAGATGGTCTTCCAGAATTCTTGTCATTCCATAAACTTTTTTTGACCGTTTGAGATGATTCTTATAAGTTACAACGGTTTGAGTTGAACATCTGGGATAAGGAAGAAGGATCAGGCCTGTTCTAGGTTCGTCATTTAATGCATTTATCCTGGATCTTGATCTCACCTTGATCTTGGCTAAACCTTATCTGAAAAACACTCAAAACTTCATCAAGGACATTAGAAACAATAATATCATATGAGGAAATAATTTCAGGAAGACCCATTAAGATTTCACAGATCAACATCATTTGATTTTTTCAAAATCCCCGATGCAAACTCGAGTTTGTTCTTCCAGACTCGAGTTTGGGGTTCATCCAGAAAGCATGTATGTTGATTAGTGGTCTAAACTTGCAGTCTGTAAAAGCTAACTCGAGTTTATCGGGCTCTGGACTTGGGATGGAATTTTGGTCCGGAAGCTAAACTCGAATCAATAAGTGACCAACTCGAGTTTGGGTCTATGTTTGAAGAAAAAGCCTAAGTTCGTGATTTTCCAGACTGGAGTTTAGGGTCATAGACTGGAGTTTGTAGTGTAGCCAAAATGGATGATCTTTCTGTATGATCCAAACTCGAGTTTGGGAAGCAAACTCGAGTTTTAGTGACTACTGAAATATTTGAGGTTTATCTGGGTCAAGTGCAAGCTGGAGTTTGGAAGGCCAGACTAGAGTTTAGGAATCTATTGAGTTTTCTGGGTTCCTTTCTGTTTGGTCTAAACTCGAGTTAGGGAATCTAGACTCGAGTTTGGCTTGCTTGGGATTCTGAGTGCTCTCTGTGTCTTCCAGACTTCAGGTTTGATTTGCAAACTGGAGTTTAGCTTAATGTGAAAATTTTGGATTCATTTAGGTGTCTGTACAGACTCGAGTTTGTCTATATAGACTCGAGTTTGGCTTTTATGTAAAAGTGAATATCTTTTTGTCAAGTCTCAAAACTGGAGTTTCCTAACACAAACTCGAGTTTTCTTCTCCATGGCTCAATCAAACATCCTTCTCACAAGTTCTTTGCTTTCTGACCTGATAAAGATCAATCCCTGGAATCCAATACCTATCTCCATAAAACTCTTTAAGTCTTCTTTTCATTGCAAGAAGAATCAGCTCCAAACTCACTGTATTCTGATAATTATGATCTGATGAATGAAGGTTGTTCTTTGCCAGCGTTTTTGCAGCATCTTGAATTTATAGTCAACTTTCGAAGATCATATCTCACTCATTTGATCTTTTTTTTTCATGATCTTTATGTTTCTGGAAAGGTATGTGAGTCTACTTTCCTATGTCACTGATTTCAGCTCATTCTGATGTGTAGATTGTGAGATACACTCAAATCATTGAAGCTTGGTCTGCTGGGTGACGTTAACAGATGGGTCAACTTCAAAAATTCATAGCTCTCTCATCTCAGCTTCTTTGAGCATGAAAATTTGTCCAGATGACACATTGAATGTATAGTTTCATAAAAAATTGATTTCACCTTAAACCGATCTCTGGTTTGGGAGATATCATCAAATTACCAGAGGTCGCCAGTTCTGATCGTGAAACAGAGTTGGACAGAGTTGCTGAAAGCTTGCTAAACTCGAGTCATTAAGTGACTAACTCGAGTTTTGAGTTCCAAACTCGAGTTTACATTGGCTAACTCGAGTTTTGCTGATCCAAAGATACCAGAGTTGCTGAAGACACTACAAACTCGAATCATTAAGTGACTAACTCAAGTTTTAAGTTCCAGACTCGAGTTGTGTCCTAAACTCGAGTTTTCTCATAATCCAGAGGCAGATCACTTCCTGTAATGCAGTAAACTTGACTTTTGAGTATGTGGCTCGATTTTGCTCATCCAGAACCTGATATATGCTTGTTTTAACTCTGAATTGAGCCATCCAACTTCCATTTGATCTTGGAGACTTCAAGAATCAAACTAAGAACTTGTATAATGATTTTCTCAGTTTATTCAGCAAGTTCTTCTTTCTTTCTTCTCTCTTCTTGATTATTCTCCATGAATCAACTCTTTCTTTCTTATATTCTCTTGTTCTTTCTCCACATGAACAAATCTACATTAAATGTAGCAATTAGACAATGTATATGATATAAACTTTTTGATATAAACTTTTTGCTCTTGCTAATGGCATCTATATAAGACATCATCAAAACTAATCATAACTAACAATATGAAATTTTGATACCATTCAAAGTTATAAACCGAGTCCTATAACCAACAATTAAGCATATTATTAAATCCAAAAATCAAGGCATCTTTTGGTCAAACTTTTGTTATAAATATTATATTTTGAAAGGTTCTTCTATCAAAATAAGAGAAATAATGCACCTATCATACTCTTATTGCATAGTAAAATAATTAGAAAATTTTGACTTGGTTATATAACAAAGTTACTTCTATGCACAGACAATATATCCAAGTTAATTCAGATAAATTAATCAATAGTTAATTGACTGCACTAGAATTACTTGACATTTAGCATTGATTTACAATATTTACAGACATTGCTACCACACAAGGCAGAGTAGCACACCAAGGAAAAGGAAATTCTAGCAGCAATTATAAAACCAAATAGTAAGGGCATAGAGGCTATAATGCACGCATGCATTGCAGAGCATGAATAAGGTTGGACTGATACCCAAAAGAAAACCATATATTGTATATTCACAGTCATTCTTTCTAATCGAATTTGCATGCAAGGAAGCCTCAGAAAGTCAGTACTTTACAGCAAAAACCAACGTTGACTATGAGTACAATAGGCATTTGATTTCCCTATAACATTATGATAATTTATACACCATAACAAGAGTAATCTTTTCTTATTATTATCAGTATTATTTGTAAATATTAGTATGCAAAAGTTTGGCCAATGGAATACCTGCTTTTCCACTTAATTTGCAGATGTAATGACAACTTAGATATAATCTTCTCGTTGCAGAACAAGCAGTTTTGTGTTAGTTCTCAATGTGTTTTGATGATAACTAGCAATTGTAAACTTGATATGAAGTTTGTTTTTGGCAATATGAAAATCTCATTGTCAAAGGAAAACTCGAGTTTGGGTATGTAAACTCGAGTTTGAGGGTTGACAAAAAGCTGCTTACTTCTGCAAAGAAAGCCTAACTCAAGTCTACTTGGACTAACTCGAGTCTGAGGAGTTACAGAAAGCAATCAGAAATTTTCACAACAAGCCAAACTCCAGTTTGCAAAACCAAACCTGAAGTCTGGAAGATACAGAGAGCACTCAGAATCCCAAGCAAGCCAAACTCGAGTCTGGATTCCCAAACTCCAGTCTAGACCAAACAGAAAGACACTCGAATTCCAGGCCAAGTTATAAACTCCAGTCTAGAGTTACAAACTTCAGTCTAGACCAAACAGAAAGATTTGAATAGTTTCAGCTCAAACATAAACTCGAGTCTGTCATTGTAAACTCGAGTTTAGGACAAATAGAGAAACACTCAAATTTCTACCATCTTTCCAAAACTCCAGTCTGTCTCCTAAACTCCAGTCTGGAAAATCACAAACTTAGGCTTATTCTTCAAACATAGACCCAAACTCGAGTCAGTCACTAATTGACTCGAGTCTAGGAGCAGGACCAAAATTCCATGCCAAGTCCAAAGCCCGATAATTCTCTCTGTAAAAGCCAAACTCGAGTTAGCTTTTACAGACTGCAAGTTTAGACCTCTAATCAACGGACATGCTTTCTGGATGAACCCCAAACTCGAGTCTGGAAGAACAAACTCGAGTTTGCATCGGGGATTTTGAAAAATCAAATGATGTTGATCTGCGAAATCTTAATGGGTCTTCCTGAAATTATTTCATGAAATGATATTATTGTTTCTAATGTCCTTGATGAAGTTTTGAGTGTTTTTCAGATAAGGTTTAGCCAAGATCAAGGTGAGATCAAGATCCAAGATAAATGCATTAAATGACGAACCTAGAATAGGGCTGATCCTTCTCCCTTATCCCAGATGTTCAGCTCAGACCGTTGTAACTCATAAGAATAATCTCAAACGGTCAAATTAAGTTAAAGGAATGACTAAAAATCTGGAAGACGTTCTGCAACAACTAAATTCCAAGATTCCAGCTAAGAATTCAAAGAACAGAGCAAAATATGCTACTGCCATTTTTCCAGAATTGCAGCTGAACATTAGAGAAAGAATTGCAACGGCTAGCTTATCCATTCAGTCTATAAGAGGCTGTGAAAACTCAAAGCAACATACACACAACGAAGCTATCTTGATTATACATTGAAATTTGAGTCTGTATTGTTATTTTCAACCTGTTCTTCAGTATTTATCCTTATCTACTCTTTTGAGAGTTTGTAAATTTTTTAAAGCATTTGTTTGTAAGAACTCAAGGTTGTGGAACCTGTGAGTTGGGTTGTTCAATCACAAAGTGTAAGGGGGAGCAAGTCCTAGGTGATTAGGATTATGTCTGGTCTTCATTGTTGTAATTGAAAATCTGTTGAATTAATGGAAACACCCAGAAGGTATCTGGGGACTGGACTTAGGTCAAGGTTGAGACCGAACCAGTATAAATTCTGTGTGTCTAAGCTTTTCTTTTTCTACTCTTTTATTATCCATTTCTTAAGCTTCATTTTTAAGAGTTGAAAAAAATTTTTAAAATCCCCAATTCACCCCCTCTTGGTGATTTCTTCCACTTTCATTTTGGACGATGGCAAGCAATCCCCTGCTTGTTAACTCTTCACTTATCACAAACCATATAGCACCATTTATTTAAAACTAATGGGACTTAAATGTTCAAATAAGAAAAATAAAGAGATAAGGTTGCCAGAATTGAAACTCATAAAGGCTAAATTGCTTTACTATGTAGATAGTAAAGTTTAATTGCATTCAAATTTCTCTAGGACATCTAGTAATATACTAGGGAAATGTTTAATGTGGGGGAAATTTGGCCTTTACTGCAAAGTCTAATTAGGAAGAAAGGAAGAAAACAGAGAATCAAGATGAGAAGAAAACAGAGAATCAAGATGCAAATAATATTACCTCTCTATGAGTTAGCTAACGAGAGATCGAGAGACGACAGCCGACGCGAGACGAGGTGTGAGTGAGATTGTGAGATTGTGAAGCTACTGTTGCGCCTCTGCCTCTGGACTTGGGACTTCAACACGATAGAATGAATGAATTATGGATAATAGTTAATACCTAAGGCATTGTTTTTCCTTTTTTAAAAAAAAAATGCAACATTTAAATGTTTTTACATTTTATACCTACGTTTTTACCGATTTCACCCCCTTAGCATTTTTTCTCAACTGAAACATGTTTTGCTAAAAAATAAAACGTAAAAGCGGCGTTTTTAACAACCATGATCCTAGCCGATCGATCTGAACACCATTATTGACATTAACCCACTTGCATTTGAAAATGAGAAATTTAATTTCAACATAGTCCACCTCCCAAATCTTGTCAATAACCCCATAATAAGGCATGACTGTCAATTTAAGCCTCTTGTCTTTCGAACTGGAGAAGTGTATAGATTCAGCCTCTAACATAACACCACTGTTCTAGACGATGCTCCTATCATCTATGGACTTCGTGTAAAATGTATAACCATTGATCACATATGAATTCCAACTTATGACATCAACCTCAGGACCACGTACTAACCATTTGATTGTATCAGAAACAGATTCCTCTCCCTCGGCCTTTTGTTTGAACCAGTTTGCAAAAATTATGTTATGCTCCCTAATCAACCTTTGTTCAGTCATTCAAGGGTTTTCTTTCCTTATAGCTTCTTTATGTGCAACTATGCTGGCTTGAACTTCATCAACATTATTCAAGATGTATAAGTGGACTTATGACAATTCATCAGGATCCACACTCTTTAATGAAGCCCCTTGTTTACCCCCTTCAGCATGCTGACGTTTTGGAAGCCCAATATGTCTTACTTTGGCCAAATAATTTTGACAAAATTACATGGTCTCTTGAGATACATACTTCTGAACAATTGATGCTTTTAGCCGGTAAGCGTTCTTCACATACCCTTTTAGGAATTTCATAGATCTTTCAATGGGGTACATCCATCGTAAATGGATAGGACCGCACAACTTTATCTCCCTTACTAGATGAACAATTAGATGAACCATGATGTCAAAAAATGTAGAAAGAAAAAGCTTCTCAAGCTGGCACAATATCATATATCCTTAATTTTCCAATTCATCCAATTTTTCAATCTCAAAAACTTTACTACAAACAACATTAAAGAAGAAATAAAGCCTAGTCAGAATGTGTTGAAGATCATACTTGGCAATGCCTCAAATAGCTACTGAGAATAGCTATTGCATTGAGATATGACAATCATGAGATTTCTGGCCTACTAATTTCAAGTCCTTCGTCGATACAAGCCTCTTAAGATTTGAAGAACACCCCGAGGGAACTTTTGTGCCATGTAAATACTCACAAAAACTTCTTTTCTCATCCTTAGATAAAGTATGAGAAGCTAGTGGACAATAAGTTATCTTACCATATGGCCTTGGTGTAAGTCTTCGCGTATTCTCATTGCCTGCAAATCCAATATCGTCTTCACACCATCCTTGGAACTACATTGTATGTTGAGAAGCATGCCAACAATATTATCACATACATTTTCCTCCACATGCATGACATCAATACAGTGTCTCACATCAAGATTGTACCAATATGAAAGATCAAAGAATACAAATCTCTTTTTCCATATATTTGTTTCTTTTCTACCCTTTGCAGTCTTACCGAAGATGACACTTATATTTTTCACCTTTTCATATACTTGCTCCCCAGTCAATGCCACCGGAGGTACTTTTGTCACCCATCGAGATCCAATCCACTCTTGATTTTTGGAACCATTTTATCTCCTCAATTTTCAGTAAGCGCTCTAACTCATCCTGAAGTTCAATCTCTAAATTGCATAGGAACTCAGAATGGGGGCATGCATAAGCCTTTTGTGTACCATCAAGTCTTTTCAAGATGCTCTGCTTTTGTTTCTCAACCATACCAAATACATCTTTGTTCTATGGTCCCAAACTTTCCTGAAGTTTATCCAAAGATTGGTTTATATCTCCATTCACAATCTAAGCTCCCTTTAAAAACTCCTTGAAACTATCATGCTTAAGCCACATCACCTCAAATCTAAATGGGCAATTTCTGGATCGATGCTCGTGATTCACACAATTCAGCGAGATAGGATTATAGTCTAAGAATCGAGTTTTAGAGAGAACCTGAACGGAGCAATTCGAGAACTCTGAGAGGAAAGCTTCATTCGCCATAGCTCTATGCAGCCTTTCAAATAACCTTCGGCCCTTAATAAACACGAACCTTTCCAAGTAAATCTCGGACTGCAAGACCCCAGATCAATGAGACTACACCGTCTAAGTCCATCATTAAACAAACAAAATTTGGCTTCATTCCCCCTATTGACACTCGTCCTCTCTGAGATCGAGGCTATGTCGTTAAAGTCCTCGATTGCAACCCAGGAGGCCAATAAAGAGATAGCAATATCCTCTAATTCATTCTAGAGGACCTGCTTTTGAGAAGAACTAGGGATTGCATACACCGCCGTAAGGAAGAAAGGCAATCGTCTGATCATGCAACATTTGAGATGAATAAATTGTCTTTGCTTTTTGCAGACCAAAATGTCGTTTTGATCCAATCTCCAAGCTGCGACAAGCCCACCAAATCTTCCTACACTTGGGACGAAGACTAGTCTATCATAACCTAATGAAGACAGACTTTTGAAATGATCTTCATTTTCACTTTTAGTTTCTGAGATAACAATGAGACATGGTTGATTTCTCTTGCACACAATGCTAAGGTTCTGAACAAGGTTCCTACCGCAAGTGCCCCGAACATTCCAATATAAGATATTTGTTATTTAAATGGGTTATGAATAGCAGCCCAACTAACCTTCACTAGTCAATGGGTTTTAGGCCTAACACTCCCATCTAACAGATCTCATTGGGTTTCCTCCACCATTTCCTCATCAAGCTCTAATGAGTTTGAGCTAGCCCATAACCTACCAGGTAGCCCACTAATTGGTCCAACATCACCTGGGTCAAGAGAGGCCTCCAGGAAGCTCGATTCTTCCACATCCTCACTCCCAATTTGACCTTCACCTGCATTCCCTTATCCTGACACAATCTCCATCTTATCACCCTCTTTTTTCAATGTCTTGTACTTGGCACTCGGTACCTCTTTTTCTGATTCAATCCTATGGGAAATATCCATTGTTCGCTTTATTATCCTCTGTTGTTGTCGGCTTACTATCCCCATAGACTTTTCACCAGATAAACTCTTGCTTTTAGGCCGATTCATGTGCTATCCCTTTTGCTCCTTCCTAGGTTGTACCAACATAAGACTCAAATGCTTCTCACCTATGACAGCCTTATTTGCTCCTCCAGCCATAGTATTCTCTACATCTCTCTCACTCCTATCTGCACCACGTCCTACTTCTTTGTCAACGACTAGAATTTCAAAGCGAGAACCCTGGCGATGCTTCCAAACACTTTCAAACTGCTTCTTCTTCTCCCCTTTCTTCTTACGTCTCTACTTCTGCACCACTTTCCAAACATCTTGATCACTCCTCTTAGTTTCCTCCATTTCCATCTTTTCCATGTTCTCCATCGATTGGTCTCCGTCTTCCTCACCTCTAGCATTCATCGGGACCTTCCTCGATTTACAGAGCTCCAAAGTGCGGCCATAAATGCCACAGTTAGAGCATAACCAATGGAGACCCTCATACTTAACGTAATAATCCTCACCATCTAAGGAGAAACCTGACATCAATGTTTGTTAAGATCAACCAACACACAAATTCTAGCATAATAACTCCTGAGTTGTCCAAAAGTATTAATATCAATCTTAATAGTTTCTCCTATGCTATTACCAATCAAGTTAAAGCCTCCTTATCATAATACTCCAAGAACACATTCGGCATGCGAACCCAGACTGCCACTTTGTCAATGGTAGCCCTTTGTGGATGGAATAGAGACTCCTAAGGTCTTACAGTCAAGTAATGATTAAACAACATCTATGGCCCCCTGTTAATGCATTAAGGTAATCATCTCTATTGGAAAGTTTAACAACAAAAAAACCATTCCCAATATTTATTAGACTAATAACTCCTCTTTTTGACCACAAGCACTAAAGAATGAACAACAGAAGCTTATACCTAATATTCCTACCCAGAAGCTTTACTATGACCGCCTTATTCCATGCTTTATACAATATTTTTTTCATCTTGCCAGAAAAAGAGAATGATGGAAAGTTGCGATTAAGATGTGCAACAATTTAAGTATGGGGGAGAGATATTTGATTTTGTGTCATTCATCAATTGGCATTGATTTGGTTATTGAAAAAAAAAAGAAGAAAGAAAAAACAAAGAATAAAGAATAAAAATATACATATATAATTTTAGTGAATTCATTTTCTTTAACTAGTGCTCTTTTAGATTTCCTTGGTGCTTAGCCTCTCTTTTCCATACTTATACATACCTTCACTCTAACCCTATTCAACCATAAATAATAAGCTCTCTTTATTTATGCATGGATGTGTTATGAGTAGTGGAGAAGTAGAAATTGAGCAAGCTAATGGTAGAATTTGAGTGATACACTTTTTTCCTTATACACTTGAGAGATTGATTGATAGCATCCTTTGAGAGATCACATTGTGTGATTAGCATCATTGATTGAGATTGCCATAATTTGTAATTTGAGATGAAAGGATTTCGGTCTTGATTGCTTGGTCTTTTGAAACATTGTGTTTCCTTGTTTAATTTTTACATTGTTGGCAATTACTAGAAATGAGAATTTCTTCCAATTTTCTTTTCTTTTTGATTTTGCTCAGGAGTGCAAGATGATAAGTGTGGGGAAATTTGGTAATTGAATATTTTATACACTTATTTGTATCTCTTGGGTAATAAATTTAGGATTGTTAGCTAATAAATAATAGGCATTAATGTTTATTTGGCCTTTGGGCTTTTAATGGGATTTAATTCATTTTAATGATAAAATTCCAGATTTACAATGCTTCACTATTTTAATCATAACTCTTGAACTAGACATCGAATTAGCCTCATTCTTGTCTCATATTTAAGATGATTCAAAGATCTACAAATGTTATGAAGACTTGAAAGGCAAATTCGGACAAGAGGATGGTCAATCTTGGAGCCGAAGTCAAAGATGTTTTTCTGGATTTTTATTTGGGGCCAAATTTTGTAAAGGCCTATTTGTTATTTTAGTCTTCACTGCATTGAAAAACTTTCATCTGTTTCAAAATATGTTTTCGTCCGAGGAAGGAAAGTGGTGGAATTTGAAATCCTGGGTTAATCTTTTGTTTATCTGTTTAATCTTCGTTTTATCTGTTTCTGTTTAGTTCTATTTTAATCGTCACTGCATTGAAAAACTCCCCCCAAATTGTTACCGTTCTGTTTCGCTGTTACTGATTTAAACCTACTACGAATTTGTTGGGAAAACGATCCAAGTTTCCATTATACTACAAAATTATATTGATCCTGATTATTTTGTAAGAGGTCCGCAATCTCTTGTCACTTATCCATTATGTATTGAAATTCGTTTAAGTTATAAAGGAAGTCTACTTCCATGCATGCCAACAAATTGTTTTCAAGGGACTGATAGTAGAACATTGATTGCTAACTGTAGTTTTGTTAGCCCTTGGCACGTCATGGCATAAACCTAGCTAGCAAGGTGATCAGAAGGTGCTAGGCCTGTGTGATGGCCAACACACCTAGAACTAAAGGAGGGTTTTCATGAGTATCACACATGCCAATTCTTCGTGGCATCTAACTGTACTTGTTTTCATGGTTTCTAGCCACGCTAGATTGGTTACTTACTTTCATGGATTTTGTGTATATTCTTGTTATTATTTTGTTTAAATCTTGATTAAGAATAAAACTGTTCTTTTTAAATAATGTTTTTTATTATTAAATAAAAATTTCTTTGAATATATTTTTATTTTAAATAGCAATGATTAATTCATTATTCACCTTCTTATAATTAGTTGTTTGATTGCCCACATGACGAACAATTAATCCTTTTCTATTCAAATGTCAAGTTACTTTATTCTATTATGGCTTAATTAGTTTATTTATGAGTTAAGGTGCAAATTTGATAATGAACTATTTCCTTACAAGCACCCCACAAAATTAACTATTTTGGGATGTAAAAGTACACACAATCACATTTTTAACTTCTTGACTTCTTTTAAATCCCTTTACAATAGAAATGTCACCATTCACAAGATGAATAAGAGAATTTACAAAATAAATATGGGCATTTATATGACAAATATATACACTTTTGGACTCAACAAAAATAAATGGTGTTGTGTGCTCATAGTGAAATAGTTTATTGCTAAATTTGCATATTTTCCCTTCTAAAAATATATTAAAATAATAAAGAGCGAAATGACTAGTGGGAGCTATAGTACAAAAAGTAATGAAAGTTAATCAGGCTTAACAGTGTTGCTTTATATACTAGAAAAAAGTTGATTATGTCTACTTTTACACCGCAAAACAGTTAATTCTGTTGGATGCCCCAAAAAAAATAGTGTGTTTCTTAATTTGCACCTTAACCCTTTATCTATTATCGTATATTTGTATTTTAAAGTGGGGACGTTATTTACTAGAAAAGTATTTTTGCACTTAGATAGTAGAAGTGTACACGCTCCTTATAACAGCTCAAATCCAACAATCAAATATTAACTAAGTATTTGAAATATTGCCAATAAGGATGATCATCATCCAAATTATCAAAATACCAAGTTAAGGATGATCATCATCCAAATTATCAAAATACCAAGTTAAGCAAAAACTCATATTTATAGTGCTAAAACTAAATTTCCAAAAATATTTCAAGGTTAATAAAATGTAGAAGTATTTGGGTTATGTCAAATATAAATGGCATAACATAAGCTCTAAGAGTACAAAAAAAGCCTTTAAGACTTACTCCTTATGTGCCATTCCTTGCTCTTTACTAATTTCCTGGAAAAAAAAATTAATATAGTAACCAGAAGATCCAAAAATCTCTGTAACCATTGGTTATTCAAAAATTTACATGCAAACAAAGATAGAGAACATATGGTTTTAAAATCAAATTTAACTGATGATAATTTATTAATACACACACACACACACACACACACACACACACACACATATAAACCTTTCATAGACTCGTTCTCGATTTGATTACCAAAATCCCCTCCCAAAAAAGTTCTAAAACAATTGACCATCAATTCATTTTCCAAATATTGTTCATAAAAGATTTCACATAATATATACCATACAATTATCTAATATGCAATATGCCTCCCTTATATCATTGTCTATCCTTATACGCTGACTAAAACTATAGGCTACCACATAGTCCAAATAGAAAATCATCTATTTAAGCATAAGTTCACCAAATCTTAAGATACACCCGACTAAAGATGTAGAGCTTAATTCTGGACTATGGATGCCCTCCTTAAACACAACTAAGGAGGTGTCACATGTCCCCAGCTCCAATCTCAGCCAATAGAACCATGGAAGAGTGGGCACTAAAAAATACCATCCACTATGCACCGAGTGATGGCATGACAAGAGATCTCATTATAAAAATTCCTCCTTATTCCAACCCATTACATATGCGACCACCATGACAATTATATTCAATCCAATAAAAATAAATATTATAAAAAATTAAGTACAATTAACCATACTTTAATTTATATGAAATATCATCACATATTTAATGTCAAACAAATATTGACATGTAAATAAGTTTCAAATCAAGCCATCCATATGCACAACAAATCCCAAAATAGTTTAATACATACATACATAGTTGATAAGTATATAAAAGAACAAACAAGGTTATCTATACTCCAAGTTTATTTTTATCAATACTTGCTTCGTGTGTTGACGCTAAATAGTTTCCTTCACAACTTTCACCGCTCTTCTTCCTTCCTTCTTTTCTCTCTTCCTTCCTTCTTATCTATACTCTAAGTTTATTTTTAAAGGCTTACATTATAAGTAGGCTTTTAAAAAAGCTTTCGGCTTAACCAGGCCTTATGAAGGCTCAAACCTGAACATAAAAAAAAGTTTGCATTCAAGCTTAGGCCCAGGCTCAAACCTATTTAGCTAATACTTAGTCTGACTTGGTCTATTTCCATACTTGTGTATATGGAATTCCCTGCCCCACCATTATGAATATCTTATAGTTAAGATTTATTATATTATATTATATATTATTATATCATATATATAATGTATTATTACATTGTATAATATATAATGCGTGTGTGTGTGTGTGTGTGTTATTCTTAAACTCTCACTTTTAAAAAAATATTTTCATTATGAAGGCTCAAGCCTGAGCCTAAAAAAGCCTGTATTCAGGCTCAAACCCATGCTCAGGCATTTTGCCTCATTACAAACTCAAATCTAGCTAATGCTTAGTTTGACTTGGTCTATTTCCATACTTGTGTATATGCCTATGTGTGTGGAATTCCCTCTCCCACCATTATGAATATCTTATAGTTAAGATTTATTATATTGTATTATATTATATATTATTATATTATATAATATATAATATATATCATATAATATATAATGTAAATCATATATATGTGTGTGTGTGTGTATTCTTAACCTCTCACTTTAAAAAAATTATTTTCATAGGGTAATAAAACAGTAAAATTTAATTACCATAAATTAAATTCTCCTAAAATATTACTTGGTTCTAGAATTTTAAAAAATAAAATAAAAATTAGGATGTTACACTCCTCTTGACTTTTGAAACTCAACCTTTGATAAGAAGCCTAGGACTACTCCTTCTATCACATAACAATTGTAAATGTTTTAACTTATACTTTTGTTTGATTTATTAGAGTTGTTTCACATATTCTATAGTTAGATTCCTTGTCTTCTTTTGATGCTTTTGAGATTTATGTATATGTTGTTGTGGAGCGGAGCTCCGTATACTTTTATTATACTAACAAGCGATTATAAAATTTTCAGAAAGTCCAACTTAAACAGAGGACTATGCTAAAATTCTACCAAAAGCTTTAGTATATTTATCAAAATATGTCTGCATATGAATTAGAAAAGGTAAGTGCATAAGCAAGATTATTATACTTATTATGGTATTGTAAATGCTATTATATTTAATATGTCGAGTATTTATTTTTATATTTCAAGGCTTATGGAATGAGATTTTCTTGTGTTCCGTGTTAGTCACCCTATAATTTTTAAGGCATGATAGATACATTGTTGATTTATTTGTTATAGGTCACTTAACAAAATGTGATGGAAATATTGGGTCAGGTTGTGCAAATGAGTTGTTTTGTTAAAACTGAAGGGAGAATATCGCCTAAAGGGGGGTGAATAGGTGATTTCGAATTTTTGAGTCACAGATGTAAAACTGAAAAGTAAATAACACAGTAGGAATTATACTGGTTCGGTCAAATCAAACGACCCACATCCAGTCCCTAAAACACTTTGGGTATTTTACTAATCCTCAATCAAAAAACAATTACACACTTAGTTTCTTAAGACAGTCCACTCACGTAGGACTCACTCCCCCTTACTGATTGTAATTGTACAACCCTGCTTAAGGTTCCACAACCTTAAGCTTTACAGATAAACAAATGATGAAATTGAATTTCAATCCTTACTGAGTAGATAAATGATACGCACAGGAGTACAAAGAAATATTAAATGAGAAGGCTAATGGAACAAAGAACTTTTACAACTTCGAATTGAATGCTTAGTGTTCCGGTTGGTGGGATATTGAATGCTCTAGCTATTTATATCATTCGTCTGTATTTCTTTATCATCTCCCGTTCAATATAGTTGTTGTCTCCATTTGAATTTCCGTTGGATTCATTCTTTCTTCGTAATGCCCAATCGATCGTTGCTTCATTAAATGCAGTGGCACCTTTCATTAAATGAGTTTCCTGTTGTTGTCCTTGTGTCAGAGAGATAGCTGGAATAAGTATTAACAAAAGAACATCAACAGCTGCCTCAGGTTTTAATTCTGATTGTTGCTATTGTTTCTCTGTCATCATTTAATGCTCGATCCACGTCGGATTTGCTTATTCTTGAAACTGTATTTAAGTGCAACTAATCAATCTGCAAAATACTTAGATTATGATTAAGCATAGTATAAATGTGTTCAAGAAAAAGAATTAAATAACCCATTGGATTAGTTTCGCAAAATTTATGCTGACACAAATAGTGGCATTCTTGAGAGCTATGTTAACATTCTCAAGAATTGCATGGTAGTAAGAGCTTCTTATGTACAACCTTACTTTGTTATGTAACATAGCATTCTTGAGAATCAGATGAGTCATTCTCGAGAACTAGCGAGAATCTTCATGAGCAAGAGAAATGCATCCATTACCTTTTGCATGGCATTCTCGAGAATTGGCGTGAAACACAAGAATGGAAGAAGTGTGCATTGTAATTATTCATTACCATTCTTGAGAATCATATAGGTGATTCTTGAGAATTAGAGTGAGACACAACAATGAAGGAGTACCTCTTAGTATGCCATTCTCGAGAATCATGTGGGACATTCTCGAGAATTAGAGAATCATAAGGATGAAAGAAATGTGCATTTCATGTATCCATTATCTCATTCTCGAGAATGTTCTTCTCATTCTCAAGAATCAATGAGAGTGAGGAAAGATCATATGTATGTGTTTAAATCTTTGGCTTAAACATTCTTGAGAATTACTCCCTCATTCTCAAGTATTGCTTTTTTGTAACTAAACTGTTGAACGTACCATTATGTTTTAAAAACTTTGACCATTCATACTTGAGAACAATTAACCAAAACCCTCTAAGTTTTTCATCATCAAAACACTGTGAGTCAACAAAAACTTTATCTAAAGTTGTCAAACCCTTATCACAATTGAGAATCAATACATAATCATTTTACCAAGTGGTGACTTAAAGTTTGGAATTTCTTAGAACCTTATTTAAATTTGTTAAAACTTTATCTAAAGTTGTCAAATCCTTATCAAAAGTGGGAATTAATACATAGCTATTACAACAAGTGGTGAGTTAAGATTTGGAATTTGTGAAATTTTTATCCAAACTTGTTAAAACCTTATATAAAGTTATCAAACCCTTATCAAGAGTGGGAATCAATACATAGCCATTATAGTACGTGATAACTTAAGATTTGGAATTTGTTAAAACCTTATCTGAATTTGTTAAACCCTTATTAGAAGTGGAAATTGTTGGGATTCGTACACGCAGCGGAATATACTTTATCCAATAAATTACAAATCCCAAGAAGATGATATATCAACAGCGTTTAAATCGGGTTAGTAATTAGGAACCGTACCTATGCGAACTCGTGTGTGTGCTTTGCAAACTCATAGGCTAATACCTTCTTGATCTATCATTCTCTAGGAGCTAACTCTACGAATCCACTCCCTCTACCGATATTCACACCGAACAGCACTCCAACACGAATGGCAGCGTGCTAGCACCTTCAATCTTTTGTCTCACGTCTCTCTTCTAGGGTTCTTTTGTGTCTCTTGAATTCTCTTATGTGTGTAATCAAATTACTTATAACCTAAGGGTATTTATAACCCTAATGGGCAACATTAAATATTCAAAATCAATCTTATTAATTTTGAAATTGAATTGGAAATTAAATAAGTCTAATTGATTCAATCCAATCAATTTATTTAATGCGAATTAAAAGCCAGCTGATTTGATTTATCTTCATAAATCAAATATGGAAGTTATTTAATGATTAGCCCCTAGGGTATAATTTCCAACAGACTCCTACTTGCACTAGGTGCAATCATTATATATATATCCTCCCTAGATAAAATATTGTATTCATTAAATCTTAGACATATCTTAGATTTAATGAATCTGGACATTATAGCTTGTGTTAGGCTATTCTTGTGTGCGACCCTATAGGCTCACATGAGATTGGCAACGGGCTAATACTGTACCAGCCCACAAGTTGCAAGCGGCCTCTAGTAAGACATTGCAACTACCCAATTCACATGAGGATCGATTATTCAATACAACCTATCATACAACCATGCCACGTCCCTTTTGTCATGTGATAATTTGGTCAAGGATAAAGCATGGATAGTGTCATCCTCCTGTTCTTGACCATTACTTTCTCAATTCTTGAATAGTCTAATAATTGACATGGAAACTCCTTTCTATCATAGTATGACCATACATTTCTTAGACTCACTTATCGAGGGGCCTAGTATTATCTCTCTACAAATATGAGGGACAAATTCCATCTTGACTACTCACATTCCTCTACATAAAAACCATTGATCTCGATCCAAGCCTTTATCATCGTCCGGTTAAAGGTGACTTTTGACTAGGTCAAAGATCAGTGACTCATCATGTAGGAATCCATGATGATCTCAGGTCATAGGGCGTTGTGACGCGGTTGTACATGAGAAAAGCTTATGACTAAATACATGCAGCTTTCTCATAGTGGGTCGGTCCAGCACCTTGTATTCTTACAAGTGCCCATGACTTTGATTCGTATCTCCATACCTCATCAAAGTCATACTGGTCTTATTTCATCTTCGCTCCCACGTAGATGACCGACCAGGGACATTTAGGATAATCTATAAGATATACCCAGGATATAGTTATCAATATAAACATGCAAATGAAATGATAACTAAAAGAGAATACTTTAAATAACATAAACGTCTAAAGTACAATGATTTGGCCTTTCCAATAGAATCCCACTTGCACTAGGAGCAATCATTAATTACTCTAATTCCCATTGTCCTAACATGACGCTCATGTTTTACTTGTGCAAGTGGCTTAATAAGAAGATCAACAACATTGTCTTCTCCTGGTACTTTGCATATCTTTATGTCACCTCTATCATTGATTTCTCTAATAAGATGAAAGCGCCTGAGTATATGTTTGGTCCTTTGATGTGACCTAGGCTCCTTAGCCTGCGCAGTAGCCCCACTGTTGTCACAGAACAGGTCTATTGGATTTGAGATGGTAGGAACCACCCCTAGTTCAGTAACAAACTTTCTGATCCAAACGGCTTTCTTAGCTGCATCCGATGCTGCTATATACTTAGCTTCTATTGCAGAATCAGCTACAGTGCTCTGCTTTGAGCTCTTCCAACTTACCGCACCACCATTTAACAAGAATACATATCCTGACTACGATCTTAGATCATCTTGGTCAATTTGGAAACTCGCATCTGTGTAACCAGTCACACAGAGCTCATCCTCCAAGCCACCATATACCAAGAATAAGTCTTTAGTCCTTATTAAGTACTTCAGGATATTCTTGACAGCAGTCCAGTGACCCTTACCGGGATCTTGTTTATACTGCCGGTCATACTTAAGGCAAATGACACATCCGGTCAAGTACATAACATGGCATACATGATAGATCCAATGGCGGATGCATATGGAATCTCACTCATGTGATCTCTTTGATCTTGTGTACTATGACACAGATCCTTGCTAAGATGGATGCCATGAGACATGGGCATGTAACCCCTTTTAGAATCCTGCATATTGAATCTATGAAGTATCTTGTCTATGTATGTGCTCTGACTTAGGCCTATTAGCCTCTTGGATCTATCTCTATAGATCCTGATCTCAAGGATATAAGTGACTTCGCCTAAATCTTTCATTAAGAAATACTTTCGTAACCAAGACTTGACACTCTACAAGGTAGGGATGTCATTCCCAATGAGTAGGATGTCATCTACATAAAGCACCAAAAATACAACTGTGCTCCTACTAACCTTCTTGTAAACACAATGTTCATCAATGTTTTAAATGAATCCAAACTCTTTGACTACTTCATCAAAACGGTGATTCCAGCTCCGAGATGTTTGCTTCAATCCATAAATGGATCTTTGAAGCTTGCAAACTTTACCAGATTCCTCTGGACGCATAAAGCCTTCTGGTTGTGTCATGTACACATCCTCAAGTAGCTTTCCTTTAAGGAAGGCTATTTTGACGTCCACCATATTTCATAGTCATAATATGCTGCTATGGAAAGAAGGATTCTGATTGATTTGGCCATTGCAACTAGGGAAAAGGTTTCATCATAGTCCGCACCATGAGTTTGAGTGAATCCTTTTGCAACCAGTCGTGCCTTGAAGACACTTACTTTGCCATCCATGTTAGTTTTCTCCTTGAAAACCCATTTATACCTAATGGTTTTTACACCTTCAAGTGGATTGACTAAGGTCCATACCTTATTGTTATACATGGATTGCATTTTAAACTTCATGGCATCTAGCCATCTTTCGGAGTTTGGTCCCACTATGGCTTCTCGATAGGTAGTTGGCTCATTCTGCTCAATGAGCAAGATATCACGACTTCCAGTAACTAGAAGTACGTATCTCTGAGGCTTTTGTCGTGTCCTATCGGACCTTCGTGGGCCTTGTGTTACTAGAGCAGGCTCATCAACTTGTTGTGAGTCTTCTCCGTTTTCCATTTGTGGTTCTACGTTGTTTTGTGACTCTCGAACTTCTTCAAGGTTCACCTTACTCCTACTGGTTCTTTTAGAGATAAACTCTTTCTCCAGAAAGACACCATTCTGGATAACAAACACTTTGTGATCAGTAGGATTGTAGACATAGTATTCTTTAGTTTCTTTAGGATACCCCACAAAAAGGCATTTTGAGGATCTGGATGATAATTTATCAGAGGCTTGTTATTTAACGTAAACCTCACATCCCCAAATTTTAAGAAATGACAAACTGAGTTTCTTCCCAATCCATATCTTATATGGTGTCTTTTCAACTGCCTTTGATGGAACTCAATTTAGTGTGAATGCAGCTGTTTCTAGGGCATTGCCCCAAAAGGACTACGAAAGATTTGTTTGACTCATCATAGATCGAACCATATTTAATAAAGTTCGATTCCTTTGCTCAGAAACATCATTCCATTGTGGCGTTCCTGGAGGAGTTAGCTATGAGATGATCCCACAACTTCTAAGATGGTCAATGAACTCTTGGCTCAAATATTCACCACCTTGATGAGATCAAAGTGCTTTAATTGTTTTGTCAAGTTGGTTTGCACTTCATTTTGGAATATTTTGAACATTTCAAAAGATTCATACTTATGTTTCATTAGATAGATATACTCATACCTACTAAAATCATCTATGAAAGTAATGAAGTACATATAACCTCCTGTAGCAGATGTATTCATTGGTCCACACACATCAATATGTATTAGGCCCAATAAATCAGTGGCCCTCTCATTATGTCCAGTAAAAGGTGCCTTTATTATCTTTCCCAATAAACAAGACTAACATGTATCAAATGATTCAAAATCAAATGAGTTAAGAAATCCATCTTGATGGAGTTTTGAAATGTGTTTCTCATTTATATGGCCTAGATGACAATGCCATAGGTAGGTCGAATTCTAATCATTTGACTTGATCCTTTTAGTAGACACGTTATATATATGTCCATTATTAGGATGTTCTAAATTTAGTGAATAATGACCAAAATGCAAATCACCATTAGCATAAAAAATGTCACTATGATAAATAAAACATTTACCATTCCTAGTGATGGAAGTAAAACCTTCCTTATCCAAATAAGAAAGAGAAACAATATTGCTACTCAAAGCAGAAACATAAAAGCAATTGTTCAAAATTAACAAAAGCCCACTGGGCAGAACTAATTCATAAGTGCTTACAGCTAAAGCAGCAACTCTTGCTCGGTTTCCAACTTGTAGGTCTACTTCGCCCTTCTTCAATTTTCTACTGTCCTTGAGACCTTGCACATTTGTGCAAATGTGAGAACCACATGCAGTATCTAATACCCATGTAGAAGGAGTAGAAAAATGAATATCTATAACATAAATACTTGAAGAGATAGCCCCTCCATCCTTGTTCTTTTTTAGATCTTCAAGGTAGAGTTTGCAGTTCCTCTTCCAATGACCAGGTTCATTGCAGAAGAAGCAAACCCCGTCCTTTGAAGGCTTTGCCTTCTTGGCTGCAGGCTTAGTTTCGGGCTTGTTTGATTCTTTTGTCTTACCAATTGAGCCATTACCCTTTCCTTTTCCCTTGCCTTTCCTTTTCATACCATTTCTTTCGTGATTGAGAACAATTCTCAAGTTTCTAAACCAGTCAAGAAAGTTGGTCCCATTTAGTTTGTCCTTCTCAAGGACTGATGTCAGTGATAATATAGTGATATTACTAGTCGGCATGATTCTACAATTAAAAGATATGTAAAGTTAATTAATAATCTCCCACTGAATTAACAATCCTTAATATAATTAGTGGGCTAAGATCCATATTTAGCTTAAATTTAAGTCCGCTTTGGCAGGACGCTTAAAGTCAAGTTATTTAGGTAGGTAACCTCTTTACCAATTACATCACATGTAACTCTTAGATCTTTATGGGATTCGATCATCATATGACTTAGCATGTTTAATCCCATCTAACACCTTAAGATCCAAAACCGTTTTGATAATCTCAATTAAGTCAAGACAATAATGAATGTTGAGTATCACCATTACCCACTCTTGTCTCACCAAGATAACTCAAGTGTATCCACTTTGGTGGAACATACAAATAAGCGATCTAGACTTTGACAAGTATTCATTGATTGACAACATTATGACTTAAGATTTCATTTGGAGGGTTTAATCTAATTAATTATATTCATATGAATGCAATTATAGTTGTATATATCTCATACAAACAACACATAATACGCAAAATAAACATGTCATGATCTAATCAAAAGCTTAATTAAAACGTGACACAACATGGCTCACCTAACATAAAATCCTCTCAAGCCAATGAGGGGACTTCTCTAAATAAGAAAAGAAAATTACATCAGGAGAAACCTCGTTTAAACATATGAGAGGAGTGAGATGAGAAGAGAATGTACATAGAGAATATTTAGAGAGAGGCATGACTCGCAGGCCATATTTAAATATTAATTACAACCATTGTAAATGCTAGAGCCATGTTGTTCACCATACCTAAACAACTTTTGAAAGTTCAATCACAACAAATATTAATCCATACAATATGAAAGAAAATGTCATGAATTCTCTACAATTAATAATTATAATAATTATAACATGATGCAAATTCTCAATTCCATCAATTAAAATAATCATAATTTGATGCCTAATTATAACGCTACAAACTATAAGTACAGGGTCCCATATATAATCATATTATATATTGATCATATTACATAATAGTTAGATTATATTAGAAGTAGATAAGTTGGACAAATTCCAACATAAGAGTAGTGGTGGTAACCTTTTGAAAACAGCTTTTTCAAATTACTGTATCTCAGATATTCATTCATAAATATACTACACCTAATCTTATTCTACAATTAATGCACAGTTCTGCTCAACCTCGCAATGTGTATTCCATAAAATCCTCCAAACAAAATATATATATTATTACTTTACTTAATTATGGGGTTTAATTTCCATTGCACAGCAAACGGTAGCACAACGCCACAATCTTGGCCATTGTCGATTCAAGACAATTAATTTCGAAAACAACACATGTTTTTAGAAGAAATATTTCGTTTAAAAATTTCCAGCCCCCAGAGACGGCGTTGTTCTAAACGTTTCAGAACTTTCATTTAAACGCATACAAAAAAAATATGGTTAAGTATAAATGCACAACATATCTCATATATAATCACATTAAGAACATAAACCCAATTTAAACGCATAATTGATTTGGCTTTGATGCCACTGTTGGGATTCGTACATGCAGTGGAATAAAATTTATCCAATAAATTACGAATCCCAAGAAGAGAATCTATCAACAACGTTTAAATCGGGTTAGTAATTAGGAACCATACCTATGCGAACTCGTGTGTGTGCTTTACAAACTCGTGGGCTAACACCTTGTTGATCTATCAATCTCTAGGAGCTGACTCTACAAATCCACTCCCTCTACTGGTATCTACACCGAACAGCACTCCAACACGAACAGCAACGTGCTAGCGCCTTCAAGCTTTTGTCTCACGTCTCTCTTAAGGGTTCTTTTGTGGCTCTTGAATTCTCTTATGTGTGTAATCAAATTACTTACAACCTAAGGGTATTTATAACCCTAATGGGCCACATTAAATATTCAAAATCAATCTTATTAATTTTGAAATTTAATTGGAAATTAAATTAGTTTAATTGATTCAATCCAATCAATTTATTTAATGCAAATTAAAAGCCAGCTGATTTGATTTATCTTTATAAATCAAATAATTGATTTATCTTCATAAATCAAATATGGAAGTTATTTAATGATTAGCCCCTATGGCATAATTTCCAATAGGGATTATATATTTACAAGCATATCCTTCCATAAATGTAACAAGTGTTAAAAATTACAATTTCAACATCCAAATTGACATCCATATGACAAGTGTCTGCTTAGGACCATCTATCCTTATGTAACTACTATATGATGAATAACGTCTTTTGGTGGTTTTCTGTTTACACAATATTAGCTCCAAAGCACTCTCACCACATGAATTCAACAAATGATTCACTAACCTGTTAGTTCTTTATGTGTTTTGATGATACATGACATTTGTAAACATAAGATGAAGTTTGTCTTATATAAGTTGAAAAACTTACTGTCAAAGGCAAACTCGAGTTTTGAGAACAAAACTCGAGTTTTGGACTTGATAGAGGGTAGCTCAATTTTGATGAACTAAGAAAACTCCAGTTTGCGTAGACAAACTCGAGTTTCCAACAAACAAAGAGCACTTGAGTTTTCCACATTGAGACAAACTCCAGTTTAGTATTACAAACTCGAGTTTTACTAAACTGGAGTTTGCACCATACAGAGACTTTCCAATATTTTCTAAAGTAATCAAAACTCCAGTTTTCATTTAGAAACTTGAGTTTTGGGCATACAGAGAGACTCTAAGTTTTTAAGCCTAAGAAAACTCCAGTTTTGATATGTAAACTCTAGTTTGCACTTAGCTAAGAGTTTTCTAAGTTTTCCAAGGTTTTGAGAAAACTCGAGTTTAGATTTGTAAACTCGATTTTAGCTTTGACAGCAAGATTTCATGATTTCCTCACTTTGAGAAAACTCTAGTTTACTTAGAAAACTTCAGTTTTCACTTGGCATAGTTTTTTCAAAGGTTTTCAAATTTAATTGAAAACTCGAGTTTGGAATTAGAAACTCAAGTTTAGTGAGAGCTTTACTCATTTTAGTGTGTTTGAAAACTCCAGTCTTCATTTAGAAACTCCAGTTTTGAGGTTTTGGACTTAAACTCGTTTTCACTATAAAAGTCCAAGACTCGAGTTTGTCATTAATCAACTCGAGTTTTGCTCTATGGCTCAAAATGTGATTTTAAACTCAATACATGACTTTCTTCTCTGGATGAAGAAAACTCGAGTTTGGCTTCTAGTGCACAGTTACAAACTCCAGTTTTGATGAACAAACTGGAGTTTGTGTCGTTGGTTTTGAAAAACAAGTTGCTCAAATTTTTGAAATTTTCCCATTTGATCTTAATACTTTTTATCATCACTCATTACTATTCCTTATTATGTTTTATCAGCTTGCTAATAAGTTTCAGATGATTTAGAGAATGTTAAATGAAGATTTGAACAAAAGCAAAAAGTGATGTCAGCACATTAAATGCAAAGTGCAGAAAAATTACATTTTTTTTTTTACAATCATTCTACACACATTGTAAGGGGATTAATGTTTCCTTTCCACATTCAGTAGCTGCTCTTCCAAAGGATTAAAAAGTCAAGAAGTCAAACATAAACATCTGTGCAGTTGGATTAACCAAAGAGTAGAGAGAGAAGAAGACCAAAGTTTGTGCTAATCCTTCCTTAATGTCTCTAACGGTTATATTAAAGAGTATAACGATCATTTAATGCTTCCTTTGTGTAAATAGAGTTGCATTCAATTTTTCTCAACAACCAATCTACTAAAAACGAATTGTATTCAAGTTTACCAACTACTCTTTGAGTTTTCACTTGTAAAGTATCTTCTGATACATTGATCTTCAGTGTTTATTCTTATCCACTCTTAGAGAGAGTTAATTTATTGTAAATCATTTATTGCAAGGATTTCAAGTTAGAGGACTTAGAGACTGAGATATTGATTGCAACTTATAAGGGGGGTACGTTCTAGTGAGAGAATTACTCTTGAGTTACAGAGTGTGTAATTAATTGAGATAGTGAAAATCCTAGAGAGTCTGGGGACTGGACGCAAGTCAATAGGTTGGATCGAACCAGTATAAATTCTTGTGTCTTGCCCTTCTTCCCTATACTTTGCTTAGCTCTCTTTTAGTGTGCGAAAACAGGGCACTTAAGAAAAATTTTATAATCCATAATTCATTCCCTCTTGGTGATTAAGCTCCATTTTCATAACCTCCATATTATGTCACACATTAATTGAGGAATATGTTCTTGCAAAAAAATGAAAGGTCAAAATGTGCTCAAATAGTGACATTGAAACAATTGAAGTGTGAAATTCAGAATTGTACATTTTCATATTCAAACAAAATATTGGGGTCCCACCAGATCAACCGTATCATTACATGTACAACGCATTCCCTCCTTTTCACACAATGACATAAACACTTTAGTTAAGAAAACTACAAACATTATAGCACTCACAGATTTATCAGCAAAGGTAGAAGAGGTAAAAAATGTAACAACAAAACATTACAGTACCCACACAATGCCTATTCATACATAATAGGCATTCCCTAAATAAAACTCGTTATTACTTTAGTAAGTATAATGGTTTGATAGTTTCTGTTTTGACTAGTTGATATAAGAGTTTCATAAATTTCAAATATTAATCCACCACTTGTTATAATGGCTACATATTAATTCTCACTTTTGATAAGGGTTTGAGAACTTAAGATAAGGTTTTAACAAGTTTAGATAAAAATTCACAAATGTAAAACCTTAATTCACCATTTGCTATAATGGCTATATATTGATTGGGTTTAACGATTTCATATAAGATTTTAATAAATTCATAGAAGAATTTCACAAATTCCAAATCTTAATTCATTAATCGCTACAATAATTATGTATTGATTTATACCTTTGATAAAGGTTTGACAACTTCATATAAGGTTTTAACATGTTCAGAGAAGAATTTCACAAATTCAAAATCTTAATCGCCACTTCCTACCATAGTTATATATTAATTTTCGCTTTTGACAAGGATTTGACAACTTCAGATGAGGCTTTAATAAATTAAGATAAGACTTTCATAATTCAAAATCTTAATAAATATTTTCACTTGCTACAATGATTATGTATTCATTCCCACTTTTAATAAAGATTTGATAGCTTTAGATAGAGTTTTAACAAAACACCTTTAAACAACTTCACCCAATATTTTTATTCATTTATAAACTGTCATACAACAAATAAATCAACAGTGTATTAGTTCAATACCAAAAACAAAAAAGGCCACAACTTCACTTCTCACAAATTCGCCTAAGTTTTGCAACTTCAGATTAATAAATACCTACAAAATCCTCCCCTAGTTTGTTATACACCCTCAACTTCACCGCTCTCCACCAATCTTCTCGGCCACTGTAATCAGCAACTCAAATAAAATGGGAATACTGAACAGGGCGCCAAAAAGTGCATCGTGCCTAGGGATGTAAAAAGGCCAGGGGCCTGTCAGGGGCCTGTGGCCTGGCCTGTTAAAAGCCTGGTCAGGCCTGGCCTGTCAGGCTAAAAGGCCAGGCCAAGGCCTGTTATGAGGCCTGTTTCCCTTAATAGGCCAGGCCCAAGCCTGATAAGAGGCCTTTTAGGCCTGTCAGGCCGGCCTGTTTATATTATTAATATTAATTTATGTAATTTTGGCCTGTTTTTAGCCTGTTTAAAGTAGGCCTGTTTTCGGCCTGTGGCCTGTTATTTATATTATTAGTATTAATTTATGTAATTTTGGCCTGTTGTTAGCCTGTTTAAAGTAGGCCTGTTTTCGGCCTGTGGCCTGTTAGCTTAATTAAATAAAAAAAAATTAAAATTTTTTTTTTTAATTTTTTTTTTTGAAAAAAAAAACACACAGGCCTTAACAGGCCACAGGCCAGGCCAGGCTTATATACAGGCCAGGCCCAGGCCGAAAAGTAGGCCTGTAACAGGCCACAGGCCAGGCTCAGGCCAGTATGTTACAGAACAGGCCTAGCCTGTTAAGGGCAAGGCCTGGCCTGGCCTGGCCTGTTTACACCCCTAATCGTGCCATCTTCTCCATTATGTTTTTAAGCAATGTAGAGGGGCGTTTTTGTCCTTTACATTTAATTTTTAAAAAGATAAATCAAATCCATAATATCACGTAATTTTCCACTCCAATTCCCAAATATCTCTGGTGGCGCGGATAGATGACCGGGGCAAGCTGAGAAAATCTTTCTGAGCATTCGGCCTGCAGCGATAATGGAAGCCTTCCCGTTCTCTACTTCATACTACCCAATTCCCACCTCTAGCACTCCTCTTTCCTTGTCTTCCTCTATTTTCTCTTCGAAACCGTTTCCCTCCCCTACCTCTTCTTCCTCCTCGTCTGTGTTTGTTTGCCTCAAGCCACCGCCTGATTCTACTGACCCTTCCAGTTCCTCCTCTCTCTCCGGCAACCAGCCCCGCCGCCCCAATAAATACGTGCAAACTTCAAATCCTTCCTCGCGGCAGAATCCTTTAACTCCATCTAAGTCTAATCCTCTCCAGAAGAATCCCCTCCATTCTTCTGCTCATGTCACTACGAACAATACTAATCATTCTCATTCGCATTCTTTGACAAACAAGTTATGGCTCACAAGCAAGCTCTCTCCACCTCCGCCGCCGCCACCACCACCTGCTTCTCCACCCCTGCGAAACCGAAATGAAGAAGAAACAGGAAGCATGGAGAGCCGTGAAATTGGGAGCGATGGATCTAATGACTCGGATATTGATACCTTAAACCCGGCAACTTGGTTCCGGCAAGAGGGGAAAATCTTTGTGGGTAATTTGCCCAATTGGGTTAAGAAAATCGAGGTTACTGAGTTCTTTCGGCAGTTTGGGCCGATAGAAAATGTGATTCTGATTAAGGGTCACAATAATACAGAGAAGAATGCGGGTTTTGGATTTGTGATTTATGGAGGTCCAACTGCGGACAAATCAGCCATGAAGGCTGTTGAGTTCGATGGTGTTGAATTCCACGGTAGAATTCTGACAGTGAAGTTGGATAATGGCAAGAGATTGAAGGAGAAAGCGGAAGATCGGGCACGGTGGGTGGAAGGGGACGAGGGAGTTGAGTATCGTTCCAAGTGGCATGAGGAGAGGGAGAACTCTAGAAAAGAATTTAGAAAGATACTGGAGACTGAACCTGAGAACTGGCAAGCTGTTGTTCGGACCTTCGAGAGAATTAAGAAGGTTGAGCAACTTTCATTGCCTTTTAATTGTTACGTCTATTAGCACTTGAATTTGATAGTTTCACAATATTTTCTTGATTTTAGTATCATCTGAGCTTGCAAAAATTGAAAAGATAGGCTCTTTGGCTTTGCTAAGTTCTAATTTGGTTGAGCCGGGCCTTTGTTGCGATAGAGGAGGTAAGATAATATCCATTTTAAGCTCTTTCCTGAAACTGATGTGGCGTGCAATCTATCATAATCAGTTTCACTCTTAAGTCTAATTACGGTATGGTTGGTTGAGTTAGATATTCCCTTTGTTACTTTTTACTTGTCTTACGTGAGAAGGTTCAGAATAAAAAGCCCGTTGCTATGCCTTTAACAACTGGTTCTGCTTTTTTCAATATTTAATACTTTAAAATCAATTCGAGCATTTTAGCAGTGCCTTGTTGTTGGCATATTACAATTTGATGTGTTGGGTTTATATCCTAGTTAGATGGGAAGTATTACTTTACCTCAGCAGATAAAGGTTGTGCATGATAAATTAGTTATATCTTAAATGAAAGTATTTCTACTTGTGAGTTTCTTTGTTTTTTTCCCCAAAAAAATGTGTTCTTTTACTATTACGATTTTGAGGCAGTCAATACCCTCATAGGATTTACTTTAATCATAACTTTACTTTTTCACTTAAGATATATATCGCGTTCATCTGACAACTCTATTAGACAATTTTGGCAACCAATCCTTTAAAACTGACAAATGTTACAAGATTTTATCTCTTAAAGTCCCTGTCGCTTATTTTTGGCATGCTGAATAAGCTGTATTTCAGCTGCCTAGCTCCTTTGATTAGTCAATCAAATTCCATATTTAATGGACATGGAGCAATATCTTCTGCTATGTTGTTTATAATACCATAAATACCTATATGTATATTTAACTACATTAAACTTGTTGTTTTGGATATGGGAGTCATTTTGTGGAAACCAGAAAGTCATCTGTCATTTTTTGGAGGCATGAAAGTTATCAGTTTGAAATATGAGGCCCTTGATCCATTTAATGTAACATAGATTTGTATATTTAATTTAGTCAGGCAAGGGAGATAGCAGGGATGAAACTCCATTTTACTTGGTTACAAGGCTCGCCTGCCATGTTAAGATCACTTCTTTCCAAAAGCTTAAGTTTTTCAAAGAAGATGCATGCATGTTTTAGCATGTGCTTAAATTGAACTGATGTGTTTCTTTCATCTACTGAATAATGTATTCATACGCTGTGCCATGAATTATAGCTACCAAACCATCTCTGACTAATGTAATGAACATAATGATGAACAGACTAACTATATTAACCTCTTAACTACCCTTACAAATCGTTTTTAAACTTTGATGCCACCTCTGTTTTTTTTTTTTTTGGCTCTGTTAGTGATTTCATTTAGTTTTCTAGAGTGAATGTTGTTATGAAAAAGAGAACTCTATTTTTGCAATTTGAGAAATCTGAATGATTTGATAATCAGTTATGCATGAGTTACTAAATTTTATGATTAATTGGTTTGTTTTCTACTTATTTTATATAATTATTATCAATAGTAATACTATTACAAGGGGTCCAATTATAAAGTTAAAAAGCTACTGTTTTATGATCTTCTTTTCTTTCATGTTTCTGCATCTACTTCTGCTTTGTGGTTTGAAGATTTCTTACCCTGTAGCTAGTTTTTCAAATAAAACGTCTTTTATAAAGAAATGTTTCTCCATGTAATTATAGATCATATATTGCCTGAAAATGTGCAGAAATTTATTTATGAAAAGTTTCAGAGACTGAATTTTAACATTCTGTTGTGGATGTTCTTTCTCATTGTTTTATTTTGTTTTATTCATGTTTTTAGCCTTCTAGAAAAGAATATGGGTTGATGGTTAAGTATTATGCAAGACGAGGGGACATGCATCGTGCACGTCAAACATTTGAGAGCATGCGAGCAAGAGGAATTGAGCCATCTTCACATGTGTATACTAGGTAATATCAATAAACAAAAAACCCTGTAGTGTACTAGAGCTTCCTAAAATCTTAATTTGATTGATTGATTCCAACTTTACCAAGTGGGATGAGGCTTGTTGTTGTTGATTGATTGATTTCTATTTTGAGTTTTCTAGATGATATTTTGATGGGCATGTGTTTTAAGTGATGAATGTCCACCCATGAAAAGTTTCTACTGGCAAAAAAGTGCAACTTTTTTTACTCTGACACTTCTAATATTTCAATTTTTTATCTTTAAAAAGAAACTTTATATAAAGATTTTCAAATAGCTCAAGCTGGAAATTTTTCCGTCTCTTTTCACATATATATTGATGCACAGTGGTTTTTCTTCTGATGTTAATGTATGTTAAATCTTTGCAGTCTTATTCATGCTTATGCAGTTGGTAGAGATATGGAAGAAGCTTTACATTGCGTTAGGAAGATGAAGGAAGAGAGCATTGAAATGAGTTTGGTGACATACAGTATTATTGTGGGGGGATTTGCCAAAGTGGGCGATGCTGAGTAAGTATATTTGACCAATGTCCTGTGCCGCTTTATCTTTTACTGAAAAAGTAGCCCTTTAGTTTCTGGCTGTAAGCTTTACGTTTAAGTATGATTAATGGAAGAATAGAAGAGAGAGGATGTAAACTCTTAAAATATAGTGTGGAGACATTGACTAATTGAGGGAGACCAAAATTGTAGTTGGAAAGCCAGTCTGGTGGAAAATACAGTTTTCTAATTTACTCATTGTGGAGTTCCATAGAAATTTATTTTCATGTTAACTGGAAAGTTTAGAAACATGCCATGGAAATAGAGAGCTGAAAAACAGATGAAAAGCAAATCAAGAAATCAGAAAATTTTATGAAACAAAATAGATCTTTTTGTTGCAAGTAATTATGTCAGGTGTCAAACATTCGTAGTATGTGTCATTTCAAGATGCCCAAAGCCCCAAAGTATGACTAGTATGTAGAAAACAAACCAATGTGCATGGGACTATTTTCATTTAACAATATCATATCTTGGCCAAAATAATTTGGTCTAAAGCAATGTGATTTTAGATTTATAAGGTTATTTTAGGCCTTGAATTTTGTTTTGGACTTTCAGTTCACAAAAAGGTGGTGAGACTTTCATTTATTATGATTAAAACTGATATTTTAACTTCTCCAAAAAATTTGTTGTATTATCATCACAATCCTCGTTCTGTGTGATTGCTCATTCAACTGAACTGTTCTATTTTGTTCAGCTTCACTGATATGGAGCAGAAATGAAACTATCCAATTCTAGAAGATAATAAAAAAGAATAATGGATAAGAGTAGGTAATTAAAACCTTAAACCTTATAATTGTGATGCTGACACTTCAAGCATCGAGGTTAAACAATGTGATATAACCAAAACCCAAGTTTGTCGCCAGTGTAGAGAAAAATATGTTTTGGCTGTTAAGTGCTCACTAACATGGGAATAGGGTGCTAGATTAGTGAACCCATTTATTGGTTTTATGGTGGAAGGGGAATACGCTTCAAAGATGGAGTTCACTTTCTACAGTTTGAATCAGTTGCTACTTTATTGGTTTTGGTTTCATTTCTGATATTTATATTGGTGCATTAAGTAATGAACATGCTTATCTATACTTTGATAGTCCTCTGTCTCAGTTTCTGGTAGGATGTTCATTATCTAATTTGTTATATCAATGTCTTTTTTATGGTCTTTTCATATACAAGTGAAGGTTGAATCGTCAAATCTTTATCATATACATAACCCTATATAATCTTGGTTTGGAAGTGCTGCAGATCACTGGTTTAAGGAGGCCAAAGAGAGGCATCCATCCTTGAATGCAATCATTTATGGGAGCATAATTTATGCACATTGGTAAGCATTTATTTATTGTGGGCTCACATGCAAATACATATATTTATTGTGTGTTTGTTTATGCGGACATTCAAATTCCACTATGTATATATTTAAACGCTTGCTTCATCACTCTTATGTAGAGATAGAAGTTAGCATCCTCACATTGGAACCGGATGAAAACTATTTAATTCATTTGCAAAATCCAGTTTTAATATGAAGACTTATGTAGCCTTGCATTTATTGTACTTCAAAGAGATTTTTTGGTTCATTATAAAATTGGGAGATGCTAACTTTTACTCCAACTGAATAATTTCCCACACACAGATGGAAAATCAGGTTTCTGTCTGGTTTATTGCTCTTTTGACTTTTGGTATCCTGTGGTATATCACAGCCAAACTCGGAATATGGAAAAAGCTGAAGCCTTGGTGAGGGAAATGGAAGAACAAGGAATAGATGCTCCCATTGACATATATCATACCATGATGGATGGTTATACTATAATTGACAATGAAGAAAAATGCTTGATTGTGTTTGACAGACTTAAGGTAAAAGCTTCTTCATAATCTTCTTCAGTGTAAATGCCGTACGATGATGTGAGAAACTATTATAGTACAATTTATGGGTCTTAGCAGCTTAAGTTTCTTGGGTTGGTGTAGTTATTGGCAAGCTATTGAAGGCTTTATGACCAAGAAGTTAGAAATTTGTTTCTTGCCACTCCAATTTTCTTAATTTAAATTAAAGAAATTTTAGTGCTATCTATAGTGGGTTTGTGCCTTGTCCACGCATAAAGCCAAAGGGCTTTCATGGCAAAGGCACCCATCTCTTGGTGCTTTAAGTTTACATCAAGTTTCTATATAATCCCTTAATTTTTGTAAAGTATATTTTCAGTTCAATGTTGTGAAGATACATAAAAGAAAATGTATTCATATTACTCTCTGTACAAATGCTCTAATACAATACCTACTTATACACTAAGTAGGAGGACATAATAGTAAAGACAAAGCCACTAATGGGAGACATCAGTGGAGGGGACACTAATGGGAGACACTAATGGGGAATAATACAGTCTGGACACTAACACTCCCCCTCAAGTTGGAGCATAGATGTTAATTATGCCCAACTTGTTATAAAGATAAAAAACTGATAAAAAACATAATTTCACAACACAACTTATTTCATACACTCCCCCTCAAGCTGAACACAAGTTGAACACAGCTTGAATGTGAGAAACCACTTCACCAAGAGCCTGATCAGCAAAGAGTGGACACAACTAAACTAAGCCTCACAACACAACCTTCGAAGCAAAGAACCGGCCTACACATACTAGGAATCAAGATTCGACGTCGGAGACTGTAGCATGACCAGAAAATAGAGGACAGCAACCAAACAACACCTGGGCGATTAAAACACAATCCTAGCAACCAAAAAGTGAAGAATACCAAACCAAACCTCTTCAAATGCAGCAGAATAATCTCACACGAGATTACAACACCAAACTGAACCGTCGGGATCTTAATAGCTAACATCACATTAGTGACCCCGAACCAGAAGCAGATTGATCAGAAAACACATTAAAATGGCATTGGAATGAAGATGACCAAGCAGACGGATGAACAGTTTCATATGAATAGTGCCCGTGAATAGTGACTATGAACAGTACCTAACAGTGACATACGAACGAACAGTAAGCGTATTATTCATGACAGACTTCATTCTTTCCACCCTCCCAACGTTGTCCAAGTGCTTCATATTGCTTCCAATAATTACATCCCATTAGAGACAAAAGAACATGTGGACCCACAAAAAACTCAACCATAATACTTCTTCCCTAAGCATCACGCTTCTTTTGGAATTGCACATGGTGGCCCCACCACTTTCCTTTACTTTTATTTTTTTAAATGTTCCCTTTTTCTACTTCTCTTCCCAATAATGTTTTGTCCTCTCTTCCCACCACCTTTCATGCCCCATATAGACAATAGCTGGCATATTACTCGGTCAAAAGGAGAAGTAGAAAGACACTTGCATATGGTGGTCCCCACCACTACTCAACTTTCTCACTTCCCTATTTTCATATTTGATTCCTCTTTCCACCGGTCTCTCTCTGTACCTTACCTAGTCTCGGCCTCCGACCCTACGTGTACCAAGTCCTCTCCTTCTCTCAACTCTCAACTCTTAATTTTCAGCTCCACAACTTCCAGAGTCTTAGAGAGAAAACAAGGTACAGAGAAGCTCCATAGAAGTCATGGCTCAACCCACCAACACTGCCGATCTGAATCAACACCAATATAAACAGCAGTGGACAACGCAGCAACCACATCACCGAACTAAAGAGTCACAGGAAGTTCGAAAAAAGTCATCGAAATATGGAAAAACCTGCTGGAAATACAAAGACACTCGTCAGAAAACTCAGAACACTTGCTGGAATCTAAAAACTTCGCCGAAAATGAAGAGCATCACTGGATTACAGTCACTGGAATTTGGAAAAGTTCATCGGAATCTGGAAAAGTTCGCCGGAAATTGGAAAATCTCGCAGGAAAATCAGAACCATAGATCTCACCGGAAATAACAGAAGAAGACCTAAAATGGTGGGCTTGAAGGAATGTGGAAAATTCGAAAAAGTTCATCGGAATCTGGAAAACAGCTCGTCGAAATCTGGGAGAGTCGCCAGAAATGGAAAGACACTCGCCGGAATCTGGAATTTTCTCTGGTCGCTTGCTGGAAAATTCAAATACTCACCGGAAACTGTAAAAAATAGCCTGAAAATACCGGAAATGAGAAGATGAGCCAAATCAAGAAGTCACCTGCGAAAACTCCCCTTCACTCATCGTCGCCGTGAAACTACCAGCAAAGCGCGTGGGCTACACGCGCTGTCACAGAGACATTGAACAGCCAGCAAAGTTCAAGCGAACGTAGATCGGAAGGTGGGTAATCTGGCGGTGGCGCGTGTGTATTGAGAAGTGGACTGATACAGAACTCGAATACTCTCTTCCCTCCTTTATGAACAGTGACGAACAGAAACTAAACAGCAAGAAAAAACAGCAAAGCCCAATTGCCAAACACAATCTTCTAAGCATGAAACCAGCCTAGTCTAATCGGAAAGGAAGATCCAACACCAAAAACGAAGCTACTGCTAGAAACAGATGATACAAGCAATGGAGGCTGGCCACTGTTACTGTTGACGGGAAATACTGTTCATGCTACAGTACTTCCGACGCTATAGTAACAACGGCCACCAGAAAACTCAAATTGCACTCAAATTGCCCAAGAACAATTCCTAAGCTTTGATACCATGTGAAGATACGTAAAAGAAAATGTATTCATATTACAAGATACGTAAAAGAAAATGTATTCATATTACTCTCTATACAAATGCTCTAATACAGTACCTACTTATACACTAAGTAGGAGGACATAATAGTAAAGATAAAGCCACTAATGGGAGACATCAATGGAGGGGACACTAATGGGAGACACTAATGGGGAATAATACAGTCTGGACACTAACAAATGTTAACACTTTTGATCTCACTAACAGAAAATGCTGACTCAGAATTTAAATGGTGGTTTTGCAATAAAAACACTGACATATTAATCTTTAGTTTAAAATTTGTAAATTGAAAAATATTTAAATGGTGATAGTGAATCTTTTAATTTACACTTTTAAATATTTTTAAAATTTGTAAATTGAAAAATATTAATCTTCAGGATTTATTTTAAATATTTTTCAATTTATAAATTTTAACTTAAAATTTTCATTTAATTGCAGAGTCATCATTTAAATTTGATGAGTCAACATTTTTTATTAATGAGATTTATGGTGTTAACTGCCAACATTTAGGAACCAAAAAAGATTTTATAAATTTGATATAAACTTATAGTACCAAACCTATAGTTTAACAATATATTTTTTAAGTAAAAGTTTGAAAAGATAAAACTTTGCAATATCACCCCCAAAAAATAATATGCTTTTTCATTGTTTTGTTTGTTTTTGGTTTACCTTAAGGGTCTATTTGGTACTAGGGAAGGGGAGGAGAGGAAAAATTTTAATGAGTTCGATTTAAAAAAATTGGAGGAGTGGAGTTAAAAGTCTTTAATTTTTTTACTCTTCTATCTTGTGTATTTTATTTATTAAAATTTTTAAATCCCACTTATACACTTCATTTAATTAATTAAAAATTCCCCTCTGCTCCATTTTCTTCATGCCTATCAGAAGGATTGTTATTATGTTACAAATGCCACTAGCCGTTAGGGTAGTTAGGATTAACATCTATTAATAAGCCCCTTAATGCTTGTATTCACATTTTCGACTAACTATTAATAATGGATATGTTGAATCCTGAGATTGTAAGGATTGATATTGTTTGGGATGGATTAGATAGGAATAATTATAGATAGATTTATTAGATATTATTTGTTATGTAAATCAGATAATTTCGGTTCTCCTCAATCAAAGATATTTTCAAATCTCTGCAAATCATGCGGGATACTCTTATGTGTATATATATGTAACCTCATGGAATGGAATAACATCTAAATTTCTCCAAATGTCCTCGGAGCATCTAGAGAAATAATCAGCGTTCTTTCATTCCGTCATCCTCAAGCTTGAGTTCAAACTCATTCAATCTAGCATCCTATCGACAATAGTGTCTCTGTTTTTGTATTGCTTGGTCTAGCTCCATTGACAGTCGCGTCTCATTTCTAGTAATGCTCGGCCTAGCTCCCATTGATGGTTGCGTTCTAGCTCTTGATTGGAGCTCTTCTTTTGCCTTGCCATTGAATTTGAGCCCATCTTGTCTAGTTCTCATCAACGATATTGACTGTAGTCGGCTGCTCCCTCACTGTTGACGCCGACCATAGTTCACTAATCTCCAGTTTCCATTCCTAGTGAGTTGCAACCTCGGGAGTGCACATCTTTGCCAGCTATCGCCTTCGCCCCTCTTTGAACAGAACAGCTAGTCATGATGTCAACTACTACTGACCATGAAGCCTCTTCTTTGGTGCCATGAATTGGTTCTAATGATGTCTCAATGTTTTTGAAAAACTTACCAGCGACAACTATAGAGAATGGGCTTACTCCATGTCTCTAGCTCTTGATGGTAGGGTAAACTCGGATATAAATCTGGTGAAATTAAGATGCTTCCATCATCAGACACTAAGGCGTTGTGAGTATGGAAGTCTGAGAATGCTTTGGTCTCCTCTTGGCTAGTCAATGCTATGTCATCATTAGCCTGAGAAATTTTGGAAGCAGTTCGGAAGGCATATAGTGACACAGGGAACATGTCTAGCATATTTGACTTTAAGGCAAAACTGTGGCAGCTGTACAGGACCACTACTTCCTTAATGACTATTATCTTGAAAAATCTGCTCTTTGCTAGGAATTGGACGCCTTAAAGAACAAGGTCCATCATTGTTGTGCTGATGCTGCTGAAGATCACAAGGAAAAAGAAGAAGAAAGAGTCTTTGAGTTGCTGGTAGGTCTTAATTTGATCTATGATGATTCTTGAGCACTGGTTCTCAGCCAAGAATACTTACCTTTTGTTTGTGAAACTTACTCCATTCTTTTTAATGACGAGGGCATGCACAAATCTATGCTTAAAAAAAAAAAAAAAAAAAAAAAAAAAATCTTCTACTGTTCCAACTTCTTTTGAGGCCTTAGCCCTTGTTCGATCCACAGAAACTAGAAACTCCAAGGGTCGCCCCTTTTGTGACCATTGTCAAAAGCAAGGACACTGAGGATACATGCTAGGACCTCCATGGAAAACTTGCAGATTGGAAACCAAATAATGGGTGAGGAAAGGGCTATGTTGCTGAAGTTTCTAAGAGTGACGACTCATCTCCATAAGGCGATCAACTTAGCAAAATCTTAGAAATGTTAACGGCATTATAGCGCACAAAGCAACCCACTACCATGGTTGTCAGTAGAGGTAATTTCTTGAAAGCCTTGGCTGCGATTAAAGGATTATGCACAGGAAACTGTTGGATTGTTGGCTCAGGTGCTTCAGATCATATGACTGATGTTAGGACTTTATTTTCATCCTACACTCCTAATTCTGAGAGATTGAGAGTAAGAATTGCTGATGACTCTGAATCTGGTGTAACTGAAATTGACTCTATCAAAATTTTTGCTACGCTTACTCTCTAGTATGTGTTATATGTTACAAATTTGAAGTGTAACCTTTTATCAGTGAGTTAATTAGCAAGTGATAAAAGATGTCATGCTAACTTTTTTGCTTCATACTGTCTTTTTTAGGAACTGTTGAAGACAATTGGGAGTGTGAGTTTGATGGCCTTTATTATCTTGATAAAAGTGACGCTCGTAGTATTAGGTCTTGCAATAAAGTGTCTCTCCCTAGGACTAGTGAATTGGAGTCATGGAACAAACATTAGGTCATCTAAATTTCAATTACATGTCTTATATGTTTCCATCTCTTTGCTTTAATAAAGATGCATCTGATTTTTATTATGATTCATGTGAAAAAACTAAACATCATCAAACCCATTTTCTCAAAATCCCATACAAAGTATCCAAACCATTTTCCACTATTTATAGCAATTTATGGGGATCATCTCACACAAAACTGAACAACTCAAAGTGATTGATCATGTTTATTGATGACCATACATGTGTAACTTAGGTCTACTTGTTGAAAGACAAAACATAGGTGTACCAAACTTTTCTCAATTTCTACAATATGGTCCGAACCCAGCTTCAAACCCAAAATCAGATTCTACACATTGATAACGGGACTAAATACTTCAATTTGGCCTTATCCACCTTTCTTACCAACCATGGAATTGTCCGCAAAAGCACTTGTCTTAACAAAATGGTATTGCTGAGCGAAAGGATGGACACATCCTCGACACAACTAGAGCTATCATGTTTAATTAGCAATGTTTCTAAATATCATTGAGATGATGCTTTCCTCACTGCTACTTTTCTCATAAATCGCATGCCAAGCCGGCCCTTGTCCTACAAAACACCACTCCAAGTACTACACAAATATTACGACCTTCTATACCTTGAAAACAACTTGCCTCTTCGAGTCTTTGGTAGACTCACCAAGGGCAAAATCAGTCACCACGAGCATGGTTTGATAAACTCACCTGAATCTTGAAGAGACAGGGGTATATGTAAGGGTAGAGTGACCATACCTTTTTCTTAAAACATCACAAGGATGAGGTAGCTATAGTAGCTGTGTATGTTGATGACATTGTTCTTATAGGAGATGATGAGATAGAAATTAGTCAAATCGAGAAAGCCCTTACTCAAGTGTTCCAGATTAAAGATATTGGAGAGACGAAGTACTTTCTTGGAATGGACTTTGCCTGATCAAAAAGAGGGGTCTGCATTTCTCATAGCAAGTGCATCCTAGATCTTCTAAAGGAACCATGGATGCTAGGTTGTAGGCCTAGTGACATGCTATACGAGTTGACAAGATAAGTGAAGAAGGAAACCTTGGGAAAGATGTAGAGATGGGAAATTATTAGAGGATGGTTGGCATATCAATCTCTCTCTCCCATACTAGACTAGACATTGCATTTGTGGTTAGTATGGTCAGCCAATGTTCCCATGATCCTAAACATAAGCATTTGAATGAAGTTTACTGGATCCTACGGTATTTGAAGGGATCCTCGGCTTGGGGTCTATTCTTCGAGAAAACTGGTAGGTGGGATGTAGAAATGTTTACAGATGTCGATTTGGCAGGTGATCAAGATGACAAAAAGTCAATGCCTGGGTACTGCATGTATTCATGGGTAACTTGGTCACATGGAGGAGTAAGAAGCAAAGTGTAGTTGCAAGGAGCAGTGCTGAGGTTGAGTATAGGGCCGTAGCACTAGGAATTTGTGAAGGCATATGGCTAAAACAAGTTCTTGAAGAGTTAAACCATGTCATGAACCTACCTCTCAAACTCTTGTGACAACATGGCTGCAATTAACTTGCTCATAATCCAGTCCAACATGACAGGACCAAACTTGTGGAGATTGATAGGAACTTCATAAGAGAAAAGATAGACAAAGGTGTTGTTCACTTTGAAGTACATTCCATCTAGAGAAAAGATGGCAGATATTATCACAAAGGGACTGCCCAGAGATAAATTTGACTACTTTGTTGGCAAGTTGGACATGCTCAACATCAGGAGTGTTGAATCTCGATATTATAGGGATAGATATCGGTTGGGATCTGATTATATAGGAATCATTAAAGATAGATTTATTAGATATTATTTTTGTTGTAAATTAGATAATTTCGGATCTCCTCAATTAGAGATATTTTCAAATCTCTGCAAATCATTTGTGATACTCTTGTGTTTATATGTAACCTCATGGAATGGAATAACATTTGAAATTCTCCAAACATCCGATTATCTTCAGCATACTATTCAGATTCTCTCCTCTCTGTCTCTCTCAATCATTGTTTATTCTATTTTTCTCCTCTCTCTTTCCTTTTCTTCTTCAACTTCCATACGAAGTTGTATGTAGAGTCAGGCTGTCCTCAGCCCCTTCCCACTAAAATTCCCAAAACTCTATGGTTCTTACCTGATCACAAAGCATCAATCGTGCAATTGATGAGCACTTTCAGCTTGTTGAAGGACAATTACGGACTTTCTAAGAACTTTCTACCTTGCTTCAGTTGTAAGGGAGGACTAACCAATGGCACTGATCTATATTTAGTGCACATTATTTCCTATGTGTCCATTGGTATTAAGTGTAAATAAAGAAGCTCTCCATTGGACTGTCTATTGAACCTTTAAATGATCAGAATGAAGATAGGTGGCCCAACCTTAGTTCACTTGATTAAGAAGGTTTAGTATCGTTGAAATCAGTCAAAATAGTGAAGTTGGATTATGATGTTTTATCTCTAAAATTTATGCTTATCTGATCCTCCGTAAGCTTGCTTATTAAGATCTTAGTGTACTTTAATATACGCAGCAGGTAAATAGGATTTAATTGGTTGCATTCCGATGGCTTTTGTGGTTGACGTTTTTAGAGAAACCTCTTCTATTCTTTAGTGTCAATTTTTTTCCTTTAGAGTTTGTGGCATTTCACCATTTTTCCAGAATTTTGGAGCTTCTGTTGTTTGATCATCCTCTTCCTGACTTTTTGTTGGAGTGATCTGTCTTGCAACAGAGTGAGTGATGCTGGACATACATATTTGAGCAGCTCCAATCTAGACGCAAAACCTAGGAATGACTGAGCCTTTGGACCTTAGTATATTTGAGTACTTAATTAAGCTGGGATCATAAATAGCTGGCAATTATGTTTCTTTATGGAGGGACGATACATAAAGTGTCTAAATTGTATGCTTCTTAATCTTAATTCCTAACACACACTGATTATAGTTTGAGCCCAGCATACTGTTTCTACTTCGATGTTGTTGGAGGCAGTATTTAAAGTATTTGAAGGTATTGAAATTGAATTGCTCAGTGACTTTTTTTTTTCCCTCTCCGGTTGCCTCAAGGAATGTGGTTTTACACCCTCAGTTGTCACTTATGGCTGTCTTATTAATCTTTACACCAAGGTATGACATTCAAATTCTCTAATTTAATTCAACTTGAATGTTCTTCTGATTTTTCAAAATGACGATAGGTTGCTAAGGGCTGTTGCTCTTGCCAAATTTTCACACCATGTCTCATTCTTTTTGTACCTTTGGTCAACTTCCACCTTTCTGCAGGAAAGTAGGAATTGATGATAGGGTTTAGATCTCTCTTCTATCTTTTTCTGTTGTAATTTGTAAATAATTTCTGATTTGTGATAGTTTTTTTTTTCGTATTAAAAAAAATCAACTGTATATTAGCCCGTTTACCTTTGTTTTTGTTGCTTTCCATGTGAATGAACAGATTTGAAACTAAACCCTTTCTAATTAAGTTTATATTGATAAGATTTTTCATTCTCTTAAAAATGCTAGTTTCAGGGCTTTAGTCGTGGAAAATTCCTTCTCATTTCAATTTCTTTCTAAAGTCTCTATAATTAATGTGATTAGTTTCTGTTGCCTGAACTAAGTTATGTGACATTAAAATGTCACTTTCCTTACAACTTATGAGTCGGCTTTAACATGCAACTAGATGCAATTGTTGCATTACATGAGCTTTTTCTCAGCTTACACTAGGCCTTCATACGTGTCAAGGGTCTTTGCTTTTATTCTAATTATTTGCTTTTCTCTTTCCTGTCTTTGTGGTATGAAATAATAAGCATGTTGAAACTTTCTTTTGCAATAGGTTGATTTCAGTTACTTATGTGATATCTTGTAAAATTATTTTTTCATGTAATTACCATATTGTAATTGGCTTTCTTAATTCTTAACTTTTTCTACCACATGATTTGTTGTATCTTTTTTCAACCTAGCAATCATCAATTTGATTGTTCATGGTATTCTTAATTTATTTTCCAGATTGGGAAAGTGTCTGAAGCATTGGAGATTAGCAGAATGATGAAAATGGCTGGAATAAAACATAACATGAAGACCTACTCTATGTTGATCAATGGATTCTTAAAGTTAAAAGATTGGGCCAATGCCTTTGCAGTTTTTGAAGATGTTTCTAAAGAGGGTTTAAAGCCTGATGTAGTGCTCTACAATAATATCATTAGAGCATTTTGTGGGATGGGTAATATGGATCGTGCTGTTCGTATTGTGATGGAAATGCAGAAGGAGAGGCACAGACCTACAACACGGACATTTTTGCCCATTATACATGGTTTTGCAAGAGCTGGAGAGATGAGAAAAGCGCTAGAAATTTTTGATATGATGAGAAGGAGTGGCTGCATTCCCACTGTGCACACGTATAATGCTCTTATTCTTGGCCTTGTTGAGAAGCGTCAGGTAACTTGTGCTTGATAAACAATCATAGATGTTTGGTGCTGTGGGTGTATCAAGATGCTTGGAGGCACACTAGGATTCTCAATTCTTAAACTTAATATAATTTTTCTTGATTCTTTCTTTATTTGTTTGATAAATGAAGTGTTATTAAGTTGTTACTTTGAATTAGAGTTAGTTGTTTCACCCAAACAAAACTGAATTAGAGTGAGATAGCCAAATTATTAATTCAGTAGAGTTAACAAACTCAGCTATAACAGCTGCATTTCATATACACTAGGAATATCTGAAGAATATGGGAAGAATTGGAAGAATAGTGAGTTACTTGCATCTAATTACTGGAAGAATACATTTGGACACTTGCATGAAATGGGCACCACTATTTATATACTTGTGGCTAAAGGGAATTTACAATTTGTTGACGATTTTGTTTGACATTATTTATATTTGATTATGATAGACTTGGCTGATTAGGCAGATCTGGTTTTGTAATCATCTACCATTAGTTTCATCTTGTACATCTAGTATAATAAGATAACATGCACATTCCTGATAACTTGGCTATATTTCTCCCATTCTGCATTTATTCCATGCACTCTTCATAATCTCTTCATTGTATCTGAGCTGCTAAAGACTGTACATCGTTCAAGCCTCCAGTTTCTCCAGCCCTCCTTCCACATCTTCTATCTTCGATAATCACTTGTTACCCTTTGTTTTCTGCATCCCTCAAATGCGTCTACTGGCTATACTCCCTTCTATATGCTATGTCCGGATTTTTGAATCTCCACTGTTCAAGGCTGAACTTATGATCCAGGATCTGAGAAATTGCTCTAAGATCTCTTCAGGGCACAACCTAATGCTTACAAAAGATTCTATACAAATCTTAGTATTTTCTTAAGGGCTCTAGTTTGAGGCTGAAATTATGCTCCAAGATAGGAATGCTGTTAAAACCTTTATACTTTATCCAGATTGTTTCTTATTTTTTATTTATTAGTTTTAAAGTATGTGGTGATTTATTTATGTTTAATTTCTATCAATATGTACCATTTTGTGTGAATATGTTGCATTTCTTCCAGATGGAAAAGGCTGTGGGAATATTGGATGAAATGAATCTGGCAGGCATCAGCCCTGATGAACACACATACACGAGTATCATGCATGGCTATGCATCATTGGGTGATACAGGAAAGGCCTTCGAGTACTTCTCCAAATTGAAGAATGAGGGACTGGAGGTTGATGTGTATACATATGAGGCATTGTTGAAGGCATGTTGCAAGACAGGCAGAATGCAGAGTGCCCTAGCTGTCACAAAAGAAATGAGTGCAAGAAAGATTCCAAGAAATACCTTTGTCTATAACATACTTGTTGATGGGTATAAATCACTTAATCACAATTCAAGTTTTCACATTAATTTTACGTTTTTCTTGCCTCCTCGGATCATTGCAGTGTCTATATGCCTCTATCTGACTATTGTTTCATGTCCATATACTCTTATCCTCCTTCTTGATGTTTTCCTTTAATGGTTTGTTGTCTTGTTTGTTCTTCGTATTCAAGTAGCCTTTCTTAAACTTGCATAGGTGGGCTCGGAGAGGTGATGTTTGGGAGGCTGCAGACCTGATGCAACAAATGAAAAAGGAAGGGGTTCAACCTGACGTCCATACTTACACATCGTTTATAAATGCTTGTTCTAAAGCTGGGGATATGATGGTACGATATTGAATGATTTTCTTGCCATAATTGAGCTTGAAACCACAATAGTCTGCTATTTATATGACAATGGTAATACTGAAATACTAAATCACTTTAGCTCACATCTTGTTTGCTGTACATGTTGCTTGATTGAAATTATATAATTTTGTTGTCTGAACATAAAATTTTACATGTGTGCTCATCATCATATAGCATTATAGAATGAACTAGGGATTATATTGCAAGCATAAAATGTTATTGTCATGCATCTCATTATGAGATTCTGATATCAGTTGTGTTTTCATGGTTTAGAAGAGTTTTTGCTTTTCTGTTCGTCGAATATTTTTTTTATTATATTATCTTGTGAAGATGGAATTTCACCTAGAGGGGGGGTGAATAGGTGATTTAAAAAATTTAACTGCTTAATCAGGATTTCGCAAATTAATGAACTAACTGAGCAAGGGTTTAAAGGAGAAGGAACACGAGAGAAGTTATCCTGGTTCGGTCTATCCTGACCTACGTCCAGTCCCCAAGAACACCTTGGGATTTTTCACTATCTTCAGAATACAATTACACAACTCGGAATGATCCCTCAGACTCACTCCCCCTTACTACTTGTAGTTGTACACCATCACTTAAGGTTCCACAACCTTAAGATTTTACAAACGAATGAAAAATTTAAAGTTTAAGTAACTCCTCACGAGTTGAATAATAAATGATCATTGAAGTACGAGAGTTGAGAGTAATGAAACTGATAAGATAATAACTCAGAGTAAATGCGCAGAGTTTTTTTTTTCTTTGGTTTTTTTTTTTTGTAGTTGGCTGAAATGAATGCTTCGGCATTTATACTCTTTCGCCATTAATGCCGTTGGAAAGAACTTGAGAGTTACCGTTGTGACTTATTTATTTTCCCGTTAGACACAGCTCGCTCTGTTCCTTGTTCACCGTTGAGGCCTCATTAAATGAAATCCGTTCTTTCATTAAATGTGTTGATCGTTGAGAGTGCTTTTGCAGAAGAATGTCTTGATTAAGTAATCCTTGGAAGAATGTTTCTTCCTGCTGCTTTGGGCCTCATTCTATTTGCTGCTCTGTTTCCTGCTTCAGCATTAAATGTTGTGACATGAGCATCAGCTTTATGTTGATTTTGAATAATAACCCGTTGTAATCCCTGAAACCACTAGCAAACGTGATAAAAAAAACATTTCATTTATTATATTAAGTGATTCGGGAAGTTATCAACCAAAGATCAGCTCTTTCGCAGAATCAGAAATCACAGACACCGCCAAGAACTCGAGTTGTCAAAGTGGAACTCGAGTTCTAGAACTTGAGTTCTTATCAAGAACTCGAGTTCTTTTGACTTTCCTCCATACCCCTCTGATATGCAAGTTGAGAACTCGAGTTGATCACAACGAACTCGAGTTCTTCATTTTTCCTTCAATTTCATTTCTCAAAAGAACTTGAGTTCTGAGACAGGAACTCAAGTTCATGAACTCGAGTTCTATTCTAAGAACTCGAGTTCTTAGTCTTGTCCCAGTTTGCAACAGAGAGAACTCGAGTTCTTAATCGTGAACTCGAGTTCATGAACTCGAGTTTGCTACTAATGAACTCGAGTTCTTTTAGACTCAGAGCATTTTCCACAGACCAAGTTCGCGAACTCGAGTTCTTAAACCATAAACTAGAGTTCTTGGCCCATGAACTCGAGTTCTTCACCCATGAACTCGAGTTCTTCATTTTGCTGTGATAAGAATTGGAGTTTTAGGGTTGAAATTAAGTTCTTATTTAAACTACTGATTTACAAGTGTTTAGTTATCATCAAAACTTGGTTAGCTGGAGTATTAAACCTTGTCAACTCACAGTTTTGAATCTCTTGAATAAAATACTTGTTTAGAAGTAAATATTTCAAATTAAATGTAAATAGAATCAGAATTTAACTACTTAGGAATTGGAGGAGGACTTAGTGGTATTAGTCATTAGTTAGTTGTCTGTTATGCCTCCCTCTAAATCACTGTAAACATGTCTGGAATTTACCATCAGCATTCCTTGATACTCTTCCGCTTCTCATTACTTTCTGTTCTCATTAGAATTAGATTTTAAAATATTTCTCAATGCAATGGAGGTTTATTCTATCAGGAACCTTTATGCTGCTCCTTAACTAGTGTGTGGACTTTTTCAATTTAGTTCTCTACCTTTTCCAAAGGAAAAAATGAAAAAAAAAAAAAATTATCTACAAGTTCTTTCTTTTAATTTAGTTATTCCTTCCTCCCTTCTCATATTTCATTTAAAATTTAGCTTCAATTCTTACTATTTTCTGACTCTGACGTCAACTTCTAAGCGTATGTTAGTAAAGGGTTGTCAGGTATGGGAATAAAATCTAAGTCAGCAGACTGCTTAAATCTGACGTTAAATTTTGGATGAAAACGAGATGAAGAGTAACATTGCTGACACACTTATGTTTTAGGGACCAGTTTCAAAGAAAAGTTGTACTGGTGATTAAATTAAGTTTTCCTGCTTGTCTATATTGTTATCTATACTTATATAAATATATTTAAATCTTTAACTATTTCCATTGTTTATGAAAAATGTTGCTGCTCTTTACAATTCATTGTTTACATGCCTGGTTAATAGTATGGCTATTATATCTTCCATGTCTCTTTATTCTTATTTCTCTGTTTTTTTAAAAAAATTTTTATATATCTCTTATCTTTCATATCTTTTTTTTATTATTATTTGTATCTGAACTTTCCACTTACAACTTCCCAACTTTCCAAATCAATATATATATGTTTAGTCTGAAAATTTCGTTGGAATAAATTTAGTTTATATTATAACAGCTTTTGATCAAATTGTTTTACCTGTCAGAGAGCTACTCAGATTATACAAGAAATGGAAGCTTGTGGTATAAAACCAAATGTGAAGACCTACACGACTGTAATACATGGTTGGGCTCGTGCTTCTCTTCCAGAGAAGGCGTTGAGCTGCTTTGAAGAGATGAAAGCTTCAGGGTTGAAGCCTGATAAAGCAGTTTTCCACTGCCTGGTGACTTCTGTGCTTTCCAGAGCTACTTTTGCTGAAGCATACATTTACAATGGACTCTTGTCCATATGTAGAGAGATGGTAGAGTCTGACATGACTGTAGACATGGGAACTGCTGTACACTGGTCGAAATGCTTACGGAAGATTGAAAGATCTGGAGGGGAACTTACACAAATCTTGCAAAAGACATTTCCCCCAGATTGGACCTCCCATTCTGTTTTTGATGCCGATTCTGTGGATGAAGCTAGTGATGCTGAAATTGATGATGATGATGATCATATGTATGAGAACAGCGGCGACGATGGTTTTGGTTCAGATTCTGATTCTGATAATGTTATGTCTTACAGTTCATGGCCTTAAATGTTTATGTTAAGAGCTGTGATTGGGTTTTAATGTTTATATCTTCAATTCGTTTTCTCCATAAGCATGCGAGTAGAATTTGTGTTATACTGTAAAATCCGTGACTGAAAGAAAAGGGATAAAGAAGAGAATGCTGGTGTAGTACAAGAAAAAAGCCTACAGTAATGAAGAGGGTGCGTTAGATAGGGCGCCTTGGGTCTGATGGAAGCAAAACCGAGAACTAGAATATGTAATTAGCTGGAAATGCATAAATAAATTTTTAAAAAAAAATGTCAGTCACGCCTGCTTCTTCATCTTCTTAAACACGAGCACGCATTTTCTGAAGGTTAAGCTAATGTCATACTCGTCCAGACTTATTAGATATAATTCTTCATCTTCTTAAACACGAGCACGCATCTTCTGAAGGTTAAGCTAATGTCATACTCGTCCAGACTTATTAGATATAGGAAAGTAGTATCTACCTCAAATTAGGAAACTTGCCTCCAATCTTAAAATTCCGTAACATATAATTCTTTCTTTGTTCTTTTCTTTCCTTTTTATGTTTACATTTTTTTTTCCTCAGCTCAACAACACTTCTTTTTCTTTCACCAATTTATTTGTATTTTCTTCTTTTTTACCACAACTTCTCCCTCTCCCCCCTTTTTTGTTTGGTTTTTGGTTTTTTTGCTACTTCGAAGAACAACAAAGATGAAACAAGGAAGACAAGCAACAACATAAAAGGAAAACACAGGATGGAATTTGAAATCTAGCAAATTTGATCTCTGATGCCCCTTGATATGTCAATACGAATGAGATAGGTGATTTACCTCGTGGTCTAGGACATAAAAAAAATACTAGGTTACTCAGTTGGCACAAATCACATAAGTGGCTGTCGAGGGCCCAATGGATGAATTTGGCAAAAATTTTAGGCCTTCTGGAATAAGGAGGGTATGCTAGTTTTCACGCAAATCCAAGACGTTGACCAAATATTCATTTTCTTAAGTTTGAGTTAGCACAAATTGCGTAAGTGGTCGTCCAGAGCCCAAACAAATGAATCTGACTAAAATTTTAGGCTTTTTTGGAATCCTGAGGGGAGAGGCCGAATATAGTAGAAGTCTCTTTACCTATTGGCTAAGTTATATGTACTTGTTGGCCAACTTTTTCCTTGGGATGTCTAACAAGCCTGTGACTTCTCTTATTTCCTTTCCGATCATCAAGCCAGTCAACATGGAGAAAAAAAGGGCAGATGCCGCATATAGTATAAGTCTCTCTACTTGTTGGCCAAGTTATCTTTACTTCTTGCCAAAGTTTTTCCTTGTGTTGCCCAACAAGCCTTTGACTTGTCTTATTTCCTTTCTCATCATCATTAAGTCGCCCAAAAGGAAGTAAAAGAGGGGAGAGGCCAAATATAGTAGAAGTCTCCTAACTTGTTGGCCAAGTTATCGTTACTTGGATCCCAAGTTTTCTCTTGGGATGCCGAACATGCCTTTGACTTCTCTTATTTCCTTTCTCATCATCACTAAGTCAGTCAACATGGAAAAAAAAGAGGGGAAAGGCCAAACATAGTAGAAATCTCTATACTTGTTGGCCAAGTTATCTTTACTTATTGCCAAAGTTTTTCCTTGTGTTGCCCAACAAGCCTTTGACTACTTTTATTTCCTGGCTTATCATCATTAAGTCGATCAACATGGATAAAAACAGGGCAAGTGCCCCATATAGTAGAAGTCTCTTTACTTGTTGGCCAAGTTATCTTTACATGTTGCCCAAGTTTTTCCTTGGGATGCCCAACAAGTCTTTGGCATCTCTTATTTCCTTTCTCATGATCATTAAGTCAGTCAAAATGCAGATAAAGAGGGGAGAGGCCGAATAGAGTAGAAGTCTCATTACTTGTTTGCCAAGTTATCTTTACTTGTTGGCCAAGTTCTTCCTTGTGTTGCACAACAAGCGTTTGACTTCTCTTACTTCCTTTCTCATCATCATAAAGTCGATCAACATGGAGAAAAAGAGGGCAGAGGCCAAATATAGTAAAAGTCTCTTTACTTGTTGGCCAAGTTATCTTTACTTGTTGCCTAAGCTTTTCCTTATGACGCCCAACAAGCCTTTGACTTCTCTTATTTCCTTTATCATCATCATTAAGTCGGCCAAAAGGAAGAAAAGGAGGGGAGACACCAAATATAGTAGAAGTCTCTTTACTTATTGTCCAAGATGTTCCTTTTGTTGTCCAACAAGCATTTAACTTCCCATATTTCATTTCTCATCATCATGAAGTTGATCAACATGGAGAAAAAGAGAGGAGAGGCCGAATATATTAGAAGTCTCTCAATTTGTTGCCCAAGTTATCTTTACTTAGGATGCGTAACAAGCCTTTGGCGTCTCTTATTTCCTTTCTCATAATCATTAGGTCGGCCAAAATGCAGATAAAGAGGGGAGAGGCTGAATATAGTAGAAGTGTAACACCCCCGAATTTCTAGAGTTAAAATAACATAAAACTTCGATGGTTTTTCATAAATAATAACTAAAATTCAAAATAACCAAATTACGGGAAGTGTTACCGCCACACTTGTATGGGACAAGTGCAAGGCTACTTATTACATCGCAATAAATCTAAACCAAAACAAAATGTCTTGTGTGAAATATAGAAATAAAAAGGGAGGTAATTAAAATTTAATTGGACGTCCTTTCTCACATCTCACTGCTAGCCCCAAACTCTTGGCACCTATTTCACTAAAATTCTGCTCCCCCGGAGGATCATCACAACCCAAGAACACAAACATCAGCAAAAGCTGGTAATCCTAATTAAATAAAGATAAAATGAAATAAAATAAAACAGAAATAGTAAATAGATGAATAATTTGATTTGAATTGAAATAAAATAAATTAATTCTAAAATAAAGTAATTATAAAATAAGATAAATTAATTACAAAAAAAAATTAAATAATTGTAAAATAAATAAATTAATTCCAACATAAAATAAGATAAGGGCATCATATGTGTATATATATAAATTAAAAGGTGTCATTGTTTTTAGAATTTTCTAGTGGGAAGAGAACCATGGTAGACCCGGAAACCTATCAGTCTACCCTGTGACCCGGAAACCTACCAATCACAATTCATCAAATTTGGCCATAAATATATTTTTTCCTAGTGTGTACACCTCTTCCCAAAGTTGCTACTAGTATCCTGGAAACCTGTCAGACACCACTTTGGGAAGAACGGATACAATTGGTTCACATCAAATATTATTTCGAGGGCATAAAGCCTAAGGGTTGTGTTCATCACTTTAGAAGGTACCATCCCAAAGTTATCCTCCCACCATTAAATTATTTAAATGCACTTAGAATAAAATTACTAAATTATTTCTATGCAATTGAACTTATTAATATTCAAACATGATTAACATCAAAATCAAACATCAAAATATATGTGTTCAATTCATATATATATATATATATATATATATATATATATAATCAAACATAAAATAATCACACAGAAAGACAAAACAGCGCAAGGCATAACACATTTGAAAAACATTCCAGCACGCAAGTCAAGGTGAATAAGTGGATATACGTTCCCGCATTGATGAAAAAGTGATATGTCTGTGTGATATTGTATATTTATATATAATAGATTTGTACAGAGAAAACGCAAAACGTCAAGGTAATAAATATATGTGCTATTATATATAAACATGTGTGAGGCCAATTGAAGTTTGTAGGCATAATTGCGTAAATCATGGAGGAAGGTGTATATATATAAATGTAAACAGGGCATATAATAAGCAAATTTGCAAATCAAGATGGACCTAACACACCTTAACTTCCTATTGTTCTAGGGATTAGGATTACCTGGTCTCCGTATTTGCTAAATTCCTAAAAGAGCAATTTGCCGCGGAGTTTACAGAGAAAGGAGTAAAGAAAAGAGAAATATGAGCGAAGACCAAGGTTAGGCAGCTATGGCTAATATTTATAGTTAGAGCTAAACTTGTAGCGAAAGTTAAAGCTAAACTTGTAGCTAGGGTTTAGCTATGGGTTGGGCTCTTTAGCTATTGTCAATTAATGAATTATAAAATATTACCAAAATTATTAAATTCAATCAAATCAATCAATCTAAATTAATAAAATCAGATTCATCTAAACTAACTAATCTGATCAAATCAATCTAACTAATAAAACTAGATAATACTATATTATTATTATTATTATTATTATTATTATTATTATTATTATTATTAATCCGGGGCATTACAAGAAGTCTCATTACTTGTTTGCCAAGTTATCTTTACTTGTTGGCCAAGTTCTTCCTTTTGTTGCCCAACAAACATTTGGCTTCTCTTTTTTCCTTCCTAATCATCATTGAGTCAGTTAACATGGAGAAAAATAGGGCAGATGTCTTATATAATAGAAGTCTCTTTACTTGTTGCCTAAGTTTTTCCTTGAGACGCTCAACAAGCCTTTGACTTCTCTTACTTCCTTTCTCATCATCATTAAGTCGGCCAAAAGGAAGAAAAAGAGGGGAGAGGCCGAATATAGTAGAAGTCTCTTTATTTGTTGGCCAAGTTATCTTTACTTGTTGGCCAAGTTTTTCCTTGGGACGCCCAACAGGCCTTTGACTTCTCTAATTTCCTTTCTCATCATCATTAAGTCGGCCAAAATGCAGATAGAGAAGGGAGAGTCTGAATATAGTAGAAGTCTCATTACTTGTTTGCCAAGTTATCTTTACTTGTTGGCCAAGTTGTTCATTGTTTTTCCCAACAAGTCTTTGACTTCTTTTATTTCCTTTCTCATCATCACTAAGTCAGTCAGCATAGAGAAAAAGAGGGGAGAGGCCGAATATAGTCTTGACTTGTTGGTCTAGTTATCTTTACTTGTTGCCCAAGTTCTTCCTTGGGATGTCCAACAACCCTTTGACTTCCCTTATTTCCTTCCTAATCATTGTTAAGTCGGTCAACATGGAGAAAAACAAGGTAGATGTAGCATATAGTAGAAGTCTTTTTACTTGCTGGCCAAGTTATCTTTACTTGTTGCCCAAGTTTTTCCTTGCGATGTCCAACAAGCCTTTAACTTTTCTTATTTCCTTTCTAATCATCATGAAGTTGGTCAACATGGAGAAAAACAGGGCAAATGCCACATATAGTAGAAGTCTCTTTATTTGCTGGCCAAGTTATCTTTACTTGTTGCCCAAGTTTTTCCTTGCGATGTCCAAATAGCCTTTAACTTCTCTTATTTCCTTCCTAATCATCATCAAGTCTGTCAAGATGGAAAAAAACAGGAGAGGTGCCGCATATAGTAGAAGTCTCTTTACGTGTTGGCCAAGTCATCTTTACGTGTTACCCAAGCTTTTCCTTGGGATGCCTAACAAGCCTTTGACGTCTCTTATTTCCTTTCTCATAATCATTAAGTCAGCCAAAATGCAGATAAAGAGGAGATAGGTGTTGGGATTCGTAGACGCAGCGGAATTAAATTTATCCAATAAATTACGAATCCCAAAAAGAGGATCTATCAACCGTGTTTAAATCAAGTTAGTAATTAGGAATCGTATCTATGCGAACTCGTGTGCGTGCTTTGCAAACTCGTGGGCTAACACCTTCTTGATTGATCAATCTCTAGGAGCCGACTCTACGAATCCACTCCCTCTACCAGTATCCACACCGAACAGCACTCCAACACGAACGGCAGCGTGCTAGGCCTTCAAGCTTTTGTCTTACGTCTCTCTTCTAGGGTTCTTTTGTGGCTCTTGAATTCTCTTATGTGTGTAATCGAATTACTTACAACCTAAAGGTATTTTATAACCCTTATGGGCCGCATTAAATATTCAAAATCAATCTTATTAATTTTGAAATTGAATTGGAAATTAAATCTGTCTAATTGATTCAATCTAATCAATTTATTTAATGCAAATTAGAAGCCAACTAATTTGATTTATCTTCATAAATCAAATATGAGATATGATATCTATTAAATCATTGATTTATCTTCATAAATCAAATTAGGAAGTTATTTAATGATTAGCCCCTAGGGCATAATTTCCAACAGACTCCCACTTGCACTAGGTGCAATCATTAGATATATATCCTCTCTAGATAAAACGTTGTATTCATTAAATCTTAGACATATTTTAGATTCAATGAATCTGGACATTATAGCTCGTGTTAGGCTATTCTTGTGTGCGACCTTATAGGCTCACATGAGATAGGCAACGGGCCAATACTGTACTAGCCCACAAGTTGCAAGAGGCCTCTAGCAAGACATTGCGACTACCCAATTCACATGAGGATCGATTTTCGATACAACCTATCATACAACCATGTCACACAATAATTTGGTCAAGGATGAAGCATAGATAGTGTCATCCTTCTGATTGATTTGGCCATTGCAACTGGGGAAAAGGTTTCATCATAGTCTACACCATGAATTTAAGTGAATCCCTTTGCAACCAGTTATGCCTTGAAGACACTTACTTTACCATCCATGTTAGTTTTCTCCTTAAAAACCCATTTACACCCAATGGTTTTTACACCTTCAGGTGGATCGACTAAGGTCTATACCTTATTGTCGTACATGGATTACATTTCAGACTTCATGGCATCTAGCTATCTTTCGGAGTTTGGTCCCACTATGGCTTCTCGATAGGTAGTTGGCTCATTCTGCTCAATGAGCAAGATATCACGACTTCCAGTAGTTAGAAGTACATATCTCTGAGGCTTTTGCCGTGTCCTATCGGACCTTCGTGGGCCTTGTGTTACTAGAGCAGGCTCATCAACCTGTTGTGAGTCTTCTCTGTTTTCCATTTGTGGTTCTACGTTGTTTTGTGACTTTTGAACTTCTTCAAAGGTTACCTTACTCCCACTGGTTCTTTTAGAGATAAACTCTTTCTCTATAAAGACACCAATCCGGATAACAAACACTTTGTGATTGGTAGGATTGTAGAAATAATATCCTTTAGTCTCCTTAGGATACCCCACAAAAAGGCATTTTCAGGATCTGGATGATAATTTATCAGAGACTTGTTGTTTAACATAAACCTCACATCCCCAAACTTTAAGAAATGACAAATTAGGTTTCTTCCCAATCCATATCTCATATGGTGTCTTTTCAACTGCCTTTGATGGAACACGATTTAGTGTGAACATAGTTGTTTCTAGGGCATGGCCCCAAAAGGACAGCGGAAGATCTGTTTGACTCATCATAGATCAAACCATATCTAATAGAGTTCGATTCCTTCGCTCAAAAACACCATTCCATTGTAGCGTTCCTGGAGGAGTTAGTTGTGAGATGATCCCGCAACTCCTAAGATAGTCAGTAAACTCTTGGCGTAAATATTCACCACCCTGATCAGATCGAAGTGCTTTAATTGTTTTGCCAAGTTGGTTTTGCACTTCATTTTGGAATATTTTGAACATTTTAAAAGATTCATACTTATGTTTCATTAGATAGATATACCCATACCTACTAAAATCATTTATGAATGTAATGAAGTACATATAACCTCCTCTGGCAGATGTATTCATTGGTCCACACACAGCAGTATGTATAAGGCCCAATAAATCAGTGGCCCTCTCACTATGCCCAGTAAAAGGTGTCTTTGTCATCTTTCCCAATAAACAAGACTCACATGTATCAAATGATTCAAAATCAAATGAGTTAAGAAATCCATCTTGATGGAGTTTTGAAATGCGTTTCTCATTTATATGGCCTAGACGACAATGTCATAGGTAGGTTGGATTCAAATCATTTGACTTGATCCTTTTGATAGACACGTTATAGATATGTCCATTATTAGCATGTTCTAAATTTAGTAAATAATGACCAAAATGCAAATCACCATCAGCATAAAAAATGTCATTATGATAAATAGAACATTTATCATTCCTAATAATGGAAGTAAAACCTTCCTTATCTAAATAAGAAAGAGAAATAATGTTGCTACTCAAAGCAAGAACATAAAAGCAATTGTTCAAAATTAACAAAAGCCCACTGGGCAGAACTAATTCATAAGTGCCTACGGTTAAAGCAGCAACTCTTGCTCGGTTTCCAACTCGTAGATCCACTTCGTCCTTCTTCAATTTTCTACTGTCCTTGAGACCTTGCACATTTGTGCAAATGTGAGAACCACATGCAGTATCTAATACCCATGTAGAGGAAGTAGAAAAATGAATGTCTATAACATAAATACTTGAAGAGATAGCCCCACCATCCTTCTTGTTCTTTTTCAGATCTTTAAGGTAGAGTTTGCAGTTCCTCTTCCAATGACCAGGTTCATTGCAGAAGAAGCAAGCCTCGTCCTTTGAAGGCTTTGCCTTCTTGGCTGTAGGCTTAGTTTCAGGCATGTTTGACTCTTTGGTCTTACCAATTGAACCATTACTCTTTCCTTTGCCCTTGCCTTTCTTTTTCATACCATTTCTTTCGTGCTTGAGAACAATTCTCAAGTTTCTAAACCAGTCAAGAAAGTTGGTCCCATTTAGTTTGTCCTTCTCAAGGACTGATCGCAGTGATAATGTAGTGGTATTACTAGTCGAAATGATTCTACAATTAAAAAAATATGCAAAGTTAATTAATAATCTCCCACTGAATTAATAACCCTCATTATAACTAGTGAGCTAAGGTCCATATTTGGCTTAAATTTAAGTCCGCTTTGGCAAGACGCTTAAAATCAAGTTATTTAGGTAGGCAACCCTTTTGCCAATCACATCACATGTAACTCTTAGATCTTTATGGGATCCAATCATCATATGACTTGACATGTTTAATCCCATCTAATGCCTTGAGATCCAAAACCATTTTGATCATCTCAATTAAGTCAATACAATAATGAATTTTGAGTATCACCATTACTCACTCTTGTCTCACCAAGATAACTCAAGTGCATCCACTTTGGTGGAACATACAAATAAGCGATCTAGACTTTGACAAATATTCATTGATTGACGGCATTACGACTTAAGATTTCATTTAGAGGGTTTAATCTAATTAATTCTATTTATGTGAATGCAATAATAGTTGTATCTCATACAAACAACACATAATACGCAAAATAAACATGTCATGATCTAATCAAAAGCATAATTAAAACGTGACACAACATGACTCACCTAATCTAAAATCCTCTCAAGCCAATGAGGGGACTTCTCTAAATAAGAAAAGAAAATTACATCAAGAGAAACCTCGTTTAAACATTCGAGGGGAGTGAGATGAGAAGAGAATGTACATCAAGAATATTTAGAGAGAGGCATGACTCACAGGCCATATTTAAATATTACAACTATTGTAAAGACTAAAGCCATGTTGTTCACCATACCCAAAAAATTTGAAAGTAAATCACAACAAATAATAATTCATACAATATGAAAGAAAATGTCATGATTTTTCCATCAATTAATAATTATAATAATTATAACATGATGCCAATTCTCATTTCCCATCAATTAATAATTACGATAATTATAACATGATGCAATTCCCAATTCCCATCAATTGCCTAATTAGGTAATAATGTTATTGGGAAATCATAACATTATTGTAAATCAATTTCCATCATAATAATTGATTTAAAACAATTGATTACAAATAATAACACGTAATATGTTATATATATAAACTCATTTATATAAATCTGTAATTGCATCTCTTAAGAAAGTTAGAAAGCAAACATCTTTTGCTTTAACTTTTTGATCATACGCACCTCAATAAGCAAATGGAAAAAAAGGAAAAAAAACAATATGATGTAATGATGCTTAAGTTGTGAAAAGTGTTGAATGGAAATACTAGTAATAACTCATTTATAATAACAAGTTATTATATTTCCAATTATAATAACATGTAATAACACGTAATAATCTGATTAAACTTGTGCACAGTATAATTTATATAGAATTTTCATTTAAACTATATATATTGTTAATCGTATTAACAATAAAATATATATCTCATATATAATCACATTAAGAATATAAACCCAATTTAAACGCACAATTGATCTGGCTTTGATGCCACTGTTGGGATTCGTACACGCAGCGGAATTAAATTTATCCAATAAATTACGAATCCCAAGAAGAGGATCTATCAACAGCGTTTAAATCGGGTTAGTAATTATGAATCGTACCTATGCGAACTCGTGTGCGTGCTTTACAAACTTGTTGGCTAACACCTTCTTGATCAATCAATCTCTAGGAGCCGACTCTACAAATCCACTCCCTCTACCGGTATCCATACCGAACAGCACTCCAACACGAACGGCAGCGTGCTAGCGCCTTCAAGCTTTTGTCTTACGTCTCTCTTCTAGGGTTCTTTTGTGGCTCTTGAATTCTCTTGTGTGTGTAATCGAATTACTTGCAACCTAAGGGTATTTTGTAACCCCTTATGGGCCGCATTAAATATTCAAAATCAATCTTATTAATTTTGAAATTGAATTGGAAATTAAATCTGTCTAATTGATTCAATCCAATCAATTTATTTAATGCAAATTAGAAGCCAACTGATTTGATTTATCTTCATAAATCAAATATGAGATATGATATCTATTAAATCATTGATTTATCTTCATAAATCAAATTAGGAAGTTATTTAATAATTAGTCCCTAGGGTATAATTTCCAACAAGAGGCTAAATATAGTTGAAGTCTCATTACTTGTTTGCCAAGTTATCTTTACTTGTTGGCCAAGTTCTTCCTTGTGTTGCACAACAAGCGTTTGACTTCTCTTACTTCCTTTTTCATCATCATAAAGTCGGCCAACATAGAGAAAAAGAGGGCAGAGGCTGAATATAATAGAAGTCTTTTGACTTGTTGGCCAAGTTATATTTACCATTTGCGCAAGTTTTTCCTTGGGATGCCCAACAAGTTTTTGACTTCTCTTATTTCCTTTCTCTTCATCACTAAGTTAGTCAACACGAAGAAAAAGACAAGAGAGGCTGGATATAGTAGAAATCTCTTTACTTGTTGGCCAAGTTTTTCCTTGTGTTGCCCAACAAGCCTTTGACTTCTCTTATTTCCTTCTTAATCACCATTAAATCGACCCACACGAAGAAAAAGAGGGGAGAGGTCGAATGTAGTAGAAGTCTCTTTACTTCTTGGCCAAGTTATCTCTAATTGTTGCCCAAGTTTTTCCTTTGGATGTCCAACAAGCCTTTGACTTCTCTTATTTCCTTCACAATCATCATTAAGTCAGTCTGCATGGAGAAAAATAGGACAAATGCCGCATATAGTAGAAGTTTCTTTACTTGTTGGCCAAGTTATCTTTACCTGTTACCTAAGTTTTGCCTTGGGATGCCCAACAGGCGCTTTGGCTTCTGTTATTTCCTTTCTCATCATCATTAAGTCGGCCAAAATGCAGAAAAAGAGGGGATATGTTGAATATAATAGATGTCTCTTTACTTGTTGCCCAAATTTTTCCTTGGGACGCCCAACAAGGCTTTGACTTCTCTTATTTCCTTTCTCATCATCATTAAGTCGGCCAAAAGGAAGAAATTCTGTTGTTGCATCTACAATTGTTTGGAAAGATAAGACAGAGAACAAGAGTTACTTAAGAATAAAGGTAACACATGAATTTTGGAATTAATTAATTACCTATTGGGAATTAATTATTTGTCACTTAATGAAGATTTGAAATGCTTTTCTGTTAGGCTATGAATTTTGCTAACCAATCCACCACTCTTGCAATTAAAATTGATGGCTTGGACCCCATTGTGGATCTCTCCAGGTCCTCACTTACATTGCTCACTTTAGAGAAGGTCAAAGACGAGAATAGCTTTTACAACCCTGTTAGGGTATGTATAGCTTTTTTTTAATCATTTTGAGAATTAATTTATTTATTGGAGAAAATTAATTGCTATAAATTAAAGCTCATTCTGGAATTACAATTACATTATTTTTTGGTATGACTTGTGCATGTATATATAGGTTGTACCAGTTGGAAGTGTATTGAAGAATGCTAAGCCTAATATGAACATCAGGTTTCCCCCAATTTTAGTGGTATCAATTGACTTCCCAAAATGATCAAGATCGACAACATGAAACTGATCGAGCATGAGAAGATAGAAATAAGACTTCTCATCAGGAAAAAATTGTTAGATAATTAACATGTTTGTGATGCTTTTCGAATTGTTGTGTTTTCTGTTTATGATTACTAGTAATTTTTACATGGAAGTTGTGTAGTAATAACAAGACTACTGGCTTGTTTATGCCTTTTGTCCTCACAAAACTCCCTTCTCATACATTTTCATTTAATAATTTATTGATGAAGCTCACACCCTTCAACCATATTGTTTTACACACCAAAGGGACAAAACTAATATTTTGTGATTAATTAATTTATTTAAAGAAGCACATTAATTATCTATATCATACATTTATGATCCAACAAAGTAGTTTTTATACAAAATTATTTTTGAGTAGGTAATTACCAACGAATGCCTAAATGTTTATCCATACAATCTAAATTATAGAATTTTGTTTGTACCAGATACGCAAGAGCATATAATTATATATAAAAAAAAAGTTGTCTATAATTCATTATATTATTTATCATAAATAGTTTCTTACTTCTTAATTATCACACGTGCTTATTAACCATATTATACACAATCATACACTTACATACCTTGATTGAAAATCCAAAAATAAAAATATATATTCAACTAAATAATTTGTCCGTAAAATATTTATAAAATTTTAATTAAAAAACGTGATTTTTAAATTTATTTATCATTAATTATTTAATAAATATTAAAATATAATTTTTTCATTGCATATATAATATAAATTAGACCGATTACCCATGCAATGCATGGGCCATTCCATTAGAAAATGGAATGTGAATGATATATAAATTTAAAAAAATAATTTTAGTCAGTGATTACAGATGGTTGAAAATATGAAAGTAAAGTAAATGTAACACAAGTTAGTAGAAACCATGTACGTTATTTATTATCATCTATAATTCATATGGAGTTTAGGCTTTTAAGGATTAGGGTTTACTTATATATATTGAATTTCAAATTGATTTTTGGATTTTCCACAACTTCAAACTCCATATAATTAAATTGAAATTGGAAGAAATCAAGTTCATTATATATAGGAAGCTACACTATTACTATCATTAATAAGGATAATAATGCAATATATAAGTTACAAATTTAATTTAGACAAGTAATCTTTTGGCTTTATAATTTTTGACTCGATTGTAATATATATTTATATATATCATTCAGATTCCCTTTTTTAATGAAATATAGGTAGGACGTATATACTTTAGTGCTTAGGTAGGTGATTATATTTTAAAATGGTTAAAAAACTATATGAACTGAATTGTAATTAGTCAAAGTTCAATAATTGAGTTACAACTTGGTTAAAATTTAGGGACTGAGTTGCATCGTGTCAAAGTGTAGGGACTGGATTACAACAGAATCAAAATTATAGAGACCAAAAGATTAATTTTTCCTTAAATTTATTTTTTAAACATTAAATATCCAAATAAAACTTTCACTACCTAAGATGTGCAAATAACAAATCTGGTTATCTCCCTCATTCATATATTGGCTCTTTTTGTCATTTATAGATATCAATGACAATTTATGTCTAAATAATGGCACCCTTGAATTAGAAACCTTTGTAACCCCCTCCCACCCAACCTTTTTATATAACCACAGGACATTGGTGGAGAAGCCAATGTAATGATAGTTAATTCAAATCAAGCATTTACTTTTGCGGGGGATAAATATAATTAAATGAATGTAAAATTAGAAAAACATAACTTCATTAAACATAAAACTTACAATATTACTTGTCATCAATAAAGATAATAACGCAATAAGTTACCAGTTAAATTTATGTTTTAAACATTTAACATAAAAAAAAAACCTTTACTAAGATTCACAACTAATAAATTTGGTTATCTCCCTCAATATAATTATATATATCATCATGAATATCAAAACCGAAGTGACTTGTTTGACTCGTTTGACCACAAAACCGGCGAACTGGTAACCTAACCATTCAGTCCAACTGGTCTCACTATTTATTCATAATATTCATACTTCAAAAATTTATATCTAAATCTACGTATTTTCAAAAATTACAAATTAAGACTCTATGAAAAGCTTGATACGCTTACTTTTTAATGTAGAAATAATCATTAAAAAGTATTATAATTTGATCCTAAAAATTATTAAATTCCACAACTATTCCAAAAAATATTATTGCTTAAGTTTATTTCCTCATCGGTATGACCCTAGATTTCCTCCAATTTAACTTCAATTTGATCCATTGACCCTGAACTCATTACCCAGACCAATTCAGTTGTTGGTCTGGTTTAATAACCTTAGATGATATCATTGACACCTTCTTTCTGAGTAATGACACCCTCAACTACTTTGTAACACACCTTACCTCACCCCCCACCAAAAAAAAAAAAAAAAATCATTCATATAACCCCATAGAACTTAGTCAAGAAACCACTATAAGGTAGTTTATATAAAGCATTCCCCTAAATATAATTAGATGATTATGAAATTGGAAGAAATTAAATTTATTAAACTCAAACAAAAAACTCACTATATTAATTATCACCAAGAAAAGATAACAATGCAACGTGAGTTACAAATTATATTTATATCCTAAACATTCAATATACAAACAACGTTAACTAACTAAAATTATTGAATAATAAATTTGGTTATCTCCCTCATTTATAGATATTGTCTAACACATTTTGCTTGAGGAATTGCGCCCTTGGATTTCAAACATTTGTAACCCTGTTCCATATAATCACTTGGAGTTAACTTGGAGAGGAAACAAATGTATGGTCAATGTTGTCAAAATTGAGTTTTTACGTAGAAACAGAAGGAGGTCGTAGAAATGTAAATTGTAGAAACGACACGAAATGTAAGGTTTCTACTACTTAAGATCAAGATACAAAATTATATATGTGTGTGTAAAAAACTTAAATCACTACTCAAAATTCAATGAACAACATTATATTTAAAAGATATAAGTCACACAATTATATAGTCACACATAAATTCAGAAACACAAAAAGAGTTTAATAACTACTACAAACAAGTTCCAAAACATCAAAAAAATAAAGTTTAACAATTCCTAAATTATATCAATTGATTTAAATCAAATACATCATCTTACATCAGTTGTATATATATTTTCAACGTCCTCTACTTTTGCTTTTATAACAAGTTCATTTGTAAAACTTGAAATGTTCAATCATGACCATCCATAGGCTCCTTCATTTCAATTTCAATAAGATTTCCTCATCATAGACATCAACATCTAAGCTATCTACATCTTCCCGATCTTCATTAAAAACAGTAGAAACTTACATGTTTACCATTTTTACACGACGTTTTTACCATTTTTTATTGAGGATCATTTTTACTTGCATTTTAACGCGGATCACTCTAGTAAAAACGTAAGTTTTTATGTTTTTACATTAGTTTTTGACAACAATGTGTTGGTAATTCAAATCAAGCATTCACTTAAATACAATTAAATGATTCTAAGGGTGTAAAAAACTTATAATATTACTTATCACCAACAATAATAACATAATGAGTTACAAATTAAATTTATTTCTTAAACAATCAACATCTACAAAACTTTAACTAACTAAGATAAACCACATGGAACTCAGCGGAAAAACTAATATAATGGTAGTTTTTTTTTGGTTGAACAACATATGACGGTAGTTCAAATCAAGGATTTACTCATGGGATGAATGTAAATTTAAGTGATTTTAAATTTGGAAGTAATTAAATTCATTAAACCAAAAAAACTTACAATATTAGTTATAAAATACAAAGGATTTACTCCTGGGATGAATATAATTAGATGATTTTAAAATTGGAAGCAATTAAATTCCTTAAACCGAACAAAACTTACAATATTAGTTATAAAATCCAATGTTTGTGATATCACCAAATTGTATTCACTACAAACAAATATTTTTTGTTTTAAAAAAAGCTATTCACTTTTTGTAGAGTTTTTGACTGTTTGAATGATAATATCTTTGTTTTTTTTGGTATCCCATCTGGTTCATTGGAATTGAAGGTACAACTAATTCAGATTTCGCCATACGTCAGGCCCACATTCTAGAAGAAGAGCTTCTAACACCATTTTCTCAATTTCACGCCTTAAATCGAGAATGTGGCGAAACAAGAGCAAGTCCCTTTCCACCTACTCCTAATGAATATTGGTGATAATGAATAGTTAAGAACACACAAGTTTAACCCTAAGTCCCTAATTCAAACAAAAGTACCGATGTCTTTTCTCCCATATTTGCTTATGAGAGGGCAAATTGGATTTTTGGAAGATTTTGGCTGATTGAAATCAAGTTCCTTAATTTAAAAAATAAAGTCCTTTTTTCCTTCCAAACGCACAAATTTCTTTCTTGGGCCTCAACGACGTTATGGGCTTTGTTACCTCTTTCTCAGATGTTGTATTGTTAAACGATTCAGTTCCAAGATCTAGATCTAGGGTTTGAACTAGGAAGGTACCCGATGGTTTCCAGGGAAACAATCCAATCGACTTTTGAGCTTGGTTTTTTTTTCTCGTTCGTGCTCTCGGTCTTCCTTTCTCGTTCGTGCTCTCTCAAACGCGGTAGTAGAGGTAATCATGTATTCCGTTTCATTCTTTTTGATACATGCGAAGCAAATCAATTTTGTGTTGGTTTGATTTGTGTTTCATCTGGACTTCTTAGCATCTCGGTCTCTTCTACTTTCTGATCAAATTTCATTATCCATGTTCCCTTTACGTTTATTTGATTTTTAGGTTGATGTTGTGACGCGGTGATCATCATCAGTTGCACTTTGTAATTTGTGTTTTTAGTATTTTTGCTTAAATTTGCGAATTTTAATCAGTATTAGGCGACAAGATGCGGAGGTACAGTCCTCCTAGGAGAGGATATGGTGGTAGAGGGAGAAGCCCTCCTAAGAGGGGATATGGTGGAGGTAGACGCTGGGAACAAAATCTTGGGAGCCTTTTGGTTCGGAACATTCCTCTCGGTTGCCAGTAAAACAATTTTTTATGTGATTGTGTTTTGCATGCATGTTGTTTAATTTATTTTCTCTCCTTTTTCATTAGCTTATGCTTTTAAATTCTCATGTTATCATATTCTATCATGGGTTTCAGGTATGAGGAACTTCAAGTTCCATTTGAGCGATTTGGACCTGTCCGGGATGTCTACCTGCCGAAGGACTATTACACTGGGTGAGTTATATATCAGAGAAAAGGGTGATCTCTTGCTTTGGCCTGCTTTAGTTTTTGTTAGAATATTATGAAATTAGGAAATAAATCATCTATTTATTAGGATTCCTTGATTAGTGCCTTGATTATGAGATCTGATTATAGGATCCTAATTAGTGAGTTATTAGTCTTTATTATTATCATTTAATGTAATTGCATGATTCTCTCCTCTGATGGCTCACTCTTGAGCCTATATAATGTAATGCTTTCTACATAATAAAACATACAATACAGAGAGTGTGATACCTCTACCTCTGATTGCACGTGCTCGATGGACAGAGAACGCGCGGCGGTGTGTGACGGGGCGTGTGGACTCCATTCCTCCGTCGACTTCCTGTTTCGGCCTTCTCCACTGATTTCCGGTCAACCCCAGCCGCTATTACATTCTCCGGTGAGTTTTTGGATTTTCCGGTGAGAACTCCGGTAAGAATTTCCAGATTCCGGCAATTGATTCTTCTTCCAGACATGAATCCTCCGACGTTCGGTTCAATTCCCATGGGTTTTATGTCCAGTACTGATCCTCAAACTCAAAACTCTTCATCTTCATCTTCTTCCACCACCAATACTATAGTACCAACCAGAACCACGGAGCTGCCATCTGATTTCTCAGAAAATCACACTATGGTTATTAACCATAAGTTCAATAGTCACAACTACCTCCAGTGGTCACAAAGCGTGCTAAGGTATATTCGTGGTAAGAGAAAGGAGAGATATATTAATGGGGCAGCCCCTCAACCAGCCTCTGATGACCCAAATTTTGACACCTGGTTTGCTAAGAATAATCAAGTTATGACTTGGTTGTGTAATTTGATGACTTCGGATATCAGTGAAGGATATTACTTGCTTAAACAGCAAAGGAAATATGGGATGCCGCTCGGAGAATCTACTCTTCTCTTGAAAACACTGCTGCATTGATTCATCTGCAGAGACAACTCCGTGATCTAAGACAAGGTAATATGTCGATAACTGAATACTATAATACCTTACTGAAATTGTGGCAGCAACAGAATCTGTTTGAGGTTCATCCTTGGAAAAACCTTGATGATGCACAATTGTACAAAAAGATCGTGGAAGAAGGAAGGATACATGATTTCTTACTTGGCCTGAATGATGCTTTTGAAGAGATAAGGGGCAGAATCATGGGGTTAAAGCCACTTCCACAACTCTTTGATGTCGTTAACTTTGTGCAATTTGTGGAAAGTAGGAAACTCCTGAACAGAAGTGGACCAAGTCAAATTGAAAGCTCAACACTAGCGATCCAGGGACTACACGAGGAACGAAAGACTAATAAATGGTGCAATTATTGCAAGAGGAAGGGCCATAACAGGGAAGAATGTTGGAAACTTCATGGAAAACCTTCTGGTGGCAAACCAAGAGTCCAAAGTCACCTGACCACGGCTGAATCGAAGGTTGGAAATGACGATCACCTGAGCCCGGAAGAATTACAGATGCTTCGCAGAATACTCGACAAGCAAAATAAGACAAACTCTGTTCCTAGTGTCAATCTGGTACAATCAGGTAATTCTATTGTACCTCTTAACGCTGTGATGACTAGTGACGATACCTGGATTGTTGACTCAGGCGCTACAGATCACATGACTGGTAACAAAACTTTATTCCACAATCTTAAATTTTGTCATGAACACCTCAAAGTAAAAGTAGCTAATGGTGTATTCACACGGGTTGAGGGCATTGACACAGTTACATTATCTAATCAGTTGACAATCCATAATGTCCTGTTTGTACCTGACGTCACTTGTAATCTGATATCTGTGAGCAAGTTGACTAGAGGTCAAATATGTCGAGTGGTTTTTGATGACGGTTTATGTATTTTTCAGGATTTAAAATCGAGGAGGACGATTGGGACTTCTAAAGAATGGGATGGATTGTTCTACCTTGAAGGCTCGAACTCGAAGAATAAAGATGCATTGAAGGTCGAACGAGCACTGGCTAGCTCAAATTCTCACAATAATGATGTATTTTCGTTGCATTGTCGGTTAGGTCACCCTAGTTTTGATTATATGAAGCATGTGTTTCCAAGTTTATTCAATAAAAATTATGTTCCTTTTCATTGTGAAACTTGTCAATTTGCCAAACAAACACGATCTTCATATCCCAAACAGCCCTATATCCCTTCCGCACCATTCACACTCATTCATAGTGATATATTTGGGGTCCTGCCCGGCTACCTAATCTCACTCATACTCGATGGTTTGTTACTTTCATTGATGATCACACTAGAACTACATGGGTTTATTTACTAAAAGACAAATCTGAAGTAGCCATAGTGTTTCAAAACTTCTATACCTTTATTCAAACCCAATTCAACACTTCCATTAAGGTATTACAAAGTGATAATGCCAAGGAATACATGAGTAAATCCTTTAAAGAATTTCTTGATCATCAAGGAGTTCATCACCAAACGTTTTGTCCTTACACCCCTCAACAAAATGGAGTGGCCAAGCGAAAAAAACCATAACCTTTTGGAAGTAACCCGAGCCTTGCTAATGGAACAAAATGTACTTACCATATTCTGGGGTGATGCTATCCTCACAACTGCTTACCTCATTAATCGCATGCCTTCCAAAATTCTCAATTATGACACTCCAATTCAAAAACTCCTTAGCCTCTTCCCAAATTGCCCTCTAATAAATTCATTACCTCCCAAGGTCTTTGGCTGTGTTGTCTTCGTACACAAAAAGGATGGCAACAAATTTGGAGCCCAAGCCGATAAATGTATATTCTTTGGCTATTCCTCTACTCAAAAAGGGTATAAATGCTATTGTCCATCTTCCAAGAGACTTATTGTCTCCCGGAATACTGTGTTCTCGGAGGATGAAGCATATTATCCTAAATTACCCATTCAGGGAGAGTATTCTACCTTTGAATGGCTAATCTAGGAGACATCTAACCCCATCAATTTCAGCTCATCTGACACATCATCACCTAACCTTATAGCCACTCTTGACTTGCTCCCACAAATCAGCCTATCCCACCTCAATCTGAACCTAATGAAATGGAAGCACATGTTGAGGTCAATTCAAGGATGGATATTGAAACACGACAAGAGGTAGAATCCAGCTCACAAGTTCAAGCTGAACCAGACACTGGTAGAACTATCTCTTCCATTCAAAGGAACGACCATGAATCCAATCTGGGATTAAGAATCGGGTTGGCCTATTGCCTTGAGAAAAGGGGTAAGGTCATGTACTCATCATCCAATTCAACGATTTGTTTCATATGGAAATCTGTTTGCAAAAATGCAAAGTTTTGTTGTAAATAGTGCACAGATAACCATTCCAAATACATTTCAACAAGCCATGGCTGATCCAAATTGGAAGCAAGTTGCAAAAGAGGAATTGAGGGCACTCCAGGAAAATAGGACATGGGAATTTACGACTCTTCCTAAAGGAAAGAAACCAGTAGGATGCAGGTGGATCTTCACCATGAAATTCAATCCCGATGGCACTATCAACAAGTACAAGGCAAGACTTGTTGCAAAAGGATATACTCAGACATACGGGATTGATTATCAGGAGACATTTACTCCAGTGGTCAAGTTCAATACCATTCAAGTACTTTTATAACTCGCAGCAAACTTGGATTGGTCACTATACCAACTGGACGTGAAAAATGCATTCCTAAATGGCAACCTGGAGGAGGAAGTATATATGGAAATTCCAGATGGAGTTTTAGCTCCTAATAACTCTGTGTGTAAGTTAAGGAAGTCATTGTATGGACTGAAACAATCTCCGAGGGCATGGTTCGGTAGATTCACCAAAGCAGTGAAAGGGCTTGGATATACTCAGGGACGAGTAGATGACACGTTCACCAGACGTGTCAATGACAAAATCACCATATTAATCGTCTATGTCGATGACATAATTATTACAGGAGATGATGAAGAATCCATTGCCCAACTAAAACGGGACTTGTCGACTGAATTCCAGGTGAAAGATCTTGGGCAAATGAGGTATTTCTTAGGCATGGAAGTAGCAAGAACCAAGAAGGGCATCAACGTCTCTCAACGCAAGTATACTCTAGACTTGTTACATGAGACAGGAATGTTGGGCACTCAGCCAGAAGGGATACCAATGGAAGAGGGATGTCACCTAGAGATCAAGCCCCAAGGTGTTCCAGCTAATGCGGAGAGATACAGAAGACTTGTGGGAAAATTAATATATTTAACCCACACATGCCTTGACATCAACTATATAGTTGGAATAGTCAGTCAGTTTATGCATCAGCCCCAAGAAGAACACATGGAGGCGGTTTACAGAATTTTGAGCTACCTGAAGCTTAGTCCTGGAAGGGGACCTTTCTTTAAGAAAGGTACCACCAGAAACATAGAAATCTACATTGATGCAAACCATGCAAGAGATAGAGAGACCAGGAGGTCAATCACAGGGTACTGTACATATGTGTGGGGAAATCTAGTTACCTGGAGAAGCAAAAAACAGACAGTTGTGTCGCCAAGCAGTGCTGAAGCAAAACTAAGAGCTGTCAACAAAGGAGTATGTGAAGGAATGTGGATTATAAGATTACTGACGGAGTTGGGAATGCAACATGAGGGACCAATGCAACTTTGGTGTGATAACAAGGCTAGTATTGAAATGGTCAAGAACCCAGTCTATCATGATAGAACCAAACATGTTGAGATAGACAGACACTTCATTAAAGAAAAGATTGAAGCAGGCATTATGACATTGTCTCACATAAGATCTGCAAACCAAATTGCAGATATCCTGACTAAACCACTCGGTCGAACGAAGTTTGAAGGATTTCGTGGCAAGCTGGGATTGATTGACATATACTCTCCAACTTGAGGGGGAGTGTTAGAATATTATGAAATTAGGAAATAAATCATCTATTTATTAGGATTCCTTGATTAGTGCCTTGATTATGAGATCTGATTATAGGATCCTAATTAGTGAGTTATTAGTCTTTATTATTATCATTTAATGTAATTGCATGATTCTCTCCTCTGATGGCTCACTCTTGAGCCTATATTATGTAATGCTTTCTACATAATAAAACATACAATACAGAGTGTGATACCTCTGATTTGAACAATTTTCCCCTTGTTATTATTGTATCTCTTACATGTTCTGAAGGTATAGTATGAGAACCTTTGTCTTAATTTACGGAGCTCTGGCTTTATAGTCTTGCTTGTTGAGTGAGTGCCATTCCTAGTTATTGGCGGCTCGTACTTTGTCTTACATTGCGTGTTGCACTTATGCAGTAACAGATACTGATATAGGCTTGTGCAACTCTTACCATCACTAAAAAGTTTGAGATCAAGTATTGCTGATAGTCATTTAATGATAATAGTTTAATACCCCTAAATTATAATTAAGCATTCAAAATTAGTTTTGTAATACTTTGAGATTCACTTGAGAATAGCGAGCTTCTTGGGAACATTTTCTTCTGAACATGTGCCTAAAACTTGTATTTTAGCAATAATCAGGGGGTATGATGCATATCTGATTAGGTTCTTACTTGTGCTGCTATGCTAAGATTTTGACCTGGTATGAAATATAAATAGATAATATTTCATGAAAGAATTTACTCATACTTGCAGGTGACACTCTTCGGATTGGTAAGAACAATTGAATTGGCAGTTAATTCTGGGTTTTCTTGTATGTTTGTTCTCTTAAATCATTGACAAATTAGGGGATGGATGTTTCTCTCCCTCGAACTGAATTTTATTTTTTTTCCTAAATATTTTTACTTTGCTTTCATGAATTAATTTTGAATTGGTTTGTCAAGGGTATGTTGGTTTGAAATTGAAGTATAATAAGACCAAGCCCCACGATTAAGGAGATTCACTCTCACTATTTATCATTGCTTAACATATTGGTTCTCAAGTTTATACATGACCATATGAAGAGTGATCCTATGTGAAGAGAACTTAGATAATTACACTATCAATAGAAGTTTGACGGAAGAAGATCGATACTTGTCCTATTGAAGACTTCATGAAGATGTTTTTAATGTGGGACGTTGAATTCAATTGCTTGTAAATTCAAGTGTTGAAGAATTTTCAAGTCACTTGTCTTTTTGAAGTTGCCTTTACTACTTGAATGTATAGAAAAAGGTCGGCCACTAGCTTGGATTTTAGCAGCTTTAGTTAATTCAACATTCTCTGCTGTGCTCTTGTCTCTGTTGTTATTCATTTTCTAATGAATGCTATGTTTATCCCTAAGTAATATTATATGCAGTGATTACTAGGTATGCAAATTCTGAGCCATAAGTGTAATTTATAATATGGGTTTGCCTGAGTTTGGTCTACCATTCTTATAATGGTTGTTTCCCCTATACAGGGAATCTTGTGGATTTGCATTTGTGCAATTTGTTGATCCTTATGATGCTTCAAAGGCACAATATCATATGAATGGACAGATTTTTGTTGGAAGGGAAATATCTGTGGTTCTTGCGGCAGAGTCGAGGAAAAGACCTGTGGAGATGTGTCAAAAGTCAAAGAGGTATTTCTTTTACTTTTTATTTGACGCCTTGCTCTCATAGAATAAAATTCAAGGAGTTTAATTTATTTCTTTTATTATTTTTTAAATAAAATACAACTTGGTAATTCACAAACTTGTGGCTTTCCTGATTCTGTATCATGCTTTGTTGATTCTTTATCATGCTTTGTTCAGGTCAACAATAAGAGAAGTTATTCCCCATGCTGTATCATGGTTTATTGGGGAGGCCATTCAAGATGAAGACATTGTGGAGGAGGAAGAGGATGACGAAGCTGAAAACGAGGATGATGATAACAATTAAGACAAAGAACAAACCAAGAGAAAAAAGAAGGTACTTAGGAACTGATATATGCTGATTTATGCTGATTTCAGTTGTTTGAGTGTCAAATCTTAATTTGTTGTGTTGTACTATTGCGTGTATTGTTGGATTTTTAGACTATGATACCTCTATTTTGTTAACAGTGACCATTTTTGAATTAAAATTTTGCTTTTTCTGCTAGTAGCTTGCTCCAAATTGTGTTCATAGGACTGAGAATCTAGCTACTGCACATTAGTTACCACTTTCTTTTAGTTTTGTATATGGAAATTTGTTGAAAACTCAAACAAATTTTCCCTCCTTTGAAATATCACAAAAAAATAGCGTATTGACATTTGCTAGCATTTGCTTCAATCTTTATTGCAATTGATGGTTCCTATTGCTTATATTGATAAAAGTGTTTCTCAATTCCATACTCAATTCTATCCATGCAATTTGATTTAAAGGACGTGTGTGATTTTGCTAGAGTGCGAAGGGCAGTACTTGACAATGCTTCTAATGGAGCCCATACTTGGCAAGATGCTCATATTAGATTCTATGTTCAATTGCCTGGATCCCATATCAACTGTTGTTGTTGGCCTCAGTGTGAGAGATCCTTTTCTAACACCATTAGATAAGAAGGATGTAAGTTGATCTTGCTTCAGACAATTGTGATTTTTCCAAAGCTAACCCTTTTTGCGAAAGGTCAATTGAAATTTACTTTATTTCTCACTTGCTTTCTATTTTACATGGACATGCATCATAACTATTAATTTTGGCATTTTTTTTAATTGTTTCAATTGTTTAGACTAGGGGTGTTTACAATGTCCAAAGCCCAGTGCGCCCGCCCATGTCTATGAAAAAATTGTCCTGCCCAGCCCGAAAAAAAGAGGCCCAAAAAAATTTGGGCATAATTGGGCTGGGCATTTTGCGGGCAAGGTATGACGCCATGCCCGGTATTATAATATATATATATATATATATATATATATATATATATATATATAAAATATTATCTTCAATTTTTTGACCCTTCCATTTTTTGATTCCATATGTTTCTTTCTTTTGACAATTCGGGGCCTTAATGCAACCTCTTGAAATTCTAAATGACTACAAGGCTTTGATTACAATTTTTTGATGCCTTGTGTTATTGTATTATAAATGTTATTTAACTGTTCATTTATAGATGTTGACTATTTGTTAAGACAATGATTATCTTTTTAATTTCAAGACCCAAGTTGTAGAATTATGGATTTTATTTGTAGTTTGTAATATTATTTAGTAAGTATGATTGAAGTTTTTCTTTTTCATATATAAGGTGTGATAGGGTATGGCCACTTGGGCATGGAAGGCCCGCCCTGCCTTGCCCATTATCGCCTTACCCAAAAATGTTAGGGCTTTTATTGGGCTGGGCACTGGGCCTTATTTTGTTGCCCATTGATTTTTCGGGCAGGGCATTGGGCAAGGGTCTCGCCCAGCCCTGCCCATGAACACCCCTAGTTTAGACACTAGATTTAATTTCCTTAAAGACTTTAGGTGTCATAAAATCTTCCTGGCTCAGTTATTTTCTTAGTTGTATGAAAATGCACGTGTTTATGTAGGAAATGTGTATCTGGAGAAGATTTAATGGGGAGTAATAGTTTGTGGTTTTTTCTTTCCTTTTCATTTTGCATTGTGATTATATTTTATGTTTTGGGTGTTTTAATTTTAATTTTTCTTTTTTAATTATTTATTTATTTCTTATTGTGGTTATACTATTCTTCTCTCTACTGTTTGAGTTTTTATGGTCCACACTTCAGTACTTCTCTATCCTGTTTACATTGCATCTTGTTTGGAAGACTCTTTTGTGCTTCTGCCACTCCATTATTTATATTTCCTCTAACAAAATTCTGTCATGTGCCATTACCTTTATCCTTTTAGTATATTCTTTGTTTTTGGTTGAAGGTTCCATTACCTTTATTTTTATTTGTTCTTTTGTTTTGTTCCCTCTTGGATGAAAGTTTTATTACCAAAAGGAGAGAAATTTAGGTATTGCTTTTTACATTTTTATTATAAAGCCTGCCCTTAAAAGCGTAACTATACATGATTGGCTCAATTTAGTTGTCATTTTTTATTGTTACAAAGATTATTATGCATTTTACCATTCTCACTTGTAATAATTAAATTAGTCATTGATTTATTTATTTTCTTTGATAATATATTTCTGTTTTTTATTTAATGTATTGAACCCTCTCCTTTGTGATTTGATCTCATCCTTCATTTATTATTTGTTATTTATATACATATTTCGGCATGAATATTTTATTGATAAATAAAGTACATATTATTTTTTTCAGAAATTATATATAGTATTTATTTATAATGCATGAAGCTTTTACGGTTAATAGTTTATCATTTTCATTTGCTTTACTTGGTTGTTATTTATTTTCTTTTTAACTAACAACATTTATTTCTCTTTACTTCTTTATTTTATGTATCTTTGATGTATAACGAATTTTAATGTGTCTATTTCTTTCTTTTATTATTTTGATAAATAAAATGCAAAAGTTTTTCATGTTATTTTTATCTTTTGATTTGAATTTTTTATTTTTAAATAAAATACGTATTATTTATTATGCTTTTAAATATTGTAATGCTTATTAATAATTTATCATTTAATATTGTAATGCTTATTAATAATTTATCATTTACATGTTTACCTAGAAAAAATTGTTTGCGACTAAATTTTGTTTGTTTGATGTTTTTTTTATACGTATTTTTTTGATACATTGATTAGTTATCATTCTCAATATGTAATCCTCTTTATTTCTGTTATTTATAGTTTATTTATTGATCAATAATCGTACTTTCATTATTTATTAGTAATTTACCATTCATTTGTTTATTTATGTTATTTTTTTTGTTATACTGATTATTTTACATTTTACCATTTGTTATTTGTACTAATTAGATTAGTCGTTTATTTATTTATTTTTTCTTTGATAATATATTTCTTTTTTCTTTTTATTCCATATACCTTTCTTTTCTATGATTTGATCTCATTCTACTTTATTATTTTTTATTTATATTTGTATTTTCACATGAATTTTTTATTGGTTTTTCTTTTTAACTAACCACATTTATTTTGGTTTACTTATGTATTTATGTATTATGTATAATCGAGTTTTAATGTGTTTAATATTTTTTTATTAATATTTAAATAAAATACAAGTTTTTTTTTCTTGTTTTTTGTATTTATTTTTAACGTTTGATTTGACTTTTTATTGCTAAATGAAATACATGTTATTTATGCCTCTAAATTTTGTTTGTAAAAAGCTTGTTTGCTTCTAAATTTTGATTGTTTGATGTTTTTCTGATACCTTTTTTTTCGGATACATTGATTCAGTTGTCATTGTCACTGTGTGATTCCCCCTTATTTTGTTCATACTTTTCATTATTTATTAATAATTTATCATTCAATTGTTTGCTAGTTTTGTTATTTTTTTATTGTTATACAAATTATTTTATATTTTATCACTCTCACTTCTCACTTGTACTAATTAGATTAGTCATTTATTTATTTATTTTCTTTGATAATATATTTCTTTTTTTTATCAATGGATTGAACCCTCTCTTTTATGATTTGATCTCATCCTCCCTTTATTATTTGTTATTTATATTCATATTTTCACATGATTTTTTTATTGATAAATAAAGTACATGTTATTTATTTTTTGATAAAATTATTTATAATATTTATTTATAAACAGTTAATAGTTTATCATTTTCATGTTTACCTAGAAAAAATACATCGATTATCATTCTCACTATGTAATTCCCTGTGTTATTTATATTTATTTATTTATAAATAATCATTTTTTTAACTAGACCTTTCATTATTTATTGATAATTTATCATTCATATGTTTGTGTTTTGTTAGTTTTTTATTATTATATAAATTGTTTTATATTTTATCATCCTCACTTTGCACTTGTTATTTAGCCCTTTATTTATTTATTTATTTTTATAATATTTTTTTTTATTTAATGTATTGAACCCTCTCTTTTATGCTTTGATCTCATCCTCCCTTTATTATTTGTTATTTATATTAATATTTTCATATGATTTTTTATTGATAATTAAAGTACATATTTATTGTTTTTGATGAAATTATTTATAATATTTATTTATAATGCATGTACTTATGGTCAATAGTCTATCATTTTCATGTTTACCTAGAAAAAAAATATTTTCATTTATTTGGGGTTTTTCTTATACCTATTTTTTTTATACATCAATTCAGTTGTCATTCTATGTTATATTTATGAATAATCATTCTTTAACGATACTTATTATTAGTTTTATTATTTTTTTTATTATTATACAGACTGTGTTTATTAATACTTTATCATTAATTTGCTTGTATCTTTTTTCTTTTGTTATTTTTTTTAGAGTTATACAGTTTTTGTGTGTCTGGTTTGAGTGTTATTTTTAATTTATCTTGCCACTATTTAGTTTTGTTTTTTATTGTTATACAGATTGTGAGTGTGTGTTTATTAATAATTTATTATTTATTTGCTTGCCTTTATTTAGTTTTGCTTTTTTCTTTTATTGTTATACAGATTTCTTGTGTGTGTGCCTTTGCCTGTATTTGTTTGTGGTTGTTTGTGTGTTTGGTTATGGTTTATTTGCTTGCTTTTATTTGGGTTTGTTATTTTGTTATTGTTATACAGATTGTGTGTCTCTGTCTCTTTGTTTGTCTGTGCATACGTGTTTGTCTATGGTTGTGTGTGTTGTTATGATGTATTTGATTTCCTTTATTTCCTTTTATTATTTTTTTTTGTTATACAGATTTCTTTTGTGTGCGTCTCTGTCTCTGTGTGCTTGTCTGTGTGCGCGTGTGTCTGTCTGTGGCTGTGTATGTGTTTGGTTTTGATTCATTTTCTTCGCTTTATTTATTATTTATTTTTTTTATTGTTATATAGATTATGCGTGTGTGTCTCTGTATGTTTGTCTGTGCGTGCATGTCTGTCTATGGTTGTGAGTCTTGTGTTATGTTATAATTCATTTGATTGCCTCTATTTAGTTTAGTTTTTTTTTAATTGTTATATAGATTTCTTGTATGTGTGTCTATATCCCTGTGTTTGTCTGTGTGTGCGTGTGTCTATCTTTGGTTGTGTGTGTGTGTGTTTCGTTATGATTCTTGCCTTTATTTAGTTTTGTTACTTTTTTTATTGTTATACAGATTATATGTGTCTTTGTTTCTATGTGTGTGTTTGAGTGTGCGTCTGTCTGTGGTTGTGTGTGTGTTTTGTTATCGTTCATTTGATTGCCTCTATTTCATTTTATGAGTTAAGAATTTATCATTAATTTGCTTGGCTCTATTTTTTTTTATTTTGTTAACTTGTTTTTATTGCGTGTGTGTTTACTAGTAACTTACCAATCATTTGCTTTCCTCTATTTAGTTTTGTGATTTTTTTATTGTGTTTGTGTTTATTAATAACTTATTATTCATTTGCGTGCCTCTATTGAGTTTGCTTATTTGTTATTTTTTTTTTATTGTTATACAGATTTGTGTGTGTGTGTGTGTCTCTGTGTGTCTGCTATGGTTGTGTGTGTGTGTTTTGTTATCATTCATTTGATTGTCTTTATTTAGTTTTGTTATTTTTTTTATTGTTATACAGATTTCTTGTGTCTGTGTCTGCCTCTGTGTGTTTGTCTATGTGTGCATGCGTTTGTCTATGGTTGTTTGTGTGTTTAGTTATGGTTCATTTGATTGCCTTTATTTGGGTTCGTTATTTTGTTATTGCTATACATATTGTGTGTATCTCTATCTTTGTTTGTTTGTCTGTTCATACGTGTGTCTTTCTGTAGTTGTGTGTATGTTATGATTTATTTGATTGCCTCTATTTACTTTTATTATTTTTTTATTGTTATACAGATTTCTTGTGTGTGTGTGTCTTTGTTTCTGTGTTTTTGTGAGCGCGTGTGTTTGTTTATGGTTGTGTGTGTGTTTGGTTTTGATTCATTTTCTTGCCTTTATTTACTTTGTTATGTTTTTATTGTTATACAGATTGTGTGTGTCTGTTTCTGTGTTTGTCTATGCGTGCGTGTGTTTGTGTGTGTGTTATGATTCATTTGATTGCCTGTATTTAGTTTTGTTAGTTTTTTTTATTGTTATACAAATCTCTTGTATGTGTATGTGTCTCTGTTTGTTTGTTTGTGTGTGCGCCTGTCTGTTGTTGTTGTTGTTGTTGTTGTTGTGTGTGTGTGTGTTTTGTTATGATTCATTTACTTGTCTTTATTTAGTTTTGTTATATTTTTTGTTATAAAGATTGTGTGTGTGCCTGAGTGTGTGCTTACCTGTGGTTGTGTGCATGTGTGTTCTGTTATCATTCATTTGATTGCCTCTATTTATTTTTGTTATTTTTTAATTGTTATACAGATTTATTTTGTGTGTGTCTCTATCTCTATGTCTCTGTATGTATGTGCGTGTGTTTGTCTGTGGTTGTGTGTGTGTGTTTTGTTATGATTCATTTGCTTGACTTTGATTAGTTTTGTTATATTTTTATTGTTATACAGATTGTGTGTTTGTCTCTGTCTCGGTTTGTTTGTCTGTGTGTTTGTGTCTGTCTGTGATTGTGTGTGTTGTTGTGATTCATTTGATTGCCTCTATTTAGTTTTGTGACTTTTACTGTTGTACAGATTTCTTTTGTGTGTCTCTGTCTCTGTGTGTTTGTCTGTGGGCGCATGTGTATGTCTATGGTTGTGTGTGTGTTTGGTTTTGATTCATTTTCTTCTTTAATTAGTTTTGTTATTTATTTATTGTTATATAGATTATGTGTGTGTATCTCTCTCTTTGTGTTTGTTAGGTGTGCGTGTCTTTCTGTTGTTGTGTTTGTGTGTGTTTTGTTAGCATTCATTTGATCACCTCTATTTATTTTTGTTATATTTCTTATTGTGATACAGATTTCTTGTGTTTGTGTGTGCCTCTGTCTTTGTGTGTTTGTCTGTGTGTACGTGTGTCTGGTTATGTGTGTGTGTTTTGTTATGAATCATTTACTTGCCTTGATTTAGTTTTGTTATTTTTTTATAGTTATACAGATTGTGTGTGTGTGTCTGTCTCTATTTGTTTGTCTGTGCGTGTGTCTGTCTGTATGTGGTTGTGTGTGTGTGTGTATCTCTGTCTCTGTGTGTTTTTCTGTGCGTGCGAATGTTTGTTTGTGGTTGTATGTGTGTGTTTTTTGTTGTCATTCATTTGATTGCCTATATTTATGTTGTTACTTTTTTATTGTTATATGGTTTCTTATGTATGTGTGTTTTGTTATGATTCATTTGCTTGACCTTAATTAGTTTTGTTATTTTTTTATTGTTATGTGTGTGTCTCCTTCTCTATGTGTTTGTCTGTGCATTTGTGTCTGTCTTTTGTTGTGTGTCTCTGTCTCTGTTTGTTTGTCTGTGCATTCGTGTCTGTTTTTGGTTGTGTGTGTGTTGTTATGATTCACTCGATTGCCTCTATTTAGATTTATGATTTCTTACTGTTATATAGAATTCTTGTGTGTGTGTCTCTGTCGTTGTGTGTTTGTCTGTGGGCGCATGTGTGTGTCTGTGGTTGTGTGTGTTTGGTTTTGATTCATTTTCTTGCCTTTATTTAGTTTTGTTATTTTTTATTTATTATACAGATTATGTATGTATGTGTCTCGCTCTCTCTCTGTGTTTTTCTGTGCGCGTGTGTCTGTCTCTGGTTGTGTGTGTTTTGTTATCATTTATTTGATTGCCTCTATTTATTTTTGTTATATTTCTTATTGTGATATAGATTTCTTGTGTGTGTGTGTGTCTCTGTCTCTATGCATTTGTTTGTGTGTGTGTCTGCGTGTGGTTGTGTGTGTAAATTATGAATCATTTACTTGCCTTCATTTAGTTTTGTTATTTTTTATAGTTATACAGATTGTGTGTCTGTGTGTGTGTCACTGTTTATTTTTCTCTGTGTGTGTGTGTCTGTCTGTTTGTGGTTGTGTGTGTTTGTTTTGTTATGAATCATTTTCTTGCCTTTATTTAGTTTTGTTATTTTTTTATGGTTATATAGATTTTGTGTGTGTGTGTGTGTCTGTGTGTTTGTCTATGGGTGCATATACTTGTCTGTGGTTGTGTGTGTGGTTTTTGTTGTCATTCATTTGATTACCTGTATTTTTTTTTTGGTTACTTTTTTATTGTTATACAGATTTCTTGTGTGTGTGTGTGTGTTTTGTTATAATTCATTTGCTTGACTTTAATTAGTTTGTTATTTTTCTATTGCTATACAGATTGTGTGTGTGTCTCTTTCTCTGTTTGTTTGTCTGTGCGTTTGTGTCTGTCTGTGTTGTTATGATTCATTTGATTGCCTCTATTTAGATTTATGATTTTTTTACTGTTATACAGATTTCTTGTGTGTGTGTGTCTCTGTCTTTGTGTGTTTGTCTATGGGTGCATATACTTGTCTGTGGTTGTGTCTGTGGTTTTTGTTGTCATTCATTTGATTACCTGTATTTTTTTTTTGGTTACTTTTTTATTGTTATACAGATTTCTTTTGTGTGTGTGTGTGTTTTGTTATAATTCATTTGCTTGACTTTAATTAGTTTGTTATTTTTCTATTGCTATACAGATTGTGTGTGTGTCTCTTTCTCTGTTTGTTTGTCTGTGCGTTTGTGTCTGTCTGTTGTTGTGTCTGTGTTGTTATGATTCATTTGATTGCCTCTATTTAGATTTATGATTTTTTTACTGTTATACAGATTTCTTGTGTGTGTGTCTCTGTCTCTGTGTGTTTGTCTGTGTTTGCGTGTGTCTGTGTGTCGTTGTGTGCGTGTGTTTTGTTATGAATAATTTACTAGCCTTCTTTTAGTTTTGTTATTTTTTTATAGTTATACAGATTGTGTTTGTGTGGGTCTATGTTTGTTTGTCTGTGCGTGCGTGTGTCTGTCTGTCTGTGGTTGTGTGTGTGTGTTTTGTTATGAATCTTTTGCTTGCCTTTAGTTAGTTTTGTTATTTTTTTATGGTTATACAGATTTTTGGTGTGTGTGTGTGTCTGTCTGTCTCTGTGTGGTTGTCTGTGTGTGCGTATGTTTGTGTGTGGTTGTATGTGTGTGTTTTTTGTTGTCATTCATTTGATTGCCTGTATTTATTTTTGTTACTTTTTTATTGTTATACAGATTTCTTGTGTGTGTGTGTTGTGATATGATTCATTTGCTTGACTTCAATTAGTTTTGTTATGTTTGTATTGTTATACAGATTGTGTGTGTCTTTCTCTGTTTGTTTGTCTGTGCGTTTGTGTCCGTCTGTTGTTGTGTCTGTGTTATTATGATTCATTTGATTGCCTCTATTTAGATTTATGATTTTTTACTGTTATACAGATTTCTTTTATGTGTGTCTCTGTCTCTATGTGTTTGTCTGTGGGCGCCTGTGTATGTCTGTGGTTGTGTGTGTGTTTGGTTTTGATTCATTTTCTTGCCTTTATTTAGTTTTGTTATTTATTTATTGTTATATAGATTATGTGTGTGTGTGTCTCTCTCTGTGTTTGTCTGTGCGTGCGTGTGTCTGTCTGTGGTTGTGTGTGTGTGTGTTTTGTTATCATTCATTTGATTGTCTCTATTTATTTTTTTTTATATTTCTTATTGTGATATAGATTTCTTGTGTGTGTGTCTCTGTCTCTGTGTGTTTGTCGTGTGTGCGTGTGTCTGTGTGTGGTTGTGTGTGTGTTTTGTTTTGAATCATTTACTTGCCTTCATTTAGTTTTGTTAATTTTCTGTAGTTATACAGATTGTGTGTGTGTGTGTGTCTGTTTGTTTGTCCGTGTGTGGTGTGTTTGTCTGTCTGTGGTTGTGTGTGTTTGTTTTGTTATGAATCATTTGATTGCCTTTATTTTGTTTTTTTTAACTTTTTTATGGTTATATAGATTTTGTGTGTGTGGGGTTATGTCTCTGTGTGTTTGTTTGTGGGTGCGTATGTCTGTCTGTGGTTGTGTGTGTGGGTTTTTTGTTGTCATACGTTTGATTGCCTGTATTTATTTTATTTACTTTTTTTTTGTTGTACAGATTTCTTGGGTGTGTGTGTTCTGTTATGATTCATTTGCTTGACTTTAATTAGTTTTGTTTTTTTTTATTGTTATACAGATTGTGTTTGTGTCTCTTTCTCTGTTTGTTTGTCTGTGCGTTTATGTTTGTCTGTGGTTGTGTGTGTTGTTATGATTCATTTGATTGCCTCTATTTAGATTTATGATTTCTTACTGTTATACAGAATTCTTTTGTGTGACTCTATCTCTGTGTTTGTCTGCGGGCGCATGTGTTTATCTATGGTTTTGTGTGTGTTTGGTTTTGATACGTTTTCTTGCCTTTATTTAGTTGTTATTTTTTTTTATTGTCATACTAATATGTGTGTGTGTCTCTCTCTCTCTCTCGTGTTTGTCAGTGCGTGCGTGTGTCCGTCTATGGTTGTGTGTGTATTTTGTTATCATTCATTTGATTACCTGTATTTGTTTTTGGTTACTTTTTTATTGTTATACAGATTTCTTGTGTGTGTGTGTGTGTGTTTTGTTATAATTCATTTGCTAGACTTTAATTAGTTTGTTATTTTTCTATTGCTATACAGATTGTCTGTGTGTCTCTTTCTCTATTTGTTTGTCTGTGCGTTTGTGTCTGTCTGTTGTTATGTCTATGTTGTTATGATTCATTTGATTGCCTCTATCTAGATTTATGATTTTTTACTGTTATATAGATTTCTTTTGTGTGTGTGTCTCTGTCTCTGTGTGTTTGTCTGTGGGCACATGTGTATGTCTGTGGTTGTGTGTGTGTTTTGTTTTAATTCATTTCCTTGCCTTTATTTAGTTTTGTTATTTATTTATTGTTATACAGATTATGTGTGTGTGTGTGTGTCTCTCTCTCTCTCTCTGTGTTTGTCTGTGCGTGCGTGTGTCTGTTTGTGGTTTTGTGTGTGTGTGTGTTCTGTTATTATTCATTTGATTGCCTCTATTTATTTTTGTTATATTTCTTATTGTGAAACAAATTTCTTGTGTGTGTATCTTTGTCTCTTGTGTGTTTGTCTGTGTGCGCTTGTGTCTGTGGTTGTGTGTGTTTTGTTACAAATCGTTTACTTGCCTTCATTTAGTTTTATTATGTTTTTGATAGTTATACAGATTGTGTATGTGTCTGTCTGTCTGTCTCTGTTTGTTTGTCTATCTGTGCGTGTGTTTGTCTGTCTGTGGTTGTGTGTGTTTGTTTTGTTATGAATCATTTGCTTGCCTTTATTTAGTCTTGTTATTTTTTTTATGGTTATACTGATTTTGTGTGTGTGTATGTGTGTTTATCTCTGTCTCAGTGTGTTTGTCAGTGCGTGCATATGTTTGTGTGGTTGTGTGTTTTTTGTTGTCATTCATTTGATTGCCTATATTTATTTTTGTTACTTTTTTTATTGTTATACAGATTTCTTGTGTGTGTGTGTGTGTGTTGATATGATTCATTTGCTTGACTTTAATTAGTTTTGTTATTTTTTTATTGTTATACAGATTGTGTGTGTGTCTCTTTCTCTGTTTGTTTGTCTGTGCGTTTGTGTCCGTCTGTTGTTGTGTATGTGTTGTTATGTTTCATTTGATTGCCTCTATTTAGATTTATGTTTCTTTTTACTGTTATATAATTTCTTTTGTGTGTCTCTGTCTCTGTGTGTTTGTCTGTGGGCGCCTGTGTATGTCTATGGTTGTGTATGTGTTTGATTTTGATTCATTTTCTTACCTTTATTTGGTTTTGTTATTTATTTATTATTATACAGATTATGTGTGTGTGTGTCTCTCTGTGTTTGTCTGTGGTTGTGTGTGTTCTGTTATCATTCATTTGATTACCTCTATTTATTTTTGTTATATTTCTTATTGTGAAAAAGATTTCTTGTGTGTGTCTCTGTCTCTATGTGTTTGTCTGTGTGTTCTTGTGTCTATCTGTGGTTGTGTGTGTGTTTTGTTATGAATCATTTACTTGCCTTCATTTAGTTTTGTTATTTTCTTATAGTTATACAGATTGTGTGTGTGTGTATGTGTGTCTCTCTCTGTCTCTGTTTGTTTGTCTGTCTGTGCGTGTGTCTGTCTGTCTGTGGTTGTGTGTGTTTGTTTTGTTATGAATCATTTGCTTGCCTTTATTTAGTGTTGTTATTTTTTTTATGGTTATATTGATTTTGTGTGTGTGTGTGTGTGTGTGTATCTCTGTCTCTGTGTGTTTTTCTGTGCGTGCATATGTTTGTGTGTGGTTGTGTGTGTTTTTTGTTGTCATTCATTTGATTGCCTATATTTATTTTTGTTACTTTTTTATTGTTATGCAGATTTCTTGTGTGTGTGTTGATATGATTCATTTGCTTGACTTTAATTAGTTTTGTTATTTTTTTTATTGTTATACAGATTGTGTGTGTCTCTTTCTCTGTTTGTTTGTCTGTGCGTTTGTGTCCGTCTGTTGTTGTGTCTGTTTTGTTATGATTCATTTGATTGCCTCTATTTAGATTTATGATTTTTTTACTATTATACAGATTTCTTTTGTGTGTGTCTCTGTCTCTGTGTGTTTGTCTGTGGGCTCCTGTGTATATCTGTGGTTGTGTATGTGTTTGGTTTTGATTCATTTTCTTACCTTTATTTAGTTTTGTTATTTATTTATTGTTATACAGATTATGTGTGTGTGTGTTTGCCTCTCTCTCTCTCTCTGTGTGTGTGTTTGTCTGTGCGTGTGTGTGTCTGTCTGTGGTTGTGTGTGTTCTGTTATCATTCATTTGATTGCCTCTATTTATTTTTGTTATATTTCTTATTTTGAAACAGATTTCTTGTGTGTGTGTCTCTGTCTCTGTGTGTTCGTGTGTCTATCTGTGGTTGTGTGTGTTTTGTTATGAATCATTTACTTGCCTTCATTTAGTTTTGTTATTTTCTTATAGTTATATAGATAGTGTGTGTGTGTGTGTGTGTCTGTCTGTTTGTCTGTGCGTGCGTGTGTCTGTCTATCTGTGGTTGTGTGTTTGTTTTGTTATGAATCATTCGCTTGCCTTTATTTAGTTTTGTTTATTTTTTTTATGGTTATATAGATTTTGTGTGTGTGTACGTGTGTGTGTGTCTCTGTGTGTTTGTCTGTGGGTGCGTATGTTTGTCTGTGGTTGTGTGTGCGTTTTTTGTTGTCATTCATTTGATTGCTTGTATTTATTTTTTTTACTTTTTTTTCCTCTATAGATTTCTTGGGTGTGTGTGTTTTGTTATGATTCATTTGCTTGACTTTAATTAGTTTTGTTTTTTTGTTGTTATACAGATTGTGCTTGTGTCTCTCTCTCTATTTGTTTGTCTGTGCGATTATGTCTGTCTGTGGTTGTGTGTGTTGTTATGATTCATTTGATTGCATCTATTTAGGTTTATGATTTCTTACTGTTATACAGAATTCTTGTGTGTATCTCTGTCTCTGTGTGTTTGTCTACGGGCGCATGTGTATGTCTGTGGTTGTGTGTGTTTGGTTTTGTTTCATTTTCTTTCCTTTATTTAGTTTTGTAAATTTTTTATTGTTATACAGATTATGTCTCTCTCTCTCTCTCTCTCTCTCTCTCTGTGTTTGTTTGTGCGTGCGTGTGTCTGTCTGTGGTGGTGTGTGTGTTTTGTTATCATTCATTTGATTACCCCTATTTATTTTTGTTATATTTCTTGTTGTGATACAGATTTTTTGTGTGTGTGTGTCTCTGTCTTTGTGTGTTTGTCTGTGTCTGCGTGTGTTTGTGTGTGGTTATGTGTGTGTGTTTTGTTATGAATCATTTACTTGCCTTCATTTAGTTTTGTTATGTTTTTTTATAGTTATATAGATTGTGTGTGTGTGTGTGTGTCTCACTTTGTTTGTCTGTGTGCGTGTGTCTGTCTGTGGTTGTGTGTGTTTGTTTTGTTATGAATCATTTGCTTGCTTTTATTTAGTTTTGTTTTTTTATGGGTATACAGATTTTGTGTGTGTGTGTATATCTTTGTCCTTATGTATTTGTCTGTGCGTGCGTGTGTTTGTGTGTGGTTGTATGTGTGTTTTTTGTTGTCTTTTATTTGATTGCCTGTATTTATTTTTATTGTTGTTATACATATTTCTTGTGTGTGTGTGTTTTGAAATGATTCATTTGCTTGACTTTAATTAGTTTTGTTATTTTTTTTATTGTTATACAAATTGTGTGTGTGTCTCTTTCTCTGTGTGTTTGTCTATGCGTTTATGTCTGTCTGTGTTGTTATGATTCATTTGATTACCGCTATTTATTTTTGTTATATTTCTTATTGTTATACAGATTTCTTGTGTGTCTCTATCTATGTGTGTTTGTCTGTGTTTGCGTGTGTCTGTGTGTGTGTTTTGTTATGAATCTTTTGCTTGCCTTTATTTAGTTTTGTTATTTTTTTTATTGTTATACAATGTGAGTATTTTATAATAATTTATTTCTCATTTGCTTGCCTTTATTTAATTTTGCTATTTTTTTATTGTTATACATATTTTGTGTGTGTGTGTGTTTGTTAATAATTTATCATTCATTTGCTTTCCCCTATTTAATTTTGTTATTTTTCTTATTGTGTGCGTGTGTGTTTGTTAATAATTTATCATTCATTTGCTTGCCTCTATTTAGTTTATTTTTTTTATTGTTGTACAAATTGTGTGTCTGTGTATCTGTCTGTGTGTGTGCTAATTTTAATTTATTATTCATTTGTTTGGCTCTATTTAGTTTTGTGATTTTTTTATTGTTATACAGATTGTGTCTGTGTGTGTTAATAATTTATCATTCTTTTGCTTGCCTCTATTTAGTTTTGTTATTTTTTTTATTGTTATACAGATTTTGTATGTGTCTTTGTGTTTGTGTGTCTCTATGTGTGTGTGTTTATTTGTGTCTTTTTGGTTGTGTTTGTGTGTCTCTCTTCGTGTGTGTGTTTAAATTTTAATTCATCAATCATTTTCTTACCTCTATTTTTTTTTGTTATTATATTTTAAATTGTTATACAGATTGTGTCCGTGTGTTAATAATTTATCATTCTTTTGCTTGCCTCTATTTAGTTTTGTAATTTTTTTTTATTGTTATACAGATTTTGTGTGTGCGCGCGCGTGTGTCTGTGTGGTGTCTCTATGTTTTTGTGTGCCTCTTTGTGTGGGTTTTTTTTGTGTGTGTTAATTTTAATTTATTATTCATTTGCTTTCCTCTAATTAGTTTTGTTATTTTTTTTATTGTTATACAAATTTTGTGTGTGTGTGTGTGTGTGTTAATTTTAATTTATTATTCATTTGATTGCCTCTATTTAGTTTTGTTATTTTTTTAATTGTTATACAGGTAGTGTGCATATTAATAATTTATCATTCCTTTGCTTGCCTCTACTTAGTTTTGTTATTTTCTTAATGTTATATAGATTTTTTATGTGTGTGTCTCTTTGTGTGTTAAGTTTAATTTATCATTCATTTGCTTGTCTCTATTTTGTTTTGTTAGTTTTTTTTAATTATTATACAGATTGTGTGTGTGTGTGTTAATAATTTATCATTTATTTGCTTGCCTCTATTTTTTTATGTTATCTTTTTTATCGTTATACAGATTTTGTGTGTGTGTGTCTCTCTCTTTGTGTTTGTGTGTGTTTGGGTGTGTGTCTCTGTGTGTGTGTTAATTTTAATTTATCATTCATTAACTTGCCTCTATTTAGTTTTTTGTTGTTGTTGTACAGATTGTGAGTGTGTGTTTATTAATAATTTATTATTCATTTGCTTGCCTCTATTTAGTTTTGTTTTTTTTATTGTTATACAATGTGTGTGTGTGTGTGTGTGTTTGTGTTTGTTTGTGTGTGTGTGTCTCTTTCTTTGTTTGTCTCTTTGTATGTGTGTGTTTTAATTTTAATTTATCATTCATTTGTTTACCTCAATTAAGTTTTGTTATTTTTTTTACTGTTACACAGATTGTGTTTGTGTGTTTATAATTTATCAATCCTTCGTTTGCCTCTATTTAGTTTTCTTATTATTTTTATTGTGAAACAGATTTTATATGTGTGTGTGTGTATCTGTGTGATGTTTTCCTATTTTTGTGTGCCTCTCTATGTGTGTCTATCTTTGCCTCTATTTATCATTTATTTGCTTTCCTCTATTTAGTTTTTTTTTAATTGTTTTATTGTTATACAGATTTTGTGTGTGTCTGTATGTGTGTTAATAATTTATCATTCCTTTGCTTGCCTCTATGTAGTTTTGTTAATTTTTTTATTATACAGATTGTGTGTGTTAATAATTTATCCTTCATGCCTCTATTTTGTTATTTTATTTGTTTTATTGTTATATAGATTTGTGTGTGTATGTGTGTGTCTGGGTGTGTGTGTGTGTGTTAATTTTAATTTATCATTCATTTGCTTGCTTTTATTTAGTTTTGTTATGTGTTTTTTATTGTTATACAGTTTTTGTGCTTGTGTGTGTGTGTCTGTTTGTGTTTGTGTGCGTTTGTGTTAATTTTAATTTATAATTCATTTGCTTGCATCTATTTAGTTTTGTTTTTTTATTGTTATATAGATTGTGGCTGTATGAGTGTGTGTTTATTAATAATTTATCATTCACTTGCTTGTCTCTATTTAGTTTTTTATTTTGTTATGTTTTTTATTTGGTGTGTGTGTGTGTTTATTAATAATTTGTTATTCATTTGCTTACCTCTATTTAGTTTTGTTTTTTTAATTTTGTACAGATTTTGTGTGTGTGTGTGTCCATGTTTTTGTTTCTCTGTGTGTCAGTATTTGTGTGTGTTTTTATTTTAATTTATCATTCATTTGCTTACATCTATTTAGTTTTGTTATTTTTTAATTGTTATGCAGATTGTGTGTATGTGTGTTAGTACTTTACCATTCTTTTGCTTGCCTCTATTTAGTTCTGTAATTTTTTTTATTGTTATATAGATTTTGTGTGTGTGTGTGTGTGTGTGTGTTTGTCTGGGTTTGTGTATGTCTGTCCTTGTTTTTATGTGCCTGTGTGTGTGTGTTAATTTTAATTTATCATTCATTAACTTTCCTCTAATTAGTTTTGTTTTTTTTAATTGTTATACATATTGTGTGTGTGTTAATAATTTATCAATCCTTTGCTTGCCTCTATTTAGTTTTGGTATGATTTTTGTTGTGATATAGATTTTGTGTGTGTGTGTGTGTGTGTCTTTGTGTCTGTGTGGTGTGTCTCTGTTTTTGTGTGCCTGTTGTGTGTGTGTGTGTTAATTTTAATTGATCATTCATTTGCTTTTGTCTATTTAGTTTTGATAGTTTTTTTTACTGCTATTTTGATTGTGTGTGTGTTTATAATTTATCAATCCTTTGCTTGCTTCTATTTAGTTTTCTTATTATTTTTATTGTAATACAGATTGTGTGTGTGTGTGTGTTTGTCTGTGTGGTGTGTCTCTATTTTTGTGTGCCTTTGTGTTTGTGTGTGTTAATGTTAATTTATCATTCATTTGCTTTACTCTATTTAGTTTTGTTATTTTTTTTTTACTGTTATACAGATTGTGTGTGTGTGTGTGTGTGTGTTAATAGTTTATCAATCCTTTGTTTGCATCTATTTAGTTATGTTATTCTTTTTATTGTGATACAGATTTTGCATGCGTGCGTGTGTGTGTGTCTATGTCTGTGTGTCTCAGTGTTTGTGTGTCTCTGTGTGGGTATGTGTGTTAATTTTAATTTATCATTCATTTGCTTGCATTTATTTAGTTTTGTTTTTTTTTTATTGTCATACAAATTGTGGGTGTGTGGGTGTTTGCTTCATAATAAATTATCATTCATTTGCTTGTGTCTATTTAGTTTTATTTTATTTTTTCTTGTTATATAGATTGTTTGTGTCTTAATAATTTATCATCCATTTGCTTACCTCTATTTAGTTTTGTTATTTTTTTTTATTGTTATACATATTGTGTGTGGGTTAATAATATCTCACTCATTTGCTTGCCCCTATTTAATTTTGTTAGTTTGTTATGTTTTTATTTTAGTTTATTTTGTGTGTGTGTGTGTGTGTGTGTGTGTGTGTGTGTGTGTGTCTATGTGTGTATGTTAATTTTAATTTATCTTTCATCTGCTTACTTTTATTTAGTTTTTTTTTGTTATACAGATTGTGGGTGTGTTTATTAATAATTTGTCACTCATTTGGTTGCCTTTATTTAGTTTTTTTTTTAAATTTTTTTTATTGTTATACAGATTGTGTGTGTGTGTGTGTGTGTGTGTGTGTTTGTGAGTGTCTCTATGTTTGTGTATATATGTTAATTTTAATTTATCATTCATTTGTTTGCGTCTATTTAGTTTTTTTATTGTTATATAGATTGTGGGTGTGTGTTTTTTGATAATTTATCATTCATTTGCTTACCTCTAGTTAGTTTTTTTTATTGTTATACAGATTTTGTGTGTGTCTGTTTTTGAGTTTGTGTGTGTGTGTGTTAATTTTAATTTATAATTTATTCACTTACCTCTTTTTATTTTTATTTTTTTTAATTGTTATATTGATTGTGTGTGTTAATAATTTATCTTTCTTTTACTTTCCTCTATTTAGTTTTGTAATTTTTTTATTGTTATAAAGATTTTGTGTGTATGTGTGTGTGTTTTAATTTTAATTTATAATTCATTTTCTTACCTCTAATTAGTTTTGTCATTTTTTTAATTGTTATACAGATTGTGTGTGTGCTTTTCTTAATAATTTATCATTCTTTTGCTTGCCTCTATTTAATTCTATAATGTTTTTTTATTGTTATACAGATTGTGTGTGTGTGTGTCTGTGTGGTGTGTCTCTATTTTTGTGTGCCTGTGTGTGTGTTAATTTTAATTTATCATTCATTTGCTTTCCTCTATTTCGTTTTGTTATTTTTTTTTATTGTTATAGAGATTGTGTGTGTTAATAATTTATCAATCCTTTGCTTGCCTTTATTTTGTTTTGTTATTATTTTTATTGTGATACAGATTTTGTGTGTTTGTGTGTGGTGTGTCTCTGTTTTTGTTGGCCTTTATGTGTGTGTGTGTTAATTTTAATTTATCATTGATTTGCTTTCCTCTATTTAGTTTTGTTGATTTTTTTTTTTTACTGTTATACAGATGGTGTGTGTGTTTATAATTTATCAATCCTTTTCTTGCCTCTATTTAGTTTTGTTATTCTTTTTATTGTGATACAGGTTTCTTGTGTGTGTGTCTGTCTGTGTGTCTTTGTGTGTGTGTTAATATAAATTTATCATTGATTTGCTTGCCTTTTTTAGTTTTGTGTTTTTTTTTATTGTTATACAGATTGTGGGTGTGTGGATGTGTGTTTTATAATAATTTTTCATTCATTTGCTTGCCTCTATTTAGTTTTGTTGTTTTTTTAGTATCATACAGATTATGTGTATGTTAATAATTTATCATTCATTTGCTTACCTCTATTTAGTTTAATTTTTTTTTTGTTATACAAAATGTGTGTGTGTGTCTTAATAATTTAGCATTCTTTTGCTTGCCTCTATTTAGTTATGTTATTTTTTTTATTGTTATACAGATTTTGGGTGTGTGTGTGTGTGTTAATTTTAATTTATCTTTCATTTTCTTGCCTTTATTTAGTTTTTTTAATTGTAATACAGATTGTGGGTGTATGTTTATTAGTAATTTATCATTCATTTAGTTTCCTTTATTTAGTTTTATTATTTTTTATTGTTATAAAGATTTTGTGTGTGTGTGTGTGTGTGTGTGTGTGTGTGTGTGTGTGTGTGTGTGTGTTTGTGAGTGTCTCTATGTGTGTGTGTGTTTTAATTTCAATTCATCATTCATTTGCTTGCGTCTATTTAATTTTTTTTTTGTTTTTTGATATACATATTGTGGGTGTTTGTTTTTTAATAATTTATCATTCATTTCCTTGCCTCTATTAAGTTTTGCTTTGTTTTTTTTAATTGTTATAGAGATTGTGTGTGTGTGTGTGTTTATTAATAATTTATCTTCATTTGCTTGCCCCTATTTAGTTTTGTTATTTTTTTATTGTGTGTGTGTGTGTTTATTAATAATTTATAATTCATTTGCTTACCTCTATTTAGTTTTGTTGTTTTTTTAATTGTTATACATATTGTGTGTGTGTTAATAATTTATCATTCTTTTGCTTGCCTCTATTTAGTTCTGTAATTTGTTATTATTATTATTATTATTATTATTATTATATAGATTGTGTGTGTGTGTGTGTTAATTTATCATTCATTTGTTTTCATCTATTTAGTTTTGTTATTATTTTTATTGTGATACAGATTTTGTGTGTGTGTGTGTGAATTTTAATTTTTCATTCATATGCTTTTATCTATTTGATGTTGTTATTTTTTTTTTACTGTTATACAAATTGTGTGTGTGTTAATAATTTATCAATCGTTTGTTTGCTTGTATTTAGTTTTTTTTATTCTTTTTATTGTGATACAGATTTTGTGTGTGTGTGTGTGTCTGCCTATCTTTGTATGTGTGTGTCTCTGGGTTTGTGTGTCTGTGTGTTTGTTAATTTTAATTTATCATTCATTTGCTTGCCTTTTTTTAGTTTAGTTTTTTTATTGTTATACAAATTGTGGGTGTGTGGGTGTGTCTTATAATAATTTATCATTCATTTGCTTGTCTCTATTTAGTTTTGTTGTTTTTTTTAGTGTCATACAGATTGTGTGTGTTAATAATTTATCATTCATTTGCTTACCTCTATTTAGTTTTATCATTTTTTTTATTGTAGTACAGAATATGTGTAGTACAGAATATGTGTCTGTACTGATAAGAACACCGTATACCCTAGGCAACCATGGTTCAGGCATTTCTTCGCTTCTTGGGCAGTGAGAAGATTCGAACTATTTGCAGTAATATTCTCTGTCGATTATGAGTACATAATTCGCTTGTTACCATAGTCAATCAAAGCGTTGTTGGCCGTCAACCAATTCAATCCCAATATGATGTTAATACCTACCAATGGTAGGCAAATCAAGTCTAGTGTGGACTCGTGTCCATTTACCACTAATACACAATTCTAACATGCATCAGACACTATAGATTTAACATCGAGTAGTGTATTCACAATCAAATCATATGGTAATCTATGGGTGTTCATTCCTAGCCGTTTAGCACAATCACAAGCAATGAAAGAATGGCTAGCACCCAAATAAAATAACGCTTGAAAAGAATTACCATTTAGTGAGATTGTACCTTAGATCATGTCAGGAGATTTTCTCTCCTCTTCTCGGGTCAATGCAAAGACCCTTCCTTGATTTTGTGGCCTGCTTTCCTCTACTTTCTGTGGGCAGGTAAAACTGAAATGTCCCAGCTGGTTACATCTAAAGCAGATTAGCTTCCCATCACATCTTGTCCCTAGGTAGCTCTTCCCACACTTCTCACAAGTTCGGGGAGTTGGTGATCTTGAATTGTCTTGCCTGAAGTAATTGGGCTTCTTGTTTCCGCCCTTGTAACCAGACCAGTTCCCTTTTCATTTCTGATTACCTATGGAATTCTCGCAACTAGTCCCACTGTGAGTCATTTCCCTCTTACTTGCATGCAACTCCTTCAGGTTGCGCTCGATTATCCTACATTCTTCCTCAACTTGGTGGAATGTAAGAAATCGATGGAAAATCAATCTATCTCTCATCTCAAACTTCAACCCTTTGATGAGCATATCTGCTTTCCATTTGTCATTCTCGTTTTTCTTTAAGTAGGAGGAGTAGTGGACATGTTAATGAATCTCGATAGATATCGGTCAAAAGATTCCTCCAGTTTCTGCTTGATGGATAGAAATTCGACCTCCATCTCTGCTTGAGTTGTTTGAGGGAAATACTTCTCATTGAATTTTTCTTGGAACAATTCCCAAGTAATTGGGATGTACTGGGTATGCAAAGCTTTGGCTACACTCTTCTACGAGTGGTTTGCATCACCTTCTAGCATGTAGATTGCTAGCTGTGCCTTTCGTTCTTTTGGGCACTCCATTACAACAAATATCTTTTCCAGTCGAAGGAGCCAATTCTCAACGGCTTGCACATCCATTTCACCCATGTATGACGTCGGGTTGTGCTTACAGAATTGGACAATCCAAAATTGAGATTCCTTAACCTACCTTTACTAATGCTTTTGGGCTGGAGGTGGCATCTTGGCCCGTGGAGGATCATCTTCTAGGTTCCCTTCTTCCACCTCGGCATCCCGAGCTAACTGTGCTTCATCTCATTCTGCCCTCAACAGGAGCACCTCTTCTCTCAATTCCCTTAGTGCATCTCGGTGTTTATCCGAAATCCCTAATACTTGTTGCAAGGGATCTTGAGCTTGAGCTTCCTGCTGATTAGTCCTTCCTCAACCTCGGCCTCTGCCCCTTCCTCGAGCAAGTGGGTTTACTTCCTACTAGGGTGCTTGCTCCCGAATTCGTCTACGACTTGTCCTTTGGTTAGCCATCTTTTAATCCTGCTACTATATTTCAAAAAAACCGACTGTTAATAACGACAATATGTTCATCTTAGGTAGTAATATACTTAGAACATTTGTCATACTTGTCATTAACAATCTATGATTTTATTAGACATAAAGTACTTATTAAAATGTCATTCTTGTCATAATCTCCTTAGGGCTTCAGGGATGGTCAATATGTGCCCACTATATTGTCTAGCATATGTTGGACTTCCTTCCTTACTTAATCCTCATCCAACATGTGGTACATAACCTAGGTCTCTATCCGGTTTCTAATCTAACTAAGTCTTACTAGTTTTCCCTTTTTGAAAACTTGTCCAAATCGACGCTCTGATACCAAAACTGTAACTGCTAAACTTAGGGCCTCTTACTTAACAGAGTTATCGCACACAGGCATTGTAATGATTTGGATGACTTAAATTGCAGAATAAAAGTTTCACAAATAACTTAGCTTGAAAACACGAAGATAAATTCTTTTGAGTGTGGTATCAATCCTGTAAGGGAATTTAATACAATATTCCAAAATGATGAACGAGTTAATACAATCCAACTAAAATAAGCTATGACAAAAGTCTCTTCTCCTTACAGTTGCAACTTGCCTCTTGATCTCGATCCATTACCTGTCTCTTTCATACGGTCTGGAGTTAAAATAAATGAACCCCAGGGTAACAGTTAATCTTATATGCAAGCATGAAGCATTAATGACCACATAGCACATGTTAAGCATATATTAGTTAGCAATAAAATAAGTCACACCGTAACCGCAATTAATGGTCAAGGACCATAGCCTTGTTTGTAGAACACGCAGCTTTATGAGACACGCGGCCCCAATCCATAGCTAGAATACATACATGCAATTATCTAGCAGACATGGCTAATCATACAAGAACACAATCATACAGGCTAATAAGATAACAGTTACCCACCTTAGTCTTGAGTCATTAAGTCTCACTTGCAAGTGCTGAGATCAACGACACTTGATAATAATACCATTTTCATAAGTCCAAGGTAGAGTTTGTTTGACATAGGGTTTGTCCGAGGTAAGGTTGCCGTGTTGATGTGCTGAGTTGTTGTTGCTGGGATAGAGTCTGTCCGGGATCCGGGATGAAGTTGTGTATTGTCTGGGATAGGGGTTGTCCAGAATCTAGGATGGAGTTATGTGTTGTTCGGGATCCGAGATGGAGTTTGTGTGTTGTGGTTGATGTGCTGAGTTTTTGTTGTCTGGGATAGAGTTTGTTCGGGTCCGGGATGGAGTTGCGTGTTGTGGTTCATGTGTTGAGTTGTGGTTGCTGGGATAGAGTTTGTCCAAGATCTGAGATGGGTTGTGTGTTATGATTGATGTGTTGAGTTGTAATTGCTGAGATAGAGTTTGTTTGGGATCCGAGATGGAGTTGTGTGTTGTCTAGGATTCGGGATGGGATTATGTGTTGTGGTTGATGTGTTGAGTTGTGGTTGCTGGGATAGAGTTTGTCCGAGATTCAGGATGGGGTTATGTGTTGTGGTTCATGTCAAATTCGTTTTCTAATGGTTTCCAATATCTAAGTAGACATACTACCCAAGCTTTCTTTCTCTTATCATGCATGAATTGTTAGATATGATTAGTTTTAATGATGTTTCATATTGCTATCATTCTCAAAAGCAAAAAGCTTGAGTAATTTATTTATCTCCTGTATTGACTAACTATTGTATTTAATGTAGATTAATTCAAGTTAAAGTTATTCAAGAAGAAGAAGTTTTCAGATTGAGAGAGAGTTGAATCAAGAAGAAAATGATCAAGAAAAATTGAATCAAGGAGGTCGAGAATATAGATGAGGATAAGGAAAAGGAAGAGAAGAAAAAGAAGAAGAGGATATTCAAGAATAGCTCAAATATGTCTATGGAAGAACGCTCAAGGAAGAAAGAATAGAGTTGTGAAGAATGATCATGTGAAGAGAAGAAAGAAATACAAGATCTTGTCAAAAAGAATGAGAAAAATCAATTTACAAGGTCTTAAATTGATATCATAAGTCTTCACAATCTAATGGATGTTGGAGAGATTTAATTCAGAGTGAAAACAGCAAAAATCAGGCTCTGGAAGTGAATACTCGAGTTTCCAGCTCAAAACTCGAGTATACAAGCTTATTGGAAAAATTGGCTTCTGGATTAGGAAACTGTGGTATTGAAAACTGTAGTTTGGAAAATTGAGGTTTTGGAGTCAACTTAAGTTTCCAAGTCAAAATTTGAGCTATGGAGGTCAATACGCGAATATGGAATTTAAAAATTTGAATATCGGGTGTTTTCAGCTTCTCTGGCACTTCTGGACCTGACAATACTCAAGTATCCACTTCAATACTTGAGTATCAAAACTTTCCAGCAACTCTGTTCACCTCTGTTTCACATACAGCTTTGGGCAAGGTCTGGTAATTTGATGATATCTCCTAAACCAGACATCGGATTGAGGTGAAATCAAATTTGGTTGAAACTAAACATCCAATGCGTCATCTTGACAAAGTTTCAAGTCCAAAGAAGATCAGATCAGAGAGCTTTGAATTTCAAAAGTTGGATCAAATGTTCACGCCACACTTCAGAGCAAGCTTCAGTGTTTTGAGTATAACTCACAATCTATAAATCGGATTGAGTTGAAATCGGTGGCCTTGGAAAGAAGACTCATAAGGCTTTCCATCAATACTTGATTCAAGAAAAATGAAGGTCAGACCAGAGAGATACTGCCTTCGAAAGTTGACTGACTGATCAAGACATGGTAAAAACGCTGGTCAAGAACAAGGCTTCATACATTGGATCATAACAGACGAAATCCAACGATCTTTGAACCGAATCTTGTTGTTGAGGAAAGAGGACACAAAGAGCTTTATGGGGATTGGTTTGCTAATTTAAAAGCTATATCAAGTCAGAAAGCAACCAAGGGCCAGAACAAGTTGAATACTGAGTTTACAAATGAATACTCAAGTATAGTTCAGATAGAGATCTATGAACGTTAATGGATCCTCAATACTTGAGTATGGGAAGCAAAACTCAAGTATAGGACCTACAGAAACGAATATGAAGTTTTGACATAAACTCAATACTCGAGTATTCAAAGCAATACTGCAGTATTCTCCCACAGATCAGAAAAATCACCGTTGCGAAAATTCTGATTCTGATCCAAATCATTCAAGAACTTCCCAAATGATTTGTAACATTTCTTAACATCATTTACATCATTTATGGACATGTTTCAGATTATCAAAAGGCATCAAATTGAAGATCAAGGATAAATCAATATGCTGACTTGTCAAGTGGAAAAAGTAGAAATAACGACTAGTTTCTAACTGCCTCTTCCTCAAACGGTTCTGATTCCAATGGCTCTATTCTCCAACGGTTAGAAGACCTTTATCTATAAATAGAACGAGATTCAAAATGCAAGAAAGAGGTGGAGTGAGCTTACAATGTTATAATGCCGAAATTCTGAACCACCTACACACTCTGTTCTTCCTATTTTCTTAGTTTATCATTTAGAGTGTGAGATAATTTCTTATGTGCTTTAGTGCTTATCATAATCACTTCTTATAGAGAAGATACATTGTAAACCATATTTTTTGAGAGATACTCAAGGTTGGGTGACCTTTGAGTGGGAAATTGGTTGTAACCTTACGGCTAGTAAGGGGGAGTCTCTGAGGGAGATTGTAAAGGTTGCACAAGTACCTAGATAAACTTGTGGGTTAAAAGCTTGTCTCTTGTGCCTGGTTAAACAAGGAGAATAGTGAAAAGCTCAGGGTGCCTGAGGACTGGATGTAGGTCAAGGTTGGACCGAACCAGTATAAATCAAAGTTTGAAATACTCTTCCCTCAACTCTTTATTTCCAGCACTTATGGTTGAATAATTGTCAACGTTTTTATACCTCTTTCCTGTTTTACAAATTGATTTCACTGGATTGAGAAAGATTTTTCAAAAGACAAGAATTTTCATCTTCACCCAATTCATCCCCTCTTGGGTTCAGCCGGATTCTAACATGAATAACATTGATATATGCATTTCAGAAACATAAGTCTATCTCTCTTTCGTCCCAACCCCAGATTTATGGTTTTATGGAATGAAAATCTTAACACTTGGTTTCTACTATTTTCCTTTCAGCAGAAACTTTCGGGGTTGGTTCTTATGGTTTATAACTCAAAGCTTCATAAAATAACGGATAGAAACTGAAAAGAAGAGAGGATCAATGATTACCTTTGACTTGCTAGTCTGCACGTTGTGATCTTCACTGGATTCTCACTCTCTCGTCCTTAACGCAAATCTCCAGCAATTGATCACAATAGACTCTCTTCCTTCCTCTCTCTCTTTTCCTCTCTCAATTTATTTTTCAATCTCAACACTTGGATGCAGAAGAGTGAATGAAATGCCAGGAACAATCCTTTTATAGGCTTAAGGGTCCCTTTGGCTAAAAGCAAATCAGAGGCAGGTGGTGCTGAGTTTAAAAAGCATGGTGCTGCTGATCTTGTGTGTTCAGAGAAAGAGGAAAATACGCTAGTGAAGTACAACTAATCATATTTCACTGTCAGCTTTCTCTCCCTCTCTGCCTTTTCGTGAATGACTGAACCTAAATATAAATTAATGGATTGGGTGCTTCCTTGTGGGCCGAATTTATTTAATTAGGCTGGAGCAATTCAAATAATCTAGGTACTATATAAATTCCTTTGTCCCAAAAATGAACTATGAAAGAAACAAGCCCAAATTTCCAATTATAACCATTCTTGACTCAAAATTTATAATAAACCTCCATGTATTATTTCAACTTTTAAATCCCAAAAATTCAGGATATTACATGTGTTAATTTTAATTTGTCATTCGTTTGCTTACCTATATTAGTGTTGTTATTTTTTTTGTTGTTATACAGATTGTGTGTGTGTTAATAATTTATCATTCCTTTACTTGCCTCTATTTAGTTTTGTTATTTTTTTTATTGTTATACAGATTTTGTGTGTGTGTGTGTGTTAATTTTAATTTATCATTCATTTTCTTGCCTCTATTTGATTTTGTTATTTTTTTTTATTGTTATACAGATTGTGTGTGTGTTAATAATTTATCATTCATTCGCTTGCCTCCATTTATTTTTTGTTGTTATTATACATATTGTGGGTGTGTGGGTGTGTGTTTATTAATAATTTATCATTCATTTGCTTGCCTCTATTTATTTTTGTTATGTTTTTTATCGTTTGTGTGTCTATTTATTAATAATTGATCATTCATTTGCTTGCCTATATTTAGTTTTGTTATTGTTTTTTTATTCTTATACAGATTTTGTGTGTCTATGTTTGTGTGTGTCTATGTGTCTCTATGTGTCTGTGTGTGCATCTCTGTGTTTATGTGTGTTAATTTTAATTTATCATTTATTTATTTATTTATTATTTTTTTATTGTTATACAGAATGTGGGTGTGTGCGTGTGTTTTTATTAATAATATATCATTCCTTTGCTTTTCTCTATTTAATTTTGTTATTTTTTAATTTTATTCAGATTTTGTTTGTGTGTGTGTTTGTGTGTGTCTCTGTATGTGTTTTTCAATTTTATTTTATTATTTATTTCCTTGCCTCTATTTAGTTTTTTTTTATTTTTCTTTATTGTTATACATATTATGTGTGTGTTAATAATTTATCATTCCTTTGCTTGCCTCTATTTAGTTTTGTTATATTCCTTTGTATGTGGGTTTTCACTCAAATCTGAAACGTTGACAAAACTTTCAATTTTTAGAGCTCAAGATAGCGCACAATCACGTTTGTGGCTGTCCTGGGCCTAAATGGATGAATCTCGCAACATTTTGAGTCAGTCTCGAATCTTCCTGTGTACTAAAGAGGGTATGCAGGTTTTCAGGCAAGTCCGAGATGTTGACCAAACTTTCATTTTTTGGAGCTCAAGATAGCACAAATCACGTTCGTGGACATCCAAGGTCAAAAATGATGAATCTGGAAACATTTGTAGTCATTCTAGAATCCTCATATAGACTAAGGGGGGTATGCGGGTTTTCACGTAAATCTGAGAGGTTGACCAAACATTCACTTTTTTAGAGCTCAAGATAGCACAAGTCGCGTTTCTTATCGTCCAGGTCCTAAAGCGATGAATCTTGCAACTTTTTGAGTCATTCTGGAATCGATAGGTAGACTAATGAGGGTATGCGGGTTTTCATATAGATTTGAGACCTCGATCAAGCTTTTATTTTTTGGAGCTCAAAATAGCACGAATCGCGTTTGTGGTCGTCCATAGCCCAAACAAATGAATCTAGGAAAATTTCAAGTCATTCTGGATTCCTCATGTATACTAAGGAGGGTATGCAGGTTTTGTTACAAATATGAGACGTTAACCAAACTCTCATCTTTTGGAGTTCAAGATCACAAAAATCGCGTCTGTAGATGTCCACGGCCAAAACGAATGAAGCTAGCAACATTTATAGTCATTCTAGAATCCTCATGTAGTCTAAGGAAGGTATGCAGGTTTTCACACAACTCTGAGATGTTGACCAAACTTTCAGTTTTTGGAGCTCAAGACAACACAAATCGCATTTACAGCCGTCTAGGACTTAAACGGATGAATCTCACAACATTTTGAGTCATTCTGGAATCATCAGGTAGACTAAGGATGGTATGCGAGTTTTCAGGCAACTTTGAGATGTTGACCAAACTTTCATTTTTTGAAGCTCAAGATAGCACAAATCGCGTTTGTGGACATCTAGGGCCAAAATGAATGAATCTAGCAACATTTGCAGTCATTCTAGAATCCTCATGTAGACTAAGGAGGGTATGTGGGATTTCATGCAAATCTGAGACGTTGACCAAACATTTATTTTTTGTTCAGCTTAAGTTTGCACAAATTGCGTAAGTGGCTATCCAAGGCCCAAATGGATGAATCTGGTAAAATTTTAGGCCTTTTGGAATCCTCATGTAGAATAAGGAGGGTATGTGGGTTTTCACGCAACTCTGAGAAGCTGAACAAACTTTAAGTTTTTGGAGGTCAAGATAGCACAAATCAGGTTTTATGTCGTCTAGGGCCTAAACGGATGAATCTCGCAACATTTTGAGTCATTATGGAATTCTCATGAAAAATAAGGAGAGTGTGTGGGCATTCACGTCACGCCTATCTAAGACGTTGACCAAACTTTTATCTTTTGGAGCTCAAGATAGCACAAATTGTGTTTGTGGATGTCCAAGGACAAAACGGATGAATCTGGCAACATTTGCAGTCATTCTAGAATCCTCTTGTAGACTAAGGAGCGTATGCGGGTTTTCACGCAACTCCGAGATGTTGACCAAACTTTAATTTTTTGGAGCTCAAGATAGCACCAATCGCGTTAATGGACGTCCAGCACCAAAATGAAAGAATCTAGCAACATTTGTAATCATTCTAGAATCCTCATGTAGACTAAGGAGGGTATGCAGGTTTTCACATATATCTGAGACGTTGACCAAACTCTTATTTTTTGGAGCTCAAGATAGCACCAATCACATTTGTGGCCATCCGAGGCCCAAAGGGATGATTTTGGCAACATTTTGAGTCATTCTGGAATCCTCTTATAGACTAAGGATGGTACGCGGGTTTTCACGCAAATCTGAGATGTTGACCAAACTTTTATTTTATGGAGCTCAAGATAGCCTGAATCATGTTTGTGGTTGTCCAAGGTCAAAACGTATGAATCTGACAACATTTCGCGTCATTCTAGAATCGTCATGAAGAGTAAGGAGGGTATGCAGGTTTTCACACAAATCTAAGACGTTGACCAAACTTTCACTTTTTAGAGCTCAAGATAACACCAATTGCATTTGTGGCCGTCTTGGGCCCAAAGGGATGAATCTCGCATCATTTTGGGTCAGTCTAAAGGAATCCTCATGTAGACTAAGGAGGGTATATGGGTTTTCACGCAACTCCGACATGTTGACCAGACTTTCATTTTTTTGGATCTCAAGATAGTACATATCGCATTTGTGGACGTCCAGGGCGAAAACAAATGAATCTGGCAACATTTGCAGTCATTCTAGAATCCTCGTGTAGACTAAGGAGGGTATGTGGGTTTTCACGCAAATCCAAGACATTGACCAAACATTCTTTTTTTTAGCTCAAGTTAGCACAAATTGTGTTTATGGTGTTCTTAGGCAAAAAGGGAAGAATCTTACAAAATTTTAAGCCTTCTGGTATCCTCATGTTGAATAAGGAGGGTATGCGGGTTTTCATGCAATTCTGAGATGTTAAACAAACTTTCAGTTTTTGGAGCTCAAGATAGCACAAATCGCGTTTCTGGCTGTCCAGGGCCGAAACGGATGAATCTGGCAACATTTTGAGTCATTCTGGAATCCTCATGAAAACTAAGGAGGGTATTCAGGTTTTCACGTAAATCCGAGACGTTGACCAAACTTTCACTTTTTAGAGCTCAAGATTGCGCCAATCACACTTATGGCTCTCCTAGGCACAAAAGGAAGAATCTAGCAACATTTTGAGTTGGTCTAGAATCCTCATGTAGACTAAGGAGGGTATGTGGGTTTTCACGCAAATCTGAGACCTTGACCAAATATTTATTTTTTGGAGCTTAGGTAAGCACAAATCGCATAAATGGCCTTCCAGTGCCCAAACGGATGAATTTGGCAAAAAATTTAGGCCTTATAGAATCCTGATGTTGGATAAGGAGGTTGTGAGGGTTTTCATGCAACTCCAAGATATTCACAAAACTTTCAATTCTTGGAGCTCAAGATAGCACTAATCGCATTTGTAGCCGTCCATGGCCTAAGCAAATGAATCTTGCAACATTTTGAGTCAGTCTGGAGGAACCCTCATGTAGACTAAGAAGGGTATGCATTTTTCACGCAACTCTGAGATGTTGACCAAACTTTTATTTTTTGGAGCTCAAGATAGCATAGATCAAATGAATTTGGCAACATTTGCAGTAATTCTAGAATCCTCATATAGACTAAGGAGGGCATGTGGGCTTTCACACAAATCTGAGATGTTGACCAAACATTGATTTTTTTTGGCTTAAGTTTGCACAAATTACGTAAGTGGCTATCCAGGGCCCAAATGGATGAATCTAGCAAAATTTTAGGCCTTCTGGAATCCTCATGTTGAATAAGGAGCATATGCGAGTTTTCATGCAACTCCGAGATGTTGAACAAACTTTTAGTTTTTGGAGCTTAAGATAGCAAAAATCGCATTTCTAGCCGTCTAAGGCCTAAACGGATGAATCTCGCAACATTTTGACTCATTCTGGAATCCTCATGAAAAAATAAGGAGGTTATGTTGGTATTCACACCTATCCGAGACGTTGACCAAACTTTTACTTATCGTAGCTCAATATAGCACAAATCTCGCAACATTTAGAGTCATTCGAGAATCCTCATGTAGACCAAGCAAGATATGCGGGTTTTCAAGCAAATTTGAGCCGTCAACCAAACATTCATTTTTTTAATTCTCAAGATAGCACAAATCGTGTAAATGGCCATCCAGGGTCCAAACGGATGAATCTTGCAAAATTTTAAGCCTTCTGGAATCCTCATGTAGAATAAGGAGGGTATGCCAATTTTCACCCAACTCCGAGATGTTGAACAAACTTTCCGTTTTTGAAGCTCAAGATAGTACAAATCACATTGCTGGTTGTCTAATGCCCAAACGGATGAATCTCGCAACATTTTGAGTCATTCTTGAATCCTCATGAGAAATAAGGAGAGTATGTGGGTATTCACGCCAATCCGAGATGTTGACCAAACTTTTATTTTTTGGAGCTTAAGATAGTAGAAATCTCATTTGTGGTCGTCTAGGGCCCAAAGAGATGAATCTTGCAACATTCGGAGTCATTCGGGAATCCTCATATAGACTAAGGAGGGTGTGCGGGTTTTCACGCAAATCCAAAACGTTGACCAAACATTCATTTTTTTATGCTCATGATAGCACAAATTGCGTAAATGGCGGTTCAGGGCCTAAACGGATGAATCTAACAAAAATTTTAGGGCTTCTCGAATCCTCATGTTGAGTAAGGAGGGTATATAGGTTTTCATGAAACTCCAAGATGTTGAACAAACTTTTAGTTTTTGGAGCTCAAGATAGCACAAATCGCGTTTCTGGCCGTCCAAGGCCCAAACGGTTGAATCTCACAACATTTTGAGTCATTTTGGAATCTTCATGAAAAATAAGGAGGAGAATGTGGGTATTCACGCTGAAAGTGGAGTAAATCCCCAAGAGCGGGGTGAATTGAGGATTTTAAAATTCTTTTTTGATTACTCTCTTTTCGATCACTAAAATAGAGCTTTGCAAAGTATAGGGAAGAAAAGTAAGACACTAGGAATTTATACTGGTTCAGTCCAACCCTTGACCTACATCTAGTCCCCATACTCTCTAGGATTTTCACTATCTCAGTTGATTACACACTCTGTAACTTAAGAGTAACTCTCTCACTAGAACTTACTCCCCCTTACAAGTTGTAATCAATATCTCAATATCCAAGTCCCCAGACTTGAGATTCTTTACAATAAATGATTTATAATCAAATAAACTCTCTCTAAGAGTGTATAGATATGAACATTGAAGTACAATGTATCAACAGATACTTTTCAAGTTAAAACTGAAAGAGTAGTTGGTAAACTTCAATGCAGTTTGTTCTTCAGTCTTCTTAGTTTCTTAGTTGTTGAGAAGACTTGAATGCAGCTCTATTTATATTAAGAGAGCATTAAATGACCGTTGCAATCTTTTATAACCGTTGTAGGCATTAAAGGAAGATTAGCACAAGCTTTGATCTTCTTCTCTCACTACTCTTCAGTTAATCTAGTTGCATAGATATTTATGGCTGACTTTCCTTGAGATTAATTCGTTGGAATGACAAAAGCTAGTTAAGGAAAGAAACATTAATCCTTTTTGCATCGTGCAGAGGACGATTGTCCAGGATATTGCAAGCTATCTATACTTTGCAATAAATGTTCTAACATGTTTTTTGCTTTTGGCTGAAACTTCATTTTAATCTTCTTTAGATTCCTTGAGATGTTGAACAAACTTTCAGTTTTTGGAGCTCAAGATAACACAAACCACATTTCTGGCCGTCCAGGGCACAAACGGTTGAATCACGCAACATTTTGAGTCATTTTGGAATCCTCATGAAAAATAAGGAGGGTATGTGGGTATTCACGCCAATCCGAGATGTTGACCAAACTTTTATTTTTTGGAGCTTAAGATAGCATAAATCTCGTTTGTGGCCGTACAGGGCCCAAAGAGATGAATCTCGCAACATTTAGAGTCATTCGGGAATCCTCATATAAACTAAGGAGGGTGTGCGGGTTTTCACACAAATCTAAGACGTAAGCCAAACATTCATTTTTTTATGCTCAAGATAGCACAAATCGTGTAAATGGCTGTCTAGGGCCGAAACGAATGAATCTGGGAAAAATTTTAGGCCTTCTTGAACCCTCATGTTGAATAAGGAGGGTATACGGGTTTTAACGAAACTACGAGATGTTGAACAAACTTTCAGTTTTTGGAGCTCAAGATAGCACCAATCACGTTTGCGGCCGCCCAAGGCCCAAACGGATGAATCTCGTAACATTTTGAGTCATTCTGGAATCCTCATGTAGACTAAGGAGGGTATTCGGGTTTTCATGCAAATTTGAGATGTTGACCAAACTTTTATTTTTTAGAGCTCAAGATAGTGCCAATTGCGTTTGTGGCGGTCTGGGTTCTGAAGGGATGAATCTATCAACATTGTGAGTCATTCTGGAATCCTCTTTTAGACTAAGGAGGGTATGTGGGTTTTCACACAAATCTGAGACGTTGACCAAGCTTTTATTTTCTGGAGCTCAAGATAGCCTGAATCGCATTTGTGGCCGTCTAGGGCCTAAACGGATGATGAAGACTAAAGAGGGTATACAGGTTTTCACACAAATCTGAGATGTTGACAAACTTTCACTTTTTAGAGCTCAAGATAGCACTAATTGCGTTTATTGTTGTCTTGGGCACAAAGGGAAGAGTCTCACAACATTTTGAGTCAGTCTAGAATCCTCATGTAGACTAAGGAGGGTATGCAGGTTTTCATGCAAATCTGAGACGTTTACCAAACATTTATTTTTTAGAACTCAAGTAAGCACAAATTGCGTAAATGGCCTTCCGAGGCCCAAACGAATAAATCTAGCAAAAATTTCAGGCCTTCTAAAATCCTCATTTTGAATAAGGAGGTAGTGAGGGTTTTCACGCAACTCCGAGATATTCACAAAACTTTCAGTTTTTGGAGCTCAAGAAAGCACCATTTGCGTTTCCAGCCGTCCAGGGCCCAAAAAGATGAATCTTGCAACATTTTGAGTCATTCTGGAATCCTCATATAGACTAAGGAGGGTATGCGGGTTTTCACGCAAATCCGAGACATAGGCCAAACATTCATTTTTTTATGCTCAAGATGACACAAATTGCGTAAATGGTCATCCAGGGCCTAAACAGATGAATTTGGCAAAAATTTTATGATATGCAATACTATATAATTGTGTAACCTGCGTTGATCCCTTGGTCTCTAATCCCTAGGATTTCCAAGTAATGCAAGTGTTGTGTAGACTATTGATGAAAACAGTGATCAAATGTCTATGTTTCTAATAGACAAACTCTAATATTTATTCATGTGCTTTTCTGGTTTTATGTTTGGAAGCAGAACAAAATTGGAGAGCATGTGAGATAGGAGGAATTAAGTTAATTGAATTCCCCTAGAAGTCCTTACCTAGCCATCATCACCTTATAAGATTATGGAGTTAAAAACAAAACTGAAAACTAGATATGCTTTTAATGATCCTCGATGGAAATAAGACAATATTAGTCATATATTTATCAACGCAACTACAAGTATGTGTATGCCCCAAAAATCAACCTTCGAGCTGATGTACCAAGCAGCCCAATAAGGAAGACACGGCCCAATGAAGCCATGAGTCTTGGCTAGGCCCATAGCCCTGCACGAGATACCCTGTTAAACCACCAAAGTGAGAGAAGTTCCAAGCACCCGGGTATGGTAACGACCACTTCCCCATGCTCTAGAAAGATAGGAATGGACCAACAAAATGAAGGATACTTCATATTTCTAAGGCATTCCCTCTACTGTATCACTTGTTCATTGAATTCTCTCTCTTTTCTTGACATTTCTCTATGTACACATCTGAGAAGTCATTAATGAAATTATCTATCTTGCTCTTTACCATAAATTCCTTTTGTTGTTGGTGACCCAGTGTGTAAAATCCAAACTAACTGAAATTAGGTCAAATAATTTGGCACCATCTGTGGGAACCTAGCAACAAATTGTTCGAAAATCCCTTTTTCTTTCCTTGTTTTCTCTTTTACCATTTTGTCCAGTGTTACTGACAATGGAAAAAGCATATGCTAGCCGCAACATAAGCATCACTGAACTAGCTGAGCTAGTGAGAAACCAAAGCACACAAATCACTGCATAGGCTGGATTTGTTTTACAACAAGAGGAATGGTTCACGCAGCAGCAAGAACGCCTTTGACGGCTAGAGGAAAAGAATTCAAGCCTCTAAGATTAAATCATGTCACTGATAATTGAATATTTCACACACTTATTTGTATCTTTTGGGTAATAAATTTAGGATTGTTAGCTAATAAATAATGGGCTTTAATGCTTATTTGGGCTTTTTTGGATTTAATTTATTTTCATGATAAAAATTCCAGATTTACAATGCTTCACTGTTTTTACCATAACTTTTGAACAAGACATGAGATTAGCCTCATTTTTGTCTCATATTTTAGATGATTCAAAGAGCTACAAATGTTATGAAGACTCGGAAGGCAAATTCGGACAAGACGATGGTCGAACTTGGAGCCAAAGTCAGAGACGTTTTTCTGGATTTTTGAGCCCAAATATTGTATTTAAAAACCCATTTTCCATTTATTTCATTTTGGACCATTGTGTAGCCCTAGCGCATTTCCATTTTAGGTTAAGTTTAAGTTACCCAGCATCCATAAACATCTTATGTCATTACGGTTTTGGATTATTTTGGATTAAACACACAAGTTTCATTTTCTCTACAATGTTCTTCACGTTCTTCATCCGTTCTTCGTTTTTTCCAGTCATGCTCAGCTAAATTTCTTCAAGTAACCCAACTTTGATGATTCCATGATTCATCCATAGAGCTTGTGCTTAATTGCTAACTTTACTCATTTTTGTTTTCATCTTATCGGATTTGATTTCTGGAAATAGTTCGAATGTTAGATTTAATATTTGGTTTGGTTTATCCCAAAGACTTAGTTCAAACTAGGTTTAAGTGTTGCTGTGCGATAGCATAGTGAGACACTACTGTTCAGACATATTCTAGGTGATCGTCTAGTTGAGGGATTCTCTAGACGGATGCAGAGATTTCGGTTCGTCTAGAACCAAACGTGAGTTCGTTCATATTTCGTTCAATGATAGACGTCTCTAGAATCTGAATGTTAGGTTGATCGATTTTAATATCTATCTATCTATTTCATTTTGTTTTTGCTTGTTTTCATTTTTAATCTGTTTGAACCAAAAACCCCCTAATTTTACTGTTTATGTTTCACTGTTACTGATTTGAGCCCATTGCGAATTCATTGGGAAAACGATCTCGGTTCCCATTATATTGCAAAATTATATTGATACTGGTTATTTTGGGAGATCACAACAAATCTTTGTCAGTCACTCACCACATAGGCTACCCGTAGTACATGTCGCTTAAATGTCACTCACCATGTAAGCCCCCCTAGTTCATGTTGCTTAAGGTAATTCTCATATGTGGTCATCATGCTTGTTCGACTATGGGGCATGCCTTTGGAAGTTTGCCATGTATGGGTAGAAATAGTGCCACAAATGTCAATTTGACTAATGAAACTCCTTTTGCAGGTACCAGTGTTGGTTAGGCTAAGCCGCCAGCACAACATGATGCACCTCGCCCCACTAAGAAAGGCCTTTATGCCAACTAAGAAAACCTTATTGATGGATATGAAAACCCACCCTTTAGTCAGGAACTAGATGTCAATGACACACCTAGTGGAGAAGCACAAAGAAAAAGCACCAACCCACGGGTAGCAAACGCACCACCTCATGGTATGTCAGATGATGATGGTTGGAAGGAGAGGTGCTAAGAGTTGGAAGCTATGATACTTTGGTTGCTTGGCGTACCATCGCCAATAATGAAGAGTGCATCCAATAGCTTCACAAACTCCCCCTTCATAGACAATATAACATTGATTGACATGCCTAAGAAGTTTTTATTTATGAGCATATGGCCCAATACCGTCAGAGAATGCATACTGTGGCAATACCAAGGGAGTTACAGGAAGCCTATATGTGCAAGTGGTTCGGATCAAGCTTAGTTGGACCAGCATTAAGTTGGTTTACCAACCTGCCTACCAATTCAATAAGTTCATTCGCTAGTCTAAACAACCTGTTTGTCCAACAATTCTCTAGCAACCAGAAACTCGAGAAAAATTTAAACGACATGTACAAAGTAATCCAGGGGAACTGTGAATCATTGCGCGACTTCATGGTAGATTTAACAAACAGAAGATAACTTCCTGAGCCATGATATCGCTATTGCAATTGTGGCATTTAGAAAAGGCCTCCTCCCCAACTCCAACTTGTATAGAGAATTAACCAAGTACATATACCATACCATGGATGATGTGTTCACACGTGCTTGAGCTTAGATCAAGTAGTAGGAAGATAAAGTGAATGCTGGCTAAACCTGCCTCCTAGACAATGAGCACATGGATAGACGGAGCAAGAACCCAAGACGTACTAACTGACATTAAAGAGCAAAGCCATATCCCACGACGTACCAGGAGAACATACAAACCCACAGTGTGACGGCTCTACCTTACCAAGCAGTTCCTTCGATGATAAAGGAGTATAAGTTTTCAGTCAACCCTGGTGAGTTAGTAAAATTCCTCACTAAAATGGGAGATGTAGTGAACTGGCCTTTTAAGACTAAGAAGCCAGCAAACCAACGATATAGGTCCAAATGGTGTGAATTCCATTTTGACCATGGCCAACAGACAACAGATTGCATCACCCTTAAGTTAGAAGTGGGGGAACTCTTCAAGTGCGGGCATCTAGCTTATTTGTTAACCAACAAAGGTAAAGCTACTTTGTCTAATAATAGTTATGTGCATGTCATCTTTTACTTGCCCACACTACACAATCAGTTAGCTTGTTTGAGCGATTGAGGATGTAATATTCTGAATTTTGGGCTTAAAGACTTGAGAATAAGCCTAAAGTTAGTGGACAACTAAGCCGAGTTTTGGAAGAGCCCCAAGAATGTCATTTCAGGTGCTAAGTAACTTGGTCATATTGGTCAGTCGTCATAGTATTATAGGCCATAAAAATTAAAGTGCCACTTCAAAAGGGCACAAAACACTCATATGTCGTTGATTGGGTGGTAAAAATGTCATTTAGCTATGTCCTAGGTATGGAAAAATTAGCTGAGCAAAGATGTGCTAAAATAAATATACACATGGCATTTCCTGGATTGATAAGAGTTTCCTGCATTTTTGAGGAAATAAGAAGGAAAGAGAGAGACTGAGCATATAAACCATGTGCAGGAACAAAATTCAATGGTAATATAATAGTAGGACACAAAATTTTTCCCTGCAGGGCATTATGCGCCATCCACAGGCAAGGAGAGGAAGAGAGACTGCAAAAGTCACATGCTAGAAGGAAAAATCAGTTTTAATCATTACTTGAGGACACATGTCATTGCAGGGTTGAAAAGGTAAAAAGTAAGTAATGATTACATGGTAAGAAGAGTCAATTCCTTACCCTTTAAGGAGGAGGTTTTAGCCACACAAAAAACAAGGGAGAAAATAAGATGATTTTATATGTAGTTAAGCCCAAACACAAGGTACAAGCGTTAAGAGAAGATAACCAGTAAAAGGGGACCAACAAGGAACAATTAGGGACTTTTTTTTGGATGAAAAGGGATAATTATTAAGCTATCAGAGGGTATATGATGGCGCCACACATGAAGGTTAAATTAGGGAAAAAGATATGAAAAACTTAACGAAAAGTGAAAGGGGAGCACACTTTTAACCAGTGGTGCATAACAAGGACCAATGGATAAAAGGGTGAATTGAATAAACCAAATAAAATCACATGGATCAGATTTTCATGGCCTAGAATGCACCACATTAAACCCTGAAAAGATCTAGAATTACTTGGAGGAAAAGAAAAGAGAAAACATGCAAAAACTTAGGGAACATGCTTTTAATGTAATACCCCAGATTAATAGTGGGGATAAAGGAGTAAATATTGCTTGTGCCACAAATCAACATAATTAAATAATGATTTTTTTATGCAAAATACTCTACGGTATATATTTAATAAAACATTGAATAATTCTCTCCAAAAAGTGATAAAGAATATATTATATTTAAACCCATTATTTTATAACTATTTTTGTTTTCTATTTGTTACTTTTTGAATGCATAGGATAGTTAATACTGCAGAATAATAATAATAATATAGGATTAGTTTAATTTTATTGGTTTAGATTGATTTGATTAGTTTAGTAAGTTTGGATAGATTTAATTTTATTAAGTTTAGATTTATTGATTTAATAGAATTTAATAATGTTTGTATTTTTTTATGATTTTTTTATAACAAACAAATACTTATCTCTATATACAATATAGTTTTTCTTTAAAAAAAATTGTACTATTAATCAAAATAAAATTATTCAAACTTGTATATATCCTATATGTGGCGTAACAAATATGTTTATCCCGCAAGAATATTTTATGAATATAAGAACATATCTGTATGTGCGATATAATTTTTTTAAAAATAACTGTACTATTTATCGATATAAAAATATTTAAATTTGTATATACCTTGTATAATAATAACAAATATTTTTGTTCAACCAATATATTATATAACTATAAGAATATAATGGGCAGATTCATTCTTCTATTTCGTGAAAAACCTTGGAATGTAATGGGTTTATCTATATACAAGACAAAATCTATAATTATTTATTAATTGTCAATAGCTAAAGAGCCCAGAGCCCAGCCTATACTAAAACCCTAAAGTTTACTTATAAGTTTAGGTCTAGCCACCTAACCCTAGTCATCGCTCATATTTCTCTTCTCTCTATTTCTCTCTCTGTAAATTCTCTGCGGCAAAATTTCTCTCCTTGGAATTTAGCAAACACAGAGACCAGGTAATCCTAATCCCTAAGACGATAGGAATTTAAGATGTGCTATGTCGGTCTCAAATTAGGGAATTAATTGTGACAATATGAATAATTTACCTTCTTGCATACTAATGTATATACATCCTTCCCCATCTTGATTTGCGTGAGAATATTACATGTTGTCTGCATACAGTCATATATCCATTCCTCCATCTCGGTTTGCGCAAGTGAACATTACATGCTGAAATATTCATACATTCCTCCGCCTCGTTTTGCGTAATTGAGTATTAAATGGTTTTGCATTTTTTTTTTGCTTTCCTGATGATTTTGACTCTGATTGATTCGCATATTCATATATATGGGCATGAGTGACAAGTCCTTGATTCTTTTATTGAATATTGGATGATAACCCTAACACGTCTCTGGACTCGCATGATTGCTCTTCGGTTTTGTCTGTTTTGCTTAATAAATTCGATTTATAGGCTAACATAAATACCTATACCTATACCTATATATATATATATATATATATATATTGGAGAATCATAACGTCTCTGATTCCTTTCTTTTTATTCCTCCACACATATATATTGATATATTATAATAATTTTGACATAGATACAAGCTCTTATCCGATGTTGTTTTATTTAATTTAATTTAATCATTATTATTATTATTTTTAATTATTTGAGAGCATTCAAAATAAATTAACAGTGGGAGGATAGCTTTAGGACGGTACCTCCTAAAGTGATGAACACACACTTTTAAGGCTTTATGCTTTCGAAAAATTATGTGATGTGAACCGATATATTCGTCCTACCCAAAGTGGTGCCTGGCAGGATATCCGGTGTACTAGTAGCAACTTTGGGAAGAGGTGGTCACAGGGTAGACTGGAAGGATATCCGGGTCTACCATGTTCTCTTTGTTGGGATTCGTACACACACAGCGGAATTAAAACTTTACGAATCCCGAGGAGGATCGCTCAATCGTGTTTAAATCAAGGTTCGTTATAAGAAATTGTACCTTTCAAAAGCTCGTGTGCGTCTCGTTCTATTTGAATTGGTGGCTACCTTCTCAATCAGCAGAAGTTGACTCTTCGAATCGCCTTCCTCTACCGGTATCCATACCGAACAGCTTTTTCAACACGAACGTTGGCATGCTAGTGCCTTCTTACCTTTTGTGTCTTACGCCTTTTTCTCTCTAGGGTTTTCTTTTGCGGCTATTCTCTCTAGTTAATACGACTAGATCAATGTCTATTTATAGGGTTTCTAAAACCCTAATTGGGTTGTATTAAAATATTCAAGATTAATCTTAAATCATCTTGAATTTGAATTTTAGATTTAAATAGCATTAATTAAATCTATCTAATAGGTTTAATCATCTATTTAATCTAAAATTAAAAGCTTATAGATTTAATTTATCTTTATAAATTAAATCTGATAAAAGATATATATATATATCTATTTAATTATAATTGAGATACTATATCTTAATTTAAATTAAATCAGATAAATATTCAAGATTAATCTCAATTAATCTTGAATTCAAATTTTAGATTTAAATAGCATTAATTAAATCTATCTAATAGATCTAATCTAATCTATTTATTTAATCTAAAATTAAAAGCCTACAGATTTAATTTATCTTTTATAAATTAAATTTGAGAAAAAATATATATATCTAACCAATTAGATATATAATTGATATATCTTCATAAATCGAATATGAGATACGATACCTCAATTAGTTTTAGTTATATAATAATTAACACCTAGGGCATAATTTCCAATAGACTCCCACTTGCACTAGGTGCAATCATTATATATACCTTCCCTAGAAAAAAACTTTCTATTAATTAATTCTTAGACATATCTAAGATTCAATGAATTTGGACACTATTGCTCGTGTTGGGCTATTTTTGTGTGCGACCCTGCAGGCTCACATAAGATTGGCAGTGAGCCAATACTGTACCAACCCACAAGTCGCAAGCGGCCTCTAGCAAGACATTACAACTACCCAATTCATATGGGGATCGATGATACGATACAACCTATCGTACAACCATGTCACGTCCCTTTTGTCACGCGATAATTTGGTCAAGGATGGGCATAGATAATGTCAACTTCCTTTTCTTGACCATTACTTTCTCGATTCTTGAGTAGTCTAATAATTGAAATGGAAACTCATTTCCACTGTAGTATGGCCATACATTTCTCAGGCTCACTCATCGAAGGGCCCAGTATTATCTCTCTACAAATGCGAGGGACAAATTCCATCTTGACCACTCATATTCCTCTGCATGAAAACCACTGATCCCGATCCAAGCCTTTATCATCACCCGGTCAAAGGTGACTTTTGACTAGGTCAAAGTTCAGTGACTCATCATGTAGGAATCCATGATGATCTCAGGTCATCGTTGTGACGTAGTTATACATGAGATAAGCTTATGACCAAATCCATGCAGCTTTCTCATAGTGGGTCAGTCCAGTACCTTGTACTCTTACAAGTGCCCATGACTTTGATTCGTATCTCCATACCTCATCAAAGTCATACTGGTCTTATCTCATCTTCGCTCCTGCATAGATGACCGACCAGGGACATTTAGGATAATCTATAAGATATATCCAGGGATACAGTTATCAATATAAACAATCAAAATGATAACTAAAAGAGAATACTTTAAATAACATAAACGTCTAAAGTACAATGACTCATCCTTTCCAACAGAATTCCACTTGCACTAGGTGTAATCATTAATTACTCTAATTCCCATTGTCCTAACTTGACGCTCATGTTTTGCTTGTGCAAGCGGCTTTTTAAGAGTATCAGCTGCATTGTCTTCTCCTTATACTTTGCATATCTTTATGTCACCTCTATCATTGGTTTCTCTAATAAGATGAAATCGCGTAAGTATATGCTTGGTCTTTTGTTGTGACCTAGGTTCTTTGGTTTACGCAACAACCCCGTTGTTGTCACAGAACAGGTCTATTGGATTTGAGATGGTAGGAACCACCCCTAGTTCAATAACGAACTTTCTAATCCAAACGGTTTCCTTAGCTGTATCCGATGCTACTATATACTTAGCTTCTGTTGCAAATCAGCTACAGTGCTCTGCTTTGAGCTCTTCCAGCTTACCACACCACCATTTAACAGGAATACATATCCTAACTGCGATCTTAGATCATCTTGGTTAGTTTGGAAACTCGCATCTGTGTAACCAGTCATACAGAGCTCATCCTCCAAGCCACCATATACCAAGAATAAGTCCTTAGTCCTTCTTAAGTACTTCAGGATATTCTAGACAACAGTCCAGTGACCCTCACCGGGATCTTGTTGATATATGTTGGTCATACTCAAGGCAAATGACACATTCGGTCGCGTACATAACATGACATACATAATAGATCCAATGGCGGAGGCATATGAAATCTTACTCATGCGATCTCTTTGATCTTGTGTACTAGGACACAAATCCTTGCTGAGATGAATGCTATAAGACATGGGCATGTAACCCCTTTTAGAATCTTGCATACTAAATCTATGCAGTATTTTGTCTATATTTGTGCTCTGACTCAGGCCCATATGCCTCTTAGATCTATCTCTATAGATCCTAATCCCAAGGATGTAAGTGGCTTCGCCTACACCTTTCATTGAGAAGGACTTTCCTAACCAAGACTTAACACTCTGTAAGGTAGGGATATCATTCCCAATGAGTAGGATGTCATCAACATAAAGCACCAGAAATACAATTGTGCTCCCACTAACCTTCTTGTAAACACAAGGTTCATCTATGTTTTGAATGAATCCAAACTCTTTGACTACTTTATCAAAACGATGATTCCAGCTCCAAGATGCTTGCTTTAATCCATAAATGGATCTTTGAAGCTTACAAACTTTACCAGAGTCCTCTGGACTCACAAAACCCTCAGGTTGTGTCATATACACATCCTTAAGCAGCTTTCCATTAAGGAAGGCTGTTTTGACGTCCATCTACCATATCTCATAGTCATAATATGATGCAATGGCAAGAAGGATTCTGATTGATTTGGCATTGCAACTGGGGAAAAGGTTTCATCATAGTCCACACCATGTGTTTGAGTGAATCATTTTGCAACTAGCCGTGCCTTGAAGACATTTACTTGGCCATCCATGTCATTTTTCTCTTTGAAAACCCACTTGCACCAAATGGTTTTTACACCTTCAGGTGGATCGACTAAGGTCCATACCTTATTGTCGTATATGGATTGCATTTCAGACTTCATGGCATTAAGCCATTTTTCAGAGTTGGGTCCCACTATGGCTTCTCGATAGGTGGTTGGTTCATTCTGCTCAATGAGCAAAACATCACGACTTCCAGTAATCAAAAATCCATATCTCTGAGGCTGTAGCCGTGATCTATCAAACCTTCATGGGCCTTATGTTACTTGAGTAGAATCATCAACTTGTTGTAAGTCTTCTCCATTTTCCATCTGTGGTTCTATGTCGTCTTGTGGCTCTCGAACTTTTCGAGGTACACCTTACTCCCACTAGTCCTTTTAGAGATAAACTCTTTTTCTAAAAGGATATCATTCTGAATAACAAACACTTTGTGATCGGCGGGATTGTAGACATGGTATCCTCTAGTTTCCTTGGGATACCCCACAAAAAGGCATTTTGAGGATTTGAATGATAATTTATCAGAGGCTTTGTGTTTAACGCAAACCTAACATCCTTAAATTTTAAGAAATGAAAAATCGGGTTTCTTCCCAGTGCATAACTCATATGGTGTCTTTTCAACTGCCTTTAATGGAACACGATTTAGTGTGAACGCAGCTGTTTCTAGAGCATGGCCCCAAAAGGACGGCGGAAGATCTGTTTGACTCATCATGGATCGAACCATATCTAATAGAGTTCGATTCCTCCATTCAGAAACACCATTCCATTGAGGTGTTCTTGAAGGTGTAAGATGTGAGATGATCCTACAACTCCTAAGATGGTCAATGCATTCTTGGCTCAAATATTTACCACCCCAATCAAATCGAAGTGCTTTAATTGTTTTACCAAGTTGATTTTGCACTTCATTTTGGAATATATTGAACACTTCAAAAGATTCTGATTTATGTCTCTTTAAATAGATATACCCATATCTACTAAAATCATCTATAAATGTTATGAAGTACAAATGACCTCCTTTGGCATATTCATTCATTGATCCACATACATCAGTATGTATGAGGCCCAATAAATCAGTGGCTTTTTTACTACGCCCAGTTAAAGGTGCCTTTGTTATCTTTCCTAATAAACAAGACTCACAGATATCAAATGATTCAAAATCAAATGAATCAAGAAATCCATTTTGATGGAGTTTCGAAATGTGTTTCTCATTTATATGGCATAGATGACAATGCCATAAGTAGGTCGGATTCAAATCACTTGACTTGATCCTTTTGGTAGTTATGTCCATTCAATTTTCTACTGTCCTTGGGACCCTGCACATTTATACAAATGTGAGAACTACATGCGGTATCTAATACCCATGTTAAGGAAGTGGAAAAGTGAATATCTACGATATAGATACCTGAAGTGATAGCCCCTCTATCCTTCTTGTTCTTTTCCAGATCTTCAAGGTGGAGTTTGCAGTTCCTCTTCCAATGACCGATTTCATTGCAAAAGAAGCAGACCCCATCCTTCGGAAGTTTTGCCTTCTTGGCTTTCCTTTTCATACCCTCTTGCCTTGCTTGTCGCAGGAACATTTCCTTAAGATGAACAATCATCTTATAGACCTCCACATGTTCCAAATCTCCATCGAGGTCTAGAACCATAGTGGCAGGCATCAGGCATCCTGCATCCATAGAGTCATCTAGATGCTTCTTGTAAGCATCATTATGAGCTCTTGGAGCTTTAACTGCTAGCTCATCAGGAATAGGTTGATCGATGAGATACTCCTTTTTTTGTGTTTGGGATTAATGCTTAAGTTCCCAAACAAGTCCAAAAAGTTTGTCTCATTGAGTTTGTCCTTCTTAAGGATAGATCGCATTGATGGTGTGGTAGTATTGCTAGACGATATGATTCTTCAACTAATATATGCAAAGTTTAAGTAGTAACCTCCCACTGAATTAATAACCCTTATTATAATTAGTAGGCTAAGTTCCCAAACAAGTCCGCTTTGGCAGGACGCTTAAAATCAAGTTATTTAAGTAGGCAACCCTTTTGTTAATTATATCACATGTAACTCTTAGATCTTTATGGGATTCGATCATCATATGACCGGCACGTTTAATACCATCTAATGCCTTGAGATCCAAAACCGTTTTGATAATCTCAATTAAGTCAAGACAATAATGAATATTGAGTATCACCATTACTCATACTTGTCTCTCCAAGATAACTCAGATGTATCCACTTTGGTGGAACATACAAATGGGTGATCTAGGTTTTGACAAGTATTCATTAATTGACGGTATTGTGACTTAAGATTCTATTTAGAGGGTGTTATTTGATATGATCTAATTAATCCTATTAATGCTACTTATATGAATGCAATCATTATTGTATCTCATATAATATATAAATTAATTATGCAGTGATCAAATCAAAACATAATTAAAATTCGTGCCACAACATGGCTCATCTATCCTAAAATCCTCTCAAGCCAATGAGAGGACTTCTCTAGATAATAAAAGAGAAATACATAGGAGAAATCTCATTTCAGCATACGAGGGGAGTGAGAAGAGAAGAGAATATACATCAAGAATATTCAAAGAGAGGCATGGCTCGCAGGCCATATTTAAATTTACAACAATTGTAAAATCTAGAGCCATGTTGTTCACCATACCCAAACAACACATTGAAAGGTAAATTAGAACATATTTTAATTCATGATTAAAATTTTCTAATTTATATTATATTATATAATACATATAATATAATAAATTCTCCAATTTAAATTATATTATATAATTATATAATATATTATGATTTCAATTTTCGCGCTGCAAACAGCTAGTCACGGCTTTCTAATTCATCCGTTTTATAATACGACTAGATTAATATCTATTATAGAGTTTCTAAAACCCTAATGAGCGTATTAAAATATTCAAAATTAATCCATTTAATTTTGAAATTCAAATATGAATTAAAATAATATATATTAATTAAATATGTCCAATAGATCTAATCTAATATATTTATTTAATTTTGAATTATAAGCCTACATATTTAATTTATATTTATAAATTAAATCTAAGATATGATATCTTTCTATTCAATTAAATTAAGATACTATATCTCAATTTAATTAAATTTGAGATATTATATCTTTATTCGAAAATCAAATTTGAGATACAATATCTCAATTTATTATAGTTATTTAATTTATCAAATAAATTAAATACTATATATAATAATATTATCATCTATAAATAATAATATTATTATTTTCGAATTTATATTATATTATATTATAATATGATATGATATAATATTAAAATAATATATTATTTACTGAGATGATCTTATTGACATGAATTTGCAGCAAAAATTTTTAATTTCATGAATTACAAGCTAATACTGATACCATCTTATACCAGCTAATGTTTTCAAAAAGCTACAAGTGTTGTCATCATCAAAAAGGGGGAGAATGTTAGTTCTCAACCAAGTTTTGATGATAACTAAACACTTGTGAATCAATGGTTTACATAAGAACTCGATTTCAAGCTTTAAAACTCCAGTTCTCATCTCAGCAAAATGAAGAACTCGAGTTCCTAGTCATAGAACTCGAGTTCATAGATGTAGAACTCGAGTTCTTGGGTTAAGAATTCAAGTTCGCGGCTCAAGTCATGGAAAAATTCTCAAGTCTGAAAGAACTCGAGTTCATTAGTGACAAACTCGAGTTCATAATTAAGAACTCGAGTTTTCTCTGCACGACACTGTATCACCTAATGAACAAGTTTAAGAACTCGAGTTCCTATAATAGAACTCGAGTTCATGAACTTGAGTTCATATATGAGAAATCAAGTTCTTTGAAAATGAATTTGAAGGAAAAAGGAAGAACTCGAGTTCTCCAGGATCAACTAGAGTTCTCATCACGCAGACCACGTGCCCAGAAAAGTAACCAAAAGAACTCGAGTTCTTGTATAAGAACTCAAGTTCTAGAACTCGAGTTCTAGTTTGTCAACTCGAGTTCTTGCCTTACAGCACTGAGATACTAAAATGGAAAAACAAAAGAACTCGAGTTCTACTTTGAAAACACGAGTTCTTGTCGCTGTCACTGATATCTGATTTTGCGAAAAATTGAGCTTTTGGTTTGTAACCTCCAGAATCACTCAGAATGATGTTTAAAGTATTTCTAATATGTTTACTAGTGATTTCAGGAACTTACAACGGGTTATTATTCAAAATCAACATAAAGCTGATGCTCACGTCACAGCATTTAATGCTGAAGCAGGAATCAGAGCAACAAATAGAAAGAAGCCCAGAGCAGCAGGAAGAAACATTCTTCCAAGGATTACTTAATCAAGACATTCTTCTGCAAAAGCACTCTCAACGATCAACGCATTTAATGAAAGAACGGATTTCATTTAATGAAGCCTCAACGGTCTATTTGGCTGCACAAGGAACAGATCAAACTATGTCTAACGGAAAATTAAATAAGTCACAACGGTAACTCTCAAGTTCCTCCCAACGGCATTAATGGCGAAAGAGTATAAATACCCAAGCATACAATTCGGCCACCTACCAAAACTCTGCGCATTTACTCTGAGTTATTATCTTATCAGTTTCATTACTCTCAACTTGTACTTCAGTGATCATTTATTATTCAACTCGTGAGGAGTTACTTAAACATTCAATTTTCATTCGTTTGTAAAATCTTAAGGTTGTGGAACCTTAAGTAAGGGTGTACAATTACAAATAGTAAGGGGGAGTGAGTCTGAGGGATCATTCCGAGTTGTGTAATTATATTATGAAGATAGTGAAAAATCTCAAGGTGTCCTTGGGGACTGGACGTAGGTCAGGATAGACCGAACCAGGATAAATTCTCTCGTGTTCCTTCTCCTTTAAACTCTTGATCAGTTAGTTCATTAATTTGTGAAAATTTTGATTAAGCAGTTAGATTTTTAAATCACCTATTCACCCCCCGTCTAGGTGATATTCCATCTTCATTTGGTGTCAGAGCCTGGTTGCTTAGTTTGGATAAACATCCAGAGTTTGATCATGGACGGAATATTGTCTGATGGTGCATCAATTAACCGGCCTCCCGGTTTCAATGGACAACATTATTCATTCTGGAAAAACAAGTTCAAAGTGTTTGTGATAGCTACGGAGTTCGAATTGTGGAGAGTCTTCCAAAGAGGAAACTACGAGCCAACCATTCTCGACAATGGTCTCAGATTGCCAACGCCGGAAGAAGATTACAATGATAATGATAGACGAAATGTTACTCTAAACAGCAAGGCCATACTCTTGCTTCAGAGTGCACTCAGTCAACAAGAATACTTTTGTATTTGCAATCTGGAGACAGCTAGAGAAATGTAGGTAGCCTTGGAGGTTGCTTATGAAGGAACAACAGCTATAAAGGAAAACAGAGTCAATACTCTCACAACAGAGTATGATCTGCTGAGAATGAAGAACGGAGAGTCAATTGCTGAATTTCAACTTCATTATACTCATCTGATAAACCAACTAGCTACATTGGGTAAGAGCTATGAACAACGTGCCCAAGTCAGAAAAATTCTCAACGTACTAACCAAAGACTGGGAAGCCAAGGTCACAGCTATAAAAGAGGCTCAAGGTGAGTCAATGGCTACAGTGGCAGCCTTATTCGGAAGCTTGTCTGAGTATGAAAGCAAATGGAAATTCAAGAAATTTTACAGAAGGGATCAAGGTTTCAGAAATCGATTCCAAAAGGGAGGTTCTAGTAGCAGCAGACGCAAATCCAAAGAGAAAGATCAAATCATCTGCTATGGGTGTGAAAAGCCTGGTCACTACAAATCGGAGTGTCCTCAGCTAAAGGGCAATGAGAAGGACAAAAAGAAGAAGTTCAACAACTTCAAGAAGAAGGCGTATGCTTCAGCTATCTGGGGAGATGACTCTTCAGAAGAGGAAAGTGAAGAAGAAGCTGAGACAGCTAATGTGTGCTTAGTTGCAGAAGAAGAACAACCTGAGGTAAATGATTCATTACCTAGTTATGATGAGCTATTTGATGAATACAATGAAATACAATCTGAATTTGAAAAACTTGCTGATAAATATTTTGATTAGAAAAGGAAAAATATTTCTCTTGAAATGCAAGTTAAGAATTTTACTGACAAAAACATACTTTGTGAGGACTGTCTTGATTTGGAGAAAAAGAATTCATATCTTACAAAAACCCTGGAGAAATTCACCAGAGGAAGTGAAATGCTTAATGTGATTTTAAATGCCCAACGTTTTACAAATGATAGATCAGGTATAGGATATAATCCTGTTTTTTACAAGAAGAAGGGCAAAAAGAAAACTGGTGGAAAATCATACTTAAATTATTTTCAAAAGTCAGTGCATTCATCAAATCCTTTTGCTCATTGTAATTATTGTAATCGGAAGGGTCATAGCACATCATCATGTTTTCATAAAAAGGAAAGAAGAGATAGACCTGTAGGAAATTATCAGTGGGTACCCAAAGGAACCTATGTTCCTATACCTCATACTAACCCCAAAGGACCCAAGAAAAGATGGGTACCTAAAACTTAATGTCTTTTGTCTTGTAGGTGTGTCTAAAAGCATCCAGAATAAACAAATGGTACATTGACAACGAATGTTCAAGACACATGACAGGTGATGAAGAGTGAAAGTGGAAGAAATCACCAAGAGGGGGGTGAATTGGGGATTTTTAAAAAAATTCTTTTCAACTCTTAAAAATGAAGCTTAAGAAATGGATAATAAAAGAGTAGAAAAAGAAAAGCTTAGACACACAGAATTTATACTGGTTCGGTCTCAACCTTGACCTACGTCCAGTCCCCAGATACCTTCTGGGTGTTTCCACTAATTCAACAGTTTGTCAATTACAACAATGAAGACCAGACACAATCCTAATCACCTAGGACTTGCTCCCCCTTACACTTTGTGATTGAACAAACCAACTCACAGGTTCCACAACCTTGAGTTCTCAAAAACAGATGCTTTCAAAAATTTACAAACTCTCAAAAGAGTAGATAAGGATAAACACTGAAGAATAGGTTGAAAATAACAATACAGACTTAAATTTCAAAGTATAATCAAGATAGCTTCGTTGTGTCTCTATTGCTTTGAGTTTTCACAGCCTCTTATAGACTGAATGGATAAGCTAGCCGTTGCAATTCTTTCTCTAATGTTCAGCTGCAATTCTGGAGAAATGGCAGTAGCATATTTTGCTCTGTTCTTTGAATTCTTAGCTGGAATCTTGGAATTTTATTGTTGCAGAACGTCTTCCAGATTTTTAGCCATTCCATGATCTTAATTCGACCGTTTGAAGTGATCTTGATGTGTTTCAACGGTCTGAACTGAACATCTGGGATAAGGGAGAAGAATCAGCCCTGTTCTTGGTTCTTCATTTAATGCACTTATTCTGGATCTTGATCTCACCTTGATCTTGGCTAAACCTTATCTGAAAAACACTCAAAACTTCATCAAGGACATTAGAAACAATAATATCATATCATGAAATAATTTCAGGAAGACCCATTAAGATTTCGCAGATCAACATCATTTGATTTTTCAAAATCCCCGATGCAAACTCGAGTTTGTTCTTCCAGACTCGAGTTTGGGGTTCATCCAGAAAGCATGTCCGTTGATTAGAGGTCTAAACTTGCAGTCTGTAAAAGCTAACTCGAGTTTGGCTTTGGACTTAGCATGGAATTTTGGTCCTGCTCCTAGACTCGAGTCAATTAGTGACTGACTCGAGTTTGGGTCTATGTTTGAAGAACAAGCCTAAGTTCGTGATTTTCTAGACTGGAGTTTAGGAGACAGACTAGAGTTTTGGAAAGATGGTAGAAATTCGAGTGTTTCTCTATTTGTCCTAAACTTGAGTTTACAATGACAGGCTCGAGTTTATGTTTGAGCTGAAGCTATTCAAATCTTTCTGTTTGGTCTAGACTGGAGTTTGTAACTCTAGACTGGAGTTTATAACTTGGCCTGGAACTCGAGTGTCTTTCTGTTTGGTCTAGACTGGAGTTTATAACTCTAGACTGGAGTTTATAACTTGGCCTGGAACTCGAGTGTCTTTTTGTTTGGTCTAGACTGGAGTTTAGGAATCCAGACTCGAGTTTGGCTTGTTTGAAATTCTGAGTGCTCTCTGTATCTTCCAGACTTCAGGTTTGGTTTTGCAAGTTGTAGTTTGGCTTGTTGTGAAAATTTCTGATTGCTTTCTGTAACTCCTCACACTTGAGTTAGTCCAAGCAGACTCGAGTTTGGCTTTCTTCGCAGAAGTAAACAGCTTTCTGTCAACCCTCAAACTCGAGTTTACATACCCAAACTCGAGTTTGCCTTTAACAGTGAGATTTTCATATTGCCAAAAACAAACTTCATATCAAGTTTACAATTGCTAGTTATCATCAAAACACATTGAGAACTAACAAAGAGAAGTTCATTGCCTTAAATTCAAGAGATGGTGGTAAAGTCACCTTCGGAGGAAATCAATCTGGGAAAATCACTGGCATAGGTGAAATTGGAACTAAAGAAGGACCTCTCATCAAGGATGTTTATCTAGTAGAAGGACTATGCCATAACCTTCTAAGTGTGAGTCAAAGTGCCGATAAGAACAATTGGATCATATTTGACTCAGAAGAATGTCTCATTGTAAATAAAGACGACCTTGCAATTGACAAAGGAAAACTCAAGGTTTTATTCAAAGCTCCTAGAGAAGGTAATTGTTATACCTTAGATCTTCCAAAAACCATTTCAGAAAAATGTTTTGTTAGTAACTTAGATGAGAGCTGGCTATGGCATAAACGACTTGCACATGTGAATATGCATTAGCTGGACAAGTTGCTCAAAAAGGATCTAGTAATTGGTTTGCCCAAAATTCATTTTAGAAACGATATGATTTGTGATGTATGTCAAAAGGGCAAACAAACTAAATCTTCTTTCAAAAACAAAACTGAGATTTCAACAAATAGACCCCTTCAGCTACTTCACATGGATTTGGTTGAACCTGCCAAAGTGAAAAGCTTGGGGGAAACTTATACACCTTAATTATAGTAGATGATTATTCCCGTTTTACATGGACAATATTCTTATCTTCAAAAGATGAAACATTTGATCTGTTTTGTGTGTTTGCTAAGAAAGTGCAAAACGAGAAAGGTATATGCATTGCAGCTATTCGAACTGATCATGGTGGTGAATTTGAGAATCAGCTCTTTGAAAGGTTCTGTGAGGATCATGGCATAGACCACAATTTTTCAGCACCAAGAACACCTCAACAAAATGGTGTGGTAGAAAGGAAAAATCGAGTACTGACTGAGATGGCCCGTGCAATGTTGAATGAGCATCAGACTTCACAAGTCTTCTGGGCAGATGCCATGAGCACTGCCAGCTACATCTCAAACAGAGCCTATGTGCGAAAGAAGTTGAACAAGACACCCTATGAACTCTACAAAGGGAGAAAACCAAACTTGGCTCACTTACACATCTTTGGTTGTAAATGTTTTGTACATAACAATGGTAAGGATAATCTGGGTAAGTTTGACTCTAAATCAGATGAAGGTATTTTTCTTGGCTATTCTAATAGGAGTAAAGCATTTAGAATTTTCAATAAACGTACCCGTATAGTTGAAGAGTCAATTCATGTAGTGTTTTGTGAGTCAAAACCATCAAATTCTGTAGATGAAGATGATGAACCTATGCAGAAAAACCAATTTTTCTCGAAATCTACCCCTGCCTCTATTGAAAATTCTGAAGATATTTTTGAAAATGATTCACAAAATCACCCTGACCAATCTCAGCCTAGAGCTTGGAAATTCATCAGGAATCATCCTCTTCACCAAGTTATAGGAAATGTTGATCAAGGTGTGAGAACCAGAAGTAGTGTATTAAATGAGGTCACGTTCTCTGCTTTCATATCTGAAATTGAGCCCTCAAAAATTGACGAAGCCTTATCAGACAATGATTGGGTCATCGCAATGCAAGAGGAGCTACATCAATTTGATAGAAATCAAGTTTGGGACTTGGTACCAAGGCCTAAAGACCATCCAGTCATTGGCACTAAATGGGTATTCAAGAACAAACGAGATAAATCTACAATTATAGTCAGAAACAAGGCTAGACTTGTTGCTAAAGGCTATAATCAAGAAGAAGGAATTGATTATGAAGAAACGTATGCTCCTGTGGCTAGATTGGAAGCAATACGTGTTCTTCTAGCCTTTGCTTGCATCAAGGAGATCAAGCTCTATCAGATGGATGTTAAGAGTGCTTTTCTAAATGGTTTCATACAAGAGGAGGTATATGTAGAACAACCTCCTGGTTTTGAAAATGACCGATACCCTGATCATGTCTACCCCCTAAAGAAAGCTCTATATGGTCTTAAGCAAGCTCCTAGAGCCTGGTATGAGAGACTAAGTAAATTTCTACTTGATCAAGGTTTTGTTATAGGAAAAGCAGACACTACACTTTTCATTAAAAACAACAAGCTTAATGAACTATTAATTGTGCAAATATATGTTGACGATATCATTTTTGGATCCACTAATGAATCTTTATGTGAGAAATTCTCGAAGAAAATGCAGAATGAATTCGAAATGTCTATGATGGGTGAGTTGAACTACTTCCTTGGTCTGCAAATTAAACAACGAAAGGATGGGATATTTATCTCTCAGACCAAGTACCTACGGGATCTGCTCAAGAGATTTGGAATGGAGAATTGCAATGGTGCAAATACTCCAATGAGTTCAACTGCCTCTCTTGATGCTGATACAGAAAAGGGAAAGGATTTTAACATCACCAAATATAGAGGAATGGTCGGATCCCTATTGTACCTGACAGCCAGTAGACCAGATATTCAGTTTAGTGTGGGCATGTGTGCTAGATTCCAAGCTACCCCAAAGGAATCACATGCAGAACACGTGAAGAGAATATTTCGATATCTACCTGACACAAAAGAGCTAGGACTATGGTTTCCAAAAGGAGGACAAGAATATCTGGTTGCGTATTCTGATTCAGATCACGCTGGCTATAAAACTGATAGAAAAAGTACCAGTGGGCAATGTGAGTTCCTTGGTGGCTCTCTGGTATCGTGGTTCAGCAAGAAACAAACTACTGTGGCTGTCTCATCTACTTAAGTTGAGTATGTTGCAGCCTCTAGTTATTGTGCCCAAGTCCTGTGGTTGAAGCAACAATTATCAGACTTAGGAATTCACCTGAAAGATATTCCAATCTTATGTGATAACACAAGTACCATAAGTCTGGTGAAGAATCCAGTTCAACACACAAGGACTAAGCATATTGATGTCAGACATCACTTTATCAGAGATCATGTGCAGAGAAAAGATGTCAAAGTGATGTTCATTCCGACACATTTGTAGCTTGCTGACATTTTTACAAAGCCCCTGGCCAAGGAACAATTTCTGTTTATCAGAAGAGAATTAGGAATGGTGAATCCCAATGAGTTGTAAGAATTTCATTTCATATATTTAAGTTTAATTCACTTAAACATTGACTAACTTAAGCTTCGGAGTTTATAAATACTATTTTGCAGGTCTCTGTTTTCATCGCTATAATTAGGGGAGATTAAAACTCGAGTTCAGATCCAAAAACTCGAGTTCTTCTGAAGGCAACAGGTTAAGAACTCGAGTTCATCAGGAAGAACTCAAGTTCATGTATGTTTTGATGATATCAACTCCAGTTCTTGGGAAAGAACTCAAGTTCATAAACTCGAGTTGATAAACAAGAACTAGAGTTCTTCTTGTGCTAGCTCCATGAAACACAAGAACTCGAGTTGCCTATCAACAACTCAAGTTCAAGAACTCGAGTTCTTAACTAAAAACTCGAGTTCTCATGTCTAAAGTCTGGACAGTCACTGGAAGAACTCGAGTTCATAGCGGACATATATACGCACTTTCTCTAAAACTCTTGCCACATTGCCATATTACGTGTGCTCTTCATTGTTCAAACCCTCTTTGAAACAAAACCCTAACTCTCAGAACTCTCTGAAAATTTCACAATGAGAACGAAAAACCCAGAACTACGAGATGCAACCTCCTCTTCATCCAAAACTAGCAACTCCGCTTCACCACCCAAGCCTCCACCACTGAAAAGATCTTGTCGAGAGAAGATTCTGCCTCTTCGCTACCGACCCAAAGTAGCAAAGGACACTATTCCTCCTCCTCTTGAGTCTCCTGATTCTCCACCATCTCGTCCTCGAACAAGAGGAGTAGTCATCCGTGAGCCAACAGAGTCCCAATAACAACCAAAATCCACTGCTACTCTGGTCAAAGGTCGAGGTAAAGAAAAGGTGGACGAGCCTCCACGCAAGTCTACTCTATCTCAGTCCTGAGGTCAAAGCACTCCTTCCAGAACAACTCCATCTCAGTTCCAGCCACGAATTGGTACTCCTTCTGTCTTAGCTATCACAAGAAACCCTATCCCACCAAAGGATTTTATCTGTAACCCAGTTTCCATTCCTCAATCTGATCAAAGAACTTACATGTCTGATTATGGAATTAGGAACATTTGTTCAAATGTCTATCTTGATTTCCCAAGTTTTCTGTCAGAATGTGGTTTAGATTTATCACCTTATCTGAATAGTTTCAAGCCACTACTAGGCATTCAAACTCCTTATTGCCCATCTATAGTTAAAGCCTTTTACTTCTTTCTAAGAGTCTCTAACGTAATTGCTCCTGATGGAACCTTGGAGGAAGAAAGAATGCTCTCAAATGTCAGGGGCAAACGCATTACCATCACTGTCAAAATCCTGAATGACATGTTAGGAATAACAAATCCTCCTCCTCCACCTATTGTAGAATATACAGATGATGAAATCTATGAAATTCTCAGGCCAGGTGAACAAAGTGGGCCACTGAATTTCAATCCTAAAGACATGCCCTCTCTCCATAGAGTCATCTGGTATATTTACACTAGGAATCTAGTGCCAAAGGGCAAAAATTGCACTCACTTTGCCAGTAGAGATTATAGCCTACTAGCTGCCATTATGTCTAAAACCACCTTCAATCTTGGCTACTGGGTCTACCATGAGATTTTGAAATTCAGGTTTAAGGGTCAAAAGAAAGCTCACCTACCATATGCCCATCTGATCTCTGTTCTTCTCTTTCACCATAGAGTTTGGCACCTTAAGTTGGACACTAAACCTGTTAAGCCTGTTAAATTCTGTCAGAACCAACTTAACTACATGAGGTTGGAATTTGTTGAAGAGTCTGGTCAATCTAGAGCTCCCTCCAAGACCAGAACCACCAGAGAACCTCCCTCCAGAGCTGAGGCAATTCAAACATCTCCCACACGGCCATCAACATCTGCCCCTCCTCAGGCTCCTGAACCTGTTTCTATGTTTGGCACTTCTATCCAGATCATTGTTGATAGAGCCATCTCAGCTGCCATCTCTACCCTCAAAGATAATATAATTACTGAGTTGTCCAAGAAAATTGAGGCAGAGGTGAAGAAAGGTGTGAATAAAGTCATGAAATGTTTTAAGTCCTCCTCCAAGGATAAGGATGATGACCTGACTGATGAGTTAGCTGGGATCAATGAGAAACTTGAAGCTGTTATTGGTCATTTTGAAGATCTTGGTCCTAGATTTGAAGCCACATATGTTGCTTATGACAGACTGGACAAAAAGGTTGAGAAGCTACTGAAGCAGACAAATCCTATAGGTCATTCTGGCTCATCACCTCCACCTTTCTCTCCTCCACATGCTACCATGCCTGATCCTATCTTTCACTCCACCCCACACATTTCCCCTCATGTATCTCCATCTCACTCTCCAATCACCCATCCTGCTTCTTCCTCATCTCCAATCCTCACTCTTGCCCTATCCCCATTTACTCCAGCCTTTTCCACTCCTCTTCCTGTCCATGTCTCAATTCCTCCATCTCCCTCCACTTCCATTCCTTCTTCCTCCTCTCGTCCTCATGTGACTCCATCAACTTTTACAGAAGCCTTACCTTTTCTCCAGACTCCTTTGTCAATCACCCCTATCTCCATGCTTCCTCCAGTTGATGATGACAAAGGGGGAGAAGAAAGTAGCTGAGAAGAGAATAGCTGATAGTTGTTGAGTTGATAGTTGCTGATTAGTTTTTTTTAGTTGTTTTGTTTGTTTAATTTTATTCTGTGCTGAACCTTGTGATCTCACTGGTATGTAAATCTTGTGCTGATGTTTGTGATACAGTATTATTGACTCTGATGTTTTTAATGCAATTGCTGATATGATCTCATTGTTATAGCTGACCATTACTTCAAAGTTATCTATTGCTTCATTTTACTGAGATGATCTTATTGACATGAATTTGCAGCAGAAATTTTTAATTTCATCAATTACAAGCTAATACTGATACCATCTTATACCAGCTAATGTTTTCAAAAAGCTACAAGTGTTGTCATCATCAAAAAGGGGGAGAATGTTAGTTCTCAACCAAGTTTTGATGATAACTAAACACTTGTGAATCAATGGTTTACATAAGAACTCGATTTCAAGCTTTAAAACTCCAGTTCTCATCTCAGCAAAATGAAGAACTCAAGTTCTTGGGTTAAGAACTCGAGTTCGCGGCTCAAGTCATGGAAAAATTCTCAAGTCTAAAAGAACTTGAGTTCATTAGTGACAAACTCGAGTTCATCAACTCGAGTTCATAATTAAGAACTCGAGTTCTCTTTGCACGACACTGTATCACCTGATAAACAAGTTTAAGAACTCGAGTTCCTATAATAGAACTCGAGTTCATGAACTTGAGTTCATATCTGAGAACTCAAGTTCTTTGAAAATGAATTTGAAGGAAAAAGGAAGAACTCGAGTTCTCCAGGATCAACTAGAGTTCTCATCACGCAGACCACGTGCCCAGAAAAGTAACCAAAAGAACTCGAGTTCTTGTACAAGAACTCAAGTTCTAGAACTCGAGTTCTAGTTTGTCAACTCGAGTTCTTGCCTTACAGCACTGAGATACTAAAATGGAAAAACAAAAGAACTCGAGTTCTACTTTGAAAACACGAGTTCTTGTCGCTGTCACTGATATCTGATTTTGCGAAAAATTGAGCTTTTGGTTTGTAACCTCCAGAATCACTCAGAATGATGTTTAAAGTATTTCTAATATGTTTACTAGTGATTTCAGGAACTTACAACGGGTTATTATTCAAAATCAACATAAAGCTGATGCTCACGTCACAGCATTTAATGCTGAAGCAGGAATCAGAGCAGCAAATAGAAAGAAGCCCAGAGCAGCAGGAAGAAACATTCTTCCAAGGATTACTTAATCAAGACATTCTTCTGCAAAAGCACTCTCAACGATCAACGCATTTAATGAAAGAACGGATTTCATTTAATGAAGCCTCAACGGTCTATTTGGCTGCACAAGGAACAGATCAAACTATGTCTAACGGAAAATTAAATAAGTCACAACGGTAACTCTCAAGTTCCTCCCAACGGCATTAATGGCGAAAAAGTATAAATACCCAAGCATACAATTCGGCCACCTACCAAAACTCTGCGCATTTACTCTGAGTTATTATCTTATCAGTTTCATTACTCTCAACTTGTACTTCAGTGATCATTTATTATTCAACTCGTGAGGAGTTACTTAAACATTCAATTTTCATTCGTTTGTAAAATCTTAAGGTTGTGGAACCTTAAGTAAGGGTGTACAATTACAAATAGTACAGGGGAGTGAGTCTGAGGGATCATTCCGAGTTGTGTAATTATATTATGAAGATAGTGAAAAATCTCAAGGTGTCCTTGGGGACTGGACGTAGGTCAGGATAGACCGAACCAGGATAAATTCTCTCGTGTTCCTTCTCCTTTAAACTCTTGATCAGTTAGTTCATTAATTTGTGAAAATTTTGATTAAGCAGTTAGATTTTTAAATCACCTATTCACCCCCCCTCTAGGTGATATTCCATCTTCAAGTATATGACAGGTATCACATAATAAAACATAATCACAATTTCAAATCTATAAATAGCATGTAAGGCAATAACAAAACACCGCCACTGCAATATGTATGTTACCCCCAGTCTGCACTATTTACTAGTGCCACGATGGCCTATCGTGTCCTCAGCGCTAGGAAAACTCAACGGTGTTATCAAGACCATAACCCGTATTCAATTCAATTTCTAAAGAGCAATTTCAAAACATAGTTTCAGCATGTGAGTACAACTATCATATATAAGCATATCATAAGCATCAGAGTTAAGGTTACAATACGCGTCCATACCTTCGTTGACGAGTTTTGGGTATGTTTGTCGGTCGGGACACGTTCACAGTTTATCCTATAAGGGTAATATCGTTTCTATCAAAAACATTATTCCAAGAGATATCTTGGCCAAAAATGACAATTTTACCCTTGGTGGTTTTATTTTCAATTATTTCCACAAAATTTCGAAAAAACGCCGGGTCAACATTTCTAGGCAGAATTTTGTCTAACTTTGAAAAATCATAACTAATTCTAGAAAAATCGAAACGAGGATCCGTAAAATTTCCCGAAATCCTTGAGATCTCTATTTTCTAGGAAAAATACTGGAATTTGCCCAAAATTTAAGAACAATTCCTAGTTTTGACGTTTCAAACCTCTGCCCCGAATTTTCCCCAGAAAACGTAGCTTATCTTCTGGAATTTTTATCTTTTTGCATAGAACTTTAAATGACATACTCTATACATATTTGGAAATCCCTATATGTCTACTTTCACCATGAATTTACTCAGAATTTTAGAATCTCATTTCCTTCATAAAATATTAACGTTTTTGCTACTGGCTCCTGAAATCGCTTTCCGATGAAATTTCGCCAGAGCTTCGCTATTTTGATCATAATCTTCCAAAATTTTTTGCCATACTTCTTCCTCATCATTTTTTCGAAATACAAGCAATGGAACCCATAAAAACATGAAAATAGCACTATAATTGGAAGATTAAAGATCAAAATAACATTTCCTAACACTTCTACTACATAAGCTAAGAACTAGAACTAAAAGACTAAAAGCTTCCTTACCTCTTGTAGAACCTTGCTCCTTGCTCCTTGAAGCTCTTCCACTCACTTCCTCACACTCTCAATTTCGGTTTCTAGCTTGGGGAATTGGTGAGAAATTTGTGAAGCACAAGGCCTCTATTTATAGCAAAACATGAGTTAACTTTCTAACAACTTTAACTTGATCTTAGTCCTTGGTTTTACCTTAGCAAAGAAGTTTTAATCCTACCCTTACACCTCCTAAAACCGCCCTTCTCCCCTCTTCTTCTTAGATTTTTGTTTCATCTCCAATTTACCCCAAATGTTAATTTAGTTAGGCATAATTTGGAATTTTTATTCAAGATCTAATTTCACTTTTGAAATCATAATTTTATAACTAGATTTATGGTGATTTTAAATTTCCTAAATCACTTAGGTATGAATCACAAAAGTATACGAAAATGACTTTGAGAATAGTCAAGTTCAAGCCCATAATTTACTGGTTTCAAATATCTACTTATATTAAATACTTAGTTCAAATATTTCAAGATATGATTTAATTTCTATAGATTCTCATTTACTTGTATCTGATTAAATACTAACTTACTACTCAAGTTTTTACTTTGGATTTCAAATAATTATTCACCTTGGTTAATTCTTGACTTCCTTTACTACACACACACACAACTCTTGGACAAACACACTCACTCAGAACACACACACACAACACGCCAACCCCCCCTTTCTTCTCTCTCCTTATCCTCTTCCAAAACATTAAACTCAAGCCCCAAAAATCCTCCTAAGTACTCTTATTTCCTTCTAGAACTCTAACTTAATTAGCCCATGTGTTTGTTTGTGTATTTAAAATCATTTCCCCTTCTTGTTAACCAAGGTAAAAACCGTCCCCCCCCCCCCCTCATTTTTTTTATTATCAATTGATATTTTAATGTTCTCACACACTTTAGAAGAAAAATCTCTCATTGATCCACTTTAGGATTTAGGATTAAGGGTTAATATAATTTGGTTCTTCCATTTATTTGTATAATTTATTTATTCCTCATTAAATAGGAATTTTCGCCCCTTAGTGCTAAATTAGGAATAATTAGTTAAATCCTAATTTTAAATCTCTAACATAGTGTTTTATATGGTAACTAGCTAAATTAGTTTTTAGACTCTTAAATTCTATGGAAAAATTGCCTATGAATAAAAATAAATACAACACCAAAATTTGAGACCACATATTCACCTATTTAAAATAGGTATTATTTATGGAAATATGATATTTAAGATAGGTAATTATTCGGGTATTACGTATTTTAATTTAATTAAATCTGAGATATTATATCTTTATTCAAAAACCAAATATGAGATACGATATCTCAATTTATTATAGTTATTAAATTTATCAAATAAATTAAATACTATATATAATAATATTATTATCTATAAATAATATCATTATTACTTTCGAATTTATATTATATTATAATATAATATATTAATTAAATCTGTCCAACAGATCTAATCTAATATATTTATTTAATTCGAATTATAAGCTTATAGATTTAATTTATCTTTATTAATTAAATATAAGATCAATATGATATCTTTAGATTAAATCCGAGCATGATCATCTATTCCGAACGTTTCAGAATACGACCTATGCGCGATCGTAATCGATGATTTAGCGTGATCATCCATCATTCTGAACAATTCAGAAACGGCCACAATAAAGGACTAGCTATTTGTAGAAACCCTAATGCAAACTAATCTATTTAATCTGATAAAAGATATATATATATATATATATATATATATATATATATATATCTATTTAATTATAACTGAGATACTATATCTTAATTTAAATTAAATCAAATAAATATTCAAGATTAATCTCAATTAATCTTGAATTCAAATTTTAGATTTAAATAGCATTAATTAAATATATCTAATAGATCTAATCGAATTTATTTATTTAATCTAAAATTAAAAGCCTACAGATTTAATTTATCTTTTATAAATTAAATCTGAGAAAAGATATATATATCTAACCAATTAGATATATAATTGATATATCTTCATAAATCGAATATAAGATACGATATCTCAATTAGTTTTAGTTTTATAATAATTAACACCTATAGCATAATTTCCAACACTCTTCCCACTAGAAAATTTTATAAACAAAGACACTTTTGTTCATACATATATGTGACGCTTCTTTTTATTTTGTAATTATTTTATTTTAATTTTATAATTGTTTATTTTATTTCAATTTATTTTATATTTACTTATCTATTTATTTACTTCAGTATTTTATTTTATTTTACATTATCTTTTTTTAGTTAGGATTACCAGCTATTGTTGATGTTTGTATTCTTGGGCTGCGATGATCCTTCGGGGAGCAGAATTTCAGTGAAACAGGTGTTAAAGGCTGGGGCTAGCAGTGAGAGTGAGGAAGACGTGCAATTTTAATTTTGATTTTATTTAATTATTTTATTTTGTTCTATTTTGTTTTGTTTTGCGTAAAACATTTCTACTTAGGTTTAGATTTATTCAATGTAATAAGAAGCCTTGCACTTGTCCATACAAGTGCGGCGGTAACACTTCCCAAAGTTGATTATTTTGGATTTTAGTTAATCTTTATGAAAACCATCGTAATTTTATGTTTTAAAATTGCTATAAATTCGAGAGTGTTACAAAATGGTATTAGAGGATAATGTCCTACTTAGCTCCTCTTTTGATACTAACTCAAGGATCAAATATCCCATAGTTTAATAATAATAATGATGATGATAAATAACTAAATCTTAAATGTGAGAGATGAGTAGTGAAGGGTAATTCTATGATTTTTTTTCCTTGAAATTTATACTACCATTCATATTGTCCTATACCTGCTAATTTGTTTGCTTGCTAATATGTTTGTCGCGATTTTTAAATTCATGATACATAATGCCTTTAGTTTATAATAATAATAATAATAATAATAATAATAATTGTATCAAAGCTATGGCCCGACTTAGGTTTCCTTACTCCCTTACATGTTACGGGAGGTATCAAAACTAGATTCAAGTTTCTTTGTTCTTTGGTATAGGTTTGCTTCTTATGAAGAATGTTATAGGTATCAAAATTATGGCGTGACTTTTCGCTTTCTTGTTCTCTAATATCTTTTTATTTGTTTTCATTTTTTTCCTCTGCTTTTTATTCAAAGCTTTCATCGCGGCCACCCCATTCTATCTTAATTTACCTACCCGATCCTACTAGGTTGATTAGTGCATTGCTCTTAGATTCGTAGCTTTTCTTCTAATCTAGCTCATAGCCAGATTAATAATGGGGATAAAGGAGTAAATATTGCTTGTGCCACAAATCAACATAATTAAATAATGATTTTTTTATGCTAAATACTCTACGCTATATATTTAATAAAACAATGAATAATTCTCTCCAAAAAGTGATAAAGAATAAATTATATTTAAACCCATTATTTTAAAACTAGTTTTGTTTTCTATCTTTTACTTTTTGAATGCATAGGATAGTTAATACTACAGAATAATAATAAAAATAATAGTAATAATATAGTATTATTTTAATTTTATTAATTTAGATTGATTTGATTAGTTTAGTTAGTTTAGATAGATTTGATCTTATTAAGTTTAGACTGATTGATTTAATATAATTTAATAATTTTGTATTGTTTATAAATTATTAATTGTTAATAGTTAAAAGCCCAACCCATAGCTAAACCCTAATTTCAACTATAAACCTAGGTCTAATCATCTAACCCTAGCCATCACTCATTAGTTCCCTCTCTGAAAATTCTTTGCGGCAGAATTTCTCCTCTAGGAGCTTAGCAAATATGGAGGCCAAGTAATCCTAATCCCTAAGACATTAGGAACTAATTGATGGTAGTGTTAGAACATTGATTGGAATTGATTGATATTGGTTGATTGTAATCCTAATCCCTAAGACATTAGGAACTAATTGATGGTAGTGTTAGAATATTGATTGGAATTGATTGATATTGGTTGATTGTAATCCTAATTCCAATAGAAATTTAAGGTGTGTTTTGGGAAACAATGTATCACAATAGGAATCATTCACTTTCTCGTATAGATATATCTATTTCTCCAAGTTTTGAATTGCGTGATTGGATACTGACTGTGAACTACGCTATATATATATAATTCCATATATATACATTACTTTTTGTTTTCAAATCTCCTTGCCGTATGCATTCCGCCAACCTCTGGATATAATTGAATTGGTGTGAACCTTTTTATTTGATTTTCATATAAGTATATATAGGATATTGAGTTGCTTTTCGTTTTGCAAGGTAAGTAGATATGAATATGGTTTTGTCTTCTTGTGAATCTTTATATATAAAGAATTGTTAGTGTTCTCTGTACGTGTTCTTGTGCATCAATGAATCAATAAATAATTGGTAAATCAATGAATCAAGAATTGTTGCAGCTATACGTGTTCTTCGTCATCTGCGTCTCTGCGGCTTATATATATATATAGTTAGTGTTTAAATTATAGTCCCGGGAATTTCTTATGAACACCTTATAAACCATGAGTATTTACCTTATAGTTCAATTTGGGAAACCTCACAATAAAATAGAGTCAACATTTTAATGATTATATTTGAGAAAACTCACGAGCTCTCATAAAGAGTTATAACTCTTGGGTTTATAACTCTTAGGTTTGTGAAATTAAGATCAACCCTTTCTTATAAGAGTAAAAGATTTTATTATTATTGTTACAAATATCTGAATACACCTAATAAAAATAATTTAGGAATTTTATGAGTCTAAACTGCTTATAATAGATTAGCAAATGGGAGGATAGCTTTGGATTGGTACCTCCCAAAGTGATGAACACACACTCTTAAGGCTTTATGCCTTCGAAAAATTATTTGATGTGAACCGATATATCCGTTCTTCCCAAAGTGGTGCTTGGCAGGATATCCGGACACTAGTAGCAACTTTGGGAAGATGTGTGCACACTAGGAAGAAAATGATTTATGGCAAAATTTGATGATTTGTGACTGGCAGGTTTCCGGGTCACAGGGTAGACTGGGGCCAAAGGCTGGGGCTAGCAGTGAGTATGAGGAAGACGTGCAATTTTAATTTTCATTTTATTTAATTATTTTATTTTGTTTTGTTTTGCGTAAAACATTTCTTCTTAGGTTTAGATTTATTTAATGTAATAAGAAGCCTTGCACTTGTCCATACAAGTGCGGCAGTAACACTTCCCGAAGTTGATTATTTTGGATTTTAGTTAATCTTTATGAAAACATCGTAATTTTATGTTTTAAAATTGCTATAAATTTGGGGGCGTTACATTTAACCACTAGATAAAAGGGCGTTTTGGGTTATTAAGGTAATTTGCATATGGTAAATTATAAAAATATGATTCTCATGGGTAGAATGGCACCACCTCAGTTGGTTCAAGAAAGCTCTGGAATTTCTTGGGAAGCAAGCAAGAAAACCCTAAAACATGCTATTAATTAATGGACGAAATCGTGAACTGGACAATTCCCCGCACCTTGACCATTTTATAAAGACAATAAATCTTACATTCTTAGCTGTCAAGGGTGAACCCAAGGAGAGTAAGGGAGTGTCCAACCAATACCATACACCCAGAGGAAAAAGCATAAATACCGGTTGAAGCTCCGAATTTTGGTAAACCTTGAAACTAGTTTTTGAAGCTTAAAACTTAGGATTTTTGTCCAACTAGTTTAAGCATAAAGTTGTGGTGTGATTTTGACACTTTTGAAGATTCCACTAAGCTTAAAATGACATTTTGTATTGGATTGGGCTAAATTTAAGATTTACAAACTTAAAAACCCCGAAAAATAAAGAGAAATAGCAAGCTGCCAACTTTAGGAATTTTGGGCAATGAAGCTTAATCGATAGTTTTAAAATAGTAAACAAAGTTATTTTTCCTTGAAATTTTACAAGCTTAAATTAGATATTTTGAGCTTCATTTTGATAAAAAATTTGGTACCTTTTCAATTATCCTACTAGGAGAAATGAATTTTTGTAAAATGCTCAAAAAATTGAAGTATTTGCTGACTAGCAAACAAAGTATTGTTTGTGTGATTTAATATGAACCCTTTTGGACTTTGAGAGTATTTTTACCATATATTAGACATCCTAAGGATTCAATGACCACTTATTTCTTGTCAATCGGATTTTTGTGGAATTAATTATAAATGTTTGAAGTGGAACAAGGATTTCTGGAATTTGGAGATTTGGCTCGGATTTCTTAAGAGGAAAAGCGGAATTTATAGAAGTACTAAAAACAAGGTATATTGATGTTGCCTAGGGTAAAAACATATTTGGAAAGGCTTTTGGGCATCATAAAAATTCTAGATTGGTGAACAACCAACAGGTAGTAACTGTTTACTCAAGTACTTGATATGTGTTTGTTGTATTTTTGTTTGCTATGTTTGTTTTTGCCAAATATGCATACAAAGCAAGTTGGGGTTCAAGTCCCTGACTATTATTGTGTTCTTAGTGCTGAGGATTAGTCCAGGACTGGCCTTGATTGGCGGCTCAATGGGTTTTTATGTTCGGGTCTAGCCTGGTTATGGCAGCTCAATGGGTTGTGGTTCCGATAAATCTGAGGCTTGCCTTAGAAGGCAGCTCGACGGTTTAAGATGATTGGTTATTGTGTTTTTTTTTCTAAATGCATATATGGTATGTTAGATTAATGATTGTGATTTTTCATGATATGGTTGCATTCATACACTACATGTTAGTTCTCTATCGGTTTTGATGACAACAGACAATTGTAAACTCAAATTGAAGTTTGTCTTAAGTAAGTGAAAAACTTACTGTCAAAGGCAAACTTGAGTTTTGGAAACAAAACTAGAGTTTTGACTTGGCAGAGAAAAGCTCAGATTTAATGATTAAAGGCAAAACTGCAGTTTCCATGCGGAAACTCAAGTTTTGGCCTTACAGAGAGCATTCCAAGTTTTTCATCAAGACAAACTCAAGTTTTTGTTTTCAAACTTGAGTTTAGACCATATAGAGACTCTTCAATATTTTCTAAAGAAATGCAAAACTCCAGTTTTCATTTGGAAACTCAAGTTTTAATAATACAAACTCATCCAAGGTTCTGACTTGAGAAAACTCCAGTTTTAAAGGGAAACTCCAGTTTCCAGTTTTTCTGAGCTTTTCCAAGTTTTGGGAAAACTCAAGTTTCGGTTTGGAAACTCGAGTTTTGGCTTGACAAATAGTTTTCATGCTTTAACATCTTAAGATTCAGGTTTTGAATTGAAAACTCAACTTTCTCACTTGGCTCCAATTTTCAAGTGTTTTTCATGTTTTAAATGGAAACTCGAGTTTAGCTTTGGAAACTCGAGTTTTGGCCAAACAAAAGGATCACCATTTTTCAATGTTTTCGTAAACTCTAGTTTGGGAAACTCCAATTTTGGAAACTCTAGTTTTGAAATAACAGAAGATCTCTTTAAGTTTCAACTTTTAAATGGAAACTCGAGTTTGGTTTTGGAAACTCGAGTTTTGGTCATACAGAGAGCATTGATGTTTTTCAGTAATTTCAAAACTCCAGTTTTGAGGTTTTGCACATATATTCATTAAAAGTCCAAAACTCATGTTTTACCTGAAAACTCGAGCTTGGTCTTAAGCTAAAACTGTGTTCCAAAACTCAAATCGCGACTTTCCTCTCTGGAAGGAGGAAACTCGAGTTTTAGTTTGGAAACTTGAGTTTGTGTGTAAGTACACAGTGACAAACTACAGTTTTGATAAACAAACTCAAGTTTGTGTCGCAGCTTTTAAAAATTCAAAACTGACGAATTTGTGAAATCTTTCTTATTTGATCTTAATGCTTCCAAACATCATTCATCTAAATCACCAGATATATTTAACCTATTTCTAGTGAATTTCAGCTGATTTAGAGATGATTTAAGAAGATTAAAGGTGCTATTTTAACACAAGCAAAAAGCATGTCAAAGCATTAAATGCAAAGTACAGCTAACTGCTATATTCTGACAAACAAGCTTTGCACGATGCAAAATGGATAAATGCTTCTTACCTAAACTAATCTCTGACAATCCAACGGACAAAACTCAAAGGAAGTCAACATTTATCCTCTGAACACAAGGAATGAACAAAAGAGTAGAGAGAAAAGAGACCAAAGTGCCTCCAACAACTAGATTAATGCACCAATGGTCAAAATGAAGTTTGCAACGTCATTTATCACTCTCTATGTATAAATAGAGTTGCATTCAATTCTTCTCAACAACTATTGAAGCAGAAAACGAAAAAGCATTCAAGTTTTCAACTAATCTTTAAGTTTTCTTGTAAAAAGTATCTTTTGATACTATTATGGTTCAGTGTTTATTTCTATCCACTCTTTAAGAGAGTTCATTGATTTTAATTCATTTATTGTAAACAATCTCAAGTCAGGGGACTTGGAGATTGGGGTTATTGATTACAACTTGTAAGGGGGAGTAAGTTCTAGTGAGAGAATTACTCTTGAGTTACAGAGGGTGTAATCAATTGTGATAGTAAAAAACTCAGGGAGTTTGAGGACTGGACATAGGTCAAGGAGTTGGACTAAACCAGTATAAATCTTTGTTTCTTCATCTTCTTCCTTACTCTCTGTTATACCCTGTTTTGGTGTTACAAAAATAGAACTTTCGAAAAGATTTTCAAAATCCCCAATTCACCCCCTCTTGGTGATTTAGCTTTGTTTTCACTATACACATATAGTACATGAGTTTGAAAGTTACTCTAGGGTTCATTCTTAAACTCCAGATAGATCTGTAGATACAGGTGGCTACCACTGAGTTGTTAGGGCCTTTTTGGAAAGGTAAGGGCATATGATGGCAGATGGAAGAATAGGGAATGCCCTAATATGTTATGAATCTTCATTTGGGGATGACTATATATATATATATATATATATATATATATATATATATATATATATATCTACTTTCAGTATTTCATTTTGGATGATCATACCCTTAACCCTACAGGGACTGTTTACTATTTTATTATCATACTTTTACCAGTACATTAGGTATGTCTAAACTAATAAAATGCTCTATTGCACACACTCTGATGTATGCAAAAAGGAATAAGTAACTAAGGAAAGGTAACATATAAGAAGGATCCCTCTAACTCGCCACCCGAAAGGGCGAAGCCGATAGGGGTGTAACAAAGGACATGGGAAAAACTCAGCAAGTAGGTTCAATCAACGAAAACAAGGAGGATATAGAAGAAATATGATTAATGAGAGGTTATAGGTACAATGACTAAGATAAGTTGATTACCATATATATGATAAACTAAGTACCATGATTCTGATTGATATGTTTATTATGATTGACCACTCTATGATGTATATGTGAATGTGCTTATTATAAGTTGTTGTTCTTAAAATTATACCAACTAGAACCTAGCAAGCAAATGCCAATATGTGTGATGAGTAGGGCAACTGGTTATTGAGACTGTGGTCTTATTCTGTCATTTTAACAATTTTTCCAAGTAAGATAGAGCTTTAAAGAAAGGACACTAGGGATGGATTTGGAGGAGTGAAGTTACATTAGCGACACATAGCACCTCAAACTTTACAAGTTTATGTTATTTTCTGCATATTGCCACCTTTAAGACATTTACTGCATTTATTTTTATGATATTTATTTTGAATTTATGGATTATTGATGAGACTTGAGTACTACAATTTGTTATTTTTAAATGATTAAGATTTTGAGTAATATAAAGTATTATTTATGAACAACATGACTTTAAAATTAGTTTATTTCAGTGGAATAGTAATGTGATCAATCAGTGGAAACCTTTACATACTATTGCATGTGATTGATCGATCAAAAGAGTAAGGTTGCGCCACTACAAATTTATAATCCTTAATAAATAACGATTATAGTGAATAAATATTATATATATTGAGGTGGAGGTCATGCTATATATGCCCCCGCCCTTTTTTAAATAACATAAATAGTCCCAAAGTGTAAAGAATATAAATATGGAGCAAGTCTTTATGTAATATATTTCTTTCAATTTTTTGTATGTTAGGCTTGTATCATATTTCAAATACTTTTATTTATGATGTAGCATTTTTTTATTTTCACCCCCTGTTTGTAAAATTTCTGGGTCCGCCCCTAACTATCATGTATTGAAAAGCGGAATTCTGAAAACAGAAATATAGTGGTTGTAATTATTAACCATCATATATTTACTAACAAAAAAAGATGGTTTTTATGAAATAATTGTCATATAATACTTTTAAATGATTTGTCTTCACAATTTCTATTTGCAAAAACAACTATATAACTGTTATAATAATCAATTGTAAAGTACAGTTCCTAAATACTTATATTTTTTTTAAAGAATACTTAAAGGTTAAAAATGATAACCATCATACATAAGAAGGCAGGATTTAAAAAAATATTATTTGATAATATTTGACAGCTCTTTACAATTTATCATCATATATTCTTCAAGAATACTTAACAATAAAAAATATATTTGACAATACATTACAATTCTTCACAAATAACCGTTTAATATTATTTAATATAAATAGAGGTAGGATTATGAAAGATATCTTACATAAGGAAGAGGATCCTGAAAAATATAATTTGACAATATATTATGGTTTTTCAAAAAGAACTGTTAAGTATTCTTGGCAAAAGTACGGAAAAAACCCTAACTAATTAATTAATTACCAAAATGCCACCGAGGGAAAACTATTAACCTATCTGCCCCCTGTAATCGATTACATGCCTAATGTAATTGATTACAGAGGGTCTGATCTCCTTTTTTTTCTATTTTTGCACTATGTAATCGATTACGCCACTATAACGTAATCGATTACATAAAACATTACACTATGTAATCGATTAAGCTCTGTGGCGTAATCGATTACATAGTGTAAAATGTTATGTGATCAATTACGCTGCAGTGCATAATCGATTACATAACCTCAGAAAGCAAATTTGGCAGTTACAACGCGATGTAATCGATTACGCCACGGGCCGTAATCGATTACATATCGCGTTTTCAATTTTTTAAAAGACCCAAACCACCTGAAACCCTTCATTTGCTTCTCTCTTAACCGATTAGGCTCCCCATCTCCTCCATTGTCATTTTCGGGCAAAAATCTTCAGAATCAAGGTGTGGGTTGAGGAAAAATCAAAGATTTGCTCTCATTTGTGTTGATTTCGGTAGGTTTTCGATTCCCATTGCGAATTTGTCTCTATTTTCTCCGTTTTTCTGAAGATATGGTGCATGTAATCGTTTAGGGTTTGTTTTCTTTGGGTATGTAGTGTTTTGATCATTGATTTGAATTGTTGGTTGTTGTTTTTGAACAAATGAGAGATTAAATTGATGTTTTTGTGCGTTTTGGAAACAATGTGTGACTATTTGCATCTGTATGTGAAGCAAACAGTGGGGTTGAAGCACAAATTACACGTTATTGTGTGTATGGATGTTGAAGGTTATTGATTACGTTTGTTTTGATTGTTGATTGTGCATTTTACTATCAATTACATTGTCTCCGTTGACGGATATTGATTATGCATTGTGATTATGCCATTAATTGTGTTTGTTTTCATGTTTGTTGATGGTTTATATTGTATCTTTGTAGGTATTTGTTGTCATCATGCCTCCACGCAGACGAGTTGACACTCAGATTGAGAGACGTTCGAAGCAGCAGAGGAATGGTGATACATCCAATTCTCAAGCACAGCCGGAAGATCTCCGGTATGGATATCTATTGGAGCATGATGCAGTATCCCACAGAGCATTCCTACAAAACTTTGCGGGCAAAACCGTGATCAAGCCCAAGTCACTGGACATGGCGTTTTTTACGGATGAGGGATTTGATATAGTCCCACTGCTGGAGGCTTCACATCTACGTGACTTGATGGAGTTCATCAGTCCCTACTCAGAGAATATGGTTAGAGCTTTCTACCATAACCTCAGTAACATTCATGGAGACCTGAAGTCATGCGTGTGTGGCAGAGATAGTTATGATAGCTCCCATATGGGCCTACATACTGGGATATGATTTTGATGGGGAGGGCACCATTGAGTATGATGGGGATAGCATAGTGCCCCTGCTTGGATGGGACCGAGCCGCCAATGTCTATGACATCAGGAGGCCATTGGGTCAAAGAGCCCTTTTCACTGTAAGGTAGCTAACTATGGATGCACGGATCCTCTTCTACGTGCTGACTCATATTTTGTTCCCTCGGGCCTACAATCAGGGGCACTGTGCTATCAATTACACCAGTATGGTGTAATCGATTACACCAGGTCCATAAGCACAATGAAGGGCTGATTTCGAATAAGTGCATGTCCAAACTCATCTCCAACTTCTTTTTAACTATAAATGTGACTTGGGGCAGGTATTTTTGACAACAATTACCCGTCTACCCTAGGCCTAGTCCATGAATGTCTCCATATCAGTTTTTGTTCCTACGAAGAATGACAATGACATAAACTATTTGGACATTTGCATTCAAGCATATCTAAAACAAATAATTATAAACTGAACACCAAAATATATCAACAAACACAATACACATAAGTTCACCAATGTCATCATAAATGCAATACAATTACATAACTTGTCCACTTTAAGCCTGTCTATTCCTCAACGGACACGTACGTATATTATGACCAACTTGCTTGCAATGCTGACATCGGGTTTGACTGCTTGACGATTGAGACTCCACCCAATCCATCTCATTCTATATCCTCGTAGACTTTGGTCTTCCCTTTCTGCATGACAAACTTGCATCCGGGATAACGGTTGGGCCATCTAGTTGTTGAATCAATCATTTATTGCCTATCGGGTACCAATTTGCAACATATACCTAACTAATGTATGGTAAGGTGAACACCGGGTCAACATAATCGTAATGGTTCAAATTTTTGGCCCTGCACACTGCTAACACGTGGATGCAGGGATACCTTCCTGCTGTAAACCTCCCACATCGACATTTGCGATTGATCAAGTCAACCCGCATTGTGTCCCCGGCATATGCGTCCTCGACGTCAAATAACCTAATTCTCTATCATATAGACGCACCCAACACGCAACTGTCAACTCGTCCATCTTTTGTATGCAGTCTTCAACCTTTTTAGAGATTATCCTACCTGCAGTCATGTGTTTGGTAATCTCAACACACCTCGTGACAAAATATTCAACAAGTCTACTACATGCCATCTTGACCAATGCAGTTATCGGTAGATTACGTGCTCCCCTGAAGACCTTGTTGACACACTCGGATAGGTTAGTTGTCATGTGACCAAACCTCCATCTGTCTTTATCGCAAGACATGCACCATTTCTCCTTTGGAGCCCAATCAAACCAAGACACAACCTGTGGGTTTGCCTCGATGAATTCTTGAAACTTTATGTCAAAATGAATCTTTGAAATCATGTACCCTGCATGACAACGAATGCAAACTCATCACAATGGAAACAAATCAATAATTACAACAATGTGAAACAAGTAAATGGAATGTTAAATTTCATATCTAGTTTCATAACTATTTTCTTCAATTCAATATCCTTAAACCTAGTGTTAAAGTTGCTACTGAAATGATGCAAGCAATACACATTATAGGCATTTGGAGGCTACCAGCCATGGTGATCTTTAACCGCCTTTATGATACTGGTGTGACGGTCGGATATCAAACAAATACCCTACCTCTGGGTCACATGAACACGTAGGAGATCAAGAAACCACCACCAATCATCATACTTCTCACCAGGAGGAACAACCGCAAAGGCAATGGGCAGTAGCTTCCCATCACCATCCTGTGAAGTCGTAATCAACAAAGTGCCTCTGTATTTTCCATACAAGTAGGTGCCATCAATTTGCATTATGGACTTACAATATTTGAAGGCTTCAACGGTCTGGTGAAATGTCCGAAAAAACCCTACGGAATAAGCATTTGTCGATGTGAACACGCTGTCCATCGAAGGCTTCAAAGGTATCAAGCCTGAAAACCGAACCCACATTACACTGCGTCATGTATGTTAACCAATTAGTTAAGAATGCATACGATTGATCCAAACAACTTAACAACTGCCTTCATTTTTGCCCTTCAGGCCTTCTTGTATGTTACATTATATCCATACAGGCGTTGTATCCTCTCTTGTATCAACGCTGATTTTACAGCTGGATCTTCTCTTAATATACCTAGTGAAAACGAATCATAGTCCATTAATGTGCTATCAATAAACAAACCGAATGACACTCAACAAAATAAAAAACATATCGATAATGGCTACACATATAACGCCTGAATCCAACTGTCTGTGATCCCAGACGAGAGCTTGGTTATGGTAGGTGTGATCTTGACCCTACTTACGAGTCACCCAACAATTTCCATTCTTAGGGACCATTACCCTCATGTACCAAGGACAACCATCGCCATGGTTCTGACACCTCATGACAAACCTATGGTCATCGCTTTTCTCAACTATGCCGTGCGACGAGACTTCACGCAATATAATTTCATGGCATGTTGCATTTCAGACTTGGAAGGAAATTGTTGATACAAATATAGTGGTTCACCAAAATGCCAACCACCTTGCATGTCATCATCACCAAACAACATCTTTGTCTCATCATCACATTGCACTCAATTGATGCTGGAATAGTGCGGGCTTTTGTTCCAAAATGGCTCAATATCAGTCCCTACAACTGTACAAATGATTTTTTGTCAAAACCACTGAATAAGAATTACAAATACAAATACAAATATAATTTTACTAACTTACCACTGCTAACTAGGTCAACACGAAGCAGTGACATTCCCAGGGTACTCAGGTCCACAGTTATTGTGTTATCATCAAAATCACCCTCGACATCAGTATCTGACGAGTCGCCTAGTGAAATTACACTGCCGGGTTCTCCCTCCTCGCTGTGAATATCCTCCTCTTCCTCACCCTCGTCTTCCTGATCCTCCTCTTCCTCAGTCGATCTCAGCTGACTTAATACTTGTAATGGTGCAGATAAACTGATAGCTCTGTCTTCTTGACCATCATATTGTGGAGATCTTATATGCATGGGAACTAACAATGCTTCACCGGATTCAACCTCAACATAAATCTCAATAAAATTTTATGATTTTCGATTATCAAAGGCATCTATAATGCACTCTACGTCTTCATCATCACACACATCATTACTAATGTAGTATACACTATCAAAACCAACAATAGTCTCCACTTTGGCAATCAACCGATGAATGCAATAGCTGCCATGTAGCCCCAATTTTCGGCAAATCCTTTCTTTGAGCTGGTTGTACGTAGTACCCCGATTGATTTTCAGCATTTTCGTTTTTCTTTCAAATTGCACACCATCGAGCCCTTCAAAATGCCTCCCACTATGGTAGATTACGGCAACGTAGGCGTTAGAACTTGAACTCATCCTCCACAATAGAAATTGGGAGCTGCAAGGGGGTGAGTTTCAGATTCTACAAAAAAACAAAGGTGGATGAAGTTAAATTACAAAGATTACACAACAATACTACTTTCAAAGAAGAGAATGGCCTTACACTTTGATGGGTCACACAAAAATCGACCAAAACACGAGCAGCCAGAGAGCTTTAGGGCAGAAATGTTAAAATGGTCCCAAATGAGCTCAAATTACCTTTTAAAAAACACATCTATCGAAATGTAATCGATTATGCACTGTAGCGTAATTGATTACATAACATTTTACACTATGTAATCGATTACGCCTCAAAACTTAATCGATTACATAGTGTAATGTTTTATGTAATCGATTACACTACAGTGGCGTAATCGATTACATAGTGCAAAAATTGAAGGAAAAAAAAAAAGAGATCTGACCCTCTATAATCGATTACATTAGGCATGTAATCGATTATAGGGGACAGATGGGTTAATAGTTTTCCCTTAGTGGCATTTTGGTAATTAATTAATTAATTAGGGTTTTTCTGTACTTTTGCCAATATTCTTTAATATAAATAAATATAGGTTTATAAATGATATCAAATCTAAGAAGGCGAGATCTAAAAAAAATTATTTAACAATACATTATAATTCTTTACTAAGAACTATTAAGGATTCTAACAATAAATTATGGTTCTTCACTAATAACCGTTAAATATTCTTTAATATAAACAAAGAGGGATTATAAAAGATATCAAATATAAGTAGGCGGAATTTTGAAAGAAAAAAAAATTGACACTATGTTTCTGTTCTTCACTAAAAAATGTTAAGTATTTTTTAATAAAAAAATGAGATTATGAAAAATATCAAATATAAAGAGACGGGATTGTAGAAAAAATTTATTTCACGCAACTCTTTAAATTCCTTCTCAAATGTTTTTTTTTTTTGGAGCTTTCCTAGGTGGTGGATTTCATACTCTTTTCTCCATACGTTTTGTTCTGGCCCTATGGATCTTGTCCTCCATCACTACCATGAATCTTCATTTTGCTACTCCATCCTCTTGTGATTTTTCCTTGTGTAAGTTTTCTTTTTTTTTTTTACTTAGCCTTCTTAGTTTCTTTTTATTTTTTATACAATGAGAGCTAGCTAGTTGATGTTCAAGGTCACAAATTAGGATTACAATATCTAATCTGATGATGGCCATTGGTTCAATTTGAAGATTAAAAGAGAGATAGAAACGCAAGAGAAAACAAAAAACACGGGGAAAAAAAAAAAGATGAGGAAAAATGCTGAATTTTTTTATTGTTGAATATCTCATGTTTCTAAACTTTAGCAAATCAAACTATAGGTTGAAAGTAGGTTTGTTGAATCAGGTTCTAAGATGTGCTCAAGTTTTTAAATTTGCCAATTTTTTTTTTCTGTATTCTAATTCACAAAGTTATATTCTGAGATTTTTTTTAATTTTTTATATTTGCTTATTTTTATTATATATATTCTTTTTTTATATTTATATTATTCTTTTTTTTAATTAAAGGATATATAATGGGAACTTTTGTAGTGCTTTGATACTTGATCTATGAATAATTTACAACAATGGCTTTGTACAATATTGTTGAATTTTTTATTAATTGATTTTCATGTAGAATTCAAAACATTATAAGATAATATTTTATTGTGAAAGTGTTTAAATTATTAATTTCTTTTAAATTGTAAGATGTTTATCTACAATGTATTGAATTTTGAATCCTATAAATATAACTTTTTTAATATTATTATTATCAATGATTATACTACGTCTTGTATAATAAATATTAATAGTAAAAATAAATAAAGACAAACAATAAAAATTACTATATATATAATAAAAATAAAGCCAATACATTACAGTTATTAACAAATAACCATTGTATATGTCCTTAACATATTACAATTTAAAACCGTTATTTATTTGCGTAGAGCATATATAACACCTACATATATGATAGTTTGAAATTAAACTGTCATATATAGTCGGTAATAAGCGTCATAAAAAGGTTTTTTTAGTAGTGTTGTTTTTATATATAACCATGGAAGCATATCACATATCTATTTGAGTTCTATCTTTTTCTATTATGGTTAGCTTTTAAAGTTAGTTCTTCAACAGCTCAAAATGCCTAAGTTAATGGTAGTGGTAAGACTGATGTTACCCCCAAAAAAAAAAAGGCCACTTTAGCATCTAAATATTTTAATTTTAAAAAAAATTAATTATTGATAGAGTTAATGTTGTTTGAGTTATTTAAGCTAAAATCCAAAAACTTCCCTGAACTTTAAGGGTGTTGCGGATCACCTCCCTAACTTATAAAAGTTTAAATATATGAGACTCTGAAGTTTCATATTTTGATCATAAACTTCCCTATCGTTAAAGCTGCCGTTAAACTTAACAATTTATGTCATCTCACCTTTTTTTCTTAATTGAACAATGTGCCACATCTCACTCATTAGTAACACTCGGCATTGACATGGAATTTTATTTATTTTAGCTATTTTATTAAGCTTTGAAAAATGATTAAGGTTATTGTGTTATCTCCCATTTTAGGTCATATTAGCATCAGGACGTGGAGAATTTCTTCATCAGCATAAAGCGGCACACCATCAACTAGGGGATCTCGCCTTCAAGTGACAAAGAGAAGGAATTTCTTCATATAGTTATCCCTTGAGCCTTTGCTTGAGTTTGCGGTTTTGGACGACTCAAGAGTGTAACATCCCGAATTTTGGACCCTGAGAATTGAGAATAAGCCTAAATAAGGCAGACAACTAAGCCCAATTCGGGAAGAGTCTCAAGAATGATGAGAAATATAAAGCCTCTTAGGGACTAAGTAATTCGGCTATATGAGTCAGTGCACCTCGTATTTATAGGCTGTGAAATTAAAGTGCTAATGAAAAAAGGGACACAGAAGACCTACACGGTGTTAGTCCGATTGGAAAAGATGCCACCCAACTATATCCTGAAGTATAGGACAATTAGTTGAGTGAAAATATGCCGGTATAAGTAAGTATACGGTATTTTCAGAGCAGTCGGGCATACCCTGCGTTTTTCAGAAAACACCAGTATGTGGCATTGTGTGTCGGGTCTCGATATTTGTGTCACGATTCAAAGTAAAACTCGAGCAAGAATTTCAAGTACACCGAGTAAACCGATGCAAACACATAAACCAAGACAACAACAAAGCCCATACACACAAACTGAGACAACAACAATAGATCCCATACACGCAAACCGAGACATCACAACAAAACCCATACACGCAAACCAAGACAACAACAACAAAACTCATACAGGCAAACTGAGACAACAACACCAGAACCCAAACACGCAAATCGAGAATACAAATACTAAAAATTAACACATACGACACTCTCTCGAAAAACATGCCACATATTACTGCTTCCCGAACTGTGACACTTGGCGCCACATCACACACACACACATGCAATGAAACACATGTCAAGCATACACACACACAATGCCACTTGGCTCACATGCAAGCAAACACACACACACACTAAAAACAAAAATTGAATTCATCTTTCCTCATTTTAACTCACTGCAACACACACACACATAGAGCATTCCATTTCTCTCCATGACATTCCCCCTCTTCACAGAAATACATGCACACATTTGATTCCATTCTCTACTCATTCTCATGGCAACACACACACACACATAATTAACCTCACTTATTTCAATTCCCTCTCCTTTCAAGCTCCACGGTTAAACCTCATCACTCAAGGGTGAAGATCAGCCAAGAATATTATCAAAAAGAAGGTGGGGATCATAAACATTCTCTTATAACTTTTGGAGTTTTCTTGAAACCCAGATTTTGTAATCTGAGTCAAACTCAAAGAAATGAGTGGAATTTGGTAAATATGAATTCACCATGGTGTTCACCACAAAAAATTGTGTGGGGATAAAGTGGTGAATGAATTTTTAAAGGTGTTTTGGAAAATAAAAACATAAGCTCCACAAAAACGTTGAAACTGCCAGTTTTGGAAGCATGGAGTCAGTCGGTTTGAATGCATGTTTTCATTGATCAAATGGACTTATAAAATTATGAAAATATTCCAGGAGATAAAGGATATGCATAGCTTTAAAAAGGTGTGTATTTTGTATTTTTCTAAGCTTTTTTCAGAGAGAAATAAATTGTACAAAATGACCCTACGTTTTGGAAGCAAAAACTGGGCAGTGAGCTTGTATGTGGAGTTTTAATGGGTAAACGAACCCATAAAATTCTGAAACTTTCCAGAATGAAAGAGGACTCACATAGATTTAATTTGATATATGGTTTGTAATTTTTAAAGCTGTGTACAGTGAGATATGAATTTTTAAAGATAAGCCATGAATTCTGGAAGTTTAACAAAACAGTGAGTGGAAACGTAGAAGCTGGGAATAATTTTACAAGTTCTGACCTTTTTAATGATTTTTCTATGAAAGGGGACTTGCCTAGAAATACATGAGAGTTGACGGCACATTAAAATGATTTTTGTGCAATTAATTAAAAATAATTGAAGTTGCTGGACTGTTAAGGATAGTGACAGATAAAGGTTAAAAGTAACAAGTTTAAGTTAAGGGTTAAAAAGGAAAATAAATATTCATTTTCCCTAGTTCTGAAGGTATGGTTATGTCCTTAGGGCCACAAGGAGAATGAAGAAACTTTAAGCAATTCCGAAGTTTGGCGCAAGAGGAACCTGATTAAGAACAATATTCCTTAAAAGGTAGTGGGCTTACCTTACTTGCATGTATTTGATATTATTGCTTATGTGTATATGTATGATTTCTATGCTTGCTTGTTATGTGTAGCATACTTGAATGTTTGAAGCTCTGTTTATGATTATGCTATGACCATGAGTATGATGCATGAAGCATTGAGCATGCAAAAATGTCATTATGTTAACATGAGCTTGTGTAAGGCAAGTATATTATACATTAACATTTATCTTACATGCATTGTATTAGTATTGTCTACTACTGGGATTCCTCAGAATCTCACCCTCCACTACCAATTAGTAGGCAGGTGAGCACAGGAGAGAAGTGTTACACTAGGTTCAAGGAGTGAGTGTTGCTTGAAGATGGCCCAACAGAAGGATGGTTCAAGAACCAAGGGGCGACAGTGATTCAACGTGTTTAATTTTCACTGTCTATAATGAATGCAAATATTTGTAAAGAGGTATAAACTCTGGGAATACTCCTGTTATGTAATCAAAGTTTAAGTTCCAATATATCAGTATATCGAACTATTTCTGATTTTGCCACACTACTGCGTAAGCGGATGGGCAAGAATGCCGGCACCCCGAGGGGGTGTTACAAAGAGCGATCATTCACAGTGGAAATTAGATGAACTTAATTGTAAGGCCATTGATTTCAAAGGACCGTTTTATATGTCGCATCATCCTTGTAAGTGTCTACATAATTATATATATGCATCAACTACAATCAAGAAAAGGAAGCAAGGAGAATCTTTTTAGAGCTCAATCACCATATTAGAGACTTGCATATATCAGAATTCATACCAGAAAGTAATTAAGGACCAGCCAAAAGAACGTGACAAATTCATATGAGAAAAATACTTAATTCCTTTTTGAAAAATTAACTTGGAATGAAATGTTAAACTACCCTTCTTTCTTTGTGATGCTATCATTTGTCTCAGTCTGCAGGTGGAGGAGAAAACCTATTTTAAAAGGGGAAATGACAAAGTGACCCTAAGCATTTTTTAAAGCTTAGTAACAGCTAAAATACCTAAAATCATGCCAAGTGTTACTAATGAGTGTGATGTGGCACATTGTTCAATTACAAAAAAAAAAAAAAAAGGTGAGATGTCACAAAGGGAGTTTATGGTCAAAATATGAAACTTCAAGGTTTCAAATTTAAACTTTTATAGGTCAGGGAGCTGATCCATAATACCTCTAAAGTTTAGGGAGGTTTTTTGGATTTTAGCCAATTATTTATTGTTTTGAATTAATTATTATTGTAATTAGTTTAGTTCTTTATTATGTGTTGTTGCTAGTTTTTGTATATCTAGTAAGAAGCCTACCTATTTTTAGTGCAAACATCAAATTACTTTTTTGTTAGGAATAAATGGGTTATAGTGCAGACATTCACGTATTTATGTTAACCATACTTAGCTTGACGATTATTTAAAAAGGGTTAAGGTGTAAAAATATACATAAAATTTTTTGAAAAGTGCGTCCAACATTATATGTTTTTTAAGGGGTAAAAGTAACTATAAACTTTCAAAATAGGTGTAAAAATATATATTGACCGTTAGTTGACTATTTATTTAAATTTTTTAATGGTTAAGAGTGTAAAAATACACATGACATTTATCTAAAAGTACGGCTAACACAATTTTTTTTTTTTTGGTTGGAGGTAAAAATAACTATGAACTTCCAAAATAAATATAAAAATACATATTGACTATTAGTTGGCTGTTTGTTTGAATTTTTGACTGAAAATGGTGATGTAGATGAGTAAGGAACAAAATTGGATAAAAATACTTACATACTCTAGGAGTACCACATCATTTGAACTCTATCCAATGAAAACATAACAACTCATATCATTTTAATACTAGATGGTTGATGACTCATCAAAAAAAATTAAATTTTATCTTGTTTTTAAGGAAAATATTGGTTGATAATTTTGTTTTCGTCTTTTTTTTAAGATTAAGATGATTTTTCTTTAAAATATGATAAAATTTGAATTTTTTAAGATAAGTCATCAGCCAACTAGAGTTAAAATGATATGAGTTGTGATGTTTTTATTAAATAGATCAGTTCAAATAACATAGTACTCTTAGAGTGTATAAGTATTTCTCCAACTTGGAATAATAATTTGCTAACTGAAATTAATGTATTGTTCATATGCTTATTCCATTTGTTCATAAGGAGTAGAACACTTGCAAATGAAACTTGTTCAATTTGTGTTGTTCATATATATAATTTACTTGTTCATGAATAGTTGAATATTTACGAATGGGACTTGCTCATGATCCACTGTTTTCTTACTAGCCTATTAATTTGTATTGTTTGTATGCCTATCAGGCTATCATCGACATCACTCTCTATGTCACTATTTTTAGTTAAAAAAACTCAAATAATTAGTTAACTAATAGTCAATGTGAAACACCCCAAATTCCATACTACTTATTATGTATAGTGACATGTAGTATCAGGAATATCAACAGTGTTGACAGTGTACATATCAGAGTAAATTAAACGAAACAGATAGCATGTATTAACGTTTGGACGATGAGTAACTGATACAAAATGCCCAGGCATAAGCTGGTAAATTAAACATCCCAAAGGAATATTCATGTGATACAATTTACAGAGACTAAAATATAACTCTCTATTAAACCAAGTCTTAACTAGACCTATGGCTTAGAACCCAACACGGTTAATCAAACATATTGGCCAGATCAGTGTTTAGTTTAATGGGAGTCTCCCCGTCTTTCACGGCGACTTATGACAACCTACCAACAAACCCTTTCTTAATTTAAGCACCAATTGGTCTAAAATAACTTTATTAGATTTATGCCAGAAACTAGGCCCTAATAACTTTCTACAGACCCTCGTCTTCGACCGGTGCCTCTTCATGGCTCTGTCCACTTCACCTCTTTTCAGCTCCATCGCCTTCTCAGATCTAGGTTGCTTTCCTGAACCTTTAGTCAGGGCTGAGATTCAATACCCATTGAATCTCAGGTAACAGTTAACATCATATGCAAAGTATAAACAATATATGATAGATATTCATTACATTCAGTAAAACAACAATACATAGCACACAGCACATACATGTCAATAATGTTTGCACATAACCAGTGCCACAAAACCCACGTGTCCTTAGCCCTAGGAAAACATACAAGCGGCATTATCAAGACTATAACCCGTATCCAGCTGAAACCACAGCTAAACTTAATGTAAACAAACGACTGAATCCACAATCTTGTTCATAACACATGAATCAAACAATCATATATAGGCATACAAGACACACAAGTGTTAAAGTTACTAGTACGCAAACGTACCTTTCACTGCATAGTTACCATTACGCCCATCCTTTGAATCCGACCCCGGCCTTTTCGGGTATCCTATAATGTTACCATCAGATTATTTCCTTGTCCATATTCTATATGATACTATAATCAATACCACATAACTTGAAATAATATCCTAAGGGTTATTTTTACCTTCTTTGACCTTTTTACCCATAAAGGATTTGTTCTTCCATTTTTACCCTTACTTTTTCTTTAAAAACGCATTGCTGGATTTTCTGGCCAGATTTTTTTGGTAACTTTGAAAAATCATAACTAATTTTACAAAAATTGAAATAATGTGAAACCAAAGCCAAAATTTCCCTTAATAAGTCTATTTGTCTGAAAAAATAACGCCTCAAACTCAAAATCCTTGGGTCATTCCTAGTTTTAATTTTTCCAACCACTGTTCAGATTTTAACATCCTGAACAAGGCCTAAATTCAAAAATTCATAAATCCTTGTCCAAAGCTTAAAACTTCACTTATTATATATCAATATAAAGCCCTATATGTATACTTTAGAACTGGAAAATTTAATGATTTTTAAAGTTCATTTGATACATAAAATACTATCCTCTTTGTTCGCTGCCAGCACGGGACTCAAAACTGGAAATTTACAATTTTCACAATCTTGATCCATTGATTTCAAAACTTATTCCCTAACATACTTTCACTCTAATTTTTGTTTTAAACACATTAGAGACCTTAAAAATATGTAAATAAATTTACTTTACAATTTCCTAGATTAAACTACAATTTTACCAAAAACTAAAAGCTTAAACTTAAGAACTTACCTCTTGAAGTTCTTGCTCTTTCTTCACCTTGCTCCTGTGATTTTTCTCTACTCAAATCAGCTGCTGTAGTAGGTTTTGGTGTGAGGATTTGAAGAGGCTTGAGGTCCTATTTATAGAAAAATATCAATGGCTCAAGTGGTAATTTTTGTGGAGATCCAATTGAGCTTCTTTCCTTTCATCCATTAGATCCAACTTGCACTCTAAGGAGCTTCATATCCACCTACACCATGGCTAGATGTTTTTCTCTTCTGTCATGACCATTGATTGGTTTTCCAAGTGTAAATCATCGCATAGTCAAAGCACTCATTGGTTTATTTAAATTCAAGAGGATTACGGTTAATTATGGGATTAATTAGGGCCTTAGATTGGATTATATGTGCATCAATCTCAACCATTGATGTCACATGTGCTAGTTGTCATTGTTGACTTTTGGGGTTGCCTTGATTAAGCTTAATTATCCTCTTGATCAAGTGGTTAAGTGTCCATTTATTGCAAATGTCATTGTCTAGTTGGTTTGTTATTTAATCAAGGTTATTAGAGCATTATCAGCAAGCTTTATTCACTCTTATTCCTTGGCAATTAAATCAGCCCTCTAATGGCCTCATTATTTTCAAAAATAATGGCCTTGATTTATGTCTTTAATTACCTTTAATCAAATTGAAAGTACTTACACAAGTTAGTTCACATTTGATTAGACATTTTTCTTTTAATAGGCATATGCAATTTTAGCATAAATTGCCTTAATCATTATGCATTTAATTTCCTTAAATATCTGTTTAATTTTGTTGCCATCTACCTCTTGTCTTTAGGCTAAATTATAGCCCCTAAATAATGTCTCATAATTAACCATTGGTTAGTTAATTCCAAAGTGAAATTTGGAAGAAAATATAATCAATAGATTATAATTCTTTGAGACACATATTCTGTTAGTTCTCTATGGGTTTTGATGATAACAATCAATTGTAAAACCAAGATTGAAGTATTGTCTTAAGAAAGTAAAAACTTGCTGGTTGAGGCAATACTCGAGTATTAGTAACAATACTCAAGTATTAGTCTTTCAAAGAAAAACTCAATGTTAATGACTAAAGGCAATACTGCAGTATCCCAGAGGATACTCGAGTATTGAGCCTTACAGAGAGCATCGCACGTTTTTCATAAGGAAATACTCGAGTATTGGTTTAAATACCCGAGTATAGGCCAAAAGGGACACTTCAATATTTTTCCAAATGAAATGGAAAACTCCAGTTTCGAAAACTCAAGCTTTAGAATATGAAAAGTCCAGTTTTCCTACTTGGCTCCAAAATTCAAATGTTTTCATTTTCAAATGAAAACTTGAGTATGACATTAACATACTCGAGTATTGGGTCAAGCAAAGATGATTAAAAATTTATTACATTTATAAACTCCAGTTTCGGAAACTTCGGTTTCACACTAGCTTATGTTCTCTCTGAATTTCAAAATACAAGTACATACTCGAGTATTGTAACGCCCCTATTTGCTAAGTTTGTTATGAGGTTCAATTATGGTCTTAGGACTCTTATTAAACTAATTCGTAAATATTTATCAGTATAAGGGTGTTAACATATCAGAGTAAAACACAACAGAGAGCGTACTTAGGCGTTTGAACGACTGAGTAACTGATTTCATATGCGCAGACATAGACTGGTTACTTAAAATTCCCAAAGGAATAAAAACGTGATACAAATAATTTCGTCGTGTTGTTCATAGTTTACGCATTAAGTTACAGTAATCCGAAAGGTTCAACATACACCTACATAATCTTAACCCAAAATGAAACTCCTTCTGAGTCTTCACACATGTTGTTTACCCTTTCCTCCCACTCCCAATCCTGTAGCTAGGGTAAATTCTGAGATTCAATAACCTTTGAATATCAGGTAACAGTTAACTTTATGTTCAAGTATAACAGTATGCATGATAGATATTCAATTACATTTCAGCATAAAACCATACATAGCACACAACACATGTAATGGTTTATATCTCAACAATTACAAAGCACACAACAATTGTAATGTTAACCTCTACACAGCATACAACACATGTAAGGTTCACCTCTACATAGCACACAGCTCATGTAAGGTCCACATAATTTGCATATAAACTAGTGCCACGTCCCAGGGCGTGTCCTCAGCGCTAGGAAAACATCCATACGGCATTACCAAGACTGTAACCCGTTTTCACATAAAAGCTGAATGTATTTAAAATGGTGGCCTAAGACCCAGTCTTAGCCACAGTTCATGACCCAAGACACAGTCTTGTCCATAACTATATGAATCATCTCAACATCGCACATAAGCATACAAGTAGCATAAGAGTTAGAGTTACAGTATGCGTCTGTACCTTAGTTCTTGGCGTTAGCGGCACATTCACTTTTCGGTACTGAATCCAACCTTTCCGGGTATCCTATAATACCATCACTGCATTATTTCTCTTATAATTAACATCCTAGGGAATGGCCTTACCCCTACTGACCTTTCTACTCCCGGTAAATTTTATTCTATTTATAACTCTTTCAGTTAGTTAATAATTTCCCTTAACAATAATAATTTTATTATTGTTATTATTATAATTATGATGATGATGATGATGATTATTATTATTATTATTATTATTATTATTATTATTATTATTCCCGATAATAATTACAATAATTCCCTATTTACAGATCAATTATTATTTATATCCTAATAACAATAAAAACATTATTTGTTATTATTATTATCCTAGTGTTTATACTAATTTATTAATTTTTTTCTTAATTTATTTCTAATAATTAGTTAATTTTAGACCACTTAATTACATGCAACAAACAACAAAAGTATTTTCTAATTATTAATTTAAATGAATTCATTTACATTTAATCATGTGTTAGTTCTCAACTTAAGTTTTGATGATAAAAACACTTGTTAGTTGTTGGTTTAACAAGAACTAGAGTTCTGGTTCTTAAAACTAGAGTTCTGGGCATTAAAACTCAGGTTTTATAAAAGTTGAGCAGTAAGAACTCGAGTTCCTGGTCATAGAACTCGAGTTCGCGGCCTCTGATAAGGAAGTTCTCAATCTGATAAGTTGAGAACTCGAGTTCTTGGGAGTAGAACTCGAGTTCACGCCTTCTGATAAGAAAGCTCTCAATTTGTCAAATTGAGAACTTGAGTTCTTAGGAGTAGAACTCGAGTTTGCGACCTTTGCATCATATAAAAATTTTTCAATCCATGAGAACTAGAGTTCTTAAGTGAAGAACTAGAGTTCTTACTTAAAAACTAGAGTTCTTACTTAAGAACTAGAGTTCTTTGGTCAAGAACTAGAGTTCTTCATTCAAGAACTAGAGTTCTTGGCATAAGAACTCGAGTTCGCAAAATTATGTTCTGTCCAGAATTCTTCAGGAACATAAGAACTAGAGTTCTTGAACAAGAACTAGAGTTCATGACTAGAGTTCTTGAACAAGAACTAGAGTTCTTCATTTTGTAAAACAGCGAAGTTTCTTTGCAAACACAAGAAGTAGAGTTCTTTATCAAGAACTAGAGTTCTCATTCAAGAACTAGAGTTCTTGAGAAAGAACTAGAGTTCTTCATAAGGAAAAACGCTCAGACCTTTTTGGAAAGTACAAGAACTAGAGTTCTTGCATATAGAACTAGAGTTCTAAAGTAGAGTTCTTCTTTAAGAACTCGAGTTCCTTTGAAACTGGGTCTGGGCCATTACACAGAACTAGAGTTCTTGTGATAAGAACTAGAGTTCTTGTACGGAAAAAATGCAAATCATTTATGGAACTCTCCAAACGTTTTGAACTTAAGCAGATACTTGCCAGATTGATAAATAATCATTTGTAAAACATCTTTAACCTGTTTGCTAGTGATTTCAGGGTTCAAAACGAAGCAATAAATGAAAAGCAACATAAAGCGAATGCTCATGTCACAGCGTCAGGCATTTATTGCAGAGCAGAAAAACAGAGCAACATATGGAATTAACGCTGCAGCAGAACAAAGACATTCTTCGAGACATTCTTATTCCAGCTTTCAAGTAAAACCAACAGCACAATACATTAAATGTAAAAAGCTGAAGATTCAACGGTCCATTCTGATTAACGAGGAACTTGAGCCTAACGGAAATTTAAACAAGTGTCAACGGTCACCTTCCAGTTTCTCCCAATGGCATTAATGGCGAAGGATATAAAAGCCCAAGCATTCAATATCGCCACCTACCGAAACTCGACGCATTTACTCTGAGTTATTATCTTATCAGTTTCATTACTCTCAACTTGTGCTTCAGTGACCATTTATTGTTCAACTCGTGAAGAGTTACTTAAACATTCAATTTTCATTCGTTTGTAAAATCTTAAGGTTGTGTAACCTTAAGTAAGGGTGTACAATTACAAGTAGTAAGGGGGAGTGAGTCTAAGGGATCATTCCGAGTTGTGTAATTGTATTATGAAGATAGTGAAAAATCCCAAGGTGTTCTTAGGGACTGGACGTAGGTCAAGATAGACCGAACCAGGATAAATTCTCTCGTATTCCTTCTCCTTTAAACTCTTGCTCAGTTAGTTCATTAATTTGTGAAAATTTTGATTAAGCAGTTAGATTTTTAAATCACCTATTCACCCCCCCTCTAGGTGATATTCCATCTTCATCATGCACTTAAAATAATTGGGCTCCATATTTAGTTATACATATAGGTATGTTTTAAGTTAGTTCCTTTCCTTTTTCATGGCGTTCCCACATTTTGAACAGAACCCAAATGGTGCAATAGAAACAATCCTATGACAACAAACCCAACACATGTAGCAAGGCAAGTTTCATTGACTTATGCGCATATATATAAAAACAATTGAACTTGCATTATACTCTCATCTTATTACATATATACACTACCAAATATGTACTAATGGAACCACACGAGACACACACCAACAATGCAGCAAACAAGCTCAATTTGAGCAGCACACACACATGAAATAAAGCTACTTTATTTTCTTTCCTCTTTTATATTTGTGTCTATCTTACTTTATTCACTCTTCACAGCATATACACGACACACACTTGCATACAACATACACAAAACTCTTTCTTTTCTTTTCCCAACAACAACCCTTACATGCAAACATGAATAAGAAACCAAACCTTTCCCCCTTATACCCGATACACACACAAACATAAGGCAAAAGAAGAAAGAAAACAAACAATAATTTATTCTCTTTCCTTTTCCCTACTGGACACACAAAACACACAACAAAATGCAGCAAGAAACTTAACTTTATAAAACACACACATAAAGATAGGCTTCCCTATGTCTTTCTCTTTCTTAATCATGACAGCAAAAATGAAAACATCACAGCAAAATCACGTGGACTCTCATATTTTCTTTTCTTTTCTTCATGCAGCAACGATTACACACATATCAGTTTAGCATCTCATTTTTTTCTCAGCAACAACGGAACCTACATGCAGCAAAGAAAATGCATACTGCAACAAGAAAACAATGACAGCCCCCCACGCACAGAAAAAGAACACAGACAGCAAAATACACACACACATATATATGCTCCCATACAGAAAACTTTCAAAAGTTTCTCCTCCTCCTTCACGGCATGCACACAGATGTATATATCCCTATATATGTTTTTCATGTTGTACCCGATAACTCTCACACACACAGAAACTTAATATATGTGACGCCCGGCCTTTGGGGCCTTTATTTTATTAGAGTTAACGCGGCGACAGGGATCGAAATGATTTGGACGACTTGATTTCATAATTGAAGTTTTTGAAATTACAATAGTATGAAAATACGGACTAGTTTTTCGCGATTCTATATCTATCTCATAAAGGAATGTTAATACATTAGTCCAAACAGACGAATGATAAACAGACTAAATAATCCTAACTTTTCCATAAAGCTCCAACTATTGTAATCCTTACAGCTGCTTCTTGTTTATTGATCCCGATCTAGCTCCTGTATTCTTTTAAATGGTCTGAAGTCCAAGTGAATGGACCCCAGGGTAACAATTAATCTTATGCACGTGTATGAAATTAAATATGACGTATTAGCACATGCAGAAACATGGAAGAATTTATGCACAAACCGTAACCGCAGTTAACGGCCAAGAACCGCAGTTCTTATTTAGGACCGCAGTCCCATGAGACCGCAGCCTCAAATCCATGGCCAAGAAAATAAAAACAGGTAATTCAACCAACATACATGATCAGCTAATTAATGCATAAATATTTGCATACATGATTATAGGATTAGTGTTACCCACATCGCCTGTGTATCCTTCTTCTTCTGTACTGAAGTCGTTGGGATCATAACAATATCCAGGTCTGCCTAAAAATATGTTTATCACCGTTGTCGGTCTCTTATTTGAATCGCGAATAAACTAATTACATGAATTAGTTTAAATGATTAATATTGGTTATTAATCCCTTACAAATTTCCCTTAGTGATAATAATAATTATTTTATGTATTATTATCACTCCTCAATATTAACAACAATATCTGTTGTTATCATAATTATCCCCAAATTCTTAGTAATGTTCCCAATATTAGCCAACTCAATTATTCTTTCACAACTCAGTGACTATCTTTAAGACTTATCAAAATCTGACCTTAAATTTTCACAGGTATTTGGGAAATTCATAACTTGGTCAATATAACTTTGAATGGAGTAATTCCAATTTCTATTTATTCCTTAATAAGTCTATTTTCATAAATTAAAGTCACCAAGTTGATTCATGGTTGATAAAAATTCCAAAATTTTGAAAGTATAAGCACTGCCTAATCTGGGATTAGAAACTTTCCAGTTTTCATAGTTAAACTTCAAAAATCCATATCTGGAGTTCTAGACACCAAATTAGGTGGTTCAAAATTCTATAAACTCATTATTAAGTCTAGTTTCTATGCAAATTAGTTTCAACCTTTTATCATATGCCATAAATTCCCAGATTTTAAAATGGTACCCACTGTTCAGAAACAATTCCAAAATTGTACTCCAACTTCCGAAATTCATAACTATTTCCATACTTATAGAAAGTTGATAAATTACTTATCAAATTAAAGCTCTATGTGTCTACTACAAATCTTGAAAATTTCATAAATTTATAAATTCATTTTCTTGGTCAAACAGTCAATGCCATTTTACCACTCCAGAAATAACACCAAAACGTTTTCAGATTTTGACCCATCTTTCAAAAATCATATCTTGAGCTATAGACCTCGGTTTGAGGTGAATCAAAACTCATTTTAAAGTTTAGCATGTCTACTAAATGCACATAAAATTTCAGTATTAAAGAAGGTCGTTTACTATATTTTTGACCTATTTAAAAATCGATGTGCAGTCAATGTGTTTGTTGAATACACAGTCGGTTTTTCCTTCTCTCTTTCACGTCACAAAGCATGCATAGTTTATAAATATTTTTATATATAAAACACACAGGGCGGCAACGTTGTTTTTTTTCTTTCCTTAATATCGTCTGTTTAGTTTCACTCAAAAGAGAACTCAATGACAGCTAGGTGTTTTGACAGCAAGTGTATCTATAGATACCATTAAATGTTCAGACACACACATTCGTAGGGAAATGAGTGTCCATCGTTTTCTCTTTCTTTCTCTGTCAATATATATGTATTCTCACATGTAAAACAAAGCTGAAAAAGTATATATATATATGGCTATATATATAACAGTCCAGAAAACAAAACCAGGTGTAGAGACACAAAAATGGAATGCTAACCTTTGTTTTCTAAGCTTAGTCGGCAGCAAAGACTTGTTGCGTAACTCCTCTGTTTTTCGACACCAAAACAGAGAACAATGCAGCAACGTATAGGTTATCTAAGCTTTGTTTTGTTTTTGTTTTGGTCTTCATTATATATATACTCTCTCTCTCTCTCTCTCTCTCTCTCTCTCTCTCTCTTTTTCAGTTTAGTTTCAACATGCAGACACACAGCAAAACTTCCAGTCAAATGCATGTATGTATGTATATATATATATATATATATATATATATAGATACTTACATCAGGTTTGCATTCGCTTCCTTTCCTCTTTCCAGACAGCAACATGTTTCTTTGATAATCCTCTTCCTCTTTCTTCGGCATACCCATACCGATCCAGCACCCTCTTCTTTGTCGGATCTGCTTCTTCTTCTTCCTTCGATTCTCCCTCTCCGACTCTCTCTTCCCATTCCACATTCACAGCTCTCTTGCGTTTTTCTTTCTGGCTTTTATCCTTCTTCTATTGCTCACTCTCAGCCTCTATGACTTCCTCTGTTTTCTGACGTTGAGAGCAGAGGAGGATTTTCCAGTTTACTTCTCTCAATGCTCTCTCTCTAATCTCACTTAACTCCTCTGTTTTTCTTGCTGATAAAGTAGGAATGGAAGGGGGTAATATATATAAGGGAACGGACAGAAAAAGAATACAGAGAGGATGGAACTGAAAGAGTCATGGAGCAGCGACATATAAGAGGGTTGAAGTCCAGCTAAAGAGATGTAGACGTGGGGGCTCGAGAACACATAGAAGTATGGTTTTGGGAAAATTGACCTGGAGGCCCAATATACAAACATAATTTCAGAAAAGGCCCTACAGACTTTCTCATACCAGAAAAGGCAGTTCCAAGAGAAATTTCCAAAAACGCCCCTGGTGTGAAAAAAGAAATTTTGGGGCTGAAAACATGTGAGAGAGAAAACAAAACGTGAGTTTTTTCCTCTGACTGAAAGGAACTTTGCTGCTGCCATGATCGATTAGCTTTCTCTTTTGTCTTGCTTCGTTTTATCTCTGTCTTTCATTTTTTTCCTCTACTGGACAGAGAGCAACTGATGATGGTTGTATATTGCTGATTAAAACTGAAAGTGGTGGTTGTATTATTGTTCATCAACGTTTTTATCATTCCAAAGGTTGGGTTACTAAAAGGTTGGAGATTTAGCTCATTTATGTTATTATCTGGGAGGAAATAGGCAAGAAATGCTAAGTTTTTCATCAACTTATTTTAATCACCATCATTCTTCATTTTTAATCTCTTTAGGGGTGGGTGAGTAAAATTTTGCTCTGTTTTTGGGCATGGAAGCAGAGGGAAATTTCTATATTTGAGTGGGAATGGTTGAAAGTGATCAATGAATGAAGATTGAAAAACGATGAAATTTGATAGTTGTTAATACCTACACTGATAGTTGTTAATATCATAAGTTTTTGTTGTTAATATGGCTGTTTAACTTGTTAATACGAGGTGAATGTGAAAATGCTACAGGGGAGGAAGGTTGCTCTGTTTTTGGGTATTGAAACAGAGGGAGGTCTGTTAGTGGGAATGGTTGAATGTGAAAACACTTATATGGGATAGTTGTTAATACCTACAGTCTTAGTTGTTAATGCCTTCAGTTTAAGTCGTTAATTCGGCTGTTAAAGTTGTTAATACTAACTCTATATTGCATATTTTAATTACAGATGGCAAGTAGTTCAGGGAAGAATATATTATGTTTCTTTCATGAGCCAGGAGTCAGGACACTCCGTCAGGACTTGCAAGAATCTAAACCAAAGTTGATGATTGTTGTTGTCTTGGTTGTTTATTTTTTGGGCATTACGTGTAACGCTCTTTTGTTGTAAATGACCATAGATAGGGATCCCCACCGTGTTATTTTTTTTGAGGTGGTGTGTCAAGTTGTAAGCTCCAATTTATATGCATATATTTTGATGTAAATGAAAGTTGGACATAACACACAATTGACACAATTGTATCCAGGTTTCATTTATGTAGATATATTTATATTGTTACAAATGTAAATGATGGTGCAAAATGATTGTTATTGTTTGCTGATGTTGCTGTCAAAATGGGCTGATTTAGGTGTTATTTTTCAGTGATACTGATGTTAAAAGGGTTGATGTACTTGTTAATAGGGGCTGATTGTGTTGTTAATTGTGCTGATATACTTGTTAATGGGGGCTAATTGTGTTGTTAATTGTGATGATATACTTGTTAGTGGTGCTAATGGTGTTGTTAATGGGGGCTGATAGTGTTGCTAATAGGGCTGATGGTGTTGTTAATGGGGGCTGATAGTATTGCTAATAAGGTTTGGTGGTGTTGTTGAAGGGGACTGATTGTGTTGTTAAAGGAGGCTGATTGTGTTAATAAAGGAGGCTAATGGTATTGCTAATCGGGCTTATGGTGTTATTAAAGGGAACTGATTGTGTTACTAAAGGGGGCTGATTGTGTTGCTAAAGGGGGCTGATGGGGTTATTAAAGGGGGTTGATGGTGTTGTTAATGGGAACTGATGGTGTTGTTAATAGGGGCTGATGGTGTTATTAATGGGGGCTGATGGTGTTGCTAATGGGGTTGATGGTGTTGTTAAAAGGGACTGATTGTGTTGCTAAAGGGGGCTGATGGTGTTGCTAATAGGGCCGATGGTGTTGTTAAAGGAGACTGATTGTGTTGCTAAAGGGGGCTGATTGTGTTGCTAAAGGGGGTTGATGGGGTTGTTAAAGGGGGTTGATCATGTTGCTAAAGGGGGTTGATAATGTTGCTAATGGGGATGATAGTGTTGTTAAAGGGTGCTGATCGTGTTGTTAAAGGGAGCTGATTGTGTTGCTAATGAGGATGATAGTCTTGTTAAAGGGGGCTGATGGTGTTGTTAATGTGGACTGATGGTGTTACTAATGGGGCTGATGACGTTGCTAATGAGGATGATGGTTTTGTTAAAAGGAACTGATGGTGTTGCTAATCTGACTGATGGTGTTGCTAAGGGCCTGATGGTGTTGCTAATCTGACTAATGGTGTTGTTAAAGGGGGCAGATGGTGTTGCTAATCTGATTGATGGTGTTGTTAAAGGGGGTTGATGGTTTTGACAATAGGGTACCTGATCATATTCATTTTTACTGCTCCTACATACACAACCAACAAAAACAATATCTATTGGAACCAATTGTGGTTGTGATTCATATTAAAATGTCAAGTCACCTACATCAGTAAATTTACAAAACTAGCTCCTAAAAATAAATTCAAGCGTTTTGTAAAATTTGTGTAATCTAATCTGTCAAACATCCAATGAAATTCATATACACATAAAACCAAGTCAGCATATGTACGTAAAAGAATTGCTTCCTAACGGCTAATCTTCTGCTCTTGAGAGTCCTCGATCATCGACAACACTTTCTCTTAATGTGTGTTGTTTGGATGGTTGACCAACCACCACAACATGCCATGTCTTTGGAGTTTGAATGATCTTATCCTTGTCATCAGAAGCTGAAATAAACATGATTTCTTTTAAAGCCGTCTCAAAATCTGAAGTACATGTGATTATCTTCTGAAAGTCTGGAAGTTTTGATGCATCTGTGGCGACAACCTGAAACAAAAAAATTCAAGTGACTTTATCTGCAAGCTCGAAATACTTTTTTAAAAGAAATCTATATATAAATATTAGACACAACACCTAACACCAAATAATGTCTTAATCATTGGACTTTACCAATGATTTCTTATCCTTGTCATCAGAAGCTGAAATAAACATGATTTCTTTTAAGGCCGTCTCAAAATCTGAAGTACATGTGATTATCTTCTGAAAGTCTGGAAGTTTTGATGCATCTGTGGCGACAACCTGAAACAAAAACAAAAATTCAAGTGACTTTATCTGCAAGCTCGAAATACTTTTTTAAAAGAAATCTATATATAAATATTAGACACAACACCTAACACCAAATAATGTCTTAATCATTGGACTTTACCATTTGATCAAGATCATATATTCACTGGTTGGAATGGCAGACATTATATGAGCTTGCAGGCAACAGCAACCCCCAATCAAATTTTAATTTACCAATGCAGTATTAACTTGATAAAGGTTTTTTAGAAGAATTACATGGAAAGAATTATGACAAAGCAATTAGAAGCAAACCTTTGAAAGAAAGCTAGATATTATCATTTCTGATATTCTGGGCCACATCAACCGTCCAAAACACCGTATCCAAGAAGCATTTTGGTAGCAAATACTTCTGTAAATAAATTTAATAACTAGTAGAATCCTTGACGGAAGTCATGCCAGCAACATGCTGTTCAACATTTGATTCACAATGGCTTCGTCATCTTTTTTAACCAAATCTGCAGCACGCTTTTCATGCCTCTTCTCTATTAATTGCTACAGAAAATTAATGAAGAAAATTAAGCAAATTCCTTTCCATTCTATTTAAGGTGACACTTGCAAAGTTTCCGGAGATGCTCACCCTTCGTGCTACCAATGAAGGGCTTTCATTCCACTGAGCATAACCATATACACTAATAAAACATTGGATAAGATAGCAGATCAAACTCCAACACGACCAAATTATATGATATAACATTTGATACCACCTGAAGATTTTCCTTCCTTAGCCTTTGGTATTTCCTATCCAGCATGTGGTATTGGTTTGCTATGCTATTTTTCAATGCAAGGGAAAAAGTACGAAGAAGAAAGTGATTAGTACCAATGTAAATAAAATGTCAAATTCATACAAGTATGGCTGTAAGAACAAAACTTGAGAAGAACCATATCACTTTTGCTTACCTTAAATGTAACATTTGAAATCTTCATCCCAACAACTCACCACAAAAGCAGAAAAATTGTTTTTTCTGAAATTTTCAAGGCTCAGGGGCCCCATATCATCTGCGTTGTCCATAATAGCATCAAGAACCTAAAATGTAAAATTTAGGTTCAAGAGTGAAATGGAAGGTAAAAATTTACCAGAAAGAATGAAATTGCAGATATGGTTCAAGAGTGAATCATCATCACCTTGCATTTACCTCTTTCGAGAAAATTGATTTGAGGTCCAGCAATGTCTGCCATTCTTTCCATTTGACAACCTGCAAGAATCAACAACTAGCTTTATAGTGAACAATATAAGAAGGTAAAATTAAGAAAACAAGATAAAGGTTGACAATGATATTATAAGAAAAATTTCATAAACATATATAAAGTCCAAATGCCATACAGACCATTATGACAAGTTCATGTTACTGCACCTAAAATTCATAACTTGCTTCTCTAATTACAGCTATATAGTTATGTTGACTCATCCATTGTGATGGTTTGTTAAAATGATTTTAAAGTCTAACAAAAAGCTCAGCTAAATAGTTTGTGTGGAAAATGACGAACTTCAAAAACATTCCTTTACATGGAATCATCAATGAAAAGGTTGTGAATACTTCTGTTTGCTTCAGGAGATAAATATTTGTCATTATCCCTATCAAGATCTAGATGCGAGGAACTCATAATGATCATTAATCTGTTGGCAATAAAATTATTAGTGATTCCAATTCTAGGCATGAAAATGAAAAGAAAATGATGCAGACAAAATAATAAAACACAATAAGGACAATATTTAAAGCCAATAATAGCATCTGAGCAATCCAAATGTAATAAAGATATTTGATGTTAGTGAGAACTTACTGGTACAACATATTTGATGCATTGGCATTGAAGAGGGGACCTTGGACATTTCTCAAGATTTACTTCTTTGCCTTCTCCAATATCCAACCTAAATGTAATAAAAGAAGGAAGTTAGCCATCCATATCCTTATTAGTTCCTCATCTTCCATGTGCATGGTAATTATAGTAAAGAGATTAAAATTTCAGAATAAGTGTTTACCAATAGAAAAATGGTTGGGTGCTTTGGCTTTCAAACTAGATATCATAATAGAGGTGAAGATTGTGACCCTTTAGATGACGTGGGCAATCTGTGCAATAAACGAAAAAGAAATGTCATTGTCAATACATAATAGATCAATAAAATCTGTTGCTCAAAGGCTTCAAGGTCATTGGAATAATTGGTAAGAACAGAGAAGGTTTCAAGCTCTAATGGTTCTTTCATTCGCTTCTAATTTGACGAGACGAAAAATTGGGGGCAACTGGGTAGGACCTAAAATATGGAAAAATATTCATACCTTGGACGACGACGAAGGCGCAAACCGAGACCAAGTAGCACAGAAGCGTAGAGGTGGATGTCGATGAGGATGGAGGTGCAGAGGCGGCGACCGACGACAAAGATCAGAAAATGAAGAGCAATGGATGAGAAGTTTTCGAGTGATTTAGAGATGAGAGAGGATTGTTCAGTTTCAGAGTTTTACTAAGGGAACCAATGTAATTTTGTTTTTTGACATAATGTCAGGAAAAGGCAAGGAAAAGGCAGGAATGAGAAAGTTCTGTAGCGCCTTTTTTTAAATTATATTTGTTTCGGATATGATTAGCAAGATATATTAGTGCCCTAATAGTACTTAGATATAGTACTTCTAGACCAAATAATTCTTCTATACCTTCGTCATTAATTATTTGAGGTCGAAATGGATCTTGATCCTTATCCAAAGACCATACTACCATTGGAATACATAATAAATATGATTTATCCATATAAAATTGTTCTAGGATCTTCTTTGTATAAATTTCTTATCAAAATATTGGGTTTCAGGTCAATTTTCCCTATGGTTTTCGTCTGATCTTCTGCTACGGATAAGCATGATTATCTGCTGCTTAAATAAATGTGATGTGATTGCTTCTCTTTTGCTTGGTCAGGCCGAAAAATGGCTCAGTTGACTTTGCTTCTTTTGGTTTAATGTTTACTGGTTATCCAATGATGGGTGGGCTTCTGGAATGGGCTTCACGTTGAGTAGGCTGAGAGAAAGCAATCCTTTTGATATTAGGAGAGAAATCAATTCATTTATTGATGATACATGCTCCTCACGTTATGGGCCAAGAAGAAAATAATAACAAGCTGATAGCCCATGACCAATTTGTTCTTTATTTGTTTAGTTATGGTTCTCTGTTTCTGTTTTTTTTTTTTAAACAATTCCAATTGCAATTAGATTTAATTGCAATTATTGTATAATCAAATTCTTAATTTCTTAAGCCATAAAATATTAATCCTATAATATTTAGGCCCAGAATTATCGCTTACAAATATTCCTTATGAAATCTTTTCCTCAAATAAATTCAAGAAATAATAGGTCTTAACTTTGAGTAATTATTTTAGACTATGAATTATCCCTTCTAAATATTCTTTATCTTTATTCTTTCTCAAAATAAATCAAGGGAAATTAAACCTTAATTTCTAATAATTAGTACTATAATTATTCCCAACTAAACTCCTTTTTATTTATAGAAAATATGTCTTAAATTCTAAATTCTTAATCTTTAAAGTTCAAAATTTGGGATGGTACAATATACATATATCAGTCACAGTTTAATCAGCAATAGCAAAGAGATCATTTCATGCAATTACCACGATCCTACATGCAGAAAACAATACATCTACAGTAACCCAAAACAACCCCTGTTTTTCGTTTTCTTTTTCTGTTTCAGTTTAAATGTCTTCTTTTCAGTTTCTGTTTGATTTTATCTTGGTTAACCGATGACAAGAACAAAGGAAAAGGAAGACTTCAGGTTTTCCAAGCTCCAAAGGTGATGAACGTTGGCTGATTCCTTGCTTTGTTTTCAGCAACCTTAACAGTAGTAAAAACTCCTCCAGTTACTTCTCACTCTCGGTCACTCTCTCTGTCTCTCACTATGCGTTTCTAATGGAATGAAAATCGAAGGAGCAGAGACATGTATATATAAGATTTATGATCTTCGCATGCATAATGAGAGATTGCCAGCTGGGCAATTACGTGTTGCTTAGTGCTTTGATTATGTTTTGCGGAACTAAATGAATGGTTTTTGATGAGCTGAAGCAAAGAAAGTGGGTTGGGTTTGGTTGTGTGTATGGGCCGAAGAAAAACCTGGGTCGAAGAAATGGATCTATAGGCACAACGAAACTGCTTCTGCACTCTGCTGTTCTTTCGTGTCGGACTGGAGCTGAATGAAGGGGAAGATGATTCTTCACGTGGGCCAACTCTAACTAATGGTCTGGATAAGTTTTTGGGCTTTAAAATAGTCTTATGTATAATGACTCATTGTTGCTAACTCGTTGGGCTGCTTGAGTTGGGCCAATTGTGTTTGGTCTATGTTCTCAACTAAGCCCATGACTTTGCTTCATTTAATTATGATTATCACCTAATCATGGGGATAAATCAATTTTATTTTATAACACTAATTTATTTGCAATTAGATTTAATTGCAAATCATGGAAATAAATTCTATAATATTTAGGCCTACTTATTCCTTATTTTAGTTATCCTTTTTCCCAAAATAAATTAAGGGAAAATAGGCCTCAATTTAAAATAATTATTCTCATAATTATTTTCGCCCAAAATTTATAATTTAATTCCCATACAATTTCCAATATTCAAATCCCATAAATTTGGGATGTTACAAGTATGAGTTTGGAAACTCGAGTATCGAATCACACAGAGAGCAACTATGATTTTCAAAGTTTTCAATACTTTGATTTTGATTGAATACAAGTATTGATGGATAACTCAAGTAAATTGATGTTTTGAAAACTCAAGTATGGGTTGCATACTCGAGTATTGACTTAAGTAAAACTGAAGTTCCACAGCTCGCATCACAAGTTTCCTCTCTAGAAGGAGAATACTCGAGTATGGATTTAAATGCATAGTGACATACTCGAGTATTGATGCACAAACTCGAGTATGCATCGCAATAGTTGAAAATTCAAATTTCTGAAATCTGCAAAATGTTTGTTGATTGATCTAAATGCTTTCTAATATTTACTATCAACTTCATTAGATATGTTTAATGTGTTTGCTAGTGAATTTCAGCCATTTTAGAGATTATTCAAGCAGATTTCAAGAGCTGACTTCACTAAAGTAAAAGAGCTGTCAGAGCATTAAATGCAAGGCCGCCTAACTTACTATATTTTGATCTACCAAGCTCTGCATGATGCAAAAAGGATAAAGAGACATTCACCTAACTAAGGGACTGACATTCCAACAGATAAAAACGTCTAGAAGTTAACCTTTATCCTACAACACAAAGAATAAGCAAAAGAGTAGAGAGAGAAGAGACCAAAGTGCTTCCAACTAATGGACAACTTCTCCAACGGTCATATGGATGCTTGCAACGGTTATTAATTACACTCTAAGTATAAATAGAACAACATTCAATTCTCTCAATAACTATTTGAGCTAAAAATCGAAAAGCATTAAATTTGTTCATCTACTCTCAAGCTTTTCTGTACAGAGTATCAATTGATACTAACTGAGCTTCAGTGTTCATCTTATCTGCTCTTTTAAGAGATTTTGTTATTTGTATTCATTTTATTGTAAACAATCTCAAGTCAAGGGACTTAGAGATTTGAGAGTCATTGATTACAACTTGTAAGGGAGAGTAAGTTCCAATAAGAGAATTGCTTCAGAGTTAAAGAGAGTGTAATCAAGAGACATAGTGAAATACTCAAAATGCCTAAGGACTGGACGTAGGCCATAGAGTTGAGCCGAACCAGTATAATCCTTTGTGTCCATTTTCTCTTCCTCTTACTCTGTTTTGCTTTGTGTTATCACCTTAAAACAAAACCAGCAAAAGAATTTTGAAAATCCCTAATTCACTCCCCCTCTTGGTGATTTAGTTCCACTTGCATATTCACCTTTGTATTTTTTCTAATTTATTTACTAAAATATTATGTTTACATGTATCATAAAAAGTAGGGTATTACACGATGTATATTTTTACATATATTTTAGAAGTTCATTGTTACTTTTACCCTTAAAAAAATAATTTGTATTGGCTGCACTTGTGAGAAAATCTCATTTACATTTTTGCACCTTAATCCTTAAAAAATTCAAAAAAGTGGTCAACTAATGGTCTATGTATATTTTTGCACCTATTTTAGAAGTGCATAGTTTCTTTTACTTTTCAAAAGAGTATTTGATGTTGACTGCACCTATAGAAAAATTTGATTATATTTTTGCACATTAACCCTTAAAAAACCATTAAATAATGCTACGCATAGAACTGCCGTTGCCATACCAGAAGCCTCAATGTGTGACGGTTGTGGTCTAAGATTCTTGAAATATAGTACCCCATTTTTCATGGTTTGACGATTAAGAACTGTGAAATATTTCTTTCTATATATTTGATGCATTATTATTTGAGTATTCCTAACTATAAAATGTTCAATTACTTTTTACATTGTGAGTTACGCCAATCTTCTCACTCTATATTATTTTAATGCATATTTTGAAGGGCAAAGATGTAAATTTAGCAATAAGCTATTTTGCTATAGGCACTCAACACAATTATCAATTGTTGGGTCCAAGAGTAGACATAAACATTTTTTGTCTTATTAATGCCCAAATTTGCCTAGTAAATTCTATTCATCTTGTGAATGACCATATTTGTCTTATAAAGGAAATCCGGGGAGTAAAAATTTTGGTCATCCACATATTTGTCTTGTAAATTTTTTTTAAATTCTTTGAATTCTTTTAAATCCATTTATTTGTCTTGTAAATACAATTATTTATCTTGTAAACGCTCTTATAAAAAAAAGTATGAGTATTATTATCTTTTCACTAACAAAACTTAATTTTTATTTGACCTAAGAGAGTCTAGTGAAATTTCATAATCTTTTGGCAGTTGACTGAAATAAAATTGTTTGCCGAGGGTTGAAGTGATACTTTTCCATTATGAAAGCACATATTTCTAAAACTATATTAAAATAATATGAGAAGACTAGTGAGACGCATAGTGCAAAAAGTAATATAAGTTAACTGGGGTTAATAGCATTGCTATTAACATATTTACCTATTTGGCAGGGCACTTAAATGCCTAAAAAGCCCATTGGCTAAATTTAAAAGCCCAGTGGGGGAAAATTAAATGGCTTATCTGAAAAAAGCCACGTCTAAGAGAAGCAAAAAATTATAGCGTTTGGTGTAAAAAAAAGTTGACAGTTTACAACGTCCTCTTCTTTTCTTCTTCTCATTTGTCCTTCCCGGAATTTACGAGCTTGTAGAATCTTCTTCTTCATTACCAAAGCTACCTCATTTGTCCTTTCTTACCAACATGAAAGGGGAGAGAGAGGGATCTGGTTCATCGAACTAACATGATCTACGACTATTGTTCATCATCTTCCGCCTTAAACAGGTGTGACTTGAGCTTAACAAAGGAGGCTATTGTTGGGACAGGAGGAGTCAAAGTCAAGGAAGAGAAGACGCGACTGGAAACAATTGGAATGCATGGACGACATGGATGAGGAAAAAAGCAAGGATGGAAATGAAAGGAAGAGTCTAGAACACTACAAGAGGAAGTAGGGAGTTTTTTTATTAAAAAAACCAAAAAATGATAATTATGTGGCAAAACATGTGCCACGCACATAAGCAAAATTGAATCAAATAAATTTTGTCATTTATCAAAGAAATATTACTTAGTCGATGCTGGCTATCTAACACTAGTTGGATATGTTAGAACTGGCTGAACCCAAGACGAGGGGTGAATTGGGTGAAGATAAAAACTTGCTACCTTTAAAAATCTTTTCGCAATTCAGTAAAATCAATTTGAATGATAATAAAGAGTTATAAAGCTATAGTCAATCATTGAAACATATATGCTAGAAATAAAGAGTTAAGGGAAGAGAATTGCAAACTCATATTTATACTGGTTCGGTCTAATCCTTAACCTACGTCTAGTCCTCAAGCTCCACTTGAGATTTCCACCATCTCCTTGTTTATCCAGGCACAAGAGAAAAGCTTTTACAACCCACAAGTTTATCCAGGCACTTGTGCAGCCTTGACAATCTCTCACAGAGACTCTCCCTTACAACTCGTAGGATACAATCAACTTTCCCACTCAAGGTCACCCAACCTTGAGTATCTCTTAGAAAAATATAATTTACAATGATTCTTCTCTCAAAGAAGTGATTATGATAAGCACTGAAGCGCATTACAAATGATTTCACTTTCTATATGATAGACTAAGAAAACATTGAAAAACATAGTAGGAGATTCTGGATTTTGGTATTATAACAGTGTGAGCTTACTTCATCATCTTTTTGCGTTTTGAATCTGGCTTTATTTATAGATGAAGATATTCTGAACATTGGAGAATATAGCCGTTGTGAATAGTGACGTTTGAGATGTGGCTGTTGGAGAAATATAGCCGTTATATTCATTTTTCACTTGACAGCTCGGCATGTGTTGATCGTCATGTAATCCTTTGTTTGATCATCTGAAATATGTCCAAAAATGATATAAATGATGTTAAGAAGTATTACAAATCATTTAGGTAAGAATCTGAATGATCTGGATCAGATTCAGAATTTTCGCAACGGTGATTTTTTTGATCTAGAAGAGAATACTGCAATATTGTCTTGCATACTACGGTATTGAGGTTGTTGGGCAACTTCAGATTCGTCTCTATCTGTCCGATACTCGAGTATTGAAGATCCTTTAACACTCATTACTCTCTGTCTGAGTTATACTCGAGTATTCATGCGTAAACTCGAGTATTCACGTTGTTCTAGACTTTGGTTGTTTTCTGATTTGATATAGCTTCAATTTTGGCAAACCAATTATCCCCATATAGATCTTTGTATCTTCTTTCTAATGCAACAAGATTCAGCTCAAAGATTGGTGGATTTCATCTGTTATGATCCAATCAAAGAAGATTTGTTCTTTACCAGCGTTTTTACAACGTATTGGTCAATCAGTTAACTTTCAAGGGGTGTATCTCTCTAATCTGATCATCATTTTTGTTGAATCAAGTATTGATGGAAAGCCTTATGAGTCTTCTATCAAATTCCACCGATTTCAGCTCATTCTGATTTGTAGATTGTGAGTTACACTCAAAACATTGAAGCTTGGTCTGATGTGTGGCGTGAATATTTGATCCAACTTTAGAAATTCACAGTTCTCTCATCTGATCTTCTTTGAGCATAAAACTTTTTCAAGATGACACATTGGATGTCTAGCTTCATACAAATTTGGTTCCACCTTAATCCGATCTCTGGTTTAGGAGATATCATCGAATTACCAGAGCTCGCCCAAAGCTGAACGTGAAACAGAGGTGAACAGAGTTGCTATTAAGTGTTGATACTCAAGTATTGAAGAGGATACTCAAGTATTGTCGGGTCCAGACGCGCCAAAGAAGCTGAAAACACCTAATACTCGAGTTATTAAGTTTCATACTCGAGTATTAACTCCCATACTCAAGTTTTGACTCTTTGACTCTCAAACCGGAGTTTCCCAAACTCTAGTTTTCCAAACTCCAGTTTTCTCATTCAAATGCAAATTTCTGCAGTAAGCTTGTATACTTGAGTTTTGATCTGGAAACTCGAGTATTCTCTTCCAAAATCTGATTTTTACTATTTTTAACTCTGGATTGAGCCTCTCCAACATCCATTTGATTGTAATGACTTATAATATCAATCTAAGACCTTGAATATTGACTTTTCTCATTCTCTTTGTCAAGATGTTCTCTCCACTTGGACATTCTTCACGTCTTTATTATTTCTTTCTTCTTTTCTATGAGCATTATCCATATATGTATTTAAGCTGATCTTGAAAAAATATATTCTCATTATATTCATCAACTTCTTCCATCTTTTATCATCTCTCATCTTGGTCATTCTTCATCATTTAACTCTAGCTCATCATTGTTCTGTAAGTTTTTCAATATTTCATCTTCTTCTTGAACTCAACATTTTCTTCAATTTCTTCTTTCTGAAATCTCATCTCTTGATCAATCTCCATTATTCATCTCTTTCTATCTTTCAATCTTCATGAGCATTCTCCAAATTTATATTTAAGCTGACCTTGATTGAGGATGTTCCATTCAATAAATTTCTTCTTCAATCTCTCCTCTTCTCTTCTTTTTCCTCATCCTCATCTACATCCTCATCCTCCTTGATCTTCTTCTTTGTTGATTCTTCTTTTTGATCATTCTTCATGAATGAACTTCACGTCTTTGATTCTACATTCAATTTGAGAATTAATCAATGGATGAGATAAATATAGTAAACAATCTTTTTGTTCTTACTAATGGCATATATAAGACATCATCAAAACTAATCATATCTAACAGGATATATTAGTCTATATATACTTTTCTTAAATATATTTAACTAAGCACTTTAGTATTTTTAATTTTCTTAATAATAATTTAACTTTTTTTGTCAAATTTAAATTTAAATTTTTATCTTCAATTATGTCACATTATATACAACTAATATATACTTATGTGTGCGTGTATTTAGTATTCACTAAGATTCATGCATTTTTTAGTCAATTTTCATCTCAACTGAGTTTTTAAATAATAAGCCAGACAACAATTCATTTAGAAAAAAGTCACTTCAGCTACTGTTAATTCAAACACAAATCACCCAAAATAGTTAATTGTGTTGGGTGCCCATTGGAAAAGAGTTTGTTACTAAATTTTCACCTTAACCCAAAAATTTATTATATGTCATATTATTGGAATAAACAAAAATTTCTTCTTTCTTTAATAAAGGTGATTAAAGTCACTTGACGATTTGTACTGACCCATATGCCAAAAAAGCATTACAATAATTTTTTTGTTACAAAATATTTTAAAGCAATATTTTCAGATAATTATCATGAAGTTGAAGTTACTGTCAATAAAAGAAAAAGGGTTAAGGAGCGAAATGCCCAACAAACTATTTGCTTAGGACCACTCTGACCAATAAACTCTTATGTGGACTTTATATACCAATAAAGTTTACAAAACAATAAAAAAAACACAAAACCGTTAGTTACCTATAAATGTCTGTTACATTGATTTCATTTGGGAAAAAAACACTACATGTAGTAGCTGACTCATCTTCTGACTTGACAAGTGGACTGTGCAAAATGAGTAGCTGCCAAATGGGAATTACAAAAGCCAAATCGAACCCCAGACTTCCCCGAAATCCCTCGCCGAGAAGGGGTCAAGTCAAGATCAGGGTTCTCAAGGCTATCTTCAACTCGGTGGCGAAGTGGACGTGTTCTTCCGGTCACTCTGCACACCCAAAGAATGGCAGCGGCGGCTGCCCTTAGGCGAGCTACTCCACTTCGACGACGCCTACTCCTCCATTTCTAAAAGTGGCTACAATAGTTCCGATGACTAATCTCTGCGGAGCTTGACCTCCGATGATCTGTGATCCTAAGGTGGTTCTCTTCGGTTCTCTGATTTGCAGGGAAAAGCTGCTTTCGATATTGATAGTTCAGGGTCCAGTAGCTGTTATTTGGGTTCATTATTCTTAATATCTATCATTTCGTTAATTTTTTTATTATTTATTTTGGGTAAATTCGATCGATTTCGGCGTTTGCGGTGCTCCTTCTATGACGCCGGCCAGCCAAGAGGGATCTTTGTTGTGGGGGAGTTCCAAAAGTGGCTACAATAATTCCGATGACTGATCTCCACGGAGCTTGACCTCCGATGATCTACGATCCTGAGGTGGTTCTCTTCAGTTCTCTGATTTGCAGGGAAAAGCTGCTTTCGATGTTGATAGTTCAGGGTCCAATAGTTGTTGTTTGGGTTCATTATTCTTAATATCTATCATTTTGTTAATTTTTTATTATTTATTTTGGGTAAATTTGATCAATTTCGGTGTTTGTGGTACTCCTTTTGTGACGCCGACAGCCAAAAGGGATCTCTGTTGTGGGCCTCCGTCTGATGACCCCAGTAGGAAAAGAAATGATCTATCCGGCCCCGTCGAAGTCGTTTGTTCTTTTGTTGTTGTCTTTCTTAACTTTTTGTAATTATTTAAAAGGTTTATCTCTATGTGGCTGGATGAAGGAAATATGTAGAGACCCTAAATCAATGTAATGGACATTTACAGGAAACTTAACGGTTTTATGTTTTTTTATTGTTTTGTAAACTTTATTGGTATATAAGGTCCACATAAGAGTTTATTGGTTAGAGTGGTCCCAAGCAAATAGTTTGTTGGCCATTTCGCTCCTTAACCCAAAGAAAAAATACATCCAAAGTCACACAAGGATTTTTCAACAACGAAAAAATGGTGTTTGGTTGAATATAGTCACATGTTAATACACAAGTTGCATTAAATTCTGTTTTAGAAGTCTATTTCATGTGATCCAGCCATACCTTAAACTGACCAAAAAGCTGGAGAAAGCAAACAAACAAATTTGTAAGAGATACCCAACCCATCATTCACTCATGGCATGACTCTCATCAATCTCATCCCCTTTTTCTTTTTCTTCCTTGATTTTTTCCTCCCATATCCCTATTTGTGATATGCTTTTAGGATATGCAATAAATAATAAGCCAGATAGATAAGCTTCAACTTGTGGTGGGAATAAAAATGTGTGTGCGCATTAAAATTTTAAATTGAAGACATTTTATATTAAATAGCTTTGAGTTCTTAAATTATTTAAAATGAATTCAAAATCATATTAAACAGTACGATTAACAAAAAAAAAATAATAATAACATTTTTAATTTCTTACATTAAGAATTTTATTAGTTAATGAATTTTTTTAGATAGTTTTAAAATCTAAAAATAATTTAACGTAAATATATTTAACTTAAAGTCATCAATTATAATCTTGTATAAGTGTGTATCACTAGTACAGCTGATTAAGGTTTTTATTTTTGTTAAGTTCCCTTGAGTTGGTCTTTACAATCAAGCAACTTTATCTTCACATGTTGCTTGAGAGTTGAGACCTGAAAGAAGTCTTTTGCAAAGAAAAGAAATAAAGGAGAGGTAGAGGATTACAAGTAAGAATCAGAACAAAATAAAGAGGATCGAGGAGGAAGAGATAATAGACTTCTCTTCAAAGTCTAAGTTTGAGTTTTAGTTGGGGCCATTTTTTCAATGGAAAATGGAATTTATTGAGTACTGATACTACTACAAAAAAATGAATATTACTTCTCCAAAAGGTGTCCTTATTTTAAAAAATGGAGTAAAAAGTACTTTAGGCGCCCTAAATAAAATTTAGGGCGCTAAAGTATATTTTACGCGCCCTAAACTTTATTTAGAATGCCTAAAATATACTTTAGGCGCCCTTTAAAGTAATTAATTTTAAAACTTCGGCGCCAAATTTTTTTCAAAAAATTATCTAGGCACCAAAGTGCCAAAAATTTAGCGCCAAAAAATATATTTTAGGCGCCCTAAAAAAGTTTAGGGCGCCTAAAATATACTTTAGGCGCCCTAAAATTATTTTAGGGCGCTAAAACACTTGTGAAAAATTATTTTTTAAAACTTTTCTTTTATTTAAGGACTTTAAGCGCCCTTATTTAAATTAAGGGTGCCTAAAGTAATTATTTTTTAAACTTTTTTTTATTTAAGGACTTTAGGCGCCCTTATTTAAATTAAGGGCGCCTAAAGTCTGACTTTAGGCGCCCTTAATTTAAATAAGGGCGCCTAAAGTCCAATTTAGGTACCCTGAATTATATTTTGGGCGCTGAAAGCTCTCTAAAATCTCATACTTATATTTTCCCTTCTCATTCATTACCTCGGTGAAATCCTCCCGTGCCGACCCTCTCCCTCCCTCGCCCTTCCTCATCCTCACCCTCCTCAACCATAAATTCATAAAGGCAGGATGTGTATGCTGTGTATGTGTGTCATTCTCATTGTCATCTTGATCGGTTTGCTTTTCGAGTTCGGTGTCTTCACCCATGGATTCCACAAGATCAAGGACACCTTATGCTTCTGCGATCCTTCCATCATTGGTAGCTTATGCAAGAATTCACATGGAAGATCCTTCTGTCACGCACCGCTTCCATTCCACTGGGGTTTTTAATTTCGTCTTCCCTCTATGTTCTTTCTCGATTCATTCTTTCTCAATTTCTGGGGATTTGTTTCGAATTCTAGGGTTAGGGTTTTTCTTAATTTATTAATTATTACTCTAGTACTTTAATTTGAATTGAAAATTGCCATTTTGGTTTCTGTAACTATCATTTGCCTCTTCTTGAGATTCTTGTTTGCTTATATTAAATATCTTGCGTTTTTTTTTCTAGCATTGCTCTAATCTGTTGTTTATTTCATATATACAATTTTCGCAAGTCTGTAATTAACAGTTCCGGGAATACTCCTGAAACTGATAATGCTAAGAGAGTTTTTGATCGGTTTGCTTCTTTTCTCGTTTGACCCCACTGAAGCTTGTTTATTGTGATATTCTCGCTTTTATGTTTGTGGCCTGTTAAATAATTAAGGTTTTCTGTTGTCGATGGATTTTACTATATATGCATGTCATTCTTTTGTAAAATTGGATGTGTGTGAGGTGCAGGATCATACCTACATCTGTAAAATTGGATTTTACTATATGTGCATTATATATACCAGAGATTTGCAGCTCAAGGAGCAACAATCCTCTTCAGCCAACCTGGTTCTTCCAGATCTGAGTTTTGTTTTTTTTTTCTTTTAAACGCCTTTTTAGGCGTCCTTTATTCACTATAGGACGCCTTAAAAAGGCTTCCTATAGTGAATAAAGGACGCCTAAAAAAGGCGTCCTATCTTTCCAACAGGACGCCTTTTTAAGACGTCCTATATTAACTATAGGACGTCTTTTTACTACTTCCCCTGGTCAGACGTCCTTCTTAATAAGGATGTTTATTGCCTCTAATTTAGGACGTTTTTTGTAGTAGTGTGATATACCGTCACATCAAAAATTAACTTGAAATAGACACAATGTTGACATTTTGGAAGAGAATGCATGATAAATTATAAATTTAAATTTCGGGAATAAATGTGAAGTAATTATATACTATCTATATGTATCATGATATTATTATAAATTAAATACCTGCCACGTTTTGACTGAAAGATTTACTTACAAAGATATAAAAATGACTACGTTTGAGTTTAATCCATAAAGGGCATAAACACTAATAAGTATATACTCGCATAATCATGGAATATGATCTTTTTTATTGCTTTTGACCGTTGAATATAAAGAAAGGGAAGAGTGTTTAAGTAAAACCTGACTTTCATCATAGGACTTGTGAATTTGTTCAATTGTTCCTTGCTTTTTAATTTGACCTAGAATCTATAGAGAGAAAATTAATGATCACTTGCAAGTCCACTTGTGGGAATTGAAATAAAAACCACGTAATGTAAATAAAGTATTCATATCTAAAGCCAAAAGAATATATCTTCAATCTTTACACACACACACACACACACATTACTTCTATTTAAATTAAATCGACATTATTGATGAGCATCATTGATTTGGAAAACAGAGTTCCCATTATGAGTGAGAATTCATGTGCGAACCATAACATCTTCTAGCACCGATAATTACTGGACAACAAAGACATAATGAAGTTCAATACTGACTCAGATATATAAACCAATGTACAATATACAAAGGTTATAAGATGTGAACTTAAAAATTCTAATAAAAAAACCTTATTCACTAGTAAGTATGACAGAGTAATCAATAGATAGGACAAAAAAAATAAGTCTCTATATGGACAAGTATTCTATTAGCAAATCCTTCAATAAACTCAACAAAGACAAATAATAATAATAATAACATTTAAATCTAAAACTCTTTTTCTTTTAACAAATTAACCATTCGCCGTACCCACATTGTACTCCGATTGATTCATATTCAAGCTGAGTTAATTAAGTCTCAAATGGTGGGGATAGCTAAAGCATCGTCTTCTATATAATTGTGATGAGCAATGGATTGGACTCCTAACTCTTCCTGGTGACGAATGCTCTCATAGAGTTAATAATTAAAGTGGATGATGTTAGACAGGACTTCACTAAGGTAAAATATGAATAATTAAAACTTCAACTTTATAAAGTTAGTGAGCCATCAGTGAAGGTTCAAATGAAGGAAGAGTATAATGACACACTAGATTTATACTAATTCCGTTTTACCACACAATCTATGTCCAATCTTTTAAACACCTATGAGAGTTTTAATAACTTCCAAAATTTGAATGTGCGTGCTTTTCGTGCATCGGTACAAATATAGTACAATCACAATTATCTCACACCAAGATAATTAATCCCTTCACTACATTTAAGAATACAATCCATTCAAAACCCCACAATCCTAAGCCACTCAATAATAAATAAGTATACAAAATAAAATTTTCTCTTAAACAGGGTAAATGATAAACACTAAAATATAGAGAATCTATTGCACTTTGAATAGCTAGTTCGGCAGAATTTATGCTTAATGAATATGGCTGTATCTTCTTTTGTATTGAACACTTCTCTATTTTTAGGCAAGCCTAGATTCTATCCGTTAGGCACAAAGAATTTCCTGTTGTAGCTTGAGTCTAAGGTAGATGGAGCTAATGCATTGACATAAAGTAGTCTTAGACGCTTAAATAGTTGCTGTTCTTCAAATCAACTCAATCATCTGTAAAGAGTGTTTTTATATTTTCGAATATGTGTGTGTGTCCCCGCCCCCCCCCCCCCCCCCAAAAAAAAAAAAACCCACACACACACACACACGTATTAATCTTAAGACACTCTTTTCCAAAGGTTAATAATGACCAAGAACTCTGTACCTAAAACTCATATATTATTTGGGTTATAGAGATGACCAAGAACTTATTTTCAACCTATTCAAGACGTAATACACATAATTCTCAAGATTCATAATGGTGCCATGATCTCACCTGAGCTGAATTGAGGTCCAGAGATATGTCATTTGTAGCTTTCACTTAAGGCAAACATATAACTCTCATGAAACCTTGGCAAAACTCAATGCATAACATATATTTTCTTTATAAATCAGCTCGGGACTTGAGAACAAAATATTTATGACTCAGGTGAAACTATTTAAGACTCTGGGTAAAGTAACTTATATTCTCTTTTCATCGTTTAACCTTATTATTAACCCTGATTAATGTTTAACCTGCAAAATAGACTCTTTACTTCATACCACAACTTGATGTAAAATTAATTTTTTTTTTGTTATATTGATATCTATCAGAGTATGGACTTTTAAAATGGGCATGACACATGACCAAATCTAATTTACTAGTCTCTTTCAAACATATCGTTGGACATGAATGGAATATTGATTGTGGATTAGATAATGGAATAATCCCCAGTTCTTTTGATGATGTGGATTTAATTGGTGTAATTATTATGTTGATTCTTAATTTCCCTCATCTGTTTTTTCTTGGTTGGAGCTACAGTGAGGAGCAGTAGCAAACATGAATGATGCAGCTTATAAAATGAAAGATGCCACCGACCCATAATGAGAAAGAGGGACCACACAAAGAGATAGTGGGATGAGGAGAGAGAAAGAAAGGAAGCTAAAAGTAATTAATTAGGAGGGGGGGGGGGAAACAATAGAAGGCAAATGAGAAAGAAACAATTGGTGCAGCAGACAAAGGAGGCATATAAAGCAAAACATGGTGCCAATATAATGGCCCATTATCATTTGTTTTCTTACCTCTTTTGTCAATTATTATAGACCACCATCATCCATCTTACAAAGTTGAGATAAGACCAGGCCTTGTGTCATGATTTCTTCGTAGATTTCTATTACTTTTTCTTTTAAAGAAAACAAATTTATAAGTCAAATCGTGGGTTTATTGGCCAAAGGGTTAGACACTTACAAAAGGGTTCAATTCTTGATAATGCCACAGAGGCGTCTTCATCGCCAAGTGAAACATTTTGTAAGTCATGGCCGCACAGGCTGTGGATCATGGCTTAGTTGCCCTGTCCTTGGTTTATGTATGAGCCTAACCCCTGCTTAAAATATTTTCACTAAAAAAAAAGTTTAGGAAATGAGGTGAATTACCCTTTGATCAATATACACTAAATATTTATATGGTAAATGTTTACCATAATATACAGAGATGGGACAGCAGAAAAAAGAAGATATAAATGGAGGGCTCGCCATCCTTTATCCAAGTAAATATTGCTATAAAGTCTATATTATCCATATTTAATTCTTTTTTAATTTATTTTAGGGTTAAATAACAAATTAGCTCCACAAGTTTTCGTTGACGGACAATGTTATCTTAGAAGTTTTCATTATCTCAATGGTTGCCTCGGAAGTTTCAAAATGTAACAATGTTATCCATTTTTGTTAAAAAGCTAACAGGTCAACGTCAATTTTTTTACGGTCAATGTTAGTTTTTTAACAAAATAGAGAAATATTACTATATTTTAAAACTGACAGGGCAACATTGAGATAAAAAAAACTTTTAGGGCAACATTGCTCTTAAGCCTATACTCTCAGGGCAGATTTGCTAGTTAACTCTTTATTTTATAGTGCATGCTAATGATGAATGAATCAGCTTTACCAAATATTATAGAACTGCAATACTTCATTTCCTCTGTGTCATCTTAATTATTTCAATATCTATATATATCCTTTCGGTCAAAGGTCCTTAAATATCTTCAGAAAAATTCTAAATTCCATGATTAGATGCTGTTTAATTTATATCTGTGAATAAACTTTTCTCAAAATGCAACAAATAGCTGCAAAAGTATCAATGTAGCATCACAAAAAAGGGAAGGGTGCACCAGTGTCAACTACTATCTTTGATGTCGGCTAAAAATGAGTTTTCACTACTACATAAAGGAGTATAAGTTGAAACATCACTAGTGCAAATTAAAACTGAAACAGACATGGTAAGTAACAAATTTTAAAAATATTTGGCCCAATATTAATATATAATAAATTAAATATTATTAACATTAATTAATCATAAAATACAAAAGTGAAAATCCTAACAAGGTACTAGTGAAGGAAAATAATATTTGAAAATCACATAATTTGTCAATTACAAGTAAAAGTGGCACCATTGACATACAAGCTACCACTTATCAAGTATTATTTTTTTCTGTTTGGGACCTTTGTGTAATTTTTGCAATAAAATATGGTAACTAATTATGCTGTTGTATTATGATACAATTATCTTATTAGTATTATTTAAACTTTAATTCTTTTATTTAATTATAATTTTCCAATCAACATTTAAAATATATCTATCTTTTAAGAAAATTCACAAGTTTAAATGTCATTTATCTTATTTAAAAGTTTCAAAATTTAAATTATGTATAATATATTATTTATAACATTTGGTGCTTATGCAATCGATGTCATAAGTAATTTAGGGCGTCTGTTTTCCTAAGGCATTTACGACGTTTGGTGCATGTACAACAAATGTTAGAAGATATCTACAATGTCTGTTCAAAAGTAAGCAGAAGCAAAAATAAGACACATTCAGCCAAAATTGAGTAGTTCAATTACTAGTATTTTGTACTAGTGGTGAACAACTCAGAACAAGAGTCATCCAATGGTTTATTTAGTATTCTTAGTGCTTTATTCCAATTTAGCAGTTAAAAGTCAAAAAAGCCGGCCAAGAGTACGAGAACTGAGATTTTATTCGCATAACATGAGCCGGATTTACAAAAGCAATTAAAACGTATTCAGCTTCTTAAGGCTTTAACTATACAATTCACCATTCTGGCAAAAAAAAAAAAAAAAAAACATACAGTTCACCATTAATTCCCACAAAACCGGTAGCTATTGTACTCGATCTTTTGGTAGCCTATTCTACTGTTGTATATCATCGCCGTACCATATATATAATTGTCCCTCCTCACTTCTAAGTGACTGTCAATTATACAAAAAGGATGAAACCATCCTATGCTAATTTGGAAGACACACAAACAAAAGGAGAGATGTACAGGAAATAATCTACACTTGAAAACTTTGGTCCCCGTTTTGTTTGGATAATTGAATTTCCCCATTCTTTTCACGGCAGAGAGATCCATTTCCTTCAGCATCAAAGCTAGCATGAACACTATAAAAGATATAGACAAACACCACGATGGCGGAAAAGAATCCAAACCGAACATAGGATGGCCTATCTAGTGCACCAAGCAAAAACACATTGAGGAAGATTGACATGGAGGGTATCCATGGCATGAGAGGGACCCCCCAGAATTCTGGCTTCCGAGTTTGAGGAACCGTTCGGTGGAAGATAAGCAGAATCGCCATGGCGATAAGCCCACAAGCAGTAAGTATTCCTGCCTTGGCCCTTCCAGTTGGAAGAAATCTCCAAGTAAGGGTCAACATTATGGAGGTGAAGGAAAATGAACAGAGAAAGGACCAGGGATTATTATTGGTCGTCGTCCCCAAAGACACCTAACGTCTATAAATCACAGCATTTGCCACCATGTAAAAAACAAAGAGGGTACCGATTGATACGAAGCCGAGAAGAACATTGAGGTGAGTGAAAAGGGCAATTGCAGCAGTGAAAATCTCTGAAAATGGAGGGTTTGTGCGAATATGAGGAAAAAAATTGGACCTCAAAACGCGCAATAGTAATATCTTCAAAAGTTATAAAGAGTAGGAATTTCTAGCCCATTGAATGCAGGAAGTCAAAATGAACCACTTGGAATAAAGATCAAGGATATCTATTATTTAGGGCCTCCTTGCAACCTATACCTATAGAGCTCTAGGGACATATTAATTATCAGTCAAAGATTCTTATCAAAAGGAATATTTAAATCGTGCAATAATATTGGTTGGACCATACCAACCACCAATTTCCATGTCAGATTCTTTATTCACTATGCACACAAAGAAAATGACGATTATCAATTATCACTTAAATTAAAGGATCTAGTTCCCATCTACTTTTCTTCTCATCCTCTTCCATCATTTTCATCATCTCAACCATTGAATTGAAAAATGAACGGTTCAGATTTTTTTTCTTATAAAAATATTATTTTTTAATTTTTTAATATTTTATTAATATTTTTTAAAATATAAAATCTGAACCGTTCATATTTCAAGCCAATGGTTGAGATGAAGAAGAGGATGGAAAGAGGATGAGAAGGAAAGTGAATGGGAGTCAAATCCTAAACGAAACCCCATTTGCTAATTAATCTCTTCCATCTATATCTTGTTTGGATATGGATAATTATGTGATGCTAATCCTCATTAATATTGCAAAAGAAATCATTGATAATATAGGAAGGAGATCCTTTCCATAGCCATTTGTCTCCTCTTTCCTTATTAATTAGTATATCTGGGTCGTTGATTGGGAAGATGAAATAAAAATTAAATTAGTATTATATTAGTTGAATGGATATGATTTAAAAATTATGAAGGATGATAAGAAAAAAAATTATAAGAGAAACTCAACCTGATAATATAAAGTCATAAGACCGTCTAAAAAGTTAGAAATTTAGAGAAAATTATAAAAAATTTAGGAGACAGAGTGTATTAAAGTTTTAAATTTATAACCAAATCAAATTTTCAATTAATTTTTATATTAAGGATTGTACCTAGGAAATATTAAAATTTATTTTTTTCGGTGAAAATTATTAAAAGTTCTACAGCCTCTACTATTCTTTCCTAACCGAAATAGAAGTTTCTAAGCAGGGCATGTCCCGTATTAAGACACGGACAACAAAAGTGTCCCCACCTGTAGAAGCTAGCTAAGACCTCATCTTGTTGCAAAATATATAGGATAGGATCACTATAGGACAAAATGCATGAATTGTACTTTCTCAGTTACTTTTTATAAGATACTATTAACCCTATACACAAAGTTAGATAAAATTAATTACTTAGGTAGATTAGATATGCAAGAAATAAATTTTATTTTTCAAAAATGCCCTCAATAATATGTGGAAGATAGAATATGTGGTTGAAAGAGAAAGTTACCTTAGAAAACGGGAATTAAATGAGTAATTTTTGTAATTGAGTGATGATAGAATGGGATATTTACAACAACAACAACAAATTAATTTGAAATATTCTCCAAACTCATCTTATAAAAGAAACATGATAAATTCAAAAAAAAAACACTATCTTATAAAAAAGCAACAAAGGGATTACGTACTGTTTAGTTATTTTCTAGCAAAAAAAGCACAAAATTAGGAGCCGCTGTCTCCACGTATCAGGAGTTAGTTAAAAAAATAGCGCAGCAAGAAATTTAAAAAAAAAAAAAAAGTAACGTACCAAGGAAAATGGAGGCGTTGACGGGCGTGGAGGTCTTGGGGTGGACCCTAGCGAACCAAGTGGGGACCACACTGGACCGTCCAATCACACACATATATCGAGCCTGACCCAACATGGACACCAACAGCGATGTCAGGATCCCAAAACTGGCCCCCACCCCTATCACCTTGGCCATCCATCCCCAGCCCTCTGATGTCCCCATGAACGCCGCCGCAAACGGCGCTTCCGCATCGATCTGTGTCAAAATCCCCCAGCCGCCGGTGGCATCAGATCCAGTCGTCAATTAACGGGAAATTTTTTAAGAATAAAAATAATTACCATGTCGTAAGGAAGAAGCTTGGACATGGAGGCGGCCATTAGACAGTAGAGAAAGGTTATGATTATGACTGATCCTACAACGCCTATAGGGATATCTCTAACTGGCTCTCGAACTTCCTCGGCCATCGTGGAAACGGCGTCGTATCCGATGTAACTGAGATAAACCATTGCCGATCCATTGAACACGCCCGAAGCACCGTAAGGGAAAAACCCGGATGCTTTTCCGGATCACCAGGCTCGATGAAGTTCTTCCAGCTCCCTCCCCAGAAACCCATCAATATCACAAATGCTATGAAAATTATGTGAAGCGTAGTCAAAATCATGTTAATCACTGAGCTCTCCCTCGTGCTGATAAAACAACACAAACAAAACATGATTCGTCACAAAACGTTGCATGATAATAATAAAGGTCAAACCAAACCGAACTACTTCACAGGGCTAATTTTAATTTGAGGGTACCTGTAGCAAGTAATAAGGGTAATAATCAAAACGACTGATACTGCAATGAAGTCAATCTCGTCGAATCCTTTTGGAAGCCAAGGAACCGTAAGCCTCCATTCTGTGGCGGAGACGCCAGTGGCTGTGCCAAAGTAGGCAGTAAAACTTCTGGCAACGGCGGCATTTGACATCACATAATCCATCACAAGGTTCGCACTCGTCAGGAAGGCAGCAAATTCGCCTGTGAAATTGAACTGAAACCTAACATCAACAATCCAGTTCGAGAGAACATAAAGGATTGTATCGTGAAGAGAAAGAAAGGAAGAATGATTCAGTTGCTCTCAACGTACCTGTTACGGATATCTCATAAATGGGCCCAGCCCAATAACTAAAGAGCCTAGTCAAAATGACTTCAATTATGCTCATAACCGCTTCCTTGAAAATAGGAGTGGTTTTATCAAAAATATCTATCGTTATGATAACCGCCTATGTATCAAGAATATCTATCAAAAACGCATATCTTGATATCCCTAAAATAAAAGATGAATCCAACTGATTAAGATAAGGCACATGTACGCCTATAAATAGGGTAAACCCCTTACAAGGTACACATTTCTGAAATCCTAGTTTTTCTATTCACACAGAGCACACATACCACCCCCTCTGGCTATCATTAGCCTGTCGTATACCCTCGAACTACGTGGACTTTGATCCACACTGTGGTACGTAGGACCCTGAGATTTCACCCCGGGCCAAGTCCAACCCAACTTGTGATCTACACCGGATCAGTACCGAATGTGACGTGCACGTATAGCTGAAAGCCCCGCCAGCGACCGGCATGTTGACCGCGAACTCGGTGTAGCAGAAGGCAGAGAGGAGAGCACAGAGACCAGCAATGGCATAAGAAAGAATTACTGAGGGACCAGCTGCGTAATGGCTGGCGCGTCCAGTGTTTACAAATACACCAGCGCCCACCATACCTCCGATGCCAAGGCCGACCAAGTCGAACCAGCGGAGGGACTTGTGCATTTCAGAACCGGACCGGGCTCTTATCCGGTTCATCTCATCGTAGGAAGTGGAGAGAGAACTCGCCCGGCAAGCGAGCCGGGAAGGAGTATGAGTGAGAGCACATAGGTAGGATTGGAGACTAGAGAAGGAAGAGCCTTGGATTTCCATTGCTCCAGCTTCGCCTCGCTACGCCACTGAATGAAAAATATGGGAATGAAAGAGAGTCAGTTTATATAGACTGCGAGTGGATACGGCATTTTTGGACTGGGAGTGAAAGCTGTTTTTCTCACGTTGATTAATAAATAATAAGCCCAACTTGTGGTGGGAATATATATATATATATATATATATATATTAAGTTGAAGATATTTTATATTATATGGTTTGCATTGGAGTTTTGAAATTATTTAAAACGAATTCAAAATTAAACAATTAAATTAACAGAAAAAATAACATTTTTAATATCTTACATTAAACATTTTATTAGTTTATGACCTTTGTTGCATAATTTTAAAATCTAAAATAATTTAATGTAAATATATTTAACTTAAATTCATAAATTGTAATCTTGTATAAATATATATCATCCGTCCAGTTGACTTTAGGTTTTGATTTTTGTTAACTATTCCTTGAGTTGGTCTTTACAATCAAGCAACTTTATCTTCACATGTTGCTTGAGATTGGAGACCGGAAAGAAGTCTTATGCAAAGCAAAGAAATAAAGGAGAGGTGGAGGATTATAGGTACTCCCTCTAGTCCTAATTATAGAATAAGAATTGGGAGTTGGTTTTGGTCCTAATTATAGGATAAAATTTTAATTTTGTCAATATCTTCCTAAAATACTCATATTTTATTTTTTTCAAGTGTATTTAGTTTTTGTTGAGTATATACATATGGGTGTATATAGACTTTTTCAATTAGGGAAACTTTTAAATTTTGCAATTTAATTTGTTTATCAATTAGTTAATGTTAATTTGCTAATATATATATATATAGTAGACACACATAGATATGTGTGTGTATATGTATGTATACAAACACACACATGCCCCCCCCCCCCCCCCCCCCCACACATACATGTGTGTGTGTGTAAAAACATGTTCTGTGAAATTTCAACATATCCGATGGTCGATTAAATTGCATAAAAAAATGTTTGGTGAAATATGGTAGTAATTTTGATAGCCTGAATTAGGCAATAATGTTAGAGTGGAAAGAAGAGATTTTGTTTAAGTGTTGATGAATATATATAAATTATAATGGTTAAAAGGGGAAATAGTGTAACATCCCAACAATTTGGGAACTTAAGTGTGAATATTATAAGAAATTTAAATAATAGTTATTTAAATTGATCTTCTTAATTACAAAATTAAATTAAATTGAAATAAATTAAATTAACTTGGGAAAAGAATAATTAAAATAAAGCCTATTTTTCATAGCTTTTTGGGAAAAGAAATATGGGAATTGTAATCTTTGGTCTACGAAATTAAGGAGCCATTATCAAATAATTATAATAAATAAACTACTTACATTTGTGTTAAGCCATGTGCCCCCAAACATAATAATAATAATAATAATCCTCCACTGAATAATACTGCATACCCGCACAAGTCACAAGACTCCATGTATGAATAAAACATTTATGTAGTTAACCCATTAAGTTTAGCCCAATGTAACCCATCTTACTTTCATTATCTTCGGCCCACAAATGAGAAGGACGCAACCCATTAGAAAAGAAAGAACGAAGCCCATTAACATTCAATCGCCCATGTTCCATCTTCTCGGCCCTGCACAGTAAGGAAAGTTATCAGCCCGTGAAAAACACAGAATCATCCATCAGTAATGAAGTCTCTTTCTCAGCTCCAACTCGTCAAAAAAAAAAAAAAAAAAAACTCGACGGAATTAGAGGGAATAAACCACAGCCCAAACACCTCCAGCCATTATCCATCAGCAAACAAGAGACCAGAGCCGATGGAGCAAATCACGCAACAGAAGATCCTAACCGAAAAGAAAGGAAGCAGATCACACAAATAATAGAAAAAGAAAATATATTCAGAGGGTCAACGGCAAATCAAAACGTCAGCATGGTTTGCTCTGAGATTATATCCACAGCACACTCAAATCAGCCGCGCCACACCTCCCTCTGTGTTCTTGAGCCCTGCGCTATTGTCTTCTGGTTCATGCTCCTCTTTAGAGTGGACCGAAGGTCCTTATATATTGATGTTCCTTCAGCTCCCATTCATTCAGCAAAGGCAGACAGTGAGGGCGAGAAAGAGAGAGTGAGAAACACAGAAATATCGAGAGAACGAGAGAGAGCTGAGAGTTTCAGCGAGAGACCAAGAGTGAGGTTCAGAAGAAATTTCTTCGGCCAGTCTCAATGGTCATTCTCGACTCTGTACAGAAACGGAGGAACAGAGGCTAAGAGAGTGGAAGAAAAACGCAGAGAGAGACTTAAACAAAGTCTTAGATTGCTCTGTCTTAGCGTCAAAGTTCAGAGGAGATGTGCAGCAAGCTTTGCTGCCATTTAAGCCTGGAAACCGAAGGTTAACAGCTCATTGTGTGTCTCTGAACGTGGCTCACATTTTACTGGACTGTCATATATATATATATATATATAATGCTTCAAGGCTAATCATTAAATAATTTCCATACTTGATTTATGAAGATAAATCAATGATTTGATTTATAAAGATAAATCAAATCAGTTGGCTTTTAAATTCGCATTAAATAAATTGATTGGATTGAATCAATTAGACAGATTTAATTTCCAATTCAATTTCAAAATTAATAAGATTGATTTTGAATATTTAATGTGGCCCATTAGGGTTATAAATATACCCTTAGGTTGTAAGTAATTTGATTACACACACACAAGAGAATTGAAGAGCCACAAAAGAACCCTAGAAGAGAGACGTGAGACAAAAGCTTGAAGGCGCTAGCACGCTGCCGTTCGTGTTGGAGTGTTGTTCAGTGTGGATACCCGTAGAGGGAGTGGATTCGTAGAGTCAGCTCCTAGAGATTGATAGATCAAGAAGGTGTTAGCCCACGAGTTCGTAAAGCACGTACACGAGTTCGCATAGGTACGATTCTTAACTACTAGCCCGATTTAAACGCTGTTGATAGATACTTTTCTTAGGATTCGTAATTTATTGGATAAATTTTATTCCGCTGCGTGTACGAATCCCAACAGTGGCATCAGAGCCAGATCAATTGTGCGTTTAAATTGGGTTTATGTTCTTAATATGATTATATATGAGATATATTGTGCTTTTATGCTTAATCGTATTTTGTATGCGTTTAAATCAAAAGTTCACGTTAAAGTTACGATTGGATCAGAATATATATTTTATTGTTAATGCGATTAACAATACATATTTTTTAAACGAAATATTAATATATATTATGTTAATATGACACATAGATACACGATTATATAATTAGGCATTTTGGTATATATTGCACAACATATACAATATATTAATGTGATGCAGATACATGAATATATACATTATGTTAACGTGATATTTTGCATGCGATTAGGAATCAAAATCAAATCTGGTATCACGTGGATTTTACATCATTATATATTAATGGTATCATGTGACTTTTACGCTATAATTATTATAATTATAATTGATGGAGAAATCATGACATTTTATTTCATATTGTATGAATTAAACTTGTTGTGATTTACTTTCAAATTGTTTGGGTATGGTGAACAACATGGCTTTAGTCTTTACAATGGTTGTAATATTTAAATATGGCCTGCGTGCCATGCCTTATCTCTAAATATTCTTGATGTACACTATCTTCTCATCTCACTCCCCTCGAATGTTTAAACAAGGTTTCTCTTGATGTAATTTTCTTTTCTTATTTAGAGAAGTCCCCTCATTGGCTTGAAAGGATTTTAAGTTAGGTGAGCCATGTTGTGTCACGTTTTATTATGCTATTGATTAGATCATGACATGTTCATTTTGCGTAATATGTGTTGTTTGTATGAGAAACAACTATAATTACATTCATATTAATATAATTAATTAGATTAAACCTTCCGAATGAAATCTTAAGTCGTAATGCCGTCAATTAATGGATACTTGTCAAAGCCTAGATCGCTTATTTGTATGTTCCACCAAAGTGGATGCACTTGAGTTATCTTGGTGAGACATGAGTGAGTAAAGGTAATACTCAACATTCATGATTGTTTTAACTTAATTGAGATTATCAAAACAGTTTTGGATCTCAAGGCATTAGATGGGATTGAACGTGCTGGTCATATGATAATCAAATCCCATAAAGATCTAAGAGTTACATGTGATGTAATTGGCAAATGGGTTGCCTACCTAAATAACTTGATTTTAAGCGTCCTGCCAAAGCGAACTTAAATTTAAGCCAAATATGGATCTTAGCCCACTAATTATAATGAGGGTTGTTAATTCAGTGAGAGATTATTAATTAACTTTGTATATATTTTTTTTATTTGTAGAATCATGTCGACTAGTAACACTGCAACACTATCACTGCAATCAGTCCTTGAGAAGGACAAACTTAATGGGACAAACTTTCTTGACTGGTTCAGGAACTTGATAATTGTTCTCAAGCAGGAAAGAAAGGCTTATGTCCTCGATCAACCCATTCCTGAGGAGCCTGCAGCGAATGCTCTAAGAGCTCAAAAATATGCTTACACGAAGCATCAGAATGGCTCTGTGGATGTAGGATGTTTGATGCTTGCCACCATGGTTCCAGAACTCCAAAAGGATCTGGAACATATGGAGGCTCTTGAGATGATTGTACATCTCAAGGAAATGTTTCAGCAACAGGTAAGGCAAGAGAGATATGAGACCACGAAGGCCTTACATTCCTGCAAGATGGTTGAAAGTGTATCAGTTAGCTCTCATATTTTGAAGATGAAAGGTTACATTGATCACCTTGAAAGGTTTGGATTTCCCATAAGCCAGGAGTTAGCTACAGATATGATCTTGAACTCACTCCCATAAAGTTATGACCAGTTTGTCATGAACTACAACATCAACAACATGAAGAAATCCATTTCTAAACTGCATGGGATGCTTAAAACAACCGAGCAGAGCATTAAGAAGAAACCTAGCTCTGTTTTGATGGTTCACAAAGGAAAGGGTATGAAAAAGAAAGGCAAGGGCAAACAAAAGGATAAATGCTCAATTGGTAAGACCAATGAATCAAATAAGCCTAAATCTAAGCCTGCAACCAAGAAGGTAAAGCCTTTGAAGGACGGGGTCTGCTTCTTCTGCAGTAAACCTGGTCATTGGAAGAGGAACTGCAAACTCTATCTTGAAGATCTGAAAAAGAACAAGAAGGATGGCGGGATTATCGCTTCAGGTATCTATGTAATAGATATTCACTTTTTCACTTCCTCTACATGGGTATTAGATACTGCATGCGGATCTCACATTTGTATAAATGTGCAGAGTCTTAAGGACAGTAGAAAATTGAAGAAGGGCGAAGTTGACCTACAAGTTGGAAACCAAGCAAGAGTTGTTGCTTTAGCTATAGGCACTTATGAATTAGTTGTGCCTGGTAGGCTTTTGTTAATTTGAACAATTGCTTTTATGTTCCTGCTTTGAGTAGCAACATTGTTTCACTTTCTTATTTGGATAAGGAAGGTTATACTTCCATTACTATGAACTGTAAATGTTCAATTTATCGTAATGACATTTTCTATGCTAATGATGATTTGCATGCTGGTCATTATGTACTTAATTTAGAACATCCTAATAATGGACGAATCTATGAGATAACTACTAAAAGGTTCAAATCAAATGATTTGAATCCAACCTACTTATGGCATTGTCGTCTAGGCCATATAAATAATAAACACATTTCGAAACTCCATCAAGATGGATTTCTTAATTCATTTGATTTTGAATCATTTGATACATGTGAGTCTTGTTTATTAGGAAAGATGACAAAGGCACCTTTTACTGGACATAGTGAGAGGGCCACCGATTTATTGGGCCTCATACATACTGATGTGTGTGGACCAATGAATATATCTACCAGATGAGGTCATTTGTACTTCATAACATTTATAGATGATTTCAGTAGATATGGGTATATCTATTTAATGAAACATAAGTCTGAATCTTTTGAAATGTTCAAAATATTCCAAAATGAAGTGCAAAATCAACTTGGCAAAACAATTAAAACACTTCGATCTGATCGAGGTGGAAAATATTTGAGCCAAGAGTTCATTGACCATCTTAGGAGTTGTGAGATCATCTCAAAACTTACTCCTCAAGAAACACCTCATTGGAATGGTGTTTCTGAATGGAGGAATCGAACTCTATTAGATATGGTCCGATCTATGATGAGTCAAACAGATATTCCGCTATCCTTTTGGGGCTATGCTCTAGAAACAGCTGCGTTCACACTAAATCGAGTTCCATCAAAGGCAGTTGAAAAGACACTATATGAGATATGGACTGGAAAGAAACCCAGTTTGTCATTTCTTAAAATTTGGAGATGCGAGGTTTACGTTAAACAACAGGCCTTTAATGAATTATCATCCAGATCCTCAAAATGCCTTTTTGTGGGGTATCATAAAGAAACTAAATGATACTATGTCTACAATCCTACCGATCACAAAGTATTTGTTATCCAGAATGGTGTCTTTATGGAGAAAGAGTTTATCTCTAAAAGAACCAGTGGGAGTAAAGTGAACCTTGAAGAAGTTTGAGAGTCATAAAGCAACGTAGAACCACAAATGGAAAACGAAGAAGACTCACAACAAGTTGATGAGCCTGCTCTAGTAACACAAGGCCTACAAAGGTCCGATAGGACATGGCAAAAGCCTCAGAGATAGGTACTTTTAACTACTGGAAGTCATGATATCTTGCTCATTGAGCAGAATGAGCCAACTACCTATCGAGAAGCCATAGTAGGACCAAACTTCAAAAGATGGCTAAATGCCATGAAGTTTGAAATGCAATCCATGTACGATAATAAGGTATGGACCTTAATCGATCTACTTGAAGGTGTAAAAACCATTGGGTGTAAGTGGGTTTTCAAGGAGAAAACTGACATGGATGGCAAAGTAAGTGTCTTCAAAGCATGACTGGTTGCAAAAGGATTCACTCAAACACATGGTGTGGACTATGATAGAACCTTTTCTCCAGTTGCAATGGCCAAATCAATCAGAATTCTTCTTTCCATATCAGCATATTATGACTATGAAATATGGCAGATGGACGTCAAAACAACATTCCTTAATGGAAAGCTACTTGAGGATGTGTACATGACACAACCTGAAGACTTTGTGCGTCCAGAGGAATCTAGTAAAGTTTGCAAGCTTCAAAGATCCATTTATGTATTGAAGCAAACATCTCGGAGCTAGAATCATTGTTTTGATGAAGTAGTCAAAGAGTTTGGATTCATTCAAAACATTGATGAACCTTGTGTTTACAAGAAGGTTAGTGGGAGCACAATTGTATTTCTGGTGTTTTATGTTGATGACATCCTACTTATTGGGAATGATATTCCTACCTTACAGAGTGTTAAGTCTTAGTTAGGAAAGTATTTCTCAATGAAAAATTTAGGCGAAGCCACTTACATCTTTGGGATTAGGATCTATAGAGATAGATCCAAGAAGCTGATAGGCCTAAGTCAGAGTACATACATAGACAAGATACTGCATAGATTCAGTATGCAAGATTCAAAAAGGGGTTACATACCCATGTCTCATGGCACCCATCTCAGTAAAGATCAGTGTCCTAGTACACCTGATCAAAGAAAATCGCATGAGTAAGATTCCATATGCCTCTGTCATTGGATCTATCTTGTATGCCATGTTATGTACTCGACCGGATGTGTCATTTGCCTTAAGTATGACCAGCATATATCAATAAGATCCCGGTAAGGGTCACTGGACTGTTGTCAAGAATATCCTGAAGTACTTAAGAAGGACTAAGGACTTATTTCTTGGTATATGGTGGCTTGGAGGATGAGCTCTGTGTGACTGGTTACACAGATGCAAGTTTCCAAACTGACCAAGATGATTTAAGATCGCAGTCAGGATATATATTCTTGTTAAATGGTGGTGCGGTAAGCTAGAAGAGCTCAAAGTAGAGCACTATAGCTGATTCTGCAACAGAAGCTGAGTATATAGCAGCATCGGATGTAGCTAAGGAGGCCGTTTGGTTCAGAAAGTTTGTTACTGAACTAGGGGTGGTTCCTACCATCTCAAATCCAATAGACTTGTTTTGTGACAACAGCAGGGCTATTACGTAGGCCAAGAAGCCTAGGTCACATCAAAGGACCAAACATATACTCGGCATTTTCATCTTATCAGAGAAATTAATGATAGAGGTGACATAAAAATATGCAAAGTACCAGGAGAAGACAATGTTGATGATCCTCTTACTAAGCCGCTTGCACATATAATAAATGAAGTCATGTGAGGACAATGGGAATTAGGGAAATCAATGCTTGTACCTAGTGCAAGTGGGTGTCTTCTGGTTGAAAGGCTAATCATTGTACTTTAAACATTATTGTTATTATATCATTTGCATGTTTATTATGATGACTATATCCTTAAATGTATCTTAAAGATTGTCCTAAATGTCCCTGACCGGTCATCTATGCGGGAGCAAAGATGAAATAAGACTAGTATGACTTCAATAAGGTATAGAGATACGAATCAAAGTCTTAGACACTTGTAAGAGTACAAGGTGCTGGACCGACCCACTATGAGAAAGCTGCATGTATTAAGTCATAAGCTTTTCTTATGTATAACCACGTCATAATGCCCTATGACCTGAGATCATCATGGATTCCTACATGAGAGTCGCTAATCTTTGACTTAGTCAAAAGTTACCTTTGACCGAGTGATGATAAAGGCTTGGATCGGGATCAATAGTTTTCATACAGAGGAATGTGAGTGGTCAAGATGGAATTTGTCCCTCACATTTGTAGAGAGATAATACTGGGCTCCTCGATGAGTGAGTCTAAGAAATGTATGGCCATACTATGATGGAAAGAAGTTTCCATTTCAATTATTAGACTACTCAAGAATCGAGAAAGTAATGGTCAAGAACAAGAAGTTGACATTATTCATGCCTCATCCTTGACCAAAATTATCACGTGACAAAAGGGACATGACATGGTTGTATGATAGGTTGTATTGAAAATCGATCCTCATGTGAATTGGGTAGTTGCAATGTCTTGTTAAAGGCCGCTTGCAACTTGTGGGCTAGTACAGTATTGGCTCGCTGCCAATCTCATGTGAGCCTACAGGGTCGCACACAAGAATAGCCTAACACGAGTTATAATGTCCAGATTCATTGAATCTAAGATATGTCTAAGATTTAATGAATACAATATTTTATCTAAGAAGATATATATATATATATATATATATATATATATATATAATGATTGCACTCAGTGCAAGTGGGAGTCTGTTGGAAATTATGCCCTAGGGGCTAATCATTAAATAACTTCCATATTTGATTTATGAAGATAAATCAATGATTTGATTTATAAAAATAAATCAAATTAGTTGGCTTTTAAATTCGCATTAAATAAATTGATTGGATTGAATCAATTAGAAAGATTTAATTTCCAATTCAATTTCAAAATTAATAAGATTGATTTTGAATATTTAATGTGGCCCATTAGGGTTATAAATACCCTTAAGTTGTAAGTAATTTGATTACACACACACAAGAGAATTGAAAAGCCACAAAAGAACCCTAGAAGAGAGACGTGAGACAAAAGCTTGAAGGCGCTAGCACGCTGCCGTTCGTGTTGGAGTGTTGTTCGGTGTGGATACCGGTAGAGGGAGTGGATTCGTAGAGTCAGCTCCTAGAGATTGATAGATCAAGAAGGTGTTAGCCCACGAGTTCGTAAAGCACGTACACGAGTTCGCATAGGTACGATTCTTAACTACTAACCTGATTTAAACGCTGTTGATAGATACTCTTCTTGGGATTTGTAATTTATTGGATAAATTTTATTCTGCTACGTGTATGAAACCCAACAACACACACACACTGCTTCTGTTTTGCCTAGCCCCTGAATGAGCGTGAATGCATATATATATGAATGAAGAAAATGCTGAAGTTTACTGTCATGTAAGGAAAGAAGAGTTGCTGTCAACGGCTCTCTTTGTTTTTATAAGTGAAACTAACCATGAAACAATAAGGGACAGTGAAAACGAAATAGGAGTTAGTGAGTGAATATAGCTTTGCGTGTGCTGCTTATATACATATATGTGGGAGGGGGGTTTCAAAATAAATGTTGCCTCCGTTCCTCTTGTTTTTTTTACTGTGTCATCGGGTTCTTTCTTGCATGCATGCGTGATTAATATATATATATATATATATATATATATATATATATATATTAATGTATGCGTTGAACTAAGAGATTCCTTGCTGCTAGACGCTATCATGGGAGTGAGAACAATGAATCATTTATCCATACATAATAGTTGGTAAGCCATTGCATGCCTCACGTGTAAGTTGGGCTTTAAATGGAAATAAGCATACGTCACGTTATAGTTGTGTGTGGTATATTCAGATGAGACAAGAAGGAAAGGGTGTTTTAATTATATATAGGTATGTGTGTGTATGAAGAAGTTTTACTGTGTGTAAGCATGGATGTTTCAACGTGGTCATATAGGTATATAGAAGGTTCAATAGTTAATATAAAGCTGAAGGTTTAGAGGATTATATATATATATATATATATATGCTGAAGGTTTAGAGGATTATATATATATATATATATATATATATATATATATATATATATATATATATATATTATTTTACCTCTGCCATGAAAAAGAAAAGGGAGCAGATCATACTTTTGTTGCTGTCATGAAGGTGCAAGTATTTATTAAAGAAAATATTATCTGTTATGTATACATATAAGGCACATGTTTGAAGTATTAGTAATTGTTATTATTATTATTATTATTAAGGAGCAGAGAGTAATAAAGTATAGAGAAATAATAATAATAATAATAATAATAATAATAATAATAATAATAATAATAATAATAATAATCAGTAGAAGTGTAATAAATAGAAAAGAGGGAGTACTTTTGCAAATTGCCATTAATAAGAAGAAATAAATAATAAATGAGGTAAGCAAATAATAATGAATAATGTTATTATTCATTAAAGGGAATAAATAGTATATATAAAGGAAGTTATTAATGAATAATAAAATTGAAGGGAAATTTAGAGTCTCAATGGTTTCCTTGAATTTTTTATAATTTGCCACTTCAAGCATTATAAATTTAATATTGGAATTTGTATATTTGTAATTTTATGAAATTATATGTTATAAGTTTGAATATGTGGAATTTTAAAGAGTTATTAATTGTTAGTAAATTGGTTGTATTTTTTGGGTAATAAATTTTACACATTATTTTGTATCTTTTGGGTAATAAATTTAGGATTGTTAGCTAATAAATAATGGGCTTTAATGATTATTTGGACTTTTATTTGGATTTAATTCACTTTCATGATAAAAATTCCAAATTTAATATGCTTCACTGTTTTAACTATAACTTTTGAATCAGACATCGGATTTGCCTCATTTTTGTCTCATATTTCAGATGATTCAAAGGGCTACAAATGTTATGAAGACTCGGAAGGTAAATTCGGTCAAGAGGATGGTCAAAATTGGAGCCGAAGTCAGAGACGTTTTTCTGGATTTTTATTTGGGCCCGAATTTTATAAAGGCCCATTTGTTATTTTAGGCCATTTCTTTTGGGCTGGATATTTTATGACTTGGAGCCCCATTTTGTTTTGCCTTTTTAGATTAAGTTAGATGGAGGTTACAAACAGTTTTGTAATTTTGTTTTTAAGACTTTTGAAGATCAAACATAGGCTTTTAAAAATTCTCTGAAATGTTCTTCGTCTGTTCTTCGTGTTCTTCGTTGTTTTACCCAGTTATGCTTGGCTAAACATCTCTGATTAACCCACGAATTAGGGATTCCATATTCCAGAGGACTCGCGTTTAATCGGTAACATCTAAACTCGTTTCTGTCTTCTTTTATCGGATTCGATTATGGATTTGGATTGGGTTTTTGGTTAAAAACTTAGATCGATTAATCCTAAGGACATATTTCGAACTGAGTTTAAGTGATTACTGTGCGATTGTTCGGTGTTACGCCACTATTTCGAAAACATTCTGGGCGATTGTTCAGTTGAGGGAAATTCTGGGCAAACGCAGAGATTTCGGTTTGTCCAGAAATCGATCACGAGTTTGGTGTTTAAATTTCGTCTAATGAAGGTTCTGGAATGCCTGGTTCTGGGTTAATCATTTTAGTTTGGATAATCTCATTTTCCTTTACTGTTTCTGTTTTAATTTCGTTTATTTTGCAATTTGAAAAACTTCCCCCCCAAATTGTTACTATTATGTTTCATTGTTACTGAATTAAACCTACTGCAATTCTGTAGGAAATGATCCAGGTTCATTATACTGCAAATCTTTTTATTGAACTTGGTTATTTTGCAAGGGGTCGACAATCTCTTGTCAAAATTTGGCGCTGTTGCCAGGGAATTGCATTGGTTTGATTAGTAACAGTAGCGTAGGATTAGTTTTATCAGTTCGGGTGACTGGGCAGAAAATTTTCTCACCCAGATCACTTGACCTGGGGCCTTCCCACATGGAAATTGACATTTTAAACAATAGTCAATCCCTTTAAGGGTGTGAGGTCCTACTCAAAATCACCAAATTCCATCGTTTAGGCCCTGTTTTTGTTGTTTTTTTAATCTCGGCCGGACGTAGCCGGTATTTTTGAAATTGTTCCTAGGATTTCTACTAGACTTTGCGATTTTCGCTAATTGAGCTGAAATTTGGCAGGTTGATAGATTTTGGCCTAAATATCAAGACACATTACTTTGCCATGTGATCTTTATTTTTAAGCCAAATTCCATTGTTTTGACCACTTTTTCAAATTTTTTTAGTTTTTTTTATTGCATTTCTAGGTCCCCCAATGGTCTAGGAATGTTTTTGTACAAATCCCATAAATTTTAAAAATCATTTGGTAGTGTTTCTGCATTTGTTCTGGTTATTTTTCACTTTGGTTTTCTGTTTTTGTGTTTTGAGTCTTTTAGTGTCTTATTGATATTTTGCTGTTTTGTTGCTGTTTTTGGTCGTGTTTTGAGTTTGTTTTTGTTGTTTTGAGAGTTTTCCGATTCTGCCATATGCGGCTGTATGAGTACCAGGAGTACTACTGATCCCAATGATCTATTAGAAAGGGATCCTGAAATAGAGAGAACCATCCTAGCTGCTAGACGAACCGTGAGGTTAAGTCAATTAGTAACTACGGATCCTGTTTCAGATTCTGAATTTGATTCTGTGTCTCTTGAGTCTTCTGAATTTACTGATTCTAGTAGTACTTTTGCTAACTCTGAAAATATGGCAGAACAAGAAAACCGTCCAACTTTGAAAGAATTGGCTGCACCTGTAGTAGTCAATCAACCTTTATGCATTCAATATCCTGAACTTAGTGCTAACTTTAAACTTAAATCTGGGCTTATCTATTTGCTTCCCAAGTTTCATGGTCTTGCAAGTGAATGTCCCCATAAGATTTGAAGGAGTTTCATGTGTTCTGTAACACAATGAAGCCACAAGCAATTGATGAGGAGCATATCAAACTGAGAGCTTTTACTTTCTCACTCGAAGGGGGAGCTAAGGACTGGTTGTTCTACCTTCAACCTCAATCTATTGGCTGCTGGAATGATATGGCCAAGCTGTTTCTGGAGAAATTCTTTCCATCTTCAAGAGCCACATCCATTCAGAAAGAAATCAGTGGCATTAAACAAGTGAATGGGGAGAAATTACATGAGTATTGGGATAGGTTCAAGAGGTTGTGTGCAAGTTGTCCATATCACCAGATCAGTGAGCAACTCTTGATCACTTACTTCTATGAGGGTCTATTGCCTAATGACAGAAATTTGGTTGATGCATCTAGTGGTGGGGCTTTACAGAATAAGACACATGAGGAAGCTAGAGATTTGATATTTACCATGGCTGCCAACTCACAACAATTTGGTACTAGAACAAACAGTACCCCTGCGTACCAGATTCAAACACCTCAGATTGCATATCAACAAAGACTTGAGAATAGACTTGATGACTTGACTTCTCTGGTTAGACAGCTAGCAGTTACACAGACAGTACATGCTTCCCCTCCTCAGATGGGATATTCATGTGGATATTGTGCTGATCCTTACCATCCTACTGAGTCCTGCCCTACTTTCCAAGATCCTAATTATCAAGACCATTCAGTAGCTGCAGTTGGTGTGTTTCCAGGGAAGCCTTAACACTAGCAACAAAACAATGCCTTCTCTAATACTTACAACCCTGGTTGGAGAAACCACCCTAATTTCCACTTAAACCAGAATCAGGGTAATCAGAGCTACCAGAATCAAGGCAACCAGTTTCAACAGAATCATAATTATAGTGGTTACTAATAGAGGCAGTTTAGACCACCTGGGTTCTCACATTCTGCACCACCTCTTCTTCTAGTTCCTCCTCCACCACCAACCATATGTGTACCCCTTCCAGTGACACAGCAGCCTAGCAACAGTGGTAGTGGTTCTTTTGGTTCCTCACTTGAGGATATGATGAAAAAATTTGCCAAGAATACCTTGCAATTCCAACAGCAAACTGAAACTTCCATTCAGAGTTTGCAAACCCAGATTTGCCAATTGGCAACTTCATTGAACCAACTCCAACCTCAAGGTTCCAACAACACTCTTCCTTTGCAGACAATTCCCAACCCTAAGGGGAACATGAGTGCTATCTCCCTATGGTCTGGCAAACAATTGGAAGAGCCTAGGCTAGCTGCAGATGTGATTACATTGGATAAAGAGTCAGGAAATGAGAAGAGTGACTCTAAAGACAAGGAGGCAGTAAAGCAATCTGAAGAGGACATCCCTATCCCTCTTCCTTTTCCTCAGAGATCCATTCAATCCAAGAAAGTGGCAGAAAAGGCACAAGCACAAAAGAAGGATATTCTAAAGACATTCAGAAAGGTTGAGATCAACATTCCTCTCTTGGATGCAATCAAGCATATTTCAAAATATGCTAAGTTTCTGAAGGAGTTGTGCACCAACAAGAGGAGATTGAAGGGAAATGAACGAGTGAGCATGAACCAGAATGTATCAGAACTCATCCAGCCTACCATGCCTCAGAAATGCAAGGATCCAGGAATGTTTTCTATCCCTTGTATCATTGGTAATTATAGATTTGATGATTGCATGCTAGACTTAGGTGCTTCAATTAATGTTTATGCCTGCTTCTGTCTATGCATCTCTTGGTCTTGGTCCCTTGCGTCCTACTGGTGTTATTGTTCAGTTAGCTAATAGGAATAATGCTCATCCCTTTGGCTTGCTTGAAGATGTATTGGTCAAAGTTAATGAGTTGATATTTCCTGCTGATTTTTACATCTTTCATATGGAGGATGAGTCTCCTAATAGTAGGTCACCAATCATACCAGGTAGACCTTTCATGAAAACAGTTAGGACAAAAATAGATGTGCATTCTGGTACCCTTTCCATGGAGTTTGGTGATATTTCTGTGAATTTCAATATTTTTGATGCCATGAAACATCCTAGGGAGGAGCACTCTATTGTACACTAGCCGTTGTCTTGATATAGCCGTTGCGAAACCGTGCAGGTAAAGGTAAGATGACCATTGGCATTTTGGTACTGTCTGCTAGCAGTTTGAATATTTGAAGCTTTACCAACATCCTTATTCCTGAATAGAATGTCTGCTTAACACATTTGACCGTTAGAGTTTTGAAGGAATGTTGTCACTCTTTGCTTCTGATATATCTGCTGTAATAAATGCGATGACATCATGTTCACTTTTTATTAGAACAAAAGGAATTCCTGATCTTTTTCATGGCAAAACAAACTTGAATCATAGTTAGTAGTATAAAGTGATTATAGTATACAAATAAGGTCAAGGATCAGAGATGAATAAAGTAAATGCAGAGATCAGATTAGTTCGCGAAATTATTTTTCAGTTCAGGACATCACAACCTCGAGTTACAAGATCAACCTCGGGTTTTTGGCCAACCTCGAGTTAAATTACCCAACCTCAAGGCTTATGCATAATACAAAAGAAAACATGGGATCTTATCAACCTCGAGTTTTAATATGTAACCTCGAGGTTTAAGGAAAACTCGAGGTTTATTTCTCTACCCTCGAGGTTTATACATGCTTAGACAGTTCGAATATAAGCTGGACGGGAGGCCTCAACCTCGAGGTTCATAATTAACCTCGAGGTTTTGACCAACCTCGAGGTTCTATATATAACCTCGAGGTAGAGGAGCTGAATGGTCAAGAATGGTCGAGCATTGAACCTCGAGTTTTTTTTATCCTAACCTTGAGTTTTAGCTGGACCTCGAGATCAAATGCCCAGCCTTAAGGTTATACTACCAGAACTCAATTTCTCTGATTTTCTAAGTTACTATTCAGTCAAGTCATCATCAAAACATTTATCATTTATGAGAACTAACATTCTTCCCTTTTTTGATGATGACAACATTAATCTTGTCTTGTTCTTAACTTATTTTTGTTTCAGATTAGATTTTCATTTCAGATCAAGTTCTGTTATCTCAGATAAGCATATGAAAAGAAATATGAACACAATAAGCATAATATTGTCAACTGCATAATATTATCAACAACCAAAAAGAGGTGTAGCAAATTACATGAAGTGCAAAAATTGAAATTGCTAACTGCTAGTATTGAAATTGCAAGACTTTGTCTGCTAACTGCTAAACCCAGAATGTGTAGCAGATTACATGAGGTGCAAAAACTGAAACTAACTGAAATTACTTGACTAACTGAACTCTACTGCTTTAACCCTACTGCTTCTCCCCCTTTGGCATCATTCAAAAAGGTGGGAGCTGATGCTGAGAAGAAAATGGATGGGAAATGGATGGAAGGGGTAATGGGGAAGAGGTGAAGGAAGGAGGAGGAAGGGAGGATGAAATCTCAGGATGAGGGTCTGTGTCCTCAAATAGGTTTGTTGTGGAGCTTCCAGAATAGACTATGTTCAGTGGTGAGGTAGAGGGAGCTAAAGCAAGAGTGGAGTCAAAAATGGGAAAAGAGGGTGCCTGAGAAACAGGAAGAAAGTTGGAAGGAGTTGTAGGGATGGAAACATTTGGAGGTATAGAAGTAGGCTGAGAGATGGGAAATGGAGGGATAGAAGATTGGATTGGAGAGGAAGAAGATGGGTGTGAAGGTTCTGCTGTTGCTAGAGATGCTGGAAGAGGAGTTTGCTGACGTTGCTAAGCAGCTAACAACTTGTCCACCTTTTCCATCAAAAATACTACCATGTTGGACATGTTGGTCATGTTGTTGCTATGATCTTCTAGATGTCCAGAGATAGCTTCCACTTACTCAGTGAGATCTGCATGATCATCTTGTAGATCAGTGACTTCTTTAACCAACTTTGAGATTGCAGTCTCAAGCTTGACACATAAAGTGTTTTGGGCTGCTACTGACATAAGCACTGGACTGAAGCCATCAGATACAACTTTCTCCACAATGGCCTTGATTTGAGGGCTAAGTGAGAATGGAGTGTGCTGAGATGAAATTCCTAGACCAGCAGAAGGAACTCTGGATTTTGAAGTTCTGGAAGTTGATGGAGCTCTTGATTCTCCAGAGCCTTCAGGGAAGGCAATCTTCATAAGATTCAGTTGATTTTTCCCAAACTGATCTGGAGCCTTTGGTTGTTCCCCAGATTCCAAATACCATATTTTCTCATGATATACAATTATTGAGACCAAGCTAGGGAAAGGTATTAGAGAGCTCTTCTTTGAATGCTGAGCATACTTCTTCATCTCTTGGAATAACAAATGACCCAGGTTGTGAGGTACCCTATCCACAAAAGAAGCAAAGAGGGGATACTCAATCTGAGTGAAGTGTGTGTAATTTCTTCCTTTCTGCACCAGATTTCTTGAGTAGATGTACCAAAGTGCTCTATGAATAGGTGGCATTGATCCAGGGGTAAATTTCAAAGGTTCTGAAAATGGAACATCAGGCTGAAGAATCTGATATATTTCTTCATTGTTGTATTCAATGGATGGAACTGCAGGTGGATCATTAATTTGCAGAAGGGAGTTCAAGTAGCCTATGCTCAGCTCTATCCTTTTTCCTCTGACATTAGTGATGAGTTTTTCTTCTTCTCCCTTATTTTTCTGGTTTGAAGGATGATAGGACATGTTAAAGTAGAAGATTTTAACTAGGGTAGGACTGTATGAGGCTTGAATGGATAGAAACAATTCATAATTTTTGAACTATGGATATAAATCTAGGTTATAGTCTGATTTAAGTTTAGGCAGGTCAATATGGACTATAGGACAAAAGGGTTTGTTAGAGTAGGTTTCCCTAAATCTTTTGGATTCCACATCAGAGAATAAATGTGGCCCACAGACAAATTCTAATGGAGGATTGGTTACCGAAGCATGATAAATGGTTTGGATTGCTGGGATTTGGAAGGGTTTTGAACCTGTGGTCTTGGAGCCAGAAGCATAAGTCCCAGACTTTTGAAATGATGCTGATGAAGGCGGCTTCTTCGATTTCTTTGGAGACGCAACAAGAATTTCTTTGTCTCTCCTCAATGCAGCTTCTGGGTCCACGGATTTCTTTATGGAGGCTTTGAAAGGTTCTTGAATCACCAACTTCCTTGGTTTCTTGGCCGGTTCATCGAAATTAACCTTCAATCGAAATCTCTTGGCTAAAAGTTTAGAGCGGGGAGCTTTCAGAATCGGAGATAAGGATTTAGGGTTTTGATCAGATCCTGATTTCGAAAGTTTTGCAGGTGATTTGGGGATGGTTTTGGGAGCCATCGAAGAGAAGAAACTGAACTAGGGTTTTTCGGGTTTTTGATTTTGAAGACGTGACGCGAATGGACAGAGATGAAACTGAACTAGGGTTTTTCGGGTTTTTGATCCTTGGTCATGCAGGCTTCTACTGGAGATTTATCCAGGATTTCAGCAAGATAGCCCACCCTTTGTCCAACTTGTTGCACAAGGACATCGACTTTGTATTTGATGATGAGTACAAGTTGGCCTTTGATCATTTGAAGCGGAGCTTGACTACAACCCCTGTAATCCAACCACCGAATTGGCTGCTTCCATTCGAGATTATGTGTGATGCCTCCAACTATGCTGTTGGTGCTATCTTGGCTCAGCGGATTGATAAAGCCTCTCATGTCATTGCATATGCATCCAAGACCTTGGATTCTGCCCAGTCTAATTACACCACCACTGAGAAGGAGTTGTTAGCTATAGTGTTTGCCTTTGATAAGTTTAAATCATATCTGTTAGCTAGTAGAGTTATTGTTTACTCTGACCATGCTGCATTGAAGTTTCTTTTGAAAAAGGTAGATGCTAAGCCCTGACTTATCCAGTGGATGTTGTTGCTCTAAGAGTTTGATGTTGAGATTAGAGATAGAAGTAGAGCACAAAACTAGGTAGCATATCACTTGAGTCGCATTTCTCATTCTCCCTTTCACCCCTTTCCTATTCAGGATGATTTTCTTGATGAGCAGCTTCTTCAGCTGCAAGGTAAGATTTCATGGTATGCTAATCTGGTTAATTATTTGGTTGCTAGAGTTTTACCTGCTGATTCCACTAGGGCCCAGACTCTTAAATTGCAAAGTGATTCTAAATATTATGTTTGGGATGACCCTTATTTGTGGAGATTTTGTAGTGACCAAGTAATTAGGAGATGTGTGCCTGATCATGAGTTTGATTATATCTTGCATTTTTGCCATGCTTTTACTTGTGGCGGTCACTTTGGACCACAAAGAACTGTTAGGAAAGTGTTAGACTGTGGTTATTTTGGCCTACCCTATTTCATGATGCCCATATGTTTTGTAAGTCATGTGATAACTGTCAGAGAGCAGGAAGTATTTCTTGTAGGCATGAGATGCCCCAAAAACCCTATACTGTTTTGTGAAGTCTTTGATGTTTAGGGTATTGATTTCATGGGTCCATTTCCTGTTTCTCATGGTCATACTTATATACTGTTGGCTATGGATTATGTTTCGAAATGGGTTGAGGCGAAAGCCACCCGGACTAATGATTCTTCTGTGGTAGTGGATTTTGTTAGGTCTAACATTTTCTACAAGTTTGGCATTCCTAGAGCCATCATTAGTGACCAAGGCTCTCATTTTTGCAATCGAAGCATGGGTGCCTTGTTACACAAGTATGGAGTGCTTCACAAGGTCTCCACAACATACCACCCCCAGACCAATGGTCAAGCTGAAGCTTCCAATAGAGAGATTAAGCAAATCCTTTAGAAGACTGTTAACTCTACCGGAAAGATTGGAGTAAGCGATTGGATGATGCTTTGTGGGCTTATCGCACCGCCTATAAGACTCCGATTAGGATGTCTCCCTATTGGCTTGTCTTTGGTAAGGTATGTTATCTTCCGATTGAGTTGAAGCATCAAGCCTATTGGGCCATTAAGCAGTGTAACATGGATTTGGCTAAGTCTGGAATGAGACAAAAGCTACAACTGCAAGAGTTGAATGAGCTTAGATTGGATGCCTATGAGAGTTCACGGTTGTACAAAGAGAAGACAAAGGCATTCCATGATAAGCATATCTTGAGAAAAGAGTTTTCTGTGGGCCAGAAAGTTCTTCTATTCAATTCCCGCCTGAAGTTTATGCCAGGTAAGCTTCAATCTAGATGGTATGACCCTTTTATGGTTGCTAATGTTTTCTCTTTTGGTGTTGTTGAGTTGTGTGATCCACCCACCGGACGGACATTCAAAGTCAATGGACACCACCTCAAGCAATTTCATGAAGGAGACATGAAGCAACCTGAGGAAGAAGAGATCCACCTCATTGATGCCACTTATCTCCCATGAACCACTTGGGGAGTATTCTTCTTTCTTCCTTTCTATACCACTCTTTTCCTTTATTTTCTTTTTCCAAATAAAATTAGTTGGTGAATAATACAGTTTCTCTTTCTATGATTGCCACATCTTACAAACTTGGACATTTGGGTTTTGATAGATCATTCTGTTGGACTGCAATTCTGGACTCTTGGATTATATGTCTTGGTAGTTGATTTTGTGGTGCTGATTGCATGATTTGATATTTCCCTGTGTGAGATTTTGGGCCTGCTTGAATGGAACTCATCTTTTACCATTCTTTCTTTTATGTGTGCATCTACTCATGATTCATGTTTTCTAGAACTTGCTCCCTTTCTTTTTGAAATTGCCTTTTCACTTACATGTGTAAATATGATGGAGGCTTATTTTCTTTCTTTCATTTCCACACTTTGGGCAAATAGCTTTCCCTTGCATCATATTCCCTTTGCTAGCCCCTTTGTGACATTGTGACTCATTCTTTTACAAACCACATTATTAGCCTAAGTGTAAAACCAATTTTTACCGCACCTTGGAATTATATTGAGCATTAGTTTCACTTTTGTTTTGTGTTTAAGTGTGGGGGTTCCTCAAGAGTGCAACAGTTTAAGTGTAGGGGAGAGATATTTGATTTGGTCATTGAAAAAAAAAACGAAAAAAGGATAAGAAAAGAAACAAAGGAAAAGAAAAGAGCAAGAAAGAAAAAAAAAAGATAAAAAGGGGGAGAAAAACAAAAACAAAGAAAGATGAGCAATAACAAAGAAAAAAAAAGATTTGGTTATTTTCTTTAACTAGTGCTCTTTTAGATTTCCTCTCTTTTCCATGCTTACCTACCTTCACCCTAACCCCATTACAACCATTAATAATAAGCTCTCTTGATTTATGCATGCATGTGTTGTGAGTAGTGGAGAAGTAGAAATTGAGCAAGCCTATGGTAAAACAATTTTCTTGAGTAGAATTTGAGTGATACACTTATTTCCTTATACACTTGAGAGATTAATTGAGGGCATCCCTTGAGAGATCACATTGTGTAATTAGCATCATTGATTGAGATTGCCATGATTTGTAATTTGAGATGAAGGGATTTTGGTCTTGATTGCTTGGTCTTTTGAAACCTTGTGTTCCTTGTTTAAATTTTTACATTGTTGGCAATTACTAGAAATGAGAATTTTCTTTCTTCCAATTTTCTTTTCTTTTTGATTTTGCCTAGGAGTGCAAAAGGATAAGTTTAGGGGAATTTGATAATTGAATATTTTACACACTTATTTTGTATCTTTTGGGTAATAAATTTAGGATTGTTAGCTAATAAATAATGAGCTTTAATGATTATTTGGGCTTTGGGCTTCTATCTGGATTTAATTCATTTTCATGATAAAAATTCCAAATTTAATATGTTTCACTGTTTTAACCATAACTTTTGAATCAGACATCGGATTTGCCTCATTTTTGTCTCATATTTCAGATGATTCAAAGGGCTACAAATGTTATGAAGACTCGGAAGGCAAATTCGATCAAGAGGATGGTCAAACTTGGAGCCGAAGTCAGAGACGTTTTTCTGGATTTTTATTTGGGCTCAAATTTTATAAAGGCCTATTTGTTATTTTAGGCTATTTCTTTTGGGCTGGATATTTTATGACTTGGAGCCCCATTTCGTTTTGCCTTTTTAGGTTAAGTTAGATGGAGGCTACAAACAGTTTTGTAATTTCGATTTTGAGACTTTTGAAGATCAAACATAGGCTTTTAAAAATTCTCTGAAATGTTCTTCATTTGTTCTTCGTGTTCTTCGCTGTTTTACCCAGTTATGCTTAGCTAAACGTCTCTGATTAACCCACAGATTAGGGATTCCATATTCCAGAGGACTCGCGCTTAATCGGTAACGTCTAAACTCCTTTCTGTCTTCTTTTATCGGATTCGATTCTGGATTCGGATTGGGTTTTTGGTTAAAAACTCAGATCGATTAATCCCAAGGACATATTTCGAACTGGGTTTAAGTGATTATTGTGCGATTGTTCGGTGTTACGCCACTGTTTCGAAAACATTTTGGGCAATTGTTTAGTTGAGGGAAATTCTGGGCAAACGTAGAGATTTCGGTTTGTCCATAAATCGATCACGAGTTTGGTGTTTAAATTTCGTCTGATGAAGGTTCTGGAATGCCTGGTTCTGGGTTAATCATTTTAGTTTGGCTAATCTCATTTTCCTTTACTGTTTCTGTTTTAATTTCGTTTATTTTGCAATTTGAAAAACTCCCCCCCCCAAATTGTTACTGTTTTATTTCATTATTACTGAATTAAACCTACTGCAATTCTGTGGGAAACGATCTTGGTTCCTTATACTGCAAATCTTTTCCTGATAGCTTACGTCCGAGTCCATCAAGGAAGGCCAAAGAAACTTAGGCTACTCTGTTAAAAGTAGTGCTTCTATCTCTTTTGGTTTACGTTGTATAATTGTATATTGCCACGTTAGGGCTCGTTATGCATACTCTGATAAAATTTTAAATTTTTCATAAATTTTGAGGCACTATTAAGTTAATGACCTATCAATATTTGGTTATTTTATTAATTAAAACGGAGTACGTTTCAAATAGAGAATTAATAGAAGCAAACCTTAATTTACTTATGTATTACTGTGTATACATGTAATAAGAGATATTATATATTGTTACATATTCATGAATATTACTATCTCTTATAGTAAATACTTAATTACATTATGTAGATATAGTTCATGAACTACACAATTTTTTATACATTTTAAAACTATATATATATATATATATATATATATATATATATATATATATATATAGAAGAAAATTAATAAATATTAAATACACTGATAGTCTCAAATGGTCCATGAAAGCTTTAACATTTGATTAAAAAACGTTTTGCAACAGATTTATTTTTCCGTCACAACTTGCAACGGAATTTTTGTTCCGTCGTAAAGTTTTGCAGCGGATTTGTTTTTCTGTCGCCAATTGCAATGGAATATTTTTTCCATCCCAAAGTTTTACAACAAATTTGTGTTTCCGTCAATTGAATCGGAATTTTAATTCTGTCGTAAATTTTTGCAATGGATTTGTTTTGCCATCACAATTTGCAACGGAATATTTTTTCTGTTGCAAAGTTTTGCAATGGATTTGTGTTTCTGTCGCAAATTGCAATGGAATTTTAATTATATTTCATTGTAATTTTTTGCAACGGATTTATTTTGCTGTCAGAATTTGCAACAGAATATTTTTTCATCGCAAAGTTTTGCAATGGATTTGTGTTCCTGTCACAAATTGCAATAGAATGTTAATTCCGTTGCAAATTTTTGTAATGTATTTGTTTTGCCGTCGCAAATTGCAATGGAATATTTTTTCCATTGCAATGTTTTGCAACGGATTTGTTTTTTTGTCGCAGATTGCAATGGAATATTTTTCTATTGCAAATTGCAACGGATTTAACTTTCTGTTGCAACTTTTATTGCAATTTGCAATGGATTTGTTTCCCTTGAAAATTGTCTCGCTATTTTAGTATTTTCTAGTAGTGCATTTTAGGAAGTGTAAAATTAATTAATTTAATTCTCTCCTTAATTTCTCAAAATCCGTTTATTATATCCTATAATTAGGACCAGAGGTAGTTATAATTAAGAATTAGAATAAATTATAGAGAAGGAGAAGGGGGAGATCGATAATATAATTTCTCTTTGAAGTCTAAGTTTGAATTTTTGTTGGGGTCAAGTTTCTTAGAAGAAAAAATAGAATTTATTGAAAATTGATGACCCATCACATCACATAATTAACTTAAATTGTGACACTGGCAAAGAATGTATATACAAATCAGAAAATTAAATTTCGGGAATAAATGTAAAGTAATTAAATATATGCCATATAAATGTATCATGATATTATAAAAAATTAAATACCTAACTGAAAGATTTTGTTACAAATATATTAAATAACTACATTTGAATTTAATCCACAAAAACATAAACACGAATTAGTATATACAACTATAATCATGGACTACTTTTTTTTGTTTTGTCTTCTAAATGTTGAATAGAAAGAAAGGGGACAGTGTTGAAGTATAACCCAACTTTCATCATCGGACTTGTGAATTTGTTCCTTGCTTTTTAATTTGACCAAGAATCATAGAGAGAAAATATAATTAATGATCACTTGCAAGTCCACTTGTGGGAATTGAAATAAAATCCACGTACTGTAAATATAGTATTCATATCTAAAGACAAAAGAATCTTTTATCTTTATCTCTCCCTCTCACTCCCTATATATATATATATATATATATAGTTTTAATTTTATTGAAATTGATTCGACATTATTGATTACCACAATTGATTTGGAAAACAGAATTTCCATGATGAGTGAGAACTCAAGTGCCAACCATAATATCATCTAGCACCAAAAATTTCAAGAAAACAAAGACAGAAAGAAGTTCAATATTGACTCACCCATGTACAAGAGACAAAGTTATAAGATAATACAAATTAAAATTCTAATCAAGAAATCTTATTCCCAATTAAGAATGACACAGTAATCAATAGATAGGACAAGAAAAATAAGTCATTATATGGACAAGGTTGGCCCTTTCTTTTAACAAATCTTTGAATAAACTCAACAAAGAAAAACAAATAAAAATAAAAAATAAAAATTTTAACTTTGAAACTTTTTTCCTTTTAACAAATTATCCACCGTAGATACATTGCACCCCGATTGATGAGCAATGGATTGGATGCTAAACTCTTCCTGGGTAATGAATGCTTTCGCAGAATTTAATAATTAAAGTGGAAGATGTTAGACATGATATAAACCAAGAGGGGGTGACGTTAGGTGAAGGTAAAATAAGAAAATAGTTAAAAATTTGACTATAACAACAAACGCAAATACGAAGTTGGAGAGATATGAACGGAGGTTCAAGTCAAGGAAGAGTAGAATGACAACTTATTTATATTGGTTTGATCTTATATCATGCAACCTACATCTAGTCTTTCGATTACCTCAGAGTCTGACTAACTTCCAAGAGGTGAGCTCTTGGTGCCTTAATACAAATTCAGTAAAATCACAATTATCTCACACCAAGGTAATCACTCCTCTTTATTATGTGTAAGAGTACTATCTACTCAGGATCCTACAATCTTGAGCCACTCAATAATAAATAAGTAAACAAAATAAATTTTTCTCTTAAACAAAGTACTTGATAAGCACTAAAATACAAAATACAGAGAATCTATTGCTCTTTGAATAGCTAGTTCAGCATACTATATACAAATGAATTTTACTTCCCTAAAAAATATTTGATTTTTTAAAAAGGAAGTAAAAAGTAAAAAGTGGCATGTTAATTATGTGCAGAAATTTTGATATATTGCACCTCTTTTTAAGTAAAAAGGACATAAAAAGTTCAATTTTAGTGTCCTTTTTAAGTTGATACGCGAAAAGTTTGTCCTAGTTTTAAATCAGGACACTGGAAGGTAAAAAAAATTCCCTTTTGGCTCGTAATCGAGAGTTAGCGAAAGAAGCAGAATAAAGGCAGTGAGGGAGAATAGTGTTGTTCTCTCTTTGCATCATTTAGCAGCGCCTCCGCCATGCTCCATCATCGGATCCTCCTTGCCCTTTGAACTCGTGGAGGCTCCGCCTCCGCCACTAGATGTTGGACCACCCCCTACCATGAGGATCGCCCTATGGGTCAATCTTGCAAATTGTAGATCTATAGGTTCGATTAAACCTTCGCTTTCCCTTGCTTCCACAACTCAATCGTACTCCTCACTTCTAATTGGACATGATTGTGAAGTTAAGGTTCTTATTTGTAAACAATCTGAGAGATGAGCTCCATTCATGAAGTCGTGCACAAGGTAGATGTGGTCACCAAAGATGCAAGCACTGACGGAATTTGCGCTGGAAAAAAAAATGACATCTCTGCCTCTGAGAGTACATTGCCAAGAGGGAGTAGAAGAGGAGGAGGAATAATGCTTGGCGAGGTTTAGGATTGGTGTTGGTGTACCTGAATGTGTACGATCTGACTCCCATTAATGGTTACGCATACTAGTTCGACCTCGATGTGTACCATTTTGGCATTCAAGGTGAGTCTTGGAGCTCAAATCTCTTTGAATTTCAGTTTAAATTCTTAGATTTGTAATTTCTTAAGACATTCGGATATGCTATTTGGTTGTTGTAGTTCATAGAGTAGAGTACGCTTTTAGAGCTCATGAGGACTCAATGATAGGAATTTTAGAAGGCAAACCTAGACAATGTGATGGATTCATGTTTAGGAAGACGATATTCATTAGAGAGACGGATATGGGAGCTGATGAGGTTAAGTGCATGATGGAAGAACTCGTCGGCCACAAACGAAATGCTTATAATCTCATCACCAAGAGTAAGTGTAGCCATTTGTTTTGGGTTTTTGTTTTTTAATTAAAAAAAAAAACAAAAAGCCTTATAGCGTATGTTGTACAAAAGGGACATCATAAGAGACAACATCCTTTTTCTAACGGACGTTATTCATAGACTTTATTACATTGCTCACATAGACATCTCCTTGGAAACGGACGTAGAGAGGGTCTAAAAATAGGCGTTAAAGGTGCTTTCTGTAGTTGTGATGCTTAATCAATAATGACTCGGTATCTTCTTTTGTATTGAATGATTCTCTATTTTTTGGCAAGCTTAGACTATATATGTTACACACATATATTGTGACAGAAACATCTTTTTCGTCGCAAAAAGTCACAGTTTGTGACGGAACTCCAAGTTCCGTCGCAAAATCATAATCATGAAGTTTGTGGGTATGACTTTGAGAGATAAGTGAGTGGAGCCGCATATACTCCTGTGGATACCATATGCAAACCCGTAGACAAGAATGTGCGAATTACACAAATAGCGTGCGAGCGAGCCCTTGGTCACTTTTCTTGAAAATTGAACTTCCTCAACAATGTCTACCTCTCTCACTCTATCTCTTCCTCTCATTAGTGAGCGTTTCTTTCCCAGGTTTCCTTCTCCATTTCTTGGCTTTCACAATTTTATGGGGTGGTAATTGCATTTTCCCATCTTTCTCAATCTGTTGGTTTGTGAAGTACACTGGCACACAAGTTTGCATTAGGGTTTATGCTGTGAATTTCGAAACTGAATTCGATCGACTGGGTTCTCTGTTTGATCCTTCTCTTACTTTATTTCTTGGCTTATTTATTTTTTTCTTGTAACTTGAGTTTTCTGAGTCAAGGGGCTAGCTATGTTTAGTGATAAATTCGATTTTGGTGATCTGATTGTCTTTATGCTTTTCTCCTTTTAGTGAGTTGATATTAATCATTCTGAGGATCGTTCTTTGTTTTTTTTAAGTTGAATTTTTGTTGGAATTTGTATGCTAGTTGTATTTATAACTTATTATGATATGGATGATTTTGAGTTGATAAGGGATACAATCTGGGGTTATGGCAGTGGCGATAAATAATAAATGTTTTTTTGGAACAATTTGAGGGCCCATTAGATTATGTGTGAACTGAGGATAGGTGTTGCTCTTGTTTTGCTGTTGTGGGGCAATGTACTCCTCCATCTGTAGAAAATCGTTACATTTTTTGATAATCTTCACTGCTATAGAATAGAATACAAGTAAGAATATCACTATTATCTGCATTGTCGTTATCTGAAGTATTGATTTTTGCATAATGTTATTTAATCTTTTTCTTAGTATATTATTTTTGTCTTGACTTGAGAATGATGAATATTGGTAAATTACAGAGGCGCATATAAAATTTTCTGAGACAGTGTAAACATCATATTAAGTGGTGCAGTTCTTGCTGCAGGCTATTTGATCATAATCTCAAATGGCTTCTTCCACTCTCATAAGTGACACTCAACCTTAGAAGGAGCTGAAGGTAGGGAGAATAATTCTTTCACATGTATTATGTTTAATTGCTGTGAAAAATTCTATTAACAACTTCTCATTTTTTGTAGGCCCACGTTGATGAGGTCAAAAAGACCCATTTACGTGATCTATTGGGTGATGTCAAAAGATGTGAATCAATGGCAGTGTAAGATGCTATATATACCCACTATATTGCTATTATATGTTTTAGGACTCATAACAATGAAATAAAGAGCCTGCAGTTTTGAGGATTTACTAATGTTGGAAGATTAGGATAAAAAGATCATATTTTCCTTTGTACCTAGAATATTAAGTGACACCAAGACACTTGCAATGTGATTAATATCTTTCTGATTTTGGCGTGCTTTTCCTCTGTAGTGAGTTTGATGGAATTCTGTTGGATTACTCAAGGCAACAAGCTACCCTTGAAACAGTGAATAAACTCTTTAAATTGGCTGAGGTTAGTTTTTTGCATCTTGGTATCTCAAGAGATTATGTGTTTTTTGGCGCTTGGCTGGTCCCTTCACTTAAAATATAAGTTAAATACTATACTGATATACTACCATCTGATTATTGTTGATTATGCTGTTATATAGGCTGCATCTCTGAAACAAAAGATTAACAGCATGTACAATGGAGTGCATGTAAGTGGCTATGTACAGATATAACTAGGCTCAAGTACACCTATTATACATTTATACATATTGACACTTTCTTTTCCTTTTTCATTTTTCTAATGAAAGGTTTTGAATATATATAAATGAATATCTCTTTTTCACCATTTGTATTTGTTTAGCATGATTCTTAGTTTGTGTCTTGCATGACATATTGATGGAACATTCTTTCTCTGCTCTTTGTTGTAGTTGTGGTTGTTTCAAAGACTTTTACAACTGCTGAAACCATGTTGAATGCACGAACGCTCAGGGAGAGGATTTCATCTTCCCTAGGGTAAGTGAAGTATTAAGACAACCAGTTCATCAAGATTAAAGTAAAGGCTTTTTTGGTATTCTGCAGTTTCCTTCCGTCAAGACTACTAGGGTAACTTGATATTGGTTTGAAGACTGGCATATTTCCATTTCCTTTCAGGCCCTCTGCAGTAGCAAAGCACATGGTGGCAGTCAGTACAAATCTCACAGTACTACTATTTTTTGTGGCTTGTGTATAAGCTAGCTAAGCTTTGTTATTCCTTCACTTTTATTATTTTTCATATGTAAGCTCATTAACTATTTTTGAACCTTTAATATCTCTCTGATCTTTAATTTCTGATGCAGCTTGTGCAGAAGTTTGACATTGACCCCAATAATGCTTTTGCATTTTGGGACTGGGTTGGTGGCCGATATAGTGGTAAATTCTTTTTGGGCATGTTTCATTTCTTTAAGAGTCATAAGCAAGGTAGTCAAGATCGTGATTTTACTTAAGATCGGAAAGGGGTAGTAAGATCGTAAATCCGGGGATTGGCACGGATCGTAAAGATCTTACTATTTTAATTTTAATAATAATAAAAAAATATATGCATATAAAATAACATTTAACTCATAACTTAATCCTAAATGACAATTCAATCTTCAAATAAATTATATAGCATTCAAAATAACATTTCATAAGTCCTAAAAGACAATTTAAAGCATCAACTTAAGCCACAATTCCACAAATACAAAATACCAAATCATCAAAACCAAAACAAAATACTCCAAATCTAATCTATCAAAGCATTCACATCACAATCATCATCTATCATGGCCATGCCATCTTCCTCTTCATCTTCAAAGTCTTCTTCATCAACATTTGGTAACTCCAAATCATTGCTAGGCTCAACCAAATCCTTGCTAGGCTCAACCAAGGCTTCATTTTGAGTTGCCACCAAGTTGTCTACATCTAAGCCACAATCCAATCATCATTAGAAGAAATATCATCAATATTATACTCATTCACTTTTCTAGCCTCCTTCTTCCTTCTTCTTGGCCAATCTTAAATTAGCCATCACAAAAACAACATCATTCATAGTTTTCTATTTCAAACGATTTCTTCTCTTTGTATGGACCTAAGCAAATATAAAAAATAAAAAACAATTAATACAAAATTTATTCTTGAAATGAAATATAATTTATATTTCATATTCATGAAAATTTACCATCTCAAAGTCACTCCAATTTCGCTCACAACCGGAGGCACTACATGTCAAGCTCAAAACACGAATAGCAAATTTTTGGAGCTCCGGATGTTCAAACCCATACGACTCCCACCATTCTGCTGGTGTTTTGTTGTTAATTGCAAGCTTGTCTACTGAACTACCAAAAAAATTCCTTTTGATACTTGAAATCTTCAAGTTGAGTATCAATCTTAGACATTTCTTCTACATCCTCCACCATCCTTTCTAAGCATTGATATAATCCACATTTGACTTCAATATCAGCCTTAAATGAAGGACTATAATGTAATTGTGGGTTAAGGTAATAGCCTGTAGCATGTAAAGGACGATGAAGTTGCCCGCCCCATCTAGCATCAATGACTTTCCACAAAGGCTTATAACTGAAGAATAAATAAAAATTGTATTAGTGTAATGTAAAGAACAAAACTACAAATTTAAAATTTAAATCAAACTTGATATTTTACCCTCTTTCTAAGTTGTTGAAGGCATCAACAATTCTCTCTTTAGCCCGATCAATCTCCTCATATATGAAGCCCATGGCTGGCTTCACATCTGAATCAACCATACGAAGCACCTTGACCAAAGGATAAGCATCTTTCAAGCAAGTAACAATATCTTTCCAAAAAACCTTGTCTAAAACCACATCTTCTATAAGCTTCCCATCCGAAGTCTTTGCAAATCGGCTAGACTGCCAGTCTTTGGAGGTGAACATCCGAATCAATGCTCCTTTATTATCATGGAGGCACCCCAAAGTTAGGTAAGATGTGGCAAAGTGAGTGAGGGCTGGTCTCACCAAATCTTTTCCTTTGGTGAAGTGGTGTAATAAAGTAATCAAAGCAGTTCTTGAATAAATGTAGGTTGTTATTTCCCCCCCCTTGGAATAGTATCATGGTGAACCAGTATCTTCTTTTCCAAATCCTGTAACATTAAATCAATGCAATGTGCTGCATAAGGTGTCCAATACAATTTCTTTCTTTTCTTCATTAATATCTCTCCTGCAGCTTTGTAATTTGCTGCATTATCTGTCACCACTTGAATAACATGTTCTTCACCAACCTCTTCAACAACATCATCAATCATCTTAAAAAATTTTTCAACAGTCTTAGATATGTCAGATGCATCAGTAGACTTAAGGAAAACAGTTCCCTTAGAGTTGTTCACTAAGAAATTTATGATTGTTCTCTTCCTTTTGTCGGTCCACCCATCTGTCATTATCGAGCATCCAAATTTCTTCCAAAAGGCTATATGTTCTTCAATATCTTGCATTGTTGAGTCATATTTTTTCTTCAAATATTTTACTCTGATCTCATGGTAGGATGGTGGCTTGAATCTTGGACCATGTTTTGCAACCGATTCAAACACTTTATGGAATTCCTCCGTCCTTGCCACATTAAATGGAATAACATTATTGTAGAAAAAAGAGGCAATGTCTTCACATGCTTCCTCTCTCAAATTCTTTTTGAAGATGCTATTTATTGTAACTTGAGTGCTAACTCGCCTTTTTTAAAAAACATTTTTATCATGCCCACCATCCTCTTCACTCAGTTTTCTTTTTCCACCAAGTTCATCATCAACTTCTGTGGATGTAATTGATTTCCTCATTAGTTTCTCTTGTAAATCTGCTACAATTTCATACATTTGTTTTCTCACTTCCTCAGGAACAGAGCTACAAGCCCCTACATTGCTTTTTGTTCCCCCCAATTGGTGCTTGAATCGATAAACACCTCCGGTTATTGTCTTCTTACAATAATTGCATTGAATTTTTCTTCCACTTCCATCAACTTCAACACCATGCTTCCATCCCGTATCAGTCCTACTTTCGCTAGCATTTTTCATTTTAGTTCCTTTACTAGAGGAGGAGGGAGCAATTGCGTCATTACTAGCACTAGCATTAGAAGCCATTTTCCAAATGCTAAACCACCACAATCTAATATCAATAGAGAAATACATATAAACATATGAATTAATATCAAGAGTACCATTTTCTATTTTTCTTTAAATGCAAATCATAATATGAAAACCCACAGAATAAAGTTCAAGACTTAATATCAAAAACTACCATTTTCTATTTTTCTTATCTTAAATAAACCCAAAAAAAAACCGAGCAGACCAAGCAAAAAACAAAGTCTGGGTCATATACTCATATGGCGCAATCGAAGCAGATACAGTGAGAACGAGAGAGTGAGATATGGCGCAATCGAAGCAAAAAACTATAATATGAAAACTCACCTCACCTGACGAGGACGATTTAGAAGCAAAGAGAGTAAGAAGGAAGCCAAGCAATCCTGTACCCTCCAGCTCGCAATCGAATGAAGTAGGAAGGGGTGAAGGGTCGAACTGCCGAAGGGAGACAAATGAGAAGGAAGTATGTTCGATCAAAGTTCAGGTGAGACACCGAGAATGAGGACGAAAGAGGCAGAGTCGAGTCAAAGTCGCAATGTCGCAGAGAAATTTTTGTCCAAGAATGATTCCCAGTCGCGGTTTAAGGGTTTCATACGGGTAGGAAACCGGGTAAGAAACCGAGTCAAGCATGATCGGTGATCCAGATCGATCGCAAGATCCTATGAGCTTCACCGGCGATCCAGCACGATCCCTGTAAAGACCGATCATGCATGGGATCTGGATCGATTTGCTTTGAAAAAATCGCAAGATCGGCAATCTTACGCAATCTTATGAGTCAGATCGCCGATCTTGACTACCATGGTCATAAGTTGAAGTGCTGTGCATTTTTTAATCTTATTGCTATCTGAAATGCTGCTTGCAGTTTGCAGTGCTGTTGGAGTATTGCTATTATCTCTACAATATGGTTTCTCAGTAATTGAAAAATAAGTTTTTTCTTTCCTTTTTTTTGAAGTATTGGTAGGGGTGTAAAAAGGCCAGGGGCCTGTTAGGGGCCTGTGGCCTGGCCTGTTAAAAGCCTGGTCAGGCTAAAAGGCCAGGCCAAGGCCTCTTATGAGGCCTGTTTTCCCTTAACAGGCCAGGCCCAGGCCTGATAAGAGGCCTTTTAGGCCTGTCAGGCCGGCCTGTTTATATTTTTAATATTAATTTATGTAATTTTGGCCTGTTTTTAGCCTGTTTAAAGTAGGCTGTTTTCGGCCTGTGGCCTGTTATTTATATTATTAGTATTAATTTATGTAATTTTGGCCTGTTGTTAGCCTGTTTAAAGTAGGCCTGTTTTCGGCCTGTGGCCTGTTAGCTTAATTAAATAAAAAAAATTAAAAATTTTTTTAAAAAATTTTTTTTTTTTAAAAAAGAAAAAAAAACACAGGCCTTAACAGGCCACAGGCCAGGCCAGACCTATATACAGGCCAGGCCCAGGCCGAAAAGTAGGCCTGTAACAGGCCACAGGCCAGGCTCAGGCCAGTATGTTACAGAACAGGCCTGGCCTGTTAAGGGCAAGGCAAGGCCTGGCCTAGCCTGTTTACACCCCTAAGTATTGGTATGATTAACGTATTTTGAAGGAAACTTGTCTTAGTCTTAGCTTAATTTAATTTAACTCTTGGGTGCTTATTGTCTAGTGCACCATAGGAAGCATAATGAATTAAACAAACTTTATTCTGCCTCTCTTTTTTTTTTTTTTTTTGGTAAACAAACATAAATTGAAGAAGAAAAAAACAACTTCATATAAGACATGGATCACATAGAAAAAGGATCTTCTTATACATATGCTCTTTTAAGACAAGAAAAGCTGCACAATGTCCCTGTTCTTATGTATTTAGATAGTTTCCTGCATCTTGTTGTTAGTGGCTATAGCAGACAAGAAATTACATGGTGAACTTCATGTCGTTATGAGTAATAATAGTTATATAGTGTGGATGGCCAATAATATTTCTCCCTTGTAAAAAATGCTTTTTTTTTATAAAAAAAAAAGTTTTGGAAGGATTCGACACCAGTCCCCTACCAAGGTCAGGGCACGGCCCCGAGCTCTATGAGTACTTATTGGGGACTTACAAGATCGCTTACCAAAGGAGTCCTAGCGACGGCGGAGGAGATCGAACCCACGACCCAAGGGCCTAGTTCTGGATCTTTTACTATCTGTGCCAACTCTCATTGGCTAAAAAAATGCTATTTTTGTTAGTTGAATCATTTACGAGAAAGTAAAGAGTCGTTCTACTATTTCTATCTTCAGTGTTTTTTTTAACTTTTAAGAGAGTGAGAGACAAGATTTTTATTTGTATATGTGATTTGTATATGATGCATTTTCCCAAAGGTTTTTAAAGGGAGCATCCACCATTGATCAACACAACGTTCAGAACCTTTTGAAAGAAATATGTCCGGTCTTAAAATTTTTATACAATTATCAATTATTTTAAAAATTTTCCATGTTATTTTGCACCGTATAAAATATAAGTTGGGATGTACGAGATTTCTCTTTAAAGTAATTCATATTTCAATTTTTTTAAAATAAATGTTTTAAGAGAGGTTGTTTTTTTCAGCGGTCTGGATAATATATTTAAGACCTATCGAAAAATGATACGGTCCAACATGTTCTTTGATATTTACAAAATTACCACCGGTCATATCTTAAAGACCGGAGCGTTGATCATCCGCTCTAAATGAGACAGTCTTAAAAATTGATAAGGTGGAAGAAGTTTTTTATATTTACAAAATTGTCACTGGTCATTTCTTTAAGATTTGGGCGTTGATACTCCGTTCTAAATGAGGCGGTCTTAAAACATTTTTTTTTTTTGCACTAGTGTATCACTAAAATTCGTCATTGATCTGTCTTAAATCTGTTGCAAAATTCCATCATAAATTCTGACAATTCCATGGCAAATTTTGGGATAACTTTTTGAATTTTTGATGGAAATTAGCGACGGAAAACATTCCACCTCTACGTTCCATCGTTTTTCCGTATCTAATTTGAGTCACTAAATCCTTCTGTTTTTGTTCCGTAGTTAATTCCCTCACTACTTTTAAAATTTCAAATTTTTGATCATTTAGAGAATAAATGATAATATAATTATTTAAATATATTTTTAATTAAAAAATGAAAATTTCACCAGGTGGGTGGGATGATATTGAGTAGGGCATCATCATTATCATCTCATCATTAAAACTTATTGAGACATCATGGAGACGAATTCTTAGGAAACGCATTCGTTTATCATTAAAATGGAGTCATCATGTGACTTCATATTAGCTAAACAAATAAGGAAATAATATTTTTATTATTCTCTTTTAAAAATTAACATTATAAATGGAAGAAACAATAACTGTATGATGAACAATATGTTGATGGAATAAGACATGATGGAAACCATTAGTCGACAAATGGATGTAAAGGCATATATCCAAATGAATTTATCGTTAAATTCTTAACTTTTTTGTCATCAGTTTCTTCAAGCGCGTGTCTGGATTTTTTACTTTTATATATATATAGGACCTTCTTTATTTCCCTTGCCTGTAACATTTTTGTAATTATTCATCCCCATGACACCCCTAGTTGTCTGGCTAACGTCTATTAGTTTTTGTGGTCATAGTCTAGCTTACAAATAGTGCGAAACTTTTTTTTTTTTTTAAAAAAAAAATCCACTTTGAACTAAGTCACATGACCAATTTGATTAAATATAGTGGATAAAATTAAAATATAATGAAATTTTAACCAATTTTTTTCCTAGGTTTTTCTGTGCTGAAATGGATCTCAACCCCAATGACTTTCTTATTGTTTGTGATGTCTTCTCAAATCTACATGCCTATTTCCCATTCACAATGGTTGCTTTTGTATAGCTCAAGGTATTCTTCACCTTCTTCCACCCTCTCTTCTAAGAACTCCATCACCAACCGTTAAGCTCCAAAACTCCCCACTCATTTATTGCCCCCTTGACATCCACCTCCTTTTTCCTCCTCCACTGCCATGTACAGTGGCAAAATGGCCACCATACAAAACATTGCCACCATTTGACGCTTATTCAATGCATCCCAGCCATCTTAGCATCGTCAATGGGTCAGTGTTTCCCATCTGCAAGGGCATCTTGGCCGTTGATTGGATCTCCCACAACGTCAAGGGTGATCTGGTTTCGCCGCCAGGCTCTGCAATTAGAGTGAGCTTCTTGAATTCGATTGGACATCATGGCGTGCTCACCTTGAGATTTTTGATGGGCTTTCCCTTATGAGCAAGAATAATTTGACACTTTCTCTGTGTTTTTTTCTCTTCTTTGTTAGGAATCTTGTGTGAGTTGGTTTGAGAAGGGCTCGTCAGAGATGTGGAGATGGAGGCAGTTCTAGAGAAGTTAACTTCCATAAACCCACGTCGTGCGCTAGATCTTTGTGATTTTTTTTTTCCCCCTGAATCCCTAGATCTTCTTCCTTCTTTCCTTGTTCCTTTTCTCCAGTTACTTCTTTGCTTGGCTTCCCAGAGGGAGAAAATAAGACAGAGGAGGTCGAATGTTTTGGATCACTGTAGATAATCTTCCTTAATGGATCTAGAACTTAGTGTCTAAAATGAGAGAGGACTGATTGCCATTGAAAGCAAGACGCGTCGAGCTTTACCATTGAAATTCCTTCATTGGAGATAGATTAAAGAAGGCGTCTTTCACCTTCTTCTTGGCGTAAGAACTAGAGTGAGCAATGGAGAGAGGAGGTGTTTTTCACCGTTAAAAACATCTTCATCATCGTTCAGGTAAGAGGAGCTAGAGGAAGAAGAGATCGCTGGTTTCCACTGTTGAAGCTCCTTCTTCATCAAGATAGAGAGGGACTGAGATCGTATCCGCTTCTACTTTGAGTAATTTGAATCAAAGTTGGAAGTTTTCTTTTTAAGGTTCTATTATGTGATACTTTTAATTTATTTCAAGGGTAAAGGTGAAAAAAATGCACATGAACTTTGCCTTCAGGAGCGCCCAGCATCATGTGCTTTTTTTAGGGGCAAAAATATCAACGTGGTTAATTTTTAGGAGCAAAAGTCACACTTTCTGTTAATAAAAAACATTGACTATTAAATGCACAATTTTGACTAACTTTGATGATATGGACGTTGATTTGGTAGATAAAGTGTATCTTGACAAAAAAGTCACCTTTTTTCCCTCTCTGTACTCCGTCTCTAACACTCATCCAAAATTTTGAGATTTCATTTCATTTCTCTATTCCTCCATGAATCTCCCTCATTTACGAACTCCTTTCTCTTTAAATCCTGTCAATCATCAGAATCGGTTTTTCTTGCCGGTGACATCACTTAGCTATAGAAAGAATTGGGAGAAGAAACTAGAAAGAGAAGCTTTGAGCAATGTTCTCAAGCAAGCATCAAGGAACTAGAAAGAATTGAGCTAAATGACAGAGTAGGGGAAGCAACTAACTAACTGCATTAAAAGCCCCTTGAAAATCAACCATTTCTATATAAAACAATTTCACTGCATCTACAAATTCATCTGAAACAGATGAATTTCAAAAGAATTCAACAATTTCGCTGAGAAAACAACAAGTGAGCAAACTAGCAGGGGAAGCAACTAACTAACTGCATTAAAAGCCCCTTGAACATTAGCCATTTCTATACCAAAAAAAAATTCACTGCATCTACAAATCTACAAATTCATCTGAATCAGTACCAACTATTGAATCCTAGTCTAGAAGGTACCACAAAGCAATACAAACTCATCAGATAAAGACACCACACCCAGAATGGTGGACCTGAAACAGAGAGCGACGATAGTAGCGGCGAACAGGGAAGAGGACGTTGGTGAATGGTGGGGAAGTTTGGGAGACGAGAGCGCCGTGGGTGAGAGATTTGGGGAGAAGCGAGTGAACATCAACCATTTCTATACAAAAAAAAACCTACTGTCCAGCTACCTTAAATGGATATCGAAGAATTTGTGTGCACGTGACTTCGAGGAGTGAGCGAATTTAGCAGATCAAGTCCTGCAAGATCCAATTTAGAAAGACTAAATCGAGTGGGAGTTTGCTGAGAATGTGTTGAACGGTAATCGGTCCAGGGCCGTGGCTTCTCGGCGAGACGGTGATGCCGGTGCTGTTTATGAGTTGTTAGAGATAAGCGAGAGGTTTGGTTGCGACAACAATGATAAGGCTGGTTGGGGCAAAATCAACTTCGAGCTTCTTAGCACATCTAATGCTGGTAGAATTCCGAGACATGAGATAAGTGAAGAGGAAGACGATGAGACGATGACGATGAAACATAGAAGAGAGCGAAGGTCAGAGGTTGAATTGGAAGTTTCAGAGAGGAGGAAGTAGAGAAGAGAGAGGTAGAAGAAGAAGAAGACCAAGACGATGGAGGAAACTTTTTTTCGGGAAACAAAAATAATAACAAAAATCAACGTCTACATAATCAAAAATGGTGCATTTAACAATAAAAAATGGTGCATTTAGCAGTCAACGTTTTTTATTAACAGAAAGTGTGACTTTTGCTCCTAAAAATTAACCACGTTAGTATTTTTACCCTTAAAAAAACACATGGTGCTGGGCGCTCCTAAGGACAAAGTTCATGTGTATTTTTGCACCTTTACCCTTATTTCAAATTGGTTTGGACAAGGACCACTTGCAAAGCATTCTAAGTTGTTAGATCAGGTTTTTCCTTCTCTTTCCCATCAGCTGTTTTTTAAGCGTGTTTCTCTTAATGATCTTGATAGCTTCTTCATTGTCTCTGTCTGTGTAATCCATGAAGCCTATTTAGCTTTCCTTTTGTTAAAGATGAAAATCTTGCATATAATTACTTCAATATAGGTACATGTATATAGAGTAGTTTCATGTTTAATGTATGTAGGTTGAAGTATTCCGGCCATAGCTTGAGCTTGCAAAATAATTGAACAAGCTACGTTGAGGATTTTTTTTTTTTTTTTTTAACTTCAGTATATATTCAATCAGGATTTTTTTTACATATAATTATTTGCTTAGATTAAATTTATAGATTTTTTTTTTTTTGGAATGGAGGCCATTCCAATCCAAAAAAGCCCCTTTTTATTTCTTAAAAAAAGCCACTTTCCACTATTTCAGAAAAACAAACATGGAAAGTGACCTTTTTCTTTTTAAAGAAAACCTACTTTCTACGTCCAGTTTTTTGAAAATAGACGTTGATTCTCAAATTTTTCAATGACGGTCATATATACTATCCCCTAAAAACAATCATACTAGGGTCCTAAAAACGGATGTTGTTAGCCCTTAGAAATTGACAACATTCTAGCATATTTTCGGTCTCTTTTTACCTATTTTTGGGTTCAAAATATGGATAAAAATGTAGTGTATATAAGAAAATGTATATATCAAAATATCTACCAAAAATCAAAGAAATTTTTGTTATATTATATAGAGTTTGGGATACAATTAAGAATTGATAATTCCTCCTTCTTTTGTAAGAGGATGGAGATAAGATTTGAATCTCTATAAGAACCAAGAAACAAGGAACGAAATGAAGGTAATGAAGCAATGTAAAGTTTGAAGGAACTTGTACAACTGACTCTAGCAAGTTGACAAACTTACTATGGCAAGACGAGAAAAAATAGCTCTCTATGTAAACTGGTTGTTGCAAGTTTACAAACTTGCTGTGGCAAGTCAAGAAAAATAGCTCTCTGTGTAAATTGGTTGCAACACATCGACAAATTGGCCGTAGCCAGTCGTGAAAAGTGCAGCTGTGCGTTTTAACTTTAGAAGTAGAAATACCCTATTTAACCAAAAGGGAAGGGTCGAAAATCAAACTCTTTGCACTTGGGAACATTGGAGCAGCCACAGGAAGAACTTGGGAGAGGGATTTGAAGCATTTTGGAGGCTTGGGTACTCTTCTCAAGAGAGATTTTGGGAATTTTACCTTGGTTCTTCCTCCTTTTCACTTTGTTTCTTCATGTATTCAGTAGCTATGATTATAATCTATTTGTATTTGGATATGAGTAGCTAAATCTTTTATTCTAAGATTCTTTTGACCCTTTGTATGGATTAATACTTGGATATTCCTCTCTTTTGGTGTGTGTGTGTGTGTTGATTCCAACTTTAGCTTAATGCTTCTAAGTGATTGCCCTCCATTTAAATGATTTATTCACTTGGGTTTGTCTTGAGAAAGCTAATTTAGGTGTAGAACTTGATTGAAATCATACTTGTCTTGAAGTTTACTTGATAAATGGATGGTTTGTTGGTAAAAATAGAGATATATTTATTAATCTTGCTTTGTCACATTAAGGTTGTTGCTTAAATATTGATTCCTATTAATTGTAGCAAGAGATTGTACATTTTAATGAGAAGAGAAACTTGAGTTTGACTTGTAAGAGCATGTTAAGTGATTTTGAACCTTAGATTAACATATATATGTATTGAAATACTAGTAGAGAGGAAATTAATCAAGTCTTATGAAATGCAAAAGGGGAAGAAGAATCCTAGGCTTTATTTAATCCTTGAAATCCAAAAATCAATTGCCTTTATCAATTTTTAGTTTTAGAAATAGTTTTTAAAAATTCTCATTCCACATCTAAACTTTGTTTTAGTTCAATTTGATTAAATTCACTAAGCCTCTTTCTTGACCAATTTGTTATACAAATCATTGTGGGAGCGATACTTTACTTATCACTTTATTACTTACATGACTCGTACACTTGTGAGGCGGATAGATGTTAAAAGTGCTTTTTGTAGTAGTGACATTTTAAACCCATTGTTACATGGAAAAGAAAAAAGGAAAAAGGAGAAGCTTTGAATTCATAGAGAGAAGAGAATGGCGAAGGAAGCTGGACAATGCCTTTTGTATGCTACATCATTGCCTCCAGTTGAGGAAACAAAAGATAGTGGTGGAGGTGGAGGTAGAAATGGTATTGAAAGGTAGAGGTTGAGGTTGAGGATTTTTTGGCAACTCTTTAGTAGAAAGTATCACCATGGTGATTGAGAGAAGAGGCGAGGACAATGAAAAATATATGAAAATGGGGAGTTTAAATAGGTTGGAAGTGACATGTTTGAACCATCATTGCACGCATTGGAAATTGAACAAGAATAGTCACACACATGGATGGTAATGAAAGGGTACTTGGTTCTTGTATGTGATGAGCATTGGAGAATGAGGAGGTATACAGAATCAACATGGGGAAGATGAATGGTTTCAAAAATTTTAATCACTAATTATTACATAGAAACTATTAGGTATTAAAATATGTCAAGATATTAAGTTATAATTGTTAAGTGCATTTGGAAAATACTTAACGGTGTTATTTATAACTGTTAGATATTTAACAAGAATACTTTAAATTCTTAACTTAATAATTATGAAGTATTTAACTTATTTTTTTTAATGTTTTTATATACTTGTCAACTATATATATTTAACTTAATGTTTGTGTGTGTGTGTGTGTCTATAAATATATGTACGTATGTAGGTATGTATGTATGTACACACTAGTGCAAAAAATTACTTTAAGACTGCCTTGTTTAGACCGGAGTATTGAGGCCCTGGTTTTACAAGTATGACTAGTGACAGTTTTGTAAATATCATGAACTTCTTGGATCAGATCCTTTATTCATAGGTCTTAAATATATTATTCAAACTAGTCTTGAAAACAACCGGTCTTAAAAATGTTATTAAAAGAATTGAAATATCAATTACTTTTTAGAGAAATCTTATACTACTAGATTTAAATTTTATGCGGTCCAAAATATAAGGAAAAATTTAAATATAAAAATCTAAAACTTTTATGACCGGATATATTTAAAAGCCGGTCTTAAAAGTTAAACTTTTAAGACTAGACATAAATTGTGACGATACAAAACATTAAATTTTTCTTAAAACCGGATATATTTTAAAGCAGGTCTTAAAAGTTACACTTTTAAGATTGGACATAAATTGTGACCGACACAAAGATTGAAAAAAATTAAACAAAAAATTAATTACTTTTAAGACTAGAGTTTAATAAAGACCAATCTTAAAGGTTAACTTTTAATACCGGCTTTTAAATATATCCGGTCTTAAAATTGAAATGCCTATATTCTTCTTCGTGTAAAACCTGTAGTTACTTTTTGAGCAAAAAAAGAAACTTGTAGTCAATCTTTCTGAAATCTGAACCTTTGTTCTTGTTGTGAAACCTCTCCTCCTGTTGCATTACCTCTCTTCCTCGCCCACCACCACCATCATCTATTACTCTCTCTCAAGCATTTCTCTCTTATACCACCTCTTTAAACCTCTCTTCCTGTCTCATAAATGAACAGAGAGAACGAGTCTAGTCTTATTCCTGTAATGCTAATTACTGGTGTGACTAGTGAGTCATAGCGAACCCTATTCATCTCATAGTGAGCCTCGAAACTGCCTTGCATGCCATGGTAGAAGAGGTACACGATTGAAAGAGCTTGCCTTAAGTCAGATTGCCGGGGAAAAGCTCAAGATTCAATTTGATGAAAATTTCAATCCTTTTGGCCCTAATAAAAGAAAATATATTAGTTATATCGACATAGTAGCACAAAGCAAGCTTATCATTTTGATATATGAGTGGGAGAAGGTCGACCAGGCCATCGTAAGGGATCTTATTTGGGACTCTATTTGGTTGACATACAATGTTCCTGACAGTCAGAAGTTGAAAGACAAGACATTGTCTTATTGTGTTGATCGCTGGATAAAGTTTAAAACCTAGCTAACTAACAAGTATAATTTTGTCAAGGTTCCAGTTGGTGAACCTTGTCCTAATCCTTGCGAAAAGTTATCATTTCTTGATGAACAAACTTGTCAATGGTTTGTTCGGGTGTGGACTACTCTAGAAGCTTTGGTGAGTTTATTTTAGTTTTTGTTTGCTTATTAACCTATGCAGAAATGTGAATATTATTGTGTTAATTTAATTTTGTTAGTTAGATGGTTTGGTGTGTGAATAAAGGTATACATTTCCATCCTTTGTCTTGCATCAGAGGAGCATGTCTTAATTCTTATGTGAATGTGTCTATAGATTGAGTAATACAATAAAAGTTCGCTATTGTTCTATGAAAGTCTGATATGTAAATCATGAAAAGGTAAAAATATTACTAAGTTAGTAATTAGGGAAATAATAATGGCATAATATCTCCTATAAGGTCGTTAGTCAGTTATGAAGGTATTCTGTTATAGTAGGTAGTGGTTAGACGTTACTGTTAGTTAGTTAGTATGTTAACTATATAATGACTGAGTTGGCAGCAGTTCTGCAACTCCCTTTCCTCTATTTCTCCCAATTTCTTCTACAACTCTACATCTTCCTTAACAAAATCCTAAAACTTGATGAAGTGAATTTGACTAGTATTTGAGGTTCATATCAAGCAAAAGTTCTCTAATTTCTATTTATGAGATGGTTTGGAATTCATAATTAATAGTTGTTTTCAATTTTGATTCACAGAAAAGAAGGGAATAAGCGCAAGAAATTAAGAGAAAGAATGATTGCCCGTATAGAATGTCTTGTAGGCTAAAATAGTTGATGGCGGCCAAGTGGAAGGGATTGGAAGATGAAGTTGAATCCAATCCTTCTACGATAAGTGATCTCCAATCTCCAATACGCTATGAAGAGTTATGGTTGTATATTCGCCAAAAGAAAGACAAGGCTTATACTAGTAAACAAACTCATATAGTTGGTTAAAGAATTGTAATTATCATTATGGTTTTTTTTTAAGTTACTAGACATGTTTCAATATTAAGTTTCTTGTTATTTGTATCTTACAGGAAGAACTTAAAAAGAAAGAAGAAGAGGGATTATTTGTGTCTGATGGGAGGAATGATATTCTGATCATTGCGATTGGAAAACCGGATCACATGGGGCGTGTAAGGGGAATTGGAGGACATGTGGGCCTGAAGCAATACTTTAGTAAATCTAAATGCCAAAAATAAAGTATGGTTGCCTGAGAGCAGATGGAACGTATACTAGCCATAGCGACTGAGGAAGTAGAGGCCATATCAGAGGCCAATGAAGCGGAGCGAGAAGCTTCATTAACTGTAAATTTTCAAACCCAGCTGAACAAGATGAAGGAGGAAATGATGATGCTTATGAGCTCTTGTGGATAGACTACTGTTCCCTTGCCACAGTCACCTGCACCTGTCCAGCAAAGCACTAAAGGGAGTTGCATTACTGGACAATCAAAGGAAACTTGTGACCTTTATGTGGAGGATCCTAATAGACAATTAGTTGCAAAAGAGACTGTCTACAACTTGGGATCAATTGTACACCACCAACAAATGGGTAATGATGAAGTTATAGTGTTAGTTGAAGAGGTGATCATTGATGCACTTATCCCTCTTAAAATTGATCACATAAAGGTTGTAAGTGATTGTAAGGGAAGCTTCATCTCATGGCCAATGAAGCTTGTACATGTGTCTACTCATCCTAAATCTGTAGCCCCTCCTGAAGTTGTTAAGATGGCTAAGTTGAATGCCAAGGAAAAAATTTGTCCTTATGGCATTCAATAGGTCTTTTGGAGTTAAATCGTGGCTTGTCAATTGTTACACACCTACTGGCCTTGCCCTTTCGGGTGGCGGTAGTGTGATCCTTTACTTATATTCAATTCTAGCTTACTTTTCCCATGTTAATTTATGTTACACATCAGAGTATAAGCAGTAGAGCATACACTAGTTTGGACAATAATATATTGATAAAAATACAGAAAGATAAACTTTTCCTCAAATGGATCAAAAGTGTACAGTCATCCAGGTAATAGTGCTTGACAGGCTAAAATAAAATACTAAAATCATCCAGATAATCACAAGTATCCAAAAGAAATCACCACCATCCATCATCCTACTAGCCCTGCTCTAGGGTCTTACCTCTGTCTCCCCGCTCCACTCTAGATAAGCTGCCAGAGGACTTAAAAGGGGCTGGTATTCACAAGTGAATCCTAGAGTAACCGTTAATCTCATATAAAATGTATAACTATGCATGTAAGAAAAACCTGTTAGTTCTCTATGTGTTTTGATAATAATTGACAATTGTAAACTCAAAATGAAGTTTGTCTTTGGTAAGTTGTAAAACTTACTGTCAAAGACAAACTCGAGTTTTGCTAGGACCAGATAGAGAGTAGCTTAGATTTTACAAAGGAAGCTAAACTCCCGTTTGCTCTGACAAACTCGAGTTTGCATTATACAGAGAGTACTCCTCACAACAAGACAAACTCCAGTTTAGGTCTTAAAACTCGAGTTTAGACCAAACAGAAAGAATTCAGAAACTTTAGTATTTTCACAAGTCCTGTAAACACCAGTTTTGGTTTGTAAACTCCAGTCTTGTTTCAAACAGAAAGATCTCAAAGTTTTAGTCTTCACTGAAACTCGAGAATTACTTTGAAGACTCAAGTTTAGCTCACACAGAAAACACTCGAGTTATAACTTAATTTCGAAACTGCAGTCTGGATTCTGCAAACTCCAGGTTACATTTGACAAAACATTTCAAAGTTTCAGTTTTCACTGAAACTCAAGTTTCTATATTACAAACTTGAGTTTTGTGTCATACAGAGAGCACATCAATATGTCTGATTTAGAAACTCCAGTTTGTGTTTTTAAACTCCAGTTTTGAAGTTTTAAACTTAGCGCTCATTTTCATATCAAAGTTCAAAACTCTAGTCAGTCACTTATTAACTCGAGTTTAGAGAGCATTCCCAGTTATGTTCAAAACTCATGTCGTGATCTTGCTCTCTGGACAAACCCAAAACTCGAGTCTGGGACTACAAACTCGAGTTTGTATCGGTAATTTTGAAGAACCAGATTGTGTCAATCTACGAAATCTCTATGGGTTAATCTGTGAATATCATATCATGTATTACCATTATTTCTAACATCATTGATGAAGTTATGAGTAAGTTTCAGATAAGTTCAGCAAAGATCAAGATGAAATTGGATATGGATCAAGTGTAATAAATGAAGAACCAAGAATAGGGCTGATCTTTCTCCTCTATCCCAATGGTTCAGCACAGACCGTTATGGATCAACTAAATCACTCTCCAACGGTCAAATAAAGGTTATGGAATGATAGAATATCTGGAAGACCATCTGCATCAATGAATTCCAGGATTCCAGCTGAGAATTGAAAGAACAGAGGAAAATATGCAACCGTCATTTTTCCAGATTTGCAGCTGAACATTAGAGAAGAAAATGCAACGGGTAGTTCCTCTAGTTAGCCTATAAATACCCATGAAGACACAGAGCAAGAAACACAACTGAATCACAACTGATTGTATTCTTGATTTTTAGCTCTGTTATGCGAAATATTTTCTGAACTTCAGTGTTTATGCTTATTTGCTCTTTAAGAGAGTGTGGTTTCGAAAATCATTTCTGATTACTTGTTTTTTTGTGTGAAATCAAGGTTGTGGAACCTGTGAGTTAAGTTGTTTAATTACAAAGTGTAAGGGGGAGCAAGTCCTAGGTGATTAGGATTGCATGTGATTTACATTATTGTAATTAAAGCCTGTTGAGTTACTGGAAATACCCAGAAGATATCTGAGGACTGGACGTAGGTCAAGGTTAAGATCGAACCAGTATAAATCCTTTATGTCCAATTTTTCTTCTCTTACTCTTTCGTTTTCTATTTTTCAAGTTTTAAAAAATTCAGACATCTTTCAAAAGATTTTTTTTGAAATCCCCAATTCACCCCCCTCTTGGTGATTTCTTCCATTTTCATTTGGTATCAGAGCAAGGTTGTCTACTTAAAGGATTAACATCCTAGACAAAAATATCTAATAGAAGGAATACTACCAGATGGTGTTTCAATGAACAAACCACCCGGTTTCAATGGTGAATACTATTCATTATGGAAATCCAAATTCAAAGTATTTGTGATGGCCAGTGAATATGGTCTATGGGAATTAATTGAGGAAGGGAATTATGTCCCTAAAAAGAAAGTTGGAGATAACGTTGTGCCAAAAACGAGAGCTGAGTTTGATGAAAATGATCAAAAGAAAATTGTTCTTAACAGCAAAGCCATTTTGATGCTGCAAAGTGCCTTGAGCCAAAAGGAGTATTTTCACATTTGCAATTTGCCAAGTGCCAAAGAAATGTGGGATGCACTAGAAGTCGCCTATGAAGGAACTGCAGGAATCAAGGAAAACAAAATCAACACACTCATAACTGAGTATGATCTATTACACATGAAGTCTGGAGAATCAATTGCAGAGTTCCAGCTCCGTTTCACTCACCTAATCAATCAGCTGTCAGCCTTGGGAAAGGTGTACCACCAAAAAGCTTAGGTAAGAAAAATCTTGAATATACTAACCAAAGATTGGGAAGCTAAAGTGACAGCCATTGAGGAAGCAAGAGGAGAATCCATGCAATCTGTAGCTGCTCTTTTCGGAAGCCTGTCAGAATATGAAGGCAAAATCAAGTTCATAAAAGGACTTGATGAAATGGAAAGGAAACAGAAGGGAATTGCTCTCAAAACTGCCAAGGAAGATATGAATTCTGATGACGAGGAGATAACATCTCACATCCCTTTCCCTACTCTCATATCTGTTATCCTTTATCACTTCAAAATTTGGCATATCGGGGCCATAGACACCATAGCAAAACCTCCAGCTTTTAGGAAGCCCCAACTACATCTCATGAAGCTCAGTTTCGATGCTGAAGGATCTGGACAGTCTAGAGCTCCTTCAAGAACAAGAGCCTCTTATTCTTGAGCTCAAGAAGCTTAATCAACTGCACCTCCTTAGTCTTCCATGCCTTCTAATATCATTGCCAAGATTCAAGAGATAGTTGATGTTGCCATAACAAATCTGGCAACAAACATTGAGAAAGAGGTTGGGAAGATAGTATCTGAGCTCACCAAGACCAATTAAGAAATGGTTGAGGCTTAAGAAGCTATGAAGGTTCAGTTGGACTTGATTTTGAGGCACCTAAATATTCCTGCACCTGGCCTTTCTTCCTCTGCTCCTGTCACAACCACTCCAGTCACTACCACTCAGACCATTCATCCTTCTACCCCTCCTGTTGACCCTACACCCTCTTTTGCTGATGACAAAGGGGGAGAGAAAACAGAAGAGCAAGATCAAGGGGGAAGAGAAAATTGATGAGTCTTGAGTCTTTAGTTTCTGTTTGTTTTGTTTTATGATGTTTTATTGTGTTTCATTTTTGAGTCTGTATTTATCAAGAACTTGATGTTTTGGATGATACAAGTGGTTTAAATGCTAAGTTCAGTTTGATTCTCTTTGCTCTATTATTGCACTTTGCTTCTGCTTGCGTTTAACTCTAATATCTTCATGCATCTCATAGAGCACATTTTGCAAAATTCATTTCAAAATAATAAACTTAATCAAAGTCTTTGAAAATTCAGTTTACAAGTGTTGTCATCATCAAAAAGGGGGAGAATGTTAGTTCTCTATGTGTTTTGATGATAACGGACAATTGTAAACTTAATTTGAAGTTTGTCTTTAGAAAGTTGTAAAACTTTCTAATTAAGACAAACTCGAGTTAGGTAGCTAAACTCGAGTTTGGACTTGACAGACAGAAGCACAAATTTTTCAAAAGCAAGCCAAACTCCAATTTGCATAGGCAAACTCGAGTTTGCAAAGAAACAGAAAGCAATCAAAGTTTTTGCAACAATGTCAAACTCCAGTCTTCAAGTGTAAACTCCAGTTTGGAATCAAATAGAAAATTTTGAAAAGTTTCAGTTCAGATTGAAACTCGAGTCTGTCTTTTTAGACTCGAGTTTAGGCTCAACGAAAAACACTTGAGTTATGATCAAACACTCTAAATTCCAGTCTCAATTTCTAAACTCCAGTTTACACCTCTCTAAGAAAGTTTCAGTGAATGTTGAAACTCGAGTTTGCATATGCAAACTCGAGTCTGAGTCATACAGAGAGTTCAATCATATTTACGAATTCTAAACTCCAGTTTATGGCTGTAAACTGCAGTCTGGAAGTTCTCGAACTTAGTTTATTTTTGTAACAAACTTTCAAACTTGAGTCAGTCACTAAATGACTCGAGTTTAGGCTCATGTCAAAATTTTATTCAAAGATCAGAGCCTGATAGTCTCCTCTATAAGAGACAAACTCGAGTCAGCCATCCTAAACTCCAGTTTAGAACCTTGCTCAAAATACCTTGCTCTCTGGATGAACTCCAAACTCGAGTCTGGGCTTGTAAACTCGAGTTTGTAATAAACAGATTTGTAAAACCAGATGGCACGAATTTGTGAAAACCATTTGAATGATCTTAATACTTCATATCTTTAATTGCTACTATTCCTAACGTCTTTTAACCAGTTTGTTAGCAAGTTTCAGATGGTTTATTGAAGGAAACAATGAAGATTCAGACAATGAGCAGTAAAGCAAGAGAGAGAGAGAATATGCTGTCTTATAAAGTGCTCCAACTTGGATTAAATAATTACAACTTTAAGTACAACCCATTCCAACACAGGGACATCAACATTATCTTCATATTAATTAAGTCCCACATTGCAAGAATGTCTACAACAGATTAGACAAAAGCAGAATCCATTCATCACGAAGATTTTAATGGATTCTCAACAGCTAGTTTCTGGAAGTGGAGCTTCAATAGTCAAAATTCGTAGTGCTCTTCCAACAGCTATGTTCTTCATTCAAAATGGACCTCAATTGCTATAAATATCATTTAGATTCGAAGAAGAAATACACACAACATACAAGATATTTTACAGTGAACCACATTGAGATTTTTGGTATTCATTCTTCTGTAAATTATCCTGAGAATCTTGAGCTTCAATGTTTATCAATATCTGCTGTTAGAGAGAGATTGTTTCTGTTAAATCACTTGCTTGTAAGAATCTCAAGTCTGAGGACTTGGAGATTGGGAATATCAGTTTACGACTTGTAAGGGGGAGTGTATCCTAGTGATAGGATAACTTTTGAGTACAGAGTGTGTAACTGATTGAAAGTGATAGTGAAAATCCCAGAGAGTCTGGGGACTGGATGTAGGCCAAGGAGTTAGACTGAACCAGTATAAATCTTGCAGTGTCTTGTCCTTTTCTCACATTCTCTGCACTATCGCATTCCTGCGATTAATTTCCAGAATCTTGAAAAAGAATTTTTCAAATCCCCAATTCACCCCCTCTTGGTGATTTGCTCCTGTTTTTTAGAGATAGATGACGAAGAGATTGGAATGATGGTCCGGAGATTCAAAAAATTCTACAAAAGGGATCAAGGATTCAGGAAGTCTCACAAGAACAACAACAACAAAGAAGCAAAGAAGCCAATTATATGCTATGAGTGTGACAAGCCTGGTCACATTAAGTCTAAATGCCATTAGCTGAAGAACAAAGAAAAGGAGAAAACAAAATTAAGCTCATTCAAGAAAAAGGCCTATGTTTCTGTCATTTGGGGAGATAGTTCATCTGATGAAGAGGAAAAGGTTGAAGAGTAAACAACAAATCTTTGCCTAGTTGCTCAGGGAGAATCTGATGATGAAGAGGTAAGTGACTCTGAACCAACTTTTGATGAATTATTTTTAGAATACAATAGCCTTCATTCTGAATTTGAAAAGATTACAAAGGAATTGCTAATTTCAAAAAGAAGGATAAAAGTCCTAGAAAAACAAGCTCTGAATATTCCATCCCCTATTTTAGAAATGACTTGTGAAAATTGTTGTTCTCTACAAAAGAAAAATGAACATCTTTCTAAAACTCTTGAAAAATTCACTTAAGGTAGTGAAATGCTCAACATCATTTTGAAACAGCAAAAGTTTACAAATGACAAGTTTGGGATTAGTTACAAACCTAACCTTGATAGAAAGAAAGGTAGGAAGAGAAATGGAGAAAAGGACTACCTAAGCTATTTTTAGAAATCTGTTCACTCTTCTAATCCTTTTGCCCACTGCAATTACTGTAATAGAAAGGGCCATACTACTTCTTCGTGTTTTCATAGAAAAGAAAGGAAAGACAAACCTGTAGGTAACTATCAATGGGTGCCTAAGGGATCTTATGAGGCTCCTAAGACATGTACTAACCCAAAAGGACCCAAGATGAAATGGGTACCTAAAACTTAATTTCACAAAAATGGGTACCTAAGAGCATCAAAATCCAGTAAATGGTATATTGACAGTGGATGCTCTAGACACATGACGAGAGATCAATCTAAATTCACAACAATGATGGACCAAAAATAAAAGATGTCTATCTTATGGAAGGTCTATGCCATAATCTTCTTAGTGTAAGCTAAAGTGCAGACAAAGGTAATCTAGTCATCTTCAACTCAAAAGAATGTTTGATTGTTGACAAGGATGATCTCTCCTTAGACAATGTTAAATCAAAATCCCTATTCAGGGCTCCAAGAGAAGGTAACTGCTACACTCTTTATCTCTCTAATAACTTACCTTCTGAAAATTGTTTCATTAGTAACTTAGATGAAAGATGGTTGTGGCACAAACGATTAGCTCATGTCAACATGTTTCAAATTGATAAGCTAATGAAAAAGGATTTGGTTATTGGGTTGCCAAAACTTGATTTCAAAAAGGACATGATTTGTGATGCTTGTCAAAAGGGAAAACAAACTAAATCATCATTTAAATCAAAAATTGAGATTTCAACCAATAGACCACTTCAATTACTGCATATGGATTTAGCTGGTCTAGCTAGAGTAAAAAGCTTTGGTGGAAATTTGTACACTCTAGTTATAGTTGATGATTTGTCAAGATATACATGGACTCTATTTTTATCTGCTAAAAATGAAGCATTTGATCAATTCAATGTTTTTGCCAAGAAGGTCCAGAACGAGAAAGGTTTATGTATTGCAGGAATCCGAACTGATCATGGAGGAGAATTTGAAAACCACTCCTTTGAGAAATTCGGTGATGAGATGGGGGTAGATCACAACTTCTCTGCTTCTAGAACACCTCAACAAAATGGAGTAGTAGAAAGAAAGAACATAGTTCTCACAGAAATGGCAAGAGCAATGCTGAATGAAAATCAGACCTCCTAAGTGTTTTGGGCAGATGTAATGAACACAGCTTGCTACATTTCCAACCGAGCATATCTTAGGAAGAAGCTGAACAAAACTCCACATGAGCTTTACAAAGAAAGAAAGCCCAACATAGCTCATCTACACATTTTCGGGTGTAAGTGCTTTATCCACAAAAATGGTAAGGAAAACTTAGGTAAATTCGATTCTAAAGTTGATGAAGGTATGTTCCTTGGATACTCATCAAGAAGTAAGGCATATAGAGTATATAATCATTCTACTCGAACTATAGAAGAATCAATTCATGTTGTTTTCTGTGAAAATAATTCTAACAAATCCATGATTGATAATGATGATGAAATTCAAGATAAATCTTCTTCAAAAACTTCTCCTGTTTTGACAAATTCTGAAAATGATTTGTAAAGAGAACTAGAAGCTGAATCTGAACATGATTGTGAAAATTCTGGTCAAGCTCAACCTAGAGCTTGGAAATACAGTAGGAGTCATCCACTGGACCAAGTTATAGGTGATGCAAATCAAGGAGTTAGAACCAGAAAAAGTATTTTGAATGAAGTCACTTTTTCAGCTTTTATTTCAGAAATAGAACCCTTTAAGATTGAAGAAGCCCTTTCAGACAATGATTGGGTGATAGCAATGCAAGAGAAATTACATCAATTTGAAAGAAATCAAGTTTAGGACTTGGTACCCAGGCCCAAAGACCATCCAGTCATTGGCACCAAATGGGTGTTCAAGAACAAACGTTATGAGTCTCAATCATTGTCCGTAACAAGGCAAGTTTGGTTGCGAAAGGATATAATCAAGAAGAAGGAATTGATTATGAAGAAACTTATGCTCCAGTGGCAAGATTAGAAGCAACAAGAGTCCTTCTAGCTTTTGCTTGCATTAAAGGTTTCAAACTCTATCAAATGGATGTGAAATCAGTATTTCTAAAGGGTTTTATTCAGGAAGAGGTTTATGTAGAACAACCCCCTAGTTTTGAGGATGAATTTCATTCGGATCATGTTTTCAAATTAAAAAAAGGCATTATACGGTTTAAAACAAGCTCCTAGAGCTTGGTATGAAATACTAAGTAAATTTCTTCTGGATCATGGATTTGTAAGAGGAAGAGTAGATACAACACTTTTTGTTAAAAGTAACAAGAAAAATGAAATCTTACTTGTGTAAATCTATGTGGATGATATAATTTTTGGTGCTACTAATGATGCTTTATGCAAGGAATTTTCTTAGACTATGCAGGGTGAATTTGAAATGTCAATGATGGGGGAACTGAATTATTTTCTTGGTCTACAAATCAAGCAACACAAAAATGGAATATTTATTTCTCAGACCAAGTTTTTAAGAGACTTGCTCAAGAAATATGGTCTTCAAGATTGCAATGGAGCAGACACACCAATGAGTTCAACTGCTGCTTTAGATGTAGACGAAAAGGGAAAAGATTTTAACATCACAAGATATAGAGGAATGATTGGATCACTACTCTACCTAACAGCTAGCAGGCCTGACATTCAATTCAGTGTAGGCATGTGTGCTCGATTCCAATCAGCTCCAAAAGAATCTCATGCTGAGTATGTGAAAAGGATTTTCAGATATCTGCGTGACACAGAAGGATTGGGATTATGGTTTCCCAAAGGTCAACCAGAACATTTGGTGGCATATTCAGACTCAGATCATGCTGGATATAAGACAGATAAAAAGAGTACAAGTGGCTAATGTCAATTTCTTGGTGGTTCACTTGTCTCTTGGTACATCAAGAAACAAACTACTGTCTCAGTATCATCAACTAAAGCTGAATACATTGTTGCTTCAAGTTGTTGTTCTCAAGTCTTATGGTTAAAACAACAACTTTAGGATCTGGGTATGCATCTCAAGGAAATCCGAATTATGTGTGATAACACAAGCATAATAAGCTTGGCAAAGAATCCTGTACATCATACAAGGACCAAGCACATTGATGTTAGACATCATTTCATAAGAGACTATGTACAAAGAAAGGATGTCAAAGTGATATTCATACCCTATCATCAACAGCTAGCAGATATCTTCACCAAGCCACTAGCCAAAGAACAATTCATGTTCATTAGAAGAGAATTGAGAATGGTAAATCCCAATGAGTTGTGAGACCTCTCTACCCAAATGTTAGTTAATCAGTGCTTTGAAGATTATTTGATACTAACTTAAGCATCGGAGTGTTTAGATGTGTTTTTGCAGGCTGTTCATTCACTAATATTTGCTGTGAAGCAAACTCGAGTCTCAGGATTGAAACTCGAGTTGATTGGGGACAGAAAGCAACTGAATTTCAGGAATCAGTCAAAACTCGAGTCATTAAGTGAGTGATTCAAGTCTGCATCAGACAGAAAGCAACTTGAAGTTTTGAAGAAATTCAAAACTCGAGTTAGTAAGTTTAAACTCGAGTTTGTCGGGGATTCAAGGATTCACACATACATCCTTGAAGTTCAGGTAAGTATACATTCATGCAAACTCGAGTCAGTTAGTGTAAACTCGAGTCTGTCGAAGCCCTATATATATATGCTTGTTGTGACTGTTTATTCTCAATCTTCAAAACTCAAGTTTTCCCTAAAGTTTCTCTCTACTCCCTCTGCTTCATCTTCAATTTCGACCTCTCAAACTCAAAAATGGCCTCCAATCAACCCTTCAGATCTTTTCAAGATGATGAAACCACAAAATCTCCCTCACTTGAACCCCTAAAACGACAACCAAGAATCAAATCCATCCCTATACACAGACCATTGAGGTACAAGATGATTCACAAAAAATTTGCCTCAGGGATCGATAAGCAAATTCCAGGAGTTCCCCACACATCTCCCAAACCTAAAGGAGCCACAATTCAAGAGCCTACTGAAGAGCAAATGTGAAAGAAACCAGACCCTTTTTCTGGTAAGGGAAAGGAGAAGGTTAACGAACCTTTAAAGGGCTCCAAGAGGAAAAGAACTGACAAGAGCCAAACATCTTCCAAGGCCCATTCATCTGCTGTGCCATCTTTTGATCAACAAACTGATCAATCTCCCGAAATGCCATAAACGGTAACAGATGCCATTTCTAAGATTTACAATCACTCCTCCCCTCTATTTGGATTCTTCACTGAAACACCATTCTGTCCAATCAATTAGCTACCAAATTCAAAGAAGACTATGGTAAAAGGCCCTTCTGCCCAGTCATGTCAGTAAATCTAGAAACTCTGAAACAAGAGTGTAATCTCTATCTTTCCCCTTGGCTTAATCAATTCAAAAATCTTATTTCAATTTTTGCTCATTATACTCCCAACATTGTGAGACTTTTCTATTTCAATATGGATTGGGATAATTTAGAGGACGATAACCAAACTCTAGTAGAAGAGAGAGTGTCAACCACTGTTAGAGGAGTAAAAATTACTCTATTTGTTCCTATCATCAATTACATTCTGAAAATTGATAATCCTCCTCCTCCTCACTCAATCAAATATTCAAATAGGCAGTGTTTTGAAATTCTAAGACCAAATAAGCCTATCACTTAGGATCAATTGGTTTCTCTTCATTTTACCCCTGCCTCCATGTCTCCTACTTATCATGCCTTATGGTACATCTATTCCAGAAACTTGGTACATAAAGGTGGGAATTTTACACACTTTACCCAAAGAGACTATGCCCCCTTCACTGCCATTAAAGACAAAATGCCCATCAATGTGGGACAATGGGTGTTTCAAGAAATAGTAAGATTTAGATTTGAATCTAGAAAGACTTCCCACATCCCTTTTCCATCTTTAGTCTCTGTGATCCTGTTTTATTTCAAAATTTGGCATGTTGGGGCTATAGACATTGTTGTGAGATCTCCAGCATTTGGGAAGCCTCAATTGCATCTTATGAAGATCAACTTTGATGGTGAGGGGTCTGGACAGTCAAGGGCACCTTCAAGGACAAGAGCTTCTTATACTCGAACTCATGAGGCTCAGTCAACTCCTCCACCTCTACAGCCTTCTATCCCTGTTGATCTTACTACCAAAATCAAGGAAATTGTGGATGATGCACTTGACTCTTTTCCTGAGAAAATGGAGAATGAAATTGGCAAAATTGTATCTGAGTTGACCAAGACTAATCAAGCCCTGATAGAGACTCAAGATGCAATGAAGGTGCAACTGGATCAGATTCTAAAGTCTCTCACTCCTTCTTCCTCTGGCACTGCACCTTTTACTTCTACCATCCCTACAACCACTGCTGCTCCCTCTCAGGCAGCTCTTCCTTCTACTCCTCCATTTGACCCTACACCCTATTTTGCTAATGACAAAGGGGGAGAGAAGCACATAGCAGTCTTGAGTTGTTTTACTATCTGTATTGCTGCATTAAATTGCTTGTTTTGTTGTTTTGAGTTGTTTTATTATCTGTATTGCTGCATTAAATTGCTTTGAATTTGTATTTCCTTTGGAGTATCAGAATGACTAATGGTTTATATGATAAGTTCATTTTGGTTCATGTTGCTTCTGCTTTCTTAAATCTCTGATATCTTATTATGCATAAGCACTTTAAGTCAAATACATTTTAAATTTGAAGTTTCAAGTTTACAAGTGTTGTCATCATCAAAAAGAGGGAGAATGTTAGTTTTCTATGTGTTTTGATGATAACTGACAATTGTAAACTCAAAATGAAGTTTGTCTTTGGTAAGTTGTAAAACTTACTGTCAAAGGAAAACTCGAGTTTTGGTAGCAAAACTCGAGTTTGGACTAGATAGAGAGTAGCTCAGATTTTACAAAGGAAGCTAAACTCCAGTTTGCTCTGACAAACTTGAGTTTGCAAGATACAGAGAGCACTCAAAGTTTTCATAACAAGACAAACTCCAGTTTAGGTTTTAAACTCCAGTTTTGAAGTTTTGAACTTAGCGCTCATTTTCATATCAAAGTTCAAAACTCGAGTCAGTCACTTATTAACTCCAGTTTAGAGAGCATTCCCAGTTATGTTCAAAACTCATGTCGTGATCTTGGTCTCTGAACAAACCCAAAACTCGAGTCTGGGACTACAAACTCGAGTTTGTATCGGTAATTTTGAAGAACCAGATTGTGTCAATCTGTGAAATCTTTTTGGGTTAATCTGTGAATATCATATCATGTATTACCATTATTTCTAACATCATTGATGAAGTTATGAGTAAGTTTCAGATAAGTTCAGCAAAGATCAAGATGAAATTGGATATGGATCAAGTGTAATAAATGAAGAACCAAGAATAGGGCTGATCTTTCTCCTCTATCCCAATGGTTCAGCACAGACCGTTATGGATCAACTAAATCATTCTCCAACGGTCAAATAAAGGTTATGGAATGACAGAATATCTGGAAGACCATCTGCATCAATGAATTCCAGGATTTCAGTTGAGAATTGAAAGAACAGAGGAAAATATGCAACTATCATTTTTCCAGATTTATAGTTGAACGTTAGTGAAGAAAATGCAATGGCTAGTTCCTTTAGTTAGCCTATAAATACCCATGAAGACACAGAGCAAGAAACACAACTGAATCACAACTGATTGCATTCTTGATTTTTAGCTCTGTTATGCGAAATATTTTCTGAGCTTCAGTGTTTATGCTTATTTGCTCTTTAAGAGAGTGTGGTTTCGAAAATCATTTCTGATTACTTGTTTTTTTGTGTGAACTCAAGGTTGTGGAACCTGTGAGTTGGGTTGTTAAATTACAAAGTGTAAGGGGGAGCAAGTCCTAGGTGATTAGGATTGCATGTGATTTACATTGTTGTAATTAAAGCCTGTTGAGTTACTGGAAATACCAGAAGATATCTGGGGATTGGACGTAGGTCAAGGTTAAGACCGAACCAGTATAAATCCTTTGTGTCCAATTTTTCTTCTCTTACTCTTTCGTTTTCTATTTTTCAAGTTATAAAAAATTCAGACATCTTTCCAAAGAATTTTTTTTTTGAAATCCCCAATTCACTCCCCTCTTGGTGATTTCTTCCATTTTCAAAACCAAGAATAAAAACGCAAACCACATATCATTTAGTATCATGCACACAACAAGGCACACAACCAAATTTAGAACTAGCAGTCCTAATAGCACACAACATAGACTGTTAGGCATGGCACACAGTAAGGCCCTTATTGCACACATGTTCCGCTTCCAGAGCACTCAGAAAATAAATGATAACCAAATGTATGCAATATACATGGTAAAACATACATACACAAGTCACACAGAGTATATGAGGATTAAGGTTACTACCTGGCAGCCAACCACGAATATAAATGAATTTCCCCAGTGCACAATATCACAATAGCCCTAGAATAGTAAAATACAAATATAATTAATTCCTCCTCAGTAAATATTTCTTTTTGTTAACTTAAAATAAGCCCAATTCACATGTCCATATTTACTAAATTCCTTTTCTTATAAAAAAAATTAAATATGAGCTTATATCCCCTTTATTTTTGTCATTCTTCAGGATTTTTCAACAAATAGTGACTAATCTTCAAAAATTCAGAATTAAATCTAGGAACCTTCTTTTGAGTTGATTCCAATGCCTAAATGACCCATAATATGTCTATTTTCAACCAAAAATACTATCTTGGGCCAACCTTAAACAAAAATCCATTTATAGCTTAAAATGTCTCTCCTGTCTGAAATCAAGTCCAGGATTAGAGGGTCATTTTCAAAAATTCATTTCTCTTAGCACATAATTCAAAAAAATACATGTTACCTATCAAAGTAAATCTTATTATGTCTAATTTAATCCTATAAAATTTCATGGTAATCCAACATCATTCACTACCCCAAAAATATGCCACAATTTCATTGCCCATACAGGATTTTCCAAACAAATTGCTAGTTTTGGTATAATCCAATCCTGGAGCTTTCAAAATTCTTACCAAACCTATACCCTACACAATTTTTCATTTTGAACACAATGGAACCATTAAAATGACCAAATTCACACTCCTTAGGTCTGCCCTGTTCAGAGCAAAATTTCAAGCCCACATATAAATGTTTCGGTTCACAATTTATTCGCCAAATTGGGTTCATATATTCCCAAATCATCATATAATCCTATATTCATGAATAAATCACCATGAAAATCCAAAATCCCTAATTGGCTGAAAATAGAAGATTCCATGACATTCTCAATACTCAACCAAACTTCAAATCAATTGGTCAAATCGAAGCCTATGCTTACCTTATCACGATTCTACAATCGGTTCTGAATTTCAGTAGAAGCTCCTCCTATGAGAAAACTGAAACCGTAGAATTGAAGCTCTTAAAGTGTAGAACAATATTAGTGAAGGGAGTTTTTGGATCGGAGGTGGTTCGATAAGTGTTTTTGCTTAGTGTTTGTTTCTCTCTACTTGAGTTTTTTCACACCATATCCATAGACATTAAGCTTCCCTTTTCTCTTTCCATTTGATTCATTAAATAAAAAGATGATGAAATGGGTATTGAAAAGTCAAAGTCCGTGGAATGGAAAGAGAATTAATGAATCTTAATTAAATGATTTCGGCTGAAGCAAATGGACACACTTTATGACTTCTTCATAATCACAATCTTGCCATCATTTTTTTTAACTCCTATTATTTGTTGATTGAGAATTCATGTAAGTGGGCCGTGGTAGCATAAAATCAAATGAACATATATGCATCTTGACTCACTTAACAATTGGTGAAGTATTGTGGAATTCTTTCCAATACAATCCTATTTAATTATACACAAGAATTTTATTTGCAACTTGGTCTCCATTCATTTAGTTGCAATTATTGAATAAGCATTAGGAATTAATCCTTAATTCCTTATATCCCATTTGTGCCAACATATGGCTCAAAACTTTAAGTTTCGGCAAAAGTAGGTAAAATTAATCTTTTGTCAAAATTTCACTATTTCTTTTCTTTAAACGCAAATATATCATACATGGAATTTGTCTCAGCAAATTTAGGATATTACACCAATATTGAATTAGGCCTCCGTAATAAGCAACCAGATTTTGTTGACTAAGATGATTTAATCTCACTGTTATGTACTAGAAAGGAGCTAACTAATGTGATTGTGTTCTTATTGATAAAGTAAGTATTTTCTTCTATGACTACATAATTTAAAAGCATCATTTAGATACACATGCATATATACAAATTCCCTGGTGTCATTATTATAGGTTCATGCATCGTGAATTGGTAAAACATGGTAGAAGCAATGATATTGGATTCTTGTGCCCAGACTACATAAGTGTGCTACCAGTAATGGAGAGACAAGCATACATAACACAGAGGTTGTGTAATAATATGAAAAAGTGGTACTTGGCACCATACAACAATATGTACATATCATAATTATTGTCTGCAATTCACTTAATTATGTTACATGCATATTATTGAGTACATGTTTGTTATGAATTTTCAATAACCATTGGCAGTTGGTCCTCCTGTGCACGGAGGAGAATAAAGTGGTCATTTTATGCACCCTTCACAACGATCTAACGCCTACATTGAAGCAGATCATGAACACGTAAGCATGTCATTTTGAATATCTTGTCTACAATCTCTTCTATAAATTTTCAGTGACCATTATTGATAAATTAAATTTGTGATTTTGATAATAGGACCATGATGGCATTCCAAAAGAAGGTCAAGAAAACTTGGGTTTCATATCAGAGAGCCTACATGGATCATACCAAAGATTAATGCATATTTGGAAACTGGCACACTGCCTTGTGAATTTGGTCGGTAAGCAATATATTCCTTATTCTTTTTAAACACGTCGACAACCACTTGCGTCTATTTTATGTGGCCATTACATCATGATACACATATATAATATTATTATGCAAGGAATTCTGACTAACTTTACTGAAATGGTAAATGTATTTGATATTATACAAGGAAGGACTAATATATTTATGTCTTTGATGTTACAGATGTTTGCTTGTGTTGACCCCTTTCCTGATGGTGATATTAAGCACATACGCGAAGTGTTTTGTACATATTTGTATGAGGACCTCAAAAAGTCCTGAATTCTTTTGTAATTATATGATGTAGCAACAATCATCTTCTGTGAATGAACAATTGTATAGTTTGTATAATAAATTTGTTTATTCATTTCCAACAAATTGATGCTTTCCATTTTTTGTTGTTGTATGTATTGCATGGTGGATAAAGCTATTTATTAGTACTTATACCTTTAGGACAGGATGTTGTAAATGAGCTATTTATAAATTTATAAAAAATAAATGCTAGAATTTTAGGACTGGATATTTTATAAATGTCTGGTCCTAAAAGTATTCGTTTAACTTTAAAAAATATGAGAGACTTTTAGGCCTAGCTATTTTATAAATCTCTGGTCCTAAAAGTCTTTTTAATATGGGAGACTTTTAGGACCGGATTTTTTAAAAATGTCAGCTCTTAAAAATCAACATTTAAAACATGGAGACTTTTAGGATTGGCTATTTTATAAATGTCCAATCCTAAAAGTTTTTGTTTAACTTTAAAAAATATGAGAGACTTTTAAGACCAAAGATTTTATAAATGTCAGTCTTAAAAATATATATGTTAGGACCGCCTTTATTAGGGATCCAGTCTTAAAAAGTTCCTCTTATTTTAAAAATATATGTCAATTACTACTCTTCTAGCCATTGCCATTGTGTGTCATCGTCGTTACCTCTCCTGAGGTTGATCATTATCAGTCTCCTTTTTCTTTGTCTTTGTTCTTTTTTTTTTATCAAATATAAAGAAAAAGGAAACTGAAAATGATCAACCTCAGGGAGGGTTCAAGACAACCGAGGTTCTTCTCAAAGTAGGACCCTCGTTGTTGTTGTTTTTACCTCTCCTGATTTTGATTATTATCAGTCTCCTTTTTCCTTGTCCTTTTTTCTTTTTTGCAAACAAAGATGAAAGACAAAGAGAAAGGACACTAAAAATAATCAAAATCAGGAGAGGTAAAAAATGACGACACACAAGGGTCCAACCTTGAGAAGCATTATCATTGTATTTATTTGTATGTTTGTTCGAACAATGTAAATGATGTTTTGTTTGTTCTTAACGTTGTATTCTGTGAATTCTCAAAGTCAACAATGACACATGAGGACTTTGTTTTGTTTCTTGTTACTATTGTTATTATGTGATTTTTATTTTAAAATGGTTTATAAATTTTATATTCTAATTTTATATGGTGATCTCATCACACTAGTGCAAAAAAGAGTTTTAAGACCGCCTCATTTACAACGGATAAACGACGCTTCGGTCTTAAAGATTTGACTGGTGGCAATTTTGTAAATATAAAGAACTTCTTGGACTGTATCATTTTTCTATAGGTCTTAAATATATTATTTAGACACTGAAAAAAAACAACCACTCTTAAAACATTATTAAAAAAAATTGAAATATGAATTACATTAAAGAGAAATCTCATATAGCCCGACTTATATTTTTTGCGGTGCAAAATAATAAGGAAATATTTAAATATAATGGTATAAAACTTTTAAGACCAGACATATATAAATGACGGTTTTAAAGTTAATATTTTTAAGAGCGGACGTAACTTCTACCCAGTACTAAATAATGAAAAAAATTTAAACTAATAGTTTATTACTTTTGAGACCGGACGTAAACAAAGGACGTTCTAAAATGTTAACCTTTAAGACCATTGTTTTAGTTACTCTGGTCTTAAAATTGCCAAACATATTCTCGTACGAAACCTTACCTTGTATCTTACATCCTTTTGTCTGAACTTTGAAACCCCTGTTCTTGTTGCAAAACGCCTCTTCCTATTGCATTACATCTCTTACTTGCAAACCGCCACCATCCTTTGTTACTCTCTCATTTGCTCAGGCATTCCTCTCTTGCACCACCTCTCTTAACCTCTTTTCTTGTTTCAAAAATAAATGAAGGAAATGATTCTAGTCCTATTCGTGGAATGCTAGTTGATGATGTGACTAGTGTAAGTAAGAAAAAACCATGTTCTTCTCAGAGTGAGCCTCCTCGTAACCGCCCTACATGCTGTAGTGGTAGTTTAGGCCCTACCCGATTGAAAGAGCTTGCCCTAGCGTGGACTACAGATCAAAAGTTCGATATACAGTTTGATGAGTGTTTGGCTCCTTGCGGCCCTAAGAAAAGCAAATATACTAGTCATGTCGACTTACTAGCATGCAACAAGCCTAGCATTTTGACTGACGAGTGGAAAAATGTCGACAAAGAGAAGGTGAAGGATCTTATTTGGGCCTCTATCCGGCTTACGTATAATGTTCCTGACAATGAGAAGTTGAAAGTCATGACATTGTCGTATTGTACTAATCATTGGAGGAAGTTTAAGACTGAGTTAGCAAACAAGTATATTTTTGCCGAGGTTCCAGTTGGTGAGCCTCGCCCTAATCCTGTCACCAAGTATGCCTTTCTTGATGAAGAAACTTGGCAACAATTTATTCAGATGCGGACTACTGTAGAAGCTTTGGTGAGTTTATATTTAGTTTTTTTTGTCCCTTCTTGTTTGCTTATTAACCTGTGTGGATATGTGAATGTTATTGTGTTCATCTATGAGGCTGTTAGTCAGTTAGCTTGCTTAGGAAGGTATTTTGTTATAGTAGGTCACGTAGACATTGCTGCTAGTTAGTTAGTATGTTAACTATTTAATGGTTTATGTGCAAGATGTTATTGGACCTTAAGAGTCATGCCTCTAACTATATATAAGAGGTTAGACTAATATGTGTAGGAACCAGTTATGATGAATAAATGAATTGACCGAGTTGGCAGCAGTTTTGCAACTCCCTTTCCTTTGTTTCTCCCAATTTATTATACAATTCTACATCTTCCTTAACAAAGTCTTGAAAGTTGATAAAGTGAATTTGACTAGTGTTTAAGGTTCATATCTCAATTTATTATACAATTCTACATCTTCCTTAACAAAGTCTTGAAACTTGATGAAGTGAATTTGACTAGTATTTGAGGTTTGGAATTCATAATCAATAGTTGTTTTTAATTCTGATTCACAGAGAAGAAGGCAACAAGCACAAGAGATTGGAAGAAAGAATGATTGCTCACATACGGCTTCTCGATGTGGATATGAAAAGGCCGAAAAAGAGTTGATGGCAGCCAAGCGAAAGAGATTGGAAGCTGAAGCTAAATCCAATCCTTTTAAGATATGTGATCCGCCATCTCCAATACGCCATGAGGAGTTATGGTTGTATATTCGCCAAAAGAAAGGTGGGGCATACTCTAGTGAACAAACTCATGTAGTTGCTGAAAGAATTGTAAGTATCGTTATTTTTTTAATTTTTAGTTACTAAACATGTTTCGTTACTAATTATGCTCTCGTTATCTGTATCTTATAGGAAGAACTCAAAATGAAAGAAGCAGAAGGATCATTTGTGTCGGATGGGAGGAAAGATATTCTTACCGTTGCGACTGGAAAACTGGATCACGTGGAGCATGTAAAGGGAATTGGAGGATGGGTAGGCTTGAAGGAATACTTTGGTAAATCCAAATGATAAGAACAAAGTATGGTTACCTGGGAGGAGATGGAACGTACACTGGCCAAAGCAACTGAGGAAGCAGAGGCCAGAGCAGAGGGGAAAGTAGCTGAGCGAGAAGCTTCATTAAGTGCAATGTTTCAAGACTAGTTGAAAAAGATGAAGAAGGAGATGATGATGATTGTCAGCTCTCATGGAGAGAGCATTGTTCCCTTGCCACACTCACATGCACATGTCCAGCAGAGCACTAAAGGGAGCTGCATTGTTAGACAGTCAGCGGAACCTTGTGACCTCTACATGGAGGATCCTGATAGACGATTGGTTGCAAGAGGGAATGTCTACATCTTGAGATCAACTGTACACCACCGACAAATGGCTGATGATGAAGTCAGGGTGTCAGTTGAAGAGGTGATCATTAATGCACCTATCCCTCTTAAAACCGATCAAATGAAGGTTGTGAGTGATTGCTTGGGAAGCTTCATCTCGTGGCTAGTAAAGCTTGTACATGTTTCTACTCCTCCTCAAGCTCCAGCCCCTGCTGATGAAGCTGCAACCCCACATGATATTTTGCCCACTCTTAAGTTGAATGCCAAGGATGAGATTGGACTTCTAGTACTCAATCAATCTTTTGGAGTTAGATCGTGGCCTGTAAATGTTGAAGTAGGCCTACATGAGAAGAAACCGGTTTTCGTTGACCAAGAAGATTTAATCTCCCTGCTTTTTCCTAAAAAGGAGATAACTAATGCAATTGTGTTCTTATTGATAAAGTAAGTAGTATCTTCTTCTATGAGTACATACACAATTTTAAGAGGGGTTGTTTAGACACACATACATATATACTAGCTAATTCACTGATATCATTATTGTAGGTTGATGCATCGTGAAATGGGAGAATAGGGCAGAGACCATGATTTTGGATTCTTGTGCCCAGACTACATAAGTGCGGCAACCTTAAAGGAAAGACAAACATACATAGCTAAGAGGTTGTGTATCCATATGAGAAGGTGGTACTTTGCACCATTCAACTATGGTAACCATTGGCAATTGGTCCTCCTTTCCGTGGAGGAAAATAAAGTTGTCTTTTTATGCTCCCTTCACCACAAACCAGTGCCTACATTAAAGCAGATTGTTGACAAGTAAGCGCATGTCATTTTGTCACTGATTTTTGTCTGAAATCTCTTCTGTGAATTTTCAGTTACCAATATTGATAATTAAAATTTTTGATTTCGATAATAGGGCCATGTTGGAATACCAAAAAGAAGGTCAAGAGAAAGGCTGGGTATCAGGTCAAAGATCCTATATGGATCAAACGAAAGGTTAGTACATGGACACCGACACACTGCCTTGTGAACTTGGTCATCTAACAAATTATATGCACTCTTACACACACACACACACACACACACACACACATTTCTTGTTTGTTTTTAGACACATCGGCAACCAGCTGTTTCTAACTTATGTGGGTTTTACGTTATGAGACACATGTATGATATTATCACAAAGAATTTTGTCTATCACTGAAGAGGTAAATGTATTTGATTTACATACATTTGGCGTGTTGACCCCTTTGATGCAAGGAATTAAGGACTAATATATATATATATATATATATATATATATATATATATATATATATATATATATATAGATATATATGTCTTTGATGTTACAGACGTTTGCTTGTACTGACCCCTTTCCTAATGGTGATATTGAGTGAATATGTCAAAGTCATTTGTGAATATTTGAGTCAGGAACTCGCAAATGAGTCCTGAATTCATTTGTAAATATTTGTTGTAGACCTATTACATCTTTTGTAAATAATGAAAAATTGTATGATATATTTGTACAGTTTAATGACCAATAATTAATAAATTTGTTTATTCATTTCCAACAAATTATATTGATGCTTTCTATTTTTTGTTGCTGAATGTATTGCATGGAATTAATGCTTAAACCTTTAGGACAGGATGCTATAAATGAGCTGATTATAAAGTTGAAAATGCCTAGTGAGACTTTTAGGAGCGACTATTTAATTAATGTCTAGTCCTAAAAGTCCTCGTATAATATTTTAAAATATTGGAGACTTTTAGGACTGTCTATTTCATATCTGTTTAGTCCTGAAAATATTTTTAAAAATACGAATTTTTATTATTTAAAAATATGCGAGACTTTTAGGAGTGACTTTTTAATTAATGTCCGGTCCTAAAAGTCCTCCTACAGACTTTAGGATCGTCTATTTCATATCTGCCTGGTCCTAAAGGTCTAGAAAAAATATGTGAGACTTTTAGGAGCAACTATTTATTTAATGTCCGTTCCTAAATGTCCTCGTATAATTTTTTAAAATATTGGAGACTTTTAGGACCGTCTATTTCATATCTGTCTGGTCCTAAAGGTCTTTTTAAATTTTTAACTTTAAAAATATGCGAGACTTTTAGGACCGACTATTTTATTAATGTCCATTACTAAAAGTTGTTGCGGAGACCTTTAGGACCGACTATTTTATTTCTCTCTGGTCCTATAGGTCTTTTTTAAGCTATATTATAATATGGGAGACTCGAGCCAAGAATTTCCAAACCCGAGTCAATTGAAGCCGACAGTTAGTCATTTTGAGAAGCCTATTTGACTCAAGGCAAGAAGTTCCAAACTCGAGTCAAGCTAAGGCTGAGAGTTTGACATTTTAAGAAGTGTATTTGGCTTGAGTCAACAGCTTGAAACTCGAGTTTATAGCTTCTTATATTATTCTCTGTTCTCGACTTCATATTTTTACTTCTCATTTAGCTCGAGTCTTCTCTCTGGTTTGTCTCTATAACCCGACCCCTAACTCGAGTCATAACCTCACTATGCCCCCAAACTCAGGTCCATAACTTCTGCCAGGTCTATGGGTTCTGATTCAGACTATGAAGCGACTCAATCTCCATCTCCTGAATCATTCAAATACCCTAGACGATCTAAGCAACCTCTAATATGATGTCAGCCAAAGGTGGCATTCGACGAACTATCGCCCAAGAAATTGATGAAAGTTTTGATTCAAGAACCACCTGGCATTCCTAAGAAACTGAAGAAGAACCTTGTTCCTTCGTCTGAATTTCGAACTACTCCTCGAAGCAAATCCTCTGCTCCTGAAGGTCAATCCTCAGCTTCTAAGGTTTAAGAGCCATCTATCTCTAAGGTACCATTTCCAAAACCGACTCTTGAAGCTATTTATCATCAACCTGTCCCTTCTTCTGAGTTCGCTTGTGGACCTATTATGTTTTCTGTCGATGAAGGAAAGAAATTTAGAGAGGATTATAACCTTAGGAACTTGAAGTCATTTATCATCAACCTATCCCTTCTTCTGAGTTCGCTTGTGGACCTATTATGTTTTTTGCTGATAAAGGAAAGAAATTTAGAGAGGATTATAACCTTAGGAACTTCTGTGCAACTATCTATCTAGACATGGATAAACTGAGGCAAGATTGCAATCTTGATCTTTCGCCTTGGTATAAACCTTATGAAAATTTCCTATTTATTCATGCTTCTTTCAGTCCAACTCTTGTTAGGACTATTTATTTCAATATGACTATCCACAACCTTCTAGATAAGCATGATAACATAGTTGAGGAAAAAATAATTACCTATGTAAGAGGAAAAAGAATCGTTCTTACTGCCAATTACATAAATTCTCTGCATTTGATATCTGATCCTCCTCCTCCTCCTCCTCCTCCTGCTCCTGAATTTCATTATGACAATGAGCAGATTTTTAAAATCCTTCTAATAGATGAATCCGTAAGTGAACTAGCAGGGACACTCAATTTTTCTCCTTTTGTCATGCCCCTAGTGCATAGGGCCTTGTGGTATATCTACTCAAGGAACTTACTACAAAAGGGGGAGAATTTTACACACTTTATTCAAAAGGACTACTCTCTTTTTGCTTCTTTTGTGGATAAGATTCCTCATAATATTGGACACTAGATTTTCAATGAAATGAAGAGATTTTGTCTTCACTCCAAGAAAAATTCCACCATCCCTTTCCCAAACTTTGTCTCTGTTATTTTGTTTCATGAAAAGGTTTGAAACCTAGAGAATAATGAGGCTCTTAAGAGAGCCTGAGATGTTTGGAAAACATCATTTGAATTTGATGAGGATTTCATTTGAAGAAGGATATGGGCAATCAAGAGCCTGAGCCCCATCTAGATCAAGAGCTTCCAAGTCTAGAGCTCATAAGGCACAATCTGAACCTACTCAAGAATAGTGTTCACAACCTTCGCCTTTTACACTTGGAGCCACAATCAAGACTATAGTGGAGAAGACTGTCTCTGAAAAAATTGGTCATCTTCAAATAGCTATGATAGCTTAGAGTCATGAGCTAACTGAGAAATTAGAGACTGAGATTGGCAAGTTGGTGAATGAGGTCACCAAGCTACTTCCTGATCAAAAGGAAATGAAAGAGGAAGTTGGCAATCTCAGGGGTCACATTGAAGACCAGAGTGTAAGTCTCACCAATATTCACAACACATTGTGGATGTTGAACAACAAAGTGGATAGGCTGTTGAAGTCTTAGTCCTCTAATCCCTCTGATGGCTTGAGTCACTAATTAGTATTGGCTTGAGTCAAAAAATGTTAGTGGGAAAAAGGAGCGGTTTCAGTTCAAAAGAAAACTGCTTGTATACATGGGATTTTAAGACAATGCCCTAGTCTTCTTTCACTGTCGTATTAATTTGTTTGTATATATGTTTAATTTGTTCGAACAATGTCAAGTTTGTTTGGTTGTTTTTTTCTGTTATTTGTTAGTTCTCTGTGTGTTTTGATGATAACCGACAATTGTAAACTCAATTTGAAGTTTGTCCTTGGAAAGTTGTAAAACTTTCTGTTTAAGGCAAACTCGAGTTTGGACTTGACAGACAGATACAATGTTGGCCAAACTCCAGTTTGTATAGGCAAACTCGAGTTTGCAGAGTTACAGAGAGCTATCAAAGTTTACAAGAATTGTAAACTCGAGTCTGTGTTTATAAACTTGAGTCTAGATCAAAGGCAGTGACACTCGAATTTCAAATTGTTTCCAAACTCTACCTTTGATTCTGAGAAACTCTAGTTTACAAGAAAGTTTATGTGCTAAAAGTTTAAAGACTTGTAAACTCGAGTCTATGATTTGGAAACTCGAGTTTGAGATCAAACAGAAGCTTCAACGTTTTGTCAGGTTTTCCAAACTCCAGTTTCAGTTTTACAAACTCCAGTTTGCAAAATGCAATAGCCTTCATGTTTTCAGTTTTCACTGGAAACTCGAGTCTGGATTATGTAGACTCGAGTTTGGCATATACAGAGATACTCGAGTTGATACTTGCTTTCTAAACTCTAGTTTAAATTTCAGTGACTCCAGTTTGTACTTAGATGAAAAGTTTTTCAAAGTTTCAATATACACTGAAACTCGAGTCAGATTTCTGGAGACTCGAGTAAAGGACTTTTTGAAAATACTCGAACTATTACATGATTTCTAAACTCGAGTATAGAGTGTGTAACTAATTGTAAGTGATAGTGGAAAATCCCAGAGAGTCTGGAGACTGGACATAGGTCAAGGAGTTAGACCGAACCAGTATAAATCTTGCTGTGTCTTGTTCTCACTTCTCCTTCTCTACATTACCTTGCTTCAGCATTTAATCTCTAGAACCGAGCAAAAGATTTTTTTTTTCAAATCTCCAATTCACCCCCCTCTTGGTGATTTGCTCCAGTTTTTCATTATTAACGTTGTATTCTGCGAAATTTAATTTTATAGTTGAAAATATGTTTTTAACTTTAAGAATATGTGAGACTTTTAGGACCGACTATTTTATTAATGTCCATTCATAAAAGTTTTTGTGGAGACCTTTAGGACCAGCTATTTTATTTCTCTCTGGTTTTAAAGGTATTTTTTTAAAAAAATATTTAAAGAAGACTTCTTTTTTTAAAAAAAAATTAATTACTCCATTTCTTTTAGACAGAACTGAAATTATGTTCAAATCAAATCAACTAAGCAAACATATCATGGTTAATTTTAAAGTCAATTAATGATGACTCACGAGAACTTTTATTTACATGTGTTGTATGTTCTTAATTAATGTTGTTATTATATTATAATTTTAATTACAAGTCAATTTTGTAAGTTCTCAAACGCGGGCTAATCCATGCAGGTTTGTCCAAAATAAATAGATATGATCGAAGAGACAAAGACTAAAACAAAATGGCGGCCACAACCACAATTATATATATTTTTATGCTACCTGATAAGGGCAGCATTAGTACATACATTTAAAAAAAGACAAGAAAACAAAAAAAAACTTCTAATTAATCCTTCATTTTGTCGCTGAAGGAGGAGAAGGAGTCACTGGGGTCCTGATCTACTTGAGAAGAATGGCACTCGACGTCATTGGCGTTGAGTACCATGTTGACCTTGGCATTGACGGTTACACAAGGCCAAAGAGTTTGCTCAGTTGTTGGTCGATGTGATCGACAAAGGCCATCAGGTGCTTTAGCATCTGCTTGACAGATGGATTTGGCGACAGAGGAGGAGGTCTCACAGGTTGGAAAGGAGGAGGAGGAAAAGGAGGACCCAGTGGTGGTGGGGTAGCCATTACAGGATTTGGAGGCAGAGATTGTAGAAGGAAATGAGGACTTGGAGAAGAATGTGAAGAAACTAAAGTAACGGGGGCTTAAATAGATCAAGCACCGTCATTGGATTGTCCTCAGAAGCCAATGAGACTCTGAAGCATCATTACAGAGTGTAAGGATACAACTGCACCTCTTGGAATTTGGAATGACGGCACTTTTAAGATCGTATATTCTAAGACAACCAGTCTTATATGTACTTTTTTTAAAAAAATTAAGGACACAACTTTAGGATACGAGGAGACATCTGAACTGAAGCATTAAATTTTAGGATGCGACTTCACCAATATTGGAATTTGGAACGACGACACTTTTAAGACCGCATATTGTAAGACAACCGTTCTTATAAATATAATGTAACAAAAATATCGTACTTCTTAAAAAAAATTAAGGACACAATTTTAGGTTACGAGAAGACTTACCTGAACTGAAGCATTAAATTTTAGGTTACGACTGCACCAATATTTATATTTTGAAAACATTGGAACTTTTAAAACCTGATAGAATATGACAACCGTTCTTGTAAATATAAGGCATTTAATAGTGACAAGAAAAAATTAGTAAAAAAAAATTAAGGACAGATTTTTAGGACCGCTTATTTTAAAAGGATGGTCTTGAGACCAGACATTTGCAAAATGAGATATTAAAGGTATTACAAATTTCAACCTAAATTCTGATTGGTTCAACTTAAAAATTAGTAATAGGCCTTTAGGACCGGATGTATATAATTATTAGGTCTAAAATATTATTACTAATTATTTATGCCAATTGAATCCCATATTCTCACATACCCATTTCGTATCTCTCTGCTCTAACTCTTAACTACTACTAAATTGATCTCTGCCCTAACTCCCCTAAACCAAGACAATGGTTAGATACAAGATAACTACTCGCAGGGGTACTCCTTAAGCTCGTGCCTTCCTTAGATGTCTTGTGGGTTTAGGTCCAGTGCGTTCTATTCTGACAGAGGAGTCTCAGGTCGTTGAACCCATTGTTATTTTGGATGATGAAGAGGTTGCCGGCCCCCTCTAGCCTTCATATCATGAAGAGGTTCCCACTTATCTCTCCAGCCTCCTGGTCCTAGCGCACCTACATCTGACACCTCCCCTCTTTACTTTAATAAAGTGATATTGATAAGCATACATTAGGAAATTGCTGATCTCCGGCGGGAAATTTCTACTGCTAAAGCCGATATCACCAAGACATTAGTTGATAATAAGCTTTAGGATTTTTAGTCACATTATAGGTTGTTTTTGTTAATTGAAAGTTTGTTATTCTTATTTTTCTTTTGTACTTGCATATTCTCCATTAATGTAAAAATCAAAATGAACTAAGATTATTAATGGAAAAAGCTTATTCTCAACTATCCTTTATTTTCATTAGTTGCTGTTGCTACAATCTTTTAGTTTAATTTTAAAGAAAATGAGGACTTTCACTAAATTCTAAAAAAAATGAGACCTTTAGGAGCGGATGCTTAATAGTTAACCAATCTTAAAACTTCTTTAAGTGAATACCTTTAGAACCAGATGCTTTATAATTAATCGTTCTTAATGAAATTAAATATAATAACTTTGTTGCGTGGAAAATTTAAATTTTCCTCTCTGAACTTCTCTTGTCCCACCGAAAGTGATAATAACTCTTATTTACTCTCAACTCTCAAGTGTTTGTGTGTTGTTTCATTGCTACCGCAAGACAAATCTCTCGACAAGCTAGTGCCGGTCAACTTATCACTTTATGGTTGGTTCCTTAGCTAAACGGCGATAGACTTATAAGAGATGTATTTCAATTATATATATTTTTTATTTTTCTGCTTTTCGTTATGGGTTTTTCATGGTTTGCACTAAATCGATGAAATGTTGTCGTGGGTTATTTTGTTGTATTTGAATATTATACTTTCAAGTTTATGTTTGCACGTGAGACCTATCCAACTGACCAAATATCTATGATGATAGTGGGAAGTTTTATTGCCCATGTGTATAATGTTTGAATAAGAGGCGAGTAAGTCCTATACACACATTTAATTTGACATACAGTATGGGTATGCCATAGTGAAAAAGTGCCAAGTGTATCTCAACATGGTGAAGTGTCCTTTGACAATATTGACATGGATATGGATGATCGCATAGAGGACTTTATTCGTGATGTAGGAGAAGAGGCTTTTGAGCAATCACATGCATATGGTAATATTTGTAGTGATACTGAGACGCCGCTATACTCTGGGTGTAAAAAATACCAGTTGTTGAACGCCGTATTGAAATTGGTCAGTTTGAAAGCACGTCATGGATGGAGCAATAAGAGTTTTTCAGAAATGTTTTCAAGATGATAATGTGTTGGAGCATCGATACTATGATGCTACGAAAATATTTTGTCCTCTGGGGATGGAGTACAAAAAGATCCATGCATGCCTGAATGATTGCATATTGTATATAAATGAGTTTAAAGATAAGCAGAATATTTCGATATATGAAACCCCAAGGTACAAATCAAATAAGGGACCTACAAAAGTGTTGTGGTATCTTTCAATCATACCAAGGTTCAAGTGCTTGTTTGAGGTGGCATACAGATGAGAGGATTTCTGATGGAAAGCTTTAACATCCAGCCGATTATTCTTAATGGAAGAATATCAATCAATTATTTCCGACATTAGGAGAAGAACCTAGGAATCTTAAGCTTGCTTTTAACACGGATGGCATGAATCCCTATAGAAGCCTTAGTAGAATACATAGTTCATAGCCTGTACTCCTGATTATTTACAACTTATCTCCTATGTTATGCATGAAATGAAAGTACATGATACTGTCTATGTTGATTTTAGGACTAAAACAACCCGGAAATGACATTGATATTTACCTTCAGCCCTTAATCGAAGACTCGATGGTGTTGTGGGAAGAAGGTGTCAATTTTTTTTACTCTTTCAAGAAAGAGGTCTTTAAAATGAGAGCCATGATATTTTGTACTATATATGACTTCCCAGCATATAGGAACTTGTGAGGGTATAGTATGAAAGGCCATGAAGCATGTCTGGTTTGTACTATATATGACTTCCCAGCATATGGGAAGTCTTTAAAATGAGAGCCATGATATTTTGTACTATATATGACTTCCCAGCATATGGGAACTTGTGAGGGTATAATATAAAAGGCCATAAAGCATGTCTGGCTTGTGAGGAGGGCACACGCTACCATCAACTTCAACATGGAAGAAAGACGATTTATCTTGGACATAGAAGATTTCTTAGACATGGCCACCCATATCGTTGATTAAAGAAAGCCTTTTTTGGTGGCCAAGAATATGAAGATGCTTCGATGGCATTGACTAGGGAGTAAGTGTATGAAAAGGTGAAAAATATAAGTGTCATCTTTGGTAAGACTGCAAAGGGTAAAAAAGAAACAAATATAAGGAAAAAGAGATCTATCTTCTTCGATCTTCCATATTGGCACAATCTTGATATGAGATACTGTATTGGTGTCATGCATGTTAAGAAAAATGTATGTGATAGCATTGTTGGCACATTGCTCAACATACAAGGTAGTTCCAAGGATGGTGTGAAGGCAAGACTGGATTTGCAGGCAATGGGGATATGCGAAGACTTATATCTAATGCCATATGGTAAGAGAACTTATTGTACCCCGGATTCTCATTCTTTATTTAAGGATGAGAAAGGAAGTTTTTGTGAGTGTTTACATGGCACAAAAGTTCTCTCGGGGTATTCTTCAAATTTTAAGAGGCTTTGTATCGATGAAGGACTTGAAATTAGTAAGCCAGAAGTCTCATGATTATCATGTATTAATGCAATAGCTACTCCTGGTAGCTATTCAAGGCATTGCCGAGTATGATCTTCGATACATTTTGACTAGGCTTTGTTTCTTCTTCAATGCTGTTTGTAGTAAAGTTTTCGAGATTGAACAATAAGATGAATTTGAAAATAAAGGATATATGATATTGTGCCAGCTTGAGAACCTTTTTGTTCTTGCATTTTTTGACATCATGGTTTATCTAATTGTTCAACTAGTGAAGGAGATAAAGTTGTGCAGCCCTGTCCATTTACAATGGATGTACCTAATTGAAAGATCTATGCAATTCCTAAAATGGTACGTGAAGAATGCATACCAGCCAAAAGCATCAATTGTTTAGAAGTATGTATCTGAAGAGGGCATGTAATTTTGTCAAAATTATTTGGCCAAAGTAAGACATATTGAGCTTCCAAAACGTCAGCATGCTAAAGGGGGTAGATGAGGGGCTTCAGTAAAGAGTATGGATCTTGATGAATTATCACAAGTCCACTTATACATCTTGAATAATGTTGATGAAGTTCAAGCTAGCATAGCTGCACATAAAGAAGATGTAAGTTAAGAAAATCTCCGAATGACTAAACAAAGGTTGATCAAGGAGTATAACAAAACTTTTGTAAACTGGTTCAAACAAAAAGGTTAATGGAGAGGAATCTGTTTCTGAGACAATCAAATGGTTAGCACGTGGTCTAAAGGTTGATATCATAAGTTGGAATTCGTATGTGATCAACGGTTATACATTTTACACGAAGTCTTTAGATGATAGGAGTACCATCCAGAATAGTGGTGTAATGTTAGAGGCTAAATCTATGCACTTCTCCAGTTCGAAAGACAAGCAGCCTTAATTGGCAGTCATGCCATATTATAGGGTTATTGAAAAGATTTGGAAGGTGGACTATGTCTTAATTAGATTTCTCATTTTCAAATTCAAGTAGGTTATTGTCAATAATGATGTCCAGATTGATCGGCTAGGATTTACATTAGTCAATCTCAATAGTAGAAGTTTTGGAGATGAACCTTTTATTTTGGCAGACCAGGCGAAACAAGTTTTCTATAACACTAATCAAGAAAATAAAATGTGGTCTGTAGCTCTCCAAGGAAAAAGGGTCATTGGTATTGATGAGGAAAACAATGCAAATTATGGTCTTCCTGAGAGTACTCCTTTTTCAAGGGGTCTACCAGACATTAACGAAGAAGATGAAGTGATAATAAACCTGGCATAAGAAATGATCATCAAGAAGGGATATGGGAAGATATCCCTTTATAAAAGAGTCATCAATTCATAAGGTAATATTCATCTGCACAATTCTTTGAAAACTTTAAGGTTTTAACACTATTATATTCCTTCTATGTTCTTAAGCAATGTCATTGACTCTATGAAATTTGTTCTTGTTTTATTTTTGTAGCAAGTTCCGATCCAAAGGGCCATGTCATAAATAAAAAGAGGGTGTTACATTGTTGGGTGGGAATCAGATGAAGGCATGGTGAATATTGGGCATGTATGTTGATTTAAGTGTTGTATTTGTAACTCATTGTATTTGTAAGTAAGTTATCTTATTGTATGAATCATGAAGGGATATGGGAGGATATTCCTTTATAAGAGACAATTCATATATAGGGTAATATTAATATACAGAATTCTTTGAAATCTTTAATTTACGCTTTTAACTATATTCAATTCCTTCTTAATTATTTTCTTAAACAATGTCACTGACTGTCTTTTGTTCTTGTTTTTATATTTTTGACAGGATTGATCGAAATGGTCTTGTTACAAAAGAAGAGGAATGTTAGTTATGTTGTTATTGGGTGGGAATATGATGAAGACAAGGTGAATTGGTATATATGTTCATTTAGGTGTTGTACACTGTATTTGTAACTCATTGTATGTATTTGTAACTTATCTAGCTTATTGTATTATTACATTCATTTATTATTAGGTATGTACTGTAATAGCTAGTAACAAGCTACATTCATTACGATGCCACAATATATCTCATGGCCTGGTGAATAATATTTGTATCCATTTCCAATTCAATTATAGTAATTTATAAAGGATTGTTCATATATATATATATATATATATATAGCTTGTAGCTTAGACTACTGTCTTTTAGATGCTGGATTGTGTGACAAATTTGTTTTGAATAGGGGAAAATTCTACTTTTTAAGATTGATGTATTTAATGTCCAGTCTTAAAAGTCTGACTTTTTAGAGTGGACGCTACTCCTTACGTTCTTAAAAGTACTAATAACGGTATAAAAAAGACCAACCTTTAAGACCGCATTTATTATTTAGTTCGGTCTTAAAAGTAATATTTTTAAAATCAGTGATATGTTATAGTAAGGTCTTATTTTATTTTATTTTTTTTTAGACCAGTGCATATGTTTGTTCGGTCTTGAAAGTTACATACTTTTAAGACCTGATGTTATTTGGTCTGGTCTTGAAAGTGCTATATTTAAGACCAGACCGTTTATTGTCCGGTCCAATAAATTCTGGTTTTAAGACTGAACAAGATATATGTAAGGTTTATATAGTGCGATTTTTAAGACCTATTGTTTCTAATGTCTGGTCTTGAAATATTTCTTTAAGACCACCTAGAACGAGACCGGTTGCTGGTTCAGTCTTACGGGGCCTCTTTTGTCCGGTCTTAAAATACTTTTTTGTACCTGTGTTGTAATTAATATGATTCAATTTGTTATTATCAAAATGTTGTTAATATATGATTAATATGATTTGTTAATAATAAAATGGTGATTGGTTAAACTCAAGGGTAAACTTGATCAAGGGTAAAATCCAAGGGTTGTCCAAATCAATGAACACATGATCCACTATAATCAAAACAGAGTACAAGAAATCGAGTCTTAAACAACATTTCTCTTATTTAAACATATTTTTTATTATATTTTTATGCTGCCAGATAAAGAGCAGCATCCAATACATAAAAAAAAGAAAGAAAGAAACATTCAATCCTCTATATCGTTGCCAGAGGAAGAGTTACTGGAGGGGGCGGTAGAGGAGTCCTCTTGAGAAGAATGGTACTCCACGTCATTAGCGTGGAGTACTATGTTGAGCTTGTAGTTGACGGTATGCATAAGCCCAACCAGTTTGCCCAAGTGTCGATCGATGTGATCTACGCGAGCCTTCAATTGCTCCAGCAACTACTTCACAGATGGATTTGGCAGCAGTAGAGGAGGCCTTTGAGGTTCGGGAGGAGGAGGAGGAAAAGAAGGACCCAGTGGTGGTGGGGCAACTATTATGGTAGAGGCTAGGAGGTGGAGGTTATAAAAGAAAATGAAGACGTGGTGAAGAATGTGGAGAAGCTAAAGTAACAAGGGGCTTAAATAGAGCACCATCATTGAAGTGTCCTTAGAATACGAGGAGACACATAGTTGGGAAGTTTACTTGGAAGCTGAAGAGACTTTAAAGCATTCATTGAATATAGAGTGTAAGGAGACAACTCTGCTTTGTGAAGAATTTGAAACAATGGAACTTTTAAGGTTGGATATTGTACAATAACCGTTCTTATAAATATGAGGTATTTATTTATAAGAAAAAAATATTACTTTTAGAAAAATGAAGGACAAACTTTTAGAACTGAATTTTAAAAGGTCGATCCAAAAGGTATTTTTTAGACCAGCCATTGGTGAAATGTAGTTTGAAAGGTATTTACAAATTTCAACTTAAATTCTGATTGTTTCCAATTCCACATTTAATCCATTTCGTACCTCTCTGCCCTGACTCCTTACCTCGTCCTGATAATCCTCTTTGTCCCTAATCATCATCTCTCCTTAAGCCGTAGTTAGATACAAGACAATCGCTCACAGGGGTACATTTGATGCTTGCAGCCTCCATAGAATGGATGAAGAGATGCCCACTCCCCCCTCCAGCCTTCTATCTAAACAAAGAGTCTCATGTCATGAACTCATTGTTATTTCTGATGATAAAGACATGCCCGCTCCCTCCCTCCAGCCTTCAGACGTAAAGAGGTTCCTACTTGCCCCCTATCCTTCTGCCAATATTCCTAACCTCTTGGTCCTTATAGGCCTCTCATTATATACTCCCATCCCGAGTCTATTGAGATTCATGTTGCCTATCTTAAATAGTAAATGGTTGAACTCTGGCAGCAACTTGAACCTTATGAAGCTCATGTTAATGCATAGGTCGATGAAGTTTAACATTTGTAGTTTCCTTTTTCTTATTGTACATTTTCAGTTTCGTTTTTCTTGTTGTACATTTTTTGTTTCATTTTTTTGTTGTTCTCTTGATTTTTATTCCTGCTCGAAGGTTGTTCTCTTGTTCTTATGCTCCACTAATGAAAGAAAGTACATTGCTTTTCTTTTGATCTAGCGACCACTATTCCTTAAATAATGGTAATAAACTAGTTTTGGAACTAGGGAGGACAAGTGTATCATAAAGCTGATAGAGGATAACAAAAATTATGTAAATAAAAAAATAAATAATAAACTTTTAGGACTGGATAAATTATAATAATTCGGTCTTAAAAGTAATTTAATTGAAAAATAATTATATATTTTAGGACCGAATACTTTATAAGAAACCAGTCTTAAAAGTACATTTAGGACTGGATATTTATATAATACACTATTAAAAGTATTTACTAATTATATATACTAATTGAATCCCATTCATTCCCACAAATTTTGTATCTCTTTGCCCTAACTCCTCATTGTGTCCCTGATAATCCTCCATCTCCCCAATTGATCAAACAATGGTTAGATACAAGACAACCGCTCGTAGGAGTACTTTTGATACTTGTGCCTTCCTTAGTTTTATATACAGGGCGCCTTAAGCAAGAGTGCATTCTATTTTGACTAGAGTCTCAGGTCGTTGGACCCATTGTTATTTCAAATAATGAATATATTGCCTGCCCCTTCTAGATTTCAAAACATGAAGAGGTTCCCTCTCCCCCTCTCCAGCCTTCTAACAATATTCGCCAACCTCCTGGCCCCAGCGCGCCTACCACTGACCTCTCCCCTCTTTCCTTTGATGATGAATTGATACTGATGTGCATAAGACAGGAAATTACTTATCTCTGGCGGTAAATTAATTATGCTCACGCCAATATCGCTAAGACATTGGTCATTAATAAGCTTTAGGATTTTTAGTCACATTATTGTTGTTATTCATTTTCAATTTGTTGTTCTTATTTTCTTTTGTATGTGCATATTCTCCAGTAATATAAGAAGCATAAAGAACTAAACTTGTATTTTCTTTTTGTTCATATTCTCCTATAATGAAAGAAGCTTACTCTCCAGTATCCTTTATTTTCATTTAGTTGATGCTGCTACTATCTGTTAGTTCAATTCATAAAGTAAATAAGGACCTTTAGGACCGCATACTTTATAATTAATCGGTCTAAAAAGTATTTGACTTTAGGACCAGATTCTTATAAACCTCCAGTCATAAAATTTAAATAAATAGAAAACATTAAATGTATACCTTTAGGACCGGATACTTTATAATTAACTGGTCTTAATAAAATCCTAAAATGCTAACAAATGTCTTTATCGCGTGAAAATTAAATTTCCCTCTCTGAACTTCTCTTATCGCGCCGAAAGTGATAACCCATGTTCTGTCTCCAGTGTTTGTGTGTTGCTTTGTCACTACTTCTCATTGCTCTGTTGACAAGTTAGTGCTAGTTAGCTTATCATTTTCTGCTCCCTTAGCTAAATGACGATACACCAAGCTGTAAGAGGTGTTTCGGTTATATAACTATTTGATTTTTCTGCTTATTGTTTTGGGTTTTTCGTGGGTTGAATGAAATCAATGAAATGTTCTCGTAGGTTTCTCTGTTGTTAATGTATATTGCATTTTCAAGATTATATTTTCACTTAAGACCTACCTAACTGACCAACAAGTGTTTTCAGGGTTACTTTTGTTGTCTACAACAACCACGTTCATGGAGAAGAAATCCTCAGTAAAAACATTTGAATTTATATGCTACAGGTGAGTCCATAAGACCTTCATGCGATGCATTTATTTTTCTCATCGTGCATTTATTTTGCTTCTTGGATTCACAATGATACATTTATGACCAAGAGTGATTCTTCATGATGCTTTTAATGGGCAAGTTATGCCTTAAAAAAATTACATAACCTACATTGAGCATATGCATTTGGACTTGTCTTAGTTTATATGCAATTTTCAATTTTTTTGGGTGATGTATGTTAAATATTTTCGTCTATAGGAATTCTACTATGGATCACAGTTGGATAAATGCTTTACGGATGAGTGTTGAATATGAGAATAGTGTGAGGGAATTTATAGAATTTGCTAAATGAAGTGCCCATGATGATAGTAGGAAGTTTTATTGCGCTTGTGTAGAATGTTTGAATGGGAGACAACTGAGTCCTAAAGTTATATACACATTTTTAATTTGTGAAGGATTTTGTAAGACTTATATAGTATGGGTATGGCATGGTGAAAAAATGCCAAATGCATCTCAACATGGGGAAGTGTCCCTTGATGATAATGACATGGATATGAATGATCGCATAGAAGACATTATTCGTGATGTAGGAGAAGAGGCTTTTGAGCAATCACATGCATATGGTAATATGTACAGTGATGCAAAGATGTCGTTATACCTTAGGTGTAAAAAATACCAATTGTTGAACATGTTAGTTCTCTATGTGTTTTGATGATAACTGACAATTGTAAACTAAATTTGAAGTTTGTCTTTGGTAAGTTGTAAAACTTACTGTTCAAGGCAAACTCGAGTCTAGGTAACGAAACTCGAGTTTGGACTTGACAGATAGAAGCTCAGTTTTTACAAAGCTGGCCAAACTCCAGTTTGTGTAAGACAAACTCGAGTTTGTATTACACAGAGAGGAATCAAAATTCTTAAGAACTATAAACTCGAGTCTATGTTTTGGAAACTCGAGTTTAGGATCAAACAGAAGCTTCAATGCTTTATCAAGATTTCAAAACTCTAGTTTTATATCCACAAACTCCAGTTTACCAAATACAAAAGTCTTCAAGTTTAAAGTTTTCAACTGAAACTCGAGTCTGGACGTAGAAGACTCGAGTCTGGGTTATAACAGATACACTCGAGCTCTTGTTTATTTTGTAAACTCCAGTTTTGATTTCAGAGACTCCAGTTTAAGCTTAACAGGAAGTTTTCAAAGCTTCAGCTACCACTGAAACTCGAGTCTAGTTTTTGGAGACTCGAGTTTAGGACAAACTGAAAATACTCGAGTTATTACATGATTTCTAAACTCCAGTTTTGAAAACGAAAACTCCAGTTTGAGCCTTCAAAGATGTTTCAAATGTTTCAGTTCACACTGAAACTTGAGTCAAGATTTTGGTGACTCGAGTTTAGCTCAAACAGAAAACACTCGAGTAAATGACTGATTTGAAAACTCCAGTTTGGAAAATGGAAACTCCAGTTTACACTTATGGAGATATTTCAAAAGTTCTAGTTTTCACTGAAACTCGAGTTTTGGATATCAAAACTCGAGTCTGGATCATACAGAGAGCTATACAATATTTCAGGTCTTGTAAACTCTAGTCTGCAGTTCTAAACTCCAGTTTTGAAGCTGTGAACTTAAAATTAAGATTTTCATAAAAGCTTCAAACTCGAGTCAGTCACTAAATGACTCGAGTTTAGCCATGTGTTCAAAATCCCATTCAAGACCAAATCGCGGCTTTCTTCTCTGTAAGAACCAAACTTAAGTTAGCTTTTGCAAACTTCTAGTTTAGACCAATGCTCAATAGTCATGTCTTCTGGATGAACCTCAAACTCGAGTCTAGGATTATAAACTCGAGTTTGCATCGGAGATTTTGAAAAACCAGATTGAATCAATATGCGAAATCATTATGGGTTAATCTGAAATTATCGTATCTTGTTGTATTATTATTCCTAACATTATTGATCAAGTTTTTGATAAGTTTCAGACAGGTTCATCACAAGATCAAGGTGAAATCAAGATCCAGCATAAGTGCATTTAATGAAGAACCAAGAACAGGGCTGATTCTTCTCCCTTATCCCAGATGTTCAGTTCAGACCGTTGTAACACATTAAGATCATCTCAAACTGTCGAATTAAGATCATGGAATGACTAAAAATCTGGAAGACGTTTTGCAACAACACATTCCAGGATTTCAGCAAAGAATTAAAAGAACAGAGCAAAATATGCAACTGTCATTTCCCAGATTTGCAGCCGAACGTTGGAGAAGATATTACAACGGCTAGCTCATCTAGCTAGGCTATAAAAAGCTATGAAGACTCAAAGCAAGATACAACGAAGCTACATTTGAACACATTTGCATTTTTGAGTCTGTATTGTGATTCTTTTATTTGTTCTTCAGTGATTATCAATATTCACTCTTTTGAGAGATTGAAATTCTTTTAACGTATTTGGTTGTGTAAACTCAAGGTTGTGGAACCTGTGAGTTGGGTTGTTTAATTACAAGGTGTAAGGGGGAGCAAGTCCTAAGTGATTAGGATTGTGTTTTGTCTTCATTGTTGTAGTTAAAAAACCTGTTGGACTAGTGGAAACACCCAGAAGGTATCTGGGGACTGGACATAGGTCAAGGTTAAGACCGAACCAGTATAAATCCTGTGTGTCTAAGCTTTTCTTTCTCTACTCTTTCATTATTCATTTCTTAAGCTTTATTTTTTAAGAGTTGAAAAGAATTTTTAAAATCCCTAATTCACGCCCTCTTGGTGATTTCTTCCACTTTCAGAACATTGTGTTGAAAAGGGTAAGCTTGAAAGCATGTCATGGATGGAATGATAAGAGTTTTTCAGAAATGCTTGAGACTTTAAAGAACATGTTTCAAGATGATAATGTGTTGTTGCATCGATACTATGATGCTAAGAAAATACTTTGTCCATTGGGGATGGAAAACAAAAAGATCCATGCATGCTCGAATGATTGCATATTGTATAGAAAAGAGTTTGAAGAGAAGCAGAATTGTCTGATATGTGAAACCCCTAGGTACAAATCAAATAAGGCACTTGCAAAAGTGTTGTGGTATCTTCCAATCATACCAAGTTTCAAGTGCTTTTTTGCTAATGAAAATGATGCAAAAAATTTGAGGTGGCATACAGATGAGAGGATTTCTAATAGAGGCTTTAACATCCAACTAATTTTTCTCAATGAAAGAAAATTGATCACTTATTTCCCAAGTTCTGCGAAGACCCTAGGAACCTTAGGTTTGCCCTTAGCACGAATGGCATGAATCCCTATGGTAGCATTAGCAGCATATATAGTTCATGACCCGTATTCCTGATTATTTATAACTTATCTCCTATGTTATGCATGAAACGAAAGTACATCATGTTGTCTATGTTGATTTTGAGACCAAAACAACCTAGAAATGACATTGATATTTACTTTGAACCCCTGATCGAAGACTTGAAGGAGTTGTGGGAATAAGGTATTGATGTTTTTTACTATTTCATAGAGGTTTTTAAATTGCAAGCCATGATATTTTGTATTAATAAACAACTTCCCAACACATGGTAACTTGTCAGGGTCTAGTGTAAAATGCCATAAAGTATGTCCGATTTGTGAAGAAAACAAATGCTACCATCAACTTCAATATGGAAGAAAGACGATTTATCTTGGATATAGGAGATTTCTTAGACCGGGCCACCCATATTGTCGATTAAAGAAAGCTATTTTTGGTGGCCAAAAGTATAAAGATACTCCAATAGCAATGATTGCAGAGTAAGATTATAAAAATGTGAAAAATTTAAGTCCACTTTGGCAGGATGCTTAAAATCAAGTTATTTAGGTAGGCAACCCCTTTGCCAATCACATCACATTTAGCTCTCAGATCTTTATGGGATTCAATCATCATATGACCGGCATGTTTAATCCCATCTAATGCATTGAGATCCAAAACCGTTTTGATAATCTCAATTAAGTCAAGACAATAATGAATGTTTGAGTATTACCATTACTCACTCTTGTCTCACCAAGATAACTCAAGTGTATCCACTTTGGTGGAACATACAAATGAGCAATCTAGGCTTTGACAAGTATTCATTAATTGATGACATTATGACTTAAGATTTCATTTAGAGGTTATATTCTTATTAATCATATTAATTCTACTTACATGAATGCAATCATAATTGTATGTCATATAAACTCAAACAAGCATGTCATGATCAAATCAAAAGCATAACTAAAACCATGACATAACATGGCTCACCTAACCTAAAATCTTCTCAAGCCAAAGAAGGGACTTATCTAAATAATAAAAGAGAAATACATCAGGAGAAACCTTGTTTCAGCATATGAGGGAAGTGAGATGAGAAGAGAATGTGCATCAAGAATATTTAGAGAAAGGCATGACTTGCAGGCCATATTTTAAAATTACAACCTCTTGTAAATTCTAGAGCCACGTTGTTCACCATACCCAAACAATATTTGAAAGCATCATATTGTTTTAGAAAGATTCTTTTATAAAAATTAATTTTCAAGCTCATCGTGACCATGTCCGATGAGTCTGATCACCATATAAGGAATGTCACGGATTAAACGATTTAGAGCCATCACACGCGAACGTGTACAACGCATGATCATGACCGACCTTCGAGCATGATCGTCGTCCAACCCCAGCGCGACCTTGATCCATGTCGGATCTGAATGCTTCAAATCCACATGAAATTAGCTGCAAATCCGATCTGAACAATTCAGAAAACTACTGCAATATCTGACTAGCTATTTGTAGAAACCCTAATGCGAGTTTATGTTTTAAAGCTTACAGGATTCAGTTTAAACACATATATCACATATATATGCATATAGAAAACCCAATTTAAATGCTTGGTTGACGTGGCTCTGTTGCTACTGTTGGGATCCGTACACGCAGCAGAATTAAAAACGTTTACGAATCCCAAAGAGGATCACTCAACCACGTTGAAATCAAGGTTTATTATTAGAAACTGTACCTTTCAAAAGTTCGTGTGTGTCTATTCAATTTGATCTCGTGGGCTACTTACTCGATCAACAGGAGCCGACTCTTTAGATCCGCTCCCTCTACTGGTATCCACATCGAATGGCCTCCAACTAGCGCCTTCTTACTTTGCGTCTTACGTCTTTTCTCTAGGGTTTTTCTTTTGTGGCCGTTCACTTATTTTAATACAGCTAGATTAATATCTCTTATAGGGTTTCTAAAATCCTAATTAGGCCGTATTAAAATATTTAAGATTAATCTCAATTAATCTTGAATTTGAATTTTAGATTTAAATAACATTAATTAAATTTGTCCAATAGATCTAATCTAATATATTTATTTAATCCAAATTAAAAGCTTACAGATTTAATTTATTTTTATAAATTAAATCTGAAATATGATATCTTTTTATTTAATTAAATCCAAGATACTATATCTCAATTTAATTAAATCTGAGATATTATACATTTATCTGAAAATTAAATCTTTGATTTATCTTCATAATTAAATCTAAGATAAAATATCTTAATTAGTTTTAGTTATATAATGATTATCCCCGAGGGCATAATTTCCAACACTAACAAGATTGATATTTTGCTGCCACTTAAATCTTATAATATCTCTTCCAAAATAAATTAGGATATGAGTAGATTTTATAACAAAATATCCTCTTATCCTATAATTAATTAAAGGATAGAAAAATATGTAGAAGATAATTAAATAAGTATAAAATATTAATAAACTTAATCAAATATATCTCAGAATCAATACTTATTTAATTAGAAAATATATACTTATCAGTAACCACTGTAAATATAAATTATTTTTTTTAAGAAAAAGGAATTTACTTTGTTGCGATTTCTAGTTGAAAACCACTACAAACTGTAGTAATTTATTTATTTTTTTATAAAAATAACCAAGATCACTAATTATTCGGTAGTTGATCATCAAGACCTCTCTCGGGGGCAGGATCATAGAGCTGACTAGAGTTAACAACACCATGATCAACAGCAGCTAGAAGAGGCGGTTGGACGACAAACCTATGGATTGGCAGGACCTTTAGATGCTCCTCATCAGGAAACAACTGATTGCAAGATCTTGACAACATCATGTTTGTAATATCCTACACTGGGTTTGCTAAGTGTAGTAAAAATTGTCTTCTACCTAAATATACTTAACAACCTCTGCACGAATATCTTAAGAGTTCTCCTCCCTCAGCCTTTGATGTTAGAAGTCCCTTCTTGAGAGGTGCCAGCCTCAGAGGAGCCGCTCTTGTTGTAGACCATGCTAGACCTAGCACCTAACCTCATACACCTACAGCATCCAGGGTGCTCAATTGGTCTAAGAGCAGCTTTCAGAGGTGTAGTAAGATCTATAGACCCCTGTGACTTCTGTGTTTGGGTCTCTCTTAACTCAGACTGGATTATTGAATCTGCTCATGCCTCACGCATTTTATGAAACAAGTATTAAGCAATTTGATTTAATTAAAATAAATAAAAATATTAAAATAAACAATGTCTATATCTTACAATGGCCTTCTCTACCTACTGAAAGGTTGCAGTCCTGTCCTGGTGTCTGTAGATTGTTGGATACGATTAGTTTTGATTATGTCTAATATACATGTCATTATTAAGAGAAAAAATTTTACTTAATTTATTTATCTCCTACATTAACTAACTACTTTGTTAAATGTAGATTAGTCCAAATTGAATTATAAAGAATGATCAAGAGAGGAGATTGAACAAAAGTTGGAATGACTCAATTCAGAGTTAAAATAAGCAAGTTTAAGCTTCACGATGCACAGTAGTTAGGTACAACGTGTGTGCTACAGTTTTCCATCATGCTCGAGCATAGAATTGCATTACTCAAGCAATTTTCCATCATACTCGAGCACAAAATCGTCTTACTCGAGCATGTGCTTGAGTGAGCCCGATATTGCCCGAGCATCCAGTGTGTTCTAGGGACTATGTTCAACTCTATTTCACATTTTACTCGAGTGAGGTCTAGTTATTCAATGATATCTCCTAAATTAGAGATCCGATTGAGGTGAAACCAATTTTGTGTGAAACTAGACTTCCAATGCGTCATTTTGGCACCAAATATTAAAGGAGTTAATATGAAAGAGCTATAAATTCAAAAGTTGCCATATCAATTCATGTTAAATAAAAGACCCAGCTTCGGTATTTTGGGTGTATCTCACAAACTACACATGTAAATGAGCTCAAACCAGTGACATATAAAACTAGACTCAAATACCTTTTCAAAAACATCAAGATCATAGAAAACAAAGATCAATTGGAAGAGATATGATTTTTTGAAATTAATAGTCAGTATAGGATATTGCAAAAATGCTAGTCAAGAATAACCTTTATTGATATGATCATAACAGTCAGAATACAATGAGTTTGGAGCTGATTGTCTTTGCATTGGAAAGAAAACTTTAAGAGCTTTCTAGGCATAAGTCATTTTCCAAATTTGGAGCCATGTTGAAGACATTACACCTCTTGGAACATAATCTTCATACTTCCAATATTACTACATGTGGATATTAATCTTTGCACAAGATCAATTGAGTGTACATGATTACCAAGAGCTTTGTTTGACACTCTCGAAGCCTAAATGAATACATAGCGATGCTTGAGTATGGTGTTTTGTACTTGCAGGAATGAAGCTCGCTAGCTATGGTTTATTCAAGCAAAAGCTTGGTCAAGCAAGTAAGTAATTGCTCGAGCACACTTCATACTTGAGCAAGTATGCGTCTTACTCGAGCACAAACATATTGTTAATACTAATGTGTTTTTCTTTCAGGTTCTGACTCGAGCAAGCCCAAAAGCTTTACTTAAGCACTTTGCTCGAGCATAGGATACGCTTACTCAAGCAACTTTGTTTTATTCACATTCTCTAAACAATTACTTGAGTATTCCAAGAGGTTATTTGAGTACTATACGCTACTTGAGCAGAGGACATACGTTACTCAAGCATGTTCATTTTGGTTTAAACTCTCTAAGTTATTTCAGTAGTTACTCAAGCAAATTGAGGCATTTTCTTAAGCAAACTACTTGAGCATGATTGTTCTCATTCTATACTCTATGCTTTTTCAAAGTGTCACTCAAGCAAGAGAAATATTTTCTCGAGCATATGTATTTGATAGCTAACCTTTTTCCTTACACAGGATGTTGCTCAAGCACTTAGAAGACTTACTCTAGCAAGGCTAAATGCTTACTTAAGTAAGCTTATTTGTTAAACTCTCCCTATGAAAATATTTAAAAGTTGCTCGAGCAGAGTAAGGCCGTACTCAAGCAATATTCTTACAATATCTTCAAATACTTTGTCTTCTTCATCTTAGAAAATTCAAATTCTTTGGTTAACATTTCATTACATCTGATTACTACTCATTATTGTTCTTAATACTTTTAAAGATGTTTGTTAGTGAGTTTCAGATTATTAGTTGATGGATTATGCTCAAATTATCATAAAGCAAAATTTGTGTGATAAACATTAAATATAGTTGTAGAAAAAAGGCCCTGTTTAGATCGAGGAAAATCTGGCGCTGGAAAAGGAAAATTAAAATTTTCCTTTTGGTGGCGGGCATTTAGTTCGAATTTTCCGTAAGAAAATATTTTCCCGCACACGCCATTCTCCCATCATTAAAGGAAAATGGGTTCCCACCATCATTTTCCAACACTTTTGAAAATGGGCGAAAGTCCCATTTGCCCTTGTTGTTCTTCACTTTTCGGTTGTTCTGTTGTTATTTCATCCGTAGTTTTTGTGTATAGTTGGCAATGGTAGGACTAGTAACAAACTTGGGTTAACCCATATGGATTTGTTACAAAAGTTTGTTGATTTAAATTTAGCTGTAATCCTGATCAAGATGTAGATGAGAAAGTAGCAGGAGGGGGGGAGAGAGACGAATAAGAAGGAAGGAGAAAACACGAGTGCAAAGTACACACTCGAGTGTGCACTCCATTGTACACTCTCTTGTATGCAGTTTAAGTGTGAGTAGGCATGGTTTAAAATAATATTTTATCTTTTAGGGGTAAAATGGTATTTTACCTCATTTTCCTACCTTAATTTCTTCCAACCAAACAAAAATTTTCCATCCAACCCATTTTCTTTTCCAATCCGAACTAAACACATCCAGGCAAAATATTTTTCGTTCCATTCCATTCTTTTTTTCCCATTCTTACCTTTTCTTCCATCTAAACGGGGCCAAAGAGCATATATGGATGGAATTCAAAGTAGGTCAAATGATCATGGTTTCAGATGCATATTTCAACAAAAGTGAAAACGACACTTCCTTAGTCAATTACAAAAGACCAAAAGCATGTCATATGAAGATTTTTGACAGTGATACAAAAGCGACATTTCCTAAAAAATTCTAATGACTTTGCGCGTTGTGTCTAATGGAAAGCTTCATCAGTTTAACAGATAGTTTGATCACCCTCAACGGAAAGCTTGAAGTTTCACAATGGTCTTATTCTAAAATGAGAAGATTGTGCTTAATGGCTAAATGTCCTTTGTCAATGAGAAAACATTTAAAATTCATCAATGGTTATTTCTCTCTAACAGACGAATGCTTACATTGGACAAGTCACAATTGCCGCATTCAAGACAGAAAAACTAATAAAACAAAAACAAATATAGAGAGCCTATGCCTATAATGTGATACGCTAAGTTTACAAAGCTTTGTAATCCTACTCCCATCTTGTACTTTAGTGTTTATCATCATCAACTTCATTTACAAAGACGAATACCTTCATTGAAATCATTATATTTAAGAGTTACTCAAGATTAGATAATCTTGAGTGGGTAACATATTGTATCCTTTTATTGTGTAAACGGGAGTATCTCAGTGAGAGATTAAGGTTGCACAAGTGCTCGGCTAAACTTGAGGGATTGTAAAGGCTTCTCTTGTGCCCAGAATAAACAAGAGATAGTAGATTGAAAATCTCAGGAGGATCCTGGGGATTAGACATGTAGGTCATCGTGGATTAGGCTGAACTGAGATAAATCATAATTTGCATATTCTCTTCCCAAAACTCCTATATTTTTAGCATATATGTTTGAGTGATTGATTGTTGCTTTATAACTCATTACTGTCATACGAACTACTTTTGCAAAGACGTGAAAAGACTTTCGAAGTTCTTAAGTTTTTATCATACACCCAATTCACCCCCTCTTGGTGCGTCAGCCAATGCTAGCATGGATGATGGTAATAACTCCTCATAGTTTATTTGACGGTTTTCATGTTAAGCCTTCCTCTCCTAGAAGAATTAAAACAATAAATTATTATTATAAACAATAAATCAATAATATAAAGCAAAAACTAATTTAATTGTAAAAAAAATACTAGTTCAGTTAAAGAGACAGCAAATGTCTTTGATCCTGTCATGTGATAGATCCTCTACTACCATTGGTTTCTGGTGTTTCTCTAATAAGAGCCGTAGAAACAACAAATTATTAAAATTATTAAAATAGTTAATAAATATAATTATTATTAAAAGATAATTACCTGTTTTTCTAGGCTCCTCATGTACTGGACAAAACTTGCTGGTCATCAGGTAGGACACCATCAGGTACATCCCCATTAGCTACTCCAGAGTTGTCATCCTATTCCTATTCATGAAGTCGTAGAGACGATTCCTCTTGTTCTTCCAACCATCCCCTATCTTTATCATCATGTACTTCTTTCTATTGTCACACACTACAAAACTATCTTGTATCACAATTGAATAAATAATAATTAAATACAATTAATTAATTAATTAAAAATGTCATAAATTATAACTATTTACATTTATAATATAATTAAATACAATTAATTACCTTCATAGCCTTGTCTCACGCTATATTCTTCAATGTCCGGCGAACCTTCTTCCATATCTTGAAGTAGAGACCAATTGGCTAAATAGATGACCACCATTCTCAATCATTTGGTCCGTGACCTCATTTCATGGAACTATGACATATAGTCCTGGTCTAGGTTATTGAAATAGGCCACATTCAGCCTCCCGGTGGGTATGTTCCTGTTAGTTCTCTGTGTGTTTTGATGATAATCAACATTGTATCTGTATGTCAAGTCCAAACTCGAGTTTGCCTTAAACAGAAAGTTTTACAACTTTCCAAGGACAAACTTCAAATTGAGTTTACTTGGATTTCCAGAATGAGTAATGTTCACCATTAAAACCCGGTGGTCTGTTTATTGAGGCACCATCTGGTAGAATTCCTTCCATTTGATCTTTTTGTCTAGGATGTTAATCCTTTGAGAAGACAACCTGCCTCTAATACCAATTCAGAAGATTCTTGAGTTTGGAAAGCCTCAATAAACAGCTAGACAAAGTATTTGTGATGGCCAGTGAGTATGGTCTGTGGGAAGTAATTGAGGAAGGCAACTATGTCCCTACTAAGAAAGTAGGAGAGAATATTGTGCCAAAAACAAAGGCATAATTTGATGAACATGATCAAAAGAAAGTTGTACTTAATAGCAAAGCTATTTTGATGTTATAGAGTGCATTGAGCCAAAAGGAATACTTTCGCATTTGCAATCTGCCCAGTGCTAAAGAAATGTGGGATGAATTGGAGGTGGCCTATGAAGGAACCTCAGGAATCAAGGAGAACAGGATCAATACACTCACAACCGAGTATGATCTTCTGCGCATGAAATCTGGAGAATCAATTGCAAAGTTCCAACTCTGTTTCACTCACCTCATCAATCAATTGTCAGCCTTAGGGAAGGTATATGAACAAAAGACTCAGGTAACAAAAATTTTAAATATACTTACCAAGGATTGGGAAGCTAAAGTGACAGCTATTGAAGAAGCCCGAGGAGAATCCATGCAATCTGTAGCTGCTCTCTTCGGAAGCTTATCCGAATATGAGGGAAAAATCAAGTTCAGAAAAGAGCTTGATGGAATTGATGGTAAAAACAAAGGAATTGCACTAAGACCATCAATGAGTCTAAAGAATCGGATAATGAGGACGAAGAAGAAGAGCTTGGCATGATAATCAGAAAGTTCATAAAATTCTACAAAAAGAATCAGGGATTCAGAAAGTCTCATAAAGGTGGATCAAGCTCAGAATCGAAGAAACCCATCTTATGCTATGAATGTGATAAACCTGGTCACATTAAGTCAGAATGCCCTCAGCTAAAAAACAAGGAAAAGGAAAAGAATAGATTCAGCTCGTTCAGAAAGAAAGCATATGTCTCTGCCATTTGGGGAGACAGTTCGTCTGATGAAGAAGAAGAGGATGAGAGACAAACAGCAAACATTTGCCTTGTTGCTCAGGAAGAATCAAACAATGAAGAGGTAAGCGATTCTGAACCAACCTTTGATGAATTACTTTCTGAATATAATAGTCTTCATTCTCAATTTAAAAAGATTGCAAAAGAACTTATGCTTTCGAAAAGAAGAGTAAAGGATTTAGAACAAGTTCAGAAAACTTCACCTTCTACTTTTGAAAAGGCTTGTGAAAAATTCACTGAAAAGATTTGCGAAAATTTCTGTACTTTACAGAAAAGAAATGACTACCTTTCAAAAACTTTGGAAAAATTCACTCAAGGTAGTGAAATGCTTGACATTATTTTAAAATAGCAAAGGTTTACAAATGATAAATCTGGAATAGGCTACAATTTTGATCTTGATAAAAAGAAAGGCAAGAAGAAAAGTGGAGAAAGGAACTACCTAAGTTATTTTCGAAAATCTGTTCACTCTTTTAATCCATTTGCCCACTGCAATTACTGCAATAGAAAAGGCCATACTACTTCTGCATGCTTTCATAGAAAAGAAAGGAAAGATAAACCTATAGGTAATTATCAATGGGTACCTAAAGGAACATATGTGTCTCCTAAGGTACAAACTAACCTAAAAGGACCCAAGAAAAGGTGGGTACCTAAGACTTGATCTTCCATAACTTGCAGGTATGTCTAAGAGCATCAAGATCCAGTAAATGGTACATTGATAGTGGATGCTCCAGACACATGACAGGAGATCAATCCAAGTTTTCAACAATCAAACACAAAGATGGGGGCAAGGTCACATTTGGTGGCAACAAATCTGGAAGGATAGCTGGTATTGGTAAGATTGGTAAGAATGATGGACCACAAATAAAAGATGTCTACCTTGTGGAAGGATTGTGCCATAATCTGCTTAGTGTAAGCCAAAGTGCTAACAAAGGTAATCTAGTCATCTTTAATTCAGAACAGTGTTTGATTGTCAACAAGGATGATCTCTCCCTAGACAAAGTAAGATCCAAAGCTCTTTTCAGAGCACTAAGGGAAGGTAACTGTTATACTCTTGAACTTTCAACTGTTTTACCCTCTGAAAAATGTTTCGTGAGTAACTTAGATGAAAGTTGGCTGTGGCACAAACGTTTAGCACATGTTAATATGTCTCAACTTGATAAATTATTGAAAAAGGATTTAGTTATTGGTTTGCCAAAACTTAATTTCAAAAAGGACATGGTTTGTGATGCATGTCAAAAGGGAAAACAAACTAAATCATCCTTTAAATCAAAAATTGAGATTTCAACTAATAGACCTCTTCAACTATTGCACATGGATTTAGTTGGTCCAGCTAGAGTCCAGAGTTTTGGTGGAAATCTGTACACATTAGTCATTGTTGATGATTTCTTTAGATTTACATGGACTATATTCTTATCATCAAAAGATGAAACATTTGATCAATTTGTTGTGTTTACCAAAAAGGTCCAAAACGAAAAAGGTACTGTCATTGCAGGAATTCATACAGATCATGGAGGAGAATTTGAAAACCATGCTTTCAGCAAATACTGTGAAGATATGGGCATCGATCATAACTTCTCAACTCCCAGAACTCCTCAGCAAAATGGTGTTGTGGAAAGGAAGAATAGAGTACTCACTGAAATGGCAAGAGCAATGCTGAATGAGAACAACACCTCCCAAGTATTTTGGGCTGATGCCATGAGTACTGTATGCTATGTCTCCAACAGAGCATATCTCCGAAAAAAGTTAAACAAAACTCCTTATGAGATATACAAAGGGAGGAAACCAAATCTAGCACACCTACACATCTTTGGTTGCAAATGCTTTATCCATAACAATGGTAAGAACAATCTGGGAAAATTCGATCCCAGATCAGATGAAGGTATATTTCTTGGTTACTCAAATAAAAGTAAATCCTTTAGAACATTTAATTTGCGTACTCGCACTGTTGAAGAATCAATTCATGTAGTATTCTGTGAAAACAAATCTAACCAATCTAATGATGAGGAAGATGTTAATGTTCTACAAAATCAATCTACCTCAAAAATCCCATCTATCTCAAACTCTTAAAATTCCTCTCAAGAAGAACCAGAAAACGAGACTGAAAATATTTCTGAAGAACTTGTTCAGTCCCAACTTCAGCCTCAAGCCTGGAGATACAATAAAAACCATCCTCTGGATCAGGTTCTAGGTGATGTAAATGAAGGTGTGAGAACTAGGAAAAGCATTTTAAATGAGGTAACCTTTTCAGTTTTTATTTCAGAAATAAAACCCTCTAAGATTGAAGAAGCCCTTTCAGACAATGATTGGGTGATAGCAATGCAAGAGGAGCTAAACCAATTTGAAAGAAATCAAGTTTGGGATTTGGTACCTAGGCCCAAAGACCATCCAGTCATTGGGACTAAATGGGTATTCAAGAACAAACGTGATGAATCTGCAATCATTGTCCGAAATAAGGCAAGATTAGTTGCCAAAGGCTATAATCAAGAAAAAGGAATCGATTATGAAGAAATTTATGCCCCAGTGGCAAGATTGGAAGTAATAAGAGTTCTTTTAGCCTTTGCATGCATAAAAGGCATTAAACTCTATCAAATGGATGTAAAATCAGCTTTTCTAAATGGCTTTATTCAAGAGGAAGTTTATGTTGAACAACCTCCTGGATTTGAAGATGATTTTCATCTAGATCATGTCTTCAAACTGTAAAAGGCCTTATATGGTCTAAAACAAGCTCCTAGAGATTGGTGTGAAAGGTTAAGCAAATTCCTTTTTGATCAAGGATTTGTTAGGGGAAAGGCAGATAACACATTATTCATTAAAAGTAACAAGCTCAATGAAATCCTTATTGTACAAATCTATGTAGATGATATTATTTTTGGTGCTACTAATGATACCTTGTGCAAGGAATTTTCTGAGACCATGCAGGGTGAATTCAAAATGTCAATGATGGGAGAACTCAACTATTTCCTTGGTCTTCAAATCAAGCAGCGCAGGAATGGCATATTCATTTCTCAGACCAAGTACTTGAAAGACCTGCTCAAGAAATATGGCCTTCAAGATTGCAATGGGGTTGACACACCAATGAGTTCAATGGCTGCATTAGATGCCGATGAAAAGGGAAAAAATTTCAACATCACAAGATACAGAGGCATGATTGGATCTTTGCTCTACCTGACAGCAAGTAGACCAAACATCCAATTCAGTGTAGGGATGTGTGCTCGATTTCAATCAACTCCAAAAGAGTCACATGCTGAGTATGTTAAAAGAATTTTTAGAAATCTACATGATACAGAAGAATTGGGACTATGGTTTCCCAAAGGTCAACCTGAACATCTGGTAGCATACTCAGACTCTGATCATGCCAGATATAAGACAGATAGAAAGAGTACAAGTAGCCATTGTCAATTTCTTGGTGGCTCACTTGTCTTTTGGTTCAGCAAGAAGCAAACCACTGTTTCAGTGTCATCAACAGAAGCTGAATACATTGTTGCCTCAAGTTGCTACTCTCAGGTTTTATGGCTAAAGCAACAACTTCAAGACTTGGGTATGCACCTCAAAGAAATCCCAATTTTGTGTGACAACACAAGCACGATAAGCTTGGCAAAGAATCCTGTCCATCACACAAGAACCAAGCACATTGATGTGAGACATCACTTCATTCGAGATCATGTTCAGAAGAAGGATGTCAAAGTCATCTTCATTCCCTCTCATCAACAGCTAGCAAATATATTCACCAAGCCTTTAGCAAAAGAGCAATTTACTCTCATAAGAAGAGAATTGGGAATGGTAAATCCCAATGAGCTGTGAGTCCTCCTCTACCCAATGTTAATTGAGTGTTTCGATGATTGAACTGTACTAACTTAAGCATTGGAGTGTTCAGATATGTTTTTGTAGGATATTTGTCTACTAATGTTTGCTTTCAGTGTGAAGCAAACTCGATTTTGAGCAGGCAAACTCGAGTTTATCGAGGACAAAAAGCAACTGAGTTTGAGGAACTAGCATAAACTCGAGTTATCTAGTGATTGACTCGAGTTTGCGCAAGTCAAAGTACAGGATGGAACTGCGAGAAGCCTGAAAACTCGAGTCATTAAGTGACTAACTCGAGTCAAAATCAGACAGAAGCAAACTGGAGATTTAAGGAAGTTTTAAACTCGAGTCATTAAGTAAGTGACTCAAGTCTACGAGAAACAGAAACCAACGTGAAGTTTTGAAGAAGATAAAAACTCGAGTCATTAAGTGAGTGACTCGAGTCTGGAGCAGCCAAAGATCAACAAGAAGATTTAAAGACATTCAAAACTCGAGTCTGGAAGCTTTAACTCGAGTCTTGATGAGGATTCAAGGATTCACAAATACATTCTTGAAGTCCAGGTAAGCCTAAAACTCATGTAAACTCGAGTCAGTTAATGTGAAACTCGAGTCTAGGAAAAACTATATATATGGGTTTGCCGTGTCTGTTCATTTTACCGTCTTCAAAACTCATGAGGAGCAAGATGATTTCGAAGAAATTTGCTTCAGGGATTGATAAACAAATCCCAAGAGTTCCTCATACCGCTTCTCCTAGACCGAAAGGTGTTGTAATTCAAGAACCAACGGAGGAGCAAGTGAGAAAGAAGCCAGAGACTGTTTCTGGGAAAGGAAAAGAGAAGGCTGCAGAACCATCAAAGACCTCCAAGAGAAAGAGGAAAGAAACAGGCCAAGCATCCTCTAAGGTCCAATCTGCTACTATTCCAACCTCTTCTGCACAACAACCCGACCAACCTTCTAAGGAATCCCCTACGGTACCAAATGCCCTCTTGGAAATTTATAATCACAATTCTCCTCCACCTGGTTTTACTACTACCAATACTATTCTATCTGATGAATTGGGTGCTAAGTTTAAAGACAATTATGTTAAAAGACCCATTTGCCCAATAGTATCAGTAAACTTCGAGAACTTGAAGAAAGATTGTAATCTTGATCTTCTCCCATGGCTTAAACAATTTGAGACTCTTCTTGCAATTTCTGCCAATTATACACCCAATTTTGTCCAAGTATTTTATTTTAATATGGACTGGGACAATCTGAAGGACTTTGATGACATTCTAGTTGAAGAGAGATTGTCTACAACTGTGAGAGGTGTCAAGATTACCATTTCTGCTGTTATCTTAAACACAATCTTACAAATTGAAAATCCTCCATCTCCGCATTCCTTTGATTATACCAATAGGCAGTGTTTTGAGATTTTAAAACCAAATGAACGTATTTCAGAGGCTCAATTGGTATCCCTTCACATTCCCCTGCCTCCATGTCACCCATCCATCGGGTCTTATGGTACATTTATTCGAGGAATTTGGTTCAAAAGGGAGGAAATTTCACACACTTCACTCAGAGGGACTATCAGCCCTTCACTGCTATCATTGACAAAAAGCCAATCAATATGGGTCAATGGATTTTTGATGAAATAATGAAATTTAGATTTGGATCCAGAAAATCCTCGCATGTCCCGTTCCCTTCTTTGATTTCTGTGATCCTCTTCTACTTCAAGATTTGGCCTTTTGGTGCCTCTGACACAATTAAGAAGATTCCTAAGTTTGGAAAGCCTCAACTGCACTTGATGAAGCTAAGCTTCAATGAGGAAGGCTCTGGTCACTCACGGGCTCCCTCAAGGGTAAGAGGATGTTATGCTAGAGCTCAGGAAGCTCAATCAGCTGCACCTCAGCCTTCTCTTCCCTCAGATTTAACTGCCAAGATCAAAGAGATTGTGGATGTTGCTCTTACAAATCTGGCCACAAACATTGAGAAGGAGGTTGGGAAGATAGTTTCAGAACTCACCAAGACAAATCATGAAATGGTTTAGGCTCAAGAAGCTATGAAGATTCAATTGGATCTAATCATGAGGCACTTGGGCATTCCTACTCCTGCACCTTCATCTAGACCCATTTCTAATCCAGCTTCTACCTCTGCACCAGCCACTCTTGATCCAGCTACCACCTCCACTCGACCTTCTACCCCTCCTGTTGAGCCTACCCTTCTTTTGCTGATGACAAAGTGGTAGAGGAAACTGAAGAGCAAGATCAAGGGGGAGAGAAAACTGCTGAATCTTGAGTTTATGTTTCATTAATTTGTTTTAACTTTGTTTGTTCATTTTCGAGTCTGTATTAAGTACTTGGTATTTTCAATTATGCAAATGGTTTAAATGCTAAGTTCAGCCTGATTCACTTTGCTATGATATTACATCTTGCTTCTATTTGTGCTTAACTCTGATATCTTCATTCTATAAAAGTAAAATATGTTTCAAAATGACAAATTTAATCAAACTCTTTGCAAATTCAGTTTACAAGTGTTGTCATCATCAAAAAGGGGGAGAATGTTAGTTCTCTGTGTGTTTTGATGATAACCGACAATTGTAAACTCAATTTGAAGTTTGTCCTTGGAAAGTTGTAAAACTTTTTGTTTAAGGCAAACTCGAGTTTGGGTTGCTAAACTCGAGTTTGGCTTGACAGACAGATACTGTTAGTTCTCAATGTGTTTTGATGATAACTAGCAATTGTAAACTTGATATGAAGTTTGTTTTTGGCAATATGAAAATCTCACTGTCAAAGGCAAACTCGAGTTTGGGTATGTAAACTCGAGTTTGAGGGTTGACAGAAAGCTATTTACTTCTGCGAAGAAAGCCAAACTCGAGTCTGCTTGGACTAACTCGAGTCTGAGGAGTTACAGAAAGCAATCAGAAATTTTCACAACAAGCCAAACTCCAGTTTGCAAAACCAAACCTGAAGTCTGGAAGATACAGAGAGCACACAGAATTCCAAGCAAGCCAAAATCGAGTCTGGATTTCTAAACTCCAGTCTAGACCAAACAGAAAGACACTCGAGTTCCAGGCCAAGTGATAAACTCCAGTCTAGACCAAACAGAAAGATTTGAATAGTTTCAGCTCAAACGTAAACTCGAGTCTGTCATTGTAAACTCGAGTTTAGGACAAATAGAGAAACACTCGAATTTCTACCATCTTTCCAAAACTCCAGTCTGTCTCCTAAACTCCAGTCTGGAAAATCACGAACTTAGGCTTGTTCTTCAAACATAGACCCAAACTCGAGTCAGTCACTAATTGACTCGAGTCTAGGAGCAGGACCAAAATTCCATGCCAAGTCCAAAGCCCGATAGTTCTCTCTGTAAAAGCCAAACTCGAGTTAGCTTTTACAGACTGCAAGTTTAGACCTCTAATCAACGGACATGCTTTCTGGATGAACCCTAAACTCGAGTCTGGAAGAACAAACTCGAGTTTGCATCGGGGATTTTGAAAAATCAAATGATGTTGATCTGCGAAATCTTAATGGGTCTTCCTGAAATTATTTCATGATATGATATTATTATTTCTAATGTCCTTGATGAAGTTTTGAGTGTTTTTCAGATAAGGTTTAGCCAAGATCAAGGTGAGATCAAGATCCAGAATAAGTGCATTAAATGAAGAACCAAGAACAGGGCTGATTCTTCTCCCTTATCCCAGATGTTCAGTTCAGACCATTGCAACACATTAAGATCACTTCAAACGGACGAATTAAGATCATGGAATGGCTAAAAATCTGGAAGACGTTCTGCAACAACTAAATTCCAAGATTCCACCTAAGAATTCAAAGAACAGAGCAAAATATGCTACTGCCATTTTTCCAGAATTGCAGCTGAACATTAGAGAAAGAATTGCAACGGCTAGCTTATCCATTCAATCTATAAGAGGCTGTGAAAACTCAAAGCAACATACACACAATGAAGCTATCTTGATTATACTTTGAAATTTGAGTCTGTATTGTTATTTTCAACCTGTTCTTCAGTGTTTATCCTTATCTACTCTTTTGAGAGTTTGTAAATTTTTGAAAGCATTTGTTTGTGAGAACTTAAGGTTGTGGAACCTGTGAGTTGGGTTGTTCAATCACAAAGTGTAAAGGGGAGCAAGTCCTAGGTGATTAGGATTGTGTCTGGTCTTCATTGTTGTAGTTGAAAATCTGTTGAATTAGTGGAAACACCCAGAAGGTATCTGGGGACTGGACGTAGGTCAAGGTTGAGACCGAACCAGTATAAATTCTGCGTGTCTAAGCTTTTCTTTTTCTACTCTTTTATTATCCATTTCTTAAGCTTCATTTTTAAGAGTTGAAAAGAATTTTTAAAATCCCCAATTCACCCCCCTCTTGGTGATTTCTTCCACTTTCATTTGGTATCAGAGGCTGATTGTCTACTCAAAGGATTAACATCCTAGACATAAAGATCCAATGGAAGGAATCCTACCAGATGGTGCCTCAATAAACAGACCACCGGGATTTAATGGTGAACACTACTCATTCTGGAAATCCAAATTCAAAGTATTTGTGATGGCCAGTGAGTATGGTCTGTGGGAAGTTATTGAGGATGGCAATTATGTCCCTACAAAGAAAGTAGGAGAAAATGTTGTACCAAAGGCAAAGGCAAAATTTGATGAAAATGATCAAAAGAAAGTTGTCCTTAACAACAAAGCTATTTGAATGTTGCAGAGTACACTAAGTCAAAAGGAGTATTTTCGCGTTTGCAATCTGCCCAGTGCCAAGGAGATGTGGAATGCATTGGAAGTGGCCTACGAAGGTACCTCAGGGATCAAGGAAAACCAGATCAACACACTCACCACCGAATATGACCTACTACGCATGAAGACTGGAGAATCAATTACTGAATTCCAGCTCCGGTTCACTCACCTGATCAATCAGTTGTCAGCCCTGGGAAAGGTATATGATCAAAGAACTCAGGTAAGAAAAATTTTGAATATACTAACCAAAGATTGGGAAGCCAAAGTGACAGCCATAGAGGAAGCAAGAGGAGAATCTATGCAATCTGTAGCTGCTCTCTTCGGTAGCTTATCAGAAGATGAAGGGAAAATCAAGTTCAGAAAAGGACTTGATGAAATAGAAGGGAAACAGAAAGGAATTGCCCTTAAGACTCACAAGGAAGATAGGAACTCAGATGATGAAGAGATTGATGATGAGGAGATTGGAATGATGGTTCGAAGATTCAAGAAATTCTACAAAAAGGATCAAGCCTTCCGTAAGACATACAAGAACAACAACAAGGAAACAAAGAAACCAATTGTATGCTATGAATGTGACAAACCCGGTCATATCAAATCTGAATGTCCTCAGCTGAAGCACAAAGAAAAGGAAAAGCCCAGATTCAGTTCTTTCAAGAAGAAGGGCTTTGTCTCTGCTATTTGGGGAGATAGTTCATCAGATGAAGAAGAAGAAGATGAAGAAGAAACAGCTAATCTCTGCTTAGTTGCTCAAGAAGAATGCGCCAATGAAGAGATAAATGATCTTGAACCTACCTTTGACGAACTACTTTCTGAATATGATAGTCTTCGTTCTGAATTTAAAAAGATTGCAAAAGAACTTATGCTTTCAAAAAGAAAAATAAAGGATTTAGAACAACAAGTTCAGAAAACTTCATCTTCTACTCCCAAAAAGGCTTGTGAAAAGCTTACTGAAAAGATTTGCGAAAACTGTTGTGCTTTACAGAAAAGAAATGACTATCTTTCAAAAACCCTAGAAAAATTCACTCAAGGTAATGAGATGCTTAACGTTATTTTAAAACAACAAAGATTCACAAATGACAAGTCTGGAATAGGTTACAAATCTGATCTGGATAAAAAGAAAGGCAAGAAGAAACATGGAGAAAAGAACTACTTAAGTCATTTTCGTAAATCTATTCATTCCTCTAATCCATTTGCCCACTGTAATTATTGCAATAGAAAAGGTCATACTACTTTAGCATGCTTTCATAGAAAAGAGAGGAAAGATAAACCTATAGGGAATTATCAATGGGTACCTAAAGGAACATATGTGTCTCCTAAGGTGCAAACTAACCCAAAAGGACCCAAGAAAAGGTGGGTACCTAAGACTTGATCTTTCATAAATTGCAGGTATGTCTAAGAGCATCAAAATCTAGTAAGTGGTACATTGATAGTAGATGCTCTAGACACATGACAGGAGATCAATCCAAGTTTACAACAATCAAACACAAGGATGGTGGCAAGGTTACATTTGGTGGAAACTAGTCTGGAAAGATAGCTGGTATTGGAAAGATTGGTAACAACGATGGACCACAAATAAAAGATGTCTACCTTGTGGAAGGACTATGCCATAATCTTCTTAGTGTAAGCCAAAGTGCCGACAAAGGCAATCTAGTCATCTTTAATTCTGAAGAATGTTTGATTGTGAATAAGGATGATCTCTCCCTAGACAAAGTAAGATCAAAAGCTCTATTCAGGGCTCCAAGGGAAGGTAACTGCTATACCCTTGAACTCTCAACTGCTTTACCTTTTGAAAAATGCTTCATGAGTAACTTAGATGAAAGTTGGCTGTGGCACAAATGTTTAGCATATGTTAATATGTTCCAACTTGATAAACTAATGAAAAAGGATTTAGTTATCGGATTACCAAAACTTGATTTCAAAAAGGATATGATTTGTGAAGCATGCCAAAAGGGAAAACAAAATAAGTCATCCTTTCATTCTAAAACTAAGATCTCAACTAATAGACCTCTTCAATTACTACATATGGACTTAGTTGGTCCAGCTAGAGTAAAAGGTTTTGGTGGAAACTTGTACACTCTAGTAATAGTTGATGATTTCTCAAGATATACTTGGACATTATTCTTATTTGTTAAAAGTGAAGCATTTGATCAATTTGCTATATTTACCAAGAAGGTCCAGAACGAGAAAGGTCTATCTATTGCAGGAATCCGAACCAACCATGGAGGAGAATTTGAAAATCACTCCTTTGAGGAACTTTGTGATAAAATGGGGATACATCACAACTTCTCTGCTCCAAGAACTCCTCAACAAAATGGAGTAGTTGAAAGAAAGAATAAGGTCCTCACAGAAATGGCAAGAGCATTGCTGAATGAGAATCAGACCTCCCAAGTGTTTTGGGCAGATGCAATGAACACAGCTTGCTACATCGCTAACCGAGCTTATCTCAAGAAAAAGCTGAACAAGACTCCATATGAACTCTTCAAGGGAAGAAAGCCCAACATATCTCACTTGCATATCTTTGGAAGCAAATGTTTTATCCACAAGAACGGTAAGGAAAACGTAGGTAAATTTGATTCCAAGGTTGATGAAGGTACATTCCTTGGCTATTCTTCTAGGAGTAGGGCTTATAGAATATACAATCTCTCTACGAAAACTATAGAAGAATCTATCCATGTTGTTTTCTGCAGAACCAACTCTAACAAATCCATGATTGATGAAGACAATGAAATTCTGAATCCTCATTCTTCAAAAACTTCTTCTGTTTTGGAAAATTTTGAAAATAACTTACAAAAAGAACCAGAAGCTAAATCTGAACATACTTGTGAAAATCCTGGTCTAACCCAGCCTAAAGCTTGGAAATACAGTAGGAGTCATCCACTAGACTAAGTCATAGGTGATGCAAGTCAAGGAGTTAGAACTAGGCAAAGCATCTTGAATGAAGTTACCTTTTCAGCTTTTATTTCTGAGATAGAACCCTCTAAGATTGAAGAAGCCCTTTCAGACAATGATTGGGTGATAGCAATGAAAGAGGAATTACATCAATTTGAAAGAAATCAAGTTTGGGACTTGGTACCCAGGCCCAAAGACCATCCAGTCATTGGCACTAAATGGGTATTCAAGAACAAACGTGATGAGTCTGCAATCATTGTCCGTAACAAGGCAAGATTAGTAGCTAAAGGATATAACCAAGAAGAAGGAATTGGCTATGAAGAAACTTATGCTCCAGTTGCAAGATTGGAAGCCATAAGGGTCCTTCTAGCCTTTGCCTGCATCAAAGGTTTTAAACTATATCAAATGGATGTAAAATCAGCATTTCTAAATAGGTTCATTCAAGAAAAAGTTTATGTTGAACAACCTTCTGGTTTTGAAGATGAATTTCATCCAGATTATGTTTTCAAACTAAAGAAAGCTTTATATGGCTTAAAACAAGCTCCTAGAACTTGGTATGAAAGGCTAAGTAAATTCCTTCTAGACCACGGATTTGTAAGAGGTAAAGCAGATACCACTCTATTCATTAAAAGTAACAAAATGAATGAAATCTTACTTGTACAAATCTATGTAGATGATATAATTTTCGGTGCTACTAACGATGCTTTGTGTAAGGAATTTTCTGAGACCATGCAGGGTGAGTTTGAAATGTCAATGATGGGAGAGCTCAACTATTTTCTTGGTCTTCAAATCAAGCAACGTAAGAACGGGATATTCATATCTCAGACTAAGTACCTAAGAGACCTACTCAAGAAATACGGCCTCCAAGATTGTAATGGAGCAGACACACCAATGAGCTCAACTGCTGCCTTAGATGCCGATGAGAAGGGAAAAGACTTCAATATCACAAAGTATAGAGGCATGATTGGATCATTACTTTACTTGACAGCAAGCAGACCAGACATACAATTCAGTGTGGGAATGTATGCTAGATTCCAATCCGCACCTAAGGAATCTCATGCCGAACACGTGAAAAGAATCTTCAGATACCTGCGCGATACAGAAGAATTGGGGTTTTGGTTTCCCAAAGGTCAACCTGCACACTTGGTGGCTTACTCTGACTCAGATCATGCTGGATACAAAACTGATTGGAAAAGCACAAGTGGACAATGTGAATTCTTTGGAAATTCACTTGTCTCATGGTTTAGTAAGAAGCAAAACACAGTAGCGACATCCTCAACTGAAGCTGAATATGTTGCTGCATCAAGTTGCTGCTCATAGGTTCTATGGCTTAAGCAACAGATCCAAGACCTTAGAACTCATATGAAAGAAATTCCAATTCTTTGTGATAACATAAGTACCATCAGCTTAGCCAAGAATCCTGTCTATCATACCAGAACTAAGCATATTGATGTCAGACATCACTTCATTCGAGATCATGTTCAAAAGAAGGATGTCAAAGTATTATTCATCCCAACTCATCAACAGCTTGCAGATATCTTCACAAAACCACTTGCAAAAGAGCAATTTACCTTTATTAGAAGATAATTGGGAATGGTAAATCCCAATGAACTGTAAGATATCCCTACCTCAATGTTAATTATGTGTTTTGATGGTTAATTGTTACTAACTTAAGCATCGGAGTGTTTATATATGTTTTTACAGGATATTCTGTTGCTAATGTGTTTGCAGGATACTCAGAGCCCCTGTAAACAGACCAAACTCGAGTCAGGCACCCAAACTCGAGTTTATCGGGATAAACAACAAATGAGTTTTTAGAGTCAGGCCAAACTCAAGTCATTAAGTGACTGACTTGAGTCTACACCATCCTAAGAAATCCTGAAGTTTATGAAGAGTCTCCAAAACTCGAGTCATTAAGTGAGTGACTCGAGTCTGCTTTTCACAGAGAGAAATATGGAAATCAGAGGTGACCTCAAACTCGAGTCAGCTTATACAAACTCGAGTTTATCGGGGTTTCAAGGATTCGCAGCTACATCCTTGAAGTCTAAGTAAGTATCCCACTCTTCCAAACTCGAGTCTGACTTGTAAACTCGAGTCTATTGGAACTCTATATATATGTGATTGCTATGACTGTTCATTTTACAACTCTCAGACTTGAGTTTGCCCTAGAGTTCTCTGTACTCTCTTCTTTCTTCATCTTCGAATCCACCTTATTTCTCACCAATGGCTTCAAATCAAACATCCAGACCCTCTAATGATGATGAAACCACGAAATCTTCTTCACCCTCTCACCTTCAACGAAAACCTAGGATGAAATCCATTCCTACTCATAGACCTAGAAGGGAAAAATTGATTCCCAAGAAATTTGCTTCAGGAATCGATAAACAAATCCCTGGAATCCCTCACACTACTTCTCCTAGATCAAAAGGGGTGGTGATTCAAGAACCTATCGAAGAGCAAGCCAGAAAGAAGCCAGAACCTGTTTCTGGCAAAGGAAAGGAGAAAGTTGCAGAACCCTCAAAAGGCTCCAAGAGGAAACGAGCTGAAAAGAGTCAAGGATCCTCTAAAGTTCAACAATCTGCTATTCCATCCTCTGAACAACAACAAGAACAATCTCCAGAAAGGCCACAAACGGTATAGAAGGAAATTACTGACATTTATAATCATTCTTCACCTCCCTCTGATTTCTTCTCTGAGACCACCATCCTCTCCAACCAAGAAGCTGTCAAATTCAAGGAAGAGTTTGGTAAGAAACCATTTTGCCCTGTGGTCTCAGTAGATTTAGAGAGCCTCAAAAAGGAGTGTAACCTTGACCTATCCCCCTGGTTAAGTCAATTCAAGACTCTTCTATCCATTAAAACCCTCTATACTTCCAACATTATAGACTATTTTATTTCAATATGGTTTAGGACAATGAAGAGGACAATGAAAAACACAGAGTCTCAACCACAGTTAGGAGAGTCAAGTTTTCTTTATCTGCTGACATTCTGAATAAGATTCTGGACATTGACAATCCCCCTCCTCACCATTCTATAAACTATACCAATAGGCAAATTTTTGAAATTCTTAAACCTAATGAGCCTTTTTCTGATGATCAGCAAATTTCTCTTCACTTTACCCCTGCTTCCATGACTCCTATCTTCCGTGTTCTTTGGTACATCTATTCCAGGAACCTTGTGCAAAAGGGTGGCAACTTCACACACTTCACCAAAAGAGACTATGCACCCTTTGCTGCAGTCGTGGATAAGATGCCAATTAACATAGGGCAATGGGTATTTGAGGAAATGACCAGATTCAGATTTGGCTCTAGGATAACTTCTCACATCCCTTTCCCTTCTCTCATATCTGTTATCATGTTCCATTTCAAAATTTGGCATGTAGGAGCCATAGACACCATAGTAAGACCTCCAGCATTTGGGAAGCCCCAATTACACCTCATGAAGATTAGCTTCAATATTGAAGGTTCTGGACAGTCTAGAGCTTCCTCTAGAACAAGAGCCTCATACTCACGAGCTCAATAAGCCCAGTCAGCTCCTCCACCTCCTCAAACTTCCATTCCTTCTGACTTTACTGCAAAGGTCAAGGAAATTGTTGATGCTGCACTGGAATCCTTTGCTGAAAAGATGGAAACAGAGATTGGGAAGATTGTGTCTGAGTTAACCAAATCAAATCAAGCACTCATAGAGACTTAGGATGCAATGAAGAATCAACTTGACAAGATTCTACAGCATCTCAATACTTCCTCCTAGACCACTCGACCTCCTACCCCTCCTATAGACCTTTCACCCTCATTTGATGATGCCAAAGGGGGAGAGGAAACTGAAGACAAAGGGGAAGAGAAAGGACAGTCTTGAGTCTTGTGTCTGAGTTTGTCTGTTTTTATTACTTTGCGTTTGTTTGAGCTTGTTTGTAATTATCAAGTACTTGGTAGTGCTTTGTATTTTGAGTTCTTCCATACTTGATTAAGGTTTAATATAATAAGTTCAATATAGTTCACCTTGCTTCTGCTTGTGTTTAAATCTGATAGAGCAAACTCTACAAAATTCATTTCAAAATAACAAATGTAATCAAATCCTTTGCAAAACTCAGTTTACAAGTATTGTCATCTTCAAAAAGGGGGAGAGATACAATGTTGGCCAAACTCCAGTTTGTATAGGCAAACTCGAGTTTGCAGAGTTACAGAGAGCTATGAAAGTTTACAAGAATTGTAAACTCGAGTCTAGATCAAAGGCAGTGACACTCGAATTTCAACTTGTTTCCAAACTCTACCTTTGATTATGAGAAACTCCAGTTTACAAGAAAGTTTATGTGCTAAAAGTTGAAAGACTTGTAAACTTGAGTCTATGATTTGGAAACTCGAGTTTGAGATCAAATAGAAGCTTCAACGTTTTCTCAAGTTTTCCAAACTCTAGTTTTAGTTTTACAAACTCCAGTTTGCAAAATGCAATAGCCTTCATGTTTTCAGTTTTCACTGGAAACTCGAGTCTGGATTATGTAAACTCGAGTTTGGCATATACAGAGATACTCGAGTTGATACTTGTTTTCTAAACTCCAGTTTAAATTTCAGTGACTCCAGTTTGTACTTAAATGAAAAGTTTTTCAAAGTTTCAATATACACTGAAACTCGAGTCAGATTTCTGGAGACTCGAGTTTAGGACTATTTGAAAATACTCGAACTATTACATGATTTCTAAACTCCAGTCTGCATTTCTAAACTCCAGTTTTGAAGCTGTGAACTTAAACTTAAGTTTTTTCATAAAAGCTTCAAACTCAAGTCAGTCACTAAATGACTCGAGTTTAGCCAAGTGTTCAAAATCTCATTCAAGACCAACTCGTGACTTTCCTCTCTATAAGAACCAAACTCGAGTCAGTTACTTGTCAACTCGAGTTTAGGAAACTTTCAAACATATCTTGCTCTCTAGATGAACCTCAAACTCGAGTCTAGAACACCAAACTCGAGTTTGCTTCGGTAACTTTTGAAAACCAGATCAAATCAATCTGCGAAATCATTATGGGTTAATCTGAAATTATCATATCTTGTTGCATTATTATTCCTAATTTTATTGATCAAGTTTTTGATAAGTTTCAGATAGGTTCATCACAAGATCAGAGAGAATCAAAGATCCAGAATAAGTGCATTTAATGAAGAACCAATAACAAGGCTAATTCTTCTCCCTTATCCTAGATGTTTAGTTCAGACCATTGGAACACATTAAGATCACCTCAAAAAGGTCGAATTAAGATTGTGGAATGACAAAGAATCTGGAAGACGTTCTGCAACAACATATTCCAGGATTTCAGCAAAGAATTGAAAGAACAGAGCAAAATTTGCAACTGTCATTTTCCATATCTGCAACTGAACGTTGGAGAAGATATTGCAACGGCTAGCTCATCTAGTTAGGCTATAAAAGGCTATGAAGACTCAGAGCAAGACACACAACAAAGCTACACTTGAACACATTTGCATTTTTGAGTCTGCATTGTGATTCTTTTATCTGTTCTTCAGTGATTATCAATATTCACTCTTTTGAGAGATTGAAATTCTTTTAAAGTATTTGGTTTTGTAAACTCAAGGTTGTGGAACCTGTGAGTTGGGTTGTTTAATTACAAGGTGTAAGAGGGAGCAAGTCCTAGGTGATTAGGATTGTGTCTTGTCTTCATTGTTGTAGTTAAAACCTGTTGAACTAGTGAAAACACCTAGAAGGTATCTGGGGACTGGACGTAGGTCAAGGTTAAGACCGAACCAGTATAAATCCTGTGTGTCTGAGCTTTTCTTTCTCTACTCTTTCATTATTCATTTCTTAAGCTTTATTTTTAAAAGAGTTGAAAAGAAATTTTAAAATCCCCAATTCACCCCCCTCTTGGTGATGTCTTCTACTTTCAGTTCCCTTGCTCATTGATAATTTAATATTATTACACTTATTTGTATCTCTTGAGTAATACATTTAGGATTGTCTGGTTCATAAATAATGTGCTCTTAATCTTAATTGGACTTTGGGCTTTTAATTGGATTTGATTTGTTTTTATGATAAAATTCCAAATTTATAGTGTTTGAGTATTTTCACCATAACTTTTGCTCTAAGTATTATATTAGCCCTATTCTTATATCATTTTTTTGATGATTTAGAGAGCTACAAATGATATACGGACTTGAAAGCCAAATTCAGACAAGAAGATGGTCAAAATTGGAGTCAAATTCAGACGCGAAATTACAAAGTTTTATTTAATTGGGCTTGATTTTGTAATTGAAGAACATTTATTTAATTCTTTTATTTTAGGCCGACCCCTTGTCCTTAGGCTCAACTGGCAAAGGGGTCGGACTTTCTCACCAAATGGAGGGGCTCGATCCTGGAGTTGGTCAAGGCGTTGGGGGAGGCATCCTAGCTCTTAGGTGCCTAGATAAACGCCTGAGGGTAATAGATGGCTCGCCCTGCCTAATATTGGTATCACCTAGGAGGAAGGGAGATTTCGCCCTGCCCTTGAATCATAGGTGAACCTAACCCATTTCCTTAAATTCTTGTATAAAAAAAAAAAAACAATTGGGCCAATTTTGTGGAGTGTAGCCCGGTTTTTGTTTTAGGTTAATACACTAGGTCAGCTGAAACACTATTTCATTACCTTTTTTCAGCCAACCAAAAAAAACTCAAAAACGTAATGAAATGGTGTTTCAGCTGACCTAGTGTATTAACCTAAAACAAAAATTGAATTGGACTCTATAATCTAGCCCAAAATGAAAACAAATAATAAATTATCTTCAATTACAAAATTAGGCCCAATTAAATAAAATTCCAGAATTTTGCCTCTGACTTTGGCTCCAATTTTGACTGCCTTTTTGTCTGAATTTGGCTTTCAAGTCTTCATATCATTTGTAGCTCTCTGAATCATCTAAAAAATGAGACAAGAATAAGGCTAGTCGGATATCTAGAGAAGAATTTATGGTGAAAATACTCAAACACTATAAGTCTAGAATGTTATCATGAAAACAGATTAAATCTAATTAATAGCCTAAAGTCCAATAAGCTCAAAAGCCCATTATTTATAAATTAAACAATCCTAAATTTATAAACTAAGAGGTACAAATAAGTGTAATACTATTCAATTATCAAATCCCCTACACTTATCCTTTTGCACTCCTAAGCAGAATTAAAAGATAAAGACTAAAAGAAAAACTTTTCCTTTCTAACCATTGCCAAAAAATGCAAAAATTAAATAAGGATCACAAAGCTTCAAAAAACCAACCAATCATGATAGAACTCCCTTCATTTCAAATCCTAATTTGTATTGGTTTATGGAAAAACTGCTACAAATCCTAATATTTGTAACGTTTTTGTCCAACCATTACAAATTAATTGCTATAAATTAACAATTTTTTTGTGGTGCTTGAGCCCTGATACTTTTAAAATTCTTTTTGACTCTTTTTATATGCTTTTTACTATTTGAATTTTATTTTGCTTATTTTTTCCAGTGATTTCTAGTTCTGTTTAAATTTCCCTTCCCCATATGCTAATTGCATTATCAAATTCTACGTACTAGGTAATTTGTCATGATAATGTGATACTAGTGATGATAAGCATCAATTGCTCGTTTCTACATGGATAGGAAAAACCTAATTATTACCTTGCTATTATCTATGTAAGATTTGGAGGATCTATTACTTTTTTTTTAATTACATTTATACTCCGTATATCGTAAATGAAATACAATGAAAATTAAACAATTTCCCAGCTATCAAATTGTAAAAAAAATAATAACTTGACATACAAATGAAAAATGTTAAGATGTGTCTAGCATCCTAAAATATTTTTTAATATAATATGCATAGTGTAATAGGAGCTGAATCACCAAGAGGGGGGGTGAATTGGGGATTCTGAAAATTTTTCGCGAGTTCGGTTGTTTTGGTGATTTATCGAATAAGATCAGTAAGCAAGGAAGAATAGCAGTGCACAATAGTTTATACTGGTTCAGCACAACTCCTTGGCCTACGTTCAGTCCTCAGGCGCCCTGAGATTTTTCACTAAATCACTTGATTACACACTCTGTAACTCTGAAGCAATTCTCTCTCTAGAGCTTGCTCCCCCTTACAAGTTGTAATCAATGACTTCGCAAATCTCCAAGTCCCCCGACTTGAGATAACCCACAATCAAATAAATACAATCAATAATACTCTCTTACAGAGTAGATAAGATGATCACTGAAGCACTATAGTGTCAACCGACACTCTGTATAAGAAGCACTCTAATAAATGAACAAATTTAATACAATTATGTTTCTCAGTTCAGTGTTCTAGTAGAGACTTGAATGCAACTCTATTTATACTTAGAGAGACATTAATAGCCGTTGTTGACATTCATTTGACCGTTGGAGAAGTCTCCTATCTGTTGAAGGCAGTTTGGTCCTTTCTCTCTCTACACTTGTGCTTGTATCTTGAGTTGTAGGATAGAGAATGACTTCTAGTCATTTATATCCGTTGGGATTGTCAGCCCTTAATTAAATGAGAGTCTCTTTATCCTTTTTCGACAGTGTAATGCTTGGTAGTTGATATTTCAACAAGCATATTCTCTATCCTATCTGTTGAAGGCAGTTTAATGCTTCTGATAAGACATTGCTTTTGGGTGCTAACAGCTCTCTTAATCTGCTTGTATCATCTGTAATTGAGCTGAAATACACTAGCAAACACATTAAATTTATCTGGTAATGATGATAATTAAGAATATAAATCATTTGAATCATTCCATAAACATTACACAGATTTCACAAATTTGAATTATCAGAAGGCGCGACCAATACTCGAGTTTGTGCACCAATACTCGAGTTTGTCACTATGCACTTAAGCCAATACTCGAGTTTCTGAGTCTATACTCGAGTATTCTCTTTCTAGAGACGAGACTCGCGATTTGAGCTTTGGTGTTCCTGATGAACTTAAGCCAATACTCAAGTATTCTTCCAATACTCGAGTTTTGGACTCTTGAAGAATAATTGTCCAAAACATCAAAACCGGAGTTTCCCCTCTATACCGGAGTATTGAAGGCTTAGAAACCATGATAGCTCTCTGTATGGCTCAATACTCGAGTTTTAGTTTTCATACTCGAGTTTTCTCCTTTGTTTTGAAACTCAGGAATTGTTTAAGTGAGTGATAAACTGTGGTTTCCAAAACTGAGGTTTTCAATACTGAGGTTTATAAGTGATTTAATTTAAAGAACCTCTTTGCTTAGCCCAATATTTGAGTATTCCAGTGATACTTGAGTTTTCATTTGAATGAAGAAAATGTTTGAATTATGGAACCAAGTTGGAAAACTAACTTTTCAAATTCCAAACCATAGTTTTCGAAACTGTGGTTTTCCAAACTGAGGTTTTCCATTTTTAGTTGAAAAATGTTTGAAGAGTCATATAGGCTTAAACTCAAGTGTACATATCAATACTCGAGTTTTCCTTGATGGAAAACTTGCGACGCTCTCTGTAAGCTCCAATACTCGAGTATTCATCTGAATACTGTGGTATTGCTCTTAGGTTAATTGTATTGAGCTATTCTTTGAATCTCAATACTCGAGTATTGCTACTGATACTTGAGTATTGCCTCAATCTGCAAGTTTTAAACTTCTTGAGACAACTCTTCAACCTTGGTTTTACAATTGATTGTTATCATCAAAACCCATAAAGAACTAACAAATAGCACCTTGAAATATTTTATGGTGCAACTTTATCTCTAATCAATCCCACCTTGGCTAATATATACCAACACAAATGTGTGTTATTTCTGTTTCAAAAAAAGTTTGAACAAACAAGTCTCCCTTTTCTCCTGCCTAGCTCCCTCGACCTCCCTCCATTGCCATCATGACCGTCAAGGTCGCTGTCATTGGATCTGGTAAGTCTGGCCTCGTCGCAGATTGGGAGCTTCAACGAGAATGGTAATAGAAGCTTTATCTTCCAGAAAAAAGTGAAAGCGACCACATATAAGACGCTTCTGGGTCTACTGTCAAAGAACTGAAGATGGTGATTCTATATAGAAGAAAACACTCCGTGTTCAAACCACTATGGATTCATCATTAATCTCATCATTTAGCTGAACTGAAACATCCTCCATCAAGTTTAGATTAAGACTCTTGAATCTGTCCATGGAACATTGCTTATATGGTTTTCTCCGGTTAGTTCCGGTTTTCATCATGGCCACAAATTCCTCATTACTAAAACATTGATTCTCAAAAGAAGATGCCGAGCTCTTAAACCAAAAAAATTCAAAGGGGAAAAACAATCACAAAATAATTAGGCATTGAATTTGAATGCGCGCTGCAAAAAATCAAAATGCAAAAGTTTGATTCAGATAAAAAGAAGGAGATTAGGAATTTAAATGTGCATTGTGTGCTAAAGACTATTTGGTAGTGGCACAAGATGTGCCCTTATCCTTTATAATAATAATAAAAAAAACTAGTATATCCTTGTCCAAAAACATAATATCAGCTCTAACCCAAACATTAACCTATTGTCCACCATCATCCACCAACATCGGAAGTCATGGCATTTTCATCGGAAATGGAAACCATTGCTGAAAACTAGAAAACATAATAAAATACAATATAATGTATTCAGACCCAGAAATAATCAATCTCATTAAAATCAAACTCAGAACAAAGATTCAAAATAAAGAAAATCTTCTACAAACCCTAATCAGTTGAAAACGCAAAGATGGAGCATACAAATTAAAGGATTGGCATAGCGATATAGATCATCATCAACTTAAGCAAGAAGAACAATCAACAATGTTATTGTTCAGTTGAAGAACACAATTTGGACTTGACCTGAGATTGAATCCCAGGGGCCTACGTACCGTTGTAAAGGATCAAAGTCCACGTAGTTCGCTTTTCAAGAATAGGCTTATAACCAGAGGGGAGTAGGGGTGTGTGCTCTGTGTGAACTAAATCATAAAGAGTAGAGTCAGAGCATGTGTACCTTATTAAGGTTTGAACTCTATTTATAGGTTTATATGTGCCCTAAATTATATTGGTGGGCTTTTATTATCTTATCATCTAAAGATATAAAATATCTTTATTGATAAGATCCTTGATTTGTGAGCAGTTGTGATCCTGATAAGGATATTGATAGATTAGTTCTAATCTTTTTGATTTGGATAGATTCTTATGATTATCCATAAGCTGTTGCGTGTTGGGCCATCCTCATAATGGGCCCATAATTTGGATCCGTAACAGTTATCAAAAACAAAAATTCAAGTTTAAGTAAAATTAACAACCAAAATCCATTAGAGAGAGGCAACGGAGGGGGTACAGACATAAATGATGGCTATAACAACGGAGTGGAAGAAGGCGAGCAAGGAGAGCACGAACGAAGATGACGACAATGGATGCATATGATAGACGAAGAAGCTCTTCGAAATAGTGAGGAGAAATCAGCACCTTCAAAGTAAGTGAGATGGTGCTACAAGCTTTTTGAAAAAGAAGATAGCAGAGGTTGAAGACAAGGGAAGCAACCATTGAAGACAAGGGAGGTAAGAGAAATTAGTTGAAAGGAGATGGCAGAAGGGATGAAGGGAGATGAAGATGGAGATTGAAGATAAGATGGGAAAATAAACAGGACAAAGTTGTCAATGAGTTAAATTTTAAACATTATAATTGTCCAAGAATGAAAATTGAGTTCCATGGGGTAGGCAAGGAACTAGGTTCCATCATTTTTTATGAAGCAAGATTCCCCAAGAATCGGACTTCCTCACATCAAACAACCCAATTTCCTACTCCCCACACCAATTCTAGTTACAAGGCCTCACTTCCATGGTACCAAACGGATCAATAGGGAAACATGATCATTCATATAATAAGGTCTTGGTTGAGCGAAGTTTGTTATATGTGTGAGACATGAATTCCCTTTGGAGAAGTGACTTCTTATTCTCTAGTCCAATTTGGTGTTAGTTACTATGGTGCTTTGATTTTGTTTGGGCAATCTAATCATGTTATCGCATTCTAGATACGCCGCAAAATCCTTCACATATATTTAATATATCTAGATTATTTGGATAATAAATTAAATCCCTTATTTAATTTATTATATTTAATTTGATAAATATCCTCATTAAATATATCCTAACTTTTTTGGTCAACTATTAAATATTCCTAAATAGATACACAATCTAATGCAAATTAAATTAAAGTCATATATATTGATATTCATATCTGCATCCGTCTGTCGTTGTTGGCAAGTGTACATGAATCTTCGTTGAAGGACACCATTGAACAAGAGGCAGAAACGGGAGAGCTCTTAGGTGGCTGTCTGATATGAGAAGAGAGATGGGAAAATGAGCAGAGGAAAAATTCTTTTGAATCAATTGAATTTACAAAAATAAAAAAGTGGGGTTAAAATATTTTCATTAATTTTTTCAAATCTTGTATCTTACATTTTCCCTGTATCAAAATTTTATAATATAATGTTATTTCTCCAATTTTTTTAAATTTAACTCACAAAAATTTCCCCTCTCCTCCAAATCCCTCATACCAAACAAGCTCATATATATAGACAGACTTTGATGTTGAAAAAGCAAGGAGTGGTGTCCAATATTGATTGTTCCGAAAAAAAAGGAAGGTCTTTCGCATTTGTTCAATTTAACAAGCAACTCACCTTTATGCAAGGGCAGAGTCAGGATTTAGAGTTAATGGGTGCACAATTATTGTAGGGGTTCGGGGGCAACGCCTCCAAATTTTTTTTTTTTAAAGAAAAGTTTTAAATGCATTAAGATTGTATCATTGACAATTTTCTAGAAGAATTTTTAAATGCAACCTATAAGCTAGCTCATCTCAATACTTCCTCGATCAAAACCTATAAGATTGTATCTTTTTCATACAGGGACACTAAGCAACTGACGCTACGATTTCCAATTCAAAAGCAACTAATGACAATTCACACTCTAAAGCAAATATTCAAAGTAGGTTGAATTGAGGAAGTTACAAAGTTAACTATACCAATAATGATGTTTTATTCATTTTGTGTTTAATATTTGAATGAGTTTCGTCAAATTCCATGTTTGCTATAATTAAATAACATAAAAGATCATAAAACTCAACCATGATTAATTAAAACATTAATATCATTTTAAAGAATTATGTTATAAAAAGTCAAAGAGTGGGTGTAACATCCGATATTTTTTATTTTGAGAATTAAGGATTTATTATGAAAAATTTGGCCTTAAAAGAATTTTAAAATCCAGTATTGAAATTTAAAGGTATATTTTCCTAAAATTAAGGATAATTGATTGGTGATTGACTTTGGCCTAAATATTTTTGGAGATGATATTTCATGGCCAAAATAAATTAATGGAGGAAAGATGATATTTCATGGAGATGATATTTCGTGAAAGAGTGCAGAAAGATAAGAAACATATACAAGAAAAGTCCATTTGCTTCAGCCCAACAAAGCCAAAACCAGTTGGCCTTGAACATCCAACCTATCATATCTAATATACATTCTCTAACCACCACGTGAGACTTCAAAAATCACAGCAGCAAATGGTACAGTAACACGCTATCAGAAAGAAAAAGAAGAAGCAAAAGATGTTCAGCGTTTTTTACAGAATCAGAGGATAAATCACGCAAATATCAGATGATCAGCAGAAAATAAAAGTTTCATTGTGAGTTACGCTGAGGATTTATCATCCGACCATGCTCCACCATACTTCTCGAAACACCAAACCTTCGGACCAGAGGTTCAATGAGAGATAACCGGATTTAAACTTCTGCTATATAATCCTCAATCTTGCTGCTGCCCTCATTTGTGAACGGAGAGAAAACATTGAGTTAGAAAAGAGAGAGGGAGGCCGAGAGTTAGAGTAAGGGAGTGAGAGTTGAGAGAGCTGAAGCCTATTGTCTACTGTGTTTTGGTGACGAAAAACAGAGGCATAACAGCAAGATAATTCCACCATCAGAGCTTGAAAACTGAAGGTACCCATTAAGCTTTCCTTCCCTCTTGTTTCCTTTATTTGTTTAACATTAGGAAGAAGTTTTATTTATAGGAAAAAGGACTATAAACTAGTTGAAATACTGAAACTGATATGATACTAAACCAAACGTATGCTTGTGAGCTTACTGTCATCGTTTTCTTTTTGTTTTTCTCTTTACTGCTACCTTGCGTCTCTGTATATGCTAAATATCTAGTTACTAAATTCTCTCAAAATATATATATATTTTATGGGTTCACTTGCCCCCATTGGCACAAGTGTAGCTCCGCCCCTGCCTTTATGTTAGCCATGTATGCATGTGTATAAATATGCGCATGTACGGACTCCTCAGTGTTATTCATAGAGAGACATTTGTAAGCAACTTATGTTTATATTATCTACGTACTCACACCCATTTATTATATAAATTGCTTCTTGAAGAATTTGGCAGTCCTAAATATGTCACTTTGTAAGAGCTAGTTTGCGTAACACTAATTTTTGTTTGGTTAAAGTGCAATTTTAATAATGAATTTTTTTTACTGAGGCATTTAGTACAAATAAACATTTCAAAATAGAAGAATTTTACCACCTCCATTACATCACACACCCATAGATCAACCACAATCAGCACCGTCTTCATAAGCCCATGCGTCTGGAAAAATCCTTTAATCCGACAAATTCAAACTAGGCAATAATCACATCACAATACAACAATCAAATTGAAAAATTTTAGACACTATAGAACCTTAACCTTCAAATACTAGTAAACTAATCAAATAATCAAATAATCGAATAAGGAAGAGAGAACCGCGACATATATACAATGTGTTTGGGTTTGCAGCAGGAGAGTGGTAATGAGCGGTGGAAGCAAGAAAAGCTCGACAAGGAAGAAAATGCAGTGGGGGTGCCATTTGGGTAAGCGGTTACATCACTGGGCTTCTTCGCTCAAAGCTTGGTGAAGATGAAAGCTCAATCACGAAGTGGTGGTGAGCGTTGGGGCTTGATCTCTCATATGTTCTCTCTTTCTTGTCTCACACCACTATGTGAGTTCTTCTTTCATCATCATAGTTTCAAGGAACAAGACACCAGAGGCGTTGCGTGAAGAGCTTCAAGGACCATTGACTTTTCTTCTTCCTTCACCTTCACTCTCACCGATCCTCAATGCCGACAACCTTTAGTTTCAGAGAGGCGGCAATGTTTGAAAATTGCAGAAACAGAGGGAGCGCCACAGACAGAGGGTCAAAAATTTCCATCACCTTCGATCAATCTTTCTTTCTAGTGCTTTCTTCTAGGCTATGATTTTGTTGAAGAAGGAGGATTTGTTCTTTAATGATATTTCCATGAATTGCAGTGGATAAATCCCTCTTCTCCTAAATGCATCTTTTAAACTCTAAATCTGAAGTAGAAATAAATTGTAATAGACTGAGTAAGGAGAGGGTTAGTTCTCTCCCTAAAGGCGGTGCTTTCTACTGCTATTCATTTTTCATGTTGGCTTTCTAGAATGATTCTCGATTTTCCTGGATTTGGTGGTTGTTTGGTCTTCTCTTGGGTATTATTCTTCCCTTTGCTCATTTTTTAATGTCGATTTCTCACTGTTGGTGTCTTCCTTCTTGTGGTGTAGCTCACTTGTGATACTACTAACCCCACTAATCAGTGAATTGTTTATTGAGCTTTATCTAATTTTTATATTTAATTTTTTGTATTAGTTAATTCTAGGTTTAGAGTTTAATTAGTATATTGGGTTGGAGTTTTGTATTGGGGTACTATGAATTTCTTGGATTAGAGTCATTAGACATGTATTTGGTTTGAACTTTGTTCACTTGACACTTTAAACTTAATTAGTTGCAATTTCTTGTGTTTTGACTTAATTAAACTTGTGCTTAGAGTTGCTATAGTATATTATGTTTTTAATTCAAGGATCGTTAATTGCTTACTTGTGTCTTGCATATTAATTTTTAATTTCATTCGCTAGTGTTTTGAATTGGGTTTTGATTAAAGGAATCAAGTCTTACCCAGTGTGGGACTTTATTATTCATCCATTAAATTATTTTAAAGACTTTATTATTTGTTGATTTTTTTAAATAATAATTTAACTTTTTGTCAAATTTAAATATAAATTTTTTTCTTTAATTACCTCAATATATACAATTAATATTAATATATATAGTATTCAATAATATTCATGTATTTTTCTATCATTTTCTGTCTTAACTGGTTTTTCAAAGAATAATTCAAACATTTACCCAAAAAAAAAGTCACTTCTCTTACCATCAATATAAATACAAATTATATTTATAATCTGATTTTTTTTAACCTTATTTCTTGAAAAAGTCAAATGGGAATCAAGTTTCCCCTAACCCAAACCCAAACGGGATGGAGTACAAGCGCAAATGATAGTAATGGATCCGAGTTTGATTTCATCAAAAAGAGAATAACAAGGAGGCTCACATGGCTAGAGAAGAAGAGAAGGATGATGCGAACGATCGAGAGTGAAGGGAGAAGATGACATTAGCACAAGATTGAAGCTAAGGAAGACGACGACTTGAGCTTATGCTTTGGTTGTGAGTGAGGCGTAGAGGATGGTTGGAGATTACATCTGGTGGTGAGTGAGGAGCCATGGAGGAAGAGATATGATATTTCTTGCTGAGTGAGGAGCCGAAGTGTAGGCACGTCAGAGGGAGTTCGTCGGCAAGAGGGAGGAAAAACAAGGAAGAAAGGGAAGAGGGTAATTATGGAATTTTGAAAAGTTAAGAAAGCCGTGGCCCGTAGGAGCCCAAGATGGTGCTTGTCATTCTTTTACAAGTCTTGATGAGTACACACTTAGATAATTGGTGAGTCCAGCACAAACAAAAGTAACAATGCTGAAGGAAGTTGGCATAGATAGTAAGGGATTTGGTCAAGTCCCAAAAGGATGTGCGCTCGATCCTTGCTGCCGTCCTGGGACTCTTTCGGTAGGCGATCTCATAAGTCCCCATTAAGTGCTCAAAGAGCCTGGGGCCGTGCCCTGGCCTTGGTGGGAGACTGATGTTGAACCCCTCCATAACTTTTCTTCTAGCAAAAAAAAAGTGACAGTTGTTTCAGACACGGTAAAATTGTTGGGTTTTAAAACATTTACGTATATTTTTGTTGAAAATTTTATTTGTCTTAAATATCTATAACAAAAAAACTTTATTATTAAAATTGTACCCTAATTAACGATTCCTTTTTGTTATCTTTGTTATTGATTAAAGGTAAAAATTTAAATATTAGGAAAATTTATTACACAATTTTTTCGTAGAATAGATGGTGATAGTGTATATTATGGATAGGAGAAATATGTATGCATATGAAAATTTGATGCTTGTATAAAATATTGAAATTTTTAGTATATCCATAGATGCTGCTACTTCTCTCTCGTATTGTTACGGAATAAAAATATTGGGCTTGGCGTAAATTCGGCCCAACAGGAATTATTCAATGACCCAATTTCCATAATCAGGTAAAATAATAACTGCCCGTTAATTATGCCTACAATATAGGAATGTGCAAATATGGAGCAATTACTTATGGCACGATGAATAAAACCCTAAGCTAATTATAATAAAGGGGAGATCAAGTAAACAAGGTACATGACTTATAAGCTCTCTCTTCTTTACGATTCTGCCTACACAGAGCACACACCCCCACTCCCCAATCTATATATCGAATTACGTGGACTTTGATCCCTCTCAAGGGTACGTAGGCCCTGGGCATCATAGCTAGGTCAAGTCCAATATCTGTGTTCTTAGTCCAGAACATTGGCGCAAACCGTGGGGTTTGGTAAATCTTGATTCCTGCTTCCAATGAAATCCAAGAAAAGCCCCAAATCCATTGATTGCAATGGAGGAAGGGCCGAAGAAATTGAGAAGGAGGGAGTTCAAGGTTTCGACGCTTGATGCTCATTTTATTACACGAATTCAAATGGATAAAAAAGTCTAGATAAATAGACTTGGCTGGCGTTCAACAGTTTAGATTGATATGGGAAGAGATCTTGGTAACATAGCAACCAGTCAATTGGGAATTTTATCAAAGAAAACGAGGCAATACATCAGGAAGTCCTTAGCATCCCAAAGAACTCAGTTCTCTTTGCAAATGGTGCATATGTGAATTCGATGGAGAACAAGTATAAATGGGCATGGTTAAATCTGGGTTGGACTCACCTTCCGCTGGTGCCATCATCTAGTAATCCAAACCCTAGCGACACTCCTATGATGAAATGTCGAGATTGAATATGCCAACTTGAGGGGAACTGTCAAAAGGCCGAGATATATCCATGATGAGATACTGTCAGAACGTGTCAAACCAAGTGGCTTCATAGGGCTACGTATCGAGCTTGATCTTAGTTTTCCTCTACTACCGTTGTTGATGATTAATGGGGTTGACAAAAAGATTGTGCATGGAGGATTGCATTTGATTTTCTTAACCTATGGCAAATATAGCCATGATTCTGAGCATTTTCTTAAACTGAGTACTGTGCCTGAACCAGTCTTTTCAGGTCGAGATTGTCATGAGATACCGATGAAGAGCGTATTACCTCTTAGATCTTTTTGAAGGAGATGAATTTAATGACTCCTTGAAGCATGTATTTAAGCGTAAAATGCACATTGGAGATGCCTTGAATAAAACCATGCCAAGCCTTAAAGACCAAGTTACATACATTTTCGAGATACTGAGATGCACAGTCAACACAGCTCCATACTCTGAGTAAATATTGGCCCCATGCCGATATGCCAATGTGTAAACGCCAATGCTGCCAGAAATGTGTTAATGCCGATATGCCAATGTGAGTGCATATCTCATGTGTAAATGCCGATGCTGCTAGAAATGTGTAAATGCCGATATGCCAATGTGAAGTCGCCACATTTGTATCAAGTCAAAGTCGCCGTATGCTATCTATGATAAATGGTCTTGTTGGGTTGGAAAGAGTCGAAGAGCGCAGAGCCTATAGGCTGAGTTTACACCTAAGATCGTCAGGAGGCGCTGAGAGTCCGAGGTGCCGAGATGGGCGGTTAATATTGACATTGAGATATGCATTCAACGTCTAAAGCGAAGCAAAATAACGAAGCTGAGATGTGTATCACACAATTAAACTGAATCTCGGAGAGGAGAAGCTGGTGCAAAGATTCCGACATTTCAGCATGAAATGCCAAGATGTTTGGATGCTTGAAAGGTCGCATGTTGGGTATTTGTCGAGATGCCGAGCTCGTTGGTGCCGGGGTTGCGAAGGTCAAAGCAATCCTCATCAACAATACAGAGGCCGTAGATATGAGCCCTATGAAACGACGAACCACCATCTCGGCACTGTGCGTGGTCCAAGTCCTATAATGCTCTTATAGGGGAGTTCGTGATTTTTCCGATAAAGTCTCTGGAGCCAGATTGTTCTTCACCATATTATAGTGGTCTTCTTGAAGATTTAATTCACCAGTACAGAATGGGATAACTATATTGACCCTGTTTCTCCATGTGGCACAACATCAATCTTAAATTCGTCTTGGATGAGCTACCGCCTGCACAGGCTTCAGGTAAGGACATCGTAAAGTTGCAATCGGTTTACCAGGATTAGACCCCCAACATTGGAGATCAAACTTGATCCATGTTGGATATTGCTGGACCAGATGGCTTCCTCGCTTCATATTGACCATGGTTGTGACGCTGTTACAACATTGAATAATGACTTAGAGTAAAGATTGCAATAGTACACACCATCTTGCAAGCTCCCAAGTCGGTTCTGACCTGTTGCATTCCAGGTGCGATTTGAGTAATGTTGCCAGTAAATAAAATGGACAGGAGGCACAGAGACGCCGAGGTTACAGAGCGCCAAGATTCTGAGATGGCTGAGATAGTCTGAATGTGCAAGTATGAAGCCAAGGTGCATGAATGAAGTCAAGATAGGCGGATCATGCAGGGATGAAGCCGAGATACATCCATCTTATGGCACTCTACAACCTCGGTGAGTCGAGAATCTCTGAGTGATGCAAGAACGACCCCAAAGTCACCCAAGAGTCACTCATTTACCTTGATTTGTTTCTACGGTTGAGTGGTGCCGACTTTATGAGATATAAGGAAGTGCCGACTTGAGATTGGAGGTGCCATCTATATTAACTGTTTGGGGTCTGTATTTGTCGTTTGTTTGTAATTTCCATGCACCAACTAAGAGAAAAAAGAAGGTGACGTGTGCAAAATGTGTAAGAGTTTTAAGGATAATAGGGATGAGTTTGTCTGCAGAGTAACCATCCCTCTTCATAAATGGACAAAACAAGCTCTCGAATGCAAGTGGGGCGCCCTAGCTCCATATTTAGCATAATTTAGATGTGTAACTTTCAGCGTGATTCAGATGCAGAGGAGCTACCAATCAGCTTTAGGGAGCAGTGGAACTGGACATGTTCTACGTTTAGTGTTATTACTTCTGCATCCCTGCATACTAATCTTGAAAAGCAACATGTGGAAACCAATCTCAGAGCAACTTTTGCTGGAATATTTGTTGTGTTATTTTTCAATGATGAAGAGCAACTACACTGTTATGGGCCAAACACTGATAATGTGGATGGATTGCATATTGATTATCTTGTTGCGGACTGCAATGAAATTCTTCTTTGTCTGCAGGCCCTGATTTTGCTTCTTTACTTGGATTAGTTGCAAGAGACTTTCCATTTGGAAATAATGATAGCATATTGAAAGTGACTGTGTTTAAAACTTCTGGTCTCACCAATTGCAAATTCACTTGGAATTCAAGTTTTGATGATCCAAGACACTGAGCTCGTGAAGCATGTGAGGTGTAACCAAGGTTATTAAAATCGGATCGGTCACTGAACCGGTCGGGGTACTGGGTTAAGGGTCACTAGGTCAGACCGGAGTAACTTGGGACTAAACCGGTGAGAGTGAAGATTTCAAGATTATAAAAATAAAATTATAGATAAAATTAAAAAAAATTAAACTGGTTAATACCCACCTCTTCTCTAGAGTACATCATTATTTATAATATTTTATAATTAGCTATGTAGGATTAAATAACTTTAAAAAAAAAGTAGGACTAAATACTATTTTGATCCAGTCTGTGTGAATTTTCCTTTGTCCTTTTTATTAGAATTTAACCATCATAATAGCTTCACAAGACTGTGGCACTATAGGGAGTCTTGCTTCTTTGTTAATTATTATTGCTTCCATCTGTCTCTATCTCCCACATCACAATCAATCGCAGCATTAAATGTCACTACAGACTTCTCTACACAAGCAAAAGAAAGAGAAGACGGTAGCATTAAATCCCTCCCTCGTTTTATGAACCTCCCAACTCTCTATCAAATATTCAAATAGCAATTATTCATTAAGTTGCTCACTCTCTTCCTCCTTCCTTCTTCACTCTCTGCACGGTGCGCCTTACCGGATCTCTTCTCTCTCTCTTTCCTTTTCTGACCTTCCTTGTCCATTGTGTTTCCTTACCTCCATGGATCCTTCCCCTTTCGTGTGACTCACCGTCGCTCTTCATTGTTCATCCTTCTTCTTCTCCCTGTTTCCATCGATCTTCCTTCTTCTTCTTTCGTTTTTCCCTTCATTCCTCCGACCAAACTTTCCTTGATTCCCGAGCCCCACAACTCGATGACCCATTTTAACTCGCCTGGTTTAGGCCGATCTTACCGGGTTGACTCGGAGTCACTGAGTCAACCCGTTTTCCCCCTGAACCAAACCGGTTTCTCGGTCGGTTCGCTGGTTTCCGATCTGAACCAGCTGGTCCAGTCCGGGTTTACAAACCATGGCTGTAACACGTCTTTGAATCTGGGAAAGGCTTCTTATCTATCCAAAGATTCTAGGCCATTGTTCGACTGAGGCATATTATCATCATATGGGCCTCTTTGGGCTCACGAAAGGAAAAAGATTTCTATTCAGCTATACCCTGATAAAGTCAAGGGAAGGGTCAAAGTGCTTGATGAGGAAGCTAATAATCTGGTGAGGCCAGGGTTCATAGTTGACGATGTTGTCTCTGGTGAAGATGATGTGGACTCTCTCTCTCTCTCTATTCGTTTATTAGAGGGAGCCTCAAAAGTGAGGTGTTGGACCAAGTCTTCTCCAACTTGTCCACAGATTTCCCTCATGCAAATTTCGTTAGGGTTGAAGCTGAGGAGCAGCTAGAAATATCTGTGGCTTATTTGGTTTCTGTTGTTCCTTTCTTTGTATTATGCAAGGATGGCAAGACATTCGATACATTAGAGGGTGCAGATCCATCAAGTTTGGTCGATATGATAAGGTTGCTAAAGTCGCTAGCTCAATTAATCCTGGAGATGCTACTGCTCATGCCAGCCTTGGGTTAGTTGCTTGGGCCAACTATTCTTGAAACAGTGAAAGAAATGGCAAAGGAAAATGGATCTCCAAAGGAAACAAGTCAAGTGCAAAAAAAAAAAGTGGAACTGAAAGAGAAGCAAGATTTTAAATGTTTGGCAAAGTTGATTATTGTTGATGAAAATACAGATATCCTCAATTGAAATTCGTCACTTGATGTTTAGATCCATAACCGGCCAAGGGTTGTACTGAAGAGGCATTGACAAATCAAAAGAGAAGATATTTAACCTCATAATGAAAATGTGAAGATCATTGAGTTCTGTAAATTGATGGCAAACCTAAAATCTCATGGTTTGGGTATATGCTGAGAATGATTTTCCTAAGCAAGCTCCATTTTTGTTCTTTGAGCTACAAGCTTCATCTTTCAAAGCATGACAAATAAATCAAAATTTCGAAGCAAAAAAGGAACTTCGGCCACTTGGAAAGTTGCAAAAAGGAGAATGATCTTTCTCACAATTTTGATAGTAGCAAGTCTCCAGACTTGGAGGATGAAATTGGTTCCCATGAGGGTGACAAGAAAGACAAGAATCTTGAGGAGCTTCATCCTATGATACAGAACATTCTATTGTTATGCAATCTGCACCAGTCCCTTTCAACCACCGTCTCCTTGGACCTTGGAAATGATGCAACATGTAATTAGAGATAAATAGACTAAGGAGATTCAAAATCCAAGAAGAAGCTAAATGGGCCTACTGAAGCATAGGTGCAGGGCATAAAATGGAGTTGGACCGGAAAGCTGTAATGTATTCTAATGCTGTAATGTATTCTAATGATGTTGATTTTAGGATAAAGATGGCATAGATTGGTTCCAAGACTCGGCCCATCTCCAAGGACAAATGACAATGAATTCCTTAATCTTGAGGCCAGAAAAGAGGAAGGAAAGAGAACGTTTTCTTCCATAATGCATGCAATATGATAGTAATGCTTGTCCCTGATTGCAAAGGTGCTTGACGACATCAAATCTAAAGAAAGGGAACAAATGTGGCTGTGATGCAAAGGGCAAGCCAATAATTTTGTTTCCTTATAAATGGTTAGTTGTAATAAATTTCGTTTTCAATACTAACCTATATTATTAGAAATGCCATTTGTTTGTTATGGCGCGTCCAACCTGTCAGAGCATCCTGACTAATGTTGTGGAAAAGAAAGAAGAAAAGAGGGGGACCCCGGTTAAACGGAATCTCATTAAAAACCCGAGCTTCGTGAAAGTTCTTGAAGGCGGACCTCGAATTAACTTAATTTTGTTAAAAAATCCGGGCTCCGTGTTGCGACGGAATTTTTTAGGCGGCATAGTCACGAGTCTATATAAGCTCTGGTGGAGCCATTTTTTAGGCGACATAGTCGCGAGTCTATGTAAGCTTCGGTGGAGCCATTTCTGAGGCGACATAGTCGCGAGTCTATGTAAGCTCATGTGGAGCCAATTAAGATGGTCGCGCCGTCAAGTCTATATGAATTTAAGAAAAGGAGTCCTATAACCCATTTTTGAGAATTATGTGCGACGGTCTTAACGGTCAAGTCTATTGAAATGATTGAATTCCAGGTAAGTAAACCCATCTTCAAAAATCATATTGCAATGGCAATACCGCCAAGTTTATTTAAATGATTGAATTTGGGTAAACAAACTCGTCTTCATAAATCATATTGCAATGGCAATGCTGTCAAGTCTATTCACATGCATGATCCGAGGTACACAAACCTGTTTTCATGAATCATGTCAAGTTCATATACATGCATGAATCTAAGGAGTACAAACCCGTTTTCATGAATCATGTTTTGAAGCTGGACCCAGTTTAAATGGAATCTGGTTTAAATCTGGGATCCGTGTAAATTTTTAAAGTCATACTCACTTTAAACTGAATTTGGTTTAAATCAGGGATCCATGTGAAATTTGGAAGGCGGACGCGATTAAACTGAATATGGTTTAAATCTGGTCTCCGTATAAAATTCTGCAGGAAATAAGAATAGAAGGCCGACCCCGGTAAAACCAAATCTGGTTAAAATCTGGGCTCTGTGTAAATTTTTAAAGGCGGATTACGGTTAAAATTCATGCTTGTGTAAAGTTTCCCGGAATCTCAGGATTAAAGTTTATAAACCCGGAATCTCAGGATTAAAGTATATAAACCCGGAATCTTGGGGTTAAAGAATATTAACCCAAAATCTCAAGGTCAAAGTATATAAATCCGGAATCTCAGATCAGCGTGTGAGAAATCCCAAAAATTATGAATGCCCGATCCGGGTTGGGAAATCAGCACACCCCGACAGCTCAGAGACCTGAACTACTAGGCTGGGGGGCAATAGAGTAGACAACAATGCAAACCAATTGTTAAGGGAAGAGCATTTTTATCATTGTAGGATTACCGAGATCAAGACAAACTAAAACAGAAATCAAACTCGGATGAATATTTGGAAAGAAATGGAGCTCGAATAAGCATTCGAGTTCGACAAAAAAGAAGCAAACTGAATGATTTGTGTAAAATAGTAAGTATTTTCTATTGATTATGATTTGCTTATATATTATTAAATGCAGGAACATAAACTGGATAAGTCAGATATATCTCGGCCAAATCCGCATTTCACATCAAACGAGCAATGCATCCCGGCAGCTCAGAGGCCTGAACTATTGGGCTGGGGGGTAATTGTTACTGAATAAAAATATTGGGCTTGACGTAGATTCGGCACAACAGAAATTATTTAATGACCTAATTTCCATAATCAGGTAAAATAATAACTGCCCACTAATTATGCCTACAATATAGGAATGTGCAGATAATGGAGCAGTTAATGGAACAGTTACTTATGGCACAATGAATAGAATACTAAGGTAAATATAATAAAGGGGCGATCAACTGAACAAGGTACACGGCTCCTAAGCTCTCTCTTCTTTACGATTTTGCCTACACAGAGCACACACCCCCACTCCCCAATTTATATAACGAACTACGTGGACTTTGATCCCTCTCAAGGGTATGTAGGCCCTTGGCATCGTGCCTAGGTCAAGTACAATATCTGTGTTCTTATTCCATAACACGTATATACTTGTCGTTACTTACCATTTCGAAGGCATTAAATTGTGTTTTATCCTTTAGTTTTGAGACTTAAAACTCATTTTGACTCCTTCTATATGATTTTTACTATTATTGATTCCTGGTTTTTTTTTCTTTTTCATTGGAGAATTCTAGTTTTGTTTAAATTCTTATTTTATGGAAATTCCCCTTCCCCTAACGCCAGTTGCATTATAAAATTCTACATACTTGATAATTTGTCATTGTGGCATGTGATACTAGTTATAAGCTTCAATTACGTGTTTACACACACACACACACACACACACATGCATATGCTAAACTTTTCAAACATCTAATTATTAACATGCAATTATCTATATAAGATTTAATTTGGATAATCTATAAATTGCTTTTTGAAATACATATTTATACTCCGTATATCTTAAATGAGATACAACGAAAACTAAGCAATATCCTAGCTATCAAATTGTCAAAAAATAATTAACTTAACCAAAAAATACAAAAAATAATAATATATTTTTGGCAATGAGATATGCATCTTGTTGTGGGGTGTTTGGCGACTTAAAATAATTACTTTTTCAATTAACACAAGACGAAATTGGTCTCACATAATTACTTTTGTATATTACAAAATTACTGAAAATAAATTAATCTAAACACTGAAAGCCAGGTTCTTTCTAGACCCAAATGCTAGTGGACCCTAAAGTTTGTCGTTGTAGGGGAGATGAATGGAATCATATTCTGAGTAACGGGCAGGAGGATTCATTAGGTTAAGTGAATATTTGGTAAATTAGTATACTATGATATGAGATTTCGTTAATTAAATATATTTTTATATTGTTTTAAGGAATATGGTTTATGATGAAAGTGGAAGAAATCACCAAGAGGAGGTGAATTAGGGATTTTAAAATTTCTTTTCAACTCTTTAAAAATAAAGCTTAAGAAATGAATAACGAAAGAGTAGAGAAAGAAAAGCTCAGACACACAGGATTTATACTGGTTCGGTCTTAACCTTGACCTACGTCCAGTCCCCAGATACCTTCTGGGTGTTTCCACTAGTTCAACAGGTTTTTAACTACAACAATGAAGACAAGACACAATCCTAATCACCTAGGACTTGCTCTCCCTTACACCTTGTAATTTAAACAACCCAACTCACAGGTTCCACAACCTTGAGTTTACAAAACCAAATACTTTAAAAGAATTTCAATCTCTCAAAAGAGTGAATATTGATAATCACTGAAGAACAGATAAAAGAATCACAATACAGACTCAAAAATGCAAATGTGTTCAAGTGTAGCTTCGTTGTGTGTCTTGCTCTGAGTCTTCATAGCCTTTTATAGCCTAACTAGATGAGCTAGCCGTTGCAATATCTTCTCCAACGTTTAGTTGCAGATTTGGAAAATGACAGTTGCAAATTTTGCTCTGTTCTTTCAATTCTTTGCTGAAATCCTGGAATATGTTGTTGCAGAACGTCTTCCAGATTCTATGTCATTCCACAATCTTAATTCGACCGTTTGAGGTGATCTTAATGTGTTCCAACGGTCTGAACTAAACATCTGGGATAAGGGAGAAGAATCAGCCCTGTTCTTGGTTCTTCATTAAATGCACTTATTCTGGATCTTTGATTCTCTCTGATCTTGTGATGAACCTGTCTGAAACTTATCAAAAACTTGATCAATAACGTTAGGAATAATAATGCAACAAGATATGATAATTTCAGATTAACCCATAATGATTTCGCAGATTGATTTGATCTGGTTTTCAAAAGTTACCGATTCAAACTCGAGTTTGGTGTTCTAGACTCGAGTTTGAGGTTCATCTAGAGAGCAAGGTATGTTTGAAAGTTTCCTAAACTCGAGTTGACAAGTAACTGACTCGAGTTTGGTTCTTACATAGAGGAAAGTCGCGAGTTGGTCTTGAATGAGATTTTGAACACTTGGCTAAACTCGAGTCATTTAGTGACTGACTCGAGTTTGAAGCTTTTATGAAAAACTTAAGTTTAAGTTCACAGCTTCAAAACTGGAGTTTAGAAATGCAGACTGGAGTTTACAAGACCTAAAATATTGCATAGCTCTCTGTATGATCTAGACTCGAGTTTTGATATTCAAAACTCGAGTTTCAGTGAAAACTGAAACCTTTGAAAAAATCTTTTTATGTGTAAACTGGAGTTTCCATTTTTCAAACTGGAGTTTTCAAATCAGTCATTTACTTGAATGTTTTCTGTTTGAACTAAACTCGAGTCACCAAAATCTTGACTCGAGTTTCAGTGTGAACTGAAACATTTGAAGTCTTAAACTGGAGTTTTTGTTTTCAAAACTGGAGTTTAGAAATCATGTAATAACTCGAGTATTTTTAATTTGTCCTAAACTCGAGTCTCCAGAATCTAGACTCGAGTTTCAGTGGTAGCTGAAACTTTGAAAACATCCTGTTAATCTTAAACTGGAGTCTCTGAAATCAAAACTGGAGTTTACAAAATAAACAAGAGCTCGAGTGTCTCTGTTATAACCTAGACTTGAGTCTTCTACGTCCAGACTCGAGTTTCAGTTGAAAACTTTAAACTTGAAGACTTTTGTATTTGGTAAACTAGAGTTTGTGGATATGAAACTAGAGTTTTGAAATCTTGATAAAGCATTGAAGCTTCTGTTTGATCCTAAACTCGAGTTTCCAAAACATAGACTCAAGTTTACAGTTCTTAAGAATTTTGATTCCTCTCTGTGTAATGCAAACTCGAGTTTGTCTTACACAAACTGGAGTTTGGCCAACTTTGTAAAAACTGAGCTTCTGTCTGTCAAGTCCAAACTCGAGTTTTGTTACCTAGACTCGAGTTTGCCTTAAACAGTAAGTTTTACAACTTACCAAAGACAAACTTCAAATTTAGTTTACAATTGTCAGTTATCATCGAAACACATAGAGAACTAACAGCAAGCACCCTCTCTTTTCGAAAAACCGGTCCAATATCTATTGACCCGACGACTGCAACTTTCGGGTCCAAATGGTTCACAACCTCCCCGAGCTTCTCATTATCGGTTGACACGGATCTTCTTGACTATTGTAACAATGGTGACGATGAGCACGGTTATGAGAAGTTGGTTCGTGGGGCTGTAAATTCATCGGAGAGGCTGTTTTTCGAGCCTAACGGCGACACAAGCTCACTGAAAATGATGATTGATAATAGAGGTATCTCAGTGGCAGAAGATTCGGAAGAAACTGAATATCAGAAAGAGCGAAAACGGAAAGGAAAAGAGAAGGTTGAAGAAGATGATGGTGATGCAGCAACAGAGGTTAGTTTATGTGAAAGTAGTGTGTTTCTGTCTATGGACTCAAATGATCCTTACGAGGACTTTAAGAAATCGATGGAAGAGATGGCGGAGTTTTTTGGATTAAAGGACTGGGAGAGCTTGGAGAAGTTGTTGAGTTGTTACTTGGTTGTTAATGACGAGAAAAACCATGACTTTATATTGAAAGCTTTTTTTGATATATTCTCGATCGAAAATTAGCATTTGACAGTAACTGTACTTTACATAATCTTCTCCTACTGTATCTTTCATTATCTAACAAGGCTCAGATTGGTGAGGTTGAAGATGTGGTTCATGTGAACATATTTACATATATTATTGACCTCTTAATTTAATGAGCTTTTCTAGTAAGTTCTATGGCACTACCTGTTGCGGAACGATTTGTGTGATTTGTTTCTGATTTATACATTCGTATGATGAATCAACATAAGGAAGAGGCTGAACGAAAAAATTGAAACAAAAGGAATTGAAAGTTTTTTGAGATTCTTATTGCAGGTGAAGCTCTTAAGGAATTCTTCATAAATATTTACAACTACAGAAGAAGATAGAGGAGGAAGACAAGTTGACAAGTTTGTTTAATAAGGAAAACAAGCAGATATGATAACCGTAACAATTTGGGGAAAGCCGTTGGATGCTCATCTTAGTGATGAACACTCTGTGGTGCTCCTCACTACAGTAAGATTTGCGCTGCCCAAATATAGTTTTAATGATTTTGATTTGAAATGTTTAATATGTGATTCTTAAATAAGAACTTATTTTTTAAAAAATAACAGTTAAGGGAAAAAAAAAAAAGTAATACCTTCCAAATAAGATTTGTTCAGTTCATATTTTGTTTCTTATAGAGAGTGATGAGCATTGAAACTCAATCCAATAATAGCGAGCATAAAAAGTTTTAAGTTAAAAAACGTATTAATTTCAAAATTTAGGTGAACGTGTATATAATAAGTATCAAATTAAGGCTTCATTGAAAATAGTATTAAAGATTTCGCTTATTTCAACACTATTTATTGTATAACTTTATATCCTTCAATCTGTGTTACAAATATTGATCCTTTTTTTGCCAGATAAAAATATTATTATTGATTTTTTAAAAACAAAATTTAACAAAATATATGAGCCAAGAGTTGACTTTATTCGTAACCTCTTCCTGACAGAATTTAATTCCAAGTTTCATATAATTATATTTATCCAAAGCTCTTATTCAAAAAAATTTCCAGTCAACCATCTCTGGTTAATTTTTTGTTTTTCTATGTAGCTTACCATAAATAACTTTGAATTCTAATGGCGAATATTAATATATAAAATTAAATTTACTGTATGAACAATACGACTCATTAATTAATTCATTAAACTCTAAGCACTATGAATAAAATTTTTCCTATTTTCTTCAACCTAATATACTCATTTGAGCAACACTTTATAATTTTAGAATGGAATAATTGTCAGTTTAATTTTTTTAAAAAAAAATTTCTTATCAAACTCTATTTCATTTTAATTTTTTCCGACATTAATTTTTTATGTTTAAAACACATTAATACCTTTTTAATATAAAAATGATTCTTATTATTTTGTTTTATATGGTTTCGAATTTCATTGTAAGGAAGAATAAAAAGATCGAGAAATTAAAGCACGTAAATACATTATTAGTTGAATATTGAATAATTATATGCTATATGCAAGGCAATATTCATAAAATTATAAAGTGAGGATACTTTAAATTTCATTTTACAAGTCATTTTAAATATGTTTTACATGCCTAGATACCGAACTCTCTTCAGTTAAGATATGGAATTAAAACAAATCTTTGAGGAGGAGGAGGAGGAACTCCAAAATGTCTACTAAATTAGCAAAATGATAAATATATGATGAACTCCAAAATGTCTACTAAATTAGCAAAATGATAAATATATGATTTGGTAGGAAGAAGAAGAAGTCATTTCAATGACAAAAACTCCAAAATGTCTACTAAATTAGCAAAATGATAAATATATGATTTGGTAGGAATGTAGAATTTTAATATTTGAGTGAAAAAACTCCAAAATGTCTACTAAATTAACAAAATGATAAATATATAATTTGGTAGGAATGTAGAATTTTAATGTTTGAGTGTTGATAACTTAAGTATAGACAATGACAACTTAAGAAAAACAATTAGTAACTTGGGCATATATAATGACAGCTTGGGTAGCTCCAATTGTCAATCTCTATACCAAAATTACTAATTACTATATTCAAGTTATCAACACTCAAACTTCAAAATCCTATATTCCTATTAATTTAGTAGACCTTTTGAGGTTTTTGTGATTCAAATGATATTTTCCCATCATTTTTCTATGTTAAATATGAACTCTTTAAATGAAATTTTGATAATATGTTAATTTATATTTAAGATATTAACTCTAAACTTGAATTATGTGTAAGACCCGGCTGAACCCAAGAGGGGGGTGAATTGGGTGAAAGATTAAAATCTTGAAACTTAAAAATCATTTTACGTTTTATAAATCAACAGTTAGATATTCAAATAAACATATATGCTAGGAAATAAAAGAATTCAGGGAAGAGAATATGCAAACTGGATTTATGCCGATTCGCCCAATCCTTGACCTACGTCCAGTCCCCAAGCTCCACTTAAGATTTTCAATCTACTATCCTCTTATTTAATCCGGGCATAAGAGAAGCCTTTACAATCCCACAAGTTCACATAGACACTTGTGAAGCCAAATCTCTCATTGAGATTCTCCCTCGTTACACACTGTAAGAATATAATAGGTTTCCCAGTCAAGATCACCCAATCTTGAGTAACTCTAATATGAAATGATTACAATGAATTTTTTCTCTCAGAAGTGGATGAATAATCACTGAAGTACAATACAAATCATTTCACTCTCTATGATAAACTACATAAGCATTGAGAACAGAGTGTGTGTGAGATAAACATTGGATTCAGAGTATTGGCATTTTGACAGTGCAATCTCTTGTCATCGTTTTTTTTTTCATCTTGAATGTGACTCTTCTTATAGATGAAGATCATTTAACTGTTGAGAATATGACCGTTGTGAATAGTAGCTGTTGGATGTCCATTGAGAAGTAGCTTTGAGAACATTGTCTTTTTGACTTGACAACTCAACATATGAACCTTTTTGTAATCCTTTATTTGATCATTTGAAGTTTACTAGAAAACTAACTAAACAAGGTTAGGAACAATGAAGTATTAAGATCAAACATGAAGTTCTCACAAATTCGAGCAATTTGAATTTCAAACTTAGCAACACAAACTAAAGTTTGTTTATCCAAACTTGAGTTTGTAACTTTGCTTCAAAAGGCAAAACTCGAGTTTTCAAATCCAAACTCGAGTTGAGATCTTCTAGAGAAGAATGTTGCGATTTGAGATTTGAAATATATCTTGAAACAGTAGCAAACTCGAGTCATTAAGTGACAAACTTGAGTTTGGCACTATTTATACTGAAAAAGAGTTTAAGTTTATAAATGCTCAAGCTGGAGTTTTCAAAAGTTAATTGGAGTATTCAAACCACAGAAATAGAGCATAGCTCTCTGCTTGGCTGAAACTCAAGTTTATAAAACTCAACTCAATTTTTTTTTAAACTATAAATCTTTGAAAACTCTCTGCTAAGGAAAAACTGGAGTTTGTTAAATCAAAAATTAAGTTTCCTCAAAGTGAAAAATATGAAAAACTTTGAAGACTCTTGGCAAGGATAAACTCGAGTTTAACAAAAACAGGCTCGAGTTTGTTCAAAAATAAGATCTTTTGAAATATTCTTGGCTAATCTTAAACTCAAGTTTACATGTCCAAGCTCGAGGTGAGAATTCAATGCAAGAAGAATCAGCTTCAAACTCATTGTATTCTGATGGTTATGATCTGATGAATGAAGGTTGTTCTTTAACTAGCATTTTTGCAACATCATGAATTGACTATCAACTTCAAATATTCATATCTCTCTCATTTGATCTTTGTTTTCCATTATCTTCATGGTTATAGAAAGGTATGTGAGTCTAGTTTCATATGCCACTGATTCCAGCTCATTCGATGTGTAGTTTGTGAAATACATTCAAAACATTGAAGCTTGGTTTGCTGTGTGGCAAGAATTCTAGTTCCTACTTCTACAATTTATATCTCTCTCATCTAAACTTTTTTTGGCTTGAAACTTTGTCATAATGACGCATTGAAAGTCTAATTTCATGTAAAATTGGTTTCACCTCAATCCGATCTCTAGTTTAGGAGATATCAACAAATTACCAGACTCACCCAAGCTGAACGTGAAATAGAGGTGAATAGAGTTGCTTAAAACTTGACAAATTCGAGTTTATAATGACAACTCGAGTTTTACTAGTCCAGAGACGCCAGAGGTGCTGAAGACACTGCTAATTCCAGTCATTAAGTGACTAACTCGAGTTTTGATTTCCAAACTCGAGTTTTGTGTCCTTAACTAGAGTTTTCTCGTATTTCAGAGGCAAATCACTGCAATAAGGTAGTAAACTTGAGTTGAAACCTCGAGACTCAAGTTTGCTCATCCAGAACCTTATATTTACTTGTTTTAACTCTAAATTGAGCTATTCCAACTTCCATTTGATTGTGAAGACTCTAGTATCAATCTAAGACCTTAGATATTGATATTCTCATTCTATTTGACAAGATCTTTTCTTTCTTTCTTTCTTATCATCACTTGGTCATTCTCCACAACTCTATTCTTTCTTTCTTCTCTTCTCTTGAACATTCTCCACAATTATATTTGAACTAATCTACATTAAATCACTAGTGCAAAAAAGTGTTTTAAGATCACCTCATTTATAGTGGATTATCAATGCCCCAGTCTTAAAGAAATAACCGGTGGCAATTTTGTAAATATAAAGAACTTCTTCACCCGCATCAATTTTTAAAATCGCATCATTTATAGCGGAGTTTCAAGGCAACGGTCTTAAAGATATGACTGGTGGCAATTTTGTAAATATAAAGAACTTCTTTTAATGTATAAATTCTTAAATATAATATTCAGGCCGCTTAAAATAACCAACCGCTCTTTAAAATGTTAAAAAAAATTAAAATATGGATTACATTATAGAGAAAACCCTTACATCACCGACTTATATTTTCTACGGTCAAGAATAATAAGGACGTATTTAAATATAATCGTATAAAACTTTTAAGACCGGACATATATAAATGACGGTCTTAAAGGTAATATTTTTAAGAGCGGACGTAACTTGTACCTGGTACTAAATAATGAAAAAATTTAAAATAATAGTTTATTACTTTTAAGAGCGGACATTCATAACGAACTGTCTTAAATGTTAACCTTTAAGACCGTCGTTTTAGTTACTCTGGTTCTAAAAATGGAAACATATACTTCTTCGCACGAAACCTTACTTACGACTTACGTCTTACTGTTTGAACTCTGAAACCTCTGTTCTCTTTGCGAAACCCCATTTCCTGTTGCATTACGTCCATTCCTCACCAACCACCACCATCCTTTGTTACTCTCTCACTTTCTCAAGCGTTACTCCTTTGCACCACTACTTTGTTACTTTCTCGAAAATGAATGGAGAAAACCATTCTCTCCCTGTTCAGTCAACGCCAGTTACTAATGTTACTGGTGTGAGCCAGAACCAACCCTCCTCTTCTCAAAATGAGCCTCGTGACCGCCCTCAACGCCGTGGTAGAAGTGGCACATGAATAGGCAACGTGTTCATAAAGCGGAATGCTGGGTTAAAGATCGAGATTCAGTTTAATGACAGGTTGGAACCTTTCGGTCTAAATAAACACCAATATAATAGTTATGTTGGCTACATGGCACGCAGCAAGGTTAGCATCTTGATAGATGAGTGGAAACATGTTGACGAACGCACAATGAAGGATCCTATTTGGGACACTATCCGGCTTTCATACATTGTCCCTGACTCTGAGAAGTTGAAAGCCAAGACATTGTCTTATTGTGCTGATCGGTGGAGGAAATTTAAGACCTTTCTAGCCAACATGTATATTTTTGCCGAGGTTCAACCTGATCATAATCCTTGGGACAAGTACACATTCATTGATCCACGAATTTAGGATCAATTTGTTTAGCTTCGGTCTACTTCTGATGCCTTGGTGAGTTCATATTTAGTTTTGTTTGCCCTTTTTGTTTGCTTATTAACCTGTGCGGATATGTGAATGTTATTGTGTTCGTTTAATCCTATTAGTTAGATGGTTTAATGTGTGAGTAGAAGTATATATTTCCATCCTTTGTCCTGCATCAGAGGAACAAGCAAGTAAGTCAGAAGTGAATTTGAGTATGATTGTTTAATGTGTGAGTATGCATGTCTGATATGTTAACCATTATAATATTCTTAGTTAGTTTTGTTATAGTAGGTAGTGGTTAGACATTGCTATTAGTAAGTCAGTATGTTAGTTCTATACAATTCTACATCTTTCTTAAATAAAATGTTGAAACTTGATGAAGTGAATTTGACAAGTGTTTGAGGTTCATATATCAAGCAGAAGTTATCTAATTTCTGTTAGTGAGATGGCTAGAATTCATAATTAATGGTTGTTTTCAATTCTGATTCACAGAGAAGAAGGGCACAAGCACAGGAGATTGGGAGAAATAATGATTGCCCGCATAAGGCTTCTCGCGTGGGATATGCAAAGGCCGAAGAAGAAATGATGGAGGCCAAGCGGAAGAGATTGGAAGAAGAAGCTGAATCCAATCCTTCTGCTTTAGTTGATCAGCAGGCATCCCCTATACGTTGTGAGGATTTGTGGTTGTATATTCAGCAACAAAAAAAGGCACCTACATGAGTGAACAAACTTGTATAGTTGCTGAGAAAATTGTAAGTATTGTTATTGTTATTTTTTAGTTACTAAACATGTTTCACTACTAAGTTTCTCTTATCTGTATCTTACAGGAAGATCTTAAAAAGAAAGAAGTAGAGGGATCTTTTGTGTTGGGCGGGAGGAATGATATTCTGACCGTTGTGACCAGAAAACTGGATCACTCGGGGCGGGTAAGGGGGATCGAAGGACGGGTAGGCCTAAAAGAATACTTTGGTAAAACCAAACGCCTTAGGTAAAGTATGGTTACCTGAGAGGAGATGGACCAAACGGTTAGACAATTAAATGAGGAGGCAGCGGCCAAAGAACGTGCATTGAAAGAAATGTTTGAAGACCAGATGAGGCAAATGAAGGAGGAAATGATGGAGATGAAGAAGCTTATTAGCTCTCGGCCAAAGACCAGTGTTCCCTTCACACATACACCTACACCTGTGCAACAGAGCACCAGAGAGAGCTGCATTGTTGGACAGTCAGAGCAACTTTGTGACCTGTACGTGGCAGAACCAACTAGGCAATTAGTTGCTAAAGGGACTGTCCACAACTTAGGATCAACTGTACACCACAAACAAATGGCTAATGATGAAGTCGGAGTGTCAGTTGAAGAGGTGATCATTGATGCACCTTTCCCTCTCCCAACCGATCAGCTGAAGCGTGTGAGTGATGTCAAGGGAACCTTCATCTCTTGACCAGTGAAGCTTGTAAATGTCTATACTCCTCCTGATGCTTCATCCCCTCCTCTAGTTCAACCCCCTCCTCAATCTCCATCTCCTGATAATAAAGCTGCATCCCCTCCTCCTAAAGTTGCATCCCCTACTGCTGAGTTGGGGGCCAAGGATAAAATATCCCAAATGGTATCCAAAGGAGAATTTTCATTCCAATCATGGGATATCAATGAAGTAGTAGGGGTTCCTCATCCTCAACCGGTTTACTTTGACACCGTTGATATGAAGTCCTTGCTGCTTCCTGGACAAGAGCTTACATTAGCATGTATTCAAATATGGTGTAGGTAAGTATCTTATTTTATGAGTACATAATTTAAATGAACCGTTTAGACACACATACATATATACTAATTCCTTTTTTTGAAGATGAGGCAGACCACATATACAGTGTGTTTTGTCAACATGTTACTGACCTCTTAAAGTAAATACAACAATCACAGTACTAATTCATTTGTAAATATATGCTTGTAGAGCAACAATTGTAATTACAATACTATATTAAACTATAAATTCATTCTGTAAATGAACAATTTTACAATTTGTATAATTCAATATATAATAAATTTGTCTATTTTTTTGAACAATTTTCTTAGCCTGTGTAATTTTGATTTTCTGAACGTATTGGATGGTGGATATTGCTTGAGATTTGAGTTTTGGAAAGTTGTAACTAGCAGTAAGGGATTCTGAAAAGTATTGTGACTTTTAGGACTGCATATTTATTAAACAGACGTTCCTAAAGGTCTTTGTTTTTTTTTTTAAATAATCCTTGATTTTAAGACCGTATGTTTGATACATTTCTAGTCTTAAAAGTCTTAAAAAAAGTGACGACACTTTTAGGAACGCATATTTATTAAAGAGACGGTCCTAAAGGTCTTTGTTTTTTTTAAAAAAAAATAAGCCTTGATTTTAGGACCGTATATTTGATACATCTCCAGTCTTAAAAGTCTTATAAAATTTGGCAAAACTTTTAAGACCGCATATTTATTAATCAAACGGTCCTAAAGGTATTTGTTTTTTTTAAAAAAATATTCCTAGATTTTAATACCGTATATTTAATAAATCTCCGGTCTTAAAAGTCTTATAAAATATGGCGACACTTTTAAGATCGCATATTTATATAATGTCCGGTCCTAAAAGTCTTCGATATTTCTGAATTAAATATGGCTAGATATTTAGGACTGTCTATTTGTTAAATGTCTGGTCTTAATAATCTTCCTATAAATAGAAATGATGACTCATTTTTTAAGACAAATAATTAGGGTTCAAGAACACTTCGAGTTTCTGGCGTTCAGCTTAAGCTCAGGACCCTTGTTGTCGTCAATTTTACCTCTCCGGAGTTGAAGAGCATTGTCGAAAAAGAAGTAAGATAATGGAAATTTTCAACTCTGGGTGTGGTAAAACTGACAGCAACAGTGGTCCAAGCTTGAGAAGTGTTGTCATTGTGTTTGTTTTTATTCTTAAAAGGTAAAAGTTGTCCTTTTTTTTTGTTTTGTTTTGTATCTTGTTAACTGTATTCTGTGAACTTTTATCTTTAATCACATTTCAGTTATGGTTTTGTTTGTTTCCTTTTTGTCTTAAACAAAATCGAGATAAGGAAAGTATATACTAACAACAATCGAATATAATAAAAAAAATTTATTTATCATATTTTTTTCCTGCCCACTGTGGGGCAGGAATAGTACAAACAAAAAAAACATAAAAATAATTAATCCCCCCCGTCGTTGTCGGAGAGGAGGGAGGGATCGGAGGAGAGGTTGGAGACATCGTCATCAGAGAGATTGTACTTAACGTCAATGGCATCAAGTAACATGTTCATCTTGTTGTTGATGGCGTGGTAGACCTGAAACATTTGGCCCATGTGTCGGTCTATATGAGTGACGCGGGCCAGGAGGTGTTCCATCATCTGTCGGGCGGAGGGGTTTGGAGGCAGCGGAGGAGGGTACGGAGGTGGTTGTTGGGGTGGAAGACCATTGTTGGGCGGTGGAGCGGGAGGACCATTGTTGTGCACACCTGGTGGTGGTGGAGTGGCCATTATGGAGGTTGTAGAAGTGATTGAGAAGAATGTGAAAAACGTAAAGTAACAATGAGTTTAAATAGAGAAGCCATCCTGAAGAATGTAAAACACGGGAACCGTTAACGAGGAGACACATAGTTCATCAAAATACGAGGAAACGCCTAGTTGGGAAGTTTATCTGGAAGTAGAAGAGACTCTAAATCATTCATTTGAACTGTAAGGATACTGGTGTCTCTCACTTGAAAAGAATGAACTTTTAATACCGGATATTGTAAGAGATCTGTTCTTAAATGTATTATCTTTTAGAAAACATTAATAGACTTTTAGGACAGGGTAAAAGATAAATGATCGGTCTTAAAGGTAATTGAGTGGAAAAAAATTAATATACTTTTAGGACTGGGTATAAGATAAATGATCGGTCCTAAAGGTAATTTAATGAAATAATAAATAATAGACTTTTAGGACCGTCGGTCTTAATATACTTTTGAGTATTAACTACTGCTGTCCAGCCTGTCCTACCTTTATTATCCTCCTCACGCTTCCTCTCTGTCCTTCTTAAGTCCTCATTACCTCGTAACTCCACACTACGTAGCTCTCTGCTTCTCCTTCCCGAACTGCTCAAATAATGGTTAGATATAAGATAACTCCTCGCAGGGTTACTCCTGAAGCTCGTGCCCACGCCAGATCCCTCTTGGGTTCTCTTCCAGTGCATTCTATTCTGACGGAGAAGTCACGGGTCGTTGGACCCATTGTTATTATGGATGATGAAGAGGTTGACGGCCCCCTCCAACCTTCAGACCACGAAGAGGTTCCCGCTCCCCCTCTCCAACCTCCTCATCCCAACACTCCCATGGATGATAATGATGAAGCGAAACTGATGTGCATAATACAGGAAATTGCTGATATCCAGCGTGAAATTGCTGCTGCTGAAGCCTCCATATCCAAGACATTAGATGATACCAAGGACTAGGATTTTTAGTAACATTATAAGCTTGTTTTTGTTAATTTTCAGTTTGTTGTTCTTATTTTCCTTTTGTACTTGCATGTTATTCAGTTTGTTTTTGTTAATAAGAACTAAGCTTATATTTTATTTTTTCCATATTATCCATTAAAGAAAAAGTTTATTCTCCAATCTCCAGTGTTCTTTATTTTCATTCAACTGCTGCAGCAATTTTTTGTCTTAATATTAAAAAGTATTTGACTTTTAAGACCGCAGTTTTATAAAACATGCGGTCCAAAATTAAATGAATTTTATGACAGCAGTATTATTAACCTCCGGTCTTAAAATTTTCAATATAAAATTTAAATTAAATTTATTTTAGGACCGTAGTTTTATAAAACTTCGGTCTTAAAAAGTTCAATATAATTTAAATATATCTTTAGGACCGTATTCCTTTAAATTGACCAGTCTTAATAATATCCCAAATAATAAATGTCTCTCTCGCGCCACTCGTGCGGAAAAATTAAATTTCCTTGTATGAACTTCTCTCGTCGAGCCGAAAGTGATTACTCAGGTTCTGTCTCTAGTGTTTGTGTGTTGCTTCATCGCTGCTTCACGTTGCTCTATCGACAACAACTTTCTGGTTCCTTAGCTCAACGTCTAAAGACCAAGCTGTACGAGTTGTTTCGGCTATATAACTGTATGATTTTCCTACTTATCGTTCTAGGTTTTGTTGGATCTGGCTATCACCCAAGAGGGGGGTGAATTAGGTGTTTGATAAAACTTTAGGAACTTTAAAAATCTTTTTGCAACTTATAACTTGACAGTTAGATATTCAAAGATAAGAATATACTGGAAATGCAAAGGATAAGGGAAAAGAGTATGCAAACTATGATTTATCCTGGTTCGGTCCAATCCTTGACCTACGTCTAGTCCCCAAGCTTTACTTGAGATTTTCAATCCACTATTTGCTTTGAGCTTGATTACACATTCTGTACTTGAAGTAATCCTCTCACTAGGATTCACTCCCCCTTACAAACTGTAATCAATACACTTGCTTGATTACACACTCTGTACTTGAAGTAATCCTCTCCCTAGGATTCACTCCCCTTACAAGCTGTAATCACAACACAGTGTGTTTCCCACTCAAGATCACCCAATCTTGAGTATCTCTCAAATAAACTGATTAACAATCTTCTCTCTCAGAAGTAAATATGATGAACACTGAAGCATAATACAAATAATCTCACTCTCTAAAGGAAATTGTAAGATCATTGAGATACATAGAGAGTAGATGATGAAGACGTTAGGATATTAGCATTTTCACTGTTTAGGCTCACGTATCTGTGCTTGGTCTGTTGCTCTACGTTTCTGGGCTTCTTATATTGATGAAGAAGACCACTTTGAATCCAGAATGTGACTGTTGTAAGTCTACTTCGAAAATAGCTGTTTGAAGTCCACTTGAAAATGTAGCGGTTGGAAATCCACTTTGATGTGTCTCTGCATTTGTCTCAACAATTGCTGACAGAGATCTTATCAGGAATATAAACAATTAGAAGATAATACTAATCTCCTTTTACAGAATGGGCAACGTTTGGGCTTCTTTGTTTGTTTATTCCAAGTTGCAGACAGCTTCTAACACACATGTTGGACACCATTTTGACTTTACAGGTCAGCATTTGAATCTGAACGTTTTTCGTGTAATCCTTCATTTGATGATCTGAAACTTACTAGAAAATTGATTAAATGAGATTAGGAACCAGTAGTAATAGATGATATGAAGTCTGTGTTAGTTCTCAATGTGTTTTAATGATAACTAGCAATTGTAAACTTGATATGAATTTTGTTTTTGGCAATATGAAAATCTCACTGTCAAAGGCAAACTTGAGTTTGGGTATGTAAACTCGAGTTTGAGGGTTGACAGAAAGCTGTTTACTTCTGCGAAGAAAGCCAAACTCGAGTCTGCTTGGACTAACTCGAGTCTGAGGAGTTACAAAAAGCAATCAGAAATTTTCACAACAAGCCAAACTCCAGTTTGCAAAACCAAACCTGAAGTCTGGAGGATACAGAGAGCACTCAGAATTCCAAGCAAGCCAAACTCGAGTCTGGATTCCTAAACTCCAGTCTAGACCAAACAGAAAGACACTCGAGTTCCAGGCCAAGTTATAAACTCCAGTCTAGAGTTACAAACTCCAGTCTAGACCAAACAGAAAGATTTGAATAGTTTTAGCTCAAACATAAACTCGAGTCTGTCATTGTAAACTCGAGTTTAGGACAAACAGAGAAACACTCGAATTTCTACCATCTTTCCAAAACTCCAGTCTGTCTCCTAAACTCCAGTCTGGAAAATCACGAATTTAGGCTTGTTCTTCAAACATAGACCCAAACTCGATAGTTCTCTCTGTAAAAGCCAAACTCGAGTTAGCTTTTACAGACTGCAAGTTTAGACCTCTAATCAACGGACATGCTTTCTGGATGAACCCCAAACTCGAGTCTGGAAGAACAAACTCGAGTTTGCATCGGGGATTTTGAAAAATCAAATGATGTTGATCTGCGAAATCTTAATGGGTCTTCCTGAAATTATTTCATGATATGATATTATTGTTTCTAATGTCCTTGATGAGGTTTTGAGTGTTTTTCAGATAAGGTTTAGCCAAGATCAAGGTGAGATCAAGATCCAGAATAAGTGCATTAAATGAAGAACCAAGAACAGGGCTGATTCTTCTCCCTTATCCCAGATGTTCAGTTCAGACCGTTGCAACACATTAAAATCACTTCAAACGGTCGAATTAAGATCATGGAATGGCTAAAAATCTGGAAGACGTTCTGCAACAACTAAATTCCAAGATTCCAGATAAGAATTCAAAGAACAGAGCAAAATATGCTACTGCCATTTTTCCAGAATTGCAGTTGAACATTAGAGAAAGAATTGCAACGGCTAACTTATCCATTCAGTTTATAAGAGGCTGTGAAAACTCAAAGCAACATACACACAACGAAGCTATCTTGATTATACTTTGAAATTTGAGTCTGTATTGTTATTTTCAACCTGTTCTTCAGTGTTTATCCTTATCTACTCTTTTGAGAGTTTGTAAATTTTTGAAAGCATTTGTTTGTGAGAACTCAAGGTTGTGGAACCTGTGAGTTGGGTTGTTCAATCACAAAGTGTAAGGGGGAGCAAGTCCTAGGTGATTAGGATTGTGTCTGGTCTTCATTGTTGTAATTGAAAATTTGTTGAATTAGTGGAAACACCCAGAAGGTATCTGGGGACTGGACGTAGGTCAAGGTTGAGACCGAACCAGTATAAATTCTGTGTGTCTAAGCTTTTCTTTTTCTACTCTTTTATTATCCATTTCTTAAGCTTCATTTTTAAGAGTTGAAAAGAATTTTTAAAATCCCCAATTCACCCCCCTCTTGGTGATTTCTTCCACTTTCAGTCTGTAAATCATTCAGGAAGATTTCGCAGATCTGATCAAGGTGTATGTAAAACAGAGCGTCCTTAGGCTTGAGTGTGTTTCAGCAGGCTTGAGTTTGTTCATGCAAACTTGAGTTTGTTTTTCTAGGCTTAAGTTTGCTTCAATTAAAACACCTGTGAAAAACTCTTGATCTGCTACAGGCTTGAGTTTATAACTTTATGCTCGAGTTTCCTGCCTTGAAAATGTTGGTTATGATTAGTTTTGATGATGTCTTATATAGATGCCATTAGCAAGAGCAAAAAGTTTATATCATATATATTGTCTAACTGCTACATTTAATGTAGATTTGTTCATGTGGAGAAAGAACAAGAGAATAGAAGAAAGAAAGAGTTGATTCATGGAGAATAATCAAGAAGAGAGAAGAAAGAAAGAAGAACTTGCTGAATAAACTGAGAAAATCATTATACAAGTTCTTAGTTTGATTCTTGAAGTCTCCAAGATCAAATGGAAGTTGGGATGGCTCAATTCAGAGTTAAAACAAGCATATATTAGGTTCTGGATGAGCAAAATCGAGCCAAATACTCAAAAGTCAAGTTTACTGCATTACAGGAAGTGATCTGCCTCTGGATTATGAGCAAACTCAAGTTTAGGACACAAAACTCGAGTCTGGAACTGTCAAAACTCGAGTTAGTCACTTAATAACTCGAGTTTGTAGTGTCTTCAGCAACTCTGGTGTCTCTGGATCAGCAAAACTCGAGTTCGCCAATGTAAACTCGAGTTTGGAACTCAAAACTCGAGTTAGTCACTTAATGACTCGAGTTTAGCAAGCTTTCAGCAACTCTGTCCAACTCTGTTTCACGATCAGAACTGGCGACCTCTGGTAATTTGATGATATCTCCCAAACCAGAGATCGGTTTAAGGTGAAATCAATTTTGTATAAAACTAGACATCCAATGCGTCATCTGGACAAATTTTCATGCTCAAAGAAGCTGAGATGAGAGAGCTATGAATTTTTGAAGTTGACCCATCTGTTAACGTCACCCAGCAGACCAAGCTTCAATGATTTGAGTGTATCTCACAATTTACACATCAGAATGAGCTGAAATCGGTGGCATATGAAAGTTGACTCACATACCTTTCCAGAAACATAAAGATAATGGAAAACAAAGATCAAATGAGTGAGATATGATCTTCGAAAGTTGACTATAAATTCAAGATGCTGCAAAAACGCTGGCAAAGAACAACCTTCATTCATCAATCATAACTATCAGAATACAGTGAGTTTGGAGCTGATTCTTCTTGCAATGGAAAGAACACTTAAAGAGCTTTATGGAGATAGGTACTGGATTCCAGGGATTGATCTTTATCAGGTCAGAAAGCAAAGAATTTGTGAGAAGGATGTTTGACTGAGCCATGGAGAAGAAAACTCGAGTTTGTGTTAGCAAACTCCAGTTTTGAGACTTGACAGAAAGATATTCAATTTTACATAAAAGCCAAACCCGAGTCTGCATAGATAAACTCGAGTCTGTACAGACATAGAAATGAATCCAAAATTTTCACATTAAGCTAAACTCCAGTTTGCAAATCAAACCTGAAGTCTGGAAGATACAGAGAGCACTCAGAATCCCAAGCAAGCCAAACTCGAGTCTAGATTCCCTAACTCGAGTTTAGACCAAACAGAAAGGAACCTAGAAAACTCAATAGACTCCCAAACTCTAGTCTGGCCTTCCAAACTCTAGTTTGCACTTGACCCAGATAAACCTCAAATATTTCAGTAGTCACTGAAACTCGAGTTTGCTTCCCAAACTCGAGTCTAGATCATACAGAAAGATCATCCATTTTGGCTACATTACAAACTCTAGTCTATGACCCTAAACTCCAGTCTGGAAAATCACGAACTAAGGCTTGTTCTTCAAACATAGACCCAAACTCGAGTTGGTCACTAATTGACTCGAGTTTAGCTTCCGGACCAAAATTCCATCCCAAGTCCAGAGCCCGATAAACTCGAGTTAGCTTTTACAGACTGCAAGTTTAGACCACTAATCAACAAACATGCTTTCTGGATGAACCCCAAACTCGAGTCTGGAAGAACAAACTCGAGTTTGCATCTGGGATTTTGAAAAATCAAATGATGTTGATATGCGAAATCTTAATGGATCTTCCTGAAATTATTTCCTCATATGATATTATTGTCCTTGATGAAGTTTTGAGTGTTTTTCAGATAAGGTTTAGCCAAGATCAAGGTGAGATCAAGATCTATGATAAATGCATTAAATGACGAACCTAGAACAGGCCTGATCTTTCTCCCTTATCCCAGATGTTCAGCTCAGACCGTTGTAACTCATAAGAATCATCTCAAACAGTCAAATTAAGATTATGGAATGACAAGAATTCTGGAAGACCATCTACAACAACTAAATCCAAGATTCCAGCCAAGAATTGAAAAAACAGAGGAAAATATGCAACTGTCATATTCCAGATTTACAGCTGAACTTTGAAGAATCAAAGAGAAGAAAATGCAACGGCTAGTTCCTCTTCTTCATCTATATAAGAAGCCCAGAAACAAAGAACAACAGACACAGATACAAGAGGGAGAACAAGAACAGTGACGTGAGCTCACACAGTAAAAATGCCAATATTCTAACGTTTGCTTCATCTACTCTCTGAATATCTCAATGATCATATATCTAGCTTAGAGAGTGAGATTATATGTATTGTGCTTCAGTTTTTATTCACTTACTTCTGAGAGAGAAGATTCATTGTAAACATCCTATTATTCTTAGAGTTACTCAAGATTGGGTGATCTTGAGTGGGAAACACTTTGTTGTGATTACAGCTTGTAAGGGGAGTGAATCCGAGTGTGGGATTACTTCGAGTACAGAGTGTGTAATCAAGCAAGTGAATTGATTACGGTTTGTAAGGGGGAGTGAATCCTAGTGAGAGGATTACTTCAAGTACAGAACGTGTAATCAAGTTCAAAGCAAATAGTGGATTGAAAATCTCAAGTGAAGCTTGGGGACTGGATGTAGGTCAAAGATTGGACTGAACTAGGATAAATCACAGTTTGCATACTCTCTTCCCTTATCTTTTACATTTCCAGTATATGCTCATATTTGAATATCTAATTGTCAATTTATAAATTACGAAAAGTTTTTTTAAAAGTTCCTAAAGTCTATCAAACACCCAATTCACCCCCCCTCTTGGGTGATAGCCAGGTCCAACAGAAAAGATCTTCGAAAGCTCTCTGTAAGTGACAAACTCGAGTTTGTAAATGTAGGCTCGAGTTTGAACGTTTTGAAAAACTTTGAGAAACTTTCTGTGTAAGCTAGGCTCGAGTTTATATGTCCAGGCTCAAGTTTGATCGAATTGAAAATCTTTAATAGCTCTCTGTTTGAGCTAGGCTCGAGTCTATTAGTTTTAAGCTCGAGTTTATCGAATTGGAAATCCACAATAGCTCTCTATCTGAGCTAGGCTCAAGTTTAAAAGTGATAGGCTCGAGTTTGTGACACCTTGAATTTTTCAGTCAACTTCAAAAGGCTATATCTCCATGGTCTGAACTCTGTTTTAGTTGAATTAAGTATCGATGGAAAGCCCTATGAGTCTTCTTTCAAATGCCACTGATTTCAGCTCATTTCGATTTGTAGATTGTGAGATATCCTCAAATTACTGAACCTTGGTCTGCTAAGTGACGTTAACAGATGGGTCAACTTCAAAAATTCATAGCTCTCTCATATGATCTTCTTTAGGCATGAAACTTTGTCAAGATGACGCATTGGATGTCTAGTTTCAGCCAAATTTGATTTCACCTCATTCTGATTCCTGGTTTAGGAGATATTGTCAAATTACCAGAGGTCATTCAACTGAAACGCGAAACAGAGCTGGACAAAGTTTCTGGAAACCAGTCAAGCTCGAGCCTGTAAGTATAGGCTCGAGTTTGCTCGGGCCAGAAGAGCCAAAATTGCTGGAAAACATCTAGGCTCGAGTCTATAAGTGACAGGCTCGAGTTTATTCATCCCAGGCTCGAATTTACATGTTTAGGCTCGAGTTTGCTCATACCAAAAGAGCCAGAATTGCTAGAAAACATCCAGGCTCGAGTCTATAAGTATAGGCTCGAGTTTACTCGTACTAGAGGAGCCAGAGTTGCTAGAAATCACCCAGACTCGAGGCTATAAATGGCAGGCTCAAGTTTATTTATCCAGAAACTGATATTTGCTTGTTCTAACTCTGAATTGAGCCATTCCAACTTCCAACTGATCGTGGAGACTTCAAGAATCAATCTAGAAACTTGTATGATGATTTTCTCATTCCATTTGGCAAGTTTTTCTTTCTTTCTTCTCTTTTCTTGATCATTCTCCATGATTCAACTCTTTCTTTCTTCTCTTCTCTTGTTCTTTATCATTTGACTCTATGCTTTCTTTCTTCACTTCTCTTGATCATTCTCCAAAGTTATATTTGAACATATCTACATTAAATGTAGTAATTAGACAATGTATATTATATAAAATTTTTGCTCTTTACTAATGGCATCTATATGAGACATCATCAAAACTAATAATAACCAACAGGTTTTCCATGGGTTGACTAAAATCGATGAAATCTTCTTTTGGGACCTACCCAACTGACGAACAAGTGTTTTCAGGTTACTCTTACTGTCTGCAACATTAACATTCGTGGCAGGAGAAGAGAGACTCAACAAATGCATTTGACCTTATATGCTACAGGTGAGTCCACAAGACCTACTTGCGATGTGTTTAATTTCCTTGTCATGCCTTTATTTTTCTTCTTGATTCAATGTGATACATTTATGACCATAAGACAGAACCGACATTTAGCTTATATACGCATTTGTAATTGGCTTATTTCATATGCAAGTTTCAGTTTTTATGGATTATATATGTTAAATCTTTCCGTCTGTAGGAATTCTACTATGGATTGCACTTGGATAAATGTTTTACGGACGAGTGTTGAATATCAAAATGGGGTCAGGGAATTTATAGAATTTGCTAAACAAAACGCCCATGATGATAGTGGGAAGTTTTATTGCCCTTGTGTACAATGTTTTAATGAGAGGCGACTAAGTCTTGAAGTTATACACACACATTTAGTTTGTCAAGGATTTTGTAAGACCTATACAGTATGGGTATAGCATGGTGAAAAAATGGCAAGTGGGTCTCAACACGAAGAAGTGGCCTCTGATGATAATGACGCTGATATGGATGATCGCATAGAGGACATTATTCGTGATGTAGGAGAAGAGGCTTTTGATCAATCACATGCATATGGTAATATGTGCAATGATGCAGAGACCCTACTATACCCTAGGTGTAAGAAATACCAACTGTTGAACGCTGTATTGAAATTGGTCAGCTTGAAGGCACGTCATGGGTGGAATGACAAGAGTTTTTCTGAAATGCTTGAGGCTTTTAAGGACATCCTTCTGAATGATAATGTGTTCCCTCACCGATACTATGATGCTAAGAAAATACTTTATCCACTAGGGATGGAGTACAAAAAGATCCACACATGTCCAAATGATTGCGTGTTGTATAGGAACGAGTTCGAAGAGAAGCTGAATTGTCCGATATGTGAAACCCCAAGGTACAAGTCAAATAAGGGGCCTGCAAAAGTGTTGTGGTATCTTCCAATCATACGAAGGTTCAAGCGCTTGTTTGCTAATGAAAATGATGCAAAAAATTGAGGTGGCATGCAGATGAGAGGAATTCTGATGGAAAGATTCAACATCCTGCTGATTCTTCTCAATGGAGGAAAATCGATAAATTATTTCCGACCTTCGGCCAAGAACCTAGGAACCTTAGGGTTGCACTTAGCACGGATGGCATGAATCCATATGGAAGCCTTAGCAGTATACATAGTTCCTGGCCTGTACTCCTGATTATTTACAACTTATCTCCTATGTTATGCATGAAACAAAAGTACATCATGTTGTTCATGTTGATTTCGGGACCAAAACAACCCGGAAACGACATTGATATTTACCTTCACCCCTTGATCGAAGACTTGAAGGAGTTGTGGGAAGAAGGCGTCAATGTTTTTGACTCTTTCAAGAAAGAGGTCTTCAAAATGAGAGCCATGATATTTTGTACCATAAAAGACTTCCTAGCATATGGGGACTTGTTAGGGTATAGTATAAAAGGCCATAAGGCATGTCCGGTTTGTGAAGAAGGCACACGCTACCATCAACTTTAACATGGAAGAAAGACGGTTTATCTTGGACATAGAAGATTTCTTAGACGGGGCCACCCATATCATCGATTAAAGAAAGCCTTTCTTGGTAGCCAAGAGTATGAAGATGCTCCGGTGGCATTGACTGGGAAGCAAATGTATGAAAAGGTGAAAAATATAAGTGTCGTCTTCGGAAAGACTGCAAAGGGTAGAAAAGAAACAAATATATGGAAAAAAAGATTTGTATTCTTTGATCTTCCATATTGGCGCAACCTTGATGTGAGACACTTTATTGATGTCATGCATGTGGAGAAGAACATATGTGATAGTATTGTTGGCACACTTCTCAATATACAAGGTAGCACAAAGGATGGTGTGAAGGCAAGATTGGATTTGCAAGAAATGGGAATACGCGAAGACTTACATCCAAGGCCATACGGTAACAAAACTTATTGTCCCCCGGCTTCTCATACTTTGTCTAAGGATGAGAAACGTAGTTTTTGTGAGTGTTTGCATGGCACAAAAGTTCCGTTGGGGTATTCTTCAAATTTTAAGAGGCTTGTATCGATGAAGGACTTCAAATTGGTAGGCCAAAAGTCTCATGATTGTCATGTCTTGTTGCAACAGCTACTCCCAGTAGCTATTCGAGGCATAGCCGAGTATGATCTTCGACACATTTTGACTAGGCTTTGTATGTTCTTCAATATTGTTTGCAGTAAAGTGTTCAAGATTGAACAATTGGATGAATTGGAGAATGAAGGATATCTTATCCTGTGCCACCTTGAGAAGCTTTTTGTTCCTTCATTTTTTGACATCATGGTTAATCTAATTGTTCATCTAGTAAGGGAGATCAAGTTGTCCGGCCCTGTCCATTTACCGTGGATGCACCCAATTGAAAGATCTATGAAATTCTTTAAAGGGTACGTGAAGAACGCATACTGGCCAGAAGCATCAATTGTTCAGAAGTATGTATCTAAAGAGGCCATGGAATTTTGTCAAAATTATTTGGCCAAAGTAAGACATATCAGGATTCCAAAATGTTAGCATGATGAAAAGGGTAGACAGGGGGCCTCAATAAAGAGAGTGGATCCTGATGAATTGTCACAAGTCCACTTATACATCTTGAATAATGTTGATGAAGTTCAGGCCAACATAGCTGTACATAAAGAAGCTGTGAGGAAAGAAAATCCCGAAAGACTAAACAAAGGTTGATTACGGAGCATAACAAAACATTTTCAAACTAGTTCAAACAAAAGGTCGAGGGAGAGGAATTGTTTCTGAGACAATGAAATGGTTGGCACATGGTCCTGAGGTTGATGTCATCAGTTGGAATTCGTATGTGATCAACAGTTACACATTTTACACGAAGTCCCTAGATGATAGGAGTACCGTCCAGAATAGTGGTGTAATGTTAAAGGCTGAATCAATCCACTTCTCCAGTTTCAAAGACAAGCGGCCTAATTTGGCAGTCATGCCATATTATGGGGTTATTGAAGAGATTTGGGAGGTAGACTATGTCTTCATTAGATTTCTCATTTTCAAATACAAGTGGGCTAATGTCAACAATGGTGTCCAGATCGATCGGCTCGGATTTACGTTAGTCGACCTCAATAGTACAAGTTTTGGAGATGAACCTTTTATTATGGCAGACCAAGCGAAACAAGTTTTTTATATCACAGATCAAGCAAATAAAATGTGGTCTGTAGCTCTCCAAGGAAAGAGGGTCATCTATATTGATGAGGAAAGTCATGCAAATTATGGTCTTCCTGACAGTACTCCTTTTTCAAGGGGTCTACCGGACATGAATGGAGAAGATGAAGCAGATAATGAACTCGACATAAGGAATGATCATCAAGAAGGGATATGGGAGGATATCCCTTTATAAAAGAGTCAATTCGCAAGGAAACTGCACAAATCTTTGAAAGCTTTAAGGTTTTAACACTATTATATTCCATCCGTGTTTTTAAACAATGTCACTAACTCTATGACGTTCGTTCTTGTTTTATTTTAGTGCCAAGATCCGTTCCAAAGGGGCATGCATGTTATAAAAGAGGATGTATGTGTTACGTTGTTGGATGGGAATCATATGAAGGCATGGTGAATATTGGGCATATATGTTGATTTAAGTGTGTTATATCTTATTGTAACAGTTTATTGTATTTGTATTTGTAACTCATGGTCAATAATATTTGTATTCTACGATCTGCTTTTTCCCAATTCAATTTATTTATAATTGTTCATAGCTTGTAGCTTAAAGTGTAGTCTATTCTGTTCTGGATTTGTGTATAGATCATTCAATTTATCCATAATTGTTCATAGCTTGTAGCTTAAAGTATACTGTTTTATGTGCTGGATTGGCTGGTATGGATATGTGTATATTTATGATCAGTAAGAACAGAATAGGGAAAAAATTCAGGAAAATTTAGACCGATAAAACAAAAACGCCGGTCTTAAAAGTTCAACTTTTAAGACCGAATGTGCTCGGATTTACTTAAATGTGCGGTCTTAAAGGTTAGGCGACATATTTGATATTAGGTGGTATTAAAAGTTGGTCTTACAAGACCGATGGTTTAATATGCCCAGTCTAAAAAGTTAATATTTAAGACCGGACGTATTAATCATCCAGTCTTGAAAGTGAGTCTTTTAAGACCGCGTATAATTATTCGTCGGTCTAACAAGCCGCTACTTTTTAGAGCGCATTTATTTTTGTCCGGTCTTAAAAATTAGACCTTTTAAGAGTGGTTAAATTTTTGTCCGGTCTTAAAAATTGAGTTTTAGGACCGACAAAAAAAATATTTCGGTTGGATTTAGTATCACTTTTAAGACTTGATGTTTTTAAATGTCTAGTCTTAAAAAAGTTTATTTAAAACTAGTTGAAGTCCGCTCTGAAAGATATACTTTTAATACCGGCTGGAACAAAACCGATCGCGAGTCCGGTCTGCCGATGCCTCTTTTGTCCGGTCTTAAAAGCTTTTTTTGTACCTGTGAATGTAGCAATTAGTCAATGTATATGATATAAACTTTTTGCTCTTGATATTGATATGTATATTTGTCATTATCAAAAATAAGCATATATAACATTCTCCCCCTTTTTGTTGATGATAAATCCTTTAAGAAAAATATGCATGAGTGTGAAAACATAGTATGTTGCATAAGTATGAAAACATAGTAGGTGCAACATATTTTTCTTGCAATTCTCTCCCCCTTTTTGACATGAGCAAAAAGTTTGAAGTATAAAGAAAAAATGCTTGCAGAATGTTTATCTCTACTTTTGTCTACAAGCATTTGTATTTATCTAATTTTATCTCTACTTTTGGGAACTTCAGTCCCTTATAAACATCAAAGTGAAGTAGTGACTAGCACTTGTATTTATCTTCTTTGCAAAGTTAATACATTACCGTAGTTACTACGTCATAATCCTTCATAATAGTAGACTATGTTCAGTTATCATTATTTTCGTAGCTTCCCTTGACTGGTACTAGGTTCATATTTTGTTCCTTGATGATATCTAAAACTAGCCTTACAGTGTTGATCTGCCATTATTTACTTTGTTCATAATGCACCTAATTTTGTTCATATCCAAAATACGTCATAAGAAAGTTTGGATTCGTAAGAGGACTCACTCTCTGAGTCATTTTGTCAATTGAAGATATTCACTGTTGTTGATATCAGATGTATGATCCGATATTATAGGTTTCTTTGGTTCAGAGAGTATACTAACCGTTGATTCAAGGTAGTACACAGAATTAGGGTTGTGTACAGGTTTAGAGTTTGTATACCGACTCCGAAGGGTATACATTCGAGGATTCACAATTATGAATGAGTGTAAGGATTTTTCCTAAGTTAGGGTAATGTACCGACTCAAGGTGATATACTGGTTCTAGATGGCATACCGAGTTAAGGTGGTACCCTAGTCTAGGGTTCGCTGGTTTCGTGCGGTATGTTCTACTCGTTCGTAGTAGTTTATGTCTGGAGGTCTACCTCTATTCATTACTACAACACCACAATAGGGTTATTCCAGTACTCTTTTTCAAAACATGCTCCAAGGTTTTGAAAAGGCTTAGAACCTAACTCTGTTAATCAAATAATTTAGCCAGATAGGTGTCTATCATGGGAGTCTCACCGAGTTCACGGCGACTGATTGACTGACCTACATAGACTAGCCCTGCCTTTGGCACCAAACTGTTTGGAGTAACTTTGTTAAATTCGTGCCAGAATGAATGCTCTGATACCAAAAATGTAACACCCCAATTTTCAAAAGCAGAATAATTTTTTTTTTCTTTTTATCAGAGTAGAGCATCGAAGCAAGTAAAAGAGTAAGTAACTGATATATCATTAACTGTGGCGTATCCGTCTGTTTATAATGTACAATACATTTATCAGAGTGATGTCATAACGGTATACGTCTAAAAGTAGGATCTTCAGTCAGGTCCTTACGCGTTCTGCTTACTCCTATCTTCAGTCTTTGGTTCCCCGAACCTAAAGCTATGGTAAGAGCTAAGGTCCAATACCCATCGGACCTCAGGTGACGGTTAACCTCATGCTTATGTAAACATTATATGACAGGTATCACATAATAAGTACGCAATCACAATTTCAAAATCATAACAACATGTAAGGCAATAACAAAACACAGCCACTGCAATATGTATGTTATCCCAGTCTGCACTATTCACCAGTGCCATGATAGCCTATCGTGTCCTCAGCGCTAGGAAAACTTAACGGCATTATCATGACCATAACCCGTATTCCATTCAATGTTTAAAGAGCATATTTCAAAACAGGGTCTCAGCATGTGAGTACAACTATCATATATAAGCACACCATAAGCATAAGAGTTAAGGTTACAATACGCGTCCGTACCTTCGTTGACGAGTTTCGGTACGTTTTGACGGTCGGAATGTGATCGCAGTTATCCTATAAGGGTAATATCGCCTCTATTAATTCACAAATATTATTCCAAGAGATATCTTGGCCACAAATGACAATTTTACCCTTGGTGGATTTATTTCTTTAATTATCCCCACAAAATTTCGGAATAAACGCTGGTTCAACATTTTTGAGCAGAATTTTTTCTAACTTTGAAAAATCATAACTAATTCTAGAAAAATCGAAACAAGGATCCGTAAAATTTCCTAGAATCCTTGGGATCTCTATTTTCAAGGAAAAATACTGAAATTTACCCAAAATTCAAGAACAATTCCCAGTTTTTAAAGTTTCCAACCTCTGCCCAGAATTTTCCCCAAAAAACGTGGCTTATCTTCAGGAATTTTTATCTCTTAGCACAAAACTTCAAATGACACACTCTATATATATTTGGAAAGCCCTATATGTCTATTTTAACCATAAATTTATTCAGAATTTTAGAACTTCATTTCCTTCATAAAATACTAGTGTTTTTGCTATTGGCCCCTAAAATCGTTAACCGATGAAGTTTCGCCAGAGCTTCGCTATTTTGATCATAATCTTTCAAAAATGTTTGCTATACTTCTTCTTCATCATTTTTTCGAAATAAAGGCAATGGAAATCATAAAAACATGAGAATAATACTATAATTGGAAGATTAAAGATCAAAATAACATTTCCTAATATTTGTACTAAAACTACATAAGCTAAGAACTTGAACTAAAAACTAAAAGCTTCCTTACCTCTTGTAGAACCTTGCTTCTTGCTCTTGAAGCTCTTCTACACACTCCCATACTCTCTAATATTTCAGCCTATGCTTGGTGAATTGGTGAGGAATTATGAAGCATGAAGCCTCCTATTTATAGCAACTTAATGGTTAACTTCCTAACAACTTTCCCTTGATCTTAGCCATTGGTTTTACCTTAGTAAAGAAGTTTTAATCTTACCCTTACACCTCTAAAGCAAACCGCCGCCTCCCCCCCCCCTTCTTCTTAGATTTTTGCTTCATCTCTTATTTACTCCAAATGTTAATTTAGTTAGGTGTAAGTTAGAATTTTTATTCAAGATCTAATTTCACTTTTGTAAGTATAATTTTATGACTAGATTTATGATTATTTTAAACTTCCTAAAACACTTAGGTATGAATCACAAAAGTATACGAAAATGACTTTGAGAATAGCCAAGTTCAAGCCCATAATTTATTGGTTTCAAATATCTACTTATAGTTAATACTTAGTTTCAATATTTCAAGATATGATTTAATTTCTATGGATTCTCATTTACTTGTGTCTAATTAAAGAGTAAACTTTCTTAAGTTTTCACTTTGGATTTCAATCCATTATTCATCTTGGTTTATTTTGACTTTCTTTACTACACACACACACATACAAAACTCTTAGACACACACACACTCACAACTCACACATACTCCACACGCCTACACACCACACACACACACTCCCTTCTCTTTCCAATTTATCCTCTTCCAAAGGTCATTAAGACCTTATCACAAGTACCATATCCTCTTCCATAAATTTATCCCATGTGCCCTTTGTTTAATATAAACAATATTATTTCCTCTTTCACAAGCCATGTAAACCGTCCCCCCCCTCCCTCTTGATTTTGTGTTTTTTTGTCTCAAATTATCCTATGTTCAAAGCCTCCCATTGGTCCATGAATTATTACAAGGATTAAGTTTATTCATGTAATTAATCTAGAACCTTTGGATTTACTTTATGAGACTTAATCTTGGCCTTTTATTTTTTAATCCTAATTAGCATCCTTAATGTAGTTTTTAACATGCTTGTTAGGTATCGTGTGATTAATTATGAGCATTAGTAGGTCATTTTATGCTAATTTAAAACCCTTATTGGTCTTTAATTCTTAATTAAGTCAATACACCCTTAATTGATGAATTTTAATATTCCACTAGATTAATTACGAAAATTTATTCAAATATTTTAATTAGTGCAAATTTAATTGCCCATCAATTGTTGTTAATTTCTTTTAAATAATTTAGGTAATTCCATAGCATTTTATGGCTCTTTATGATTAACTAAAAACTATGTTGTAATATGATGATTTTAAGGTATTTTATGATCTCTAAATGAACTTAGAAAATTTGGGTCTTTGGTTAATTTAATTCTAGGGGAAAATTCCCTAAATTAATTTAAATAAACTACTAAATTTTGAGACAACATATTCACCTATTCTTAATAGATATTTTTCTATCAAAATATAGTGATTATGCTAAACAAGATTTTTAGGGTATTACATATTCCACTTCTATTTGATTGTGAAGACTTTAGTATCAATCTAAGACATTGGATATTGATATTCTCTTTCTATTTGGCAAGATCTTCTCTTTCTTTCTTCTCTTCACTTGGTCATTCTCCACTACTCTATTCTTTCTTCTCTTCTCTTGAACATTCTCCACAATTATATTTGAACTAATCTACATTAAATGTAGCAATTAGTCAATATATATGATATAAACTTTTTGCTCTTGATATTGATATGTATAGTTGTCATCATCAAAACTAAGCATATCTAACATTATGGAAAAGCATCTTAGAGTCAAAGTATTCTTACTTAAGTAGGAGGAGCAAGACACATTACATAAGCATTGAAATTTTGACAAAAGATAATATATATGTGATTTGGAAGTTATAATGAGAGATTAAGTTCATTCACAAGTGAAAAAGTTTAGACATTTGGAATCAATTATATTTAAAAAAAAATGTGAAATTGATGGATATGCATGTAATGAAATTCAAGTTAGGAGATTGAAAAGTATCTAATAAGTTAAAAAGGAAGTTTTACTATATTGTTACAAAATAAGCAATTCTTTATGGTAAATGAATGTGAAACTTTAAAGGGATATGATAAGTATAAAGCACACGTAGTTGAAATGAGGATGTCAGACATGATCATATAAGATACGATAAAATTCATAATGAATGTAACATCCCAAATTCCATGTTCGAAAATCGTGTCGGTCAACATTTAGTTTTAAGAAAATCAACAGAGTTTGAGATGCTACAACTTAGAGAACTACGGAAGTGGATAGCGTGCGCTAAGATTCAGACAATGAGTATCTGATATAGAATGCCCAAACATATGATGATGCCTCGACATAAGCTGATATATTAAATATCCCGAAGGAATATTCATGGGATACAATTTACAGAGATTAAATACAATTCTCTGATAAAGAAAGTTTTAAACGAGACCTATGGCTTGGAACCTAACATCAGTTAATCAAACAATTTGGCCAGGTCGGTGTTCAATCTAATGGGAGTCTCACCAACTCTATGGCGACTTGTGACAACCCACCGATGAACCCTTCCTTAGTTTAAGCACCAAATGGTTTGAAGTAACTTTATTAGATTCATGCCAGAAACTAAGTCCTAATAACTTCTACTGACCTTCATCTTCGACCGCTGCCTCTTCACGATTCTATCCTCCGGCACCTCCTCTATCCCGGTTTCTTCCTTGTACTATTCATTAAGACTAAGGTCCAATGGGCATTGGACTTCAGGTAACGGTTAACCTCATGCTTATGTAAACAGTATATGACAGGTATCACAAAAATAAATACACAATGATAACTTTCAAAATCATAACAACAAGTAACATAACACAGCCACTGCAATATGTATGTTACCCCAGTCTGCACATAACCAGTGCCACGATGGACTATCATGTCCTCAGCACTAGGAAAACTCAACGGTGTTATCAAGACTATAACCCGTATTCAATTCAATATATCATGAGCAACTTTCAAAACAGAGTATCAACAAGTGAAAACAACTATCATATATAACCATATCATAAGCATAAGTGTTAATGGTTACAATATACGTTCGTACCTTCGTTTGATAGGTTTTTGAGTACGTTCATCGTCGGTACGCGTGCACAGTCTATCCTAAAAGGGTAATATCGTCTCAATTAATTCTCAAACAATATTTCAAGAGACACCTTGGCCACAATTGACAGTTTTACCCTTGAAGGATTTATTTTCAATTATTTCCCCATAATTTTCGAAAAAATTGCTGGTGCAGAATTTCTGGGCAGAATTTCGTCTAACTTTGGAAAATCATAACTAATTCCAGAAAAATCAAAACGAGGATCCTTAAAATTTCCCGGAATCCTTGAGATCTCTACTTTCAAGGAAAAATACTGGAACTTACCCAAAACTCATGGATAATTCCCAGTTTCCACAATTCAAACCGCTGCCCAGATTTTCGCCCAGAAAACATAGCTTAACTTCTGAGATTTTTATCTTTTCGTACAGAGCTTTAAATAACACAAACTTTATATATTTGGAAAGCCCTAGATGTCTACTTTCACCATGAATTTTCTCAGAATTTTAGAACATCATCTTCTTCATAAAATACTAACGTTTTTGCTACTGACTCCAGAAAACACTAATCGATGAAATTTTGCCAGAGCTTCGCTATTTTGATCATAATCTTCTGGAAATTTTTGCCATAGTCTTTCTTCATCATTTTTTCGAAATAAAGACATTGGAAACCATAAAAACTTGAGAATAAAACTATATTTGGAAGATTGAAGATCAAAATAACCTTTCCTAACATTTGTACTACAAAAACTAAGAACTTGAACTTAAAAAAAAAAAAACAAAAGCTCTCTTACCTCTTGAAGAACACTAGCTTCTTACTTCTTGGAGTTCTTCCACTCACTCCCTTCCTCTCTAATATTTCGGCCCATGCCTTGGAGAATTTGTGAAGAATTTGTGTTGCCAAAGGTCTCTATTTATAGCAAAAACCTTGGGTATCCTCCAAGCAACTCTCAATTGATCCTAGCCATTGATTTTACCTTGGCCAAGAGGTAAAAATCTCACCCTTACACCTCATGAAAATCTCCCTCCCTCCCCCCTTAGCTCTTAAGTTGTTGCTTCATCTCCTATTTACTTCCAAATGCTAATTTAGTTAGGCATAAGTTGGTGTTTTTACTCAAGATCTAATTTCACTTTTGAAATCATAATTTTATGAATATATTTATGGTAATTTTTAATTCCCAAAACACTTAGGTATGAATCCTAAAAGTATACGAAAATAACTTTGGGAATAGCTAAGTTGAAGCTCATAATTTACTGATTTCAAATATGTACTCATATTTAATACTTAGTTCCAATATTTCAAGATATGATTTAATTCCTATGGATTCTCATCTAATTTAGCTAATTAAACAACAACTTAGTCCCCAAGTTAAACAACTTGCTCCCTAAGTTTGTCCAATTTTCTTCCACACACTACTCAATTATCCCATATGTTTATAAATAATTTTCTTGTTGCCCAAGCTTTAAAAAAAAGTCCCCCTTCACCCTTTTAATTACCAATTTTATGTTTTAATGTTCTCACATATTCTAGAAGAAAAATCTTTTATTGGTCCAATTAATTCCACAAGGATTTAGGATTAAGGGTTAATATAATTTCTTCACTCTTTAATTAGTAATTTTCGCCACTTTTATTAGTAAAGGGAGAATTAATTAATCCTTGGTTAATATTGCTAATATAGTACTTTAGAGGTTACTAGGCTTAATTACCAAAATTTGACAAGGTTTCTAATTCAATTTTGATAATTAACAACTCCTTGTATGCTAATCAAAATTATGACCTTAAAAAACTTAATCATTAGCTAATTTCAAAAATTAATAAAGTATATCAATTATTGCAATTTCAATTGCTCAATAATTGTTGCCAATTCCCTCTAATTGATTTTATCATCCTCTGATGATTCTAATCGCTGAAATAGTATAATATACTAAATTATGATAATCTTAGGATATTTTATGATCCTTAATAAGGTTGAATTTTGGATTTATTATAATCCAAAGAAAATTTCTCTAAAAATAAGAAATCAATTAAAATTTAGAGACAACATACTCTCTTATATCATGTCCCATAATTAACCTTTTGTTAATTGATTCCAAAGGAAAATTGCCTAACATTAAATCAATAATTTACACAAATTTTGAGACCACATATTCACCTATTGTAATAGGTGTTATTTATCAAAATATAATATTTACATGTATTATGAAAATTGGGATATTACAATGAACGTATAAAACCAAAAAAAAAAGTTGGAGTGACAAAGTTATTGAGCATAACTTCTTATTTAACAAAGTATTCAAAGATTTGGTTAATTTTTTTTATGTGAATGAAAGATTTAGTTGTTGACAGTTTACAATAACAATGTGCAATTATAGTAATTGATGTCACATAATGGAATAAAGCTTATTATTTTTGTTGTATTCCAATTATCAAATTCTATCCCACTATCATATTTTCAGCATTTGTATTTAGCACGGGCAACTCAGCTATCGTTAGCAGCGATAAATTTCCAAGCAAAAACATGTTCATGACAAACTGTATTCGTTATTTTAAGTTGTTAAAATATTAAATATGCAAGGCAGAGCTAATGAATGTATGAAGACATTGATATTTATTTTTATTTTAATGAAAAGTGACATAATTAATACAAATCAAAGCAATGTTAAACGAATATTGCGTCATTAATTAGTACTTGTGTTCTTTTCATATGTAATCTTACTTATATAAAAACAGAGCGGAAAGCGGCTCTCTGCTTGACACCTATCCGCTTTATTTTAATAACTGAAGGAGTAACTCCTTTTATTTATTATTTAATTAATTTTAGTTTTTATAATTCATGCATTCACGCACTTTAAACATGAATCCACGTTTATTTGACTAACTGCTCCTTATTAATTAATTTTAAATTCTTAATTTTTAATTTATGCGTACAATTTCTTAGAATAAAAAAAATCAAAACTCCCTTAATTTGAAATATTCTATAACAACTTCTTAACTATATAAAAGTAGAGCAGTAAGCATCTCTCTAACTGACACATCAGCAAAATGACAGGTTCAAAATATTAAAAATAAAATAAAATAAAATAAAAAGCAGTTATGAAAGATGGATAATGGAGAAAGTAGTCACACAATATTTTATAAATTAATAATTAAAAGCAAGACGGTTATGAAAGACGGAGAGTGGGGAAGATAGATCGTGAGAAAGGTAGTTACACAATAATTTAAGATTGTGATATGAAAGTAGTTCTATAAAAACCAAAGCGGTTATGGAAGATGGATAATAGAGAAAGTAGTCACACAATATTCTATAAATTAATAATTAAATGCAAGATGGTTATGAAAGACAGAAAGTGTGGATGATAGATCGTGAGGAAGGTAGTTACACAATATTATAAGATTGTGTTATGAAAGTAGTTCTATTATTTTATCAATTAATAATGGGGATTATAGGTACAAAATATTTAGTAGATATTTAATTTTATATTTTGATTATTCTCTTAGAAATCTAAATAAAAAATAAAAAACAAAGTGGTCATTGAAGAGGGATTATGGGAAAAATAGTTACATAGTATTTTGTATATTGATAATAGCGGTGGTAGGTATAAAATATTTAGTTTAATTTATTATTTTGATTATTTTCTTAAAGATTTAAGTGATTTTTTATATAATAATATATTAAAAAATATCTAACTAACCACGCATTGAGCGGGGCCTCGCTAGTTTATAATCAATAGAAGGAATCTCAGCTGACTCAGAGAGAGGGGGGGGGAATCTTAGAATCTTTAATTAAAATGTATATTTTAAAATTATAAGATATCTCTATTTTTTTATTCCTATAAAAAAATAAAAATATTAATCAAATTCCTAAATAAATTGTTATGCAGATTTTGGATAGAGAATAGGCTAGGCTAGGGTTTACCTAAGCATGCATTGGCCTCCAACACAGATTTAAAGCATAGGCCTGTATGTAGGATTTGTTTTAGACCTGACAATGCTTGAAATCTATTTAGATGCCTACTTAAAAGGTTCAAATTTAAATTGTCTTTAAAGACTATAACTTCAAATTCATATATAACCTTTTATATTTATTTAAAATCATTAGTTATGTTTTGAAAGCATAACATCCATTCTTGTCTTAATATTAGGGTTTAGTACATAAGGAAAAGAAAAGAATATCTAGTGACAACAATTGTCCAAGCGAATAGAAATAAGAAAAAACTAATACTCTATTGATTAATGATAATATATTTTTTAAAATTGATTAAGCATAACAAGTAATATGTAAAACTAAGTTTTACCTCTTTTACTCTTCCCAAATAAATTTAGACAAACCCTTCATACTAACATTATAATATCTCATTAGGTACTTAAATAAAATCATAAACATTATTATGCTCTAGTTGAGGACACAAATCATGAGAGAGGGAGTGAGATAGCGTTGTCATCTCAAGCGAGGTAAATGATTAATACGAAAGTAAGGGTTGATCAAGTGTCATGATGAAGTGATATAAAACTTAAATTTAAGGTTAAGTTGGTAAATTTATAAAATTATTTAGATGATATTTTACACACACACACACACAAGAAATATAGTATAAATTAAGAAAAGTTAAATAAGTCAAGCCTACACCTGCAGGCTTGTATGCTAGGCTTTATGAAAATAGACCTAACTTATTTATCTAAATAGGCCTACACCTAACCTATTTATTAAATGGGCTAGACTAGGCTTTTATGTTGGCTAGGCTATAAGTCATTATTATAGGTCTGGTCTATTTTCATTCCTACATATACATCGACTTTTCTTTTAAAAACAATTATCTCATTTAGCCGAAAAAAATAAATCAGATCGTAGCACACCAAAATTGATATGAATTCATGATCATCTTAAAAAGAAAAATCCACTCCTTAGTTGCTAGCATTCAATGGTCTAGAAATTAATGAATCTACAATCACTGTCCAAACCAATGAAAAATCTAAGATTCCCCCGTGATACGAATGAGTAAGTAGTTATTCCTATACTTGCAATGAGCCAGCCTATTTAATAATTACTCTCTTTTTATTAGCCAATAATGTTTTTGGTGAGCCTCATCCATTGAATCTAAATGTACTCATTTTTATCCAAAATGTAGCACTACTACAGAAAAGGCCATCCTTAATGGTTATTTTCGACAATTCATTACAATTCTGAACTGCTATGTATGGTGACGTTATATATTCTTAAATCAAATAGCTAGTGAACAATTTTGAACTGTTATGTATTCAATAAAATATATAATGATTCTAAGATAAAACCCGTAATGTATTGAGATTTAGTAAGGCCATGATGTGAGTAATACTAGCATAAATACTTAACTTGTTTGCATAAACAACTATTATATATTTAATAACATATATAACAGTTCTAATACAGAACGTGTTATGTACTAAGAGTAATGCTAACATGTTTACATAAACAACTATTATCTATAGTTTTTTGTTTTTGGTCAAAGGCATATATATATATTAATAGTGAAAACCGATACAATACATAAAAACAACTAAAAATAAAGCTAAAACAAAGACAACAAACACAACAACAATAACAATAAAATAAATTGAATATAATAATAGCCAAGCACCATACATCAAAAAAATAAGAGCTAAAGTGGAATCATGGACATAATCGGCCTCCTCAAAACCCAAGGTTAGAAGTGACAAGCAAGAGAGTTGTAATATCCCGAATTTTGGGTCTAAAGACTTGGGAATTTGCCTATTTTTGGGAGACTACTAGACCCCTATAAATCCAAGGTCTTATTTGGTAAAATTATTTGGACCTCGAAATATTATTATAATAAAATTATATGTTGTGTGTGCAGCACCACGTCGCCTTATCTAAGGGAATGGTATGTTTGTAATGTTGGTAGTGGAATGGTTGCAATGAGTATGAGAAGATATATATATAATATCATGTATTATAAGATGTGTGTGCGTTTGTTGTATGATAAGAGATAAGCATAATAATATATTAAAGATTAAGTGTGTATTGAGTGATGTAAGTGCATGCGTGAGATGCTGTGACTAGTATTGCATGATATATGTATATATAATTGTGGTGTGTGTCGTGTAGACCATGATGATAGAAAGGGAATATATTTTATTAATAATGCATGAACTTTGGTGGGGTGAAATTGACGTGCAATATAAAGGAAAGATTTATTATATATTAGTAATATTGCATGCTGCGTGTGTATCACTATCATGTACATTAAATATATTGTCATTCATCTTAAACAAAACAATATTGGGTATGTGCGTATACCACTTACTAATAGCTCCTATGCTCAATTGTCTCTGCTTATCTTTATTTTCGGAAATTCATGCTCCACTATCTTTATGTTTTAATTTAGTATACCCACCAATTAGTGTATATATTGGATAATGGAGTGAGTGTTTATTTATATGTTAAATAATATGGGCAGCACGTTATAAGTGAGGGGAGGATATATTATATATACTCCCTCATACTCTCTCGCCACGGAAAAAGAAAGAAGGAAAGAGGAAATGAAGAATGAGAAGAGATAGGAGAGTATAAGACATGGAACAAAAAGAAAGAGTGAGAGTGAACCGAACAAAATGAGAATCACTAGAGAAGAAAGAGAAAGAGAGAGTGAAAGAGAATAAAAGAGTGCTGGAAGCAAGAAACTAGTTCTAGCAGTTTTACTGAGTTTGAAGAAAAGTAAAATAGAGACACAAGTTAAAGGTAGTAACTCTTCTCTCACATACTACCAAAAGGCACACAATCTTATAAGCAATAGTTGCAATTAAATAAGCTAAATGGGTACCCCATCTTAAGGCAAAGAAACCAGTAAACCTAAGCTCAGAAGAAAGAAGACCCTTAATGTCCTGAAGAACACATCTGCTCCTCTGACCAAACAAGTCCGATGACCTCGGCGACATACCAAAAAACACCTCTTTAGATCTTCCCCTAAGAATGCAGATCTGAGGTACCAAGAGATAATCAGACCTCATAACATCCAAATAGCCATCCGACCAAGAGGATTTGATAATAGATTTGACAGACCTGTTTATTTCCTGAGACAAGAACACCACCACAAAACCCCATACCACAAAAAAAGAAGCAAAAACACAGAAAACTAGAAAACTCTCACCTCGACAAATCATATATAAAGAACACTACTAGAAAATTCGGATTTTGCTATGGAATTTGCGACGGAATTTATTCCGTCGCAAATTTTCAGATTTTCGCAAAAATCCAAAAATTTACGACGGAATAATATTTCTATCGCAAAAAAGATTAAAAAAAGTAAAAAAAGAGTATTTTGGACAATATTAGCGACGGAGGACAAAATTCGTCGCTGACCCCACAAGGGGTCAGCGACGGACGTCTGTTCCGTTGATGCCCCCACATGGGGCCAGCGACGGAATGAGATTCCGTCGTTGGCCCCGGGCAGGGCCAGCGACAGAACGTGCTTCTGTCGCTGGCCCCGCTTGAAGTTGTTCTCTCTAAACTTCTAAAAAACTTGTGTAGTAACTGTTGGAATGTGATATTTGAAATTTGAACGTTTAGTATTTGAAATTTAAAAGTAGAAAAAATAAGAGAAAGTCCTACTCTAGGCAAAATTGATTGGATTCATCTGAGGCTTTAAATCAATTACTTCATAAATGGAACACTGATCCCAAATTTCAAGAGAAGAGTGAGAAAAATAAATCAAATAGGGCCCATATGGATGGACCATCTTATACTAGGGGCTCCATCGCATACAGCGAACATCGATGAAAAATTATGAGCACAGTCATTTTCTATTTCAGTATTTGATATCTTGTACTTTGAATTCATTAACTGGCGGTCATAATTTGTGATTGCAGGCAGCATCTGGGGAAGTTCCTGTAGAAGATGTTGGGTGGGCTACCTTTGAGCGGACCCATACACAGGAGTCTACTGATGGTAGTGGGCGCCGATGGATCAACGCCAGGTCGCAGCAATTTGTGGTGAGATATTTATTACTTTTGTTTTTCATGTCAGGCAGTGACATATTTATTTCATTTCACGTGCGTCATTTGTGATCTTTTTTTTCCTACAGGAAACCTATCAAAAGCTGACACAGGAGAGAGACACCCAGAGTCAGGGCGAGCGCGCATCCTCTCAGTTCGATAACGAGAGTTTATTCATTCAAGCTGCAGGAGGATTTGACAAAGGAGACTCTTCGGGATGGGTGCCTCTGTGAGCCGGCTGAAGCCTACGCAGCAGTCCTTACCGCGCAGTAAAGGTGCTGATCCAGGTAAACATAATAACACTGTTCTACATTGTTACATTTCCATTCCCTCTTCCTTTTAAATGAAATTAGAGAAACATAACTCACTCTGCAATTTTGTTTTTCTTAGATGAGCTTAAGAGGCTGAAGGCGTTGGTGGAGGCACAAGACGAGATGATACAGCAGCAACGAGAAGAGCAGCATCGGACAAATGACATGGTGAGGCAGCTACAGCTTGTACTTCAATCTAAGGGTATTTTGCCGGCACCTGGTGCTGATGACCATCCTGGTGGTGGTGATGACCATCCTGGTGACGATGATGATGATCATGCTGCTTCTTTATAGATTATGTTTCAGTATTTGTTGTTCGCAACTTTAGAACATATATATTTTGACTTTGTTATTGTAAAAAATTCTGATGATTTTTATTTTAAATTTTTATTGTATGCAAAATTTATTTTACTTTTTAAGGATTTTTATAATTTTTATGCAATTTTCTCTATTTTTTAAAAAAATTTTAATTTTTTTATAAATATTTTTTACTTTTTTTTAATTTTTTAATTATTTGCGACGGAACAACTTCCATCACAATTGCGACGGAACACCTTCCGTCGTAAAACCCAATAGGGTTTGCGACGGAAAAAATCCGTTGCAAAACCCATTGGGTTTTGCGACGGAATAAAATTTCCATCGTAAATTGCAACGGAATAAAATTTCCGTCGCAAATTGCGACGTGTTTTTTGCAACGGACAAATTCCATCGCAATTTCATTTTGCGACGGAAAATTAGAATTTTGCGACGGAATTTTTCCGTCTCAAAAAAACGAATTTTTTTGTAGTGGAAGGAGAGGGAGAAAAATGCCACAGGGACGGAAATCCACATCTGCAACCCAGAGGGAGAAGGTCGCTGATCGAAGATTTGGGATTCGAACAGCCACTCTGCCACAGTAGTGGAGAAGAAAGGCGCCCGCCGACAACATGTGGAAAAGCATGTTGTTGGCAAGACAAGGAAGAAGAGAAATTGTGAGGCAGAAGAGAGAACACGCCGATAGAGAGAGAAAGGAATTTTTCAGGACTCAACAACTATTATCTATAGTTGACATACATAACGGTTGCCCATAATAATTGTGGACTTTATAATAAATTATGGTTTTTACATTATAACCGTTATGTATAAATGCTAATTTAAAAAAAAAATTGGGGGCCTTTATTTTGGAATTCCCCTGCTTTCATAAATACAAACACACAAAAATAACAATACATGTGAACGGAAAGAAATTAAAAAAGACAAGTAGACCAGTAATATCAGAATGTATACACACATGTGCACACACACACACACATAAAATTTATTCAAGTACACACACATTATTACCAAAAGCTTAAAACCTATTTAAAAACGGGTAAAGGTGCAATTTTACACATAACCTTTACCCCGAGGAGCGCCCAGCACCATAACCTTTTTTTAGGAGCAAAAGTACACATAAGTTAGGTTTTGGGAGTGTCAGCACCACGGGCTGTTAGTTGACCAACGTTGACCATTAAGTCTGACGGAAATGAATAGTAACTCTGCTGAAATTACCATTTTTCCCCTCGTTTTAAGCTGAAATTACTATTTTGCCCCTAGTTTTAAATAAAGTTTTTTTAAAAAAAAAAACACTAAAACAACACCTCTCGCCGGTGGGCCCCACCACCAGCCACACTGCCGATGGTGGCCGACCTCCCTACCGCCGGCGACCGGAGGCCACCTCCGCTGGCTTTTTTTTTTAATTTAAAAAAAATTAAAAAAATTATTAGAGCACATTTTTTAAAAAAAACACAGATCGAAAGAATTGATTGATCCGGTATAATTAGAGCACAAACCTAAAATGCTGATGATGTTGCGAGCTAATGCGGCTCTGGCCACCATCTTCGAGGCTGTGATAGGGCAGAGAAATTTTGCAAAATGCCACGGAGTGGGAGAGAAACGAATAGCAGAAAGAGTTTGAGCTTCCCAGCTTCACGCATTTGGTGCTTCAGGATATAAATATATATAGCGGAGCATAACGTAACTATCTTTTAACTTTTTCTCATAAATGGAAGTCAATTATACAAATTAGATAATATACGTAGTTATTCAACCAAAAAATAAAAACTGGTCAAGTTCAGTCATATACAGGATATAATCCTCTGGCCAAAAAAAAATACAGTATAGAATCCAAAATATTCATCTCCAGTAATATATAATATCTGATCCTAAATACAAAACTTATTTAATTTTTTTTAGAAAGACTAATAAAACTAAATAAATTATATCGAGTCTTATATTAAACAACGGTGGGGTAATTAAATGTTGCGGTAATTCGTCATACCCAGGTCTTGGTCTTTTAACACTCAATAATGGCCGGGTTATGAATTCATGCATCGAATTATTACGCCATGATGCCACTCGAAACTACTATTGCTCCAATATAATTATATTGTACAGTCTCATAATTAATGTTGATGTAATTAATTAATTAGTTACATGCATATAATTAAAGACTGGAGGTTTAATTTACATAATTAAGGTGACTGAGGTGGGGAGGAGTTATTTTAGGTTTTTTTTTAAAAAAAAATTATTTAAAAACAAAAGCCGCCGGAGGAGGTCGCCGGTCGCCGGAGGTGGGGAGGGCGGCCGCCAGCGGTGGTGGGGCCCACCAGTGAAGGAGGGGTTATTTTATTTTTTTTATAAAAATATTATTTAAAAAAAAAGCTGCCGGAGAAGGTCGTCGGAGAAGGCCGCGAGTCGCCGATGGCAGAGGGCGGTGGGGAGGATGGCCGTCGCCGAAGGTGTGGCCGGTGGTGGGGCCCACCAGCGGGGAGGAGCTATTTTAGTGTTTTTTTAAAAAAAATTATTTAAAACTAGGGGCAAAATGGTAATTTCAACGGAGTTACTGTTCATTTCCGTTAGACTTAATAGTCAACATTGGTCAACTAACGGCCGTGGTGCTGGACGCTCCCAAAATGTAACGTTATGTGTATTTTTGCTCAAAAAAAAGATTATGGTGCTAGGCGCTCCTCACGGTAAAAGTTATGTGTAAAATTGCACCTTTACCCATTTAAAAACTATCTAAATTGCATATAAATTAACATCGAATTGGTTACAAAAATTACACCAATTCAACTAGCTGACCACTAAATTGGCAGTGCATGCACATACCACTTGATTCTAAGAAAGTCATCCACATGTCACCCACTAAGAATGCACATAGTAGTTGCCAAGATGTAAGTGTCCTTTCTTTTGGACTCCCTTTTAATCAAGTTGTCTTCTAGTTGCTTCACCTAAGATTGCATAAGTTATTCCTTCATGTTCTCACCCTAGTTATTAACAATGTTGGAATAGATGAACTTGAACTTCTCATAGAGGCCACGAGAGACAAAGTACGTCTTGCATAAATATTCTTAAAATGTCAAAAGCAACATATAAAGAATATTTATGCTCAACGAAGAACATATATGTATGTTCCTTTAGGTTGGTCAAAAGCATCTAGCTCAAAGGGAATCATTGAATACTCATCATTTAAACGCTCAAAGAAGAACATATATGTATGTTCCTTTAGGCGCTGCAATTGTACATGCGGCTCATTGCAACTATGGCGTCTAGGACTATCAACCCAACATTCAACGTTCGCCTCTCCTTAAGGAAGATGGTGATAGGGGAATGTGCTTCTATCTGTAGTATTTAGTTTGCCTTTTTTTGGACTTGTTAGTGATAGCTTCACTATTGAATATGCTTAACACTTGTCTTAGCGGTAGCTACATGAGTTGCATTTCCTTGTCCTAACTTGTTTTTTCATTCATCACCCCTAGCTAGTTTGCATTCATTTGGTGCTTTGTTCACTTTATTTGTAGGAATGATTTCCTTTCTCTATTTCACATTATCCATTCTACATTCTTCATTATTCACTTCGTATTGCTTAGCTAGGGTTTGACCTTAGTCATGCTCATTTCTTTTTGAAAACACATTACTTCTTTTCAAAGGTTCATCTCTTGTTATAAGCATTTGTTAATCTGACTGATTCGGTTGCTTTTGTGTAGTTATGACATGAAAAAGCATTAAAGGTGATATTACATTGCTTTAAATTCATTTTCGTGTAAACCACTCGTCATCTTCATCTGAGAGCACCAGATTATGAGTCTTTTTTTTTTTTTATCTATAACATTATATTACATACTACTATTGTTTTATAACATATGTTATTGTTGTGCACTTTTTTTGAAAGCCATCTTGTGGCACCTTGTTTAGAAAGGGAGCTATTGAATATTTGAACTTGACAAGTACCATGATTTATGTATTATTATATTGTGAAATATTAATTATATGATTTTGATTTGGTTTGGAAGTATGCTCTTTAAGTTGTATGAGTGATATAATACATAGCTATGTTGTAGAACTTTGTTCCATGATTTGTAAACGGTGGGAAAGTTGGGGGCTGGTTGGAGAATGTTACTTTCACCACGTGGTTAGTCTGCCATTTAGAGCTCTTTGGCTAGCTGAGTCATGCTCACTTGTTCTATGAGGGCTACCACGCCCTACTTGTTCTACGTGGGGTTACTTTACCCTACTAGTTCTATGAGGGGCTATGTCCTACTTGTTCTATGAGGGACTACAACACCCCATGAGTGCTATGAGGGGGAACTCACAATCTGAGAGTGTGTGCTATGCTCTTTGGCCAGACCGTATCACACAATTAGTGAGCTTGTTGAGTGACCGGTGACATGGATATAACTTACCCATAGGTTCAATCGACGGGACTATGATAGTTCAATTAGATTGATGGGAGGCTTTGGGTACTATGATTGGTGTGAGCTATACTTTGAGGATTATGTGAACTATAGTAATATGATTAGTGTTTGTATGTTATATCATTTTATTTTCATAATAATTATTATATGTATGTGTATATTGAATGTTTCATAATTGTCCCACCTCAGCTCACAAGCACATGCTTGTGTGTGTGGTAGTTAGACATCTTGTTACTGAGACAATGGTCTCATTCCATTACTTTGACTTTTTTTAAGTGAAAGTTCAAGAAAAGAGACATCAGGGAAGGCTTCAATGAATGAAGCTACGTCGCAGCACCTCCACCTTTATGAGTTTATATTACTTTCCCTTAGCACTTTTATGCATTTATCCTTACAATTTCTAATTCTTACGCATTTAGATTTTGAATACTATGGAGTATCAATTGTGAATATCAAAACTCATTGAGTGGTTTATTTTTAGGGTAAAAGGTAAAAAAAATGCCCCTGAAGATTTTGCCAACAGGTGTGGGACACTAGGCAGTATTCATTGGGGAAATTTTACCCCATAAGTTTTAAAAATGGGGCAATTTGCTCTGCCCTAACAAATCCAACTGATCAACTGTTGGTTGACCAGCTATGTTGAGATGGCATCCACGTCATCTTGGTTAAATGATGATTTTAACCCAGAAATTTCTATGGAAGTGCTATATGCACCTATAAGGTTTTTGAGGGGGCAATAATGCCCTAGGAGTCACATATTTTTTGTTGATTTACTGTATTATTTTAATATACGAGACATCGCCATAAAGCACCAAACAATCCAATAAACTAAAAATTCAACATAAATTAAAACCAAATATATAAGTAGAGAAACCCACAAACCATAAACTCAAAATCAAAACCAAAACAACAAATTTCCAAATCCAAAAAAATCAAAAATCAAATCAAAAATTTAGATTTATGAAACTTGAAAATGTAATGGAAGAAAAGGGAGAAGATAGAAAATGGGAAGACTACTCACCAAAAAAGTCTTCATAAATTTGTTTTGTGAAGCAAACAATTTGTGAAGAGTTTCTTGATGAGTGGCTTTCTCCTCTTCTATGTTTTCTATTTTCATCCGTTATAACTTTTAGTTTCTTAAAATTTCCATTTCCTTTTTCTAGACTTGAAGAATTTGTGTTTTGCTTTTGATTTTGAGTTCTATGGTTTATAGTTTTCTCTACTCAAATATATGTGTTTTGATTTATGGATTCTTATTAATTTTTCTTGATTTCTCACTTTGTTAAATCATTTGTGCTTGATGATGGAATTCAAGATATGGAAAAATATCAACAAGTATATGTGACTTTTGGTGCATTATTGCTCCCATAGAAAAACTTCTTGATGCCCACAACTCTTCTGTAAAATCTTTCGGGGCAAAAATTCCCTATAGCCCAAAAAAAGTGATGTGGATGCAATATGGGCATGACAACTTAACATAATTGATAAACTAACATTTGACCATTTGGACTTGTTTGTGTAATACCTGGATAATTATTATCTGGAATATTATGTTATAGTAATAAAAATGTCCATTAATGATGATTATGGTCTCAAAATATTGTATATGTTAGTTCTCAACCAAGTTTTGATGATAACTAAACACTTGTGAATCAATGGTTTACATAAGAACTCGATTTCAAGCTTTAAAACTCCAATTCTCATATCAGCAAAATGAAGAACTCGAGTTCCTGGTCATAGAACTCGAGTTCATAGATGAAGAACTCGAGTTCTTGGGTTAAGAACTCGAGTTCGCGGCTCAGGTCATGGAAAAATTCTCAAGTCTGAAAGAACTCGAGTTCTCTCTGCACGACACTGTATCACCTGATGAACAAGTTTAAGAACTCGAGTTCCTATAATAGAACTCGAGTTCATGAACTTGAGTTCATATCTGAGAACTCAAGTTCTTTGAAAATGAATTTGAAGGAAAAATGAAGAACTCGAGTTCTCCAGGATCAACTCGAGTTCTCATCACGCAGACCACGTGCCCAAAAAAGTAACCAAAAGAACTCGAGTTCTTGTATAAGAACTCAAGTTCTAGAACTCGAGTTCTAGTTTGTCAACTCGAGTTCTTGCCTTACAGCACTGAGATACTAAAATGGAAAAACAAAAGAACTCGAGTTCATTGGATAAGAACTCAAGTTCTAGAACTCGAGTTATACTTTGAAAACTCGAGTTCTTGTCGCTGTCACTGATATCTGATTTTGCAAAAAATTGAGCTTTTGGTTTGTAACCTCCAGAATCACTCAGAATGATGTTTAAAGTATTTCTAATATGTTTACTAGTGATTTCAGGAACTTAAAATGGGTTATTATTCAAAATCAACATACAGCTGATGCTCACGTCACAGCATTTAATGCTGAAGCAGGAAACAGAGCAGCAAATAGAAAGAAGCCCAGAGCAGCAGGAAGAAACATTCTTCCAAGGATTACTTAATCAAGACATTCTTCTGCAAAAGCACTCTCAACGATCAACGCATTTAATGAAAGAACGGATTTCATTTAATGAGGCCTCAACGGTCCATTTGGCTGCACAAGGAACAGAGCAAGCTGTGTCTAACGGAAAATTAAATAAGTCACAACGGTAACTCTCAAGTTCCCCCCAACGGCATTAATGGCGAAAGAGTATAAATACCCAAGCATACAATTCGGCCACCTACCGAAACTCTGCGCATTTACTCTGAGTTATTATCTTATCAGTTTCATTACTCTCAACTTCTACTTCAGTGATCATTTATTATTCAACTCGTGAGGAGTTACTTAAACATTCAATTTTCATTCGTTTGTAAAATCTTAAGGTTGTGGAACCTTAAGTAAGGGTGTACAATTACAAATAGTAAGGGGGAGTGAGTCTGAGGGATCATTCCGAGTTGTGTAATTGTATTCTGAAGATAGTGAAAAATCTCAAGGTGTTCTTGGGGACTGGACGTAGGTCAGGATAGACTGAACCAGGATAAATTCTCTCGTGTTCCTTCTCCTTTAAATTCTTGATCAGTTAGTTTATTAATTTGTGAAAATTTTGATTAATCAGTTAGATTTTTAAATCACCTATTCACCCCCCCTCTAGGTGATATTCCATCTTCATTTGGTATCAAAGCCTGGTTGCTCAGTTTGGATTAACATCCAGAGTTTGATCATGGACGGAATATTGCCTGATGGTGCATCAATTAACCGGCCTCCCGGTTTCAACGGACAACATTATTCGTTCTGGAAAAACAAGTTCAAAGTGTTTGTGATGGCTACGAAGTTCGGATTGTGGAGAGTCTTCGAAAGAGGAAACTACGAGCCAACCATTCTCGACAATGGTCTCAGATTGCCAAAGCCGGAAGAAGATTACAATGATAATGATAGACGAAATGTTACTCTAAACGGCAAGGCCATACTCTTGATTTAGAGTGCACTCAGTCAACAAGAATACTTTCGTATTTGCAATCTAGAGACAACTAGAGAAATGTGGGTGGCCTTGGAGGTTGCTTATGAAGGAACAACAGCTAGAAAGGAAAACAGAGTCAATACTCTCACAACAGAGTATGATATGCTGAGAATGAAGAACAGAGAGTCAATTACTGAATTTCAACTTCGTTATACTCATCTGATAAACCAGCTAGCTGCATTGGGTAAGAGCTATGAACAATGTGCCCAAGTCAGAAAAATTCTCAACGTACTAACCAAAGACTGGGAAGCCAAGGTCACAGCTATAGAAGAGGCTCGAGGTGAGTCAATGGCTTCAGTGGCAGCCTTATTCGGAAGCTTGTCTGAGTATGAAAGCAAACTGAAATTCAAGAAAGATTTGGATGAAATCAATAGCAACAACAAGAATAAAGGAGTTGCTCTCAATGCAGTTAAAGAAAAGGAAGAAAATGATGAAGATGATGAGGACGATGAAATGGGTATGTTCGTGAGGAAATTCAAGAAATTTTACAGAAGGGATCAAGGTTTCAGAAATCGATTCCAAAAGGGAGGTTCCAGTAGCAGCAGACGCGAATCCAAAGAGAAAGATCAAATCATCTGCTATGAGTGTGAAAAGCCTGGTCACTACAAATCGGAGTGTCCTCAGTTAAAGGGCAATGAGAAGGACAAAAAGAAGAAGTTCAACAACTTCAAGAAGAAGGCGTATGTTTCAGCTATCTGGGGAGATGACTCTTCAGAAGAGGAAAGTGAAGAAGAAGCTGAGACAGCTAATGTGTGCTTAGTTGCAAAAGAAGAACAACCTGAGGTAAACGATTCATTACCTAGTTATGATGAGCTATTTGATGAATATAATAAAATACAATTTGAATTTGAAAAACTTGCTGATAAATATTTTGATCTGAAAAGGAAAAATATTTCTCTTGAAATGCAAGTTAAGAATTTTACTGACAAAAACATACTTTGTGAGGACTGTCTTGATTTGGAGAAAAAGAATTCATATCTTACAAAAACCCTGGAGAAATTCACCAGAGGAAGTGAAATGCTTAATGTGATTTTAAATGCCCAACGTTGTTCAAATGATAGATCAGGTATAGGATATAATCATGTTTTTGACAAGAAGGGCAAAAAGAAAACTGGTGGAAATCATACTTAAATTATTTTCAAAAGTCAGTGCATTCATCAAATCCTTTTGCTCATTGTAATTATTGTAATCGGAAGGGTCATAGCACATCATCATGTTTTCATAAAAAGGAAAGAAGAGATAGACCTGTAGGAAATTATCAGTGGGTACTCAAAGGAACCTATGTTCCTATACCTCATACTAACCCCAAAGGACCCAAGAAAAGATGGGTACCTAAAACTTAATGTCTTTTGTCTTGTAGGTGTGTCTGAAAGCATCCAGAATAAACAAATGGTACATTGACAGCGGATGTTCAAGACACATGACGGGTGATGAAGAGAAGTTCATTGCCTTAAATTCAAGAGATGGTGGTAAAGTCACCTTCGGAGGAAATCAATCTGGGAAAATCACTGGCATAGGTGAAATTGGAACTAAAGAAGGACCTCTCATCAAGAATATTTATCTAGTAGAAGGACTATGCCATAACCTTCTAAGTGTGAGTCAAAGTGCCGATAAGAACAATTGGATCATATTTGACTCAGAAGAATGTCTCATTGTAAATAAAGACGACCTTGCAATTGACAAAGGAAAACTCAAGGTTTTATTCAAAGCTCCTAGAGAAGGTAATTGTTATACCTTAGATCTTCCAAAAACCATTTCAGAAAAATGTTTTATTAGTAACTTGGATGAGAGCTAGCTATGGCATAAACGACTTGCACATGTGAATATGCATCAGCTGGACAAGTTGCTCAAAAAGGATCTAGTAATTGGTTTGCCCAAAATTCATTTTAGAAACGATATGATTTGTGATGTATGTCAAAAGTGCAAACAAACTAAATCTTCTTTCAAAAACAAAACTGAGATTTCAACAAATAGACCCCTTCAGCTACTTCACATGGATTTGGTTGGACCTGCCAGAGTGAAAAGCTTGGGGGAAACTTATACACTTTAGTTATAGTAGATGATTATTCCTGTTTTACATGGACAATATTCTTATCTTCAAAAGATGAAACATTTGATCTGTTTTGTGTGTTTACTAAGAAAGTGCAAAACGAGAAAGGTATATGCATTGCAGTTATTCGAACTGATCATGGTGGTGAATTTGAGAATCAGCTCTTTGAAAGGTTCTGTGAGGATCATGGCATAGACCACAATTTTTCAGCACCAAGAACACCTCAACAAAATGGTGTAGTAGAAAGGAAAAATCAAGTACTGACTGAGATGGCCCGTGCAATGTTGAATGAGCATCAGACTTCACAAGTCTTCTGGGTAGATGCCATGAGCACTGCCAGCTACATCTCAAACAGAGCCTATGTGCGAAAGAAGTTGAACAAGACACCCTATGAACTCTACAAAGTGAGAAAACCAAACTTGGCTCACTTACATATCTTTGGTTGTAAATGTTTTGTACATAACTGGGTAAGGTTGACTCTAAATCAGATGAAGGTATTTTTCTTGGCTATTCTAATAAGAGTAAAGCATTTAGAATTTTCAATAAACGTACTCGTATAGTTGAAGAGTAAATTCATGTAATGTTTTGTGAGTCAAAACCATCAAATTCTGTGGATGAAAATGATGAACCTATGCAGAAAAACCAATTTTTCTCGAAATCTACCCCTGCCTCTATTGAAAATTCTGAAGATATTTTTGAAAATGATTCACAAAATCACCCTGACCAATCTCAGCCTAGAGCTTGGAAATTCATCAGGAATCATCCTCTTGACCAAGTTATAGGAAATGTTGATCAAGGTATGAGAACCAGAAGTAGTGTATTAAATGAGGTCAAGTTCTCTGCTTTCATATCTGAAATTGAGGCCTCAAAAATTGACGAAGCCTTATCAGACAATGATTGGGTCATCGCAATGCAAGAGGAGCTACATCAATTTGATAGAAATCAAGTTTGGGACTTGGTACCAAGGCCTAAAGACCATCCAGTCATTGGCACTAAATGGGTATTCAAGAACAAACGAGATGAATCTGCAATTATAGTCAGAAACAAGGCTAGACTTGTTGTTAAAGGCTATAATCAAGAAGAATGAATTGACTATGAAGAAACGTATGCTCCTGTGGCTAGATTGGAAGCAATACGTGTTCTTCTAGCCTTTGCTTGAATCAAGGGGATCAAGCTCTATCAAATGGATGTTAAGAGTGCTTTTCTAAATGGTTTCATACAAGAGGAGGTATATGTAGAACAACCTCCTGGTTTTGAAAATGACCGATACCCTGATCATGTCTACCGCCTAAAGAAAGCTCTATATGGTCTTAAGCAAGCTCCCAGAGCCTGGTATGAGAGATTAAGTAAATTTCTACTTGATCAAGGTTTTGTTAGAGGAAAAGCAGACACTACACTTTTCATTAAAAACAATAAGCTTAATGAACTATTAATTGTGCAAATATATGTTGACGATATCATTTTTGGATCCACTAATGAATCTTTATGTGAGAAATTCTCGAAGAAAATGCAGAATGAATTCGAGATGTCTATGATGGGTGAGCTGAACTACTTCCTTGGTCTGCAAATTAAACAACGAAAGGATGGGATATTTATCTCTCAGACCAAGTACTTACGGGATCTGCTCAAGAGATTTGGAATGGAGAATTGCAATGGTGCAGATACTCCAATGAGTTCAACTGCCTCTCTTGATGCTAATACAGAAAAGGGAAAGGATTTTAACATCACCAAATATAGAGGAATGATCGGATCCCTATTGTACCTGACAGCCAGTAGACCAGATATTCAGTTTAGTGTGGGCATGTGTGCTAGATTCTAAGCTACCTCAAAGGAATCACATGCAGAACACGTTAAGAGAATATTTCGATATCTAGCTGATAAAAAAGAGCTAGGACTATGGTTTCCAAAAGGAGGACAAGAATATCTGGTTGTATATTCTGATTCAGATCACGCTGGCTACAAAACTGATAGAAAAAGTACCAGTGGGCAATGTGAGTTCCTTGGTGGCTCTCTGGTATCATGGTTCAGCAAGAAACAAACTACTGTGGCTGTCTCATCTACTGAAGCTGAGTATGTTGCAGCCTCTAGCTGTTGTGCCCAAGTCCTGTGGTTGAAGCAACAATTGTCAGACTTAGGAATTCACCTGAAAGATATTCCAATCTTTTGTGATAACATAAGTACCATAAGTCTGGCGAAGAATCCAGTTCAACACACAAAGACTAAGCATATTGATGTCAGACATCACTTTAGCAGAGATCATGTGCAGAGAAAAGATGTCAAAGTGATGTTCATTCCGACACATTTGCAGCTTGCTGACATTTTTACAAAGCCCCTGGCCAAGGAACAATTTCTGTTTATCAGAAGAGGATTAGGAATGGTGAATCCCAATGAGTTGTAAGAATTTCATTTCATATATTTAAGTTTAATTCACTTAAACATTGACTAACTTAAGCTTCAGAGTTTATAAATACTGTTTTGTAGGTCTCTGTTTTCATCGCTATAATCAAGGGAGATCAAAACTCGAGTTCAGATCCAAAAACTCTAGTTCTTCTGAAGGCAACAGGTCAAGAACTCGAGTTCATCAGGAAGAACTCGAGTTCATGTATGTTTTGATGATATCAACTCCAGTTCTTGGGAAAGAACTCGAGTTCATAAACTCGAGTTGATAAACAAGAACTAAAGTTCTTCGTGTGCCAGCTCCATGAAACACAAGAACTCGAGTTGCCTATCAACAACTCAAGTTCAAGAACTCGAGTTCTTAACTAAAAACTCGAGTTATCATGTCTAAAGACTGAATAATCACTGGAAGAACTCGAGTTCTTCACTACATGAACTCGAGTTCATAGCGGACATATATACGCACTTTCTCTAAAACTCTTCTCTAAAACTCTTGCCACATTGCCACATTACATGTGCTCTTCATTTGTTCAAACCCTATTTGAAACAAAACCCTAACTCTCAGAACTCTCTGAAAACTTCACAATGAGAACGAAAAACCCAGAACTACGAGATGCAACCTCCTCTTCATTCGAAACTAGCAACTCCGCTTCACCACCCAAGCCTCTACCACTGAAAAGATCTCGTCGAGAGAAGATTCCGCCTCTTCGCTACCGACCCAAAGTAGCAAAGGACACTATTCCTCCTCCTCCTGAGTCTCCTGATTCTCCACCATCTCGTCCTCGAACAAGAGGAATAGTCATCCGTGAGCCAACAGAGTCCCAACAACAATCAAAATCTACTGCTACTCCGGTTAAGGGTCGAGGAAAAGAAAAAGTGGGTGAGCCTCCTCAAAAATCCACTTTATCTTGGTCTCGGGGTCAAAGTACACCATCCAGAGCAGCTCCATCTCAGTCCCAGCCAGGCATTGGTACTTCTTCTGTTTTAGCTATAACTAGAAACCCTATCTCACCGAAGGATTTTATCTGTAACCCTGTTTCAATTCCTGAATTTGACCGCCGTACATATCTCTCTGATTATGGAATTAGAAATATATGTTCAAATGTCTATCTTGATTTCCCAAGCTTTCTGTCTGAATGTGGTTTAGACTTATCACCATATCTGACTAGCTTCAAGCCACTTCTAAGTATCCAAACCCCTTATTGTCCTTCTGTGGTTAGGGCCTTCTATTTCTTTTTGCAAATTTCTAATGTGATTGCCCCTGATGGAACTCTAGAGGAAGAGAGAATGATTTCACATGTTAGAGGCAAACGCATTACTGTGACCCCCAAAATCCTGAATAATATGTTAGGAATTATAGACCCCCCTTCTCCACCTATTATAGAACTCTCAGATGCTGAAATTTTTTAAATTCTCCGACCAAGGGAGGAAATTGGGCCACTGACCTTCAATCCTAGAGATATGCCTTCCCTCCACAGAGTCATCTGGTATATTTACACTAGGAGTCTAGTACCTAAGGGCAAAAATTGCACACATTTTGCCAGTAGAGACTATAGTTTACTAGCTGCAATTATGTCCAAAACAACCTTCAATCTTGGCTACTGGCTCTACCATGAGATTCGAAAATTCAGATTTGAGGGTCAAAAGAAGGCACACTTACCTTATGCTCATCTGATATCTGTCCTTCTTTTTCATCACAAAGTGTGGCATCTGGAGCTGGATTCTAAACCTATCAAGCCTATTAAGTTCTGTCAGAACCAACTGAACTACATGAGATTGGAATTTGCTGAGGAATCTGGCCAATCCAGAGCTCCATCTAAGACCAGAACCAGAACCAGAACCAGAACCAGAGCTGAGGAAGGACAGACATCCCCCACTCGGCCATCCACCTCTGCTCCACCTCAGGCTCCTGAGCCAGTTTCCATGTTTGGAACTTCTATTCAGACCATGGTTGATAAAGCTATCTCAGCAGCCATAGGTCATTCTGGCTCAAATCCTACTGAAGCAAACAAATCCTATAGGTCATTCTGGCTCATCACCTCTACCTTTCTCTCCTCCACATGCTACCATGCCTAATTCTATCTTTCACTCCACCCCACACATTTCCCCTCATGTATCTCCATCGCACTCTCCAATCACCCATCCTGCTTCTTCCTCATCTTCAATCCTCACTCTTGCCCTATCCCCATTTGCTCCAGCCTTTTCCACTCCTCTTTCTGTCCATGTCTCAGTTCCTCCATCTCCCTCCACTTCCATTCCTTCCTCCTCCTCTCGTTGTGACGCCCTGCCTTTTGAGGCCTTTGTTTAACTAGAGTTAGTGCGGAAATAGATCGAGGAGATTTGGACGACTTGATTTTGTAAATCGAAGTTTTTGAAATTACAATAGTATAAAAATACGGGTAAATTTTTCGCGATTCGATATATATCCCATAGAGGGATGTTAATACATTAATCCAAAATGAACGGATGATAAACACTATATACAGACTAGTTAAACCTAATTGTCCAAAGCGTTGCATCTGCTGTAACCCTTACAGCTGCTCCTTGCCTTCTGATCCCGAACTAGTACCTGTATACTTTCATGTGATCTGGAGTCCAAATGAATGGATCCCAGGGTAACAGTTAATCTTATGCACATGTATGAAATTAAATATGACATTTTAGCACATGCAGAAACATGGAAGAATTTACACACAAACCGTAACCGCAGTTAACGGCCAAGAACCGCAGCTCTTGTCTAGGACCGCAGCCCCATGAGACTGCAGTCTCAATATCCATAGCCAATCAGGATAATATAAACAAGTAATTCAACCAGCATACATGATCAGCTAATAAATGCATAACATTAACATACATGATTATAAGATTAGAGTTACCTACCTCGACCGTGTATTCTTCTTCTTTTGTGCTGAAGTTGTTGGGATCAGAACAATATCCAGGTCTGCCTAAAAATAATGTTTATCATCGCTATCAGCCTCTTATTTGAATCGCGGATAAACTAATTATGTAAATTAGTTTAAAGGATGATTAATCCCTTAATTTTTCTCTAACAATAAGATCTGTTTCAATCATAATCGTCCTAAAGAAAATCCAGCAACTTTAGGTATTTTTAATTAATTGCACAAAAATCATTTTAATGTACTGACAATTCTCACGTGTTCATTGACAAGTCCCCTTTCATATAAAAATATTTCCAAAGGTCAGAACTTGTCAAATAATTCCCAGGTCACAAAAACATCCAGACTGTTCAGTTTTAGCTTCCGAAACTTAGGGTCATTGGTAAAAATCATAACTCTTTACTCAGAGCTCAGAAAATTACAAAATACCCACCAAAAGAAATCTATGCATCTCTACTTTGTTCCTGGAAAATTCCATAATTTTATCTTATCCCAATAATTCTCAGTTTAGGAAAACATAACCAGTGCCCAGAAAATGTTACAGAATTGTTCCTGGATTTTGACCCATCTTCCAAAAATTATATCTTGAGATACAGACCTCGGTTTGAGGTGAACCAAAGCTCATTTTAAACTTTAGCATGTCTACTAAATGCTCATAAAATTTCATGGTCAAAGAAGGTCGTTTACTATTATTTTGACCTATTTAAAAATCGGTGCTCAGCTGGAAAAGTCAACATGTGAACAGTAACGTTTTGCTACAGTACATGCAGGGTACTGTTCCATTACGGGAATACTGTAGCAACGCTGAAAAATCTCTTTCAGTAACGAAAAACAGAGGGAAATGCCTACAGCAATGCATACACACACCATCCAGCTAGCTCTAATATATGTATGTGTACAACAATACCCACGGTTTCATCTTCCTTGCTTTATATATGTCTATATACACTAAGCAAGACTCACATCACAGCGAACCAAGAAGGATGCGTCTTTCTTTACTCAGCAACATTATCTTTTTCTCTTCCATTATATATATATAACTCCATGCATATAAGAAAACACATACAGCAGCAAAGAGAAGTCTAGGTTCTACAAGCACTTACATATATATTTTATCTTACTCTTTCTTTTGTAAATGGCAGCAAGCTTCTTTTAGTCTTATATACACACATACAGAAAACTTTTAGTCATTAAACAACTGATATAACCGTGAGGATATCAGCGCAACTGGTCTTCCACAGAATCCTTACAGCAATCTCACATGCATTTTATTTCCTCTTTATAATCACGCCATGCAACACACATATACATATATATGCTATTATCTTAGTTAGCTCCTCTTTCTTTTTCATGTGGCAGCAACCCACGCATATAAATAATCATACTGGAAGTTCACACTCATCGTTTTTCCTTTTCCCTTTACAGCATAAACAGAACCATCCGAAAGAAAGAAAAGAAACATGCAGCAAAGAACATAAACTCAACAAACAGAAAGCTTCATCCGATCAAAAGAAAACATGCATGACAGTATGTTCACATATATATATTTTTCTACTCTTCCCTTTTATTTCTTTTGACAGCAAAGAAATCACACACACATGCATATATTTTTCTTCACATCCCCTTTCTTCCACCGGCATGCATAGAGTTATTATATATATCTATTTCTTCTTCTTTTTCATACACATGCAACAAAGAAAAACACCACAAACAGTAGCAAAACTTCGACAACAGGAAACATTCTTGACAGCAAAATATCATCCCCTTCCACAAAGCACTACCCGACGTAAGAGAACTCATCATGCATGCTTAAATGACCGAAAAATAACACATATAGGAACATATACATATAGTTTATCAATTCGACAGTTACCAAGGTGGAAAGCACAAGAATCCAATGAGAAGAAATAATTCAAACAGCCCCTGTTTTCGCCTTTGATTTCAGTTTCTGTTTATTCTTGCTTTGTATTAAGTTTACTTGTCTTTAATCCAAACTACACGATGACAGGAACCAAGGAGATGGGAGGATGAGAGTTACCTTCGGTTTATAAGCTTTAATGATGATAAAGAAACTGCTGGTATTCTCCTCTGCCTCTTGTCGGACTGAACAGAGGAAGGAAAAGCTTCGGTATACTCTCCTGGTCTCTCTCTTTTCGTCTCCTCTCACGGTTCCTCTCTCTATCTCTCAGTTAGCGTTTCTAACAGAATGGGAAACGAAGAAGCAGAAGCAGGTATATATAAGAGCTTTGATCTGTGCATGCAAAATGAGAGTTTGCCAGTTGGGTAACTACGTGTTGATTTTTCGTTGATTATGTTTTGCTGATCTTAATGAGTGATTTTCGGTGAGCTGAAACAATAAGGATTGGGTCGACTCGGGCTTGAGAAAAAAAAGTCTGGGCCGAAAAGACTGATTTAGAATTTAGTTGGCTATCATATCTGCTTCATTTGCTGCAGATTATTTGTTGCGAGAAAGAGAAGAAGGAAATACTGCATTCTTGTTTGCTGCTATGCGTTTTGCTCTTGCCTTTGTTAGACCATTTTGGATATGTCTTGGGCCTGTTTTTGGTTGGGCCAAACCGTGGCCTAATCATTTTTTTTTTAAATAGCTTGCCAATCACTCCTTTTATCTTACAAATTCTCAATTTATTTTCAATTAGCTAAAATATCCTTTAATTATAATTATTGAATAACCATAGGAATAATTCATTTTTATTCTATAATACAAATTTATTTGCAATTAGGCTTAATTGCAATCATGGAAATGAATCCCATTATTTTTAAACCTATGATTATCCTTCACTATTTTTTTTTAACAATCCTTCATTTCCAATTGCAATTTGACTCAATTGCTATTATTGAATAATTTTCAAACAAATTCAATTCTTAATTTCCTAGGCCTTACAATATTAATCTTATAATATTTAGGCCTAAAATTATCACCTACAATTATTCCTTAAATTTGTTCTTTTCCTGAAATAAACCAAGGAAAATATAGGCCTTAATTCCCAAAATTACTTCTAGAAATAATTAAGGCCAATTTATAAATTCTACAATTCTTTGGTCTAATTTATCCTTCAATAATATTCCTTAATTTATGGAAAATATGGCTTAAATCTCAAATTCTCAATCTTTAAATTTCTTTAAGGCCACATTTCCCATAATTGATTCTTGATTCCCAAAGCCTAAAATTTGGGGTGTTACAATCGTCCTCATGTGACTCCATCAACTTTTGCAGAAGCCCTACCTTTTCTCCAGACTCCTTTGTCAATCACCCCTATCTCCATGCTTCCTCCAGTTGATGATGACAAAAGGGGAGAAGAAAGTAGCTGAGAAGAGAATAGCTGATAGTTGTTGAGTTGATAGTTGCTGAGTTGATAAACTAACATTTGACCATTTGGACTTGTTTGTGTAATACCTGGATAATTATTATCTGGAATATTATGTTATAGTAATAAAAATGTCCATTAATGATGATTATGGTCTCAAAATATTGTATATGTTAGTTCTCAACCAAGTTTTGATGATAACTAAACACTTGTGAATCAATGGTTTACATAAGAACTCGATTTCAAGCTTTAAAACTCCAGTTCTCATATCAGCAAAATGAAGAACTCAAGTTCCTGGTCATAGAACTCGAGTTCATAGATGAAGAACTCGAGTTCTTGGGTTAAGAACTCGAGTTCGCGGCTCAGGTCATGGAAAAATTCTCAAGTCTGAAAGAACTCGAGTTCATTAGTGACAAACTCGAGTTCATAATTAAGAACTCGAGTTCTCTCTGCACGACACTGTATCACCTGATGAACAAGTTTAAGAACTCGAGTTCCTATAATAGAACTCGAGTTCATGAACTTGAGTTCATATCTGAGAACTCAAGTTCTTTGAAAATGAATTTGAAGGAAAAATGAAGAACTCGAGTTCTCCAGGATCAACTCGAGTTCTCATCACGCAGACCACGTGCCCAAAAAAGTAACCAAAAGAACTCGAGTTCTTGTATAAGAACTCAAGTTCTAGAACTCGAGTTCTAGTTTGTCAACTCAAGTTCTTGCCTTACAGCACTGAGATACTAAAATGGAAAAACAAAAGAACTCGAGTTCATTGGATAAGAACTCAAGTTCTAGAACTCGAGTTATACTTTGAAAACTCGAGTTCTTGTCGCTGTCACTGATATCTGATTTTGCAAAAAATTGAGCTTTTGGTTTGTAACCTCCAGAATCACTCGGAATGATGTTTAAAGTATTTCTAATATGTTTACTAGTGATTTCAGGAACTTAAAATGGGTTATTATTCAAAATCAACATAAAGCTGATGCTCACGTCACAGCATTTAATGCTGAAGCAGGAAACAGAGCAGCAAATAGAAAGAAGCCCAGAGCAGCAGGAAGAAACATTCTTCCAAGGATTACTTAATCAAGACATTCTTCTGCAAAAGCACTCTCAACGATCAACGCATTTAATGAAAGAACGGATTTCATTTAATGAGGCCTCAACGGTCTATTTGGCTGCACAAGGAACAGAGCAAGCTGTGTCTAACGGAAAATTAAATAAGTCACAACGGTAACTCTCAAGTTCCCCCCAACGGCATTAATGGCGAAAGTGTATAAATACCCAAGCATACAATTCGGCCACCTACTGAAACTCTGCGCATTTACTCTGAGTTATTATCTTATCAGTTTCATTACTCTCAACTTCTACTTCAGTGATCATTTATTATTCAACTCGTGAGGAGTTACTTAAACATTCAATTTTCATTCGTTTGTAAAATCTTAAAGTTGTGGAACCTTAAGTAAGGGTGTACAATTACAAATAGTAAGGGGGAGTGAGTCTGAGGGATCATTCCGAGTTGTGTAATTGTATTCTGAAGATAGTGAAAAATCTCAAGGTGTTCTTGGGGACTGGACGTAGGTTAGGATAGAACGAACCAGGTAAATTCTCTCGTGTTCCTTCTCCTTTAAATTCTTGATCAGTTAGTTCATTAATTTATGAAAATTTTGATTAAGCAGTTAGATTTTTAAATCACCTATTCACCCCCCTCTAGGTGATATTCCATCTTCAGTATAAAACAAGAAAGAGTATTGTCTTTCATTTAGATAATTTAATAAATTATTTCCTTTGAAAATAAAAAGAAGAAAAATTAAAAAGTATTCTGGAACCAAAATTGACACTATGATTTTTGATATTTTGCATGGAGCTTAAATTATTAATGTAAATAAAATTGTTGAAAGAAAATGATCAATTTTAATTAAGAACAATATCAATAATTAGTAAGGGATTAATTTGGTAATTTTTGGGAATTTTTATAAGGTTACAAAAATCTAGGAAATATGGAAAGAATTGTTAAGCTCATGGTTAAGGTGCTAATTAAACTTGTAGAATCAAATTAAGTAAATTAAATAATTAACAAAGGTTAAGATGTAATCTTGAAAAGTAAAGATCAAAGGCTTAGGATTATTTAAGTAATTCTAGAAGCCTAAATCCATGTAATTACTTATGAACCAATACGGAAATTTTGTGAAAAATACATGCAAGTGAAATAGGATAATATAGTTAATAAAATAGGAAAATAATATATATATATATATGTGTGTGTGTGTGTGTGTGTGTGCTGGCCGAAAATTTAGGGGGAGGGATAAGGATGATGCAAAAGTGATATTAAGATATTTGTATAATAATAATATAATAAGATAAGTTAAATAATATTATATTAGTAAAAAGTAAACAGGATAAATGACCACGGATAGAAAATAATTCATAAACTAGAATCCAGGGATGAGTTGAGAAAAACCAGAATATATTATTGATCAGTTGATTTTTATCCAGAAGTTGACGTCGGTAGACGAAATTTCCGTAACCAACAACGTTTGTCTGAAAATGTTCGGCAGGCAACGGAATGTCCTTAATGAGATCAAAAATTTAGATAACCGAAGTATCTTGAAAGAGGAAGAAAAGACCTTCAGGGCCTTGCTTCCAAAATTTTGAGATTTTCCACGATTACGTGATTAGGACACCGAATCGGGAGCTTTATCGGATAAAAGCCCATAAAGCAAGATGACATAAGCATGATGATGTTATCATTTTATCTTCTTGGTGGAGGGGGAGGTCGGCCAAATAGGTGGATGGCCAAGATCAACCCATTTCAAAAAATGCGATCCAACGGTCAGAATCTGTCCAGACGAAGTTCAAAGAAATTACGAAAACACCATCCGTTTTTTCTATAAATAGCCCCTTCATTTGTCTTCATTCTTCACCAATTCACATACAATCCTAGAGAGAAGTTAGAGAGAGAAGCTCTGGAGGAGGAGTAAGAAGTTCATAGCAAAGCTTTGGGTAAGTTCTTCAGTTCTTAGCCTTTAGTTTAAGTAGTTCTTTCGGTAGTTATAGTATAATTGCTAGAGTAGTCTCAAATTTTTCAAGTTAGCTTAGATATCATGTTTTAGGAATAAATATGATATTTATCTCAGAAATCTGTTAGAGGAAAAGTTATAGCAAAATTTTGAGAATTTAGAGTCAAAATAGCGAAGCTCTGGCAAAATCCCACCAAGTAATCAAACTAGGGGCAAAATGGTAATTTGTACCTAAAATGCCTGTTATGATCTTAAATATTCATATTGGTGATATTATCCTTATAGGATATCCGAAATCACGAACCGTTGTTTCTGCTGTCACCGTTGTTGTACCGCCGTAATACCGCTGTCAAACGTGTCAAAATTCGACGAAAGTGTCAGGTATCATCAACGGAGGTACGGACGCGTATTGTAACCTTAACACTTATGCTGCTCATATACATATATGTGATAGACATGTTTATATATTGAGGCTCTGCCTAGGGTTGTCAGTTATACATACAGCTTTATACGGGTTATAGTCTTGATAACGCCGTAGGGTTTTCCTAGCGCTAAGGACACGATGGGCCGTTGTGGCACTGGTTATGTGCAGACATGCTGTGGGACTTTACATACTGCTTTGTGCTTATGTTATGTCAATATTGTAATCATGCATCTGCTGTGTGCTTATGTAGTGATTTACTGCTGTTATGTGTTTATGATTGCTATTGTCCATATACTGTTTTATTTGAGCATAAGGTTAACCGTTACCTGAGATCCAAATGGAAATTGGATCTCAGCTATAGCTTTAGGTTCAGGAGGGTCAAGGTGTGAAGATAGGGCAAGCAGATGATGTAGGATGCAAGACGAAGTTTTTATGTTTCTAGTTTATGTATTTGTCTTCTTTTGGATATTAGATGACTGTATTAGAACAATTACACTATGGTTATATATCTTTAAGGTTTAGTTACTCACTTGCTAGAATGCTCGACTCTGATAACTGGTTTTTTTTAAAAAAATGTACGTTGTTTTCAAATGGGATGTTACAGTTTGGGCAAGGTAATATTGCCCCATTTTTTAAACTTCAAAGAAAAAATTGTCCCTTTAAAACTTCTAGGTATCTAATGTTCATTAGTAGAAAATTTTTCCCTTTAAACCTGAGCATAATATTTTGACTAATCGAATAATAATATAATGTCAATTTTACTATCATAGTAATGTATTGCATGATAGCTTGGGTTGTTTTTCCACCTTGGTTAGTTATCAACTGAGATTCCTTGGATATTATTTAAAAATTATTAAGTTATAAATATTTTTGGAAGGATGTTATGCCCTTTTCGATAGAGATACTCATTCTTTTTAACTCTCTCCTTGTTTAATGAAGAAACAAAATGTATAAGTCAACAGTTACATTATCACCTATATATGTCAATAGTTGTTATTGATTCTTTCCACAAAGTTTGGAATGTCTTGATTCATCCCAAATTGCATGGCTACTTATTGTGAGAGGTAATGTTCTATTATATATAGTTTAGTCCAATTGGTTCAGAAACTCTTACTTGAAGAGTCTAGCATCGATACATCATGATTATTATATAAAAATTGTCATTTATGATTAATTTTCCCAATTCTTACTTGCAAATAGTTATTTATGTTACAAAATATATAACAGTTATTTACATGAGACCGTTATGTATCATTCCAACATTGCTAATTATAGAATAATTGTTTATGGGAGCCCTTTTTTTATTTATTATGTTAGCATTACATACATCATGGTCTTACCAAACTTCAATATATAATGGGTGTTATATTATAACTATTATAATAGGTACTAAATATATAGCGGTTTGGAATCATTATGTATATGATTCAAGAATATATAGCGCCTCCATATAAGAAGGATTATAACCATGGTCGATAATAGCCACCATAAATCTACGATTCTATAGTAGAGTATGGCCCAAGTCAAAGCTACAAACATCATATATCTATACCTCGATATACCTCATTGTCATAGATATATGAATATTATTCATATATGAGTGAAGCTAGATATGCGAGTCACAATAATAAGCTTCACTTAGAATCATGTGTTATGCCTTGAATAAGATGAAGATAAGCTCATGGTCAATTTTATAACTAGGATAGTATCTGAGTCAAAGTTATATAATTACCTTTATCATGTTGAATTTATAGAATGAGGTCTAAGCTTATTCTAATAATGATTAGCCATTCAGAAAGAGTGCCTTAAGATTGCAATATTGATTGAAAAATACGTAAACAATCTTTACTGGTGATGAAGCTAATTGAGTGTAATGGCTACTTTTTGTTAGAAGCATTAAATGCTCGACCTACTTGACTCAAGCTATGAGAAGAATGAATGTGTCTAACGAATAGATTATAAATTTGCCTATAAATAGAAGATGCTTTCAATACAAGAGAATATAGCAAGATCTATCATTGATTACTCATATACTCTATTGAATTAGCTACTCAAAGAGTGATACATTCTATACTAATGTGTTTATACAAGAAATGAGGTGGAGTGGTTACCTTGGTGTGAGATAGTTGTTTTCTTGAGGCACTGATCAGGCTTGTCCTTAACGTTGAAATTAAAAACTAAATTGATCTCTATATAATATAGTGGTCAACCTAGGTCTATTCTCTACATGAAGTCAATATTTAATTTGATTCCTAAATTAACCAAGTTTGCAAGACAAATAAAGAAAACAAATGAGCTATAAATAAGCTATAATTTTAAACTTTTACTACTCAGTAACTCTAATTATTAGTATACTCTAACCATAACTATTCCTTAAATAATTACTTTGCTTAACATGTTATTCAATTTAATTATATAACTTGTCCTCTAAAGAATATTCTACGAAAAAAATTCAAGAACATAATCAATTTATGTGTCCATATTCGTACAATAAATCGAGAAAATAAACTATTCATGAGAGGAAATAAAGATATAGTTAAATATTTGAAAATCATAAAATATAAAACTGAATAGCAAAGGTTGGATTAAATAGATTATGTACTCGAAAATCAAAGTCTCAAGAATGAAATTTAAAAACCTATACTCTAGGAAATCGTTAAAGACATGATTCAGAAAAATCAAACTACCAAGTCCTTATTAAGAACAAAGCACTCAAGCCATAAGATTGACCCTCAAGAGAGAGAGGAGGATTATCTACACATGGTGATGAGATAAAAGAGGAAGATGAAGAGTGGCGTGTGGTGTTTTGGATGGTGTGTAGTGTGCATCTACCTTTGAAGGCTAGATGGAGGCTTCTTTATACCGGTTAAGTGTGATAAACCAGAAATAAGAAGAAAGAATGAGAAATGGAAAATATCTGAGAGAAGGTATTGTATTATCAATGTGTGAAGTGTATCAGTATAGACTTATATAGACATGTTAGCGTACAAGCGTCACTCTTACATAAAGGCATGTGGTTATAACTTAATAACTAAAGTTTAACTGCTTTGCATATACATTCTAACATTTGGCCTCAAACTAAACTGCCCATCTAGTATTCTTCTTACACCCAGATGACATTTAAATTTAGAGAAATAATTTTGAGACACAACCGTAGTCATGCTATTTGTAACTTGATCATGACTAGGAAATGCTGAACAAGAAATTCCTTCTTGATAGCTTTTTCTCTCACAAAGTGAAGGTGGAGCTCACTGTGTTTGGTCCTAAGCATGAAGAATGGGGTTACTAGTACAAAAAAAGACTTTAAGACTGTCTCGTTCAGATTGGAGTATTGACGATCAGGTCTTAAAAGTTTGATCGGTAATAGTTTTGTAAATATCAAGAACTTCTTGGACCGGATCCTTTATCCACAGGTCTGAGATATATTATTTAGACTAGTTTCAAAAACAATTCTTAAACATATGACCGAACTTAAATAGTATCTTGTCCAAAATATTTGAAAAAATTTAAATATAAAATCTATTAATTTGAAGACTAGATATATTTAGAAGCCGGTCTTAAGAAGTTAAACTTTTAAGACCATAGCTAAATAATAGCCAGTACAAAAGAGAAGAAAAAATTAAATAAAAAATGAATTAATTTTAAGACTGGATTTAATAAGGACTGATCTTAAAGTTTAACTTTTAAGACCATCTTCTAAATATATCTGGTCTTAAAGTTATAGCGCCAAAAAGACGTATCTTCTCTCTTCACTCAAAAACTTGAAGTTGCTCTCTCTAAACTCATCTTGCTGTGAAACCTCTCTTCCTATTGCATTACCTCTCTTCCTCACCTATCACCACCAGCCTTTGTTACTCTCTCATTCACTCAGTCATTCTTTTGTTGCACCACCTCTCTCAACATCTCTTACTGTCTCGAAAATGAATGGATAAAGCGATTGTAGTCCTGTTCAAGGAACACTAGTTACTGGTGTGAATTAGAGCAAACCTTGTACATCTCAAAGTCAGCCTCATAACTGGCCTTTACACCATGGTAGAAGAAGCACATGATTGAAAGACCTTGCCCTAAGTTAAACTACTGGGGAAAAGATTAACATTCGGTTTATGAAACTTTGTCATATTGGCCCTAATAAACACAGACATAGGAGTTACGTTTACCTGCTAGTAGCAAGCCTAACATCTTGATAGATGAGTAGAAAAATGTCGACGAGTTGAAAGTAAAAAAAAATCTTATTTGGGACTCTATCTGGCTGACAAAGTTACTAATAGTGAGAAGTTGAAAAAGAAGACATTGATGTATTGTGCTAATCGCTAGAGGAAGTTTAAGACCTCACAATCTAACAATTATATTCATGTCAAGGTTTTAGTTGGTTAGCTTCCTCCTAATCCTTGCCACAAGTTTGCTTATCTTGATGAAAACATTTGGCAACAATTTTTTTAGATGCGGACTACTCCAAAAGCTTTAGTGAGTTTTATATTTAGTGTTATTACCTTTCTTTTTTTTGCTTAAGAAACTTTGCGGAAATGTGATATGTTATTGTGTTCATCTAATCTTGTTAGTGAGATGGTTTGGTGTGTGAATAGAAGAAAAATAAAATATTTGTCCTTATTAATTCCATCTGCATGCAATTATAGAATGACATTTCTATCCTTTGTCCTGCATCAAAAGAACATGTCTTAGTTCTTATGTGAATTTGACTATAGATGGAGTAATATAGTAAAAGTTTGCTAATGTGTTTAATGTTCATATCAAGGAGAAGTTCTCTAATTTTTGTTACTGAGATGGTTTTGAATATATAATTAAAAGTTGTTTTTAATTTTGATTCATATAAGAAAAAAAAGGAAACAAGCACAAGATACAAGTAGAAAGAATGACTGTCCTCATAAGATGTCTCATGGCAATTATGAAAAGGCTGAAAAAGAGTTGATGGCAGCCAAGTGAAAGATATTGGAAGAAAAAGCTCAATACAATCCTTTTACGATACGTGATCTGTCATCTCTAATATGTCGCGAAGACTTGTGGTTGTATTATCACCAAAAGAGAAGTGGGGCTTATAAGAGTGAAAAAACTCATATAGTTGCTGAAAAGTTTGTAAGTATCGTTATTCTTATTTTTTAATTCCTAAACAAGTTTCATTATTAAGCTTCTTGTTATCTGTATCTTATAGGACAAACTTCAAAACAAAGAAGTAGAGGGATCTTTTTTGTCGTCCGAGAGCAATGATATTGTGACTGTTACGACTGGAAAATCAGATCATGCGAGGCGTCTAAGGAGAATTGGAGGAGAGGTAGGAATAAGGCAATACTTTGGATCATCCAAAAGCTATAAACAAAGTATGGTGGTCCTCGTGAGAGAGGAAACATTGACACCAGCAAAGGCGCAAGAAGCTTCATTGAAAGCAATGTTTGAAGCCTAAATAAGCAAGATAAAGGAGGAAATGATGATGATTGTGAACTCACATAATGAGACTAATGTTCCCATGGCACATTCACCTGCACTTATGTAGCAGAGCACTAAAAGGAGTTGCATTGTTGGACAAGCAGAGGGTCCTATACCTTATGACCTTTATGTGGAAGATCCTAATAGCTAATTAGTTGCACATGGGACTGTCCACAAGTTGGTATCAACTATACACCACTAACAAATGGCTGATGATCTATTCAAAGTGTTGGTTGAAGAGGTGATCACTTATGATGCACCTCTCCCTCTCCCAACTAGTGAGCTAAAGGTTATGAGTAATGTCAAGGGAACCTTCATCTCATGGCTAGTGAAGCTTGTATGTTTTTGTACTCAACATGATACAATCTCAATCAAAACCCCTCTTGAAGCTCCAGCCCTTGATGTTGTTAACAAGCCTAAGTTGGATTCTAAGGATAAAATGGTCCTTATGGTATTGAATCGATATTTTCAAGAGAGATAATGGCCTATCGATGACATTGTAAGCCTCCCTGATCTGCAACCGATTTTCATTGACTCAAAAGATATAATGTCCCTGCTGTTTCCTAAACAAGAGTTTACTAATGCAATTGTCAACATATTTTTAAAGTATCTTCTTCTATAAGTACATAATTTAAATGGATTTTTTAGACACATATACATACTAATTCCCTGATGTCATTATTCTAGGTACATGCATCATAAGTTAGGTGAATCAGGCAAAATTGATGATTTTGGATTCCTCAGCCCAAACTATATAAGTAATGAAGAATAGGAATATCACCAAGAGGGGGATGAATAGGTGATTTAAAAAAGAAAAAATCTTTTCGAAAATAACTTAAGAGCAATAAAACAGAGACTGAAAAGGAAAATAAACACAGAGAGTTTATACTGGTTCGGTCTAATCTTCGACCTACGTCCAGTCCCCAATCACTTTGGGTACTTTACTATCTCAAACTTTTATACAATTTATACACTCTGTACTCAGGGTGATCCTATCACAAAGACTCACTCCCCCTTATAGGTTGTAATCGTATGCCAAAGAGAAGGCAGAGCTGCTGTGAGTGCTAGAGCCATACCGATAGAGAATGGTTTGAGATCAAATCGGATTCAGAATTTGGGTAGCTGCGGCCTCCCTAGCTTGTGTGTAGAGGAGAGAAAGGTCGACAACTATCGGGAATGAAGGAGAAGGAGGGATTTTTAATTGAAGTTTGCGACAGAACTCCAAGTTCCGTTGCAAACTTCAATGATTTTGCGATGAAACATGGAGTTCCGTAGCAAAACGGTGGCTCGTATGCCACCTTTTTGTGACAGAACTCCATGTTCCATTGGAAAATGAGCTAGTTTGCGACGGAAGAGGAGCTTCCTTTGCAAAATCTGCCAACAGTTTGCGATGGAAGCTCCTTTTCCGTCACAAACTTGAGTTTTTTGAGACAGAGGGAACGTTTCCATCGCAAACTGGTGGTCATAACCCCAAACTAGATGTACTTATTCGTCACAAAATGAGCCCATTTTGCGACAAAAATGGAGTTTCCATCACAAAATGCCCTAGATTGCGACATAATTTATTCTTTCATCACAAATACTATCAAATTTGCAATGGAAAATTTTCCGTCGCAATTTAGCTATTTTCTAGTAGTGTTGGATGCTCTAGAAATTGCTTGTGGATAAATATATGGACTAAAGGAGAGTAGAATAAATACCTTGAATATAGAGTTTGAGATGCTTAGAATTAATGAGGGACAATCCATTAAAGAATTTGAAAAAGGATTCTCAAATCTTGTGAATTAACTTGCTGCTCTTAAGAAGTAGTACATTTAAGAGGATCAAATAAGAAAAATCCTCATTGATTTTACAGATGAATGACAAGCAAAAGTGATCAATCCCTATTTGAGTATATATTTTTATATATTTTGAGATATTATTAAGCTTATATGGTTTATTTGCAGCAATTGTCGACAAATTTATTCAAAAGGAGTGAATTTAAGTAAGGATTGGAAAGGGTATGATTGTCATGTTATTATGATTTCCTTAAATCAAATTGACTTGCACAAAGGTGAAAGTGGAATATTGCCTAGAGGGGGGTGAATAGGTGATCTATAAAATTTTTCGCTTTAAAAAATTATAGAGATCAAGGTCAAAAGAATGGACACACAGGTTTATTTTGGTTTGGTCTAATTCGACGACCTACGTCTAGTCCAAAGTTCCTTAGGATTTTTCACTATCTCAATAAATACAATTACACACTTATACTCGGATGATCCTTTCACAGGACTTACCCCCCTTATAAGTTGTAAATGTATATTCCACTTAAGGTTCTACGAGCTTAAGATTTGACAATGATTTTACAAATCAATAAACTCTCTCTTGCAGAGTAAATAAATATGAACATTGAAGTACAATGAAGAATATCTGAAGATATTGACTTAATGAAACAATAGATTGTAGTCGAGTATTTGATTGCACAGGTTTTGGTAGTTGATAAAATTCAATGCTTTGGTATTTATAAATCATTGCATTTATTACCGTTGAAGCTAGAAATAAATCCGTTGTGACTGTCTAAGTAGACCGTTGGAGATGAAGCACCAAAAGTCTCTATATGTATTGCCCTTCATAAATTCTTCTTGGTCTCTTGATCTAGCTATTTTATGACTGTTGTAGAACAAAGAGAATGAAGTGTTCCTTCCCAAGATGTTTTTCAAATGATCAGAGAGAATGTATGTTGTTTTAGGTGAGAACATTTAATGTGTGACACGTCGGATTGCTTTATTTGAATCCAGTCATGATTTGTATGTTAAGTAATTGAAACTTATCAGCAAACTGGTTAAAAGCATTAGGAAACAATAATAACTAATTACTAAATAATCACATATCATGTTTAAAGAATTAAATGCATTGAGGTTCAAGCTTAGGAAAACCCTAGCATATTGACTCGAGTCAGGTCATCACTGGCTCGAGTCAATTCGTCGCTGAAAGAGGCATTGACAGACTTTAATGATACAGGCTCGAGTCAGGGAATTTCTTGGCTCGAGTTTTGGCTTAGACTCGAGTCATTAAAAACCATGGCTCGAGTTAAAGGCATTTAATCATTTAGTCGCATAGAAGATAATTGACTTGAGGCTAAAATCCATGGCTCGAGTTAGGCTCTAAACTCGAGTCAACATTTTAGGCTCGATTATGTCGTGACTAAATTTAGCTAAGGGATCAACATCAGTACTCTGGCTCGAGTCAGTAAGTGATAACTTGAGTCAATGAACATTTTTAAAATCAACGATCAAAATTTTGGCTTGAGTTAACTTACATAGGCCCAAGTCAGGGAGATCAAATGATTTTGGAATCTTTAAATTTTAGAACAGGTTGACTCAAGTCAGGGAAAGGGCTGGCTCGAGTTTGATCCCAAACTCGAATCAAGTATTTGGTGGCTCAAGTCACTGAGTCTTCAGAGTGAATGATAGAAAATGTTTGACTCGAGTGTAATACCATTGGCTCAAGTCAATTAGTTAGAAAAGTGTTTTTAACTCGATTTTTGATTCATGTCCTAAGTGGTTACTTTCCATATTGTTTTCAACAGTTAATCATCATCAAAACACATATGTAGAACCAACAAAAGGTATTCTTGTAATTATTTCAAGGAAATTAGGGAATTAACTATAAAAGACAAGAAAGCCCAGGATAATATTATAAGAGGATGATAGACTGATAAATATATATTTTATAATTGAAATTACATTTATTAATATTTTATATGTATTTAATTATCTTTGTATATTTTTCTATCATTTAATTAATTATAGGATAAAAGTATATTTTCATATAAAATCTACTCATATCTTAAATTATTTTGAAGGAGATATTATAAGATTCAAGTGAGAATAAAATATCAATATAATGTATCTATATTATATGATAATCAATAAAAAAGAAGTAAACTAAGATATTGTGATAGAAGCACACGTAGGGAGCCAGTATATACCTATATATATGCTAGGCATAGTAAGAGGAAGGTGTATTCCATTTTCCTTGGATGGTGACGGCAATGAAAGAGTTCTGAATTTAGATTGAGGGAGATTAAAGTTTGGAGTACAGAAGATCGACCATATGGATGAAAATTCGGCATTGAGTTTTTGTTTCTCTTTTCCTTTCTGTTCTTTCTTTTCACTTTGGTTAGCTATTATTTTGTTCATGGCAATGTTCAATTTATGTAGCTAAACCCTTGTTTTGAATTATTTAGTTTGATCATGGATTAGTATGGATGATGATTCTTCTTTTAATTACTTTATTATTATATTCATTGATTTAATTGTATGCTTGATTATCCTAAAACAAGAGATATATGATTGAGATCATTTTGGTGTTCTAAATGAGCCTAGGCATAAGAAATTTAGGCTAGACCTTCAATTTTTTCTTTTAGCTCGGAAGACTTTCAATTGAATCATGTAGGATTAGGTTTTTAGATTTAATTTGCTTGTAAGAAAGACTATACCTACTAGTCTTACATTGTCTCATTAGGCTTTTACTTAAATTAATCCAATTAAGTACTAACCCCTAAGACATTAGGGATTAACATAGTTGGAATGTCTTTTAGTGGATCAAAAGACACTCTTAGGTAATTAAGAGCCCTAGACTAGCAAATATAACTTTAAATGCAATTAAGGGGATAAATTAGACACTAAGAAGTAATCAAGGCTATAATAATCTAAGTCACCACTTAGATCTAAAATCACCCTTATCTTTAGTTTTAATTAGATTTTCTTTTGTTTTAATTAGCTTTTATCCAAATTGTGTTGACTCAATTAAGCAAAAGTGTAAAGTCATTGCTCAACTACATTGTTAATAGCAAGTTCTAGTGAGAATGACATCTTACTCACTCTTAATATGGCTTGTGCGCTTGCAAAGTCTTAGACTCTATTTTTCCTCTATCAAGTTTTTGGTGTTGTTGCCGTCTGGAACTGATGTCCCACAATTGTCTTGGCTTGAATTGACTTTGAATTAGTGGTTTGATTTTGTAAATATCTTGTATCTTTTCTTTTTTTTTTTAATAGTGAAAAATTTTAAAAAAATGGATTTCACATTGTAACCAACTAGTCTTTATATTGAGAACATAAATGATGCTTGTGTTTCATATATTGATTCTTCTCAATATCTTTGCATGTCTTGTTCTTATTGTGAGGGAGTCATTTATATGACACTACCAAAAAAAGCCTGATTTGTAGCAGTTAAACAGTAGTGGTCATAAAAAACCGCTACAAAATCAAGTATTTGTAGCGGTTTTATACAAAACCGCTACAAATTTGTAGTGGAGAACTGGTGCCAAAGCGCACGCGTGTTTGAAATGGTATTTTGTACCGATTCACCCATGAACAACTGCTGCAAAAGTGGCGCCAGCTTGGCGCCTAATGGCAGGAATCTTTGTAACGGTATATTTCTCGTGGTTTTTATAACAAAACCACTACCAATTTGGCGCTAGTGTTCGCACCAACTGGCGCAAATATTTGTCGCGTTAGGTTGTAGCGGTTATTTAGTAATAACTGCTACAAGAAAGCGAAAGGACACAGTCTTATTGCGGTTGCGGTATAACGACACACTAACCGCGACAAATCCTTAACATTTTGTAGCGGTTTATGAGAAAACAACTACTAATTTTTAAACTATATAAAGTGACCGTACATCAAACAAAAATTATAAAAAACGCAAAATCACTGAATCCGCGTTGTCACTAAATGAGCTAACTCAGCTTGGTAAACAAAGACATGCGAATATCTGTGGCTCTCATCTCTTATATCGAGAGATGAGTGTGGCAGATATTTTCCTCTCTTATGCTGAAGCCAGAGATAGCTATTTAGTGACAACAAAAATTTGGTTATTTCTCAAACCTAAAAACTTTTATTCTTCTGAATTTCATCTAACAAGCAACCGATGATTGGGTTTTTATGATAGCCGCCTTTATCTTTGTAAAATATCTCTAATCAAAATGAGTCAGTAAGTCTTTTCAGAGATATCAGTGGCTATATGAAAGCCCAATCTTCATGAGTTTGTTAGACTATTTTTAGCACACTTATTTTAAAAAATATTTTTTTTACCAAACTAATTGGTTTATTAGTGAAACTAATAAATCAATTATTTTGGATTTTGTTTGTTAATAAAATTAAATTAGCAGCGGTTGTGCTTCACAGCTGCTACTAAATGCCTTCAATTGGTAGCGGTTAGTGGGAAAATCGCTACTGAATTTGAAAGGTCAAATATTTTGTAGTGGTTTGTGCAGCGGTTATTAATAACCACTACAGTGTCCAGAGACCGAGGTAAAGTTGTAGCAGTTTATGCAGCATTTATTAATAACCGCTACAGTGTCTATAGTTTTGTAGCGGTTCTTCTGTAATAACCGCTACAAAAAGACGGGGTTTAACCACTTCCTATTGTCAGTTTCTCTTACCCTTGTCATTTCATTTTGACTTTTACTTGTATACTTGTACGGTAAAAGTCGAACATTATGGCTAACAGAGATAAAGGGAAGGGAGTTCCACCGAAGAAACTTATAAGAGGAAGTGGTAGCAGATTGTGTATGAGAGGGCGAGGGCATGGGCCTGCAAATATCCCTCCACCCCTTAAGACATATGAGGATCTCTTCGCCAGTGAGCCAATCGCAGAGCCAGAGACTCTTGAGATTGTAGGAGGAGAACGAGGCGCTACTCTTTCGATTAGCGACCTCGATGAAGATGAAGAGATAGATATTCGTATGCCCACGAGCAAGGCACAACAGTTCCTCGATAGGGAGAACGAGCGAGGCCAAGGGGACCCTCGACCGTTGTCTTCACGTTCCACCGGATTTGTGGTGGATGTTGAAGGTAAATATAATTTATTTATTCACTAAATTTAAAAGCAAAAAAACATGTTTTTTTTTCATTTGTGCAGATACAAATGAGAACATCAGTAGGAGGTCACCCGATGTTGCCGAGGTAACTTTGTTGCAAGGGCCAAAAGTCGTGGTCCTCTGGAACCCGGAGATGGACCAGCCGGTTGGCAACAGTGGTCAACTGTTTAATCGGTACCTATCGGAATTGGACGGGAATTGGGCTTGGTTCCCGCTCGACTTCATAAATTAGAAGCCTGTTCCGGATAAGAACAAGAATGATGCATTTAAAGATATTGTGAAGGTAGGTTATGTTTCTTAATTAAAATTTACATGTTAATAATAATTATAATTTGTGGTTTATTTATTTTTGGTTAATTAATTAATAATTAATGTATGATAGAGAAAAAGTTTAACGTGGGAGGCAACGCGAAAAGGTATACTTTGCTGAAGATAATGGATGGGAGGAAGGAGCGGAGGAATCATCTGTACAACAAAATGAATGGAGATGGGATGATTCCTCTGCAACACCGCGCTGATCGAGAATGTCCCCGACGGAGTCGACCCAAATGACTGGGCAGGTTTTGTCCAATATAGGAGGAGTCTAGCTAGACAAGTACATCTTTTAATTAATTATACTTTACATTTTTTGTAAATTATTTAATTAGTAGTTTAACTTTATTTATAGTTGCGTTAAAGTCCAAATTTGCCACAGAAGTTTTGCGAATGGAGCGTCCAGCACCCGGAAGTTTTTTTGGTACCAAATTTACCCCGGAAGTATTAAAATGGTACTAAATATTTGCACTCTTGGTCTCTCCCTCTCTTCTTCACTCTCTCGTTTTCTCTTCCTCTTCACGCATGAACTTTCAGATAAAGAGCACAGGGCTCAAGAGGTATGGCTCATCATAAATCAACTGCTCTTGCGCGTTTGGTTGGTTTGTGTTTCACCGTGATCTCCGCTGATTTGGTTATTGATATCTGCTCTGCTTTACATAATGGCGCTGGATCTGCTTTATGTAATGGCACTGGATCTGTTTTGTTTACGTAAAGTTGCTGGATCAAAATGAGAGGGAGTGAGGATGACAAAAGATCAGTAAGTATATGGGTTGGATGTATGGGTCAAGAAGAATGGTGCTGGGATCCAGAGAAAATGAAGCTTGCTAAAAACAAAAACAAAAAACAAAAATCTGACGTGTCTATATGATGTGGCAAAAATCCAGGGTAAATTTGGTACCCAAAAAAATTTCCAGGTGCTGGATGCTCCTTTTGCAAAACTTCTATGGTAAATTTGGACTTTAACCTAAAAAAAAGATTTCCAACATGGCCAACGGATGTTTGACGTTCCATCAGTCTTGGATATATTTGGTCCCTTTTTAATACTTTCGGGGTAATTTTGGTATCATTTTAATACTTTTGGGGTAAATTTGGTACCAAAAAAAACTTCCAAGTGCTAGACGCTCCATTCGCAAAACTTCCGTGGCAAATTTGGACTTTAACCCTTTATAGTTTAAATGTACTTGAAATATTGTGTAAATATTAGTTAATTATATTTATAGTCTAAATTACTTTATAGTTTGAACTTTAAATATAGTTTATAAAATATGAAAATAATAATTAATTTCACTTAACTTTTTGTTTGCTTCTTCTTGCAAGCTCTGTCTCAGAGGAACACTGCCAGTTGGGCACATCAGAGGGTCCATCACACGGCAAGATCCAAGACTTTGTCGTGACTTATAGTGAGCTGGTAATTGAAAGCAAAATTAATTTTATGTTTTAATGATTGGTTGTTTTATTTTTTTACTTGACAAGCTTGTTATTCTTTTAATGCTTTCAGCAAGCGAAGGCTATAGAGGAGAACCAGCAGACGAACTATGGGGAGTTGTTCACACGCACCCATAGACACCGTAATAGGACGCCGACCTCTGAGGAGGCAGAGCAGATTATAGTAAGTTACACAAAATTTTTTTATATAGTTAATTTAATATCTTTAAATTGAATTAAATTGTTTCATTAATGTTTTATGAAATTTGTGCGTCAGGCCCGGATGAGCAGAGCTAGGCAGAGCTCCAATCGTCGCGAGAAGGCCACCACCAGATGATTTGGAGGCGATTATTACCCAGCGGGTTGCTGAGGGGGTTGCTGCGCAAGCGGTGAGGCAAGCTGCCAGGGAGCTACGAATGTATGAGAGATTCAATCGCTGGTACGCTGGTTATCAGCACTACATGGATAAGTTTGCTGGTGCCTTGAACAGGTTGATACCTGACAACCACTTCACACCTCCCTCGCCTCCCCCGCCATTTATTGACGAGGATTCTTCCCCGCCTCCAGATCCGTTCATCTATGAGGATCATGCCGCTGCTGCTCCTGCTGCTGATGAGGAAGAGTGCATTGTTACCTCTACTCCTGCACACGCCCCCCTGAGAAAGGACCTGATCAAGCTCCTGATTGTTACTTTTTATTTTCACAGACATTTGTTTTCTTTTTTATGTTATTTGGAATGGATTTTTGGATTATAATTTCAATATTTAGATTTCGTTGACATTACTTTATAAACACTTATAATCATTTACATTAGTTTGTTAATGTTACTTCTAACATATACCAAGTTTATTATATTTACATAAAATAAGTTAATTATATTTGTATGAACAAAGTTTATTATATTTAAATAAAAAGAAATACCAAAATACTTTTTTCTAAAAAAATTTAAATATTTATCATCCATAAAAACAAAAAACATTGAACAAATTTTGTAGCAGTTACTAACTGCTACAAATTTAAAATATCTGTAGCAGTTTACAACCACTACTAAAGTCTGGTGGGTGAAATTTGAAAAAGATGAAATGTGCAACGGCTTACATTTTGTAGCGGTTAGTGTAGCGGTTTTGGTAACCACTACTAGTATCTAGCGGGATCTATTCAGTTCAAATGTTGTTGCGCAACGTGTTACACTTTGTAGCGGTTATGGCAGCGGTCATGTGAACCGCTAGTAATAGCTGTATTTAGTAGCGGTTACCAACCGCTACAAATGGAATTTTTTGTTTGTAGCAGTTGATCTAGCAGTTTTTGAACCGCTACAACAAAGCTAACGTTTCATTTAATTAATCTGAAGTCATTTGAAGAAAATTAAACCTTCTATCTTCAATTGTATTCTATCCTAGCATTGTTTACTAAATATGGATAAGTCATGGATTAAGTTGCTGCGTAATTCTCCCGTGTATCTAGCGGGATTGAAAAATTTCTTAGATTTCGCCTTCTCCCACGCTAGCATTTTTGGGAAGATCTTATGTCCGTGTGGTCGATGCAAGTTTAAGAAGTGGCAAACGCAAGACGATGTTATGGAACATCTTCTTATGAACTCTTTCACAGTAGAATATACATTGTGGGAAGTTCATAGTGAGAAACATGGTATGCGAAATGGGGAACATCTTCCTTGAAGCTCACAAGTAGGAAATAGTGTAGCTCAAGATGATCCGGTTAATGAAGTTGTTCGCGATGCTTTTGGTGTTCAAGACGACAATTTCACGACAGAAGTTCAAGGTGCAGAACCTGTTTTCCTCAAGAATGAAGCAGCTCAGGAATTTTTTAGCCTGATAGATGAGGGTGATCGTCCGTTGTATCAAGGTTGTCGAAAATACTCTAAATTATCTTTCCCAATCAAGTTATACCATATCAAGTGCACGTGTGGGATCACTGATAAGGCAATGTCGATGTTGCTGGGATTGCTACGAGATGCGTTCCCTGACGCAGTCATTCCCACAAACTTCTACGAGGCCAATAAGATAATTAACAGATTAGGCTTGAACTACGAAAAGATTAATGCTTGCTCGAACGACTGTATGCTTTATTGGGGAGAGGACGCTCGTAGGGAGTCTTGTAAGAAGTGTCACACTTTGAGGTTCAGGACTGTCTGGAAGGGGAAAAACAAAAGAAGAAGCCCACAAAGATTCTTAGGTACTTTCCTTTAAAGCCTCGTTTACAGAGATTGTTTATGTCGTCCAGGATAACTGAGCATATGAGGTGGCACGAAGCTGACAAGAACGAAGATGGTAAACTTAGACATCCACGGGATGCTCAAGTGTAGAAAGTGTTCGACTCAAACTTTCCAAATTTTGTGGCGAACCCTAGAAATGCTCATCTTGCTTTGGCAACCGATGGTTTTAATCCGTTTTGGAATCTCAACACAAGCTATAGTATTTGGCCGGTTGTCTTGATCCCGAACAACTTGCCTCCCTGGATGTGTATGAAACAAAGCTCCTACATTATGTCTATGATCATTCCAGGCAAAAATACACCGGGAAATGACATCGATGTGTATCTCCAATTGCCAATCTCGGAGTTGGTCGAGTTGTGGAATGTAGAGGTTGAGACGTATGACTCACATGACAAGACACTATTCAACATGCGTGCGGCCTTGATGTGGACTATTAATGACTTTCCTGGCCTAGGAACATTATCCAAGTGGAATATGCATATCGGCCTTACGTGTTCAGCTTGTAATTTTGACTCTGACTCTATGCACCTTCCCCACAGTCGTAAGTGGTGCTTCATGAGTCATCGGAGGTTTCTCGATGGTACGTACAGGTTTAGGTTGCAACGTAATCACTTCAATGGGCAACAAGAAAAAAGAGGACCTCCTCAGATTTTATCCGGCGAAGAAATCGTAGAGCAGATTCATGATGTTGAATTTGAGTATGGAAAAAAGAGACGATCTAGCAAAGGCAGGTACAAAGACCGCCAGGGCTTCTGGTTCTATGCCCCAGTAATGGCGAAAGATAAGCATTTTCTTCACCCTTCTGTATTGGAAAGATAATTTTCTCTGACATAGTTTGGATGTCATGCACATTAAGAAAAATGTGTGCGACAATGTGCTTTACACGATTCTAAACAAACCTGGCAAGTCAAAAGATCATCTTCAAGCGATAAAAGATTTAAGGGAGATGGGAGTTTGTAGAGACGTGTGGCCGGATGAGCATGACAGATTTCAGCCGGCAAAATTTACCCTAACAAAACCGAATAAGGAAATCTTCCTCGTGACTTTGAAGAAAATTAAAGTTCTAGACGGGTATTCAAGAAACATTTCACAATGTGTTGATGTGCAGGCTCGAAAGGTTACTGGGCTGAAGAGTCATGACTCACATGTCCTTATGCAACAACTACTTCCGTTGGCCATCAAAGATACGCTGCCTCTCGATGTGTCGATCATTTTGGTCGAGCCGTGTTCTTTCTTCAGGAAGTTGTGTTCCAAGGTTTTGACTGTGGAGGAGCTTGACTAGCTACAGCAGAAAATCATTATTATGATGTGCCATTTGGAGATGATCTTTCCTCCATCATTTTTCATAGTCATAATTCACCTGACAATTCATCTTATTCACAAAACAAAGCTTGCTGGCCCAGTTCACTACTGATGGATGTATCCTATTGAGAGGTACTCATTTAAAATTAATCACTTTACGATTACTACCTTATCATACATTTTCGCATTAATGTTTCAAAATTTTTCATTAATTACTTTATAGGTTTCTTGGGAAACTGAAATCATACGTGAGGAAATAAGGCATGGCCTGAAGATTTAATTGTAGAAGATTATATTGGGGATGAGGTCTTGTATTTCTGTTCCAGGTACTTTGATGATATTGAGACGTCATTCAACCAACGCAACGTGTCGATTATTGTCCAGAGCCAGAGCCAGAGCTAGAGCCATCAGCAACAGAGTTGTTCATCCCTCATGTTGGTAGACCAGTTGGCGGAACTGAGAACTTCAAACTAACTGCACTTGAGAAACTTCAAGCACACAAACATGTCTTGATAAATTGCACTAAAGTTGAACCATACCTTCAGTAAGGATTGCGAACAGATATATGGTATCCTTTATATTTCCTTACATTTTATACTCACATTTCATGGTCTTCTTCGCATGTTTAATTGTAGGGAATTCAGGAGTCATGTCAAGCGTTAACTAAGAATCCGGACACAAACAGTGTTGGATATAATTAGTTTTGATGATGTCTTATATAGATGTCATTCTTAACAACAAAAAGATTGAGTAATATGTTTAGCTTCTTCATTGATGAATTCTTGAATTGAATGTAGAATCAAAGGTGTAAAGTTCAATCATGAAGAAGATCAAGGAGGTCGAGGATGTAGATGAGGATAAGGAAAAGGAAGAGAAGAAAAAGAAGAAGAAGAGAGATTGAAGAAGAAAGAACTTTGAATGGCATATCTTTATTCAAGAATAGCTCAGATATGTCTATGGAGAGTGGTCAAGAAAAGGAGAAGAAAGAAAGAAAGAATAAAGATGTGAAGAATATCCAAGTGGAGAGAAGGAAAAAAGAGAAGATCTTGACAAAAAGAATGAGAAAAGTCAATATTCAAGATCTTAGATTGATCCTAAAAGTCTTCACATTAAATGGATGTTGGAGAAGCTCAATCCAAAGTTAAAGATGGCAAAAATCAGATTCTGGAATGTTGGACCTGGCTATCACCCAAGAGGGGGGGTAAATTGGGTGTTTGATAAACTTTAGGAACTTTAAGAAAAACTTTTCGCAATTTATAAATTAACAATTAGATATTCAAAGATGAGCATATACTGGAAATGTAAAAGATAAGGGAAGAGAGTATGCAAACTGTGATTTATCCTGGTTCGGTCCAATCTTTGACCTACGTCCAGTCCCCAAGCTTCACTTGAGATTTTCAATCCACTATTTGCTTTGAACTTGATTACACATTCTGTACTTGAAGTAATCCTCTCACTAGGATTCACTCCCCCTTACAAACCGTAATCAATTCACTTGCTTGATTACACACTCTGTACTCGAAGTAATCCCACACTCGGATTCACTCTCCTTACAAGCTGTAATCACAACAAAGTGTTTCCCACTCAAGATCACCCAATCTTGAGTAACTCTCAGAATAATAGGATGTTTACAATGAATCTTCTCTCTTAAAAGTAAGTGAATAAACACTGAAGCACAATACATATAATCTCACTCTCTAAGCTAGATATATGATCATTGAGGTATTCAGAGAATAGATGAAACAGACGTTAGAATATTGGCATTTTCACTGTGTAAGCTCACGTCACTGTTCTTGTTCTCCCTCTTGTATCTGTGTCACTTGTTCTTCGTTTCTGGGCTTCTTATATAGATGAAGAAGAGGAATTAGCCGTCGCATTTTCTTCTCTTTAATTCTTCAAAGTTCAGCTGTAAATCTGGAATATGACAGTTGCATATTTTCTTTTGTTTCTTCAATTCTTGGCTGGAATCTTGGATTTAGTTGTTGTAGATGGTCTTCCAGAATTCTTGTCATTCCATAAACTTAATTTGACCGTTTGAGATGATTCTTATGAGTTACAACGGTCTGAGCTGAACATCTGGGATAAGGGAGAAGGATCAGGCCTGTTATAGGTTCGTTATTTAATGCATTTATCCTGGATCTTGATCTCATATTGATCTTGGCTAAACCTTATCTAAAAAACACTCAAAACTTCATCAAGGACATTAGAAACAATAATATCATATGAGGAAATAATTTCAGGAAGACCCATTAAGATTTCGCAGATCAACATCATTTGATTTTTCAAAATTCTCGATGCAAACTCGAGTTTTTTCTTCCAGACTCGAGTTTGAGGTTCATCCAGAAAGCATGTCTGTTGATTAGTGGTCTAAACTTGCAGTCTGTAAAAACTAACTCGAGTTTGGTTTTTACAGAGGGAACTGTCGGGTTCTGGACTTGGGATGGAACTTTGGGCAGGAAGCTAAACTCGAGTCAATTAGTGACCAACTCGAGTTTAGGTCTATGTTTGAAGAACAAGCCTAAGTTTGTGATTTTCCAGACTGGAGTTTAGGGTCATAGACTGGAGTTTGTAGTGTAGCCAAGTGAATGATCTTTCTGTATGGTTCAGACTCGAGTTTCGGAAGCAAACTCGAGTTTCAGTGACTACTAAAATATTTGAGGTTTATCTGGGTCAAGTGCAAACTGGAGTTTGGAAGGCCAGCCTAGAGTTTAGGAGTCTATTAAGTTTTTTGGGTTCCTTTCTGTTTGGTCTAAACTCAAGTTAGGGAATCTAGACTTGAGTTTGGCTTGCTTGGGATTCTGAGTGCTCTCTGTATCTTCCAGACTTCAGGTTTGATTTGCAAACTGGAGTTTAGCTTAATGTGAAAATTTTGGATTCATTTCTATGTCTGTACAGACTCGAGTTTGTCTATGTAGACTCGAGTTTGGCTTTTATGTAAAATTGAATATCTTTCTATCAAGTCTCAAAACTGGAGTTTGCTAACACAAACTCGAGTTTTCTTCTCCATGACTCAGTCAAATATCCTTCTCACAAGTTCTTTGCTTTTCTGACCTGATAAAGATCAATCCCTGGAATCCAGTACCTATCTCCATAAAGTTCTTTAAGTCTTCTTTCCATTGCAAGAAGAATCAGCTCCAAACTCACTATATTCTAATAGTTAAGATCTGATGAATGAAGGTTGTTCTTTGCCAGCGTTTTTGCAGCATCTTGAATTTATAGTCAACTTTCGAAGTTCATATCTTACTCATTTGATCTTTGTTTTCCATGATCTTTATGTTTCTGGAAAGGTGTGTGAGTCTACTTTCATATGCCACCGATTTCAGCTCATTCTGATGTGTAGATTGTGAGATACACTCAAATCATTGAAGCTTGGTCTGCTGTGTGGCATGAATTCCTGTTCCAACTTCTGAAATTCATAGCTCTCTCATCGCAGCTTCTTTGGGCATGAAACTTTGTCAAGATGACGCATTGGATGTCTAGTTTCATACAAAATTGATTTCACCTTAAACCGATCTCTGGTTTGGGAGATATCATGAAATTACCAGAGGTCGCCAGTTCTGATCGTGAAACAGAGTTGGACAGAGTTGCTGAAAGCTTGCTAAACTCGAGTCATTAAGTGACTAACTCGAGTTTTGAGTTCTAAACTCGAGTTTACATTGGCTAACTCGAGTTTTGCTGATCCAAAGACACCAGAGTTGCTGAAGACACTACAAACTCGAGTCATTAAGTAACTAACTCGAGTTGTGTCCTAAACTCGAGTTTTCTTATAATCCAGAGGCAGATCACTTCCAGTGATGCGGTAAACTTGACTTTTAAGTATCTGGCTCGATTTTGCTCATCCAGAACCTGATATATGCTTATTTTAACTCTGAATTGAGCTGTTCTAACTTTCATTTGATCATGGAGACTTCTAGAATCAAACTAAGAACTTGTATAATGATTTTCTTAGTTTATTCAGCAAGTTCTTCTCTCTTCTTGATTATTCTCCATGAATCAACTCTTTCTTTCTTCTATTCTCTTGTTCTTTCTCCACATGAACAAATCTACATTAAATGTAGCAATTAGACAATGATATAAACTTTTTGCTCTTGCTAATGGCCTCTATATAAGATATCATCAAAACTAATCATAACCAACATGGAAAAGAAAACTCGAGTTTCCAGATCAAAACACAAGTTTACAAGCTCACTGCAGAAATTTGCTTATGGACGAGAAAACTAGAGTTTGGAAAACTAGAGTTTGGGAAACTCCGGTTTGGGAGTCAAAGAGTCAAAAGTTGAGTATTAAAGTCAATACTCGAGTATGAAACTTATATACTCAAGTATTGGGTGTTTTCAGCTTCTCTGGCGCGTCTGGACCCGATAATACTTGAGTTTCCACTTCAATACTCGAGTAACAACAATTCTGTTCACATCTGTTTCACGATCAGATTGGGCGAGCTCTGGTAATTCGATAATATCTCCTAAACCAAAGATCGGATTTAGGTGAAATCAAATTTGTATGAAACTAGACATTCAATGCGTCATCTTGAAAAAGTTTCATACTCAAAGAAGATCAGATTAGTGAGCTTTGAATTTCTAAAGTTGGATCAAATATTCACGCCACACAGCAGACCAAACTTCAATGATTTGAGTATAACTCACAATCTACAAATCGAAATGAGCTGAAATCGGTGGCATATGAAAGAAGACTCATAAATATTTCCATCAATACATGATTCAACTAAAATGAAGGTCAGACCAGAGAGATATGGTCTTTGAAAGTTGACTGATAATTCAGAACGTTGCAAAAATGATGGTTAAAGAACAATCTTCTTTCATGGGATCATAATGGGCAAATTCCAACAAATTAAGATTTGATTCTTGTGGCATTGTGAAGAAGACTTAATGAGCTATATGGGGATAATTGGTTTGCTAAATATGAAGCTATATAAAGTCAGAGAGCAACCAAGGGCCAGAACAACTTAAATACTCGAGTTTACAAGTGAATACTCGAGTATAGCTCAGACAAAGAGTAATGATCGATATAGGATCTTCAATACTTGAGTATGTAAGTCAATACTCGAGTTTCAAGTAGACAGAGACGAATCTGAAGTATTGAAACAAGATCAATACCGTAGTATTCAATACAATACTCGAGTATACATCGTAACTTCAGAAAAATCAAAGTTGCAAAAATCCTAAATCTGATCCAGATCAACCAAAAGTTTACCCAAATGATCTATAACACTCATTATCATCATTTATATCATTTGTGGACATATTTTAGATGATCAATTGAAGGATTTCATGAAGATCAACATATGCTGACCTGTCAAGTGAAAACTGAATATAACGGCTATATTTCTCCAACAACCATATGTTAATGGTTCTATTTACAATGGTCAAATTCTTCAACGTTCAGATCATCTTCATCTATAAATAGAACCAGATTCAAAATGCAAGATGAAGAATGAGTGAGCTTACACAGTTATAATGCTGAAATTCTGAATCCTCTTCTTACTCTGTTTTTCATGCTTTCATAGTATATCATTTTAAGAGAGTGAAATCACTTGTAATGCACTTCAGTGTTTATCATAATCACTTCTATGAGAGAAGAAGCATTGTAAATCACATTTTCCTGAGAGATACTCAAGGTTGGGTGACCTTGAGTGGGGATGTTGATTGTATCCTTATGGGTAGTAAGGGAGAATCTCTATGAGAGAGATTGTAAAGGCTGCACAAGTGCCTGGATAAACTTGTGGGGTGTAAAGGCTTGTCTCTTATGCCTAATTAAACAAGGAGATAGTGGAAATCTCAAGTGGAGCTTGAGGACTGGACGTAGGTCAAGGATTGGACTGAACCAGTATAAATTTGAGTTTGCAATTCTCTTCCTTAAACTCCTTTATTTCCAGCATACATTTTTGAATGATTGTTTAGAGCTTTATAACCTTTTATTATCATTCAAACTGATTTTATTGAATTGTAAAAAGATTTCAAAAAGTTGCAAGTTTTATCTTCACCCAATTTACCCCCTCTTGGGTTCAGCCAGGCCTTTCAGACAGCAGCTGAGATTGATAGAAAGGTCCACAAAGAATTCTCGGGTTGGTTTAGGAGGAGAATAATGAATGACCACAACTCGCACTCACTAGACTTCAAAGCTCTCGCACTCAGCCCGCTTGACCACGCCCAAAGATTTATGGCATACAATGTCAACGGTTTCAAGTTTTGCACCGTTTCACGAGATCAGGGATTGCTGACCCAAAACTCGAGTGTATATGGAATGTTTGGGATAAGGAGTTATGCGAGTAGCAGTGATGGGAACATGCAATTCGGTGACGTCCTGTATTATAAAAAGCTCCTTGATGTGGTCAAGATAAATTACCAGGGCTGTTTCACCGTGACGTTGTTCAAGTGTTTGTGGGCGAATACAACAATGTCCCGAGGACTCACAAATGACGACTTAGGCATCACATCAGTGAATTTCTCCCGGCCGATTCACACTGGTCAATCTAAAGATGATGAGCCGTATATTCTAGCCTCAGAGGCCCATCAGGTTTATTATGTCGCCGATGAGAGGCACAGGGATTGGCATATGGTTGTTCACTTAAAGCCTCAGGACCTTTACGACATGGGCAATGCTGATAATGTCGCCTATGAGAGTGATTCGTTCCAGCCAACTAGCTTCAAGAATTTCTTCCCTGACGGCGATAACAATTTACCTATAGTTTGATACATTTTTTTAATATACGCTTTATGAAATAATAACATTTAATTGAAATGTTATTTGTGTTCCAACATATTCAACTAAAAAGTAATATTTTATCCAAATTTCTTTTTTGTAGGGATTATGACGAAGATTGAGAGCTAGAGAAAAAAATTATGCTTACGATTTAATCTGTAATCTTTTTTTTTTATCAAAACATTTCTTCTGTAATCATATACATACATACATACATACATACATACATACATACATACATGTGTGTGTGTGTGTGTGTGTGTGTTTTAAAAAAGCTTACTTTGTAGCTGACGATTTAATTTGTAATCTTTTTTTCTTGTCAAAAACTTTAGAAAATTATTTGTAGCGGTTACAAAACCGCTACAAAATATAGAACCGCTACAACAATCGTCATACTAACCACTACTAAACCTAAACGCTACAAAAACGAAACATCAACCACTACAAAATAGGTATGCAGATACCAATATAAAAACCCCTATCAAACCTCATTTAATACACTCCACTTTCGTTTTCTAATACGTTTTCTAATCTTTTTCTCTCGAACTTCTACATTTTCTCAAGGAGATTAATGGTTTTGATAAGGTAAGTGTTGTTCACCCGGATCAAATAGGATTATTATCGCAATATTTATTTATTCGCTCAACATCTGTGTTCTTAAGTTTTTTTCTTGATTATTTTTATTCTCTTTTTAGACTTTCACACACATTAATTCATTTCCCTTTACAAAATTATTCCATATATCTTCACAAATATTATTCCATTCATTTTCACACACATTATTTTATTTAAATCAACCCATAATAAATTAAACTTAACAAATAAAAATTTATAATTAAAAATTGGTAATAATTTAAATTAAAATATAAATTATTGATAATGCAACATTTAACTAATTAAATATAATGATTAACGAATTTATATTAAAATAAAATATTTGACTAGTTTAAATTTTTTTTAATTGAAAATGTTTGTAGCAGTTATCTAATAGCTACTAAGCACAACTAACATTTTTACAATCAAAAGAAAATTTTAAAAAATTTCTGAATATCTAGTAGCAGTTTATAAAAAATTGCTACAAAGTGCAAAAAATTTTAAAAGGGCGGGAATAAATTTTACAGCTAAAATAATGGTGGGAAACTTTTGTAGCAGTTAGCTAACCACTACAAAGGAATTTCAAAATATTTTTCCCTGCCATATTTGGGAAGTATTTTTGTAAATTTTATAGCGGTTGTAAAACCGCGACAAGATATAATTTTGTAGCGGTTTTGGAAACCGCTACCATGTCATCATGAGGATGTTAGCTCAACCACATGTAGTGGCAGTTTTATGTAACCACTACAAAAACAGTAGCGGTTTTGAGATATGTAGTAACGGTTATTTTTAACCGCTACAAATATTCTTGTCACGATGTATTTTGTAGCAGTTCTTTCAACCGCTACTACAAACATTTGTAGTGGCTAAAACCACTACAAATACACAATTTTAACCGCTACTAAAAGACCTTTTTTTGTAGTGTGAGCATTGCCTATATAGTGCAACCAAGCATTATGTGAGGGATGATTTTGCTAGGAACCAAACTTGTTTTGACCATTCATATTGTCCTTGTGGAAGTTTTGAACAACAATTTTGGGATTCACATGTCAAATATTGTTCTAATGAAATTACCCTTCCTTTATACTCTTATCCACATATTGAAGAAAATACCCTTGAGTATAAGGAAAAGTCTAACTTAGAAAGATTATTTGAGGAGTATGTAGAATCATTAGAGAGATTAAATCATAAACTACAAGAATTTGTCACTAGAGTTGAGTTAAGTGTCCAAAATATTGGGGTATATGTGAGTTAAATTGTTTCAATCCTTGTGGAACTTGGCACTATGTTGCAAGATAATTCCTTAAACATGATGATCACTTCTTGTGTTGATAATGATTGTTGTGAGATAGTTGAAAATGTAGAATTGCACAAGACTATGGAAAATGTAGAAGGTGATTGTGAAGCCTAAGGTTTGTGATTTTGATGATCAAATTGATGTGGATGTCCCAATTGTTGTTAAGCATGACTCTTCTATGGATGTTTTGACTCTTACTAGTTAGAGTCAAGTAGATTTCGTTGGATGCTCAATTTTTGAAAGTGCCTATATCTATTTGCAATTTTATGCATGTTGTGCCTTTTTTGAATTCATTGAATGCATGTACTCTGAAATTGTCTATGATTGAGGAAGTACATATAATGAACATGCATAGTGATCTTTTTGGTTTGAAATCTTGTTGCTTGAAAGTAAATGATGAATATGTGATTATGGTGTTTGAAATGTGTGATTAGATGATAGTATTGAGAAGTACTCTAGCTGTAGCTTAAGACTTCAAATTTAGCGCTTGGTGAGAGTCAACCCAATGTAATGAATTCCGCTTTCAATTATTATTATTTTTCTTTTCTTTTCTTTCTTTCTTTTTTCTATCTCTTAGCCTCAAGATTTTCACTAACACCCCTCTCAAGTTTCATTTAGGAAAGTAAAGTGTCATTGAAGGTGTTAGAGGAAGAACTCCATATCAGACTCAAAGATCTAAGCCAGTCTCCTTTATTGACTTTTGCAACATTGAGGACAATGTTTGACTCAAGTATGGGAGAGGGATATGATTTTTTATTGTGCTTGTCCTTTTATTCAATTGAAAATATTTTTTTCCCAATATTTTCATATGCTGAATTTTTTGTGTTGCCTGGGATTAATCTTAACTTTGAGCCTTCCCCATATTATAGAGTGTTATTGAAAAAAATTAAAATAGTAAAGAATGTTTCAATCAAACCTCTAAGCCTTTATATTTTGTGTAAATATTGAGATGGACTATAAGAATAGGGATTAGTTTGTAATATGATCAACAAATTGTTGGTTTATGAATATTTTTCCACATAATTCTTTTAGAAAATTTGATGATGACCTTGCTGGCTAAGTGAAGCTTTTTTGTTTAGGGAAATTACTTAAGTATTTTTAGGGAAAAAAAGGAAACAAGAAGCCAAAAAAAAGTGAATAAGAAACATACCTCTAATGGCTTCTCTAGATCTAACTTAGTAACCAAGGGCACTTCATCACCAATGTTTGAACTCGCATTAAACAATAAAGTCAAAGAGGACTATGAGTTGGCTAAAACCCTCTTAAGGTATATCTGTTGGATCTAGCTGTCACCTAAGATGGGGGGTGAATTGGGTGTCCGACTAAAACTTATGAACTTTGAAAAAAATTTCGCAACTTACAGAAAGCAATTCGTATGACAGTAGTAAGTTGTAAATCAATAATCATTCATTCAAACATATTGAAAGTGGAAGGAATCACAAAGAGGGGGGTGAATTAGGGATTTTAAAAATTCTTTTCAATTCTTAAAAAAATAAAGCTTAAGAAATGAATAACGAAAGAGTAGAGAAAGAAAAGCTCAGACACACAGGATTTATACTGGTTCGGTCTTAACCTTGACCTACGTCCAGTCCCCAGATACCTTCTGGGTGTTTCCACTAGTTCAACAAGTTTTTAATTACAACAATGAAGACAAGACACAATCCTAATCACCTAGGACTTGCTCCCCCTTACACCTTGTAATTAAACAACCCAACTCACAGGTTCCACAACCTTGAGTTTACACAACCAAATACTTTAAAAGAATTTCAATCTCTCAAAAGAGTGAATATTGATAATCAATGAAGAACAGATAAAAGAATCACAATACAGACTCAAAAATGCAAATGTGTTAAAGTGTAGCTTCGTTGTCTTGCTCTGAGTCTTCATAGCCTTTTATAGCCTAGCTAGATGAGCTAGCTGTTGCAATATCTTCTCCAACGTTCGGCTGCAAATTTGGGAAATGACAGTTGCATATTTTGCTCTGTTCTTTTAATTCTTTGCTGAAATCCTGGAATGTGTTGTTGCAAAACGTCTTCCAGATTTTTAGTCATTCCATGATCTTAATTCGATCGTTTGAGATGATCTTAATGTGTTACAACGGTCTGAACTGAACATCTGGGATAAGGGAGAAGAATCAGCCCTGTTCTTGGTTCTTCATTAAATGCACTTATGCTGGATCTTGATTTCACCTTGATCTTGTGATGAACCTATCTGAAACTTATCAAAAACTTGATCAATAATGTTAGGAATAATAATACAACAAGATATGATAATTTCATATTAACCCATAATGATTTTGTAGATTTATTCAATCTGGTTTTTCAAAATCTCCGATGCAAACTTGAGTTTATAATCCTAGACTCGAGTTTGAAGTTCATCCAGAAGACATGACTATTGAGCATTGGTCTAAACTGGCAGTTTACAAAAGCTAACTCGAGTTTGGTTCTTACAAAGAAGAAAGTCGCGATTTGGTCTTGAATGGGATTTTGAACACATGGCTAAACTCGAGTCATTTAGTGACTGACTCGAGTTTGAAGCTTTTATGAAAATCTTAATTTTAAGTTCATAGCTTCAAAACTGGAGTTTAGAACTGCAAACTGGAGTTTACAAGACCTGAAATATTGTATAGCTCTCTGTATGATCCAGACTCGAGTTTTGATATCCAAAACTCGAGTTTCAGTGAAAACTGGAACTTTTGAAATATCTACATAAGTGTAAACTGGAGTTTTCATTTTCCAAAATGGAGTTTTCAAATCAATCATTTACTCGAGTGTTTTCTATTTGAGCTAAACTCTAGTCACCAAAATCTTGACTCGAGTTTCAGTTTGAACTGAAACATTTGAAACATCTTTGAAGGCTCAAACTGGAGTTTTCGTTTTCAAAACTGGAGTTTAGAAATCATGTAATAACTCGAGTATTTTCAGTTTGTCCTAAACTCGAGTCTCCAGAAACTAGACTCGAGTTTCAGTGGTAGCTGAAGCTTTGAAAACTTCCTGTTAAGCTTAAACTGGAGTCTATGAAATCAAAACTGGAGTTTACAAAATAAACAAAAGCTTGAGTATCTCTGTTATAACCCAGACTCAAGTCTTCTACGTCCAGACTCGAGTTTCAGTTGAAAACTTTAAACTTGAAGACTTTTGTATTTGGTAAACTAGAGTTTGTGGATATGAAACTGGAGTTTTGAAATCTTGATAAAGCATTGAAGCTTCTGTTTGATCCTAAACTCAAGTTTCCAAAACATAGACTCGAGTTTACAGTTCTTAAGAATTTTGATTGCTCTCTGTGTAATGCAAACTCGAGTTTGTCTTACACAAACTGGAGTTTGGCCAACTTTGTAAAAACTGAGCTTCTGTCTGCCAAGTCTAAAAGTGGAAGAAATCACCAAGAGGGGGGTGAATTGGGGATTTTAAAAAAAAATTCTTTTCAACTCTGAAAAATGAAGCTTAAGAAATGGATAATAAAAGAGTAGAAAAAGAAAAGCTTAGACACACAGAATTTATACTGGTTCGGTCTCAACCTTGACCTACGTCCAGTCCCCAGATACCTTCTGGGTGTTTCCACTAATTCAACAGTTTGTCAATTACAACAATGAAGACCAGACACAATCCTAATCACCTAGGACTTACTCCCCCTTACACTTTGTGATTGAACAAACCAACTCACAAGTTCCACAACCTTGAGTTCTCACAAACAAATGCTTTCAAAAATTTACAAATTCTCAATAGAGTAGATAAGGATAAACACTGAAGAACAGGTTGAAAATAACAATACAGACTCAAATTTCAAAGTATAATCAAGATAGCTTCGTTGTGTCTCTATTGCTTTGAGTTTTCACAGCCTCTTATAGACTGAATAGATAAGCTAACCGTTGCAATTCTTTCTCTAATGTTCAGCTGCAATTCTAGAGAAATGGCAGTAGTATATTTTGCTCTGTTCTTTGAATTCTTAGCTGGAATCTTGAAATTTAGTTGTTGTAGAACGTCTTTCAGATTTTTAGCCATTCCATGATCTTAATTCGACCGTTTGAAGTGATCTTAATGTGTTTCAACGGTCTGAACTGAACATCTGGGATAAGGGACAAGAATCAGCCCTGTTCTTGGTTCTTCATTTAATGCACTTATTATGGATCTTGATCTCACCTTGATCTTGGCTAAACCTTATCTGAAAAACACTCAAAACCTCATCAAGGACATTAGAAACAATAATATCATATCATGAAATAATTTCAGGAAGACCCATTAAGATTTCGCAGATCAACATCATTTGATTTTTCAAAATCCCCGATGCAAACTCGAGTTTGTTCTTCCAGACTCGAGTTTGGGGTTCATCCAGAAAGCATGTCCGTTGATTAGAGGTCTAAACTTGCAGTCTGTAAAAGCTAACTCGAGTTTGGCTTTTACAGAGAGAACTATCGGGCTTTGGACTTGGCATGGAATTTTGGTCCTACTCCTAGACTCGAGTCAATTAGTGACTGACTCGAGTTTGGGTCTATGTTTGAAGAACAAGCCTAAGTTCGTGATTTTCCAGACTGGAGTTTAGGAGACAGACTGGAGTTTTGGAAAGATGGTAGAAATTCGAGTGTTTCTCTATTTGTCCTAAACTCGAGTTTACAATGACAGACTCGAGTTTATGTTTGAGTTGAAGCTATTCAAATCTTTCTGTTTGGTCTAGATTGGAGTTTGTAACTCTAGACTAGAGTTTATAACTTGGCCTGGAACTCGAGTGTCTTTCTGTTTGGTTTAGACTGGAGTTTATAACTTGGCCTGGAACTCGAGTGTCTTTCTGTTTGGTCTAGACTGGAGTTTAGAAATCTAGACTCGAGTTTGGCTTGTTTGGAATTCTGAGTGCTCTCTGTATCTTCCAGACTTCAGGTTTGGTTTTGCAAGCTGGAGTTTGGCTTGTTGTGAAAATTTCTGATTGCTTTCTGTAACTCCTCAGACTCGAGTTAGTCCAAGCAGACTCAAGTTTGGCTTTCTTCGCAGAAGTAAACAGCTTTCTGTCAACCCTCAAACTCGAGTTTACATACCCAAACTTGAGTTTGCCTTTGACAGTGAGATTTTCATATTGCCAAAAACAAACTTCATATCAAGTTTACAATTGCTAGTTATCATCAAAACACATTGAGAACTAACAAAGTCTAAACTCGAGTTTCGTTACCTAGACTCGAGTTTGCATTGAACAGTAAGTTTTACAACTTACCAAAGACAAACTTCAAATTTAGTTTACAATTGTCAGTTATCATCAAAACACATAGAGAACTAACACATATATGCTGGAAATAAAAGAGTTTAGGGAAGAGAATATGCAAACTGTGATTTATCCTGGTTCGGCCAAATCCTGACCTACGTCTAGTCCCCAGGCTCCTCCTGAGATTTCAATCCACTATCTCCTTGTTTAACCGGGCATAAGAGAAAAGACTTTACAATCTCACAAGTTTAGTCGAGCACTTGTGCAACCTTAACAATCTCTTACCAAGATACCCCCCTTACACACCATAAGGTTACAATCTGTTTCCCACTCAAGATTACCCAATCTTGAGTAACTCTCAAATATAATGTTTAAAGATAAATCTTCTCTCTCTAAGAAGTGAATAAGATAAGCACTGAAATTCAGTACAAATATTTTCACTCTCTATGGTAAATTAAATGTTCATTGTGATAAATAGAGAGTAGATGATATAGACATCAGAGTATTGGCATTTTGACGATTAATCCGTAATCTCATTTTTTTTTCAGACTATTTGAATCCTTCTTCTTTTATATCTGAGTAGAGCAATTGTTCGCTTGAAACTTCTTCCAAAATATGACCGTTGCGTGTCCACTGAGAAATATGTCTGATGAGAATATGTCCGTTAGGCACAGTTGATATTTATATTTGAATTTTCTACCTTTGGACTTCGTCATTGGCAGACAGTCTTCTGGTCTGGAGGATAATTAAATTGATGATAATTGTGATGTCTCTTTATCAGGATGGGCAGCAGTTAGACGATTCCATTTCTTTATTCAAGGTGCATACATTTCTGACATAAATGATGGCACACCATACTGTGGTTGCAGCTTTCCAACTAAGCAAAAGTTGTTGCTCGGTTTTCCAAGATATATTCAAGTGTATTGCCACGTAGGATTGCTCTTCGATAAATTTCAAACTAAGCAATGCTAATTAACTAAAACTCGATCAAAGACATGATTAAATATGATATAGATGAGTTTAAAGATGATTAACCAAAGTTAGGTAATGGCCCATATAATTTCAGAGGCAATCGATGCGTGAAATATGTTGTACATGTGGGAAACGCATTCTGGAGAAATACCCATACATTCTTGAGAGCTATAAGCTTACCAGACATTATACCAGATGATACTTGAGAATGATAACCTGAAAACATATAGGTTCAAATTGCTCTCGTTAATGCTTGAGAATTTATTTCTCACTGTTGAGAACTATTCTTGAGAATTGATTTTTTGATTCTTGAGAATCACCTCAGAAGAATTTAATAAGATCATATCGCTTTCATTCATTCTGGAGAATAGACTTGAATTCTCGAGAACCATTCTTGAGAATTGGTTTTTGATTCTTGAGAATAACTTCCGACGAATATCCCAAGATCAAATTGCATTAGATAAATCTTGAGAACTGACTTATATTCTCGAGAACCATTCTTGAGAATCTGCTTGTAATTCTCGAGAATCACTTCAGAAAAATATCAGATCAGATTGCTTTCGTTCATTCTCAAGAATTGACTTGCATTCTTGAGAACCATTCTCAAGAATTGATCTCTGATTCTCGAGAATCACTTCAGAAGAATATTACAGATGAAATTGTATTCGTTTATTCTCGAGAATTGACTTACATTCTTGAGAGCCATTCTCAAGAATTGATCTCTGATTCTTGAGAGTCATCTCAGCAAGTTAGTTCCACTATCATCCGTAGAGCCATTCTCAATAATTGATAGCTAATTCTCGAGAGTCATTCTCGAGAATTGATTTTTATTCTCAAGAATCACACCAGCAATATCATTTCATCATTCTGATCTGTCGAAGCATTCTTGGGAACATTGCAGCAGTAACTTTCGGTAACCTTAATAGCTTCATGACAAACCACTCATACTTAATGCTCTTCAAGTCTTCTTTCCAATGCAACAAGAATCAGCTCCAAACTCATAGTGTGTTGAGCATTATGATCGGATTTATAGAAGTTGTTCTTGATCCAACGTTTTGCATAAATCTGAACTGACTGTCAACTTAAAAACATCATATCTCCTTGAACTGATCTTTCTTTGCTGTGATCTTGATGTTTTTGGAAAGGTATGTGAGTCTAGTTTTATATGCCACTGATTTCACCTCATTCTAATGTGTATTTTGTGAGATACACCCAAATTAATGAACCTTGTCCAGCTATATGACGATAACAGATGGGGTGGATTGAAAAATTCATATCTCACACATCTGAACTTCTTTTGACTTGAAACTTGGCCAAGATGACATATTGGAAGTCTACTTTCATTCAAAATTGGTTTCACCTTAAACCGATTCCTGATTTGAGAGATATCATTGAATTACCAAAGGCCACCCAATTGAAATGTGAAACAGAATAGAAAGACAGACTGGATTCTCAAGAATTGGCACACATTCTCCAGAACCATTCTTGAGAATGCAGAATTAATTCTCAAGAAATATCAGATTTTTGGAGTTTTCACTGTAGCAACTCGTTCATTGTAGCAATTCGTTCACTGTAGCATATCTGACACTATAGCAACTCGGGTACTATTCATCGTAAAGCTTGATCTTGCTTATTTTGACTCCGAATTGTGTCATTCCAACTTCTATTTGATCATAGAGACTTGGATATTGATATTCTCATAATATTGATCAAGCTCTTCTTTCTTCAATCTCATGTCTTGATCATTTTCTATAATTCAACTTTAGACTTACCTATATGAAACAAGGTAGTAGTTAGTGTAGGAGATGAATAGATTATATAAAACTTTTTGCTCTTAATAATAATATCTGTATAAGACATCATCAAAACTAATCATAACTAACAATATCTATTAGAGTAATTGAGTAAACGGTGATGTATTACCCATGTATAGGGTCGGGTCAAAAAGGGACCTATAATAGCTCAAGATTAGGGGGTAAAAGAAAAAAAAAAGTAAAAAATGAATGAATCATTTTTCTACATAAAGATCCTCGTTAAATTAAATAAAAAGCTAAGTTAAGTGGGACATTTGAGTTTTTCTGGAGGAGTTAAGTAACTTAATATTGTTTTATAATTCTTATTATTGAACTTATTAAATGGCGTTCCTTTGATCATAGAGATGTTAATGGATGATTACAATTGTTTTAGGCTCTTGGCTTAGTGACCTATTCTTATATGACATTAAATTGAAGAGAATTTGATAGTAAGATCCAAGTGTGGTGGTGTATTTCTCTATGTTTAGGAATTTCATAAGTTATGTTCTTCTTGTTTGGATAATGAATTTTCTTTCTTTTGCATGAGGACAAGAAAGTATTTAAGTGTAGGGAAGTTTGATAAATATATATTTTATAATTAAATAAGTATAGATTCTGAGATATTTTGATTAAATCTATTAATATCTTATACTTATTTAATTATCTTTTATATATTTTTCTATCATTTAATTAATTATAGGATAAAAGATATTTTGATATAAAATGTACTCATACCCTAATTTATTTTGTAGGAGATATTATAAGATTCAAATGAAAATAAAATATCAATATAATATATCCATATTCTATGATAATTGATGAAAAAGAGATAAATCAAGATATCGTGATACAGATGCACTTGGGGAGGCAATATGTACCTATATATATGCTAAGCATAGCAAGAGGGAGGTGTGTTCTATTTTTCTTGGTTAGTGATAGCAACACAAGAGTTCAAAATTTAGATAGAAAGAGATTAAAATTTGAAGATGTAAAGATCGGCAATATGAACAAAAATTCGGCATTGAGTTTTTTATTCTCCTTTCCTTCCTCTTCTTTCTCTTGTCTTTTAATTTTGTCTTTAGTTAGCTATTACTTTGGTCATGACAATATTTAGTTTATGTAGCTAAACCTTTGTTTGGATTATTTAATTTGATTATGGATTAGTGAATGACGATTTCTTCTTTTAATTGTTTTATTATTGTATTCGTTGATTTTATTGTGTGCTTGATTGTCTTAAAACAAGAGACATCTAATTGGGATCATTTTGATTTTTTAAAAGACTTCAAATGTAGGAAATTTGGGCTAGACTTTCAATTGAATCTTGTTGCATTAGGTTTTCGAATTTAATTTGCTTGTAGGACAGACATACCTACAGTCCCTGCATAGTTTCATTATGCTTGCACTTAAATTAATCTAGTTAAGTACTAATCATCTGAGACATTAGGGATTAACATAGGTAAAATGTCTTTTAGTGGATTGAAAGACACTCTTAGATAGTTAAGAGTTCTAGACTAGCAAGTATAACTTCAAATACAATTAAGGGAGAAATTAGACACTAAGTAAGTAAGGCTAAATAATTTAAGTTGCCACTTAGATCTAGAATCATCTTTATCATTAGCTTTAGTTATATTTTCTTTTATTTTCTTTTAATTCGCTTTTATCAAAATTGTGTTGACTCGACTTAAGCGAAAATGTAAAGTCATTACTCAACTATATTGTTGGTACTAAGTTCTCATAAGAACGGTATCTTATTTACTCTTTATTATTTGATATGGCCTGTGCATTTGTAGAGTCTTAGATTCTATATTTTCCCCCTATCATAGACCAAGAGAAGGTGAGCTTTGAAGCCCATATAGGTTGAAAAACGTACGTGATGAAGGGCCCAAGAAGTTCAAGGCATTAAGACCGCATTCAGGTCCATGTACAATATGATTAAGGGCCATATATGTCAACCTATATAGTAGGTATTCTTCAATTGGGCCGTAGAACCATCATTTTAAGCCCAAATTGCAAGCTTTTCATGGCCCAATCGTCTAAAGACATTGCTCATCATTAACAAGGTGTGTGAAATCATTTCCTTGTATAAAAAATCAGTTTCTTATAACAATAATTAAATAAGTATTTAACCAAACCATTCATTCAAACACTGTCATTAAGCCTGAACTCATTCATCTAAATAATAATGGTGTCACATAGCAAAATATCCATGTCAAAAAAAAAACAATTTGTTGATGCCGCTAAAATTTGACTAAACACCGTAAGTGTACAGGTTCATTATATTTGTATACTAGCGAATCAAATCAAGGTCATTGTGTGACGCTCGGCCTTTGGGGTCGTTATTCATCAGAGTTATTGTAAAAAAGGGATCGAAGTGATTTGGAAGACTTTAAATTATGAAATAAAAGTTTTTGCAATTACTATTATATGAAAATATGGGTTAATTTTTTGCAATTTGACCTCGTCTAATAGTTGGATGTTAATTACAGTAATCCAAAAAAAAATAAGCGAATCATAAACATTAATTACAGTACAATTAACCCAAATGTCCAAAAGATTCAATTGCTGTATCTCTTACAGCTACTTCTTGCCCTTCGATCCCGAACTGGTCCCTGTATCTTTCACGTGATCTGGAGTCCAAGTGAATGGACCTCAGGGTAACAGTTAATCTCATGCACATGTATGAAACTAAATATGACATAATAGTACATGTTAAAGCATGGAAGAAATTTGACATAACCGTAACCGCAGTTTACAGCCAAGGACCGCAGCCCTTGTCTGGGACACGCAACCCCATGAGACCGCAGCCTCTAATCCATGGCTAGTAAAACACAAACAAGTAATTCATCTAGCATACATAATCAGCTAATAATTTGCATAATATTCACATACATGATTATAATATTAGAGTTACCCACCTCGACCGTGTATCCCCTTCCTTTGTACTGAAGTTGTTGGGATCAGGTAAATATCAAGGTCTGCCTAAAAATGTTTATTATCCCTATCAGTCACTTATTCGAATCGCAGATAAACTAATTATGTAAATTAGTTTAAAGGATTAATAATAATTAATCCCTTAATTTTTCTCTAACAATAATAATTTATTATTGTTGTTATTATTATTATTATTTATATTATTATCATTATTATTCCCAATAATAGAAATAATAATAATAATTCGCCCTTCACCATTGGTCATTATCACTCCTTCCCAATAATAATAACATTATTTATTATTATTATCATCCTAATATTGATACAAATTTCCCTCACTTTTTTTTATTCATTTCATTTTTTTATTAAACAATATCCTATTTAATTAGTTTATTTATTCTTTTCCCAAAATAATTTATGGGAAAATAAACTCTTATTTCCCTTAATTATTTTTCAACCAAACTCTCATAACTTCATAAAATATTAAATCTCAATTTAATATTCCATACAACATCCCAAATATTAAAATTCCAAAAATTCGGGATGTTACATTTTCTCCCCCCCTAATTTAAATTCCGCCCTCGAAATTTGCTACATACTTTGTAAGCTCTGGGCCATAAACTCTGGATACTTCTCCTTCATGCTTTCCTCTGTTTCCCAAGTTGCTTCTCCAGGAGATAATCCCTTCCAGACCACTTTCACAAACGGAATACTCTTGTGTCTGAGCTGCTTTTCTTGGTGATCAATGATCCGTAACGGCTCAATCACAAAGGTATTATCATGTTGGAGTTCAACATCTTCATACTCTATGACATGATCAGGATCCGGCTCGTACTTTTTCAACTGGGAGACATGGAATACATCATGAAGTTTGTCTATATTCAGGGGTAGAGCTAGCTGGTAGGCTACTGGTCCACGCTTCGCCTATATTTCAAATGGACCAACATATCGAGGACTCATCTTTTTCCTCTTTAAGGTCCTACCAACTCCTATAACAGTAGATATCTTCATAAACACGTGATCTCCCACCTCAAACTCTAAAGGTCTTCTCCTTTTATCAGCATAGCTTTTCTCTCTGCTCTGTGCTGCTAGGAGTCTTTTCTTAATGAGATCAATATGCTTAGAGGTTTGGTCGACCAAGTCTAGCCCAATTAGCCTTCTCTCTGACAATTTCGTCCAGCAAATAGGCGACCTACACTTTCTACTGTATAAAGCTTCACACGGAGCCATCTGAATGCTCGAATGATAGCTATTATTGTAGGCAAACTCTACTAACAGAAGATATCTATCCCAATTCCCCTTGAAGTCCAGTACACACGCTCTCAACATGTCTTCTAGTGTCTATATGGTTCATTCCAATTGCTCGTCAGTTTGGGAATGTTAGGCCATACTGAATTTTAACTTTGACCCCAAAGCTTCATGTACAGCTTGCTAGAATCGGGATGTGTATCATGGGTCTCTGTTGGAAATAATACTTTTGGGTATGCCATGGAGTCTCACTATCTCCTTGATGTAGACCTCATCCAATTTCTCAGGAGAATCACTAGTATTAATGGGAATAAAGTGTGCCAACTTTGTCTACCAATCGACAACTACCCAGATTGCATCAATATGCCTGATCTTGGGCAATCCTGTCACAAAATCCAGAGTAATATGTTCCCACTTCCATTCCGGAATTTCAAGCCTTTGCAGTGGCCCTGCAGGACGCTGATGTTCAATCTTCACCTTCTGGCAAGTTAAACACTTGGCCACATACTGGGTTACATCTTTCTTCAACCCTAGCCATCAAACCTCAGATTTCAAATTGTGGTACATTTTTACCATTTCAAAGTATATTTACTCTTGTGAGCTTCATCCAGTATCTTCTGCCTCAATTCAGCCTTTGGCGGTATATAAATTCTCTTCTTATACCTCACCAATCCGCTGGGTGATAGGTCGTGATCTTGGGTCTCGTTGCGAGTTATCAGCTCTCGTATAGCCTTCGCATGTTCATCTAACTCTTGAGCTTCCTCAATTTCATCACACAGATCATACTTTCCTTGGCTAACAAGAAAACTTCCAAGATACGCCTCATGAGGCTCTTTCGGTTTCACACCAATCTGATTTAATAGATTCAGATCCTTGAAATCTTCTAATAATTTCTTCTCGTGGATCATCATGAATACCATCTGCACCACTTTCCTGCTCAAAGCATCTACGACAACATTGGCTTTCCTTGGGTGGTATTTGATTTCAAGGTCATAATCCTTCAGCAACTCCAACCATCTACGTTGTCTCATGTTTAGCTCTCTCTGGTCGAAGAGGTATTTGAGACTCTTGTGGTCGCAGTATAGTTCCACGGTCGTACAGTTCAAATAATACCTCCAAATCTTTAGTGCAAATACAACAGCCGCAAACTCAAAATCATAGTAACCTCCCATCACATCCTGCCCCTGGGTGACTCTTTCCACATTTAGTACAAGATCGGGGCATAGGTGGCCTTGTGTTGGTCGGCCTATTGTGGTTGGGCTTTTTGTTGTTGCCCCTATAACCAGACCAGTTTACTTTCCTCTTCTGATTGTTTGAGGAATTCCCACGATCATTTCCACTGCAAGTCATCTCCGCTTTACTAGCATTTAATTCCTTTAGCTTGAGTTCAACTATCCTACATTCCTCCTCGGCTTGATGGAATGTAAGAAATCGTTGGGAGATCAGTCTATCCCTCATTTCAAGTTTCAACCCCATAACAAGTCATCGTGCTTTCCACTTTTCATCTTCATCCTTATTCAGATAAGAAGAGTAGCGGGACAGGTTGGTAAATCTGGATAAATACCGGTCAAATGATTCTCCAGGTTTCTGCTTGATAGATAGAAATTCAGCCTCCATTTCTACTTGGATTGAATCAGGGAAATATTTTTCATTGAATTTCTGTTGGAACAACTCCCAGGTGATTGGGGTGTATTGAGCACGCAGAGCTTTAGCCACACTCTTCCATTAGTGATCCGCATCACCTTCTAGTTTGTAAATGGCTAGTTGCGCCTTCTGCTCCTCTGGGTAGTCCATCACTTCAAAGATCTTCTCTAGACGGAGAAGCCAATTCTTAGCAACTTGTACATCCATCCCACTAGTGTATGATGGAGGGTGGTGTTTACAGAATTGGATCATCCAGATTTGAGACTCCTTAATTTCTCTCAGCCGTTGTGGGTGAACAGGAGGTGGAACCTCTACATGAGGAGGGTTATCTTCCAGGTTTTCCTCATCCTCTTCAACTCGAACTTGTCGTGCTCCTTCAGCTTTGTTAGTTCTCTATGTGTTTTGATGATAACTGACAATTGTAAACTTGGCATAAAGCTTGTCTTTAGAAAGTTGAAAAACTTACTGTTAAAGGCAAACTCGAGTTTAGGTATGTAAACTCGAGTTTGAGACTTGACAGAGAGTTGCTCAATACTGCAAGAAATCCAAACTCCAGTTTGCTTAGGCAGACTCGAGTTTGTGAAGTCACAGAAAGCAATCAAAGTTTGTCTCAACAAGCCAAACTCCAATTTGTGAAAACAAACTTGAAGTCTGGGAGATATAGAGAGCACTCAGAAGTTTTGAGCAAGACAAACTCGAGTCTGGACCATGAAACTCGAGTTTAGACAAAACAGAAAGAATCCAGAAAACTCAGTATTTTCATAAGTCTTGCAAACTCCAGTCTGTGTTTCCAAACTTCAGTTTACACTTGACCAAAAAAAATTTCAAAGTTTCAGCTCTTACTGAAACTTGAGTTTGCTTCCCCAAACTCAAGTCTGAGTCATACATAAAGACCACCAATATGCTTGCTTTCCAAACTCCAGTTTATGCTGCTAAACTCCAGTCTGGAAATTCTTGAACTTAGGCTCATCCTCTTGACATAGCCCCAAACTCGAGTTAGTCATTAATTGACTCGAGTTTAGGTACTTGTCCAAAGTTCCATTCCAAGACCAAAGCCCGATAGTCTTCTCTGTAAGAACCAAACTTGAGTCTGATATTTATAAACTCCAGTTTAGACCGCTGCTCAACATCCATGCTTTCTGGATGAACCCCAAACTCGAGTCTAGGACTACAAACTTGAGTTTGCATCGGTGATTTTGAAAAACCAAATGATGTTGATCTGCAAAATCTTTATGGGTCAACCTGAAATCGTTTTATCATATGATACTATTGCTTCTAATGTCTTTAATGAAGTTTTGAGTGTTTTTCAGATAAGTTCAGCTAAGATCAAGATGGAATCAGATCTGGAATAAGTGCATTAAATGAAGAACTAAGAACAAGGCTGATCCTTCTCTTCCATCCCAATAGTTCAGCACAGACTGTTATGGATCAATTAAATCTCTCTCCAATGGTCAAATGAAGGTTATGGAATGACTGAATACCTGTAAGACCTTCTGCATCAACATATTCCAAGATTCCAGTTGAGAATTGAAAGAACAGAGCAAAATATGCAACTGTCATTTTCTAGATTTGCAGCTGAACGTTAGAGAAGAAATTGCAACGGCTAGTTCATCTAGTTAGCCTATAAAAGGCTATGAAGACTCAGAGCAAGACACACACAACCAAGCTACTTTGATTATATTTTGCAATTTGAGTCTGTATTGTAATTTTAAATTGATCTTCAGTGTTTATCATTATCTACTCTTTTTGAGAGTATTGATTCTTTGAAATCAAAAGTTGTTGGTGTAAACTCAAGGTTGTGGAAACCTGTGAGTGAGGTAGCTTAATTACAAAGTGTAAGGGGGAGCAAGTCCTAGGTGAATAGGATTGCTTGTAGTTTACATTATTGTAGTTAAAGCTTGTTGAACTAGTGGAAATACCCAAAAGATATTTGGGGACTGGACGTAGGTCAAGGTTAAAACCGAACCAGTATAAATTCTGTGTGTCCATCTTTTCTTCCCTTATTCTCTCGTTATTTACTTTTCAAGGTTTTTAAAAAAGAGTTCAAAAGAATTTTTGAAATCCCCAATTCACCCCCCTTTTGGTAATTTCTTCCATTTTCAAGCTTCAGCACGCTGCCTTTCTTCTTCTCGTTCAGCTCTTAGTAGGAATACTTCTTCTCAAAGCTCCTTAAGTACATCTCGGTGTTCATCCAATATCCTCATTACTTGTTGCATGGGATCTTGGACTAGTGGTTCTTGCTGATTGAGCATTCCCCTGCCTCCTCCTTGATCCTCCTCAACCTTGGCCTCTTCCCCGGCCTCAGCCACTTCTTCTTCCACGCACAGGTGGAATTTCTTCTTCCTGGGGTGCCAGCTTAGCAATGCGTCTCATGCCGCCTCTTGTGTTGACCATTGTAATATTTTAGTACTATATGTTAAGAAAATTGATCGTTAAAAACAAAAGTATAATTATCATTCATGATATTGATATGCATTTAAACATATGTCATACTTGTTACTAACATCAAATAGTTCTTGATATCATAAAGTACTAGATATTACAAAATGTCATTCTTTAATATTACTTCCCTTGGTCTTTAGGGATAGTTTGTACAGGCTTACTAAGCCTGATCTAATACTAGTATGGGCCTTCTACCATAAGCTCACATGTGACATGTGGTCCCACACATAGTCCTACATGAAGTCTATAAAGCCTTCAAAGTCCTCAAAAATATACTTATTGTCTATTTCTTCAAACCAATCTTGCCAAACCTTGGTATTAGGAAAATTGAATACGGTCGACTATATCCAGGTTTCTAGGTCATATTTTTCATAACCATACCTCCTTTGGTTGGCATACAGTTTATCGACCTTTGCGAGATAGGCTCTATAAATTTAGGCCTGAACAGAATTGTCCTTATAAGCTGCTATGTGCAGGGCATTGATGTGGTCCCATAGGTCCGTGTCCATAAGCTGGAACTAGCAGGTAAACTGAAGGGGCTTAAGCTCTGGGCTCTGCGCTCTTTATAGGTTCGGTCTTAGGATCCTTTGTAGGCTCAGCTTCAGGGTCCTCTGTTGGTTCATCCTCTGGATCCTCCATGGGTTCTTCATCGGGGTCTTTTGTTGGGTCTTCCATTGGCTCTTTTTCTAGGTCCTACATCGGCTCTTCTTTTGGGTCCTCTTCTTCTGGGTAGCTCCTTTTCAGAGTCCTCCATTGGCTCCTCTTCCATGGGTGGCAATCCCACAGGTTCATTAACCCTATGCCCTGGTGTATCCTTAGGGGTGAAGGAACAGGTGGAACTCGTTTTCTGGCAGTGCGCTCCTCAAGTCGTCTGTTAGGCGTACGGTAATACCTATAGGGTACACCAGGAGGTAATTCACCTCTGTGAATCTTCATCCTGTTTTCAAAACAACTAAGTTTTGTTAAAACATTTTCAAAAATTTTGTCCAAATCAATCCTCTGATACCACAACTGTGACGCCCGACCTTTGGGGCCGTTATTCATCAGAGTTATCGTGGAAAAGGGATTGAGGTGATTTAGACGACTTTAAATTATGAAATAAAAGTTTTTGAAATTACTATTATATGAAAATACGGGATAATTTTTCGCCATTCAACCTCGTCTGGTAGTTGGACGTTAATTACAGTACTCCAAAAAAATAAGCAAATGATAAACATTAATTACAGTACAATTAACCCAAATGTCCAAAAGATTCAACTGTTGTATCTCTTACAGTTGCTTCTTGCCCTTCGATCCCGAACTGGTCCCTGTATCTTTCACGTGATCTGGAGCCCAAGTGAATGGACCCCAGGGTAACAGTTAATCTCATGCACATGTATGAAACTAAATATGACATAATAGCACATGTTAAAGTATGGAAGAAATTACACATAACTGTAACTGCAGTTTACGGCCAAGGACCACAACCCTTGTCTAGGACACTCAGCCCCATGAGACCGCAGCCTCTAATCTATGGCCAGGAAAACCCAAACAAGTAATTCATCCAACATACATGATCAGCTAATAATTTGCATAATATTCACATACATGATTATAAGATTAGAGTTACCTACCTCGACCGTGTATCCCCTTCGTCTGTACTGAAGTTGTTGGGATCAGGTAAATATCAAGGTCTGCCTAAAAATGTTTATTATCGCTGTCAGTCACTTATTTGAATCGCAGATAAACTAATTACATAAATTAGTTTAAATGATTAATAATAATTAATCCCTTAATTTTTCTCTAACAATATTAATTTATTATTATTGTTATTATTATTATTATTATTATTTCTATTATTATCATTATTATTCCCAATAATAATAATAATTCCTTATTCACCATTGGTCATTATCACTCCTTCCCAATAATAATAACATTATTTATTATTATTATCATCCTAATATTGATACTAATTTCCCTCTTTTATTTATTTATTAATAATCAAAACAAAATAAATAACATAAACATGGGGCTGCATATATACTTACACACATAGTCAATAACATGCAGCAAGGAAAAAGGGTCTAATTTTATTATAACACACACTTACATATGCGCATACCACACTCATACAGGGACTTATTCATGCAATTTACATGCTTTCGAAGATTCCCTTCAAGTTTCAGCAACATAAACATATATAAATATTTAAAGGGTTAAAGTCCACATTTGCCACGGAAGTTTTGCGAATGGAGCGTCTAGCACCTGAAAGTTTTTTTGGTACCAAATTTACCCCGGAAGTATTAAAATGGTACCAAATATACCCAAAACCGACGTGGCAAACGGACGTTTGACATTCCGTCGTTTTTGGGTATATTTGATCCCTTTTTAGTACTTCCGGGGTAATTTTGGTACCATTTTAATACTTCCAAGGTAATTTTGGTACCATTTTATAGATATGTTTATATATCATTTCAACTATCCCCTTCCCCTCGGCATGCACACACATATACTTACTCAACTATTCTTCTTTCTTTTTAATGCATATGCAGCAAAACACACACCCAATAACCATGTAGACCCTATATATATATATATATATATATATATATATATATATATATATAGGTATGTAAAGACCCAAAATAACTCTCCTTCCCACGGCTTACACACATAGTAACTATTTTTCTTCTTCTTTTTCTGTCATGTCACAACACACACACACACACACACACACACATATGTCTAGCATTCTTTTCCATGGCATAAACAAAACCCATGCATAGGAAGAAACATAGACAACAAGCTTTCTATTATATATAACCTCACATATGTTAACAGACCCAGCAGATTGATGCCAAAAACATAGCTCATAACCCTCTGTTTTAGTTTCAGTTTTCAGCTTTGCTTTCGGATTCATTTTCAATGCTTAACAGTTGGGTTTTCTTTTTGTTTAATATCTAAAAACTACCGATAAAGATGCTGATGAAACTAGGGGGAAGAAGCTTGGAAACTCACCTTCAAAGTTCAAGCTTGAAGGATGAGGATATCTGGTTGCTATGCTCCTTTGTTTCTCCACGCCAAAACAAAGGTAGTTTTAAGCTCTTTCACTCTTGGCCTCTCCCTCTCTTCTTCACTCTCTCGTTTTCTCTTCCTCTTCATGCATGAACTTTCAGATAAAGAGCATAGGGCTCGAGAGGTATGGCTCATCGCAGATCAGCTACTCCTGTGCGTTTGGTTGGTTTGTGTTTCACCGTGATCTCCGCTAATTTGGTTACTCATACACGATCTGCTTTACTTCACATAATGGCACTGGATCTGCTTCACGTAATGGCGCTGGATCTGTTTTGTTTATGTAAAGCTGTTGGGTCAAAACGAGAGGGAGTGAGGATGACAGAAGATCAGTAAGTATATAGGTTGGATGTATGGGCCGAGAAGAATGGTGTTGTGATCCATAGAAAATGAGGCTTGCTAAAAATTAAAAAACAAAAAAACAAAAACAAAAATCGGATGTGTCTATATGATGTGGCAAAAATCCGGGGTAAATTTGGTACCCAAATAAATTTTCGAGTACTGGACGCTCCATTCGCAAAACTTTTGTGGCAAATTTGGATTTTAACCCAAAAAAAATATTTCCAATGTGGCCAACGGACGTTTGACATTCCATCAGTCTTGGGTATATTTGGTCCCTTTTTAATACTTCCGGGGTAATTTTGGTACCATTTTAAAATTTGGTAACAAAAAAACTTCCGGGTGCTGGACGCTCTATTGCCTAAACTTCCGTGGCAAATTTGGACTTTAACCCATATTTAAATCTAGCAAACTCTTCCTTATACTTAACAGCACACGTTCGCACATATATACATGTTTTCATACAATAAACTCACAAAACTCTCGGCATACATACATATGAATGTATATCTTTTTTTTTTTCTTTTAATGACAGCGAAATGGAAAACCACACATATTTGACTTAACTTATTTTCAAAAGTTTCTCTTCCTCCTTCACGGCATGCACACAGATGTATATATAGACATATATATATTTTTCTTTCTTTTTTCTTGTTCACATGTTAACACACATATACATATTTCCTTAACTAGCTCCTCCTTTCTTTTATTCCGTTTATTTCAACGCACATAACTATACTTATATATTGATGGAAATAGCTAAACATATACTAGGCATGCATGCAGCGATTTAATACCCATTCAGACACACACACGATAAATACACACACATACATCTATTCAGCAGCTACAACCGTTCAGGAAACTTACCCATGCAACTACATATGTTTTCAGAAGTTTCCCTTAAGTTTCAGCAACGTACAACCGAAGGAAAACATGACAGCAAACTCACGCCACCCTCTGTTTTCCATTTCAAGTTTTCAGTTTTGGTTTGTTTTAGTTTAGCTTCATTTCAGATCCTTTTAGCTTTATCCTTGGCGAGACTATGACAGAAAACGAAGGAAAGAGGGAGGATGATAGTCACCTTCGAAGCTCAAATTAACTTGCTGTTTCTTTCCTCTGTTTTGCCGACGCTGAAACAGGGAAAATACTAAGCCTTGATTTATTTCAGAGACACAGGGCTCGAGAGAAATAGAGGAAATCTGATCGCTTGCTACACCTGGATTTATTTCAGCATTTTTTCTGCATAAATGATGCTGCGGTGTAATCCTCTGCTGATACTTACGTATCTACTTCTTTGTGTGACAGGTTAATGGATATTAGGTGATTAGTTGAGGTTTAATCTGACTGAAGATGGTTTTCATTTGGGCCGAAGGAAAACGGCCGAAATGAATGTTACATAGATCAAATATTTGGGCCGAAATAAATGACGTAAGGGCTGTGATTTATGAACAACTGAAACTAGTTCTGTATTTCTTATTCCTGTCGAAATTGGAGCTGGAAGGAGGTGCTTTACTTGTTGAAAATCCATGTCCCTCACGTGCTGACATATTTCCATTTTTACCAAGATCAACTGATTGTTTAATGGGTTTTGGACTTTGGCATTTTATGTTGAAAAACAATTGGGCCTGCTTACACGATGGGCTTGCCTATATGGCCTCATGTGTTTCTTTTGTTTGTTTTTTTTATTCGTTTCATTTTTTTTATTAAACAATATCCTATTTAATTAGTTTATTTATTCTTTTCCCAAAATAATTTATGGGAAAATAAACTCTTATTTCCCTTAATTATTTTTCAACCAAACTCTCATAACTTCATAAAATATTAAATCTCAATTTAATATTCCATACAATATCCCAAATATTAAAATTCCAGAAATTTGGATGTTACACATTGTATAGAGACTCAATCTAATTAGTTATTTGACATTAAATTCCCTTGTATCATTTAAGTTGAGCACTTCTAAATTGTTTTCAACATAAGTGAAGAGAAATTTAACTAAAAACTAGTAATAACAAAAACTTTTTACAAAGACCAACTTTCAACATCAAAGAGGACAACCTATAGTCACTAATAACTTATTTGCTTGTTAAATTTTATCCCCACTATATTAATTTAAACTTAATTGGCAGATCTAGAGCAATGAACTGAAAAGTAAAGGAGATTCCTCTGGCTCTTACTCTCAACAAAGTGAGAAGAAGAATGTGAACAGTTCAGTTTCCTCCCTTATCCAGTAAGCGTATCTTAGTTCAGGTAATGAAGACGATGACGATTTCCATCAACAGTAGTTTCTACAGCGCAATTATGAAGATGAGTTAACAGTGATGTGTAGCCCACTCCAATCACTCTGCTTCAAGTTAGCATCTCTGCTATAATCGTCTCTCCTTGATTCAGTCGTTGGCTACTCAAGGAACAAGAAAACATAGACCTCACCGACGGCCTTTCTCCTCTCTTCATTCGATTCTCACATGGTGATTGTGAGTTAGATGATGAACAGTTAGTTTTTTGGCAGCTCCCCCCTTTTTTCTTCACTTCCCATGGCTTTAATTGTTTCTTAGGTTAGACAATTCTCAATGGCAGAAGGGTGTCGTTTCTTCCCTTGGTCATTCAATTATGTTGCACGTGTTCTCCCTTCCCTTGGTCATTCTAAATTATGTTGCACGTGCTCTCAATGGAATTAAGCAATGAAAAATAAAAATATTTTTATGAGGAAAATCCATGTCATTGATCAAATATGTACATAGAAAGTAACATAAAAACAACAAAATATCAAGCTAGAGCTATTGTTTGAAGGACAACTATAAATTCTATATTATCTACCTCTTGAACTGAAGAACACCATCCAATTAATGACATTCTTAATTTAATAGTTTCATGTGAATAGGCTTATTTCATTTTCATTTCAAAAAGGGTTTGTAATATAGACAAATCAACAATGACGGACCTACCCAGCTGTCATGATCAACAACACTTAATCCTCCAACCCAAGTCGGCTTTAGGATGGAAGTATAAGAAGATAATCACTGTAGAGGAAATTCTGCAATGACTCCTTCATCAATGAAGATTATTTTTCAGTATTGTGACTCTATTAGAATATATCATAGTTATAATAATCATTTCACTTCCTCATATTCCAATGAGTCTGTTAGGTCTTAATAACGATAAAACATCCCAATCAATTCAACTTTGAAGAACAAAAGAGAGATCTATGCAGCTGACATTGTCTATGTTCTACTATTTTAACATGTTTTCTTCGGGTTAATTTACTGTTTTAACACGTTTTTTTATTTTGACAAATTTTAACACGTTTAATCGAATGAACCTTTTCATTATAGGGCTCGTTTGGGATAGCGGTGGTAAAAATGTCTTTTGTTTCTGATGGACTTCTCTTGATGAGCTTTTTTTCTGCTGGACTTTTTCTAATGTGATTTACATTTGGGATAGCGGTGGCAAAAATGACTTTTTTCCTTATGGGTACTTGTTTGGCATAGCTTTTGGAAAGATGGATGAAATGAAAAATGACTAAAAATGACATAAATCACATACATACATTCACATGTGTTTGTGTGTGTGCATGTGTGTTGTAAAAAATGTCATAGTTTGTGATAAAAAAAATTAAAAATAAATATAAATTTGCTAAATAAAATAGTAAAATTACCATTACAAAAATTACAAACACAAATGGATTCTTCAAAGCTGAAACAAATGGATTTATTGAAGATCTTGATCAGATATAAATTTAGTGCATTATTTAAGAGATTTGATTGCAAATATCTTAGTTTTAAATTAGATATAGTTAAATGGTGAAAGAATAAATAAATTCAGTTGGTGATATTATTATTATTTGTTTATTTATTGTTTACCACTTTTTCCCCTTTTTACAGAGATGACATCGTTAATTAGACCCAAGGACTAGAAAAAGAAAAGTGACGAGTTCAAGGAGGCAACTAACTTCTACACTGTTCATCTTCTTTTTTGTCAGATCCGATAAGAGAAATGGAGAAGGGGCTGACGCAGGGGGTTGGAAGAAGGAAGTCATTAGGATCAACCATCATCATATTCATCATCGAGGAGAGAGGGAGCAAGCTATTCCTCATTCAACTTCTTCACGGAGAGAAGGGCGAGCTCAGTCATTAAGTGTTTGGGTGGTGGGCCCAAGGGTCATAAGCTGATGTGATAAGATTAGAAGTTTGGAGGAGATGCTTCAGCCTAAAAGTAGCTTCAACTTTTCAAGCCCATCAAAAGATTATGCTTCCCCAAACACCCAAAAAAACCAATTTTCATATTTGATGGGCTATCATTGAACTTATTTCAACTTATGATGCTTCCCCAAACAATGCCACTCTTTCAATGTATTTTTTTCAAGAAGGTGGAGGGAGACTGGTCTTCAAAAACCAGTGTCATCATTGTCTTTATCATTATCATAAGAACTTTATTTTTCTCATATAACCTCACTCTGTTCTCTTCCTAGGATGAAGAGATTTATTACCACTGAAAGCCACTGAACAACATGATGAAATATTCAAAGCATATAATACCTTTCAATCAAGCCTCAAAGGCTAATAAATATTGTTTAAAAAAAGCAAATACATTTTGTTTTAAAAAAACAAGATCTTCTCTTTCCTTATCTTCTTGATTTATTTTGAATTCAAATTCTCCTAATCATCAAACACTAGTGCAAAAAAGTGTTTTAATACCGCCTCGTTTATAGCGGATTATCAACGCCCCGCTCTTAAAGAAATGACCGGTGGCAATTTTATAAATATAAAGAACTTCTTCACCCGCATCAATTTTTAATACCGCCTCATTTACAGCGGATTATCAACGCCCCGCTTTAAAAGAAATGACTGGTGACAATCTTGTAAATATAAAGAACTTCTTCACCCACATCAATTTTTAAGACCGCCTCATTTACAGCGGAGTTTCTAAGCACCGGTCTTAAATATATGACCGGTGGCAATTTTGTAAATATAAAGAACTTCTTCTAACGTATAAATTCTTAAATATAATATTCAGGCCGCTTAAAATAACCAATCGCTCTTAAAAATGTTTAAAAAAAATAAAATATGGATTACATTATAGAGAAAACTCGTACATCACCGACTTATACTTTCTACGGTCAAGAACAATAACCAGATAATTAAATATATAATCGTATAAAACTTTTAAGACCGGACATATAGAAATGAGGTCTTAAAGTTAATACTTTTAAGAGCAGACATAATTTATACATTAATAACGGCCGGTCTTAAAGATATGACCGGTGGCAATTTTGTAAATATAAAGAACTTCTTCTAGCGTATAAATTCTTAAATATAATATTCAAGCCACTTAAAATAACCAACAGCTCTTAAAAATGTTTTAAAAAATAAAATATGGATTACATTATAGAGAAAACTCGTACATCACCGACTTATACTTTCTATGGTCAAGAACAATAACCAGATAATTAAATATAATCGCATAAGACTTTTAAGACCGGACATATAGAAATGAGATCTTAAAGTTAATACTTTTAAGAGTGGACGTAACTTATACATTAATAACGGCTGGTCTTAAAGATATGACCGGTGGCAATTTTGTAAATATAAAAAACTTCTTCTATCGTATAAATTCTTAAATATAATATTCAGGCCGCTTAAAATAACCAACCGCTCTTAAAAATGTTAAAAAATAAAATAAAATATGGATTACATTATAGAGAAAACTCATACATCATCGACTTATACTTTCTACGGTAAGAACAATAATGAAATATTTAAATATAATCGTATAAAATTTTTAAAACCGAACATATATAAATGAGGTCTTAAAGTTAATACTTTTAAGAGCGGACGTAACTTTTACATTGATAACAGCCAGTCTTAAAAATGGAAACATATACTTCTTCGCGTGAAACCTTACTTACGACTTACGTCTTATTGTCTGAACTCTGAAACCCTTGTTCTCTTTGCGAAACCCCATTTCCTGTTGCATTACGTCTATTCCTCGCCAACCACCACCATCCTCTGTTACTTTCTTACTTTCTCAGGCGTTACTCCTTCGCACCACCACTCTCTTACTTTATCGAAAATGAACAGAGAAAACCATTCTCACCCTGTTCAGTCAACGCCAGTTACTGATGTTACCGATATGAGCGAGAACCAACCCTCTTCTTCTCAAAATGAGCCTCGTGACCACCCTGCACGCCGTGGTAGAAGTGGCACACGAATGAGCATCGTGTTCGTAAAACAGAACGCTGGGTCAAGGATCGAGATTCAGTTTAATGACAGGTTGGAACCTATCGGTCCGAATAAACAGGAATATAATAGTTATGTTGGCTATATGGCACACAGCAAGGTCAGCATTTTGATAGATGAGTGGAAAAATGTTGACCAATGCACAGTGAAGGATCCTATCTGGGACACTATCCGGCTTTCGTACACTATCCCTGACTCTGACAAGTTGAAAGCCAAGACCTTGTCTTATTGTGCTGATAGGTGGAGGAAATTTAAGACCTTTCTCACCAACAAGTATATTTTTGCCGAGGTTTGACCTGATCATAATCCTTGGGATAAGTACACATTCATTGATCAACAAATTTGGGATCAATATGTGAATGTTATTGTGTTTGTCTAATCCTGTTAGTTAGATGGTTTAATGTGTGAGTGAAAGTATATATTCAAGTAAGTCAGAATTGAATTTGAGTATGATAGTTTAATGTGTGAGTATGCATGTCTTATATATTAATAGTTATTATATTCTTAGCTAGTTCTGTTATAGTAGGTAGTGGTTAGACATTGCTAGCTATTAGTAACTTAGTATCTTAGTTCTATATAATTCTACATCTTCCTTAAATTAAACGTTGAAACTTGATGAAGTGAATTTGACTAGTGTTTGAGGTTCATATGAAGCAGAAGTTCTATAATTTCTTTTAGTGAGATGGCTTGAATTCATAATTAATAGTTGTTGTCAATTCTGATTCACAAAGAAGAAGGGCACAAGCACAGGAGATAGGGAGAAGGAATAATTGCTCGCATAGGGCTTCTCGCGGGGGATATGCAAAGGCCGAAGAAGAAATGATGGAGGCCAAGCGAAAGAGATTGGAAGAAGAAGTTGAATCCAATCCTTCTGCTGTAGTTGATCAGCGATACGTCAAGAGGATTTGTGGCTGTATATTCGGCGACCAAAAAAAGGCACCTACATGAGTGAAAAAACTCGTCTAGTTGCTAAGAGAATTGTAAGTATCGTTTATTGTTATTTTTTAGTTACTAAACATGTTTCATTACTAAGCTTCTCGTTATCTGTATCTTACAGGAAGATCTAAAAAAGAAAGAAGTAGAGGGATCTTTTGTGTCGAGCGGGAGGAATGATGTTCTGACTATTGCGACCGAAAAACCGGATCACCCGGGGCAGGTAAGGGGGATCGGAGGACGGGTAGGCCTAAAATAATACTTTGTTAAAACCAAACGACTTAGGCAAAGTATGGTTACTCGGGAGGAGATGGACCAAATGGTTAGACAATTAAATAAGGAGGCAGCGGCCAAAGAACGTGCATTGAAAGAGATGTTTGACGCCCAGATGAGGCTAATGAAGGAGGAAATGATGGAGATGAAGAGGCTTATTAGCTCTCGACGAGAGACCAGTGTTCCCCTCACACATACACCTGTACCTGTGCAGCACAGCACCAGAGGGAGCTGCATTGTTGGACAGTCAGAGCAACATTGTGACCTGTACATGGCAGAACCAACTAGACAATTAGTTGCTAAAGGGACTGTCCACAACTTAGGATCAACTGTACACCACAAACAAATGACTGATGATGAAGTCAGAGTGTCAGTTGAAGAGGTAATCATTGATGCACCTCTCCCTCTCCCAACCGATCAGCTGAAGCGTGTGAGTGATGTCAAGGGAACCTTCATCTCTTGGCCGGTAAAGCTTGTAAATGTATATACTCCTCCTGATGCTTCATCCCTTCCTCAAGTTCAATCCCCTCCTCAATCTCCATCTCCTCATGATAAAGTCGCATCCCCTCCTCTATCTCTATCCCCTCCTAATAAAGCTGCAACCCCTCCTAAAGCTGCATCTCCTACTCCTAAGTTGGGGGCCATGGATAAAATATCTCAAATGCTATCCAAAGGAGAACTTGCATGTCAAGCGTGGGATATACAGGAAGTGGTAAGGGTTCCTCATGGCCCTCAACCGGTTTTCTTTGACACCGCTGATATAAAGTCTTTGTTGCTTCCTGGACAGGAGCTTACATCAGCAGTTATTCAAATGTGGTGTAGGTAAGTATCTTATTTTTTGAGTATATAATTTAAATACACCGTTTAGGGTTTAGGAACATGTATAATAGTTCCATGATCGATGTCTTTATTGTAGGTTCATGCATCAAGATTTGGAGCAATAGGGCAGAATCAATGATTTTGGATTCTTGTGCCCAGTATATGCAAGCGAAGCCACCGTGGAACAAAGACAGGAGTACATATCAAATAGGTTGTGTGAAGTGAGAAGGAAGGTGTACTTGTTTCCATATTACCATAGGTACATATCACAATCGATCTCTTGTTGCAATTCAATTAATTCGGCATAATATACCACTGAGTACTTTACTGTTGTGAGTTTTCAGCGCCCACTGGCAGTTGCTCGTCTTGATCATGGACTCGAATACGGTGTTATTCTTATGCTCCACTCACGGCCAACTAGGGGTTCTGTTGAAGCATATCATCAATAGGTAAGCATGTCATTTTGATTCTCTTGTAAGAAATCTCTGATGTGAATTTTCAGCGAACATTATTGATAAATTTGTGATTTTGATGATAGTGCCATGAAGACCTTCCTAAACCAGGTCAGAAAAAAGCGAAGGAGTGAGCTCAAAGATCCTAGATGGCTCACACCAAATGTTAGTACATATTTGGATACTGGCATACTGTCTTGTGAAGTTGGTTAGTAAGCTATATATGTATATGCTCGATCTTATATATATATCTTGTTCTTTTCAAACCCGTCGGCAACCAATCAGATCCAACTTATGTGGCCTATACATAATGAAACACATGTATGATATTATGGCTGAATTCAGTTTCTGTCTTAATTAATGTTACATATGAAATATGCACGCCAATTAATTCAGTTTCTTTCTTTGATGTTATACGGAGATTTTCCTTTGAGACTTCATTTTCTCCTGATGAGGTAGACCACATACGCAGAGTGTTTTGTCAACATGTTATTGACATCTTAGAGTAAATACAACAATCACAGTAATATTCATTTGTAAATATATGCTTGTAGAGCAACAATTGTAATTACCGTACTACATGAATTAAATTGTAAATTCATTCTGTAAATGAATAATTTTACATTTTGGAGCACTCTTTATATAATAAATTTTTTATTCTTCCGAACAATTTTCTTAGCCTATGAAATTTTGGTTTTCTAAACGTATATTGGATGGTGGATAATGCTTGAGTTTTGAGTTTTGAGTTTTGGAGAGTTGTAACTAGCAGTAAGAGATTTTGAAAAGTATTTGCGACTTTTAGGACCATATATTTATTAAACAGACGGTCCTAAAGGTCTTTGCTTTTTTTAAAAAAATTAATCCTTGATTTTAGGATCGTATGTTTAATAAATATCCGATCTTAAAAGTTTTAAAAAGGTGACGACACTTTTAGGAATGCATATTTATTAAGTAGACGGTCCTAAAGGTCTTTATTTTTTAAAAAAAATATGTGCCTTGAATTTAGGACCATATGTTTGATACATATCCGGTCTTAAAAGTAACTTTTAAGACCGTATATTTATTAAAAAGACGCTCCTAAAGGTCTTTGTTATTAAGACTGCACATTTATATAACGTCCGGTCCTAAAATTCTTCGATAATTCTAAATTAAATATGGCTAGATATTTAGGACTGTCTACTTGTTAAATATCCGGTCTTAATAATCTTCCTATAAATAGAAATGATGACTCACTTTTTAAGATAAATTATTAGGATTCAATAACACTTCGAGTTTTTGGCGTTCAGCTCAAGCTCAGGACCCTCGTCGTCATCAATTTTACCTCTCCAGAAGTTGAAGAGCATTTTCGAAAAAGAAGTAAGATAATGGAAATTTTCAGCTCCGGGTTTGGTAAAACTGACAGTAACGGTGGTCCAGGCTTGAAAAGATTTGTCACTGTGTTTGTTTTTATTCTTAAAAGGTAAAATTCGTCCCTTTTTCCCTTTGTTTTGTATGTTGTTAACTGTATTCTGTGAACTTTTATCCTTAATCACATTTTAGTTATGGTTTTGTTTGTTTCCTTTTTGTTTGAAACAACTGTGTTTGTTTTTATTCTTGAAAGGTAAAAGTTGTCTTTCTTTTCGTTTTGTACGTTTTGTATGTTGTTAACTATATTTAGTGAACTTTTATCTTTAATCACTTTTCAGTTATGGTTTTGTTTGTTACCTTTTTGTCTGAAACAAAATTGAGACAACGAAAGTATACTATACTCAGACAATCGAAATGGGAAAAAAAATTTATTTATCATTTTTTCCCTGCCCTATGTGGTGCAGGATTAGTACAAACAAAAAAAAACATAAAAATATTCAATCCCCCCCGTCATCGTCGAAGGGGAGGGAGGGTTTGGAGGAGAGGTCAGAGACGTCGTCGTCAGAGAGATTGTACTAGTCGTCATTGGCGTCGAGTAACATGTTCAGCTTGTTGTTGATGGCGTGGTAGACCTGAAACATTTGGCCCATGCGTTGGTCTATATGAGCGACGCGGGCCAAGAGGTGCTGCATCATCTGTCGGGCGGAGGGGTTTGGAGGAAGCGGAGGAAGGTACAGAGGTGGCTGTTGGGGTGGAGGAGGATTGTTGGGCGGTGGTGGTGGTGGAGCGGGAGGACCATTGTTGTGAATTCCTGGTGGTGGTGGAGCGGCCATTATGGAGGTTGTAGAAGTGATTGAGAAGAATGTGAAGAACGTAAAGTAACAACGGTTTTAAATAAAGAGGCCATCCTGAAGAATATGAAACCCGGGAACCGTTACCGAGGAGACGCATAGTTCATCAAAATACGAGGAGACGCCTAGTTGAGAAGTTTATCTAGAAGCCGAAGAGACTCTAAATCATTCATTTGAACAGAGTGTCTCTGGTGTACGTCTCTCACTTGAGAAGAATGAACTTTTAATACCGCATATTGTAAGAGATCCGTTCTTAAATTTATTATTTTTTTAAAAAAAAATTAATAGACTTTTAGGACCGGTTATAATATAAATGATTGGTCTTAAAGGTAATTGAATGGAAAAATATTAATAGACTTTTAGGATCGGTTATAAGATAAATGATCGGTCTTGAAGGTATTTTAATGAAATAATAAATAATAGACTTTTAGGACCGTGGATATGTTATATGACGGTCTTAATACAGTTTTGAGTATTAACTACTGCTGTCATGCCTTTATTGTCCTCCACACACTTCCTCTCTGTCCTTCTTAACTTAAGTCCTCATTACCTCGTAACTCCATACTACATAGCTCTCTGCCCATCATTCCCTAACTGCTCAAACAATGGTTAGATACAAGTAGACAACCCCTCGCAGGAGTACTCCTGAAGCTCGTGCCCACGCCAGATCTCTCATGGGTTCTTTTCCAGTGCGTCGTTCCATTCTGACGGAGGAGTCACGGGTCGTTGGACCCATTGTTATTTCGGATGATGAAGAGGTTGACGGCCCCCTCCAGCCTTCAGACCACGAAGAGGTTCTCGCTCCCCTTCTTCAACCTCCTGGTCCCAACGCTCCCTTGGTTGATAATTATGAAGCGAAACTGAGGCACATAATACAGAAAATTGCTGATATCCGGCGCGAAATTGCTGCTGCTGAAGCCTCCATCTCCAAGACATTAAATGATACCATGGACTAGGATTTTTATTCGCATTATAATCTTTTTTTTGTTAATTTTTAGTTTGTTGTTCTTATTTCCTTTTGTACTTGCATGTTGTCATAGTGATCTAAAAATTAATAAGAACGAATATTATATTTTATTTTCCATTCTCCAATGTTTTTTATTTTCATTCAAATGCTGCAACAATTTTTCTTTTTGATATTAAAAAGTATTTGACTTTTAAGACCGTAGTTTTATGAATCATGCGGTCCAAAATCAAATGAATTTTAAGACCGCAATATTATTAACCTCCGGTCTTAAAATTTTCAATATAAATTTAAATGAAATTATTTTTAGGACTGCAGTTTTATAAAACTTCGGTCTTAAAAAGTTCAATATAATTTAAATATATCTTTAGGACCGTATTCCTTTTAATTGACCGATCTTAATAATATCCCAAATAATAAATGTCTCTCTCGCACCACTCGCACGGAAAAATTAAATTTTCTTGTATGAACTTCTGCGTCTAGCCAAAAGTGATTACTCTGGTTTTATCTCCAGTGTTTGTGTGTTGCTTCGTGTTCCACTCTCGACAACAACTTTGTGGTTCCTTGGCTCAACGTCTAAAGACCAAGCTGTACGAGTTGTATAAGCTATATAACTGTATGCTTTTCCTACTTATCGTTCTGGGTTTTCCATGGGTTGACCAAAATTGATGAAATCTTCTTTTGGGACCTACCCAACTGACTAACAAGTGTTTTCAGGTTACTCTTACCGTCTGCAATATTAACATTCGTGGCAGGAGAAGAGAGACTTAGCAAACACTTTTGATCTATATGCTACTGGTGAGTGCACGAGACCTACTTGAGATGCGTTTAATTTCCTCGTCATCCATATATTTTGCTTCTTGATTCACTGTCATACATTTATGACCATAAGACAGAACCTACATTTAGCTTATATACATATTTGTAGTTGGCTTATTTTATATGCAAGTTTCTGTTTTTACGGATTATGTTATATGTTAAATCTTTCCGTCCATAGGAATTGTACTATGGATCACAGTTGGATAAATGCTTTACGGACGAGTGTTGAATATCAGAATGGGGTTAGGGAATTTATAGAATTTGCTAAACAAAACGCCCATGATGATAGTGGGAAGTTTTATTGCCCTTGTGTACAATGTTTTAATGAGAGGCGACTAAGTCCTGAAGTTATACACACATATTTAGTTTGTCAAGGATTTTGTAAGACCTATACAATATGGGTATGACATGGTGAAAAAATGCTAAGTGGGTCTCAACACATAGAAGTGACATCTGATGATAATGACGCTGATATGGAAGATCGCATAGAGGATATTATTCGTGATGTAGGAGAAGAGGCTTTTCATCAATCACATGCATATGGTAATATGTGCAGTGATGCAGAGACCACACTATACCCTGGGTGTAAGAAATACCAACTGTTGAACGCTGTTTTTGAAATTGGTCGCCTGAAGGCACGTCATGGGTGGAGCGACAAGAGTTTTTCTGAAATTCTTGAGGCTTTTAAGGACATGCTTCCGGATGATAATGTGTTGCCTCACCGATACTATGATGCTAAGAAAATACTAGGAACCTTAGGCTTGCCCTTAGCACGGATGGCATGAATCCATATGGAAGCCTTAGCAGCATACATAGTTTCTAGCCTGTACTCCTGATTATTTACAACTTATCTCCTATGTTATGCATGAAACGAAAGTACATCATGCTGTCCATGTTGATTTTGGGACCAAAACAACCCGGAAACGACATTGATGTTTACCTTCAACCCTTGATCGAAGACTTGAAGGAGTTGTAGGAAGAAGGCGTCGATGTTTTTGACTCTTTCAAGAATGAGGTCTTCAAAATCAGAGCCATGATATTTTGTACCATAAATGACTTCCCAGCATATGGGGACTTGTTAGGGTATAGTATAAAAGGCCATAAGGCATGTCCGGTTTGTGAAGAAGGCACATGCTACCATCAACTTAACATGGAAGAAAGACGGTTTATCTTGGACATAGAAGATTTCTTAGACGGGACCACCCATATCGTCGATTGAAGAAAGCCTTTCTTGGTGGCCAAGAGCATGAAGATGCTCCGGTGGCATTGACTGGGGAGCAAGTGTATGAAAAGGTGAAAAATATAAGTGTCATCTTCGGTAAGACTGCAAAGGGTAGAAAGGAAACAAATATATGGAAAAAAAGATTGGTATTCTTCGATCTTCCATATTGGCGCAACCTTAATGTGAGACACTGTATTGATGTCATGCATGTGGAGAAGAAAGTGTGTGATAGTATTGTTGGCACGCTTCTCAACATACAAGGTAGCACAAAGGATGGTGTGAAGGCAAGATTGGGTTTGTAAGAAATGGGAATACATGAAGACTTACATCCAAGGCCATAAGGTAACAGAACTTATTGTCCCTCGACTTCTCATACTTTGTCTAAGGATGAGAAACGTAGTTCATGTGAGTGTTTGCATGGCACAAAAGTTCCGTCAGGGTATTCTTCAAATTTTAAGAGGCTTGTATCAATGAAGGACTTAAAATTGGTAGGCCAAAAGTCTCATGATTGTCATGTCTTGATGCAACAGCTACTCCTAGTAGCCATTCGAGGAATAGCCGAGTATGATCTTCGACACATTTTGACTAGACTTTGTTTGTTCTTCAATGTTGTTTGTAGTAAAGTGTTCGAGGTTGAACAATTGGATGAATTGGAGAATGAAGGATATCTTATCTTATGCCAACTTGAGAGGCTTTTTGTTCCTTCATTTTTTGACATCATGGTTCATCTAATTGTTCATCTAGTGAGGGAGATCAAGTTGTCCAGTCCTGTCCATTTACAGTTGATGTACCCAATTGAAAGATCTATGAAATTCCTAAAAGGGTACGTGAAGAACACATACCGGCCAGAAGCATCAATTGTTCAGAAGTATGTATCTGAAGAGGCCATGGAATTTCGTCAAAATTTTTTGGCCAAAGTAAGACATATCGGGCTTCCAAAACGTCAGGATGCTGAAGGGGGTAGACGGGGGGCCTCAGTAAATAGAGTGGATCCTGATGAATTGTCACAAGTTCACTTATACATCTTGAATAATGTTGATGAAGTTCAGGCCACCATAGCTGCCCATAAAGAAGCTGTGAGGAAAGAAAATCCCCGAATGATTGAACAAAGGTTGATTAGGGAGCATAACAGAACATTTGCAAACTGGTTCAAACAAAAGGTTGAGGGAGAGGAATCTGTTTCTGAGACAATGAAATGGTTAGCACATGGTCCTGAAGTTGATGTCATGAGTTGGAATTTGTATGTGATCAACGGTTACACATTTTACACAAAGTCCCTAGATGAGAGGAGCAAAGTTCAGAACATTGTGTAATGTTAGAGGCTGAATCCATGCACTTCTCCAGTTCGAAAGATAAGCGGCATAAATTGGCAGTCATGCCATATTATGGGGTTATTGAAGAGATTTGGGAGGTGGACTATGTCTTCATTAGATTTCCCATTTTCAAATGCAAGTGGGTTAATGTTAATAGTGGTGTTCAGATCGATCGGCTCGGATTTATGTTAGTCGATCTCAAAAGTACAAGTTTTGGAGATGAACCTTTTATTATGGCAGAATAGGCGAAACAAGTTCTTTATATTACCAATCAAGCAAATAAAATGTGGTCTGTAGCTCTCCAAGGTAAAAGGGTCATCGATATTAATGAGGAAAGTCATGCAAATTATGGTCTTCCTGACAGTACTCCTTTTTCAAGAGGTCTACCGGACATGAACGAAGAAGATGAAGCGGATAATGAACCCGGCATAAGAAATGATCATCAAGAAGGGATATGGGAGGATATCCCTTTATAAAAGAGTCAATTCATAAGGTAATATTCATCTACACAATTCTTTGAAAACTTTAAGGTTTTAACTGTATTATATTCCTTCTGTGTTTTTAACCAATGCCACCGACTGTATGAAGTTTGTTCTTGTTTTATGTTTGTGGCAGCTGGATCCGATCCAATGCTCTCAGCCAAGGGAAGCTGTAAAGCTACAGAAGCAATATCTTGAAAATTTGGCCGTCAAAGATCAATGTTAAGGTAAATTTTCTCTAATAAGTAACAACCAGCTTAATCAGTAACGCATTTTATTATCTCTGAATTTTTAATATTTAAGTGTTATTGATTATTGTTTCTGCTCAGTCACAGAGAGAAGAGATCATACTAGAACTCCACAAAACTTATCAGGATCATGTTAAGGGAGTTGTACGTGGTGGAATGATCAGGGAGTTGTTGGGTGGGAATTGGATGAAGGCATGGTGAATATTGGGCATGTATGTTGACTTAAGTATACATGGTATATCTTATTGCAACAGCTTATTGTATTTGTATTTGTAATTCATGGTCAATAATATTTGTATTCTAGCTACAATCTGCTTTTTCCTAATTCAGTTTATTCATAATTGTTCATAGCTTGTAGATTAAAGTGTACGTAGCCTTTTCTGTGCTGGATTGGCTTGTATGGATTTGTGTATAGATCATTCAATTTATCCACAATTATATTGTTCATAGCTTGTAGCTTAAAGTATATCATTTTATGTGTTGAATTGGCTAGTATTGATTTGTGTATATAGATGATCAATAAGAACGGAGCAGGCAAAAAATGCAGGAAATTTTAGACCGATAAAACAAAAATGCCGGTCTTAAAAGTTCAACTTTTAAGACAGGATGTACTCGGATTTACTTAAATCCGCGGTCTTAAAGGTCAGGCAACATATTTGATATGCGGTACTAAAAGTTGGTCTTACAAGACCGTTGGTTTTAATATGCTCGGTCTTAAAAGTTAATCTTTAAGACCAGACTTATTACTCAACAGTCTTGAAAGTGCGTTTTTTAAGACCGCGTATAATTATTTTTGTCTGGTCTTAAAAAATAGAACTTTTAAGAGTGGTTAAATTTTTGTCCGGTCTTAAAAATTGAGTTTTAGGACCGACAAAAAAATATTTCAGTTGGATTTAGTATCACTTTTAAGACCTGGTGTTCATAAATGTCCGGTCTTAAAATATTTTATTTAAGACCGGTTGAAGTCCGCTCTTAAAGATATACTTTTAATACCGGCTGGAACAAGACCGGCCGCGAGTCTGGTCTGTGGATGCCTCTTTTGTCTAGTCTTAAAAGCTTTTTTTGCACCTATGAAAGAAATCCAATTACAAAGCAACCATAGCATTTCAACCATGGGAAAAGCAACAATATTAAAGAAATTGTCCGTTTCAAAAGCAGCTAAGGAATTTAAGAATGACTATAACAATCTGTTGGCTTAAAGGTGCAACTGGAGTAACAACCTGTGTATGGGTTCGTACACATATTTTTTAGTAAAAAAGAATAATCATAAAAGTTGAGTCAAAAATAAAAATGAACATACAAACATAGAATGCTCAGATGACATGTTTCTAAATTAAAGTGAAATATCTTTTTGGGGGGTTTATAGTCTATAGATAATTCTTTTTTTTTGGGGACAAATATAGTCTATAGATAATTCATATCATAGAAGAGAGCCTACATAGATAAATGTTCTAAGAGATTATATGTGAAGCTCTAATAATGTCTTTGCAAATGATGCAGCCAAGCCAAGAGCAATGGTAGGGGCAATAGAAACTCCTCCTTGAGAACCTTTTTTCTCTCCTTTTGTGAGTGTCAGTAGGGTTTCTTGTAAGCCATTCCAGCCATCGTTGTTTCTTTTGCCAACCAGTGTCTTGGTTTCTTTCTTTCGTCTTGTTGATTCCTTACCTGACATGTTTTGCTAGGGAGTTAAGGGCTGTAAGGAAGTGTACTAGTGATATGAAGAAACTTTTGTTTTTAATACTGATAAAAGTTTTGGAAGGGTTCGACACCAATCCCCTACCAAGGCCAGGGCACGGCCCCGGGCTCTATGAGCACTTACTAGGGACTTACGAGATCACCTACCAAAGGAGTCCCAGTGACGGCAGAGAGGATCGAACGCATGACCAAGGGCCTAGTCCTGAATCCCTTACCATCTGTGCCAACTCTCATTGGATGGTATGAAGAAACTTTTTTTTAATTAGACGCATCTCAACGCTCAGTCTCATAGCTTCTCAGAAAATGGGCTTTTTTTGGATAAGCCCAAAAAGTTTGACGTTTTACCCAAACGCCTCAGAAAGCATTCCACCGAGCTTTGACTATTCCCAAATACCTTCCCCGAATAGGTTAATGACCCTAGGGCTTTAGGATATGAGAAGGGCTTAGAGCTTGTTTGGATGAGGTTTTTTTTTTGGTTAAAAGGTCCTTTTTTTCCCAAAAAAATGTTTTTTATTATTTTATGTGTTTGGATGGGAACCTTAAAAAAAAAAAGCAAAAGTTGCAAAAAAATCCCAAAATTCTCTTCTTTTTTTAAGCTATAATTTAGAGCTTAAAAAAAAGTAAAATGTGGTAGAAGAGAGAGATTGAAAAAAATATTGACTAGAATTTGATTTTTTACAAAATGATAGCCAATACCCTTTCCAAAATTCACACCATATACTCTCTCTCCTTCGCTATTCCAACCTTCGTGCTGTATACTCCCTTTCCTTCACCATCATGTTTGCGTTGTCCATACTCCCTCCTTCACACCATCGTGTTCGTTCCATCTCCATCTCCTTCTCCTTTCGGCAATACTTCTTTCTCCTTCTCTTACAGGTAAACCTCAAATTGAAAACCTCGCCGTATTGTTTTGAAATTTCACAATGTAAGATGGGCTATTTGTTTCCATACATGGAGCATTTTATAATGCCATTTTTTCTACCCAAATGGTTCCGCTGCTCTTTTATCACCGATAAGTAGCTATTGAATTTGGGTCTTCAAGGGTGAGTCACGGATGGGTCTAGGTTTCAAAGCTATGATCTGTTTTATAATTTTAAAATGATATGGTGGCGAGAGTGAACTATATGTGTAATTGCTTTACAATTAATTTCCAAGTATTAGAATAACAATATGAATAGAGTTGATCTGATTAAAATCTTGTTAATGGGGCATTGGTGTTTCTTTAAGAAGAGGGTATGATTGAGAATAACAATATGAATAGAGTTAATCAGATTAAAATCTAGGAAAAATAGGAACTTATGGTAGGAATTACTGGTTGTTGAATAAGCTAGGGAATGTTTAGATTAAAAAAAAGTTGTTGTGTTTTTGGGTCTCATGAGCGAGGTACCTCCCATTTGAATCATTCAGACTTCTTTCCCTGGTTGTTGTGATTTTTCTTTCTCTTATTGTGACTTTTTTTTCTTTCTCACTTTCTGTTTAAAGGTTTAGGCCTATTTTGGGTTTCCTTATAAGTAACATTTGTTTGGCCATATTCATTTGTATTTGATATTTTATGGGGTGTGATTATTACATGATTGATCTGTTTTGAATTTGTACATATTTGTTGTGCTATCACAACTAGAAAAGAGGTAAACAAAGACAGAATTTGCGATGGAATACTTTTCATCTCAAATTTGGGGCATATTTGCAACAACAAAAAATTCCATCACAAAACTTGGATTTTGCATAGTATTTTATAAATTCGTCACAAAAAAGGGCTGTTTTGTGACAGTAAAGTCATTCCATCACAAAAAGCCTCTTAACGGATGCCATTTTGCAACGGATTACGGGATCTGTCGCAAATTTGTGATGGAACACCCTTTCGTTGCAAAACAGCAACCAAAAATGCCACTATTTTGCAACAGATCAGAGTTATCCGTCACAAATTTACGATGGATACCAATTCCATCACAAAATAGTGGCCCAAATAGTTGTCATTTTATGACGAAACCAATGACTCCGTCGTAAATTTGTGACGGAAACACGTTCCATCACAAAATGGTGGCCAAAATGGTTTGGCCACTTGTGACAAAATATAATTCGGTCGCATATCGTGCAATGTATTCCCCACCCCCATTTTGTTCCATCTCTTTTCTTCACTCCAGTAGTTTCTCTCTATTCTCCCTTCTCCATCAGGCTTCTGCTGCTAACATCCGCCGCCACCATCCGCCACTGCCAATGCTGTCGCCCGCCTTTCTTCTTCTGATCACCGTTGCCCTCGTCTCCGGAGATATTTTCTGATGAATTTCGCCAGTTTTTTCCCTTCTTTTGTCTTATATATTAAGCATAATGAAATATTTCTCCTATTATTTAGCAATCATATGTATTTTGTTTTAACAATTACTAGCATATTTTCTTTGTAATGTATGTCTTTAGAAGATAGAAATATATATGGATAATTGGTGTATTTCACTATATATGGTTTAGTAAAATACCCATCTAGTCATACCCAATATGCACAAATATACAAAAATGTTTTTGAGTGAAAAAATAGGATGCAATTTAAATCTTAATGTGAAATAATTATGATGAATACAATAGTTGATAGGAAATTTAATAAAGATATACATAAATCTTTTTCTCAAATATTTCAGAGGATTATCAACATCTACATTATGTAATGATATTTATATAACAATTTCCATGGATGTTCATGAATAGAATAGTTAATATGAAATTTAATAAAGAAAAAAATAAGGAACAATATTTATTGAATTTTTCCATTGAAAAAACCTTATCACAAAAAAATTATTGGAACAAATTAAATCTTAATGTGAAATAATTATGATGAAAGAGTCACCATATTTAAACATGGAAATGCTGGAACATAATTATATAGTTATCCTATATTTGAATTAACTTAATAGAAATACTAAATAGTTATAAAAAAATATAAATGAAGTTTTAATGAAATATTTTATAAGAAATATAATTATCCTATACTCACTCCCTACTTTTTTTATAAGAAATATTTAAGTAGATAATGAAATTGGTAAAAAATAATAACTATGCAAAAATATAATATTTTTTCTAGAAACACCCTTATTTAGGGGTAAATACGGAATACGAAGGAGAATAACGAAATTTCATAAAAGATATTGTTGAAGAGATAGGATAAAAAGTTATTATAATAATGAGAAATGATGCTTTGGGAATTGGGTCTATAAATGTATTGATATCAAAATGAGTAATTAAATGGGATAAATAGGAAATTAATGATTTTTTTTTAGGAATTCTCTAAATGTTTTATATAAATAGGAACAATACATTTGAGGTAGTTGTTTTTTATTGAAAAAACAAGAGGGAGTTATTTAATTCGACGTTTTTTTTCCTTTTCTAAGTCTTAATTAGTGCTCACATGTTTGCCTAGGAATTATTAATTTATTAGTCCTTTATCTATTTCCTAGTAATATGGAATCTTCTAACTTAAATGCATTGTATTAATACCATTAATATTAATAACTGTTTTGCCCAATAATTATTTATAATTGATAATGTATCATTTTAATTGTATTTCTTTGTTGGGATCTGTTCTTTGTTGAATACATGTACTTGTTTACCACTTTCTTCATTGAGTGGCAGTTGGTTGGTAAAAGAGGCCAGTTGTCTTTGCCATTTAAATTTGTGACAAGTTAATATGTAAGGCATATAAAATATATTAGTGGCCTAATTAGTAAGGAAGTTAGAGTTAGTTAATTAGGTTAGTGATTGAATTAGTTAGTATTATTGTGTTTAGTTATTATATTGCTATCATTCTGTTATTACTGTTGCACAATGGCTAAGGAAGTCTAAGTCATTATCCTGTATAAAGGATTGTTTAGACTATTGTAGTGTGTTTAATATTGACGAATGATAGATGAAAGTGCACAATGATGTGTGTTTTCTCTCCCCTTTTTCTCTTCTTTTCCTTATTCTTATAAATTCCTTTGTTTCCTATGTGTCACATGGAAGTACAGACGACCATCGTGGTAGGAGCTTGATGTACAATCATCTAACTGAGAATAGACAACTAACTCAAGCATTCTTGGAGGGTTTCGAAAAGTTCATTTGTTAGACCTGACTGTCACCCAAGAGGGGGGGTGAATTGGGTGTCTGATAAAACTTTTGGAAACTCAGAAAATCTTTTTGCAACTTACTATAGGAGGTTTGAATGACAATAATAATTTATGAACCAATAGACAATCATTCAAAACATATATGCTGAAATGTAAGAGTTTAGGGAAGAGAATATGCAAACAGAGATTTATATTGGTTTGGCCCAATTCTTGAACTACATCCAGTCCCCAAGCTGCACTTGAGATTTTCACTATCTCCTTGTTTAACCAGGCACAAGAGAAGCCTTTACAACGCACAAGTTTACTAGACACTTGTGAAGCCAAATCCTCACTGACTCCCCCTTACACACTGTAAGGTATGATCAGTTCCCACTTAAGATCACTTGATCTTGAGTAACTCTCAAAATAGAGTGATTACAATAAATCTTCTCTCTTAGAAGTGAATATATAAGCATTGAAGTACAAAATCATTCATCTTACTCTCTACTCTCTACTGTAAATTATGAACATTGAGAAACAGAGTATATGAGTATCAACGGTGAAGCAGTAACATCATTTCATTGGCTTCATCAAAATCATTCATCTATCGTCGCCCCCTCTTCCAGTTTGAAGACTTTGCAATTTATAGGTTATTGTGTTTCGACCGTTGCAAGAGTTTGTTCGTTGGAGATCTTGGAAGTAGCCATTAGAAAAGTAGCCGTTGAAGCTTCTGACGTCATTATCAGCTTTTGGATAATCTGATGTTGATCCTTCGTATAATCATCTGAGATTTATTAACAAACTCATCAAACATGGTTAGAAATAATAATGAGAAAGGATATGAGCCAGATAAATCATATTCAAAGCCTGTCGAAGAGTTTTCAGAACTAACTGATACATTTTTCTGATCTGTATCATAATTTGCTTTTTAGCTCACAGCATTAAAAGCATTAAACGTTCCTGAAGTTCTCCATAATAAGATAAGCTCGAAACAATATGTGGTTAGTAATAATATACTGTAATCACAACAAGAACAATGAATTAGATTCACATGATACCGAAATGATCACAAAGGCTACGTAAAAATATATCAGTTCAAAGCCTGTCAACCTCAAGGTTCATCTTCAACCTCGAGTTTTTTAACAACCTCGAGTTTCCAGTACCAGCCTTAAGGTTATAGATACGAAGATGTCTCAGTGACAAAGAATGAAGCCTCGAGTTTCATATATCACCTTGAGTTTTTACTGAACCTCGAGGTTTATTTTTCCAACCTCGAGTTTTTCTAATGTTCAATAAACATGAGATGTTTCCTGACTCAAGGCTACTGGAGTAGGCACTAGGTTACTGGAGTAGCTAAGCTCTTAAATCGTTTCTGTCTCTAATGTTACTAGAGTAATGACCTTGTTACTGGAGTAACTAAGGTTCATTTAGCTTCTATCTCTGACATTACTGGAGTAACGTTTCGATTACTGGAGTAACTCTAGTGTAAAAGTGCCAAGATGACTGGAGTAACCAAAAACGTTACTGGAGTAATATGATTGACTATCGGGTTTGATTCTGAGGTGGCTGAAAAACATCAACTTACTGGAGTAAGTAAGTGACTACTGAAGTAAGACTTACTGGAGTAGCTATTTCATTACTGGAGTAATGTGCAAACAAAGGCGAACAGACCACATATTGCTGGAGTAATGAGATTTGACTGGAGTAATCATCAACTCTTCACTTGTTTAAAGATCAGTTCTAGAATTCTGAACAGTCACTGAATTTCCAAAAATCATATCTCTCTCATTTAACCTTTGTTTTCTTTGATCTTGATATTTTTGGAAAGGTGTGTGAGTCTAGTTTCATATGCCACTAATTTCAGCTCATTCCGATTTGTAGTTTGTGAGATATCCTCAATTTAGCGAACCTTGGTCTGCTACATGACGGTGACAGATGGCTCAACTTCAAAAATTCATAGCTCTCTCCTCTAATCTTTTTGGGACTTGAATTTTTGTCAAGATAACGCATTGGATGTCTAGTTTCATACAAAATTGATTTCACCTTAATCCGATCTCTGGTTTGGGAGATATCATTGATTTACTAAACATCGCCTGAACTAGAGTAGAACAAAGTTGCTGAAAGGCCATATTTACCTCGAGGTTGGTTGTCTACCTCGAGTTTTGGCCCAACCTCAAGGTTATGTGACTCTGCCTCGAGGTAATCCATCAGAAAACTAATCATATCTAACATCATCCAATTGACTTTGGCACAAGCAACTAATTGAACTACCTAGATCAATTGTCCGTGTGTCAAATATAGGTATTTAAAATTTCAAGATCATGGCACGGTCAGAATCCATTTGTGTAAAAATGGATTCATGAAGGATTATGAATGTTGGGAATGTCATGGCAAAGTCCGACAAACATCGAGTAGATATTACGGGAACAATAGTTATTGAGACAACCCTAATCAATATGAACAGTTGGTGATGAATATCGCGAGACCGTCGATTGGCCAATATTTTGATTCCTATCCATATTGATGATGAGGAATTAGACGATGAGGCATAAGAGATTTACTTTGATAGTGAATCTGAATTCGACAACTATAAGACTCCAGAGGAAGGCGTGCAAGCAGAGGTTGAAGAACAGGAATCCTCCAATTGATTTGTGTTAGTTCTTTGTTTATGACAATATGTTATATTAGATACTCCATTACTTCAATAGTGACATATTAAGTATATTTTTTATATTTTGACATAATGTTTATAAATGATCAGAGATAGAGCATTCAATAGGACAATCAGGTAGTAGTTGTAGTGGTGGTAGAGCCTAGCCCTATCCTATCAGAGGTGGTAGGGTGACATCATCTACCACCTCTAAAGGCAGAGGGCATAGCTCTTCCCCAGAGCTGCCACCACTTTATATGTCATCTTCATCGTCCACTACTTGTAATATCTTGAATTTCAGGCATGGAGACTCGAGAATAGGCCTAAATTAGGCAGACTACCAAGCTCGGTTCAAGAAGTGTGACATTTCCTAGACAAATAAAGACCCTCTACGTTTTTGAGGAAATAGGAAGAGAAAGAGTCACTGAGAAGTTATTTGAGGACACATGTCATCACATGGTCAAAAGAGGAAAAGTAAGGGCAAAATAGTCAATTCTTAATTCCCATAATAAAGAATTTTCGCCTATCATGAGAAAAATAGGTGATTTAAGTCATATTCACGTTAGACTTGTAAGGTGGGTCCCATAGGCGATTGATCGGTAGGAATTGGACCAATAAGGACCCTTTAGGGTTCTCTTTAGACTAAATGGGACAAGTGTGGGGCCACTTCTGGAAAGATGAAAGGGCGCCACATGTGAGTGACCATTTAGGGGAGAATATCTGGAAAAGTTGTAGAAAAGTACAAAAAGGAGCATTGTTGTACCTGGTGGGGCTCGGCGGGGACCGGTTGATCGAGAACTGGACTGATAAAGTGAAGGAAATGAATTAATTAAAGAGGGTCAGATGTGTGGGCCCCATTATTCGTCACATAACCCTCTCTAATTAATTAAGAACGTTGCTTGGAGTGCAAGAAAAGAAGAGTCAATGAAAAAGTCAACTGGGGGTCCAGTGATCAAAGAAAAAGGATCAAATGAGAATAAATGGGTAAAATTCAATGGGAGCAAATTTGAGGGACCCACACGGCGTCCCATATGTGCCCCTAGGCAGGTAAAAAGTTCTGAGTCAAAGTCGATAATTATCCAAAAGTTCTGGGGCGAAATTATAATTTTCGAAAGTTTCGGGCCAAAACGGGTAATTTTCCTGAAAATTTGAAAATATCCCAGATATTTTTGGAGATGTTCTGCTCCACTGTGACTACCTAGAAGCCTCTTGAATTACTTGGTAAATAAGTCAAAAGGCTAGTAGAGTTTTATACCAAAAATTATGCCAGTTAATTCTACTTTCACCGGATCAAAATTACTTTATTTTAAAAGTGTTTTCACCCGTCTTTTCACCTTGGAGGGCTGAAATTTCCAGAGGCCAAGGAGAAGGATCAGACAGCCACCATAGCCAAGCTTCAAACCCTAACATCCAAGTTCATCCATCGATTCTCCGATTTAAGGTAAACCCCGAAAACTTGGATTTTTGAGGTTTTATTAAACTATTTTCGTCCAAAGGGTAGGAGCATGGTTTTAGGGTTGGACTTCTATGTTTTTGAGGTCTCCAATGGCTCTAGAACGTGATTTTGTGTAGGGTATGAGTTTGATTTGAGTTTCTGAAATCAAAACATTGAAAAACCTTAAAAGGAAGGTTGCTGCCAGTTTTAGAAAATCTAGGCAGCGAACCTCCAGTTACGTTTTTGACTGGGTAAATGAACTTGGTTTGATCTGGAATTTATAGGTGAAAAGTAGACATCTAGGGCATGAGTCTACATATATAGTAATAAAGATTTGGATAATATTTGCTTGTTGAAATAATTGGTTGAAAACAGAATAAGAAACAGTGGCGCGAATCTGGACCAGAGGGCAAAAAAGTGGTATCATGCCCAGATGCCTGCACTTTTGACCCCTAGGAATATTTTTCCTAAAACGTAGACATGTCAGTGGTTCAGATGGCGCTAGTTTCACTCAAAAATGATTTTTTTGGAATTTTTTAGAAATTGTCAAAGTTGGTACAGAAGCACTGAATCTCTGGAAAATCTATTTTTAGCTCAGTTTTAAGCAAATAATGTAAGGGCATTTCTGGAAATACTCAAATAAATTATTTTTATGATATTTAGGGTCAAGCAAACTGTAGGGTCAAATAAAACGGTATTTTTACCACCATGTAACAGTAACCTCTTTACTCCGGCACTTTTATGTATTTGATGTATGTTTGTTTGCCAACTTGTTTTTGTATATGTTTTGCCAAATATGCATACAAAACATGTTTGTGATTGTGTCCCTAGCGCTAAGGGTGCTTACCGGGGTTGGCCACGTGAGTGTGGTGACTCAACGGAAACAGGCAGTGCCTGCCGGGGTTGGTCACGTGAGTGTGGCGACTCAACGAAAATAGGTGTGTGATTCCACAATCTGGGGCCTCCCTTGGTAAGGCGGCTTGACTGTGTGAAGACGAGTATGTTGTGTATGTTTTCTGTTTGCATATATGGTATATTTGGCATGTTTATTGTACTGGCACGTATTATATGGTAGCACCCATACATGTTACACATATTGTGCATGAGTATTGATGGTTACTCTGGGGGCCGCACACGGACTCCAGAACTTTCTAGTGACGTAGGAAGGTGTGCTTAAGCAGAGAAGGCCTTTTTGCAGAGGTAGGATGACGGAGCAGTTGAAGGATAGGGGATGCCCCATCATATTTTGTATCTTACTCTTGGGGATTACTGTGCTTATAGGTATTTATTTCTGGATGACTATACCCTTAACCCTTCGGGGACTTTTACTTATTTTTTATTTGCTTTTATTAATACAGTAGATTGTCCAAACCGATTAAAATGCTCTATTGCGCACACTTTGATGTATGTTAAATGGACCTAATAACAAAGGAAAGGTAACCACTAAAAGGAATCCCTCTAACCCGCTACCCGAAAGGGCGAGGCCGGTAGGGGTGTAACACTACTAACTCTATTATGGGCAGTACAGGTGTACCAGTCACTCCTACTTATCCATACCAAGGGGCAAAGCAGGTTTACTTTACAATTTCTGATTGATTTACATGTTTAGTTTTCTTTAAGCATCTATATACTAACATTTTCAATACTTCACATTTCTTCCTTCAGCACAACGTGTCGCCTCAAAGCCAGGTTAGGAAAGCTAGTTCCTCCAATACACCAGTTTAGGGATTAGTTGATCCTGTGACAAGGCTGGTGTGAGTTCGTCCTATTGGCAACCAAGAGTAAGTCATGTAAAGTTACTAGTAATATTACGATTTTCTACCTTTAGTTTGTATGCTAATATTTGCATCATTTCCTCTATCTTCATATTTGAGCCTCATAATCTGGTGACGAATTTCAAGTCGGCTCAAATATTCCGTAATTTCAATGAGCCTTGGGCCAATTGGACAAAGATTCCTAAAGATGATCAAGAAGCTTGGTTCAATGAGTTCTTGGCAAGTTATGTAATTTATGGTTATTAATTTCTTATCCAAACGCAAACTGATTAAGTACTCTTATAATTTGGAGCACTAATTATTCGTTATTGATTTTTAGCGTTAGTTTAGGTGGTTGCCTAACCATGTGGGAAATTTGAAAAAAGCTTACAACTACAAGAAAAGAAAGTGGTTGTCTGATAAGTTTTATAAATTGAGACATGGTATAGGCAAGAAAGATTGGATTCAACCTGAGATTGCAGAACAATTATTTCAAAGATGGGCCGTCAATCCCAAATTTAAGGAGAAAAGTGAGAAAAATATATCAAATAGGGCCCAAATAGATAAACCTTCATATACAAACGGCTCTATTCCATTTAGTAAGCATTGGCGAAAAATTGTGAGCACACATTATTTTCTATTTAAGTATTCAATATTTTGTACTTTGAAATAATTAATTAATGGTCATCATTTGTGTTAACAGGCAGTGTCTAGGGAATTTTCTATAGGATCGGTTGAGTAGGCTACCTTTGAGTGGACTCATTCATAGGAGTTTGAAGGTAGTGGAAGGCACTAGATCAACACCATGTCGCAGCAAGCAGCAGTAAGACATTTATTGCATTTATTATTTGTTTCAGGTACTAATATATTTATTTCATTTCACATGCCTTATTTTGTGATGTATTTTTTTGCTTGTAGGAAACCTATCAAAAGATAACATAAGATGACCCACATCCTCTTAATCTGATAATGAGAATCTATTCATCAAGCTGCAGGCGGATTTAACAAGAAAGGTAGATTCTTCAGGGTGGGTGCCTCTGCCAGCCGACTGAAGCCTACGAAGTGCTCCCATAGGTAAACATAATACACTTGCTATAGATTGTTATATTTTCATTCCCTCATCCATTTAAGCGAAGTACAAAAAATGAACTCACTTCCTAATGTTGTTTTTGTAGATGAGCTTAAAAAGATGAAGGCGTTGGTGCAAGAGCAGGAGCAAGCTGAAGATGGAATATCACCTAGAGGGGGGTGAATAGGTGATTTAAAAATCTAACTGCTTAATCAAAATTTTCAAAAATTAATGAACTAATTGAGCAAGAGTTTAAAGGAGAAGGAACACGAGAGAATTTATCCTGGTTTGGTCCATCCTGACCACGTCCAGTCCCCAAGAACACCTTGGGATTTTTCACTATTTTCAGAATACAATTACACAACTCGGAATGATCCCTCAGACTCACTCCCCCTTACTACTTGTAATTGTACACCCTTACTTAAGGTTCCACAACCTTAAGATTTTACAAACGAATGAAAGTTGAATGTTTAAGTAACTCCTCACGAGTTGAATAATAAATGATCACTGAAGTACAAGTTGAGAGTAATGAAACTGATAAGATAATACCTCAGAGTAAATGCGCAGAGTTTCGGTAGTTGGCGATATTGAATGCTTGGGCTTTTATATCCTTCGCCATTAATGCCATTGGGAGAAACTAGAAGGTGACTGTTATCACTTGTTTAAATTTCCGTTAGGCTCAAGTTCCTCATTAATCAGAATGGACCATTGAATCTTCAGCTTCTTACATTTAATGTATTGTGCCGTTGGTTGTACTTGAAAGCTGGAATAAGAATGTCTCAAAGAATGTCTTTGTTCTGTTGCAGCGTTAGTTCCATATGTTGCTCTGTTTTTCTGCTCTGCAATAAATGCCTGACGTTGTGACGTGAGCTTTCACTTTATGTTGCTTTTCATTTATTCCTTCGTTTTGAACCCTGAAATCACTAGCAAACAGGTTAAAGATGTTTTATAAATGATTATTTATCAATCTAGCAAGTATCTGCTTAAGTTCAAAACGTTTGGAGAGTTCTAGAAATGATTCGCGTTTTTTCCGTATAAGAACTCTAGTTCTTATCACAAGAACTCTAGTTCTATATACTGGTCGAGACCAGGTTTCAAAGGAACTCGAGTTCTTAAAGATGAACTCTAGTTTAGAACTCTAGTTCTACATGCAAGAACTCTAGTTCTTGTGCTTTCCAAAAAGGTCCGATTGTTTTTCCTCGTGAAGAACTCTAGTTCTTGACAAAGAACTCTAGTTCTTGTGTTTTCAAAGAAACTTCGCTGATTTATAAAATGAAGAACTCTAGTTCTTGTTCAAGAACTCTAGTCATAAACTCTAGTTCTTGTTCAAGAACTCTAGTTCTTATATTCTGGACAAAACACAATTTTGTGAACTCGAGTTCTCATTCCAAGAACTCTAGTTCTTGAATGAAGAACTCTAGTTTTAAATTCCCTTCTTTTGTTTGAAGAATTTTAGCGAGACATAATTCGTGAACTTGAGTTCTTATGCCAAGGACTCTAGTTCTTGAACGAAGAACTCTAGTTCTTGACCAAAGAACTCTAGTTCTCAAACAAGAACTCTAGTTCACCACTTAAGAACTCTAGTTCTCATGGTTTGAAAAATTTTGTATGATGCAAAGGCCGCGAACTCGAGTTCTACTCCCAAAAACTCAAGTTCTCAACTTGCCTGGGTGAGAACTCTCTTATCAGAAGACGCGAACTCGAGTTCTACTTCCAAGAACTCGAGTTCTCAATTCGATAGATTGAGAACTTTCTTATTAGAGGCCGCGAACTCGAGTTCTATGACCAGGAACTCGAGTTCTTACTGCTCAACTTTTCTAAAACCTGAGTTTTAATGCCCAGAACTCTAGTTTTAAGAACCAGAACTCTAGTTCTTGTTAAACCAACAACTAACAAGTGTTTTTATCATCAAAACTTAAGTTGAGAACTAACACAAGCATCTCAAATTAGCAAGCAAACATCTCAGATGAGCGAGACACAGTAGCAAATGAGGCAATAAGCAAATCAGCTGCATCATACATAAGCTCGAATGGAAGAAGCCAATCCGGTGGTTGGACCACAGGGTTTGCAGTCAAGCATTGCTTCAAATGATTGAAGACCAACTTGCACTCATTATCAAATACAAAGTCGATGTCCTTATGCAACAAATTGGACAAAGGTCGAGCAATCTTTCTAAAATCCTGAATAAATCTCTGGTATAAACTTGTATGACTAAGAAAAGAATGAACTTCCCGCACAGATGTGGGGTAAGGCAAAGCAGTAATAACATCAATCTTAGCAGGGTCCACCTTAATACCCTTACTAGACACTAACTATCCTTGACTCAACCATAAAGTGACATTTCTCAAAATTTAGCACAAGATTGGACTCTATGCACCTATGCAAAACTCTAGACAAGTTAGCTAAGCATGCATCAAAACCAGACCCATATACAATGAAATCATCCATGAACACCTCCATGCAATCTTCTAGAAACTCAAAGGAAATACTTACCATACAACACTGGAAGGTGCCCGGTGCATTGTAAAGGCCAAAGGGCATCCTTCGGTAGGCATATATTCCAAAGGGGCATGTGAAGGTCATCTTCTCCTGGTCCTCAGGAACAATATGGATCTAGAAGTAGCTAGAGTAGCCATCAAGAAAACAATAGTGAGACTTACCAGCCAACCGCTTAAGAATCTGGTCAATGAATGGTAAAGTATAATGATCCTTATGAGTGGCTTGGTTGAGTTTCCTATAATCAATGCAAACTCTCCAACTATTCTGGACTTGAGTAGGAATGAGCTCATTCTTTTGGTTGGTCACCACAGTCACTCTAGACTTCTTGGGAACCACTTGAACTGGGCTAACCCACTAGCTATCAGAGATGGGATAGATAATGCTACCTTGCAGAAGCTTGGTAACCTCCTTCTTCACCACATCAAGGATAAGGGGATTAATGCGTCTCTGGGGTTGCCTTACTGGTTTAGCCTCATCTTCTAACAAAATCTGATGCATACGCATGGAGGGGCTAATATTAACAATGTTAGCTAATGTCCACCCAATCGCCTTCTTGTTTGCCCTCAATAAGCATAATAGATTTTCTTCTTGGTTCGGCAAAAGGTTGTTTGCCACAATGACTGGCAACTGTTCACCCACCTCCAGGTAGGCATACTTCAAATGATCCAGAAGGGATTTCAACTCCAACTTAGGTGGTTGCTCAATGGATAGAAGAAGCTTGAGTGGTTGTTGCACAAGTTATGTAATGTGCACACCTAAAATCTTGGAAACCATACACAAAGAGGCAGAACTGTATCTAGACAACTCACTGTTAGAATCAAAATTTAGCACATCATGTAAAGAAGAACTCTCACAATCGGTAGTATATAGAGCATCACAGTCAATATCAGAATGCAAAGAGACACTCTCACAATCAATATCAGCACACAATGCAACATCAATCTCAGTGCATATAGGACATCATGTATCATCAGAGCAATCACAAATAACATAATCACTCATAGATGCAATATCTGGAAAATCAGCATACCAATCAGTAACAACATCACCTACAGCATCATCAATCACATCAATGCAGAAAATAGAGTGCTCCTCCCTAGGATGTTTCAGGGTATCAAAAATATTGAAATTAGAAGAAATATCACCAAACTCCATAGAGAGAGTACCAGAATGCACATCTATTTTAGTCCTAGTTGTTTTCATGAAAGGTCTACCTAAAATAATTGGTGACCTACTATTAGGAGACTTATCCTCCATATCTAAGATGTAAAAATCAACAGGGAACATCAATTCATTAACTTTAACCAATACATCTTCAAGCAAACCAAAAGGATGAGCATTACTCCTATTAGCTAACTGAACAATAACACCAGTAGGACGTAAGGAACCAAGACCAAGAGATGCATAGACAAATGTATGCATAACATTAATCGAAGCACCTAGATCTAGCATGCAATCATCAAATATATAATTACCAATAATGCAAGGGATAGAAAACATACCTGGATCCTTGCACTTACGAGGCATGATAGGTTGGATGAGTGCTGATACATTCTAGTTCATGCTCACTCGTTCATTTCCCTTCAATCGCCTCTTGTTGGTGCACAGCTCCTTCAAAAATTAACTTGGCATATTTAGGAATCTACTTGATTGCATCCAAGAGAGGAATGTCGATCTCAACCTTCCTGAATGTCTCTAGAATATCCTTCTTTTGTGCTAGTGCCTTTTCCACCACTTTCTTGGATTGAATGGATCTCTGAAGGAAACGAAGAGGAATAGGGATGTCCTCTTCGCTTTGCTTCACTGCCTCTTTATCTTTAGAGTCAATCTTCACATTTCTTGACTCTCTCTATCTGATGTAATCACATCTGTAGCAAGCCTAGGCTCTTCCAATTGCTTGCCAGACCGTAGAGAGATAACACTTATGTTCCCCTTAGGGTTGAGAATGGTTTGTGAAGGAAGAGTGATGGAACCTTAAGGTTGGAATTGGTTCAATGAAGTTTCCAGTTGGCCAATCTAGGTTTGCAAACTCTAAATGGAAGTTTCAGTTTTGTTGCTCGAATTGCAATGTATTCTTGGTAAATTGCTTCATTATGTCCTCAAGTGAGGAACCAGAGGAACCACTACTACTTCTAGGTTGTTGTGCCACCAAGGGGTGCAAATATGGCTGGTAGTGGAGGAGGAGCTGGAAGAGAAGGTGGTGCAGAATATTGGAAACCCGATGGTCTAAACTGCCTTTTCTGGTAACTACCCGAATTATGATTCTGTTGAAACTGGTTGCTTTGATTCTGGTAGTTCTGGTTGCCTTGATTTTGGTTCCAACGTAAATTAGGGTAGTTTCTCCAACCAAGGTTATAGGTATTAGAGAAGGCATTGTTCGATTGCTGGTATTGTGGCTTTCCTGGAAACACACTTGTAGAGGAAGGAAATCACCAAGAGGGGGGTGAATTGGGGATTTCAAAAACTTTTTGGTTAGCTTTTGAAAACTAAGCAGAATCGAGTAAAACTAAGAAAGGGAAAAGGTAGCTTGATACAGATGATTTATACTAGTTCGATATTAACTCTTGACCTACGTCCAGTCCCCAAACACTCTAGGATTTCTCACTATCACTTGATCAATTACACACTCTGTAACTCAGGATGATCTTCTCACAATAGGACTCACTCCCCCTTACAAGTTGTAATCTGATCCCATACTCAAGGTCCCACTACCTTGAGTTTACACAACAAGTTTGATTTGAATTTCACAAATACTCTCTCTAAGAGTAAGATGAAATAATCACTGAAGCTCAATGTAAATGAATAAGATTAATGAAATAAATACAAGATAAAAGCTTAGAGTCTCTCGATATTTCGTTCACTGGGTTCTCTGTGTCTTTTCTAGTTGTTGAAGCTGTCTATATATAGGGATGAAGAATAAGGACCGTTGGGCACTTTGAAGCTTCTGCTGGAAAGAGACATTGGAGGCATTGTTCAGATTGAGACATTATGCTCCTCTTCATTGCTTGCCCACGTCTGACTGTCTGCCATAGTGTCTGTATATTCCCTTTGTCTGATGATAAGGTCATTTTGGCAATTCAGTGGACCTCTTAGCTGTAAAGCTGATTTCCTGAATATTTTATTCACTTTTGAGTGTTTTCAGCAAGAATGAGAATCTGTAGCCTGAAATGTGTTAATGGAATTTGAAACTCATGGGCAAACGTATTAAACATATTTATAATGATTCGTAATTCCATTTAAGTGTAAAACAATGCATAAGATTGAATCTGAGAAGTGAAAAGCACGACATTTATAACAGAGATCTATTAGGCTCGAGTTTATAATCAATAGGCTCGAGTCTATTCATCAACACTCAAGCATAATCTTGGTAGGCTCGAGTCTCCCCTTTGTATAATGTGTTTAATCCTTGAAAATATTTTGGGGTAGTGCATAGGCTCGAATCTAGAACTGTTTACAAAGACACAGGCTCGAGTCTAAATACTTAGGCTTGAGTCTGCTCGGGCTCTGTCACTTGGATAGCTCTCTGCCTGAGACAGGCTCGAGTCTATTAGTAACAGCCTCGAGTTTGTTTTAAAGGCTTTGCAAATCCTTTTCAAACTGGAATAGGCTCAAGTCAATGAACTTATGCTTGAGCCTATGTTTGTGAAAAACTTTGTTTGCTTTCTGGAAGGGACAGGTTCGAGTCAAAGCATTTTAGGCTCAAGTTTAAAAACATAAGAAATTTGACATGCTCTCTGTAAGGCATAGGCTCGAGTTTAACATGATAGGCTCGAGTCTATCTTAGTTATAAAAGATGAATTTAGCTTTTGTCTCGAGCAGGCTCGAGTCTATTATGTTAGGCTCGAGTTTGCCCAAGACAAAATCATGAAATATGCTCTCTGTCACGCGCAGGCTCGAGTCTATTGCTCAAGTTCAAAACGTTTATTATTATTTCCTTTAACTGCAAACTTGAGTCTAACACATCCAAACTCGAGTTTAGCTTATATTGTAAGATTTAAATCAATTTTAACAATCTTTAAACATGTTTAAACCTTAGCAACAAGTTTACAATGTTCTGTTATCATCAAAACACATAGAGAACTAACAACACCAACTGCAACTACTGAATGGTCTTAATAATTGGGGTCTTGGAAGGTAGGGCAGGACTCAGTAGGATGGTAGGGATCAGCACAATACCCACATGAATATCCAATCTGAGGAGGGGAAGCATGTACTGTCTGTGTAAGCGCCAACTATCTAACCAGAGAGGTCAAGTCATCCAGCCTATTCTCAAGTCTTTATTGATCTGCAATCTGAGGTATTTGAATCTGGTATACAGGGTACTGTTTGCTTTAGTACCGAATTGTTGTGATTTGGCAGCCATAGTGGATAACAAGTCTCTAGCTTCCTATGATGTCTTATTTTGCAAAGCCCCACCACTAAAGGCATCAACCAAATTTATGTCATTAGGCAGCAGACCCTCATAGAAGTAGGTAATCAGGAGTTGCTCCGTGATCTAATGGTGTGGACAACTTGCACACAAGCTCTTGAACCTCTCTCAATATTTATGCATGTTCTCCTCATTCACTTGCTTAATGCCATTTATTTCTTTCCAGATGGATGTGGTTCTTGCGGAGGGGAAGAATTTCTCCAGAAACAGCTTTGCCATATCATTCTAGCTACCAATGGATTGAGGTTCAAGGTAGAACAACCAGTCCTTAGCTCCCCCTTCAAGTGAGAAAGGAAAAGCTCTCATTTTAATATGCTCCTCATCAATGGCTTGTGGCTTCATTACGTTACAGACCACATGAAACTCCTTCAAGTGCTTATGAGGACATTCACCTGCAAGACCATGAACCTTTGGAAGCAAATGGATAAGACCATATTTCAATTCAAAGTTAGCTTCAAGTTCAGGATATAGAATGCATAAAGGTTGATTAACCATAGCAGGTGCAGCCAATTCTTTTAAAGTTGGACGGTTTTTGTTAGTTCTCTGTGTGTTTTGATGATAACTGACAATTGTAAACTCAATTTGAAGTTTGTCCTTCGAAAGTTGTAAAACTTTCTGTTTAAGGCAAACTTGAGTTTGGACTTGACAGACAGATACAATGTTGGCCAAACTCCAGTTTGTATAGGCAAACTTGAGTTTGCAGAGTTACAGAGAGCTATCAAAGTTTACAAGAATTGTAAACTCGAGTCTGTGTTTATAAACTCGAGTCTAGATCAAAGGCAGTGACACTCAAATTTCAACTTGTTTCCAAACTCTACCTTTGATTCTGAGAAACTCCAGTTTACAAGAAAGTTTATGTGCTAAAAGTTTAAAGACTTGTAAACTCGAGTCTATGATTTGGAAACTCGAGTTTGAGATCAAACAGAAGCTTCAACATTTTATCAAGTTTTCCAAACTCCAGTTTCAGTTTTACAAACTCCAGTTTGCAAAATGCAATAGCCTTCATGTTTTCAGTTTTCACTGGAAACTCGAGTCTGGATTATGTAGACTCGAGTTTAGCATATACAGAGATACTCGAGTTGATACTTGTTTTCTAAACTTCATTTTAAATTTCAGTGACTCCAGTTTGTACTTAAATGAAAAGTTTTTCAAAGTTTCAATATACACTGAAACTCGAGTCAGATTTCTGGAGACTCGAGTTTAGGACTATTTGAAAATACTCGAACTATTACATGATTTCTAAACTCCAGTCTGCATTTCTAAACTCCAGTTTTGAAGCTGTGAACTTAAACTTAAGTTTTTTCATAAAAGCTTTAAACTCGAGTCAGCCACTAAATGACTCGAGTTTAGCCAAGTGTTCAAAATCTCATTCAAGACCAACTCGCGACTTTCCTCTCTGTAAGAACCAAAGTCGAGTCAGTTACTTGTCAACTCGAGTTTAGGAAACTTTCAAACATATCTTGCTCTCTGGATGAACCTCAAACTCGAGTCTAGAACACTAAACTCGAGTTTGCTTCGGTAACTTTTGAAAACCAGATCAAATCAATCTGCGAAATCATTATGGGTTAATCTGAAATTATCATATCTTGTTGCATTATTATTCCTAATGTTATTGATCAAGTTTTTGATAAGTTTCAGACAGGTTCATCACAAGATCAGAGAGAATCAAAGATCCAGAATAAGTGCATTTAATGAAGAACCAAGAACAGGGCTGATTCTTCTCCCTTATCCCAGATGTTTAGTTCAGACTGTTGGAACACATTAAGATGACCTCAAACAGTCGAATTAAGATTGTGGAATGACAAAGAATCTGGAAGACGTTCTGCAACAACATATTCCAGGATTTCAGCAAAGAATTGAAGGAACAGAGCAAAATTTGCAACTGTCATTTTCCATATCTACAACTGAACGTTGGAGAAGATATTGCAACGGCTAGTTCATCTAGTTAGGCTATAAAAGGCTATGAAGACTCAGAGCAAGACAGACAACAAAGCTACACTTGAAAACATTTGCATTTTTGAGTCTGTATTGTGATTCTTTTATCTGTTATTCAGTGTTTATCAATATCTACTCTTAGAGAGAGTTTGTTTCTGCTAATCATTTGATTGTAAATAATCTCAAGTCAGGGGACTTGGAGATTGGTTGTACAACTACAACTTGTAAGGGGGAGTGAGTCCTAGGGAAAGGATCATCCTGAGTACAGAGTATGTAGTTGTGATATCAGTGTACAACTTGTAAGGGAAAGTGTATCCTAGTGAGCGGATAGCTTTCGAGTACAGAGTGTGTAACTGATTGTAAGTGATAGTGGAAAATCCCAGAGAGTCTGGGGACTGGACGTAGGTCAAGGAGTTAGACCGAACAAGTATAAATCTTGCTGTGTCTTGTTCTAACTTCTCCTTCTCTACATTACCTTGCTTCAGCATTTAATCTCTAGAACCGAGCAAAAGAATTTTTTTTTTCAAATCCCCAATTCAGCCCCCTCTTGGTGATTTGCTCTGGTTTTTCATTTGGTATCAGAGGCTGGTTGTCTTCTCAAAGGATTAACATCCTAGACAAAAAGATCAAATGGAAGGAATTCTACCAGATGGTGCCTCAATAAACAGACCACCGGGTTTTAATGGTGAACATTACTCATTCTGGAAATCCAAATTCAAAGTATTTGTGATGGCCAGTGAGTATGGTCTGTGGGAAGTAATTGAGGAAGGAAACTATGTCCCTACTAAGAAAGTATGAGAGAATATTGTGCCAAAAACAAAGGCAGAATTTGATGAACATGATCAGAAGAAAGTTGTACTTAACAGCAAAGCTATTTTGATGTTACAGAGTACATTGAGCCAAAAGGAATACTTTCGCATTTGCAATTTGCCCAGTGCTAAAGAAATGTGGGATGAATTGGAGGTGGCCTATGAAGGAACCTCAGGAATCAAGGAGAACAGGATCAATACACTCACAACCGAGTATGATCTTCTGCGCATGAAATTTGGAGAATCAATTGCAGAGTTCCAGCTCCGTTTCACTCACCTCATCAATCAATTGTCAGCCTTAGGGAAGGTATATGAACAAAAGACTCAGGTAAGAAAAATTTTAAATATACTAACCAAGGATTGGGAAGCTAAAGTGACAGCTATTAAAGAAGCCCGAGGAGAATCCATGCAATCTGTAGCTGCTCTCTTTGGAAGCCTATCCGAATATGAGGGAAAAATCAAGTTCAGAAAAGAGCTTGATGGAATTGATGGTAAAAACAAAGGAATTGCACTTAAGACCATCAATGAGTCTAAAGAATCGGATAATGAGGATGAAGAAGAAGAGCTTGGCATGATAATCAGAAAGTTCAGAAAATTCTACAAAAAGAATCAGGGATTCAGAAAGTCTCATAAAGGTGGATCAAGCTCAGAATCGAAGAAACCCATCTTATGTTATGAATGTGATAAACCTAGTCACATTAAGTCAGAATGCCCTCAGCTAAAAAACAAGGAAAATGAAAAGAATAGATTCAGCTCGTTCAGAAAGAAAGCATATGTCTCTGCCATTTAGGGAGACAGTTCGTCTGATGAAGAAGAAGAGGATGAGAGACAAACAGCAAACATTTGCCTTGTTGCTCAGGAAGAATCAGACAATGAAGAGGTAAGTGATTATGAACCAACCTTTGATGAATTACTTTTTGAATATAATAGTCTTCATTTTGAATTTAAAAGGATTGCAAAAGAACTTATGCTTTCGAGAAGAAGAGTAAAGGATTTAGAACAACAAGTTCAGAAAACTTAACCTTCTACTTCTGAAAAGGCTTGTGAAAAATTCACTGAAAAGATTTGCGAAAATTGCTGTACTTTACAGAAAAGAAATGACTACCTTTCAAAAACTTTGGAAAAATTCACTCAAGGTAGTGAAATGCTTGACATTATTTTAAAACAGCAAAGGTTTACAAATGATAAATCTGGAATAGGCTACAATCCTGATCTTGATAAAAAGAAAGGCAAGAAGAAAAGTGGAGAAAAGAACTACCTAAGTTATTTTTGAAAATTTGTTCACTCTTCTAATCCATTTGCCCACTGCAATTACTGCAATAGAAAAGGCCATACTACTTCTGCATGCTTTCATAGAAAAGAAAGGAAAGATAAACCTATAGGTAATTATCAATGGGTACCTAAAGGAACATATGTGTCTCCTAACGTACAAACTAACCCAAAAGGACCCAAGAAAAGGTGGGTACCTAAGACTTGATCTTCCATAACTTACAGGTATGTCTAAGAGCATCAAGATCCAGTAAATGGTACATTTATAGTGGATGCTCCAGACACATGACAGGAGATCAATCAAAGTTTTCAACAATCAAACACAAAGATGGGGGCAAGGTCACATTTGGCGGCAACCAATCTAGAAGGATAGCTGGTATTGGTGAGATTGGTAACAATGATGGACCACAAATAAAAGATGTCTACCTTGTGGAAGGATTGTGCCATAATCTCCTTAGTGTAAGCCAAAGTGCTGACAAAGGTAATCTAGTCATCTTTAATTCAGAAGAGTATTTGATTGTCAACAAGGATGATCTCTCCCTAGACAAAGTAAGATCCAAAGCTCTTTTCAAAGCACCAAGGGAAGGTGACTGTTATACTCTTGAACTTTCAACTGTTTTACCCTCTGAAAAATGTTTCGTGAGTAACTTATATGAAAGTTGGCTGTGGCACAAACGTTTAGCACATGTTAATATGTCCCAACTTGATAAATTATTTAAAAAGGATTTAGTTATTGGTTTGCGAAAATTTAATTTCAAAAAGGACATGGTTTGTGATGCATGTCAAAAGGGAAAACAAACTAAATCATCCTTCAAATCAAAAAGTGAGATTTCAACTAATAGACCTCTTCAACTATTGCACATGGATTTAGTTGGTCCAGCTAGAGTCCATAGTTTTGGTGGAAATCTGTACACATTAGTCATTGTTGATGATTTCTCTAGATTTACATGGACTATATTCTTATCATCTAAAGATGAAACATTTGATCAATTTGTTGTGTTTACCAAAAAGGTCCAAAACGAGAAAGGTACTGTCATTGCAGGAATTCGTACAGATCATGGAGGAGAATTTGAAAACCATGCTTTCAGCAAATACTGTGAAGATATGGGCATCGATCATAACTCCTCAGCTCCTAGAACTCCTCACCAAAATGGTGTTGTGGAAAGGAAGAATAGAGTACTCACTGAAATGGCAAGAGCAATGCTGAATGAGAACAACACCTCCCAAGTATTTTGGGCTGATGCCATGAGTACTGCATGCTATGTCTCCAACAGAGCATATCTCCGAAAAAAGTTAAACAAAACTCCTTATGAGATATACAAAGGGAGGAAACCAAATCTAGCACACCTACACATCTTTGGTTGCAAATGCTTTATCCATAATAATGGTAAGAACAATCTGGGAAAATTCGATCCCAAATCAGATGAAGGTATATTTCTTGGTTACTCAAATAGAAGTAAATCCTTTAGAACATTTAATTTGCGTACTCGCACTGTTGAAGAATCAATTCATGTAGTATTCTGTGAAAACAAATCTAACCAATCTAATGATGAGGAAGATGTTAATGTTCTACAAAATCAATCTACCTCAAAAATCCCATCTATCTCAAACTCTTAAAATTCCTCTCAAGAAGAACCAGAAAACGAGACTGAAAATATTTCTGAAGAACTTGTTCAGTCACAACTTCAGCCTCAAGCCTGGAGATACAATAAAAACCATCCTCTGGATCAGGTTATAGGTGATGTAAATGAAGGTGTGAGAACTAGGAAAAGCATTTTAAATGAGGTAACCTTTTCAGTCTTTATTTCAGAAATAGAACCCTCTAAGATTGAAGAAGCCCTTTCAGACAATGATTGGGTGATAACAATGCAAGAGGAGCTGAACCAATTTGAAAGAAATCAAGTTTGGGATTTGGTACCTAGGCCCAAAGACCATCCAGTCATTGGGACTAAATGGGTATTCAAGAACAAACCTGATGAATCTGCAATCATTGTCCGAAATAAGGCAAGATTAGTTGTCAAAGGCTATAATCAAGAAGACGGAATCGATTATGAAGAAACTTATGCCCCAGTGGCAAGATTGGAAGCAATAAGAGTTCTTTTAGCCTTTGCATGCATAAAAGGCATTAAACTCTATCAAATGGATGTAAAATCAACTTTTCTAAATGGCTTTATTCAAGAGGAAGTTTATGTTGAACAACCTCCTGGATTTGAAGATGATTTTCATCCAGATCATGTCTTCAAACTGAAAAAGGCCTTATATGGTCTAAAACAAGCTCCTAGAGCTTGGTATGAAAGGTTAAGCAAATTCCTTCTTGATCAAGGATTTGTTAGGGGAAAGGCAGATAACACATTATTCATTAAAAGTAACAAGCTCAATGAAATCCTTATTGTACAAATCTATGTAGATGATATTATTTTCGGTGCTACTAATGATACCTTGTGCAAGGAATTTTCTGAGACCATGCAGGGTGAATTTGAAATGTCAATGATGGGAGAACTCAACTATTTCCTTGGTCTTCAAATCAAGCAGCGCAAGAATGGCATATTCATTTCTCAGACCAAGTACTTGAAAGACCTGCTCAAGAAATATGGCCTTCAAGATTGCAATGGGGTTGACACACCAATGAGTTCAACGGCTGCATTAGATGCCGATGAAAAGGGAAAAGATTTCAACATCACAAGATACAGAGGCAAGATTGGATCCTTGCTCTACCTGACAGCAAGTAGACCAGACATCCAATTCAGTGTAGGGATGTGTGCTCGATTTCAATCAGCTCCAAAAGAGTCACATGTTGAGTATGTTAAAAGAATTTTCAGATATCTACATGATACAGAAGAATTGGGACTATGGTTTCCCAAAGGTCAACCTGAACATCTGGTAGCATACTCACTCTGATCATGCTGGATATAAGACAGATAGAAAGAGTACAAGTGGCCAATGTCAATTTCTTGGTGGCTCACTTGTCTCTTGGTTCAGCAAGAAGCAAACCATTGTTTCAGTGTCATCAACAAAAGCTGAATACATTGCTGCCTCAAGTTGCTGCTCTCAGGTTTTATGGCTAAAGCAACAACTTCAAGACTTGGGTATGCACCTCAAAGAAATCCCAATTCTGTGTGACAATACAAGCACGATAAGCTTGGTAAAGAATCTTGTCCATCACACAAGAACGAAGCACTTTGATGTGAGACATCACTTCATTCGAGATCATGTTCAGAAGAAGGATGTCAAAGTGATCTTCATTCCCTCTCATCAACAGCTAGCAAATATATTCACCAAGCCTTTAGCAAAAGAGCAATTTACTCTCATAATAAGAGAATTGGGAATGGTAAATCCCAATGAGCTGTGAGTCCTCCTCTACCCAATGTTAATTGAGTGTTTCGATGATTGAACTGTACTAATTTAAGCATCGGAGTGTTCAGATATGTTTTTGCAGGATATTTGTCTACTAATGTTTGCTTTCAGTGTGAAGCAAACTCGAGTTTGAGCAGGCAAACTCGAGTTTATCGGGGACAGAAAGCAACTAAGTTTGAGGAACTAGCATAAACTCGAGTTATTTAGTGATTAACTCGAGTCTGCGCAAGTCAAAGTACAGGATGGAACTGCGAGAAGCCTGAAAAATTGAGTCATTAAGTGACTAACTCGAGTCAAAATCAGACAGAAGCAAACTGGAGATTTAAGGAAGTTCTAAACTCGAGTCATTAAGTAAGTGACTCGAGTCTACGAGAGACAGAAACCAACGTGAAGTTTTGAAGAAGATCAAAACTCGAGTCATTAAGTGAGTGACTCGAGTCTAGAGCAGCCAAAGATCAACAAGAAGATTTAAAGACATTCAAAACTCGAGTCAATAAGCTTTAACTCGAGTCTTGAAGGGGATTCAAGGATTCATAGATACATTCTTGAAGTCCAGGTAAGCCTAAAACTCATGTAAACTCAAGTCAGTTAATGTGAAACTCGAGTCTAGGAAAACTATATATATGGGTTTGTCATGTCTGTTCATTTTACCGTCTTCAAAACTCAAGTTTGCCCTAAAGTTTCTCTCGACCCTTCTGCTTCATCTTCAACTTCTCTTTCTCAAACCCAAAAATGGCCTCCAATCAACCGTCTAACCCATTCTTCCAAGATGCCGAAGGTTCTAAATCATCATCTCCATCCCCTCTTCAACGACAACCAAGGAAGAAATCCATACCAGTCCACAGACCCATGAGAAGCAAGATGATTCCGAAGAAATTTGCTTCAGGGATTGATAAACAAATCCCAGGAGTTCCTCATACCGCTTCTCCTAGACCGAAAGATGTTGTAATTCAAGAACCAACGGAGGAGCAAGTGAGAAAGAAGCCAGAGACTGTTTCTGGGAAAGGAAAAGAGAAGGCTGCAGAACCATCAAAGACCTCCAAGAGAAAGAGGAAATAAACAGGCCAAGCATCCTCCAAGGTCCAATCTACTGCTATTCCAACCTCTTCTGCACAACAACCTGACCAACCTTCTAAGGAATCCCCTACGGTACCAAATGCCCTCTTGGAAATTTATAATCACAATTCTCCTCCACCTGGTTTTACTACTACCAATACTATTCTATCTGATAAATTGGGTGCTAAGTTTAAAGACAATTATGTTAAAAGACCCATTTGCCCAATAGTATCAGTAAACTTCGAGAACTTGAAGAAAGATTGTAATCTTGATCTTCTCCCATGGTTTAAACAATTCGAGACTCTTCTTGCAATTTCTGCCAATTATACACCCAATTTTGTCCAAGTATTTTATTTTAATATGGACTGGGACAATCTGAAGGACTGTGATGACATTCTAGTTGAAGAGAGATTGTCTACAACTGTGAGAGGTGTCAAGATTACCATTTCTGCTGCTATCTTAAACACAATCTTACAAATTGAAAATCGTCCACCTCCACATTCCTTTGATTATACCAATAGGCAGTGTTTTGAGATTTTAAAACCAAATGAACCTGTTTCATAGGCTCAATTGGTATCCCTTCACATTTCCCTTGCCTCCATGTCACCCATCCATCGGGTCTTATGGTACATTTATTCGAGGAATTTGGTTCAGAAGGGAGGAAATTTCACACACTTCACTCAGAGGGACTATCAGCCCTTCACTGCTATCATTGACAAAAAGCCAATCAATGTGGGTCAATGGATTTTTGATGAAATAGTGAAGTTTAGATTTGGATCTAGAAAATCCTCGCATGTCCCGTTCCCTTCTTTGATTTCTGTGATCCTCTTCTACTTCAAGATTTGGCCTTTTGATGCCTCTGACACAATTCAGAAGATTCCTGAGTTTGGAAAGCCTCAACTGCACTTGATGAAGCTAAGCTTCAATGAGGAAGGCTCTGGTCACTCACGGGCTCCCTCAAGGGCAAGAGGATTTTATGCTAGAGCTCAGGAAGCTCAATCAGCTGCACCTCAGCCTTCTCTTCCTTAGATTTAACTGCCAAGATCTAAGAGATTATGGATGTTGCTCTTACAAATCTGGCCACAAACATTGAGAAGGAGGTTGGGAAGATAGTTTCAGAACTCACCAAGACAAATCATGAAATGGTTGAGGCTCAAGAAGCTATGAAGGTTCAATTGGATCTAATCATGAGGCACTTGGTCATTCCTACTCCTGTACCTTCATCTGGACCCATTCCTAATCCAGCTTCTACCTCTGCACCAGCCACTCTTGATCTAGCTACCACCTCTACTCGACCTTCTACCCTTCCTGTTCAGCCTACCCCCTCTTTTGCTGATGACAAAGGGGGAGAGGAAACTGAAGAGCAAGATCGAGGGGGAGAGAAAACTGATGAGTCTTGAGTTTATGTTTCATTAATCTGTTTTAACTTTGTTTGTTCATTTTCGAGTCTGTATTAAGTACTCGGTATTTTCAATTATGCAAATGGTTTAAATGCTAAGTTCAGCCTGATTCACTTTGCTCTAATATTACATCTTGCTTCTATTTGTGCTTAACTCTGATATCTTCATCCTATAAAAGTAAGATATGTTTCAAAATGACAAATTTAATCAAACTCTTTACAAATTCAGTTTACAAGTGTTGTCATCATCAAAAGGGGGTAGAATGTTAGTTCTCTGTGTGTTTTGATGATAACCGACAATTGTAAACTCAATTTGAAGTTTGTCCTTCGAAAGTTGTAAAACTTTCTGTTTAAGGAAAACTCGAGTTTGGACTTGACAGACAGATATGATGTTGGCCAAACTCCAATTTGTATAGGCAAACTTGAGTTTGTAGAGTTACAGAGAGCTATCAAAGTTTACAAGAATTGTAAACTCGAGTCTGTGTTTATAAACTCGAGTCTAGATCAAAGGCAGTGACACTCGAATTTCAACTTGTTTCCAAACTCTACCTTTGATTCTGAGAAACTCCAGTTTACAAGAAAGTTTATGTGCTAAAAGTTTAAAGACTTGTAAACTCGAGTCTATGATTTGGAAACTCGAGTTTGAGATCAAACAGAAGCTTCAACGTTTTGTCAGGTTTTCCAAACTCCAGTTTCAGTTTTACAAACTCCAGTTTGCAAAATGCAATAGCCTTCATGTTTTCAGTTTTCACTGGAAACTCGAGTCTGGATTATGTAGACTCGAGTTTGGCATATACAGAGATACTCGAGTTGATACTTGCTTTCTAAACTCCAGTTTAAATTTCAGTGACTCCAGTTTGTACTTAAATGAAAAGTTTTTCAAAGTTTCAATATACACTGAAACTCGAGTCAGATTTCTGGAGACTCGAGTTTAGGACTATTTGAAAATACTCGAACTATTACATGATTTCTAAACTCCAGTCTGCATTTCTAAACTCCAGTTTTGAAGCTGTGAACTTAAACTTAAGTTTTTTCATAAAAGCTTTAAACTCGAGTCAGCCACTAAATGACTCGAGTTTAGCCAAGTGTTCAAAATCTCATTCAAGACCAACTCGCGACTTTCCTCTCTGTAAGAACCAAAGTCGAGTCAGTTACTTGTCAACTCGAGTTTAGGAAACTTTCAAACATATCTTGCTCTCTGGATGAACCTCAAACTCGAGTCTAGAACACTAAACTCGAGTTTGCTTCGGTAACTTTTGAAAACCAGATCAAATCAATCTGCGAAATCATTATGGGTTAATCTGAAATTATCATATCTTGTTGCATTATTATTCCTAATGTTATTGATCAAGTTTTTGATAAGTTTCAGACAGGTTCATCACAAGATCAGAGAGAATCAAAGATCCAGAATAAGTGCATTTAATGAAGAACCAAGAACAGGGCTGATTCTTCTCCCTTATCCCAGATGTTTAGTTCAGACTGTTGGAACACATTAAGATGACCTCAAACAGTCGAATTAAGATTGTGGAATGACAAAGAATCTGGAAGACGTTCTGCAACAACATATTCCAGGATTTCAGCAAAGAATTGAAGGAACAGAGCAAAATTTGCAACTGTCATTTTCCATATCTACAACTGAACGTTGGAGAAGATATTGCAACGGCTAGTTCATCTAGTTAGGCTATAAAAGGCTATGAAGACTCAGAGCAAGACAGACAACAAAGCTACACTTGAAAACATTTGCATTTTTGAGTCTGTATTGTGATTCTTTTATCTGTTATTCAGTGTTTATCAATATCTACTCTTAGAGAGAGTTTGTTTCTGCTAATCATTTGATTGTAAATAATCTCAAGTCAGGGGACTTGGAGATTGGTTGTACAACTACAACTTGTAAGGGGGAGTGAGTCCTAGGGAAAGGATCATCCTGAGTACAGAGTATGTAGTTGTGATATCAGTGTACAACTTGTAAGGGAAAGTGTATCCTAGTGAGCGGATAGCTTTCGAGTACAGAGTGTGTAACTGATTGTAAGTGATAGTGGAAAATCCCAGAGAGTCTGGGGACTGGACGTAGGTCAAGGAGTTAGACCGAACAAGTATAAATCTTGCTGTGTCTTGTTCTGACTTCTCCTTCTCTACATTACCTTGCTTCAGCATTTAATCTCTAGAACTGAGCAAAAGAATTTTTTTTTCAAATCCCCAATTCACCCCCCTCTTGGTGATTTGCTCCGGTTTTTCAGTTTTCTTGTTCTGCCATGTTTGCAAAATTTGCAAAAGTACTACTAGAATCAATAAATTCAGAAGACTCAGAAAGATATACATAATCAAATTCAGGATTTGAAACAATATCCGTAGTGATTACTTGACTTAAACTAACAACCCGTCTAACAACTTGGATAGTTCTCTCTATTTCAGGATCTCTTTCTAACAGATCATCTGGATCAGTAGTACTCCTGGTACTCATACAACAGCATATGGCAAAATGGCCAAACTCACGAAACAACAAAAACAGACTCACAAAACAACAAAAACAGACTCACAAAACAACAAAAACAATAATGTGACACTAGAAGACTCAAAACACAAAAACAAAAAACCACACTAGAAATTAACCAAAACAAATGCAGAAACACTATCAAATGATTTTTAAAATTTATAGGATCACCAAGGAAACACTTCTAGACCATTAGAGAACCCAAAAATCAATAAAAAAACTTAAACAATTGAAAAAGTAGTCTAAACAATGGAATTTGGCTTTAAAATGTGGACTACATGGAAAAGCATGTATCCTGATATTTAGGCCAAAAGCTATCAACTGGAAAATTTTCAGCCCAATCAGAGATAATCTCAACTTTTAGTATAAACCCTAGAACAATCTATAAAAAACCAGTTACGTCCCAACGAGACCAAAAATAGTGAAAAACATGGGCTAAACAATTGAATTTGGCAATTTCAAGTGAGACCTCATCCCCAAAGGAGTTGATTATTGTTTAGAATGCCAAATTCCTTGTGAAAAAGCCCCGGTTCTGAGAAATGAGGCTGAACCCAAGAGGGGGGCGAATTGGGTGAAGATAAAAATTATTGCAATCCTTTAAAATCTTTTCGCAATTCGTTGAAATCAGTTTGAATGATATTAAAGAGTTATAAAACAATAAACAATCATTCAAACATGCATGCTGGAAATAAAGAGTTAAGGGAAGAGGATTGCAAACTGTGGTTTATACTGGTTCGGTCCAACCGTGACCTACATCCAGTCCTCAGGAACCCTGAGCTTTTCACTATTCTCCTTGTTTAATCAGGCACAAGAGACAAGCCTTTACACCCACAAGTTTATCCAGGTACTTGTGCAACCTTTACAATCTTCCTCGGAGACTCCCCTTACTACCCGTAAGGTTACAACCAATTTCCCACTTAAAGGTCACCCAACCTTAAGTATCTCTTAGAAAATATGGTTTACAATAATTCTTCTCTCATAGAAGTGATTATGATCAACACTGAATCACATAAGAAATCCTCTCACACTCTAAATGATAATCTAAGAAAATATGAAGAACAGAGTGTGTGGGTGGTTCAGAATTTCGGCATTATAACATTGTAAGCTCACTCCACCACCTTCTTGCGTTTTGAATCTAGTTCTATTTATAGATGAAGGTGTTCTGGACGTTGGAGAATTGGACCATTGTAGATAGAGTCGTTGAGAATCCAGCAGATGGAAAAGTAGCGGTTAGAAAGCTTTTTTGACCAGCTGACATCAACATTTGATTAATCCTTGATCTTTAGTTTGATGCCTTTTGATAATCTGAAACATGTCCACAAATGATGTAAATGATGTTAAGAAATGTTACAAATCATTTGGGAAAGTTTCTGAATGATTTGGATCAGAATCAGAATTTTCGCAACGGTGATTTTTCTGATTTGTGGCAGAATACCGCGGTATTGCTTTGTATACTTGAGTATTGAGTGTATTGTAAAACTTCAAATTCATCTTTGTATGTCATATACTCGAGTTTTGCTTCCCATACTCGAGTATTGAGGATCCTTTAACGTAAAGATGGAAGAAATCACCAAGAGGGGGTGAATTGAGGATTTTGAAAAAAAATCTTTTCAAAGATATCTAAGTTTTCAAAATTCTTGAAATAAAAGGAGAGAGAGAAGGAAAGCTGAACACAAAGGATTTATACTGGTTCGGTCTCAACTTTGACCTACGTCCAGTCCCCAGATATCTTCTGGGTATTTCTAATATCTCAGTGAGCTTTAATTACAACAATGTAAATCACATGCAATCCTAATCACTTAGGACTTTCTGCCCCTTACACTTTGTAATTAAACTACCCAACTCACAGGTTCCACAACCTTGAGTTCTTAAACAACAAGTAATCAGAAATAATTTTCAAAATCATACTCTCTTACAGAGCAAATAATCATAAACACTGAAGTTCAAAAATATTTTGCATAAACAGAGCTTAAAGATCAAAGAAGCAGTAAGATGTAATTCTGTTGTGTGTCTTGCTCTTCATCTTCATGGGTATTTATAGATTAACAAGTGAAACAAGCCGTTGCATTTTCTTCTCTAATGTTCAGCCGCAACTCTTGAAAATGGTTGTTACATATTTTTCAGTCATTTCTTAAATTCTTGGCTGGAATCTTGGATATAGTCGTTGCAGATGTTTTTCCAGTATTCTTGCCATTCCATAATTCATTTTTGACCGTTGGAGAGTGATTTAGTTGATCCATAATGGTCTGTGCTGAACCATTAGGATAGAGGAGAAGTTTCAGCCTGGTTTTTAGTCCTACATTAAATGCTCTTATACCAGATCTGATTTGAAGCTCAAAGCGTGTGAATGTAATCTGAAACTCATGAACAAACATATCAAGCATATATATGATGATTCGTAATCTTATATAAGTGTAAAATGCATCATGAGAATGAATCGGAGATATCAACCACGCTGAGAATAAAACAGAGATCTCATTAGGCTCGAGTCTAACATCAGTAGGCTTGAGTTTGTTCATGTCCACTCAAGCATAAAGTCAGCAGGCTTGAGTTTGCTCTTTGGATCTTAGTGTTTTGTCATGATGAGAGTTTGAAAGTATTCTAGAACAATGCACAGGCTCGAGTCTATTAGTGATAGGCTCGAGTCTAGAGTTGTTTGCAAAGAGAAGAAGTTTAATTGCAGAGACGTAGGCTTAAGTTAATGATGTTATACTTGAGCCTATTTTTGGAGTAGATATCTGATTGCTCTCTGGAAGGGTTAGGCTCGAGTCTAATTCCACAGGCTTGAGTGTACTCGTATGAAATTTGGTTTGAGGAGCTCTCTGTAAGGCTTAGGCTTGAGTCAAGAAATACATGCTCAAGTGAAAAATTTGACATGCTCTCTGTAAGGCATAAGCTCGAGTTTATTTAGGTAGGCTCAAGTCCAACTAAGAGTCAATAACTTAATTTGCTCTCTGTAAGACTTAGGCTCTAGTTTACCATAACAGGCTCGAGTTTGCCTTAGGTATAAAACATGAACTTTGCTCTCTGTTACGAGCAGGCTCGAGTCTATTAAGTTAGGCTCGAGTTTGCCTAAGTTCAAATCACTTACTTTACTTTTCTGTTTGAAAGACTTTTAGTTTACAATGGTCTGTTATCATCAAAACACATAGAGGACTAACATAACGTTCACTGTTCTCTGTCTGAGCTATACTCGAGTATTCATTTGTAAACTCGAGTTTTCAACTTGTTCAGCACTTTGGTTGCTCTCTAACTTGATAAAGCTTCGAAATTAGCAAAAAAATTATCCCCATATAGCTCCTTGTATCTACTTTCCACAGCAACAAGAATCAGATCCAAACTTGTTGGATTCTGTCCATTATGATCCGATGATTGAGAGATGTTCTTTAACCAACGTTTTTGCAACGTTCTGAATCTTCAGTCAACTTTCGAACAACATATCTCTCTGGTCTGATCTTCATTTTTGTTGAATCAAATCTTGATGGAAAACCTTATGTGTCTTCTTTCCAATGCCACAAATTTCAGCTCATTCTGATTTGTAGATTATGAGTTACACTCAAAACTCTGAAGCTCGCTCTGAAGTGTGGCGTTAACATTTGATCCAACTTTGGAAATTCAAAGCTCCTTGATCTGATCTTCTTTGGACTTGAAACTTTTTCAAGATAATGCATTGGATGTCTAGTTTTAGTCAAATTTGATTTCACCTCAATCCGATCTCTGGTTTAGGATATATCGTCGAATTACCAGAGCTCGCCCATTCTGATCGTGGAACAGAGGTGAACAGAGTTGCTGAAGAACACTGGAAACTCGAGTTTTGACTAGATACTCGAGTTTTGTCAGTCCCAGAGACACGAGAGAAGTTGAAAACTCCCGATACTTGAATCTTTAAGTCCCATACTCGAGTATTGACCTACATAGCTCAACTTTTGTCTTGGAAACTCGAGTTGACCACTAAGCCTTAGTTTTCAAAACCACAGTTTTCTTCGTCTAGAAGCAAATTTTTCCAGTAAGCTTGTATACTCGAGTTTTGACCTGGAAACTCGAGTATTGACTTCTAGAACCCGATTTTCACTGTCTTTAACTCTTAAATGCCCCACTCCAACATCCATTTAATCATGGTCGCTTTTATAACAAATCTTGGAACTTACGTAATGATATTTTCATCAATTTCTTCCATGTTCCATCTTCCATCTTGACCAAACTTCATCATTTATCTTTGCTTATCATCTTCTTTAATATTTCCTCTTCTTCAATTTCTCCTCTTCTTTTTCTTCTCTTCCTTTTCCTTATCCTCATCTACATCCTCGTACTCCTTGATCTTCATCTTTTTGACATTCAATGCTTCTTGATCATTTTCTTCTTGATTCAGCTCTTTCTTTGTTTCAATTTTTCTTTATCAATCTTCTTCTTGACCATTCTTCATAGATGACCTTCATATCTTTGATTCTACATTAAGCTCGAGAATTTAGTCAATGAAGAAGATAAATATAGTATGCAAACTTTTTGCTTATACAAATGGCATCAATATAAGACATCATTAAAACTAAAATATCTAACATTCTCCCCTTTTTTGATGATGGCAAATACTCTAAGAAAAATATGTATGAATGTGAAATTAGTCATCATTAAATGCAACATATTTTTCTTGCCATTCTCTTCCCCTTATTTGTCATCAGCAAAAAGTTGAAATAAAGAGATACTTAGAGAGACAGATATGAAATCAAAAATGAATGAGTCAATGAGCTATTTTTCTCTCCCCGATATGAAGGTATTTTCTCTCCCCCTTAACAGAACATATGCAGAATTTTCACAAAGAAAGCATATTGATACCAAACATGTGCAAGATTTCTACTGAATATAAGAAGGTAGAGTTTAGAAATGCTCATGTTTGTTTTGCAAATTGATGAGGGATCAATGAAGTCCATTTGCTTGCTTTCTTATTGTGGGAGATTTTAGATGTATTGTTGACAGCTCTAACCCTTTGCCTTCTCTTCATATAACTCTTATGTAGAGCATGTTTCAACTTCAATGATAGGACATGAAGGCATAATTCCTTAATTTGAAAGTTTCTTCTTGTAGATCATTAAGGAATTTCAACATCTCTTGCTACAAATTGAAAGACTTTCTTGCAAAGGAAATTTGTTAGTGTAAAAATCATGATATTCCTTTCTATATGATATTTTCAATATAAGATTATGAAAGGAAGATATGATATTAACTCATCATCAAAACTAATTGTTTAAATTCAATGAATGCAGATGAGTATGGTAAAAATTTCTTCAAGGGAAATGAGCTTTCGAAATATCAAACACATGTGAATGTGAAGCTCCCCCTTAATAAATGCATGGAAGAAAAATTTTATTTTTCAATGACAATTTGTAAACACATTTTATGCTAAAAAGATGTCATTGATTAAGTACATGCAAGTTTGAGCATAGAAAATCTTATCCACAAAGATAAGTATTTATCAACTCATAATTCATGAATAAGATCAGAATTTTTCAAGAATGATGATGAAATATGAAAATTTGTTTCAAATCTTGAATGATATTTCATCCTATGATAAGGCATATCGAAATTGTAATTTTAGAACATGAAAATTTGTTTTTCGAAAACATGTTCAAAAATTGATGTTCAATCTAAGTATGATGGAAGTCAACATGTCAAAGAATATGTTAGAATGCTTCAAGTTTTAAAGACATATTGAGGAGTTTTCCCAAAAGCAAAAGTCATGAAGTAAATGAATTAGCCAATATGGCCAAGTAGGATCGAAATATAAGCACAAATGACTTTGCTATTCCCAAGAGATAATCTTGCCTATTTGAATATAGTCTTGAAATTGAACATTTAAGGTAAGAAGATGAATATATATATGGCTAAAGTTACTCAGAAATGGATGAAGAAAAACTTGATGAATTTGAGTAACAAATTGACAACTAGGATTCATAGATGATGAAGCACATATACTCATTAGTCCAGATGACTTAGAGTTCCAGAATATTATCCTAGTAAGTTATCCCGCTAATGGTTAATGCATTAAAATTCAATGCATTAATGAACATTTATAAAGCTTGGAACAACTTAGCCAATAAGGATTTGTGCAGTAGGCACAATATTCACAAATTGAATTTTTTATAAGCTTAAAACTCTTAGATGATGAGGAGTTCAGGTATCTCATTAAATTCGAAATATCAATATGTGAATGAAAGGGAAACTCAATTGTACAACTTTGAAGCATATCCAACATTCTTCACATCATTAACTTCTAGTTTTGATACATCATTTGAAAGCAATTAAAGTATGGATATGTTTTCAAAACATTTGTATGCATTTTCACAAAACAAAGTGAATTGAAACCCAAAAAAATTTTAGATTTGTGTTTTTCCAAAGTATAAACATAAAAAGTTATTTTTAAATTCACTTGATTGATCATCAAAAGCTCACTAATAAAATGATAAAATATAGTAAAGAATATTAGTGATTGATGACATGGAGTATATAGATCAAACATAAAGATTTTGTAAATTTAAACTGGGTGAACTCAAAACTGGAGTTTCCAAATGGAAACTGGAGTTTGTCACTGTGCACTTAAGCACATACTTGAGTTTCCATATCAAAACTGGAGTTTTGCTTTGACAGAAAAAGAAAATTTCTTTTTGAGATAAAATCAATTTCAAAAACCTTATAATTTAGCCAAAGACATAGCAATAACGAATTTCATATGATCATAATATGAGGTAAGAATTAGATATCACCATAATTTCTCTTGACCTCATAGATGCTTGCTTGGTTGAGGTATGGATGAATCCTTTTCCATAGTTCACAACCAACATCAAGTACAACAAGTTTACCTTTCTCAAGACTTGGATTATTTCTCTATGTTGCATTCTTGAGAAGCTTTCTTTGATCCTACAAAACCATATAAAGCTTTTTCTTTCTTGGTATCCAATCTTACTTGGATCCATTCATTGTTAGCTTGTAGGAATTAAAATCAAAATCACATGCTCTTTTGAATATAATCAATTCAGAATGTCAAAGCATAGTGAATTAATCTTTCTACATAACAAGAATACTTTCTTTTCAAGATCATCATTTATGCATGAAGAATCAAACCTTTTGAACATTGCAATTTTAAAAATAGGTCTGAATGTAAAAATCCAAGTTAAGAGAAATAGTTTGCATTGCTCATTCCTAAGGTTTCCAAAATATAAAATCCCAATAAATTTTCCAGCATTATTTTTGAAAACATTTATGTTTTCCAAATTAGAATCAATGATTGGTTGAAAAGCAGTTCTATGAACATTTTCAGAATTATTTTCCCAAAAAAAAAATGCACAAGAAGAATTGGAGCTTTTTACCATAAGTGCATCTTGAGCTCCAGGTGATGATTGATCATAATCGTCCATGAGCTCTTCTTGGAAATCCTTATCCTCTTGATCTTTCGTGTTGACTGGATCATGGAAGTGTTCTAAGATTTCTCCTTCTTCATTCTCAACTTCCAGATGATCATCAATGGATATGCAACAAACTGTTTTGGATGAACTGTCAACACTATAAACATCAACACACTTGTTAGAAGCAATATATAAAATTAAGAGTATCCTGGATTTCTTTAGCACTAGAGCAAAACTTGATTTTTTTCAAAATCAATTTCAATTAAAGCACTATATAAGATCTTCATTGCTCTAATGTTTAAGGAGAACATTTTCTTTTGCTTTTCAGTCCAATCCTTTCTTGGTTTGAAATCAAAATCATTTGTAAAAACTTTTCTCATATCAAAATCAAATGATTTTATAAGTGAAGTCATTTTAGCTTTCCAAAACAAAAAAAAATCAATATTTTTCAAAAAAAAAAAAGTGGAACAGTATAATCAACTCCTACTGAAAACGAGCAACACCCAAAATCAACCATAGGAACTCTTGAGACGGTTAAGTCCTTTAAACAAGAGCCTACCTCTGATACCAAATGAGAAACGAGGCTGAACCCAAGAGGGGGGTGAATTGGGTGAAGATAAAAATTATTGCAATCCTTTAAAATCTTTTCGCAATTCGTTGAAATTAGTTTAAATGATATTAAAGAGTTATAAAACAATAAACAATCATTCAAACATGCATGCTGGAAATAAAGAGTTAAGGGAAGAGGATTGCAAACTGTGGTTTATACTGGTTCGGTCCAACCGTGACCTACATCCAGTCCTCAGGCACCCTGAGCTTTTCACTGAAAGTGGAAGAAATCACCAAGAGGGGGGTGAATTGGGGATTTTAAAAATTCTTTTTAACTCTTAAAAAATGAAGCTTAAGAAATGGATAATAAAAGAGTAGAAAAAGAAAAGCTTAGACACACAGAATTTATACTGGTTCGGTCTCAACCTTGACCTACGTCCAGTCCCCAGATACCTTCTGGGTATTTCCACTAATTCAACAGATTTTCAATTACAACAATGAAGACCAGACACAATCCTAATCACCTAGGACTTGCTCCCCTTTACACTTTGTGATTGAACAACCCAACTCACAGGTTCCACAACCTTGAGTTCTCACAAACAAATGCTTTCAAAAATTTACAAACTCTCAAAAGAGTAGATAAGGATAAACACTGAAGAACAGGTTGAAAATAACAATACAGACTCAAATTTCAAAGTATAATCAAGATAGCTTCGTTGTGTTTTTTGCTTTAAGTTTTCACAGCCTCTTATAGACTGAATGGATAAGCTAGCCGTTGCAATTCTTTCTCTAATGTTCAGCTGCAATTCTGGAAAAATGGCAGTAGCATATTTTGCTCTGTTCTTTGAATTCTTAGCTGGAATCTTGGAATTTAGTTGTTGCAGAACGTCTTCTAGATTTTTAGCCATTCCATGATCTTAATTCGACTGTTTAAAGTGATCTTAATGTGTTGCAATGATCTGAACTGAACATCTGGGGATAAGGGAGAAGAATCAGCCCTGTTCTTGGTTCTTCATTTAATGCACTTATTCTGGATCTTGATCTCACCTTAATCTTGGCTAAACCTTATCTGAAAAACACTCAAAACTTCATCAAGGATATTAGAAACAATAATATCATATCATGAAATAATTTCAGGAAGACCCATTAAGATTTCGCAGATTAACATCATTTGATTTTTCAAAATCCCCGATGCAAACTCGAGTTTGTTCTTCCAGACTCGAGTTTGGGGTTCATCCAGAAAGCATGTCCGTTGATTAGAGGTCTAAACTTGCAGTCTGTAAAAGCTAACTCAAGTTTGGCTTTTACAGAGAGAACTATCGGGCTTTGGACTTGGCATGGAATTTTGGTCCTGCTCCTAGAGTCGAGTCAATTAGTGACTGACTCGAGTTTGGGTCTATGTTTGAAGAACAAGCCTAAGTTCGTGATTTTCCAGACTGGAGTTTAGGAGACAGACTGGAGTATTGGAAAGATGGTAGAAATTCGAGTGTTTCTCTATTTGTCCTAAACTCGAGTTTACAATGACAGACTCGAGTTTATGTTTGAGCTGAAACTATTCAAATCTTCCTGTTTGGTCTAGACTGGAGTTTGTAACTCTAGACTGGAGTTTATAACTTGGCCTGGAACTCGAGTGTCTTTCTGTTTGGTCTAGACTGGAGTTTAGGAATCCAGACTCGAGTTTGGCTTGCTTGGAATTCTGAGTGCTCTCTGTATCTTCCAGACTTCAGGTTTGGTTTTGCAAACTAGAGTTTGGCTTGTTGTGAAAATTTCTGATTGCTTTCTGTAACTCCTCAAACTTGAGTTTACATACCTAAACTCGAGTTTGCCTTTGACAGTGAGATTTTCATATTGCCAAAAACAAACTTCATATCAAGTTTACAATTGCTAGTTATCATCAAAACACATTGAGAACTAACATTCACTATTCTCCTTGTTTAATCAGGCACAAGAGACAAGCTTTTACACCCACAAGTTTATCCAGGTACTTGTGCAACCTTCACAATCTCCCTCGGAGACTCCCCTTACTACCCATAAGGTTACAACCAATTTCCCACTCAAAGGTCACCCAACCTTGAGTATCTCTTAGAAAATATGGTTTACAATAATTCTTCTCTCATAGAAGTGATTATGATCAACACTGAAGCACATAAGAAATCCTCTCACACTCTAAATGATAATCTAAGAAAATATGAAGAACAGAGTGTGTGGGTGGTTCAGAATTTCGGCATTATAACATTGTAAGCTCACTCCACCACCTTCTTGCGTTTTGAATCTAGTTCTATTTATAGATGAAGGTGTTCTGGACGTTGGAGAATTGGACCATTGTAGATAGAGCCGTTGAGAATCCAGCAGATGGAAAACTAGCGGTTAGAAAGCTTTTTTGGACCAGCTGACATCAGCATTTGATTAATCATTGATCTTCAGTTTGATGCCTTTTGATAATCTGAAATGTTAGTTAGTTCTCTATGGGTTTTGATGATAGCAATCAATTGTGAAATCAAAAATGAAGAGTTGTCTCAAGAAGTTGAAAACTTGCAGATTGAGGCAATACTCAAGTATTGATAGGAAAACTTGAGTATTGTGATTCAAAGAACAGCTCAATGCATTTAACATAGGTCAATACCGTAGTATTCAAATGAATACTCGAGTATTGGGAGTTACAGAGAGCATCGCAAGTTTTACATTAAGGGAAACCCGAGTATTGACATGAAAACTCGAGTTTAGGCCTTCATGACTCTTCAAACAGTTTTTAGCTGAAAGTTGAAAACCTCAGTTTGGAAAACCACGGTTTTGAGAACTACGGTTTCGAATTTGAAAAGACAGTTTTCCAACTTGGCTCCAGAATTTGAATGTTTTATGAAAACTCGAGTATCACTGGAATACTCAAGTATTGAGCCAAGGCTCTAGAATTTGAATGTTTTATGAAAACTCGAGTATCACTGGAATACTCGAGTATTGAGCCAAGCAAAGAGGTTCTTAAAATTGAATTAGCCATAAACCTTGGTATTGAGAACCACAGTTTTGAAAAACCATAGTTTAACATTTACACAACAAATTTCTGAGTTTCAAAACTAAGGTGAAAAACTCGAGTATTGAGCCATATAGAGAGCATTCAAGTTTTCTAAGTCTTCAATACTCCGGTATCAAGAGGAAACTCCGGTTTTGATGTTTTAGACATTTATTCATCAAGAGTCCAAAACTCGAGTATTGGAAGAATACTCGAATATTGGCTTAAGTTCATAAGGAACACCAAAGCTCAAATCGCGAGTCCCATCTCTGGAAGGAGAGGACTTGAGTATTGACTCAGAAACCTGAGTCTTGGTGCACAAACTCGAGTATTGGTCGCGCCTTCTGAGAATTCAAATTTGTGAAATCTGTGTAATGCTTATGAAATGATCTCAATGATTTATATTCTTAATTATCATCATTACCATATATGTTTAATGTGTTTGTTAGTGTATTTCAGCCTAATTACAGATGTTTCGAAGAGATTAAAGGTACTGATAACACAAAAGGTAAAGTCTTGTCAGAAGCAATAAATGCACACCACCAAACTTGTTGTAATCTCAACTACCAAGCCTTCCACGGTGGAAAAAGGATAAAGAGACTTCCATTTAAGTAGGGACTGACAATCTCAATGGATATAAACGACTAGAAGTCACTCTCTATCCTACAAGTCAAGAAACAAGCACAAGTGTAGAGAGAGAAACGACCAAACTGCTTCTAACTGAAGGGAAACTTCCCCAACAGTCAAATGAATGCAAGCAACGACTATTAAAGCCTCTCTAAGTATAAATAGAGTTGCATTCAAGTCTCTACCAGAACACTGAGCTGAAAAACGAATTGCATTAACTTTGTTCATTTATTTGAGTACTTTCTTGTACAAAGTGTTGTTTGACAACATTGAGCTTCAGTGATCATTAATCTGCTCTGTTAGAGAGTTTTTATCAAGTGTATTTGATTGATTGTAAGATATTTCAAGTCGGGGGACTTGGAGATTTTGGGGGTCATTGATTACAACTTGTAAGGGGGAGCAAGTTCTAGAGAGAGAATTGCTTCAGAGTTACAGAGTGTGTAATCAAGTGATTATAGTGAAAAGCTCAAGGCGCCTGAGGACTGGACATAGGCCAAGGAGTTGGGCCGAACCAGTATAAACTGTTGTGCATCGCTATTCTTCCCTGCTCTCTAAGTTTTCATTTGATCAATCACCAATAGAGGGAAAACGCAAAAAAAATCAGAATCCCCAATTCACCCCCCTCTTGGTGATTCGGCTCCTCTAACATGAAACATGTCCACAAATGATGTAAATGATGTTAAGAAATGTTACAAATCATTTGGGAAAGTTTCTCAATCATTTGGATTAGAATCAGAATTTTCGCAACGGTGATTTTTCTGATCTGTGGGAGAATACCGCGGTATTGCTTTATATACTCAAATATTGAGCTTATTGCAAAACTTCATATTCGTCTCTCTATGTCCTATACTCGAGTTTTGCTTCCCATACTCAAGTATTGAGGATCCTTTAACGTTCATTGCTCTCTGTCTGAGCTATAATCAAGTATTCATTTTAAAACTTGAGTTTTCAACTTGTTCAGCACTTTGGTTGCACTCTAACTTGATAAAGCTTCTAAATTAGCAAACCAATTATCCCTATATAGCTCCTTGTATCTACTTTCCACAGCAACAACAATCATATCCAAACTTGTTGGATTCTGTCCATTATGATCCGATGATCGAGAGATGTTCTTTAACCAACGTTCTGAATCTTCAGTCAACTTTCAAACAACATATCTCTCTGGTCTGATCTTCATTTTTGTTGAATCAAATCTTGATGGAAAACCTTATGTGTCTTCTTTCCAATGCCACCAATTTCAGCTCATTATGATTTGTAGATTATGAGTTACACTCAAAACTCTGAAGCTCGCTCTGAAGTGTGGCGTTAACATTTGATCCAACTTTGGAAATTCAAAGCTCCTTGATCTGATCTTCTTTGGACTTGAAACTTTTTCAAGATAATGCATTCGATGTCTAGTTTTAGCCAAATTTGATTTCACCTCAACCCGATCTCTAGTTTAGGATATATCATCGAATTACCAGAGCTCGCCCATTCTGATCGTGGAACAGAGGTGAATAGAGTTGCTGAAGAACACTGGAAACTCGAGTTTTGACTGGATACTCGAGTTTTGTCAGTCCCAGAGACGCGAGAGAAGCTTAAAACTCCCAATACTTGAATCTTTAAGTTCCATACTCGAGTATTAACTTCCATAGCTCAACTTTTGTCTTGGAAACTTGAGTTGACCACCAAACCTTAGTTTTCAAAACCACAATTTTCAAAACCACAGTTTTCAAAACCTCAGTTTTCTCCGTCCAGAAGCAAATTTTTCCAGTAAGCTTGTATACTCGAGTTTTGACCTGGAAACTCGAGTATTGACTTCCAGAAACCGATTTTCACTGTCTTTAACTCTGAAATGCCCCACTCCAACATCCATTTAATCATGGTCACTTTTATAACAAATCTTGGAACTTGTGTAATGATAATTTCATCAATTTCTTCCATGTTCCATTTTCCATCTTGACCAAACTTCATCATTTGTCTTTGCTCATCATCTTCTTTAATATTTCCTCTTCTTCAATTTCTCCTCTTCTTTTTCTTCTCTTCCTTTTCCTTATCCTCATCTACATCCTCATACTCCTTGATCTTCATCTTTTTGACATTCAATGCTTCTTGATCATTTTCTTATTGATTCAGCTCTTTCTTTCTTTCAATTTTTCTTTATCAATCTTCTTCTTGACCATTCTTCATAGATGACCTTCATATCTTTGATTCTACATTAAGCTCGAGAATTTAGTCAATGAAGAAGATAAATATAGTATGCAAACTTTTTGCTTATACAAATGGCATCAATATAAGACTGTTCCGTTGTAGAACACTAGAAGGATTGGACTTGACCTGGGGTGAAATCCCAAGGTCCTACGTACCACGATGGTGGATCAAAGTCCACGTAGTTCGAGGGTAAATCGTTTGGCTTATGATAGCCAAAGGGAGTGGGGTGTGTGCTCTGTGTGAATAGAAAAGGTAGGGTTTCGAGCGCATGCGTACCTGATGACTGCACATTGGTATTTATAGGGTGTATCTGGGGGCCTTGATCCGATATTCCCTCTGCACGTGGTCCCACTTGTAACTACATTATCTGCACGACCCACGGCGGTTAACGAGATAATGGGATAATACCTTATCAGGTATCTCTATTTTCATGGATGGACTGCTAACTTTGGGCCTAGTGAAGCCCAATCCACTGGTCCATAACAGATGCCCCCAAGCTCGGCATTTCAGTCTTCTGACATGCTGGGCTTAATCGGGTTCAAGCTACCCTTGGTGGTGTTTTTACAATGACACTGAGTCTTCGTTATCTCGAGTGTGAATTTTAATTCTCCTTCACCCTTAACCAGGCTCGATTTTCTTTCATCTTCTGACTTAGTTTGATTGCCGACATTTTGCTCATATCCCGGCCCCCATTACTAGGTCGTTCCGGGTTATATTTTTGCAACACGTGTTCCCTCGATTGCCTCTAATATGGAGCATTGGCTGGACCCTGCTTAAAAATGCGCGCCCTTTTTTGTATTGGAATGTGTAACATCGTATCGGGACTGACACCATCCACTATTTTTTCAGTCGTCTTTGGTTTTCGCGCTCTTTAAATGCTCACGCCTTTTCAAGATTCATGATTGCTATCTACTTTAGGGTTTCGCCAACTTTACCCGCCTCTCTGTATCCATCTGACGTCGCGGGTCCCATCGTTTCGTATTCGCGCCCGTTGGAGTCTTTCAACTTTGTTTTTCTTTAAATCATTTTTATAACTTAAATGTCGCGGTGCTTCCCTTTTTTACGCTGTGAGTTTCCAGTCGTCCTCAAGAGAAAATACTCAACGCAGGCGTTCCAAATCCCGGTCTCGCTCTTCCTCTTCTCTTCCAGGTACATCTTCGTTGTTGGATTCTGTTTTGTGTTTACTGTTTTTCCCTTTCGTCTTGTGTTGCATTCCTCTCCTTCTTATTTGCATTTCTGGGTTTCTCCAGGGGTTTTCTGGGTTTCTCCGACTGTCACCTTGGGATTCTGTGTATTGAGCATTGCTTTTCTGGGTTTTCTTGAGGGATTCTTTGGTTTTTCATGGATAGAGACCCAGATATACCCGTAGATATTTATGGTAGGCCTATTCCGAAAGAAGACTGGGAAGTTGTTAAGAACATGCCTGAAAAGACTGCGTTCTGGTTGTATGGTGCTCGTCGGTCTTCTGCAGCCATGGCTGCAGATGTTCTGAAGCCCTCTAGGAGTGGTAACCGTAGGAGTAGTCACAAAGTTCCTCTTCCCCCTCCGAAAGCTTCCCGACCTCCACTACCTCGGCCACCATCGTCTGCTAGAGTCCGTCCCAGTCTATCCACTAGGCCTTCATCTCCTATTAGGGTGGTTCCTGTCTCAGTCGTACAGCCTTTGACTGCTAGCGGACTCCGCCCTTCCCCGGTCAGTCCTTGCGAGATATGTCAACATAAGGCTATTGCCCTTGTCAACCTTGGTCGGGAGGTGGTGGCCGAGACGGTGCTTAGGAGTTGCACTCATGGATCTGCTCCCATCTTATCTTCAGAGAGTGCGTTGCATCCCATGCCTGTACACCGAAGTAGATTTCTATCTAACTCGTCTTTGCTCCTTGTGTATTTATATAGGTATAGATAGACTCTTCCTCCCCGAGTAGTGAAAGGTCGGTGGCCGAAGAATCATGTTCTACTGAAGCAACCCATAGTCTGTGTCACTTTGTTATGTCCAGAGGTCACTCAGATCTCAAACAAGATGTCGTGGGAAGAATTTAAGGGGCCCACTCTTAGAGATGGCGATGGGTACACCGTTCGGTTACCCTTAGATGGAGAGTTCGTGGCGTCGTGGCGTGTCGAGGAATCTCCTCATTTCTTTTTCATGTACCGAGATGTAGTTACCCTCTTAGGTACCTCATTTCCTTTTTTCGACTTTACGATAGAAATTTTGAACCACTTACGCCTAGCCCCTACTCAATTGCACCCGAATAGCTGGGCTTATATTCTAGGTTTTGAGAATCTATGTAAGGAGCAAGAGATCCCTTGTATCGTTCCTTTGTTTTTCCATTTCTTTTCCCCTGTAAATACCTACAAAACCAAAGAAGAGCCCCTAGAATTTGAGTGGACCCATCTTCGGGGTATCTGCCTTAAGAAATTGTTCAATCCTTATACCGAGTCATTCAAGGGGTTTAAGTCGGCATACTTTAAAGTTGAAGCCATTCCTTCCCAAGTTCCATGGTCCCTCCGCCGAAATGACCGTGAGGAGTTAGAGGAGAGATTTCCCCTTTACTGGACTTACGATCATCACAACTTAGGAACCAAAGCTTTTAGCTCAAAAGTCACCAAACTTATCCCAGAAGAGGAGAAAAATAAAGAGTTCCTACAGGATCTTGGCAAAGCAGTGGGGCCTTTTGATGTCAGGCTGTATTTGTCTATTCCTTTAAAGAAATAGAAACCAAAAAAAAGTATGCTTTGTAATAGCATTTCTTTCTTAATTTCTTTTACCAGATTACTGATGGTTTCTTTTGTGCAAAACCAACTATGCCGCCTAAACCTTCGGCTCCTGCCGTCCTGGCTTTTATGAAGAAATTCAGTGGAAAGCAGAAAGCAGTTGAAGCCGAGAAAACGAGCCCGGTTCCGCTTGCCAAGAAGTCTTCTATCACTCCCGCCGAACCAAGTATCCAGGCAACTGCTCCGCCTTCGTCTTCTCCCACTGTTGGAGCTACTTCTTCTCCTACTGCGGCCTTTCCTTTTTCCAGCCAGTATACCTCACCATCATTCATGTTTGAGAATCCGGTCGACTCTGAGGTTCGCAATGGTATCTGGCCTCCTTTAAGTTGGTTCGCGCCTGTGCTGGCGTCTACTGAGGAGAAAGACATGTTGAGGGATATTGAGCAATTTAATCTTCGTGCTGCCGGGCTTCCTCAAGCTGTTGCCTTCTTCAAAGCTTAGTGGGCTGAGTCAAATGCTAAACTCAAAGCCGTTGTATCCGAACGATCCGAAGCAATTAAGGCGGCGGTAATGAGTGCAGTTAAGTCGGCAGAGGACGCCAAGAATAAAGCGGTTGCTGAGGGGGAAAAGGTGAAGAAGGCTGCTGATGAGAAGGTCAAGGCGATATAGGCAAAACTGGAATCTGAGAAGAAAAAGCTCGCTGAAGACGCTTCTGAGATATCCCGTCTTCATTCCATTTTGAAAACCCTGCAAGACCAGACGACTTCTGATGCCGCCTACATTGCCGACCTAGAAAAAGGCGTGGAAGAGTCCTTTAATAATGCCTTGGCTCAAGTTATCTTCCTCAATCCTGACGCTACGTTGAAAATCAAAGACGCCCGGGTTGACGAGATTATAAAGGACGGGAAGATTGTGCCAGCAAGTGCTTTGGAGGACTCGGCTGGAGAGGGCCCATCTGGGGTAGGAGGAGATACAATTGATAATGTCGAATCTCAGCCTTCGAATCTCCCAAATGCGAGTGCGAATGTCTGATTTTTTTTGTTAGGCCGCTTTGGTTTTTTTTTTACAGTTGTAATTCACTTTAGTCAATGAATAGTATTCTTTTGAGCTTTGTTAGCAACTTTTATTTGCTTTATCGCCCGTTACGCTTAATTCTAAGTTATAGACAACCTTGTGGCTTAAACTTGGTCATCCCAAATCTTAACCATACTGGATTGATCAAGTCCGGTATAAGGGGTCTTATCTCAGGTATGCTCTTATCGGCCCCGCATAAACTTCCTTTAGAGTTTATAACGGGACTTGTGTCCATAAAGATCGCCTCTGGGGTTTGTCGAAAATGGGTCATAGACTCCTTTCCGCAAACCCTTGTTATTGGCTTTTCCGCGTTAATGGGCCTTTTGTTTTAGTACGACCTTGTTGAATTCTTTTGAAAATAGGTCTTAAAACTCTTTTTCTCGAATTCGCGCGGTTCGGACTATGCGACCATCTTATTCGGTTTTTGTGCAGTTACGTGGTCACAAGATTTTGATGAGCTAACTCCCGTAGACCTTTTATTAAAATGACGACTGTGTCACTTACAAAATAAACACATTGCGTAAAGTACAATAAAACATCAAACAGAATGTCTAAGTCGTTTCAAACCGCGGGTTCTACGTTCTTAGCTATAGTACATTCTCAGCTTGTCGGCATTCCACGTTCTTTTGATCGATTTTTGAGTCAATGTTTCAAGCCCGTATGCTCCGTGCTTTAGTACCTCCCTAATTCGGTAAGGTCCTTCCCAATTTGGAGCTAGCTTCCCTTCTCGTGCGTTTTTGTTGCCTATATCGGCTCTTCTTAGCACTAGGTCGCCTTTGCCGAAGGAGCAGGGTTTGACCTTTCTGTTGAACTTTGTCGCGATGAGCTGTTTTGCTGCTAACTCTCTGCAATGTGCTATGGCTCTTACTTCGTCTATGAGATCTAACTCAACCGTAATGGCCTCATTATTCTCTGTTTCGGATAAGGCCTTTTCCTTTCTCTATGATGGTTCACCGATCTCTACAGATATCATGGCTTCACATCCGTATGTGAGCCTATAAGGCGTTTCTCCTGTGGCGGTTTGAACACTAGTTCGATATCCCCATAACACAGCATATAGTTGTTCAACCCAGTCGGTTTTGGCTTCCTGCATTCTCTTTTTAAGGCCGTCAACAATTATCTTGTTTACTGCCTCAGCCTGCCCGTTAGACTGCGGGTGCTCTACCGATGCAAAATGCTGACGAATCTAGAAGTCGGCCATCATTTTTCGGAATCCCTTGTCTGTAAATTGTGTCCCATTGTCGGTAATCACTTCTGCCGGGATTCCAAAGCGAGCAATGATATTTCTCGCCACAAACTTTTGTACTCGCGCCAACGTTATAGAAGATAGCTGTTCATCTTCGATCCATTTAGTGAAATACTCCACTACTACTATCAGCCACCGGAACTGCCCTGGCGCCCTTTGAAATGGTCCCAAAAGATCCAGTCCTCATTTATAGAACGGCCATGGTGTCGAGATATACTACATCTCAAATGGGGGAACTCTAATGATTTTAGCGTGTTTCTGACAACTGTCACATTTTCGAACATGATATTTTGCATCTGTTGATAACGTTGGCCAGTAGTATCCGGCCCTTATAGCCTTTCAAGCTAGTGCCTTGGCTCCCATGTGTTGTCCATTGATGCCTTCGTGTATTTGAGTTAACACGTATTCCGCCTCTTCGGAGCTAAGGCATTTTGTCATTGGCGCATGTAGCCCTTTTATGTACAATTGGTCATCTATCATCACGTAGGATACCGCCATTCGTATCAGCTTCTTGGCTTCTATGGATTCGGCTGGTAGAATTCCTCGTTCTAGGTATTTCGCGATACGTTTCCTCCAATCATGCTTGTCTGTTATGATCATTACGCATGTCGGGACTTCCAATCTTTGTTGCACTATCGTTCGGTTGTTTTTGGTTGCTTGAGTGCTGGCCAACTTGGACAATATGTCTGCTCTGGTGTTATTCCCACGCGTATGTGCTTTATTTCAACTTCATCAAATTCATCAATGATAGATTTAACCTTTCTGAGGTATTTGACTAGTAGAGGTCCTTTAGCTTAATAAGACACATTTATGTGCGACGCCACTAATTGGGAATCCGTAAATACCAGTACTTTCCGAGTTCCGTTTTCCTTTGCTTGGATCAACCCTTCTATCAGGGCCTCGTATTCGGCTTGATTGTTGGATGTTTTGAACCTGAGGCTTAAGGAATATTCAATGGATACGTCCTCTGGGCTTTCTAGGATTATTCTGACCCCACTCCAACCGAGTTAGAAGAGCCGTCTACAAACAGCTTCCACTCTCTGCGTGCTTCGATGTTCTCTCTCATTGGAGTGAGTTCTGCAACAAAGTCGGCTAAGGCCTGAGATTTTATCAATTGCCGGGCCTTGTAACTAATATCAAACTCGGATAATTCTATCGCCCAACCAGTCATCCTTCCGGCTAAGTCGGGTTTGTGCAATACCTGTCGGATTGGTTGATTAGTACGAACCACAATAGGATGGCTCTGGAAATATTGGCGTAATTCCCGATCATTTTTGCCTTTTGATGCTTAGTGGATACAGCATATCTCAATTATGGATTGTTGATCTTCTGAGAATGACGTTATATGGGGATGGGAAGTCAGCAACTACGAATCTGACCACTTCAGATTTAAAAGCTTCTTTGGTACCCAAGGTCAGTTTCAAGTCTATGCAGCCTTTAGGTCTAGTATCTTAGCCATTGAAGCCAGTTAAGGTTGTTTTGCATGGTTTTAACTCGTCTGGGTTCAGCTTCATTTTTCGAAATGCCTCCCATAGAAGGATGTCTACCGAGCTTCCATTATCGACGATGATTTTTTGGACCCTGCAATCTAGAATCGTGCCTGTTATCACTAGGCCGTCGTAGTGACCGGGAACAACGTCTTCTAGGTCGGCCTTAGTGAAACTTAGTATCGGTCTATCTTGCTCCTTTGTCTCCCTTTTAAAATGTGGGCAGTCCCAGATTGCTAAGACTTCCTTCAGATATTTGCGACATTCATTTTGTGAATCTCCTTCGCCACCGGGTCCCCCACTGATGACAAAACAATCAAACTTTGCTTCGGGAAACTCATCGTTGCTTTCTTCTTTCCTCTTCTTCTTCTTTGGACTTTTATTTCGCCCCTCCCCAGGGCATTTATTGTTTGAACGTCCCAGTGTCTGAATCACATACCTCTGCAACTTCCATTCTCGAACAAATTTTTCTATTGCATCCCTCAAATCCCAACATTGGTCTGTTGTATGGCCGAGTTGGTCATGAAATTCGCAATATTGAGATTTGTCTAGGACGGCTTTATGCCGCATGGGCCACGGCCGTTCCGCCTTTCTCATCTCAGTTAATCCGACTTCTCTCCATATCCATTCTCTAGACACTTTTAAAGGCGTGTATTGGTTGTATTTTCCTTTTGCTTTGTTTCCCCGATGCTGGTTATCCGTTGTCTGTCTCCGGCTATCCGACTTTGAACCACTTTGATGGTCCTTAATCCTCGGAGGTGGGCTCCTAGTTCATCCCAAGTTTCTTCGGCTAGCCATTTCTAGCTGCTCGAGTTCCAGATACTTCTTTGAACGGTCCCTAAACTCGGCTAGCGTTGCTACAGTATCTTTCACCGTCGACCTTTTGAGACGAGAATCATCATGTAAGCCAGAGATTACCAAATGCAGGTGTACATCCTCCTTCAAGTTTGGCACTTGAAGGGCAGCATCTTTGAAACGCTCGAAGTATTGCTGTAATGTCTCGTTTGGACCTTGCCTTATATTTCCCAATTGGAATTGAGTTTTGGGTTGTTTTCTACTAGTCGCAAAATTCAATAAGAACTTTTGGTCGAAACTCTCCATATCTCGAACTGATTTCCGTGGTAAAGAATGGAACCATAATTGGGCAGCCCCTCGTAGTATTCCCGCGAATAATCGGGGTACTATTGGTCCTTCAAACCCTTTCACCATTATTTCCATGTTGAAATTGTTAAGGTGGGCCTGTAGGTCCTAAGTTCCATCATATTTTGGCAAATCCCTTGAGTCGAAACCCTTTGGATATTTTGCCATCCGTATCTCATCGACAAAAGGTCCCTATACTCCCCCGGCATGATTTTTCTCCGAAGCTTCCGTGTTAGCCCGGGTTGCATCTTGTGCTCCCTTATCTCGCATTTTCTCAGCATGCGGCATATCCATATCTGTAGTACTTCGAGGCGTCGTCGCATCTACCTGCTGTGTTACTGTGGTGGTATTCAAGTTTTCTTTATCCCGGCCGTTGCTCTGTTCCGCCTTAGCTAAGCTTCCTTGCCGGGTTTGCGTTCCTACTCAACTTGGGTCATCCTTGTCTCGGCCGACATTCTGATTACTATTCTCTTCCCTGCCTAGCCTCTCATCCAGAATCTGCTGGAGCCTCCGTCCTTCCTCCAGCCGCCATAAAGCATCTCCGCGCTCCATATCCTCCTGTAGACGCTTAACGTCAGCTTCCTTCTGTAGTGCATGGCGTTTTTCCATATCCTTCATCCACTTAAACATTGTTTCTATTATTATCTGCAATCGACGAACGTCCGGATCTTCAATTTGGAACTCTTGCGGGGGATTTTGGAACACAGTCAACAGTTGTTCCGGCCTCGGAATTTGATTATCAGGAGCCTGAGGTATTTCAGCAAGCTTGTGTTTTGTTTCCACTAGCACTTGATTTTCGTTTAATGGCATTAAGTCATCTCACGTCTCTGCTGTTAGTTCTCAATGTGTTTTGATGATAACTAGCAATTGTAAACTTGATATGAAGTTTGTTTTTGGCAATATGAAAATCTCACTGTCAAAGGCAAACTCGAGTTTGGGTATGTAAACTCGAGTTTGAGGGTTGACAGAAAGCTGTTTACTTCTGCGAAGAAAGCCAAACTCGAGTCTGCTTGGACTAACTCGAGTCTGAGGAGTTACAGAAAGCAATCAGAAATTTTCACGACAAGCCAAACTCCAGCTTGCAAAACCAAACCTGAAGTCTGGAAGATACAGAGAGCACTCAGAATTCCAATCAAGCCAAACTCGAGTCTGGATTCCTAAACTCTAGTCTAGACCAAACAGAAAGACACTCGAGTTCCAGGCCAAGTTATAAACTCCAGTCTAGAGTTATAAACTCCAGTCTAGACCAAACAGAAAGACACTCGAGTTCCAGGCCAAGTTATAAGCTCCAGTCTAGAGTTACAAACTCCAGTCTAGACCAAACAGAAAGATTTGAATAGCTTCAGCTCAAACATAAACTCGAGTCTATCATTGTAAACTCGAGTTTAGGACAAATAGAGAAACACTCGAATTTCTACCATCTTTCCAAAACTCCAGTCTGTCTCCTAAACTCCAGTCTGGAAAATCACGAACTTAGGCTTGTTATTCAAACATAAACCCAAACTCGAGTCAGTCACTAATTGACTCGAGTCTAGGAGCACGACCAAAATTCCATGCCAAGTCCAAAGCCCGATAGTTCTCTCTGTAAAAGCCAAACTCGAGTTAGCTTTTACAGATTGCAAGTTTAGACCTCTAATCAACGGACATGCTTTCTGGATGAACCCCAAACTCGAGTCTGGAAGAACAAACTTGAGTTTGCATCGGGGATTTTGAAAAATCAAATGATGTTGATCTGCGAAATCTTAATGGGTCTTCCTGAAATTATTTCATGATATGATATTATTGTTTCTAATGTCTTTGATGAAGTTTTGAGTGTTTTTCAGATAAGGTTTAGCCAAGATCAAGGTGAGATCAAGATCCAGAATAAGTGCATTAAATGAAGAACCAAGAATAGGGCTGATTCTTCTCCCTTATCCCAGATGTTCAGTTCAGACCGTTGAAACACATTAAGATCACTTCAAATGGTCGAATTAAGATCATGGAATGGCTAAAAATCTGGAAGATGTTCTGCAACAACTAAATTCCAAGATTCCAACTAAGAATTCAAAGAACAGAGCAAAATATGCTACTGTCATTTCTCCAGAATTGCAGCTGAACATTAGAGAAAGAATTGCAATGGTTAGCTTATCCATTCAGTCTATAAGAGGCTGTGAAAACGCAAAGCAATAGAGACACAACGAAGCTATCTTGATTATACTTTGAAATTTGAGTCTGTATTGTTATTTTCAACCTGTTCTTCAGTGTTTATCCTTATCTACTCTTTTGAGAGTTTGTAAATTTTTGAAAGCATTTGTTTGTGAGAACTCAAGGTTGTGGAACCTGTGAGTTGGTTTGTTCAATCACAAAGTGTAAGGGGGAGCAAGTCCTAGGTGATTAGGATTGTGTCTGGTCTTCATTGTTGTAATTGACAAACTGTTGAATTAGTGGAAACACCCAGAAGGTATCTGGGGACTGGACGTAGGTCAAGGTTGAGACCGAACTAGTATAAATTCTGTGTGTCTAAGCTTTTCTTTTTCTACTCTTTTATTATCCATTTCTTAAGCTTCATTTTTAAGAGTTGAAAAGAATTTTTTTAAAAAAATCCCCAATTCACCCCCCTCTTGGTGATTTCTTCCACTTTCATCTGCCTCATGATTCGTGGGTGGCAGCGACTATGTTTGTTCCTGACGAGGTGCCTGATTCCGGCCTCTGGTATTTGCCATTCTTAACTATCTCGTAGTTCGGGGGGTCGTAACTTAGCGATCCCCACGAACGGCGCCAATGTTTCGTTGTAGAACACTAGAAGGATTGGACTTGACCTGGGGTGAAATCCCAAGGTCCTATGTACCACGATGGTGGATCAAAGTCCATGTGGTTTGAGGGTAAACCATTTGGCTTATGATAGCCAGAGAGAGTGGGGTGTGTGCTCTATGTGAATAGAAAAGGTAGGGTTTCGAGTGCGTGCGTACCTGATGACTGCACATTGGTATTTATAGGGTGCATCTGGGGGCCTTGATCCGATATTCCCTCTGCACGTGGTCCTACTTGTAACTACATTATCTGCACGACTCACGGCGGTTAGTGAGATAATAGGATAATACCTTATCAGGTATCTCTATTTTCGTGGATGGACTGCTAACTTTGGGCCTAGTGAAGCCCAATCCACTGGTCAGTAACAAAGACATTATCAAAAACTAATCATATCTAACAAGTTCAAGTGATCTGGGTGAGAAAAAATTCTGTCCAGTCACTTGACCCAACTAAACTACTCTACTGTTACTAATCAAATCAATACAAATTCCTCAGCAATGACGCCAAATTTTGATAAGAGATTTTCGATCTCTCACAAAATAACCAAGTTAACAAAAGATTTGCAATATAGTGTAACCTGGATCGTTTCCCAATGAATTCACAGTAGGTTAATTTGTAGCAGTAAAACAATGGAACAGTAAATGATTGGGGGGATTTTTCAAATTGCAATAAAACAAACTTAAAACAAAAACAGTTGTTAGCTCCAATGTTTGTTTTGATGATAACTAACCTTTATGAAGTTAACAAGATATCTCATTTTGTGAAAATTATCACTGTGTTTTTATCTGTCATATAGGCTCTTGCCAAATTAACTTACTCGAGCCAAGTATTTGAGAAAATTTAGCAAATAAGGCATATTGACTCTAGCCAACAAAATGTGGCTCGAGTTCATGCCCAAACTCAAGCCAAGGTCATTTGACTCGAGCCAAGGTATTGGTTAAATCTATCATATGAGAAATAATGACTCTAGCCAATAAAGGTGGTCAAGTTCAAGCCCAAATCGAGCCAGGATCAGTTGACTCGAGCCAACAGCACTCCTCAGTTTGATTATCTTGCTTAATTGGCTCTAGCCAAGATTTTGATCGTTATCTTCAAATTGCCCTTTTTACCTCGAGCCTACAACAAGTGGCTCGAGTTTATGCCAAAACTCGAGCAAGAGCCACTTAACTTGAGTCTAGTGTGATACTGACAAAACAACTTGACTTGAGGCAGAGAACTTGACTCGAGCCAAATATCTCAGTTTTTGAAAAATCTTCGTTTAACCCATGACAGACTTTAATTATGATCTATTTGGCTTATATGCTTTCTTATTATTATTTCTAACCACATTTAATGAGTTTGTTAATGAGTCTTAGGGAAGATTACACTAATCTGCAATAAAGCAAGATGATGATGTCAGTGCATTTAATGCAAAAGCTAACCTTCGCCATTTCAGCAAGAAATCTTTCTGACCATCATAAAGTACCCCGCACTTTTCCTGCTATGTCAAATGGTAAATTTGAATGAAGAATGTCAACAATGATCAAGAAATCATTCTCCAATAGAATTATTTAATTCATCCAACGACTAATTCAAGAGCCATAACGGAAATTCTTCAAAGTCGTAAATGCCATTTGTACATGCCAGAAGAGAGCAAACAACTAGCAATTGGAATTAAGCTCTGTGAGAAGAATATATCCTTTCAAGACAAATCTGTTCAAGTTCACCAATGACCAGATACTTAATGAAAAACGGCGCATTTAATGTAGCAGCAACGGTCACTTCTGTTTTAAAGCCGAGAGTAACAGAAATACAAACAGAGACAACGGCAACATTCATAACGGCATTAATGGCGAAGGTATAAAAGGATCAAGCATTGATTATCGCCAGCTACCGGAAACGTTGTGCATTCAATTAGCATTCATTGTATTTTTCTATTTCTGTAACTTCACTAATATCCTCGGATATTCGTCTGCACTTCAGTGATTAACACTCTATCTACTCGTAAGGAGTCTAGAACTTTTGTTTGATTATCTGTAAAATCTTGAGGTTGGAACCTCAAGTGTTGGGCAAACAATTACAACTTGTAAGAGGGAGTGATCTCAGTGAGAGCATCATCCGAGTACAGTGTAATTGTGCTATGAGAAATAGTGGAAATCCTAGGTATTTTGGGGACTGGACGTTGGTCAAAGTTTTAGACCGAACCAGGATAATATCTTGTGTCTCTGTTTATTCTTTCTGCTCTGTTTCATTTCTGCTTGCTTGGCTGTTTTTGAAAAGAATTTTTAAAATCACCTATTCACCCCTCCTCTAGGTGATATTCCATCTTCAATAGTAAAGAACCAGACTAAAACAACTAACCCAGAACTAGCAATTCCAGAACCTTCATTAGACGAAATTAATACACCGAACTCGTGATCGACTTCTAGACAAACCGAAATCTCTGCGTTTGTCCAAAAATTCCCTCAATTGAACAATCGTCCAGAATGTATTCGAAACAGTGTCGCATCACCGAACAATCGCACAACCTTGAGTTTACACCAACAACTTTTGATTTCAAAGAATCAAGACTCTCAAAAAGAGTAGATAATGATAAACACTGAAGATCAATTTAAAATCACAATACAGACTCAAATTGCAAAATATAATCAAAGTAGCTTGATTGTGTGTGTCTTGCTCTGAGTCTTTATAGCCTTTTATAGGCTAACTAGATGAACTAGTCGTTGCAATTTCTTCTCTAACGTTCAGCTGCAAATCTGGAAAATGACAGTTGCATATTTTGCTCTGTTCTTTCAATTCTCAGCTGGAATCTTGGAATATGTTGATGCAGAAGGTCTTCCAGGTATTCAGTCATTCCATAACCTTCATTTGACTATTGGAGAGAGATTTAATTGATCCATAACGGTCTGTGCTGAACCATTGGGATAGAAGAGAAGGATCAGCCCTGTTCTTGGTTCTTCATTTAATACACTTTATTCCAGATCTAATTCCATCTTGATCTTAGCTGAACTTATCTGAAAAACACTCAAAACTTCATCAAAGACATTAGAAGCAATAGTATCATATGATAAAACGATTTCAGGTTGACCCATAAAGATTTCACAGATCAACATCATTTGATTTTTAAAAATCACCAATGCAAACTTGAGTTTGTAGTTCTAGACTTGAGTTTGGGGTTCATCCAGAAAGCATGGATGTTGACCAGTGGTCTAAACTGGAGTTTATAAATATCAGACTCAAGTTTGGTTCTTACAGAGAAGACTGTCGGGCTCTGGTCTTGGAATGGAACTTTGGACAAGTACCTAAACTCGAGTCAATTAATGACTAACTCGAGTTTGGGGCTATGTCAAGAGGACGAGCCTAAGTTCAAGAATTTCCAGACTAGAGTTTAGCAGCATAAACTAGAGTTTGCAAAGCAAGCATATTGGTGGTCTTTATGTATGACTCAGACTCGAGTTTGGGGAAGCAAACTTGAGTTTCAGTAAGAGCTGAAACTTTGAAATTTTTCTTGGTCAAGTGTAAACTGGAGTTTGGAAACACAGACTGGAGTTTGCAAGACTTATGAAAATACTGAGTTTTCTGGATTCTTTCTGTTTAGTCTAAACTCGAGTTTCATGGTCCAGACTTAAGTTTGTCTTGCTCGAAACTTGTGAGTGCTCTCTGTATCTCCCAGACTTCAAGTTTGTTTTCACAAACTGGAGTTTGGCTTGTTGAGACAAACTTTGATTGCTTTCTGTGACTTCGCAAACTCGAGTCTGCCTAAGCAAACTGGAGTTTGGATTTCTTGCAGTATTGAGCAACTCTTTGTCAAGTCTCAAACTCAAGTTTACATACCTAAACTCGAGTTTGCCTTTGACAGTAAGTTTTTCAACTTTCTAAAGACAAGCTTTATGCCAAGTTTACAATTATTAGTTATCATCAAAATACATAGAGAACTAACACTAAGTTCCCATAAACGTGGTAAATTGAAATCCCTCCAAAAGTGGCAGGATCTCAAAATTTTCCCATGACAATAACTTATTGGGACAAAAAAACCCCTCTAAAGGTGGTCTCTCTTAGCCTTTATGAGCTCAGTTATTTGTCCCCAAATCGCTCTCCCTCCTAAGACACATTCATGACTGCAAACTCTGAGAGAGCCTTCTCATTCGCAATGATGACAATAAGGAGGACAACAATGGTGGCTCGTCACAGATGCAAGAAAGTCGCTAGTGCTTTAGGTCAAACTCTCTCACGGTGGTTTGAGAATGAAGAAATCACAAAGAAAGAGCTAATAGAGAGTGATCGATGTGACCAAAGAAACTATAAAAGAAGATTTAAGTCAGCAAAAGTTGCAAAAGCAGTAATCCACTTTCTTAGTTTCACCGCTTTCAATTTATGCTACTTATCTCCATTCCTCATTACTAGCCTTCTCCTCTAATATGTTGAAATTAATTGTAGCACAGTTTCAGCTACTGTCAGTTTATGCGTTCGAACTCAGACTCTCTTAGGTGAGTATTACGTTCAAACTTGTCAACTTTGTTCAAACCAAGTGATCCAAATTACTGAACCTATGTCTGATATGATGGAAAAATGTTGTGGTCTACTTTCAAAATCCTTATCTTTTTCGTCTAAACTCCTTTATGCTTGCTTTTGGTGTCTGTGTGATGCATTTGGAGTCTATTTTCATATGAAAAAAGTTTCACCACAATCGGATCTATGGTTTGAGAGATATGATCAAATTATTAAACTTCATCCATGTAAAATGTAAAACAAAGTTGAATAGAGTAGTGTGAATAGTGAATTCGAGAATGAAGTTACTATTCATGTATCAATTAGCTGCAGTGGTTTACCATATGTGTATCTTAAAAATTTCATTTTATGAAACATAGTAATGTTTTCAATTGGTACTGTTGAATTCTTGCGCTGGATTATGAACATTCGTATGATGCAATATGAGTTCCTTTCCCTTTCTATCCTTCTCCTAGAATTTTATTTAGTTAGATTTTTAAAAAGTTGTATCCTTTTCACCTCTAGCCGCCGTTCTAATCGTCGCTCTCATAGATCCTAGCTCCTTTGATTTTCCTTCTCAACCAACACAGTCGTGATGTGGGTAGGGCCTATTTTCTAATACTATATATATATATATATATATATATATATATATATATATATATTGAAGATGGAAGAAATCACCAAGAGGGGGGTGAATTGGGGATTTAAAATTTCTTTTGGACTCCCTTTTTAAAAACCGTGAGAAGTAAATGATGAGAGAGTAAAAGTAGAAAAGCTGGACACAGAGAATTTATGTTGGTTCGATCTCAACCTTGACCTACGTCCAGTCCCCATATATCTACTAGGTATTTTCACTAGTTCAACAAGCTTAAACTACAACAATGTAAACTACAAGCAATCCTATCCACCAAGGACTTGCTCCCTCTTACACTATGTAATTAAGCTTCCCAACTCACAGGTTTCCACAACCTTGAGCTTTCACAAATAAAAATGATTTCAAAGAATCAAAACTCTCAAAAAAGAGTAGATAAAGATAAACACTGAAGAACAAGTTGAAAATAACAATACATACTCAAATTTCAAAGTATAATCAAGATAGCTTCGCTGTGTGTCTTTTGCTTTAAGTCTTCACAGCCTTTTATAGACTAAATGGATGAGCTAGCCGTTGTAATTCTTTCTCTAACGTTCAGCTGCAATTCTGGAAAAATGGCAGTTGCATATTTTGCTCTGTTCTTTGAATTCTTAGCTAGAATTTTGGAATTTAGTTGTTGCAGAAGGTCTTCCAGATTTTCAGTCATTCTATTATCGTAATTTAACCGTTTAGAGTGATCCTGAAGTGTTGCAACGGTCTGAACTGAGCATCTGGGATAAGGGAGAAAGATCAGCCCTGTTCTTGGTTCTTCATTTAATGCACTTATCCTGGATCTTGATCTCACCTTGATCTTAGCTAAACTTATCTGAAAAATACTCAAAACTTCATCAAAAACATTAGAAACAATAATATCATATGATAGAATAATTTTAGATTGACCCATTAAGATTTTGCATATCAACATCATTTGATTTTTCAAAATCCCCGATGCAAACTCGAGTTTGTTCTTCCAGACTCGAGTTTGAAGTTCATCCAGAAAGCATGTCGGTTGGTCAGTGGTCTAAACTTGCAGTCTGTAAAAGCTAACTCGAGTTTGGCTTTTACAGAGAGAACTGTCGAGCTCTGGACTTGGGATGAAACTTTGGGCATGAAACTAAACTCGAGTCAATTAGTGACTAACTCGAGTTTGGGTCTATGTTTGAAGAACAGGCCTAAGTTCGTAATCTTCCAGACTGGAGTTTAGGGTCATAGACTCGAGTTTGTAGTGTAGTCAAATGGATGATCTTTCTGTATGATCCAGACTCGAGTTTGGGGAGCAAACTCGAGTTTCAGTGACTACCGAAACATTTGAGGTTTATCTGGGTCAAGTGAAAACTGGAGTTCGGAAGGCCAGACTGGAGTTTGGGAGTCTATTGAGTTTTCTGGGTTCCTTTCTGTTTGGTCTAAACTCGAGTTTGATAATCCAGACTCGAGTTTGGCTTGCTTGGGATTCTGAGTACTCTCTGTATCTTCCAGACTTCAGGTTTGATTTGCAAACTGGAGTTTAGCTTGATGTGAAAATTTTGGATTCCTTTCTGTGTCTGCCCAGACTCGAGTTTGTCTATGCAGATTCGAGTTTGGCTTTTATGCAGAATTGAATATCTTTCTGTCAAGTCTCAAACTCGAGTTTGCCTTTGACGGTGAGATTTTCATATTGCCAAAAACAAACTTCATATCAAGTTTACAATTGCTAGTTATCATCAAAACACATTGAGAACTAACATATATATATATATATTGGTCAATTCTTTTTCTCCTTTTTTTATATCAGTGGTATTATAGGTATTTTACCTCTCCTTCCCACTTAACCAACAACGTTTTTTCTTACCAAACATTTTATCTTCCATCAATTTAAGTTCTATTCCCACCTTCCATTCCTTTTCCTTCTCTAAGTTCATTTCCCTACTCAAACTTTCTTCGTACCAAATGAGCCCTTAAAATTGAAACGAATAGTAACAATAAAATGGGTGAGGAGCCCATCTTGACTTATTGATCGGCTTCATCAAACAGTATTTAGTAATATATTGATATAACCAATGGGGGTTGGCACAAATGGTAAGCGGCTTGTGTCGCTTAAACAAGGTCTCGAGTTTGAGTTATGTGAATGCAGAAAAGCCTCGTTGGGAGACTCACCCACAGTAGTCAGGTGTGTGACACACAGGTCGGATCCGGATGAGTCAGGGCGAAGCTTTGGATACCGGATGGACAACAAGAAAAAAAGTAATATATTGATATATTGATGCTTCTCCTATCATAAATATAATATTTTTTGAGAGATTAATAAAGTTAATTAAATTACTTTAGAATATTTTATTTTTTCATCAAATTAATTGGCTTGACTAATACAATAATATATTATTTAGGCATAAATAATATATAATATATAATATGATCAAATAACTCATTTAACTTTGTTAATCCCTAAAAAGAAGTCACCTCTGTCCCATATAAACAGCGCAGGACCGGTTCATACGGCCCATTTCGATCTGCTCATAGAACCGGAATAACACCAAAACTTTCTAGAGGTTTTGACGCCCTAGCCCACAGGATAATTTTCCTGGGAAACTGTCGAGGGAGTAAACAACTAGCAAACGGAGACCAGAGGATACTGACGATGGCTATGAGATCTGTGCTGAATCGAGGATCGGTTACACGTTCGATGGAATCAAGTCGGGGCTCTTTCACTCGCTACTTCAGCGACAAAGGCCGGGTTCTCGGTGAGGAAGAACAGGCCAAAGAGAACGTTTACATCCAGGTACTTTTGATTTTCTCCTGTTAGGTTGTTGAAAAGCGGAAGCAAAGGTCTGATGGTTTTGTTTGCTTTACGAGAAAAGGGTTGATTCTATATGCCAATGAAAGGAGGATAACGAGATTAGCCTGTTTGTTAATTTAGGAAGTTGCAATATTAATACGCAGTTGACTGAGCTTGATCATAACTATTACTTTTTATATTGTAAACATTTCGTGGGATTAGATTATGTAGCTCTTCCCTCAAATTTCTAGTCGGTTTACTGGGATTAACTGTACCAAGGTCACGAACTGTTTTGTAAGAGTAAATATTTAATACCTGGTCTTCGTGTGAGTGTGTATTTATATGTTATATATAGATTCTATTGTCTCTTCCGTAGGAGATTAATGTAAATATGGAGATGGCCGAACAATCTCTATTCAGTAAGTGTATCAGATATTACGTATGATCATTTTGATACACTACTACAACATAACTGACTAGCCATAAATATATATCTCTTTTATTTTTTTTCCCCTTTTTGCTATAGAAATGGGAGAGGGAAAGGTTGGAGAAACAGAAGGAAAAGGCTGAGAAGGAAAAGACTGAGAAAGAGAAAGCAAATACTGACAAGGTATAATCATGTTCTCTTAGCAATATTTTTTTATGTTTCTTACCATTGGTGTATTTTTTTGTATATAATGCATTGTTAAACTGCTCTTATGATTTTCTTGGGGTTATCGGGGCATCATGAGGTGAAACTGCTCATATGATTTGTGTGAGGTAACAAATGGTTATGCACATTAGAGCAAGACAGGATAGCATTATGGTCTATTAATGTGTCAAATTATGTGTATTTACAATTACAATTCACAATGTTTAACTTAGGATGACTATTGGAAGACAATTTTCTTTCTAGGTTAATATGCAAATTTGCCCTGGAAGTTAAGTTTTCAGTGAAGAGAAATGTTACCCCAAAGTTTTTTTAGGTTCAATGTTGGCCCGAAAGTGTTAAAACGGAGCAATATTGCTCATTTCCATTAAAAAGTTAATTTTCAACGTTAATTTTTGAACAGGTAGTGTTATTTTTTCAACAAAATAGGGCAACATTGTTACATTTTGAAACTTTGGAGCTAACATTAAACATGAAAAAATTTCAAAGCAACATTGCACGTTAGCAAAAACTTATGGGATAGATTTGTACCTTAACCCTTTCTTTTTTGACTTCCGTCTATAATTAATCACATATTGAATGCCACTTATCTCTTTTTAAAAGGTGTAATAATCAGCCACTTGGGACTAGTTTAGCTGGTAATGGTGCGGGGGCATTTGGTTAGTAATGGTTTGAATCTGTCCTTCTAATGCTTCTTCTCCAAATAAAAATACTCGTAATTAGTTTCAAAGTGCTCAATTGTGGAGCATGTGGCACATTCTTGTCTAGTTTTTCTTGTTCTGTTCTTGATAGTAGTCTTGTGGTGGTAGAATCTGCTGTAAGATTCCATAGACTAGAATGCCACTTTCTTGTGTTGAAACTATGGTTGTCATGACAATCATTAAAGCTGTGTCAGTAGTTGATATTGTGAAGGTATGACGTTGTTGAATTACTTGTTAAATGGATGAACTACGATGTGATGCATTTGGTGCAATGCTATGGCTAGTTGGGTATGTCATTTGGTGCAGTCTGATGAACTCCATATATGAACGGGGCCTCTTTTAAGGGTTTTTGTGGCGTGTGTTTGCTCAGTTGACCCTCCAATGGTCCAATCCCTGAATGGCTCTGTGATTGCCATCAGCATTTAGTTCTTCTCCATCTTCGTTTCTGGTACTTTTAATTTTTTATATATCATTCTCCCTCTGTTCTTTCATATCTCCCTTCTCTGTTATAGTGTTCTTCAAAGTTTATCATTCATTTTCTTTCCTTATTCTCATTCTCCACATAAGTTTGTCTCTTGGTTCTGTGTTATTCTGCCACTATCCGCACTGTGTTTGAAGAATTATAGAGAATAGAACAAAATTCTTGCACGTGAGTCATTTAGCCATTAGTAAAATATAATCGAAGTTTTCTGATTTAGCTAATAAAATGTGTACCCACTATGTGCACTGAACCATATAAGCACATTCCTGGGGCCAACTTGAATCTTCACCCCCGTTCAAGTTCTATAAGACATTATTTTTATGTGGATGTTTTGATTGAAATGAAAAGGAATAGAATTTGTTATACTGCCTTAACTTCACTGTAGATATGCGGCATTTATTCTTTTAACTGCTATCTAACACTTCATTTTTTCTTTTTTGGTTTGTTAGAAACCTGAAGGGACTTCACAGAGCTGACTTTGTTATTCAACCAAGCTTCCAAAGCGCCATTGAGATGTAATTATGAAGAATAAAGGACATGCCGCAACTGTCAGTGGAATGACTTCGTTTTATGGGTTCTGTCTCTTGTTTACATGTAGCTGTGTTGTTTGACACAGCAACCATGTTAACTGTGTTTTGTTATGATATGATCCTTTTCCTTTTTGATAAACAAGAGTATTCTCCTGTTGTTTTTTTTTTTTTTTTTTTTGTAACTGTGCTGTTTGATGCATGCGTTCTTTCATGTCCAATATAACTCAAGTTTGTGAAGGTGTCACTAACTTTAGAAGTCAAGAAGCACACACATCAATAAATCCTTCTCGTGATGTTTCAGGGCTGACCATAGCCGTTCAAACCAACGGTTGCTTGATTTTGCAACCTTTTAATAGCATTATCCAAAACACTGTTATGCATGTGTATAACTGTGCTCAGGAAAATGCCCCTTGGTGATGATATATACACAACCTAGGTGAAAGAGAGATGAATCTGATGAGTCCGTATGTCATTTATTATTGCATCTGAACGGCGAAGGTGCTTGAGTTTGAGCTATAAGGCTCATATTGGAAAGCCTCATAAGTGGAGTGAGGTTATAAGTTCAAGGGGCTATCCCTCATACTAGTCTTTTGAGATGGGCGCTTCTTTTAGGCATGGGTTCGTCATTACAAAATGAGGGATGGTTTTTGGTGAATGAAATTCAGGTGAAATAGCTTTTGGGTTCACTTAGCCGTGGAATTTATCGGGCACTCTTTATGAGACCGGTGTAATCTTATGTCGACCATTTTATATTTTACATTGGCAAGGGATGGTTTTTAAACCTCAAGCTGTAAATGGAAGCAATGTAAGAAAGTTGCCCTGGATTGCTATCGTTTCAACTTTGAGATTGGCATTGAACTTCATCAACACTCGTTATCATCTCTAATTAAGGTATGGCCTAAATAATTGAATGAAACTTGAAACACCTATCACATATTTTTCTGGCTCAAACGGATAGTTTTTGAGATAAGTAAATTAATGTTTTTTTAATAATGTTACTTTCTGCCCTTTTTTAGATCAGACTGGCTTCTTAGCTGCTCAGAATGCAATCACAAACTGACTAAAAGGACTCGTTTTGAAGAGCCACAATACAAGGCTTTGGATGACAAAGTATTACTCCCTCTGGTCCTAATTATAAGATAACATTTAGGAATTGGTTTTGGTCCTAATTATAGGACAACTTTTTAGTTTTTATCAATTTCTTCCTAAAATATCCTTATTTTATTATCTCAAAGTGTGTTTGGTGTTTGATAAGTATATATGTATATGGGTTGGAATACACACACATGTGTATGTCTATAAACATATATATGTATGTGTGTGTGTCTATATATATGTGTTTGTGTGTGTGTGTGCGCATATATGTATGTGTACATATGTGTGTGTGTGTGTGTCTATATATATATGTGTTTGTGTGTGTGTGTGTGTAGTTATATGTGTGTGTGTTGTCTATAAACATATGTATGTATGTATGTATGTATGTATGTATGTATGTATGTATGTGTGTTTGTGTATATATATATGTATGTGTTTATATACATATGTGTGTGTAGGCGTGACAGATCTATATGTATACATATACACACACATATATGTATATCTAGCAAGACCATTATTTCAATTAGAAGGCATGTGAAAAGGAAAATTAGTTGGAGAGATATGTGGTAGAATTGTTGATTAACTTTTACTTATATCATTTTAAATGTATATAAGGACATTTTAGGAAAATGAGTAAAATTAACTAATTTAACTCCTTTCCTTAATTTTTCCAAAATCGGTTAAATATGTCTTATAATTAGGACCGGAAGGAGTATTGTATAGTACATTTAAGAAATATTACTCAGATTTCATATAAGAAAAATTGAATGTTTAATACAATGTTCAGTCTTTATAATTTATGGTTGTGGTCTATATAACAAACTATAGAATTTTTTTCATCAAGTTTATATTTTCTAAAATGTTTGTCCCTATATTTTAATAAAAGTCTAACCATTGGGGCCAAAATATAATCTAAAAGTATAAGAAACAAAATCAAAATGAGAGTAAACTATAAGGCTAAATATTATATTAATCCAAAATTAAATACGAAGAGGTCCTAATTTTAATATATACAGGCCCAACTTGATATATAAGTTAAAATTAACATTTTATGTTTACAAGTTCAACTTTCATATTCGTAGATCGAGTTGCATTGTTTACAAGTTAAAACATATAAAATTTGGAAGAAAGAAAAAGGGTAAATTTCTTGTGACCTGACTGTATTTAATTTTCTTGCTTATAACCTATGACTAACTTTTTCTACATTTAATGCTGATAAATAGTAACAAATAAAATTATACAACACTACCTTTTATTCGCAGATGTTATAAACTGTGCCAGCAATTATCGAGGGAGTACAATTACAATAAATTCAGAGACCAGGGGAGAGAAAACAGAGAGACTTGTTGGTAAAACCACATGTTTGGTACGCAGGATTTAAAGGGGAGGGGAGGAAAACTTGTATGAGTTTTTTTTTTTTTTTGAATAAAAAAATAGATAAGTGAGATTTTTTAAAAAAAAAATCTTACATTTTCTCTTTTTATAATTTTATAACACTGCTTCTCCAATTTTAAAAAGGGTTCAAGGGAATTTTTGCTCAGGAAGCTTCTACAGAGGGGCAATTTTACCCTTGAAATTTTTCGGCTGGCAATTTTGTCCCAAATGTGTCGAAAATCAAACAATTTAGCTCTAGCCATCAACCATATTAGTTTTGATTATTAGTTAATCAAATATGTTGAGCTGACATTTCACATGTCACGTCAGTTTTGTTAAAGTACAAATTTGCCTCAAAAGTTTTAAATGTAACTTAAAAAAAATGAAGTAGATGACGACACATGGAATTTCAGCAAAAATATATATCTTAACAAAAATGACGTAGATAACATGTAAACTATCACCTAAATATATTTGATCAACTTTAAAATTAACTAGGATAATGTCTAAAGCAAAATTACTCCATTTTTTATACTTCCAAGGCAAAACTGACCCCAAAAAACTTTTGAGACAAAATTATCCTCGGTGAAAACTTTTAAAGCAAAAATACCCTTAACCCTTTTAAAAATTCAACTCATAAAAATTTTCATTGCCCTCCCTTGCAAATCTCCCGTACCAAACTACACTTATCAAGATACAAACTGATGAAGAAGAGGAGGAGACAGAATCAATATAACACAACAGAGCTAACCTTTACACACCACCTCAAGACTTGTTGACTGAGTCAATAATCTTCTTCACAGTAGAAACATCAATGTTGAAAGCCTTTGCCAAAACCACTTCATCAATCCCAGTTCCAAACAACGAAATGGGCAGAGACACAGTTCCTGCATTTGCACTTGGAAAAGCAGATATGGCAGTGGCATGAGCAACATGAGGATTATACTGATAATGGACCAACCCCTTTGGAAATATGAACACATCTCCAGCTTCTACAGTTTGTGTGTAGAGACCGCGTTTCGTATCGACGAATCCAACTTGTAACGAACCATGGAGAAGGAAAAGAAGCTCCGAGGCGCGAGGGTGAGTGTGAGGAGGATTGATGCTGCCAGAAGGAAACTGAAATAGTGCATAGGATATGCTTTGGCCATTAAGAGCTGGGAACTCAAGCATAGTGACTTTTGTTGCTTTGAATGATGTTTGAGGAGCTTGAGGAGGATGGGTTAATAATCCTCGGAGTCCGGTGTAAGTGAAAAAAGATCCGTTTATTGAAGTGTTGTTGGTTTGTTGTGGGACTGTGAAATCTGCGATGATATCTGGGTCACCTGCTAGAGTTTTGTTGTTGATGATGAAAGAGACGATGAGAAGCAGAGATAATGGCAAAAGAGGAGATAGTGTTGAGGATAAAGCCATATTGTTTGTTAGTTGATCAACAATGGAAAGAGGAAAGTTACTACTCAGCTAGGATGCTTGATTTGTACATGTGGGAGATTTTTTTTAGTGAATCAGATTTTTTAAGTAGTTTTTCTTTTTCATTCAATCTATTAATCATTAAAATAATTGGAATGGTCACATTTATTATATTTTCAAATTAGATTGAATGTCAAATCAAAACATTTTTTTATTGGTTTATATTATTAGGATATATATAAGTACTACATCGATTAATATAAAGGTAAACGAAAGGTATACAGTTATAACTTGAGATAAATCTTATCAAATTGACATAATTTTTTTTTATAAAAAGACACCCTCAACGTATCCTTCAATTTTAAGAATTTAATGTGGTATCAGAGTAAATCAATATCATTTTTTGTTTTTTTTCACAATATTTATTTTTTCTAGATTTTCGTATTCTTCTTCTATTTTCTTTTTGTCCCATGACTCTAATACCACGTTGAATTTAAAGAAGTATAAGTTTAGACAGAAAAAAAATGAAGATATGACCTGAAATCTATGAGACTGAAAAAAGTACAACCTCAAACAAGAAAAATGAATTGAAAAAAAAATAAGAGGAAAAATGAAGCAAGAAAGAGGATTTGTCGGTTTCAAACATAAAATATGTGAGAGAAATTTTTAGCCTTCACCAACATAACATGCCAACATTGACAAAAGTAGGAATAATATTAGAATATAAGTCTAACATTGATTATTAATACATAAATAAATGAAAGCTATATAACCATAGTCCTATCAAAATAATTAGGTGCTTTTGATAGAAAGACGTTCTTAACGTACATATTCCTAATATTAAGAATAATAACAAGAATTCAGCATGTACTATGTGATGAGCATGAGTTGATATATATCACAAATTCATTCAATAAATGCAAGAAAATAGAAAATATTTTGTTTTACAATTTCATTTTTCATTATGCTATTTTTTGTGATTAGTGTGACATTTGGATTGATTAGAAAATAATTGATGTCCTTTAAACATCGTGCTATTTTGTCTGATTTTCTCGGTATGATATGTTTTAATTTTTTTGACTTATATTTTGATGTATGCGCCGTGAGGCCTCTTATAATTTTTTTTTAAAAAAAAAAGCAAAATAAAAGAAATTCTTCATACATAGAGAGTTTTACTATTCAAATTTGGATTAAATATCAAAATTTGATGTTTTAAAAAAGTATTAGATTTCTCTCTCACGGGGATGCATATATTAAATCTTATCATAAATAGTGCAATTCTTATTCATTTCTTATTTTGTGTCAATAATTTTTTATGTTTTTTTAATTGATAAGAAGTTGATTTATAATTTTTAAGGTTGTAAGTTTAAATTCTGCTACTACTGATATAAGAGCATTGTTCCTCCGAGTGAATCCACAAGACCCAACTCCTTAACAAAAAAAAAAAAAAAAAATGTGTTTTTGTGTTTTTTTTTTTCAAATACTAGAAATTGGCATTGAATAGAATTCAAAACATTAGAGGTATGTTCTTAATTTTTTATATAAATAAGAAATGAAAATATATGATAAACCAACATGAATTAGATCTAGTGGAAAGATGTTAGTCTTTACAATATAACGAACCAAATTTTAAATCCTCGGTGGAAAATATGCTCATATTAATCCTATATTTGGATGAAAGGAAAAAATAAGAAAAATATATGGGAAATGAATATTAGAAAGGGAAACTTTTCAAAATAAATTTTTTTAAAAAAATTACTACTTTGGAGAATTTTCCATCGTAGCATTATTTCCTCCTTAATTTTTTTAATTCCCATCCAAAATAAGATTAGTGTCTGGATGTGCCTCAAATAGGCTTGATATGAGCAATCACCCCTCTCTCTCTACACAAATATTTGGATGGGTTTTTTTAAAAAAGAATTTTTTTGCATTGTTTCATAAAGTACGTGGAGGGAATAAAATAAAAATTTTAGTGCAAATAAACATTTTTTGGGGCTAAAATAAAAATTTTAGTCTCTCCATATAAAGTACGTAGAGGGACTAAAATAAAAATTTTGAAATTTTTTGGGGCTTAAATATAGTTTCATAAACATTTAGGTCCTACTCTGTAATTTTTTCCTGACCCAAAAAAGGCCATTAACTCTCATCTAACGGCATTGTACAAATTTTACGTTTTTAAAAGTTTGTTAGTATTTTTTGTCCATTAGAGAGTTTATTGTGCTGGGTGCTTCTGGGCCAATAGTTTATTGGTAAATTTGCAGCTTAACCCTTTTTTAAAAAAATACTTTAATTAAAAGTTAAAGTTGTTTTATGTTTAGATACACCATTTAAAAAACACTTTTAAATGAAAAACTGTTTGGGTGTTAAATTAGAAAAACATTTTTTTAATAAAATTACTGAAATGAGCATATAAAAATGTCTAGGGATATGAGTTGTCATTTTGTTAAAAATCAAGGGTAATGGGTATCAAAACAAATCACTAAAGAATACCTGGTTATTTGTTTTTTTTATTCTCTCTCCTTTTTTACCCTTACTTTTTTTTAAGCAACAAATTGTACCTTAAAAAGAAAAGAAGAATTTTGAATTTTTTTTTTGTTATTTTTATTTTTATTTAAAGCTTTCATCCAAATAGAAAATTAATGAAAAAAACACTTTTTTTTAAAAAAAAAAAAAGGACTTTTGCTTTTTTCTTTTTTTTAAAAAAAAAAGTTATCCGGGTTAAAAGTCTTGTCACATCCGCACAAGCCCTTTTCAAAAACCTATCAAGTATCGACACCATGGTGGTGGGTGATTAAAATTCGATCGGTTTTGTATTGCTATGTTCTGGTTTGGGACACTTTTAATTTACAAAGCCAATTCTATTATGTACTGGACACGACTTTGCAAGTTGGATTATTGCTAGAGCTTTATTCTTTTCAAGGTTCAATTCTCCCTTGATCACTGTGACTAATGACCTAAGAAAATGACATCTACCTAACAAAATACACTTGATAGATGACTCTGTGCCTTAAACATGATAAACCCTGAGTTTAAACTAGGCTGTATTATATGTATAAAAAAGGTTTTGTTGGGAGAGATAAAACATACTTTGTTGATTTCTACGCTTCAGGAAGATTAATCTCTAACTATCAGTTAGATCGTCTTGTTTCTGACCAAGGAAAATGACACATTTAGATAATTTCATCCAAGGACTGTGAAAGAAACTTGTGCTAATAATTATCCACAAGTTAATTATAACAAGGTCCACTCAATGTTACCAAGATATTTTCATTGAGCTACCACTACAAAAATAAAGTATGTAGGACCCTTTGGTCCACTTCATGATGCATGATAGACTAGTAGTTGCTTTTGTCCTATTTTTTCCTCCAAAAGAAAAATCTAATTCCTCATGATTCAATCTACTATAAATGTAATATCAGATTGTGAAAGAATATTTATTTTTTGAGCATGCACTAAGATATTTGGAAACCCCGTTTAAAACCAGATGAAATATTGAAATCCAAAATCAAGCCTCCAAATCCAACAAATACCTATTTGATTCAAGAGGACCCGCTAATTTTAAATTTAAAAATGCTGTTCTTTTATAACATTATGATGGAACAAAATGCATCACTCATTCGCTGTTTTTTTATATATTCATGTAGTACTCATAACTCTTATTATTATCAAAACTTTTGTATTGCTTTTCTCAATGGAAAAATAATAGTCTAACACCATAATATATATATGATGGACAATGTTTAATTTTATTTGAAAATTAATACATTAATAAGAATATTCTTAATCTCAAATTTATATAGTATAATTCCACAGGTATCAAACATCTCACAGAAGAAGTTGAAGGGAAGATTTCAGCTTTTTGTAGACCGCATGCCAACCATTTTGAGAAGGATGAAGTATGTCCCAAAAGAATGATCCTTCTGGTTTCTCACACACATTATATTTCTTTTGTCCTTCCTTGTCCATTTCAACACTTACACATGCCTCTAACGGATTCATTAGGCTCGGATCTTCTGCATAATTAAATCAGCAAAAAGTTGAAAATGTATCAGGAATTTCAATTAATGTTATCATTCTAATTTTGTACTAGTATATCCAGTAGCGAGTGTCAATATTTAATGATTTTAATCTGCTTTTGAGTATATTGGGCTGAAGCAAGGGGCAACTCTTCCAACATAATTTTTTTTCCCCATCTACAATATTCAAACTCATGATGAAAATGTGATTGAAAAAACTAAAATTAAATCATTCAACAACATATAAACAAGAAGACAAATTATTTAGGGTTCCCCCCACTTGATTCTCTACAGTTCATCTCCTCTTATTATGTGGGGGAGTTTGTTTGTTTATATTTTTTTTAGAGAAGTTATTGTAGGCGGGGGAGTAAGGGAGGAAACTTTGAGGTAAATATGGGGATGGGGTGAAAATAATATATGTTAAGCTTCCCCTAACCGCCCCAACCCCCCCTTTTTTTAAAAAAAAAAAAAAAAAAAAAAGCCAAATCAGTATTTTTTTTTTAAAAAAAATAAATAAATAAACTCGTCCTAGCTTGAATGATTTAAATCAAATTTAAACCAATTTTATTCAAATTTCATTAAAAGTGAAAAAAATAACTCTAGCTAGATAAATGCATAAAAATATGCGTTTAATCTTTTAAATTTACATAAAATTTCAATTTAATCCATTAAAGTTATAAAATGTATTTTTATTTTTATATTTCAAAAAAATGAGTTGTTGACGTAGAAAGTTTATATCAAAAGGAATCTTCATTAGGTTTTGATTTTAATATTTTTTTATTTAAAAATTTTAAATTAAATATTAGTATGTCAACATTTAATTGCAAAGTCATCATTAAATTTACTTAATCAGCAGTTTCTATTTATGAGACTAACTATGTTAACATTGAGGAAACAAAAATGTATTTTATAAACTTAATGAACCAAACTAAAACTTGACGTATGTTTAGAAGACCAAACATGCCGATCCCCGGGGAAAAAAAAGGCCCCCCGGGAAAGGGGGGGGGGGATCAAATGGAGACTAAGAATGCTTTAATTTGAAACTGGCGACATGATATTGAATCCTTTTTTAACTGGAGTTTAAATAATTAAATATATGTACTTCCGAATACTCTAAAATTGCAAGAGAAAAGAAATAGCAGTGCACAGAATGATGAAAAAGTCAAGGTAGGAGACATGAAGAACTTACTAGCACGCCTTCTCTGCATGGAAGTAATGATGGAGATGAAAGTGTGGTAGAGATCAAGTATGAGAAAAATTGGTTTCTTCTTTGAATGAAAGTTCAACTTTGCGAGGCAATGAAGGAGCTTGTGGTTGTGATTTCTGGCAATCTTGTTGGGAATTTGAGCACACTTTTTGTAGGAATTGTTGGCAGCTTGTTGAGGCACACACCCCATTGGCATCATTAACGTTATTGCTACTTTCTTCACTCCCACTCTTCGAATTCGTTTCAGATCTAAACAAAGTTTGTTCACTAAACCTGACGAAAATGCTCCTACTTCCTATAAGTAGCATGCACACAGAAAACTGAATTGATGAATAAACGAATGAATAAATGAGTGATTGATATTTGTTGGGGAGAATTACTATAAGGTTGTAAGGAAGAAATGCAATTACTAAAGAATCTCAATCACAAGTGACTAATATGAACTTATTATCATTTCCTCTACCAAAATCGACATTGTGTGCTACTAACTTCTTGTTGGATTTTTTGGTGATTGCATTCATTTGTTAGGAGCTCATAGTGATTATCCATATTTATTAGTTAAACCATGTGAAGCCACCGAATGAAAATAAATAAATAAATAAAAAGAAAAAATATTAGTCACACTAGGTTTTGTTTTAGCCTCTTAAATTTACAAAGTATCATTGATTTTCTGCCTTTTAACTTTAATGTCATTGAAAAAAAATGCTGAAATTTGAATTTCAGATGTTGAAAAACTATTAACTTTATAAAGTGTTTTTCAATCTTCTAACTTTTTATGCTAACTCTATATACTAGCTACAACCTGCAAAATAAATAATTAAGGATTTATTAGATGATGATGATGTAGGAATAATAGTACTAAAAAGAGGAGCATAATCAACATGAAGTGTGTGTGGACCAAATTCAGCCTCTACAAGATGAATGGGATCCGAATGAGGAATAGCGCCTGACTTTATGGAGGATACTAGAATAGTGGAGTTAGAGTCTCACCAGCGACAGCGAGGCAAAGGTAAGGCCGGATAGCACAAGTAAGTATTTCTAACCTTATATTATATTCAATTATTTTAATGATTGTAGCATCTTGGAATTGTAGGGGGGCCGGGAGCCGGGCCTTTCCTTTAATTATTAAAGATCTTATTTCTAAATATGGTGTCAATATTCTGTCTGTTGGAGCCTCGTATCAGTGGTGATAGAGCAGATAGAGTTTGCCGTAAGTTGGGATTTAGTCATTGGATTAGAGTGGAGTCTACAAATTTTTCAGGAGGCATTTGAATATTGTGGGATAACAGTGCTTTTGATATTTCTTATCTTACTTCCACAACCCAATTGCTACATTGTAAGGTTAGGGATCTTGGTACCAACACCGTTAGTCTTGTGACGATGGTATATGGTGAAACTACTCCCATAAGCAGGACTATGTTGTGGAACTCTCTCTGATCTCTTGTCAATTCAAACCTTCCTTGGGTTGTCTTGGGGGATTTCAATGCTTATTTATCCATAGATGATAAACTTGGAGGAGTGAGACATCTTGGACCTCCATGCAACAATTCAAAGATTGTATTGAGGATACTAATCTTATTGAGGCTAAGTTTCAGGGCGATAGATTCACTTGGGAAAAGCAGGGGTTGAAAGAAAGGCTTGACTAGGTTTTTACTAATTTTAGCTGGATTAACTCCTTCCCAAATTTCTATGTTAGACATGAGCTTAAATTTAAGTCCAACCATATAGTGGTATTGGTAAATGTCAATTCCTCTAATCTGGTGAGAAAGGGCCAAAGGTCCTTTTCTTATCAGGTTGCATGGACTCTGGAAAATGACTTCAAGGACATCACTAAGGAAGCTTGGAATGGGAGAAATTGGCTTCAAGGGCTGGAAAGATTTCAAATGACTGCTTCTAATTGGAAGGACAATAGAGTCGGTAATCTTACAAAGAAGAGAAAAGAGTTAATGCGTTGCCTTAAGGGAATTGATAGATGTAGGAGGATGAACTTATAGACGAGTTTATTCATACTTGAAAAGAAACTATGGGATGAATACCATAAAGTAGCTACTCAAGAGGAAATCACATGGACATTCATAGTTAAAGGGGGGTGATAGAAATACAAGATTCTTCCATGCCTCTACCATGATAAAAAGAAGGAAACAAAGAATTGGAGCCATTCATAGTGACACAGGTCAGTGGGTTGAGGATCATGACTCGGCAAAAAAGATGGCTTATGAATTCTTTTTAAATCTTTACACCAAAGATGCTTTTGTTAGAAATCCTAATGATTTTACCGCCAATTTTCCCATCATCAATGAGGATACTTTGCGAATGCTATTGAGTAAAATCACTAGAGTGGAAATCAAAATTGTTGTCTTTGCTATGGGAGCTTTCAAAGCACCAGGGCCGGATGGCCTCAATGCTCACTTTTTTCAAACACAGTGGGATATTGTGGGAGAAAAAGTTTGTCAGTTTGTGGAATAATGTTTCAATAATCCCACTAACATGACCCTCATCAATAAAGAAAAAGTTGTTCTCATACCCAAGGTTGATAACCCCTCTTCGTTAAGAGAGCTTCGTCTCATATCCTTATGCAATGTGAGTTTTAAAATTATCACTAAGGTTTTGGCGAACAGATTTAGAGGCATTATGGGACATCTTATAGGCTTTGAGCAATGCGGTTTTATTGCTGATAGATCCACATGTGATAACATCTTAGTTGCCCAATAGGTCATTCACTCTATGAGAATGAAGAGTAGGAAGAAAGGATTTGTTGCCATCAAGGTTGATATGGAGAAAGCTTATGATAGACTTGATTGGGGATTTATTGAAAATACGCTGGTTTGCTTGAATTTAGAAAGAAATTTGATTGATCTAATTATGGCATGCATATCCACGAACTCTATGTCTATTTTGTGGAATGGGCATGAAACTCCGGCCTTCACCCCCACTAGAGGTGTTAGACAAGGAGATCCTTTAAGCCCATATAACTTTGTCCTATGCATGGAGCGATTAGGCCATCTTATTAAAGCCCAATGCCAAACTCGGCGATGGAAACCTTTTGTCTTTAAAAGAGGAGGCCCGCAGATATCCCACCTTTTTTTCGCTGACGATCTCATCTTGTTTGCTGAAGCTTCTATAAATCAAGAAACAAAGATTCGCAACATAATGCAAACTTTCTGTGAGGTTTCTGGTCATAGAATTAATTTGGAGAAATCAAAGATGTTTTGTTCTGCAAGTGTCAATTTCAATAGAGCTCTTGAGTTTAGTCAGACACTTGGAATTGGAGTTACTTCAAACCTGGGAAAATATTTGAGTGTGCCGATGATTCATAAAAGGATCACAAAGGCCACCTATCATCCAATTGTGCAAAAGGTGAGATCTAAGTTATCTATGTGGAAAAGCAAGTTTCTTACTATCACTGGCCGATCGGTTTTGATTAGAGCTGTGCTTTCATCTCTTCCTAGTTACTACATGCAGTCAACTCTTCTTCCCATTTGTACCATAAATGAAATTGACAAGATTTCGAGGAAATTCCTTTGGTCCCAGGATGAGGATGCCAGGAAAATGCATCTTATCGGTTGGGATAAAATTACTCAAGCTAAGAAGCAGGGAGGGCTTGGATTTAAGAATATAAGACGTCATAATAGAGCGTTTATTATGAAATTATGTTGGAGCCTTCTGACTAAAAGACATGTTTTATGGGTTCAAAGCATATGAGCCAAATATAACTGTGGTAATGCAGCTCTTCCCAGAATATCAAAGAAAAGAAGTTCATCGCCGGTATATAGAGCGATTGTTGAGGTCTGGGACAAATTCATAGGTGGAGTTGGGAGAAAAATTAATAATCGGGTTGATACTAAGTTCAGGTGTGATCTTTGGCTTCCCTTGGAGTGACTTCTCCTAACGTTTGTCTATAACCTAGCATTGATAAATGAAGAGGAATCTGTGAGAGATCATCTTTTGATGAGTAGGCGATGGGACACAAGTAGGTGGCAAGGAATTCTTCCGAGTGAAATAATTAGTATCGTCACTAGAATGCAACCTCCTATTAATAATTCTCCTGATCGCTTTGTGTGGAGAGCTGCAAAGGATGGAGGTTTTTCGATGAAGTCAGCTTATCATTAGCTTTCTAGGGAGAGGGGTGGTACTAGTAGCCAATTCTAGTCCTTGATGTGGAAATGGCAAGTCTCTGAAAAAGTTAAATATTTCATGTGGCAGGTTGGGCATGAGAGACTTGCCACTAATTCATTTAGAGCCAGGATAGGTCTTACAAATGATAGCTTTTGCCCTTTGCATTGTAACAGGGAAGAGAGTGTGCTTCATGTGATTAGGGATTGTGAGAGAGCCAGAAACTTATGGAAAGAAATTTTAATGCCTAATTACTTTTCTCAGTTTTTTGCAGGAAATTTACAGGGTTGGCTTAATTGGAATACCAAACACAAGCCAAGAAAAGGAAAGTTTAGCAGCTTTTCTTGGTCGAGAATATTTAGCTTGGGATGCTGGATCCTATGGACTTCTAGATACAAATCCTTATTTCAAGGCGAAAACATGAATACCAGGGAGATGCTTCACTTGTGTATGTACCTTTTGATGGAAAGTAGTGGTAATCATAATTTATCTCATCAAATCTTTCAACTTGACAGGTTCGAAGAAAAGTCGTGGACTCCGCCTACTGGTAGTGAGATTCGCATAGATGTTGATGGATCAGTTCAACAGCAATTTCAAGCGGCATGTGGAGGGGTGATCAGGGATTGACAAGAACACTGGCTGATGGGGTTCTACAAGTTCCTAGGGCTCAAAACGGTTATTGAGTCGAAGCTTCATGCCATCTTTGTTAGGGTTGAGAACGGCTCATCAGTTGGGTTTCCAGTAGATCTTGCTTTATTCAGATTCTATTGATGCGGTTAATATCATCATGAGAGATTGTTGCTATGATGATCATCCGCTAAGAGACATTATTGGAGACATTAGAGATTTGTTGTTCCGAGGTTGGAGTGTGAAGATGTACCACACATCGAGAGACAACATTGCTTGTGCTGACTATCTAGCTAAGGAAGGACATAATGCGCCTGCTAATGAGGACGTCATTCTTATCCTTGCAACCCCAGTGGGGTGTAGTGATATCGTGCTGAAGGACCGGTTAGCTTGTCGGTCATAGGCTTTCTTTTTGTGTTGTATTTTGAGCTAGCTATTCATGGTCTAGCTTTTATTTCCATCTCAAGCTAATGCTTGCCTGTATTTCTCCAAAAAAAAAAAAAAGAAAGAAACTAATTGATAAAGCTGGCATAAAAAAACCCTAATTGGTAAATACTTCACCTCCAACGGCATAGAATAAACCGTTAATCACTTTGTATGTTAAAGTTTTAACCGTATTTATTACGTAGTTACCCCCAAGCCAAAATCAAAAGAATTAGAGGTACTGTCTTGTTTCCACCCTCATTGTGAAGTGTATATGACTTCTTTTTTAATATATATATTTAGAATCCTCCTTTCAATCTTTAATTTAAGACCCACTTTTCAGTTCAATTTCTTTATTAAAGTAGGTCTTATATTAAAGATTGGAGGGAGTATAATTCTTAAATGCATGTTAATTATCATGTGGAGGATGCAGGGAACCATAACAAAGTAAAGGGAAAGAAGTATAAAGTCCCGCTTGGTAGCATGATACTAAGAAGAGGAAACTGAAACTGGAATTGGAACTCAACCTTTTGGTTGTTTGGTGCACTAGCTAGAACTCAATGGTTGATGGAACCCACGTCTATCAAAACGATGGAAATTTTTTTTTGAGTGAATCAACATGTATGTTTTTTGATTGAGCATGTAAATTTTTTTAATTATTTGTTTGAGTTAATTTTCGTTTGAGTGGATTAACAACATGAATGCGTTTCTTAATTATTTGTTTTATTGGGGTGGACTTGATTGTTGTAATTGTTTTGGGTCTTACTTCTGTTTTGCTTCCGGTGGTTTGTGTGCTTTGACTGTATTTTCAGCTCAGGAGATTAGCCACATAAGTGTGTTTTGCTTCTGGATTGTATTTGTTTTCAAACGGTTGTTCTAGAGCTTGGTATTATCAAGAAAACCCATCAGTTATACCAATGTAACACACTGTAGTTTCAATGCATGAACTGTCAAATATGTGATGGCATATATATATGACGGTTCAAAACCATCATGTATGTACAAAAATAACTTTGTGTATGTAGTAGTGAACATGAGGTAAAAGGAAATGACACTTGCAAGTTTACCTTGTGTAGTTAAAATAAAACCCTGACTCTCCATGATGTACTCTATGCGCCAAACATCCGACGAAATTTAGTTTCAGTTCTCTGTCTTTTGGATTATGGGTTTAAATGTAAATGTTCATGCTAAAATATCAGACATTACTTGTAATATTGTTAATTATAATGGTTCAAAATTTCTCAGAGAAGTTCTTTATTTCAAATATTGTTGGTGATTTATGCGTTTGATTGCGTTACAATACTTCCTATAATTCAAGGGCTGATATAAATATTTGACATGTTAGAATGAATATTTAAGTTAGAAAAGAATGATAAAATTACACACACACACTAGGATCAAATTATAATATAGGTGAATGTCCTTATGTGAGAATTGTCTCACAGTTAATGTAACAAAAATAATCCTTTTCTCAAGAACAACCTGCCTCGTATCTTTTGAAGGGTTGAAAGCATACCTTAATCCAACTCAACATCCTAAATACATTTTTCCTCCATATAACTTCTTCAGTTCTTTGGACTAAGTATAACCTTTATATTGTGAACTTCATTGGGGATTTAACTTTGAAAGTTTAAAAGCATTAATCAATTTTAACTGAACTCCTTAATTTATATAAGCGTTAATAAATATTTACTATAATCAGGATGAAAAGAACAATCTAAGAATAAAGCAAATTAAAATCGAAAAGACAAAATCTCATTAAAAGGTTAAAATAATAATACTTGAATGCGATTTAAATGGCACTTGCAATACTACCTTCCATACATGAGCTAGTTGGGAATTTGATTTAGTCCTAAATATATATAAGCAGTTCAATTCCCTTTGTGATCCAAATTTTATATTTTTTCTCGAATACCCCATTGATGGCACACATTAAAGAGTTTTTATCTAGAAGTAGTCATAATAAAATGTGGTATTTTAGAAAAACAACATATATTTATTTATTACTAATAAATAACTTAACTAACTGCCTTAATCTACTCTAATTAGTCAACTAACTATTATATTAAATACCCAAAGTAGTATTAATTAAGATATAGAATCAAATGAAGAACTAACCTTGAGCGTCCCATTTGTTGCTAAAAATGTAGCATAATCATTACCACCAGCATTTACCAGAGCAACTGAAGATTTAAGGTCGTGTCTGGTGTAGACATTTTGTTGAATTAGATTTTGGAAACAGTTGATTTGGGTGGTGAGGTTTGGTCCCACGCCTAATGTCGTGTTGAAAATTCCAGTCCCTCCAAACGCATAGTTCATCCCATTTTTGAGTTTTGATTTCTCTACGCCATTTCTGAATATGTATGGTATTGGCGTTCTTATTCCCAAAAATGAAGCTGCATGTCACGAAATATATAAATTATTAGATGAAATAAATTTGAATAAAACAATAGATATTATTGGTTAAAGTGTATGTTTGATGCTATATATAAGTTTACGTACATTTTAGTTTATAGTCCCTCCGTTAATCTTAACACTACTAGTATCAGTTCATGAAAAATGCTGGCTGAGCATATTTACATGATGACTTTGTAATTCAATTCTTAGAAAGCATGCTTAAAAAAAGAACAAAAAACATTTTATGATTAAATTGAAACTTGATGTGAATTTAAAGTACCAGAACACATACTTTAACCTGTATTGTTTGAGAGATATCCATATGTATTAACATTAAATACTGTAGACAGAAAATTTTTAAGGAGTTATATTATTCACAAATTATGAATGCCAGGTATGACAAAATTGTAGGTTCGAGCTCATATATTTTACCCGAAATCAGTGGTAATAAAACTTACAAATAATTAACACTACAAATTTTTTATAGATTTAATTTTATATTTCGGTATGTAAAGTTTGCTCAAACTACTTCAAGTGATGGGGAAATATGTATAATTAAATACCAAAACATCACAAAAGGCAAAGAAAATAACCATAAAAATAAGAAGGATCGGAATATGTATATCTACGTCCAAGCACTTAAAAAATGCTAATTATATTTTTATATTTTATATTTAATATCGATATCGATGGTAATTTCCCCTGCAACACTAGATTATATGTGTACGTATCAATTTATAAATTTGGTAAATTAATTTGGGTAAAAATGATAAATATTAAAATAAATTGGATTAAGGTATTACATCTAGAACCAAAACCAATAATCTAACCATCTCTTACATTTAGGGCTAGAGGAGTAACTAATTATATGTAGAAAAAGTCAGTACACCGAGGTAGATAAAGAAGGAGAAGCGAAAGAGATATAAAAATCACGTTTGAAAAGTTTTAATTTGGTAGATGATATATGGTTTGTTACAAAAGAAATAAAAAACAATAAGAGATGAGTGAAGAAAAAGATTTAGTACCTATATAATCAGTAAGAATTCGACCATCACCAAACCTGCCAGAGGGTTTGCCAGGAAAGGTGATTCCATTAGGTGGTTTATAGGACGGAGAGTGGAGGAAATTGCCAGTGTCAACGTATGAGTCTCCAAAAACAAACAGTTTCATATCCCTTTTCTTCTCATGATGAAACTTTCTGGCTTCTGCAATATAATGTTAAAGCCATCACTTCATTAAATCACTATAATGAACAACGTATTGCTTGGAAAAGTAGGTAAAAATTCATATTCGAAACTTAGTCAAAAAGAGTCAAATATATTTTTGAGGGTTAAGGTTGAATTTAGTCCCAGAAATAATCAGTTAGGAATGGATGTCTAGAAGCTTTTTGAAGAGCAATTTTATCCAAAAACTGTTAAAAAAGAGAAAATTCACTCTAACCATTAAAAAAAGATAACATTTGTAACGATAAGGCGCGGAATAGTTACATTTTGGTTAGTTTCAAAGTAAAATTGCTAATAAAACATTTCCAGATACCTAGCGCCCATAATAAGTGGTTACTTTTTGGACAAAATTACAATTAAACTTTACTTTTATACACAAAAAGTACCCAAACTTTGTAATCCAATTCATATCCTTCTTGCCAATAAAATTCTGGAATAGAAACTTTTCACCGATTTCCCCTCATTTCATCCTTCGTATCGTGTGTGTGTGTGTGTGTGTGTGTGACTACCTGTGAGAGCGACGAAGAGAAGCAGTGAGATGAGAAGAGTGAATAGGGATTGAATTTTTGGGATCATAGATGTGAGTGTGAGTATATTGGCGATCATGTTGATTTACTCGCTGGAGGTAAATTCAATAGAATACATATGCTTTTTTTTTGGGTCGAAAGAATATTAATTATACATGTGGTGAATCTGTAACGTTTAATTAATTTGGAGTTTCATATGGGAGAAATTTGTGCTGGATATTAATATTGGCTTATTGAGATCGATTGTTCTCTCTACATTATTCAGATTTTCTAATTATGTTACGTTCGGCTCATTAAATTTCCCTAATTATAACCGTTATAATATAATGATATTCATGCTCAGTTTTTACTCATTAATTTTTCAGATTCTGGTCAATAAAATAAGAATTCACTTTAATATAAGGCTTCGTCTCAAATATTCCTCATTCGCATTCCCAATTTCATTCGATTTCATGATGTGACAAAATTGCTTGATCAAAATATTAATTGAAGCCCCATAAATAAATATTTGACATACACAAATTCAATATATGCCACTTCTTAAAAAGCACATTATTCATAATAATCATCTACACAACTCTCAAACTTTTATGATTCCTTGCAATACATATGCCACTTCCCTTATTAATGTAAACGGAAATACTATTATGTTACTACTCCTCGTAAGCATACAACATAATCTTTTCAAGTCATAAGGGGAGAAAATGATAGTAGTGAATGAGTGAATGAGAAAAGAAAATGAGAGAAGCTAGATCTAAATTTTGAAAGTTTAGTGATTATGTAATATAGGAACAGAGGACTAACATTTATACTGACTCATTTTATAACATAAAACATAGTTAATAATGCTTATTCTATAAAAATTGATGAAATTATATTTCAGTTTTTTTTTTAATTATTATAGGGTGCTACTTTTTCTTTAAAATTAAAATTCAAAATATGATATTTCTAAATTGGAAATGTTTCCACGTTCTTTCAAATTTCTTTCCTGCTGGGAGACATAGACTCATTATTGAGAGGACTTGTGTGAGAATGATAATAAGCATGTGGAGTTTTATTTCTTCCATCTTAAGCTTGTTTCTTACCCCTATAAATACATTTTTAGGCTTGTTTAAATCCTCTCATTTTTAGCTTCTCTTCTCCTTATAAGCAAAAGTTAGGCCAAAGAAGTTTTTACAAAAGCTCTTATAATAAAAAGAGATTTTTTTACAATGAAGTCAAACACTACCACAAAAAAAATAAAATAATGTCCTGAATATCACACAATTAACGCTCTAAATATGATGGACGTCTATCAATGGGTAGTAGAAAAAATTGATTTTGGCGCCCTGAAAATTATTCAGGACGCCCTATAAAAGACACCTTGAATTTAATTCAGGACGCCTTAATTAAATTAAGGACGCCTTATTACTTTTCTTTTTTAAAAAAAAAAAAAAACCCCAGGCAAATATTGCCATCTTGTGAGCAGATCCGGCAAGGGGAGACGACGGCGAGGGCAGATCAGGCAGGCAAATCTTTTCTAGATCAATCAAAATCCAGATATTAATTAATAGTGGTGAATAGTTTAGAGAATATGCAGAGCATAAAGAAAATATTGTACGAACCAAGATTATTTGATGAAACTCCATTTTTTGAGCCTTTCACAGTTGTAGCATCACTGTAAATGGAAATACCGTCAGGGTTAAAAAAAACGCCGAGGGGATTGAAACAAAATCACAAAATTTCTTGCCTTAAAGTAAGATAGATACAATAAAGAAGGGGGGAAGAAAATGAAAAAAGGAAAGGAGAAAAAGTAAGAGGAATACGCATAAATGTGACTTCGAGTAGCTCTGTGCTTGAGGACTTGAAGCTGTGAAGATCGGTGGGAAGAGCTTAGGAATTTTATATCCTGAGCGTGAGTTTTGGCGCCCTAAGTATAAGTTAGGGCGACTAAAATATACTTTAGGCGCCCTAAATAAAATATATTTAGGGCGCCTAAAGTATATTTTAGGCGCCCTAAAATAATTTTAGGGCGCCTAAAATATATTTTTTGGCGCTAATTTCTTGGTGCCTAGATAATTTTTTAAAAAAAATTTGGCGCCTAAGTCTTAAAATTAATTACCTTAGACACCCTAAATAAAACTTAGGGCACCTAAAGTATATTTTAGGCATCCTAAACTGATATTTAGGACGCCTAAGTCTTTGCCTATACTTTTTACTCCCTTTTTTAAAATAAGGACGCCTTTTGGGGAAGTAATATCCACTTTTTGTAGTAGTGAAAAGCCAAAAGCTTCTGAGAGGAGCTTTTCTAAAACTCTTATTAAAATTATTCTCTCCTAGCCATCCTCTCGTCATACTCCTCAAATTTGTTTGTAACTATTAGGAAAATATATTAGTACTAATGTATATAGCTGAGATCATGGGATTGTAACTATATCCTATATAATTAGGGATTAGAACATTATGAGCCATTATGAAGAGGCTCCTCCTCTTGTATAAATATCCATACTTTTATCATGAATATACAACTTTCTGATTCATTTGATTACAGTAACATTCGCCTCTTCGTCTTCTCCGTTCCCCGAAAGCCCCTTCTTGTGGCTGTAAGGACCCTCATATGGTATTTTGCTTATTCAGTGAGCTCAATGGCTCCTTTTGTCGATTTCTAAATCATTCCTCTCGATGACAATTCACAATTTTCAATTCATGACATTATCTCTAGCAAAAGAAAAAAAAAATCGTTACAATATCTGGGTTCTTACGAAACTTATTTGTTTGATTCTCGAACAAATTAAGATTCCCTAGGTTTTAACTTTTTCTAAGCATCTTCCGGTTAACTGTGGGGTTTTAGATTTCAAGGGTAATGGACTTAAATCTCACAATCGGTGATCACAGTGTAACTGGATCTACAGTACGATTTTCTTGTTTTCTTATTGTACACCTCACTCTAACTTCTAAACTAAAAAATTTATATAATTATCAAATAACTATTAACTTTTTTAAAAAAGCTTTTCTTTTTAACTTTAACCTAAAAGTAACTTATAGTTTAAAAAATAGAGCATCCAAACATAGGATCCCATGCAATTCAAGATAAAAAAACGTGAACTCTATTCAGCCTCGCCTATGATTGTGGGAGAATTGTCATAATAATCAAAATAAAATGAAGAATTACAATTTAGCTTCAAAGATAAAGGAATTCAATATTTTATTTATTTATTTAGCAGTAACTGTTTTTTTATTACTTTGTTGGTAATCTAACATAATAATTTCACTTTAAATCTAGACTTTAATTAGAGCTATATCAGGGTGTGATGATGAGATGAATATCTAATATTCAAGAAATTTGATATAAAGATCCATGAATTCATTTGAATTAAGGAAGATGTTGAAAATTTGTGTGCCTTTGAGAAGAAAATTATTACTCGCGACAAATGTATGCAAATAAAGATTTTTACCTCTTCACTCAACCAATCATATCTTTAACTGTAACATCCCAAATTTAGATTTAAAAATTTGTAATATTAGTAGGGAATTAATTATGAAATTTGTCTTTAATTATATATGAGAATAATTATTTGAGATTTAGGCTCTTTTTCCCTTAATTTGTTTTGGGAAAAAGAATAATTAAAATAAGGAATAATAAGGCCTAAAATTTTGGAAGATTAAGTTTTCAAATTTTCCTACAATAATTATTAACTTAATTATTGGAAATTAAAGATTTTATATTATTTTTATCTAAGTGCAAATGAGAAGTTCATGGGCTTCATATGTAACCAAATCTATTTGGGCCCACGTGGAAGATGCATATTACTAGCAATGAATCAGTTTTCTGCTCCCAACCCAATATGAAACACGCAGAAAAGCAAGCCCACAACCTATCCATTAGATATTATCCAAACCTCAATCTCTCTTTCATGCACAAATAGTCTAGACGCAGAAACAGTTACACCTTCCTACAGTAGCAAGCATGTATGTATGTATCCATTCCTCTAAGCATTCTCTCGGCCCACAGAACCAATTTGTCTCTATCCTTACACTCCTTCCGTCGGCCCAGCTTGTGATCAGCAAATAAATAAATAGATATCAGTTGGCATAGATGGTAAGGGATATAGGATTAGGCCCTTGGGTCGTGGGTTCGATCCCCCTGCCGTCACCAGGACTCCTTTGTAAGTCACCTCTAAGTGCTCATAGAGCCCGGGCCGTGGTTTAACCTTGGTAGAGAACTGGTGTCTAACCCTTCCAAAACTTTTTTACAGCAGAGAAAAAAAAAAAAAAAAAAAAAAAATCAGCAAGACAGACACAAAACACACAAGCTCAGCGAAAGAAAACAGGGATTAGGCAACTGAAATAACAACACGGAACCACAGCAGGATTTATGCTGAAAACAGACCCAGGTGCAGCGAAAGATCAGCCAAAAATCCTTGGACCATGTCTCTTGAGCCTTGTGTCTATTAACCGATGAATCCTGCGCTTGGACCGATGGTTTCATCTGGACTTTGAACCTCTATTTAAATGATCTCTCGTCTCAGTTCCATTCTCTTCACTCAACATTTAGTTAGAAAGAAAAATACTGAGTTTGAAGAGAGGGAGAGATGAGAGTGAGGGTCGGAGAAAGAGAGAAAAACTGAAGCAAGATTTTTCCCCTGTATCGTCGTCGGAAAACAGAGCTGAAAACCAGTCTCACCATCCTCTTTATTCGACTGGAATCTTGAAGGTAAGTCCTAGAACTTATCTTTCTCAAAGTCTTCAGCATTTCCATCGGTTTGTTTGAACTATCAATACCTATATATATATGTATAAAGAGAAGGAAAGAAAAAACGTTGAGCTTGCTGAAAAACAAAACCAAAAACAGGGGGCTGTTAGTGTCCGAGAATCTCATCTGAGTTTTCCTTGAACTTTGCATTCTTCTTACTGTCATGTATATATATAGTGTTGGCGGTGTATGTGTGTGTATAAGGTTGGAAGAAGAAGGAAACCGTGATTGTCATATAAACGAAAAGCTTTCTGTTATTGGTGTGTAAATAATATATATATATATCCGTGGGTCTGTAAGCAGTGGGAAGGAATGAAGATGTGAGTTATTTTCTGTATCTTTATGTATGAAAACGTGCTGCCCGGTGAAAAGAAATGGATGTTAGACGTGTATATTTTAGTGCAAGTGTTTCCTGGATAATCATATGCATATGAGACAAAAAAACAAGCTAAGTTATATATATGTGTGCGTGTGTGTGTGTGTGTGAACGTGGTTGCTGTCATATGAAGAAAAAAAAGAGGGAAGGAAAAACGCATAGGTTAAGTAATTATAGATATATATATGTATCAGACGTGATGCATCATGATGATGAAGTTAAAAACTAACAATCGGGAGTAATAGATAACTTGTGAAGATTGTGAGAAATTAATCCATCAACCGTGCTAGTTTTCTTGGTTGGCATTTGTAGACTAGCATATGTTCATCTACTTAAATTTTGCTTTCTGTAACTCAAAATTGAGGCTTTCTCCATGTTATAAATTTGGTATCTTTTACTCGTCAGTTTATTTTAGAAAAGGTATTTTCTTCAGCTTTTCTTAATGGCATTTTTCTTTTCTGTCTTTCATGCACAAATATGCCAAGCAATCAAAAGTTAGACATGGATTTTGTTAGTTTGGAATCATGCCATGATTAAAATGGTGCTGAAGATTAGTGGGTGTATGCGTGTTTATATATATGTGTTGCATGGGGTATGAGTTCTTTTCTACATTTTTATGTATGAAACCGTGGCTGTTCTGTATTAAAAGAGAGTATAGCTATTTTGCTTTTACATATAAATAAATAAATAAATAAATAAATATATATATATATATATATATATATATATATGTATGTATGTATGTATGTATGTATGTATGTATGTATGTATGTGTTGTGAATATGCGGGTCATAAATGAATGCTAAAGAATGTGTGTGTGTGTGTGTGGACACACACACATATGCCTACTAAGGAGGAGTTATTACATTCAAATTAGTATTTATAAAATTTATGTTAATGTGATTTTTGGGAATTAATTTGCAAAATGCTGCATTTTTTATAAATATGCTTAACTTAGAATTCACATGATGAAGCATAAATTATATAGAGATAGTATTTATCAAGGTCTTAAGAAAAATTATGAGAATCATTAAAAATACATTAAATCATATTCTTATATGATGGTTGGCATTTATTAACTTTGATGATTATTAATAAATAAATAAATAAGGGGGAATAAATAAATAAAAAGAATTATTGATAAGTAATTAATAAAAGTTTAGATTAAGATAATAATAATTGGTAAAATAATAATAATAACTGAATAAATAAATGGGAATTAGTGTTATTATTAGGAAATTTAGGATAATAATAATAATAACAGATAATGTTGTTATTATTGGGAAGGGGTGATAATAATAAATAATAAATGAGGAATTATTATTATTATTATTATTATTAGGAACAACAACAACAACAGTAAAATTATTATTAGATGATAAACGTTTTTAGGCAAACCTTAACACCTTTTCTGATCCCAACAACTTTAGTCAAGAGATAAGGATTCAAGTTTGAGGTGGGTAACTCTAATCTTGTAAGCATATGTGTAAGTGTTTATGTATTAATTAGCTGATCATGTATGTTGGTTAATTTACTTGTTATATGTTTTTCCTAGCTATGGATTTGAGGCTGCAGTCTCATGGGGCTGCGTGTCCTAAACAAGGGCTGCAGTCCTTGGCCGTTAACTACAATTACGGTTATTTGTACTTGTAAATGCTTCCATGTTTTAACATGTGTTATTCTATCATTTACACTTTCATACATATGTGTGAGATTAATTGTTATCCCTGGGGTCCATTCATTTGGACTCCAGACCACATGAAAGATACAGGTAGTGGTTGGGGATCAAAAGACAAGAAGCAGCTGTAAGGGTTACAACAGTTGGAACATTTTGGAACTTCCTAGAAAAATAGGAGTAATTAGATTGTAGTGTAACGTTTATCATTCGTTTATTTTGGGATTACTGTATTAATATCCAACTATCGGATGAATTTGAATCGCGAAAAATTTGTCCGTATATTTTCAAACTAAGTTAATTTCAAAAACTTTTATTCCGTAATTAAGTCGTCCAAATCTCTTCGATGTCTTTCCACATTAACTCTGATAACTAAAGGCCCCACAGGGCGGTCGTCACATTAACCATATTCATAAATTCATTTGAATGCAATGAGAACCTTGTGTCAAATTTTTTATAAAACAGATATTTGTATTTATCATCACAACCCACCCACCATATAATTGAAGCTTTAGTTTTAATAATATGGCTCAATAATTCATGCAAAAAATAAACTTATAGAAAAAAAATATTATGTCAAATCATTAATAATTAATCAAAATAAAAGAGAAAAAAATATGGTAGGATGTAAATAATTTATTAATTGTCTGTCTCGAAAACAAAATTTAACTTCGTATTTTATTTGACCTCAATAACAATGCCTCCATCAACGTAATCCATGCCAAATATAGTGCTTATGTCCTCCATTTTAAATTGTATGAAGACCTTATTTAAGATGCGTATTAGTCAAAGGACCCCAAAATGCAGTAGAAGAATAAAAATATATCTATAGATATGAGAATGAATATAGAATGAAAGCAATAAAACTCAACCTTATTATTATTAGTATCATTGAAGAGATGTCTTTTGACAAGGGCTGGGACTCAAATGAATCCTAAAGTAACAGTTAATCTCACATAAAATGCATGCACAATACATGGTAGACAACAAACAAGCTGTACATTCAACATTTGAAGATCATGTATTACAAATCACATGCAGCAGTAATTGCAAACAAAGGACTTAACCGGTTCATTACCATAGCACTCGGGATTCAACTAGATATCAACCCATATCATTTGAATGTAAATTAGGTTTCGTGACCCAATGACCACTGGTCCACTAGGCCTTACTATCTAACACGTGTTCATAACACATTTCACATCAAGGTTCACACATGCATATAAATCCATACATAGTATGTGAGAAAAGAGTTACTACTTGAACGCTTTTCTCGTTTCTAAATGGACACCTAGTTCTTTGATTATTCGGGCAAATGTCAATTCCTATAATTAAACATTCACAGACGGCCAATTATTACTTATCCAAATTCTTCACAATCTCATAATACTAAGGTTGGTTATCTTTAATGTTATTGCTTTATGCCCAACATAAAGCTAAAAGGGCCTACATTAACTCCAAGAGCTTATTTCAACCCTTAAAACTTAAATTCACTACCATTAGCCTTTACTTCCTCATTTTTTGTACAACAACCAAAATTGGCAGAATTTTCAATGAATTTTGAAAATTCATATCTTTTTGTATAAATGTCCAATTATGGTGATTCCAAAGACTACATAACCGATATGAAGTCTAAGTTTAGAAGAAAAAAAATGCCTCCCACTGCCATTAACACATAATCTATTATAGAATAATCAATCTTTACTCACCGGTCTAAAAAAATTCCAGATTCAATAGCTAACTTAAAAAATTCATAACTCATTGTATACAAATCCAATTGACCTATATGACCTATCAAATTAAATCTTATCATATTGGAAATTATGCCCTAGGTGTCAATCATTGTACTTTAAACATTATTGTTATTTAAAGTATTTCTCCATTTTATTATCATATCATTTGCATGTTTATTATGATGATTGTATCCTTGGATGTATCATAAAGATTTTCCTAAATGTCCTTGTTCGGTCATCTATGCGGGAGTGAATATGAAATAAGACTAGTATGACTTTGATAGGGTATGGAGATACGAATCAAAGTCTTAGGCACTTGTAAGAATACAAGGTGCGGGATCAACCCACTATAAGAAAGTTGCATGGATTAAATCATAAACTTATATCATGTATAACCACATCACAATATCCTTTGACATGAGATCATCATGGATTCCTATATAAATCTTTGACCTAGTCAAAAGTCAACTTTGACCGGGTAATGATAAAGACTTCAATCAAGATTAGTGGTTTTCATGCAGAGGAATGTGAATGGTCAAGATGGGATTTGTCCTCACATTTGCAGAGAGATATTACTGGGCCCCTCGATAAGTAAGTCTGAGAAAAGTATGGCCGCACTATGATGAAATGGAGTTTTCATTTCAATTGTTAGACTACTCAAGAATCGAGAAAATAATGGTCAAGAACAGGAGGATAACACTATCCATGCTTCATCCTTGACCAAATTATCACGTGACAAAAGGGACGTGGCATGGTTGTATGATAGTTTGCAGATGAATAGGGCAGTCGTAATGTCTTGCTAGAGGCCGCTTGTGACTTGTGGGCTGGTACAGTGTTGGTCTGCTGCCAATTTCATGTGGGCCTACAAGGTCACACACAAGAATATCCAAACACGAGCTATAATGTCCAGATTCATTAAATCTAAAATATTTCTAAGATTTAATGAATACAACATTTGATCTAGGGAGGATGGATATATGTATATATACATGTGTGTGTGTGTGTAAAATATAAATTTGAAAGTAATAATAATATTATATATATAGATAATAATATTATTATGTAGTATTTGTTTTGTATTTAATTTATGAAGATAAATTAAATCAGCTAGCTTTTAATTTAGATTGAATAGATAGGTTAGATTAAATCTATTGGACATATTTAATTAATATTATTTTAATCCAATTCAAATTTCAAAATTAATTAAGATTAGTTTTGAATATATAATACGACCCATTAAGGTTAGAAAACTCTAAAACAATAAGTAAGACGTATTAGAAAAGGCCTCAAGAGAAACCCTAGATAAGTAAAAAAAAAAAACATTAGAGGTGCTAACACGATGCCGGTGTTAGGGCCATATTCGTGTAGATACTGGTAGAGGGAGCTGGTTCGTTCAGTTTGCTAAGACACATAAGAAATATACGACTATGACTACTCGAATTAAACACCATTGATAGATCCATGATTGAGATTCTATTTTTCTTTTGGTTAATTTCTTCCATTGTTTGTACGAATCCCGACACTTATCATATCTACTTTAAATATGGAAATTTTTATAAACAATAGATATCATTTTCTTAATAAAAAACAGGTCACAAATAGATTGACCCACAAGAACTCTAATCTGCCAGCATTAGGGTAAAATTTCTATTTTAATTCTAACCCAACTATAATCACTTGCCCATCTCTATTCTACGCAATTTTAAATTTTAACATAATTGAAAGCATCAAAATGGAGAAAATCTATCTCCTTTATCATGCCCTATTCTGACCGACCTCATAGCTAGGGAAGACAAAGTTGAATTTTCAAACTTCCATTCCATAAACCACCATGATTCAACCTCTAGCCACTTTCTTACTTATGATTTAATCCTGAATCATAATTTACCTATCTTCTAAAAATATGGGTAGAACCTCTCCTATTCTTCCATCCAAAATTGCAAAAACTTAAGAATAAACCAATTCAACCACCAACAACACTATTAACATCATCAACAATGACAAAATCACCACTTACCTTAGTCTTGGCTTGAGTTTCTTGCAATTCCTTTCTCTAGAGCGCAAGGGTTCAGTTTTCCCCTTGCTAGAACACAGTACCAAGAGAGCTATTATTACAGACTAGAAGTAACCATGAGAAGAGGACTAGGAGAGATAGAGGTCTTGTGATCAAACTCACCTCTTTCTCTTGATTCTTTTCCTTTACCGTACCTTCCTCTTTGGTTGCTCCCTCTTGGCTGCTTCCTTTGCCTGGCTGAAAGGATGCAAGGGAATGTAAATAAAGAGTGTCTTAAAATGGCTTATAATTCAAGACAAGGGACACCTCCTCTCCAACTTCTTTCTTTTTTTGGTCATGTGACTAAAACAATTTCCACATTGACTGAAATGGAGTGTAGGTGTGAGCTTGAAGTTTACACTTGTTGACCAATGGAATATGATCACATGACCATTTGAAATTCATACTTGTTGGCTAAGTAGGGTATGCGATGGCAAATTGTCAACATAACAATACTTAATTACTTTTATGACCCACCAATGGCTTTTCTCCATTTTGCCCTTTACTCTTTTCCTTATCTTTTCCTTTTGTTGAAATTAATGGCCTTGGTGGATTAAATTGAAGTTAATCCCATATAATATTTTTAATATTCAAATCTCAAAATTTGGGATGTCACACTTCCCGAACTGGGCTTAATCATCTGCTTGATATAAACTTATCCTTAAATCTCTAGATTCAAAATTCAGGATATTATATAGTAAACTAGACTAAACTGGTCTTCTCGGGCTAGACTAGACATCGAACCAAGGGCTCAAACCCTTTGGTCTAGTCTAGTCTAGCCCAATAATGTCTTTTTTAATCTATTGTTTAGTGTATAGCCTGTATACCTACTTTGTCAGATTATGGTCACATACTTCAACCTTCACACACAGTCTCATACTTTCCCTCTCGACCTCAGTCCTCGACTCATATCTAGACCAGTTCAAAACTCATATCCCACAACACAAACACACCACAATCCACATAGTCACACACACTTAGTCTTTAGCTCAGATCACCGGTCATTGTGGGTCACCTCAAGTTTCAGTTCATGGAACCGTTAGTGCCTCTCTTTTATTTCTTGGGCAAACACGGGTGTCACTATCAAATTTCACCGTGAGTGTCACCATTCAAATCCTCTCACTGTCAAGTGATATTTTTCAATTTCAATCCCTTTTTTCACTGTAAGTGTCATCGTCGACTTTCACTGCAATTGTCACTACTCAAATATGCTCATCATCAAGTGATATTTTTCAATCCCTCTTTTTTACTGTGAGTGTCACTATCGAATTTCACAACTCAAGTCCCTTTCTTTTCTTTTTGGAGCAAATGCACCAGTTGAAAAATTTGCGATTCCCAAGTTAAGAAAACAACATAATAAATGCTTCCCTTCCCTCTTGTTGAAGACAGAGACTTGGAGAGGTAGTTGTTAGCCGCACCACCACCTTCGACAGCCACATTTAGAGAGGCATCGAGGGGTGCAAGAAAGCGAGATATGAGAGAGAGAGAGAGAAGAAAGAGAAAGGGAAGAAGCGTGTGAAAGAAAGAGATGAGGGTGAGGGGTCACATCTTTTTGAATTTTTCTCCCATAAAGTCATTTTCAGAGCCATGTGAATCCATTCAAACCTAGATTGGTCGGGAAATAAAAAAGGTCCTGGGCTAGTCCAAGCAATCTACTGGACTAGTCTAGTCTAGTCCGAGCTTGGGCTGATGTTAGACCAGACCGGACCTCGAGCTCGTTTGTCTAACCTGAGGTCCTATCAAGACCAAACCTCGGGTTGAGGCCAAACCTGGTCCAGTCTAGTATATGATCAACCCTATATTAGCAAAGGCAGTTGCGGATACTGACAAATGTTATAATGGATCATGTAGTTAGCGGTTGAAAAAGTGTTTTATTTTTTTAATTTGATTTCATGTTTTTTTATAATATGATTTATGTTTAGATTGACCGTAGCAAAAATAGCTTTTTTCAAACTGAAACTTATTTAGGTAATTATTTAAAAAGTAAATTGAGGTGAAAAATGACTGAAAAAGCCACTACTTTTATTACATTGAGGTTGGTACTTTCTTGAATTTCTTCTATTCCCTTTCATCTTCGTCTATGCCCTTCTCTGGCACAGATCCTGCTCCTAACATATGCTTACACTATATCTCTTTCTAATGAAGAACACATATTTTATAAGATGCGAAGGATGTGACAATCATCTTCGCTAGACAACTTGAAAATTTCCTGGTAAACAAACTAACAACCTCAATGTAACAAATGGCTTTACTCCTTTTCCTCTAAGACTCCGGTGTTGTATTAAAGTCAGCTGGAATGCCTCCTTTCAAGAGAATTTGTAAGATGATATTAAATCACAGAATTGTACATCTTCGAAGCCAAAAGGATGAAAATAATCTGCTTGGCCAAAATCGAGAAAACCTCCCCATTTGAGGGGCATCAGGCGCAACTTCATGTGAATCCTCTGATGAGCTCCTCCCATCAGAACCTCCATGTCCTTCATCCTCCTCCTTGCTTTCACTGGTCTTCTGATCTTTATCCTCCTCTTCTGCCGTGACTTCTGCAATTTCTCCCGGTTTCTTGTCGAAAAGGCCTTTAAATTGCTTTCGAGCTTTCTTCTCAGCTTCCTACACATGAATTGGTTTCAAAATAAGCCTCAATCCATGTGTTTAATCATTCTTATGAGTATAAGAGCGTAACTTCTCCTCAACATACCTGCTCCTTCTGCTTCAGTTTGAGAAGAGCAGCAGTTGCATCGGGTTCAGCTGACTTGTCAATTTTCATCATCTAAAGTGTAGCATACGCTTTTAATGACGAATGTCCAAATTTTTTGTTTGATGATAATAAGGACGGCATACAATGATTTTACCATGTTGAAATCAGTCTTGGCTTCTTCGAAATCTCCGGCTGCCAAGTAGGCCATTCCACGACGGTAAAGACCCTTGATATGTGCAGGGATTGCATCCAAAACCTAAGTCATTCATCAGAGAAGACATGAAATATGACGTAGAGTTGTAATATACAACGTGAAAAATAAAAGCTAGATCAAGGTCTGATGGTTAACATCCCTCAAACAAGTCTCCAAATAGAGGGGATCCAAATCGAAAAAGTTTATTTCCTTTTGTTTTTTTTTTGGAAGTAAAAAAGAGATTTAATATTCAAAATGACTGCATCTACCAAAGATAGAACATGTATTAAATGTGAAAAAAAGGTTCTGATATGAAATAAAATATTTTTCCGTATAAAAAATGAAAATAAAATATTTCTGATTTGCTTTGCTAGTGAAACAACTTGGAAGTCAAGAAAGAATAATCAATATTGCTATGTTGTTTATTCCAGTGAAACAAATCATATCTGCATGAAAGCTAGTCCCATCAATCATACCTTATTGCAAAATTCAATGGACTTTCTAAATTCTCCCAATTTCAGATAGCATGCAGCCACATTCAGATATAGCAAATTCTTCAGTCATGTGTGAAAGGGGGAGAGAGAGAGAGATTAGTCCCATAGTTAAAATTATCCTATCAATCTTAAGCTAAGCAGAATTTTTTTTTTTTTTAATAAAAAAAAATACTGTACTGGGTAAGAGGTCTATGAACATAAAATAGCTTACACGTGTATCTGAAAATACTTTTCCTTCCTCATCATCTTGTGGATTGACATGATTAAATTCTCGAAGTAACTGGCACCAAATAACACAATGTTAAAAAGTTGGATGGCACAAGGATACTCTAAGCTGTTAATAAAAATCCCGGTTGCTTACTGAAAAAGTTCAGTGGAATTTGTATTCTCTTGTATTATTTAGAAGGAATGGGTACAATATATAGAGACTGATGTTCAATTAGGAAGAGAGAAATCAATGATTTCAATAATCAGAATTCAATGACAAGATAATAATCAACAATAATGAGAGATAAAATAGGAAAGATTGACTAGTACATAATCAGGAGGTAATTAATGTCAAAATCAAGGGTTGATTTCCAATATCCCCCCTCTAAGTTGGAGAATAGATGTCAATCATTCCCAGCTTACATTAAAACCCTTCAAATTTAGCTCTGCCAAGTGACTTTGTCATTATGTCCACAATCAGATCAACAAATCGTAGGACAGGTTCATGATGCCTACTTCAACCTTCTCTTTAATGAAGTGCCTGTCTAACACAACATGTTTTGTTCCATTGCAATAGATAGGATTTCTTTTCATTTCAAAGCTAGATGTCAATCATTCCCAGCTTGCATCAAAACCCTTCAAATTTAACTCTGCCAAGTGGCTTTGTCATTGACTCATTATGTCCACAATCAGATCAACAGATCATAAGTAGGACAAGTTCATGATGCCTGCTTCAACCTTTTTTGTAATGAAGTATTTGTCTATCTCAACATGTTTCATTCGATCGTGATGAACAAGATTTTTTTTCATTTCAAAGCTAGCCTTGTTGTCACACCATAGTTATATGGGCCCTCATGGAATTCTCAACTTGTTCAGTAGCCTAGTAACCCAAGTCTTTCACATACTCCTTCATTCACAGCTCTTGGCTCCACTTCTACATTGCTTCTTGAAACTACAATTTGCTTTTTGCTTCTCCACGTAACTAGATTTCCTCACACATATGTGCAATATCCTAAAGCTAACCTACTCTCCCTATATCTTGCATGGTCTGCATCGGTGTAGATTTTCATGTTTTTGGCTGTTCCTTTCTTAAAGAAGATTCTTCTTCTAGGTTTAAGTTTCAGATAGCTTAAAATTCTGTATACAGCCTCCATGTACTCGTCTTGTGGTTGATGCATGAACTGACTTATTATTGCAACTACATAGCTGATATCTAAATGTGTGTGGGTTAAGTATATTAGCTTTCCCACAAGTCTTCTATATTGTTTCGAGTTAACTGGGACACCATTTGATTCAATCTCTAGGTGATAACCTTCTTCCATCGGTGTTCCTTCATGTTGTGTCCCTAACATTCTTGTTTCATGTAACAAGTCTAAGGTATTCTTCCACTAAGATACATTTACGCCCTTTTGGTTGTTGCCACTTCCATATCCAAGAAGTATCTCATTTGATTGAGATCCTTTACTCGGAATTCATTTGACAAGTCCCTTTTTAGTTAAGCAATAGAATCTTCATCTTTCCCTGTAATAACTATGTCATCAACATAGACAATCAAGTTTGTGACTCTCCCACTATCATGTTTGATATACGTGTCATCTGCTTGTCCTTGTTAATACTCAAATCTCTTTACTTCCTTGGTGAATTGTCCAAACCATGCGCTTGGAGATTGCTCTAGTCCATACAAAGACTTGTTGAGTTTGCAGACAGAGTCATTTGAAGGTAGAACTCCATCAGCAACCTCCATATAGACCTCTTTCTCCAGGTTACCATTCAATAATGCATTCTTAACGTCAAGTTGATGTAGTGACCAATCCAAGTTAGCTACAATTGACAACAATACTTGGATAGTAATGAATTTTAGCTACCAGGGCATAGGTCTCCCAGTAATCAATTCCATAAGTCTAAGTATACCCTTTAGCAACCGGCCTTGCCTTGTACTTGTTGATACTCCCATCAAGATTGAACTTTAGGGTGAAAATCCACTTGCATCCTACCAGTTTCTTTCCTATGGGAAGAGTTGTGATTTCCCATGTTTTATTTTCCTCAAGTTCCTTTAACTGTTCTTCTACAGCTTGCTTCCAATTTGGATCAGCCATAGCTTGTTCCAGCATTTGGAATTTTGATCTTACGACAAAGTTTTGCATCTTTACAAATAAGTTACCATATGAAACAAACCTGTGAATTGGATGCTGGGTACAAAATCTTACCCTTTTTCTAAGTGCAATAAGCCAACCCATCCCTTCAAGATCTAATGTCGAGTTAGAGTCATATAGTCGTTTCTTTGAGTGGAAGGGGCATTCCTACCATTATCTTCCTCTTTCTGCGATTGTTGCTTGGACTCTCCTTCTGATCAACCTTCTATATGCATCGCAAACATGATTTCAACAAGTGTTTCCAATTCATTATGAGATAATGGGACATGTTCAAGTTGGTTGGCTGGGGAAGCGATGTTAGAGGATGATAATGGCAAGGTATCAGGGACAGATGGCAAGGTATCAAAGGTATCAAGATCATGTGAAATTAGCCATTCGATGTCTGAGTATTCCTCCTGAATGGGTAATTTGGGATAATAGGCATCCTCTTCATAGAATACGATATCATTAGAGACAAACAGTCTCTTTGAAGTATGATTGTAACATTTATTACCTTTTTGAGTGGATGAGTATCCAAGAAATATACACTTTTGGGCTCTAACATCAAATTTTCTTCTATCATGTGTATGGACAAAAACAACATATTCAAACACTCTTTGGGGTATTGGGTTGATAAGAGGACAATTGGGGAAGATGGGCATGTCATAGGTGAGGACTTTGGAGGGCATTTGATTGATGAGATAGGCTGCAATTAGGACTCCATCACCTCAAAAGACTGTGGGCACATTTCATTCCATTACTAAAATTCTAGCAACTTCCAACAAGTGATGGTTTTTCCACTCAACCACTCCATTATGTTCAGGTGTGCATGGACAAGATGTTTAGTGATGAATTCCTAGCATTGTCACTACAGAGGACTTTGATGCAAGTTTGAAATTGATTTTTCACAAAGGTATTGGAACTTTGGAAAACTTTGGGGACATTAGATTTTCCTTTCATTAAGTAAACCCACGTGATTTTGGTGTGATCACCTATGAAAGTAACAAACTATTTTGAGTTTGCCAAGGTTTTTGTTCTTGCAGGACCCTAGATGTCACCATGGATTATTTTGGAAAGAAGTGGAGGGTGTGTAGGGATGTTTTCGGTAGGAGGGTTGTCTTTGTTTAGCGAATAGGCATGTTTCACATGAAAATGAATGGAATTTTTATTGAACAAAATAAGAAACAAATGTTTAATATAATCAAAACCAGGATGGCCTAAGCGACAATGCCACAATAATACATCTTTATCTTTAGAACTTGAGCTGACTAGTGCCTTCCATGCATTCCAAGTATCTTTATTCTTCAACTTAGATCTTTCTAAGTAGAAAAGTTCATCCTACTCTATAGAAGTCAGAATCTTCTTTCTTGAGTTTAAATCCTGAAAAAGACACAAATCATCATCAAGGGTTACTCGCCATATTTGCCCTTTAGTTAATTTGCTCACAGATATGAGATTACAAGTAAATCCACATAGAGACAGAATATTGTGAATTCTTAGATAATTTGCCACAATAATAGCATTATTGTGCTAGTCCTTCAACTTTAGTAAACACTCCATTAATAACTTTGACTCGAAGGTTTCAAGACAAAATTTAAGATTAAGAGTGGTAAACAATGTTTGATTACCAGTCATGTGATCTGTATCCATTTATCTTCACTAGTCCATTTAGCATTGAGAGCTATAATTGAAATACCTAATTGCACCAAATGGACACTAGGCATAGAGTTTAACTTCTTCTGTTTGTCAAGTATCTTGCGAAGCGCTTGCAATTCCTCTTGGCTCAGGGAATCAGCACCATCAACTTTCTGCTCAGTCGTAGAAACATGCAATTTCCCTTATTCTTCCATTATGTGGCCCTTCTTCTTACCGTAATTGCACCATTTATTATTTTTCATTTCATCTTGTGGTCCTTTCACTGCAAATGCTGAACCCTCAATGTGATTTTGGCTGTTTCGATTAAGGAATTTTCTGCTATCTTCGAACTGCACATGATTAACTATATCAAACAAATGTGGCAAGGGTTTTAACCCCATAATTTTGCCCCTTATCCCCTCAAAAGTCCAAGGAGAAAATCGTGAATATTTCCTTTTTCCACTATCTTCCTCTACAATTGAGCATCCTCGACAACCTTCCATGGGTGCACCTCAAATAGGTGCTGTTGTTGCCAAAGTTTCAACAGAGCATTGCAATAATCAGTCACTGACATATTATCTTGCGTCAAATCTCAGAATTGACATTTCAAATGGATCAAGGCCACTGTGTTATCAAGAGAAGAGTAAGTCCTTTTGGCTGCATCCCATATCTCTTTTGCAATGTTTACCAGGAGGTATCCTTCACCAATGTCTAGGGTCATAGAGTTAGATAACCAAGTCATGACTTGATTATTTTCTGCAAACCATGTGTTGAAACTTAGATCATTAGGAGTTGGTTGAGGGGCTGCTCCATTGATATATTTCTTCTTCCTCTTTCCACAAATGTATCTCAGCATGCTTTGAGATCATTGGAGATAATTTTTCCCATAAAGCTTATGGTTAAGAACCATAATCTCATTTTTTGAGAAATCTAGTACAGCCGTATTGATGGAAGAGGCAGAAGAAGTAGAGGAAGAAACTTGAGTTTGACCATTCGTTCCTAACATTTAGGCTATTGGAATTGAACCAAACAATGGAAGAAATTGAGAGGGATCCATCAATCTAGGCGAGAAATTGGTAAATAAGTAGTCTCGAGACATCAGCACATGGGTTCACGCGCGATCAAAATCAGCCAAGTTCATCGAAGTGTGGGTTCACATGTCCAGACAGTGATGGCGCGTGTGCTTCATGCTCCTATCAGATGCTGCCCGAACTTTTGGGAAACGCCGACGGTTGCCTTCCAGTTACCCTAGTGTAGGCAATGTAGTCTCACACTCTCCTTCAGTAACCCTAGAGCATGACTGCGTTATGTTCTTTTGTGCCTCACAGTCGCTTGTGTTGCCCTTGCTCACCTTAATGTTTCTACCTCATTTTTATGGCATAGGACCAAAGTCCTTGCTTTGATACCATGAAGAAGTTTAGAGGAATTTGTCTTCTCTCTTTTATTATTGAGAAGGAATGGGTACAATATATAGAGATTGATGTTCAATTAGGAAGAGATATCATCGACTACAATAATCAGATTTCAATAACAAGATAACAATCAGTAATAAATGAGAAATAAAATAGGAAAGATTGACTAGCACATAATCAGGAGGTAATTAACAAGGGTTGATTTTCAACACCTAAAAATTCAAAGCATGAAGTGTAAAGAAAACTACACTATTATCTTTTTCAATAAAATTCAGTGGTATTAATGTCCGCAAGAGATGGTTTGAAAGTGACTAGTCAAAACTAGATTGTCAAAATTAAAGAGACTCTTTGACATGACAGAATTGAGCGATCAAATTGATAGAGTACCAAGTACGAAATCATGTGCAGTGAATTTGTGGAATTGAATTTATCTGGTTTTATTTTATTAATATTTATTTTAGTGGTTAGTTTAACCGGAGCACACAAGTTTAGGAGCAAGTGGAGTCTGTTATGAATATTTACTAAGTCAGGTATGTTATTTTAAATATTTTTACCAAGAATGTTAAGGTCTGTTATTCTCTTAAGTCATGTGTTGGTGGGCCTATATTTTAGGCATCATATCTAAAATTTATCAGAAGGTTACTGACTTCCTCCTTCGTAATGGAGCTTGAAAAATTGCCAAATTGGCATACCGGCTTCTGCAGCATATTGTTGGGTCCATTTTCAAAATTTGCTTGAGAAATGAGAGTGATACAGTCAAATATATTTGAAAACCATGCCCGGATGGAAATTTTACCATAACATCTTCCCATTTTCTTATCTGTAGATACCAGTCAGAGTAGCACAGATGTGTATAAGCATATTTGGAGATCCCCAATCCCAGAGCAGATAAACACATTTTTGTGGCTGATAGCTTACAATAGGCTTCATACTACAGATCTAAGATGGAAGAGGGGTCAGTACGATTCTGAAATGTGTTCCCTAGGGCGCACAGAAGATGATGATGCTAGGCATTTGTCGATAAATTGTTGCTGTGCAATGGAAAGGTGGATGGAGGCTATCAAGCCTGAACTCTGGGACATCTTCGCTCAGTCTCTCAGATAAAGCATAGGAAGTCATTTGACACGGAATAGGAGGTTGATGATGCTAATAATTCAATAGGAGAAAGCTCATGTGCAGGAATCATCACAGATGAAAAAAGAGATTGGATCAAGTTTCTGCTGTAAACAAGAGAAATATCTGCCCATCATTGCTGAAATTAAGGGTATCATAACTAGTTTACAGCGCTAATGGTGAAGAGGAATAAGGAACATAGTTGTAGTCATGGATTGTGCTCAAGCTATCAACTGCAAAACCAGAGAGAAAAATACCAAGGATCACCCTTCAAAGATATTATATTAGAAGAAGCAAAGATGATGCTCGGTAGAGATTGGTCAACTCTGTTTAGGTTCACTTATAGGGAACTCGATCAAAATGCCGACACACTTGCTAAATATACTTTGCCCATTAATTGCTATTTTTCTATCTGGCAAAACTGTAGAACTTGACCCAGGGATGGGAGCAATGAGGATCAAACTCCTAGGCATCAAATCACATGGTCACAGTTACTAATAGACCAAGGCCACCTGGTAACCTAAATAGACGTATTCACCACAACATTTAAAGTTTATAGCAGCACCACCAACTGCTCTATTATAAAAAATTTGATACACACCAGCTCAAGAAATGTCCTTGGAGACAGTCGTCAACAAAAAACAACAGAATTGTAATGCTGCAGTTATACTTCCCATCTTAGCTCAAGATAGAAAGATAAATACCTTTTCATACTTTGCCTTGGCAAGTTCATATTTTCCTTCTTTGAACAGTCTGTTACCCTGGAAGAGAATAACAGCAAGACAATGATATAGAACAGGAAAAGTAGCAAATTGATTATCATAATAATCATAAAATATCACCAAGCTATTTTGGGGCAATCCTAGAACTATGGCAAAATTCGACCGTGGCAAACAACCAGTTTGGTGAAAAAATGCCAAAAATTCCTTCAACGGTAGGAAGTCATACTTCCACCTCTCCCGGTTCCAAAATAAAATCCCTGTGAGTACTCAAAGCACACACAAACAAACATTGGCACAAGCATGTTTGATAACCATGTTGTGTACCATTTTTGACACTGTTGATTGTGGGCTGAAGACTAGATGCAGAATTATTTACTGGTTCTTTTGCATACCGTATTTCTGATCTTCTCAGAGTCATCCATTATACTTTTGAAGTCAAATCCCGTCCAGTCCTGCCAAAAAAGAATGATCATAAAATAAAATAAGGGACATGCGTTAAATTAAGCTGATTATGAGTTGTTAGATGACTCCAATGACTACATCAAGGTCTAAACACAAGGAGGCGTTGCAAGGGCTAAATTGGGAAATCCAAGAGAATCAGACCATCCAAGAAAAGGCCAATTAATTGTCTAAATGTCCAAATTGAAGAGTGAGCTTGCGGAGGAAGTCCAAGATCATGCAGGAATTGGGCTTGAGAAGCAAAATCCTTGAAGATGGCATGAAGAACATTAAAGTGACGTGCTAGGAGAGTTTTTGGCTTAAGGATATGATTAATGAATAAATTAGAGTCCATTTGTTTCTTATAATAGGTTTAAAATTGTAGTTTACTTCATTTGAAGTAAAGCGCAATTATTTTGTTTGTATGTTTCCTTCATAAGGGAAGACTTATCATATAAGAAAATAATGGAATATAAAAATTTAAATATTTCAGGAAAACCTACTGAAGGCAATCTATCTGTTTTATTACTTTCTGTTTTTACTTTATTTAGCAAACGGGCTGTTTAATCATTACATGTTAAATGGACTACAACTGGGAGTGAAGGAAACCTTATTTTGTGTCTATGTTTCCTTGATAAGAAGGAAACCTTAGCAGTGGCTTCTATAAACAGCTACCATGCAGCATATGTAAGATAGAATTTTGGATGAATGAATATTAGTTTGACTTAATTGATCTCTCTCTTTCCCCACCCGCCGCCCCCCCCCCCCCAAAAAAAAAAACACACGGAAAAAAAGAAGAAAAAAGAAAACCTTTTGTTTCTGTATCTCTCTGCCACAATCCCTCGGTTTACATCCGTGCAAGTGAGTGTGAGAGGGTATTACATCACCAAGTCTTTGATTAGATTTCATATGTGATCTATAAGTGGCATGATTTTCATTAATTGACGCCATTAGGCATCAAATGGGCTTAAGTATGTAATTAGGATTTTCATGCTAGGGTTTCAAAGAGTCCTACTTAGGTTAGAATTCTAACAACGTTAGGATTTTGCTTTGCTAATTCTACTTAAAACACTCGTTCATGTATCACAATTCAGAGAATCTTCAATGGGAATAACAAAAGTACAACTTAGCATGGCCTCCCTCCAATTTATTTGAAGAAAAAGATGTTTGCTAATAATACATGGGCACAAACATTGTTGAATGATAGTCATTTTTGCCTCCCATATAAAACATGATGTTACTATAAATACTACATTAAAATATGAAATAATTGTGAAGAGTAGTTTTAATTGTATCATCTGAAAAGAAATCTTCACAAAGATTTATGTCATAGAATTGGAAGCATACTTTTGGCGTTTCAAAACCAAGAAGCTCAATTTCCCATTGAATATTAGCACGCTCAGGAACATTTGCCGGCCTGATCACAAATGAAAGTCATTCATTTACATTACACAGTACGCAAAGAGAGAATGATAGAAAATCTTTAGATAGAAAATATGCAGTTAGTGATTTACTGAATCAAAATGTGATAGAGACACAACACGTGGCCCACTCTTGGTGTATTCAAGAAGGAAGAAGACACATGTCTGATCATTACATTAGGAGTAGTTAATATATGTTTTATTAACAGTTATGTTATCCAATCCGTTTGTAAAGTAGTGGTAGGTGCAGTTATATGATTAGGAAGTTATTAGGAGCAGTTATACATTTGTTTATAGGGCAGTTTAGATCAGTTACGTGAGAGGGACTGAACTATATATATGTATTGAATGTTATAACAGAGTTATGAAGAATATTATCAGATCATTATTATGAGTTGGCTAGAGTTCAGATCCTGGCTCTAGAGTGTTTTTCCTTTCTTTTCTTACTATAATCTTGACAAGTTCCACCAATTTGGTATCAGAGTAGTGGATCCTTGGACCACTAGGAACTATGGTTAATACTAGGCAATCATCCTTTGAAATTAACTCCCCAATACAACCAATCCTGAATGCCGAAAATCCATCTCAACCGAATCCACAGAATGACCCAGCGGTAATCTTGGTGCAGCAACCCTCACAAACACAAACTGACACTAATCATCAGCAATTGGCCGCAATTCTTGCCCAATTGAATTTTCTGAATTCGGAAATTCACGACTTAAAGAAACAGAAGGCACCAACGACAGCAATGTTTCATGGGGAGACAAGTTATAATAATAAAGAATCGTACATGGAGCAAGAAGATGCTGAGATGGAAAATCCATGGTGGAGTAAAAATCCTACTAAGCGTCCTCACTCAAAGGTTGACTTCCCAAAGTATGAAGGGGGTGACCCAAGAGGGTGGATATTGAAGGCTGAAAAATACTTCAGGTATTACCAGACACCGGAAGACTTGAAAGTGGATGTAGTAGCAATGAATTTAGAAGGGGATGCCTTGGATACCTTTACTTGGGTTTCATCAGGCCGAACAATAAGATATTGGGACGAGTTAATTCAAGTCCTTCAAGAACAATTTGGTCCCGCTGAATTTCAGAATCCGGATGTACATCTTTGTGGAGTCAGACAGACGGGTACGGTGGCAGAGTATAAACAAGAATTTGTACGCCGACAATCTCAAGTTCAAGGATGGCCTGAGCATTGTCTTCTAGGAGTTTTTATTAATGGTTTAAAGGACGAGTTGCAGGCAGATGTTAAAATCCAAAAGCCTCGAACAATATACAAAGCCGTGAGTCTTGCATTGGAATTTGAAGCAAAGATCGTATCTCAGCCAAGCGCAAAATCAGCGTATCGGTTTCAATATCCATGGGCAGCAAAACAATCTCTACGAGGCACGGAAATTTCTAATAATTTCCAAAATAATAAGCTATATGTGCCACGTCAGCAAGGAGACCATTTGACCTCCACGTATACATCAGGTGGTTATTCAAAAAGGCAATTACCTACGAAAGTTTCGCCATCATACTCAAACCGCTTCCAAACACCCACGAACTCCCCGCAAATCTCGGCTGGTGATGACTCCGAGTGGCAATTCAGGCGTGAGAAGGGGCTCTATTTTAGATGTGGTGATCGGTTCATACCTGGTCACCGTTGCAAATCGCCGACGCTGAAACTCATGGAAATTGCCGACGATAATGACGCTACAGCGATGATTCCAGAAGATGAGCAGAACGATAATGCCGATGTGGGTGAGACTGGGCTAGCCGAAATTTCTCTCCATGCAATCCTCGGAAACTCCTCGGCAACGACCATGAAGGTTCGGGGAACTATAGGCAGTAAGTCGATTCTCATCCTGATCGACAGTGGGTCAACACATAATTTTATTTCCCACTCCATTGTCGAGTCTCTGCAATTACCGACTCATCCCCTACCTCCTTTCGGTGTCCAAGTTGGTGATGGTGCTATGATAGCTTGAAAACCATTTGCAAGCAACTCGAAGTTTAGGTACAAGCTTTAACAATTACAGATGACTTCTTCCCTTTCTCTTTAGCAAATGTGGATATGGTCTTGGGTATTAAGTGGCTGGCATCCTTAAACACGGTAGAGGCGAATTGGCAGCAAATGTTTATGGTATTCTGGGTAGCAGGAAAGAAGTATAAGCTACAAGGTATTCCTCGACAAGTTACACCTGCATCATTATGTAGTTATGTATGTGACAATATGGTTCAATAGTTTGACAGATTGGAAGAACTACTCTCGCATTATTCCTCTGTGTTCCATGAACCACAAACACTTCCTCCTTTTCGACAACACAGCCATGCAATACCACTTTACCCTAATGCGGTTCCACCCAATATCAGGCCTTATCGGTATCCATTTGCCCAGAAGGATGAGATTGAAAAACAAGTGGCTGACCTATTACAAAAAGGATTCATTCAAACAAGCGTTAGCCCCTTTGCAAGTCCCGTATTATTAGTGCCAAAAAAGGACTCTTCCTGGAGGTTTTGCGTTGATTATCGTGAGCTTAATCGTCTCACAATCCCAGATAAGTACCCCATACCGACTATAGATGAATTAATTGATGAATTGCATGAGGTAAATTCTTTTCAAAAATTGACCTCCGTTCGGGCTATCATCAAATCCGTATGCTACCTGCAGATGTATCTAAAACAACCTTTAGAACTCATTCAGGCCATTATGAATTCATTGTCATGCCTTTTGGTCTAACCAATGCTCCAACTACCTTCCAGGCCACAATGAATGATTTGTTCAGGCCCTTCTTACGGAAGTTTATCCTAGTGTTTTTTGATGATATCTTGGTGTATAGTAAATCATTTGAAGACCACATGGTGCATTTAAATACCATATTGCAAACTATACAGAAGACTGATTTTTTTGCCAATCCAAAAAAATGTGATTTTCTTCAATTGAATATTTCCTTCTTGGGACACATTATTTCTGCTAAGGGAGTCTTGAATATTTCCTTCTTGGGACACATTATTTCTGCTAAGGGAGTCTCGGTGGACCCTGATAAAGTTGCTGCCATTAAGGATTGGCCCTTACCTAAGGACATTTCAAAACTTCGTGGTTTCTTAGGCCTTACGGATTATTATCAGAGGTTTGTGTTACACTATGGCCAGATTGCAAAACCCCTTGTTGAAATGACTAAAAAGGATGCATTCATCTGGAATGAGGATTCACTGGCTGCGTTTGACAACCTTAAAACAGCCCTCATTCGAGTTCCTGTGTTACAACTACCAGACTTCACCAAAACCTTCATTGTTGAATGTGATGCCTCCTCTACTGGCATCGGTGCAATATTGCAGCAAGATGGGCACCCAATTGCTTATTACAGTAAGGGATTATCTGCTTCACACCAAAGCAGATCTGTCTATGATCGGGAGCTATTTGCATTGGCCATGGCATTGAACAAATGGAGACACTACTTACTAGGACGCAAATTTCTAGTTCATACAGATCACTTCAGCTTGAAATACCTCATGCAACAAAGAGTTACAACTCCAGCACAGCAGCGCCTACTCCTTAAACTCCTCCCATTTGACTTCAATATTATATACAAACCAGGGGAAAACAATCAGGGTGCTGATGCCCTTTCAAGATATCCACATTCTGGTGATTTTTTTCAATTAGCAATTCCACGTGCGGCTGATTTTGATATTTTACCAGATCTGCTGCAGCAAGACTCTTACACAAGACAGATAATCCAATCCCTTCAATCTGATCCGAATGCTGTTCCAGGGTTTACTTTGGTTGCTGGAAAGTTATACCATAAAGACAGATGGTAATTCCTGCCAATTCTTCACTCACTCAACTGCTTATTTCAGAAACTCATGCTTCTTTAATCGGTGGTCATGGTGGCATTCTCAAGACTCTTAAGAGATTACAACCTTACTATTTTTGGCAACGGATGAAAGCTGAAGTACAAAATTATGTCCAGCAGTGTGTAGTTTGTCAACACAGCAAATATTTGCCTCAATCTCCTGCTGGCCTGCTACAACCCTTGCCCATTCCGCATCATATTTGGGAAGATCTATCACTTGACTTCATCACTGGTTTACCTAAATCTAATGGCCTTGAGGTGATTTTAGTTATAGTCGATCGACTCAGCAAATATGCACATTTCCTTGGACTAAACCGCCCATTTACAGCCAAATCAGTTGCTGCCCTGTTTTGTAAAGAGATTGTACGCCTTCACGGTGTTCCCAAAACACTCATATCTGATCGAGATCCCATTTTCCTAAGCTCTTTTTGGCAAGAACTGTTCAAACTCTCAGGAACAAAGCTGAACATGAGCACCTCTTATCATCCTGAAACGGATGGACAAACAGAAGTGGTGAACCGATGTTTGGAGACATATCTTCGCTGTTTTTGTCATGATCATCAACGAAGTTGGGCTCGATATCTCCACTGGGCAGAATTTTCATATAACACCGGATTTCACACTTCCACAGGTCATACTCCTTTCAAAGTAGTTTATGGCAAAGATCCAGCAATTTTGGCTCCATATGTATCGGGTACATCTCCCATTGCTGAAATTGATGATTTTCTGAATGAAAGAGATGCTCTCTTAGATCTGATTAAAACAAATCTGAGGGATACTCAAACACACATGAAACAATATGCTGATGCTCATAGGCGCCTTGTTGAATTCAAACCTGGAGACATGGTTTTCCTTAAAATCCAACCTTACCGTCAGTCCTCATTGTCAGCCCAACACTTTCAGAAACTCTCTGCCTGTTATTTTGGTCCTTATTGCATCAGTAAACGCATTGGGAAAGTAGCATATGAGCTCCAACTTCCACCAGGCAGCCGCATCCATCCAGTTTTCCATGTTTCTTTGCTTAAGCCAGCACATGGATGTGATAACCAATTATCTCCACAGCCTCTTCCGGTCAATGAACATTTAGAATTTAATCTTCAACCGGATAAGGTGCTGAATTCAAGGTTCACAGATTCAGATGGGGGACCGATCATTGAACTGCTAATTCAATGGCGTGATCGTTCGAAAGAAGATGCTAGCTGGGAATCTTATGACTTTATTGCATCTCAATTCCCCACTTTCAGCCTTGAGGACAAGGCTACTTTTCGAGGGGAGGGTATTGATAGAGACACAACACGTGGCCCACTCTTGGTGTATTCAAGAAGGAAGAAGACACATGTCTGATCATTACATTAGGAGTAGCTAATATATGTTTTATTAACAGTTATGTTATCCAATCCGTTTGTAAAGTAGTGGTAGGTGCAGTTATATGATTAGGAAGTTATTAGGAGCAGTTATACATTTGTTTATAGGGCAGTTTAGATCAGTTACGTGAGAGGGACTGAACTATATATATGTATTGAATGTTATAACAGAGTTATGAAGAATATTATCAGATCATTATTATGAGTTGGCTAGAGTTCAGATCCTGGCTCTAGAGTGTTTTTCCTTTCTTTTCTTACTATAATCTTGACAAGTTCCACCAAAATGCTTTATAAAATCTCAATTGTAGATTAAGAGGTAATTAAACTAGTTTCACTGACCTAGGAAATTTATCATAAGCAAAGTCTGGGGGGCAAGTGACAAGGGCTACCTCTCCAGGCAGCATCAGACGTACACACATTTCTAACCCCTCTGGCACCTATCAGAAATATGTGAAGTCTCAGTACAACGACCTCAATGGAGTATTCATCTCTTTGCAATCATGGCCATGAATTGGATAGATTATTCTATTTTATTAATAAAACGAAAACCCAATATTAATGTCAGTTAAGAGAGCTTTTGGAAACTCACAAGCCCTTCCCCTGAACAGAACTCCAGTGGTAGACCATCATTATCAACTCTTGTGTCATAGAACACCCGCTTTTCTTCATCAAGAACCATACCCTTGTAATGAACACGTAGTAAACTGTCATGGAGAGGGCAATCCATTGGAAAATCACCTATATGTTTCAAAGAAAATGAGCTAGATCTATAAAAAGGGCATTGTAGGAGAAGAAGCAATAGCCATTTAGAATGCATGAATGCAGGCATAACAAATCTTCCCAATTCCATAAGAACAAAAATCACTAAGAGCAGTAATAATGGTAACTCCTAAACTCTATAATTAAATAATTTATACAATTAGCATAGCATAACTCAAGCATCAATCAGAAGTTTTCCCATAAATGATTTGTTCCTCCTCTTAATTATGAAGTTCCATTAGCTCAAGTTCTTCTTTTATAAAATGTCTTAGCAAATAACTCAATGCACAAACTACCCACCTTTCCCATCACGAATCCGACGTTTTATTAGGCGCCCATCTCCAAGCATATCTCTAACCTGATAATATATAACAGCAATAACTGTCACAAGCAGAAAAAGCTTCCAACTACTAGCCTACAAGCCAATACATAAAATGATTGATGACAGATTAATGTACACTACAGCTTTTCATGGTTGACTTTTGCTGAAATTTCAGAAATAATGGAAGTATATAAGTAATTCTTAAGTCACGGATGATTCAAACAAGAATGAAAAAGAAAATCTAAAATAATGAGAAAATCCCACTAAACTATTGACAGCATGTACTCGTAATAATGAAAGCAATAGTTTTAAATCCCAAATAATTCATTATTGAAAACTTTTTTGAAAAAAATCACAGTATTACACCTTAAATTTATGAAAATAGAAAAGATCCTTATAATATCAATCGTGACAGCTTGAAAAGAAAGCTTCTTATAACTGAGATAAAGGAAAATGATACCAACCGTTTATCCATCTATTCTAAACACTCCAATTTTCCAAGGGACTTGATCCCATGCCTTAAGGTAAAACTTTTTGGCGTCTATTATATAACATTAAATTGACATGTTCAAAGAATGCTATGGCAGCCACAAGAAAATAGTTCCGATGACTAAAAAATTAAAGAAAGAAGGTTAAATCAATGAATGCCATCATCACATTAGTAAATTTCCTCCAGGTGACATAAGGAGTGTAAAATGCTCAGATCAATTTATTTGCCATCATATTAGTTCTTGTTACATTTATTAGGCCAGTAAAACAACAAAAAATTTAGTAAAAAACCATGATTTGCTCAAAGAAAGATTATGCTCACTTGAATAAAGTGGACAAGCTCCACTTCAAACTGGACTTCTTCATAATCTTCATTCAAAGGCATCAGGGGAGACTGAGTTAGATACTGACTACGAACAAATATTACAGCCTTCTCTTCCCGTGTCATTGTTCCTATCCCCATTTCAAGACCTTTAGGTACCTGGTTTGCACATCAGCAGGTCCAGATATAGGATAATACTGGTTTTCTCTTGTAAGTAGATAGAAAAATGTAAATTTCTTAAAAGTTGGATTTGAATATAACACATATGCCTTTGTAATGTTTTATATTGTATAAAATTTAAGTTTGATATTTCAAAAAATTTAATGTGAATCTGTATTCATGCCTTATAGTAAGTGTTTAGCTTTTGAAAGAACATTCTGTTCTGGTCTCCTAACAGTTTTTTCAGGCAGGAGAGGAAAAGGCGGGGGGGTGGGGAAATATTGGTGAAACAATCTGATTACTTAACAAAAATATTTGGCATGCTATAAAAACCAACATATTATTACTGCAAGCCAGTCTCACACAGTACTTATTAAACAACGAAACAAGGGAAAAAGCAAATTAACTACCTCTGACTGTTTTTTCAGGCAGGAGAGGAAAAGGCGGGGGGGTGGGGAAATATTGGTGAAACAATCTGATTACTTAACAAAAATATTTGGCATGCTATAAAAACCAACATATTATTACCGCAAGCCAGTCTCACACAGTACTTATTAAACAACAAAACAAGGGAAAAAGCAAATTAACTACCTCTGACTTTCCAAATGTAAAGAAATAAGGTTCTCCTTCTGTGTGGGACACAATCAACTTCCCTGCAACCGTCTTTGCCGATATCCTTATAAAAAACAAACAAATACAATCAGAATATTCAGAGCTTCTGGTAACCTATCATGCAGTCTGACATAAAAATAAATAAAATAGGGGAAAATGAGTTGTTTTACCAAGCTTTCACTTCATAAGGTTCTCTTGGAGATTCCCATCCCTGCCCTTCACATATTACCTGCACTCATGAAACAGAGTTAACTGTGAGTTTGGAACACTTATTATGAAATTAAGACCGTGGATTAAAATAATCACATCTCTACCTCGATGAAGTGGCTAGTGAATGAACCTCTCCTTCCCACAGTTAAAAGTTGCAAAATCTAGACATAATGATAATGTATTTACTAGATGCTATGCATAGAAGCATACGCCTACTCCTATGTAGCTATTTTCTCTGCTGTTAGTTGCCTGGTTCCATTGTTTACTTATGACAACATGGGATTCTTGTTAGCTGATGAGATAAGAAAGGAGACTCATACAGAGAAAGTTTCCTAATCTAACTGTTAGGAAATAATATTAGTAATTAGTATCCCTAATAATCAGGGATTTGAGGAAATCAGGAATTAGGAATCAATTATCATTAAGAGCCATTAATACTAAGGCCCTCTCTTCTTGTATAAATAGACATCTTCTGTACATGAATAGATAAGCAATTTAGATTATTATTTGTCAACACTAACCAAACATTAATCATTAATTGTACAGAATGTCATATATTTTGTCCAAATTTGCAGTGAAATCATTTTGATAATCCCAAATTTCTCAGAGTTCCTCAGTAAAATATTAAATACACATATATTCTAGAATTATTCTCAAGTCACAAAGCGGACCATTTATTAACATGTTTTTAAATATTATAACAGCAATGAATGCACTCAGCCTTCTAATAGTGATTTAGACTAATCATATCAGAGCTTGTAAAATTTGCAAAATTCTGATTAGACATGTGAAGAATACACGTTCCAGGTTTTGAAGGTTTGCTGCCTTCACCAAGAGTCAAAAGCTACCACAGGCTATGCAAAGTCAGTGGCATATATGTCCTTTCCAAATTCCTGCTTTACCATGCTGTTAATTACTATAATGAGAAATCCACAAAATCAGGGGAGGAGAGGGAAATAAAGTTCAGGAAATAGATAATTCATGATCAATATCTAATTTCTTTCATTCTCTCTTTGGTATTAGACATGCATTTTCCATTTAGGCTAATCCAAGATCATATGCAGAGGTACAACATAAGAACAAATTTCATACAAAAACACATTCTAGCCACTTTTACCTTTTTTATAATACCCAAGTCATCAGTAACAACCTGAAATAAGACATGAAAAACATAAATGAGGGTTAGATCATGGAGGCCAACAGCAACAAATGGTTACCCTTAAAACACATTCCAGTAAAAACCAAAAAATTATACAAAAAAAACAAGGACTTGCCTATCAGGGAACATACAAAGAATGTGCACTGTAATCATAATGTTATATAAAAGAACAAAAAACTACAAAAGCATAGTTGTATTACATCCAATTGCACCCATATCAAATATGACTCAATACTTCAAATTACATTTAAAAACTGCAGGTTTTGCCGCATTGAGTGTTCACACCATGTCACATATCCATGTCATTGTAGTTGCTTCTTAGGGACAAGCACTTGCCAAATGTAGTTGTTATGTTAAGATAGATTAAACCAAAGAATACTTGATACTCTTCATTGGTATAACCACAATTATTATTTATAATTAAGAAAAGAAAATGACAAGGAAAAAGAAAAAGAAATTAAAGTTCACATTCTTGCCTTGGCTTTGAAAAAATCTATCAGCTCAATTTCGAAATGAAGTTCATCTTCCTTTGGAAACCCATCAGGAGCAGAAACAGGACAATCATCCTCACCAAAATGCAACTGAGGCTTCATCTTGAACTGCAAGAAATAATAGTCCATTAAACTATAAGATAACATGCTAAAATTGAATAATTCATTTTCACCTGAAAGTACACAAAGAATAGAATATTCTTTTAATACATAAAAAGGGGGAGGCAGGAGATCAGCTTAATATTGTCCCTGCATCCAACCAAATGCCCATCGAATAATTTGTCAAAATGAACATATGATACTGCCTGATACTAAACCCCCGCTCCTCCCATATGCAGTTGATCCATCATATTCATAAATGTGTGCTAGAGACAAAAATAGCCAAAAACAAGAGTTGAACAAAGAACCTAATGAAATCACAAAAATTACCAGTATAATTAATTCAAAAATTATAATAAGAAATGCACCTTTCTGTAATATAGATTGATCCCTCATCTCTTGTTATATATATATATATATATATATATAATTATAATAAGAAATGCACCTTTCTGTTGCTTAAACTAGTGAAAAACTTGTATTGTCTTTGCATTTCGGTGGAACTAAATATGGTCTCCAGTTTAAAGAATGATAATATCAAAACCAATGAAAATGTCCCATTTTATTGGAAATAAGCATGAGACACAATGACTTCAACTTTAAGTTACCAGCACATAAGTATAGATTCACAAAGACAAGGAGTTCAGTAACTAGCATGTTACCATAGCTACTTCACCCTTCAACATTGTTGGAATTGCTTCTAACAAACCCAATAGCATCTTGCTTTTGCCCAATACATGTCTTGTCGGGATGCCATTCCCTATTAAAATTAAGCAACAGATAATCTAATTTCAAAATAACGTATACAACAGAAAACAGTCAAGCATTCATATTACCTAAAGCAGACCAATATAAAGTTGAAGATGGATGGCTTCACTCTAAAATCGTTAAGTTAAATCTTAAAATAAATGGAAATCAAGAAATTTTTTCACATTCTCGATAAGAGTTGAAACAAGATAGAGATTGAAAATACCAGAGAAACTAACAGTAACAGTCAATTTTCTGAGGAAAACATAAGATAGTCAATATTATTAGTTTCATCCAGCTATTTACATGAAATCTAAATGTTCCAACAAGATTAAAAGTCACCTCACCTCCGCATTCTGATCGGGTAGATTGCACAATTACTCCATCTAAAGTTCGAATCGTACAATGATATATGATCTGAGACACATAACATATTACTCACTGCTATCCGTAGTTCATAATGTACATTGACACAATTACATTATATCAATTGAAGAAGTCCACATCATCGGCACAAGAAATACAGAAATAACCTGATCACCATCTGAAGGTGTCAAGTCACCCCCTCCAGGCCTCATTAAAGCTTTCATCAAACTCCCAGGTACAATTTTCTTCTTCCTATATTCACCCGAACAAAATTATTAGTAGTATTTCTCCAACAATTTCCAACCACAGCAAGTAAAACCAACCACAAGAGGGGATAATAGAAAACTACCTCTTCTCTTCCTCTGAAGACTGCTTCTCTTTTTGAGGAACATATTCACGTTCGGTATCTTCATTTACAGCCATGGTCAATTTAATTACGCTAATGTTCAATGAATTTCACAACCAGGGTCTCTGTTCTCAAATCCCTGCACGTTACAATCTGGTTTTTCAAAGTTGAATTTGCAGAAGAACCATTTTCCAGAAGCGCCCCAAAAGCTCACTGATTTCAGTATTTTACTCATTTCCCAAAAAAAGCGGGTAGTTGTTAAATTGAAGACACCTCTCACAGTCATTTTCTCCAAATTCAGATGTTGAAAAGCAACTAAATAAGAAGTGAGGCAAAGTCGAATGCATAGCTTGGTTGATTTTACTGAAACTAAAATTTGAATCCTATAGCTTCTAAAAATCGCATTGAAAAATTCAAGTTTAGAATAGCGAAGAGGATGAGTTTCGTCCTCACCTAAAGCACTCTGCGGTGGATTGAAAACAAAACCCCACTGATCTGAATCAAGTGGTTGCCTCTCGGAAACGAGTGAAGCCCGCCCGCCAACGGCAAAATCGAGGCCCCTTACTTTTCCGACCTTTTCACCTACCGTACCAAAAAGGACGGTTTTTTTTTCCTATCTTTTAGTCCTTCTGGGTCACTGTTAAATTACAAGTTTTTCCCGTTTATAATTAAATTTCTTTTAAGAAAATTCATTAATTACAAGAAAATTATAATTAAGTACATTTAAAATTATATTAACACACCACCATAAATTATTTTTGTGTGCAATTAGTGCCTTAAAATATTTTGTAGTATAATTTTATCCCTAGTATTCAGCTAAAATTTGGGGGACTAAATTACATCGAGTTAAACTTACATAATTAAATTATAATTGAGTTAAGAATTAAAGACTAAATGATCAAAAGAAAAAATTAAAAGAAAGAAGAAGAAGAAGGAAAGTCTGTTATCATCAATCAAGCATTAACTCCGTGATTGATGTCTATCATACATGAACTAATTAAATTGGTAATAAGGTACTAGTAGTAGTAATCATGTTCTAGAAGGCTGATTTGTTTTATTACTTTTTTTTATAAGTAACAATATTCATTAAAGAAATGAAATGATAGGACATCATAAATTTGTAATCATAAAAGTTCATATATTTTTTCTTGATATAATTGGGACACCTCAACTAACACTTATAGAATTATTACATCCATTATAATCCTGATGAATAATCATCTGGTAGGCCTCAGAAGGCTGATAAAGTTCATGAAAACCCCATCTCAAGTCAAAACCTCTCTTAGTTAGGTAATCCACCATAGAGTTACAAAGTCTCAGCATATAAGTAACCTTCGTCACCCAATCCATATGAGGATGGTTACTTTTGTAGCCTGTGGGTTTTTTTTAAGTGGTTATCATAAAGGTTATAAGGAAGGTTGTGGGAGTCCTATGCATACTTAATTACTCCTTGAGCTATTTATTGATTATGAAAAACTATTTATACTTTGTTATATAAATTTATATTTAGCCCGCTTAAATATTTTCTAATCATTCCTTACATACTTGTTAACTATTTTGTTCTAGTGTATAATACAGATGTCTAGCTTCAACAGACTAGTGAATGTTTATATCGGATCGAAGGATTTCCCAAGATATCTATAAAGCAAATACCGAAGGAAATATCAAATAGCTCTCCCAAGTATCTATAAGGAGGCATTGAAATAACAATAGATCATCGTGCAAGCTAATGGCGTTTAGCCAACAGGGGTGGGGTATGTGTATAGTAAGGGTGAATAATAAAAGGAATGAATAGAATCTGCGTACCTTTTAGGTTTAGCTCATACTACTATCTATAGAAGTTACTTGATGATTGGACCTTCGGGCTTTGTGCGCCTCGCAACCCATGCATCAGTGCTACCTCGCTATGATTATAACCTTGATTATAGGCTGATTAGGATCTTCCTTTATTTTAGGCAGATCCTGGTATATCTTGTCTTTGTTGGGCCTTCCAGCAGTTGGGCCTCATACATGGATCCATAATATATTTATACTTGTTATTTTAATGTACTTAAAATCAAGAGCATATAATCCATAATTCCATGCCACCAACATCTATCTTAGTCATTACATTCAATTACATGGTATGATTGAGAAGAGATAGTTAATACATAAAATGGTAGACTTTCTATTTGTTCTTATAGCTCACTTTTAGTTTCTTTGATATGAAACATATATTTACTGTCGAGCTAATTTTGTGTGTGAATATGAACTATTTTCCTTTCAAATTTTGAGCTTTGGTTTTTATTACTACTTTGATCATTAAATATAAATTATAATATGATATCAACTTCTCATTTCTTGAAAACCCTCACTAATTAAGGGGTGAATGAACATCAACTATTGGGATGGTGCCAAAAGACAATACAGTTTTTGTTGTTGAGGCTATTAGTTAAATTAAGATTTTTTGTTGAAGCTAAAATTTATTGCAATGAAGACTTGGTTTTGATATGATCTTAGAGTGAGTTCCATTTTCAATAAAAAAAAATAGCTTTCACTGTTGGAAGTGATCTTAATTTTGTTGATTGTGGCTAATTTATGTTGAGTCTTCAATTTTGAAGCACTTCAATGTCCAACCAGGTTGGCCTGACACCATTAACTTATCTGTTTGGTTGCTCAGAAATTTTTTGGAAAAGACTAAATACCCTTTTTAGTCAGCTTCCAAAAGGCCTTATTCATTAATTTTATGTGGAAATCATATGGGTTATAACATGCTCATTTGTTTGGTTTTTTAAAAATATAAATGAATATGTTGCATATAATACCCAGTTCACCGTCTCATTCATCATTTTTTTTTTTGGTATATGTTTTGTTTTTATTGGCATGTCTGTGATGTATTACCAGCTCTAAAATATCAAGTTCATCGTTAATTTTCAATAGCTGATGTGATTCTTACCTTCAAATTCAACTATTTTATACCTATTAGGAACTTGAGCACATTTTTGTGGAGTAATTGATTACCAAATGGGAAAATTAAAATAAAGGACCTAGATAAAATAATATTTAATTAAAAGGACCATAAAAGTTAAAATTATTAATGAGGACCAAATAAATTTAAAAAGACTAAATTACCCTTCAAATTCTCAATTGCTTCCCCAACCCAAAAAGCAAAGAGAAAAGCTCCTCCCATACCTGTCTTGCCCAACCCATAAAACTCTAATTATATCTTTTATCTATCGTTTCCTGAGTTCATCACACCTAATAGTAAAAGAACATAAGCGAAGCTTCTGGGAAGATGCATTAAAGGGGAAATCTAAGTATTTTCAGAATCTCATTCCAAAGTTCTAACCCTCAGAAGAAGACGAAGGATTATAGGTGTTGACTATAATAAGATTCTGCAGGTTGATATGAATGCCACAGATGAAGATTTGAAGAAAGCTAACCGAAAGCTTGCAATGAAATGGCACCCTGATAAGAACCCGAACAATAAGAAAGAGGCAAGCCAAATTCAAATAGTCTCAGAAGCCTACGAGGTAAAGCTAGTTATTGATTACTTCCTTCACTTTAAGAACATTAGTTAACTGTTTGTTGATGTCATTCAATTTGTGTTAGCTCATCCATTTACCAAGTGATTCCTTCATTCATTTTATAATTGCTACAATGTTTGATGATGTTATTGAGATTTTTTGAATTTTCAATCTCTACAAGCACCCCCTTGCCCTAGGTTTATGTGATCAGGTTAAGTTTTTATGTCATCCAAGATTTGTGTTTGATGAAGGGGGTCTCACTTTGAACATTGATCTTGTGCAGGTTCTAAGTGATCCCCAGAAGAGAGCAATTTATGATTAGTATGGAGAATGGCTCAAAGGGCATGTGCCACCTCCAGATGCCGATAGGGCTTCATTCTTCCACACTAAAAATGGTCCAATGACATTTAGGTTTAATCCCAGAAATGCAGACAACATTTTTGCATTTTTTTTTTGGGTTTTCAAGCCCATTCGATGGAATGGGCGGTAGCGACGACGACAGCATGAGAATGGAAATGACAGGGAGGAAGGTGGGGGCACCAATAAATTGGTCACAGGAGGGAAAAAATGCGCTTTATTCTTTGTTTTCTGCGTTGGCCGAGAATTTGAAGGACAATCTAATACTTTTAAGTTTATTTGATCCTCCTTAATAATTACAATTTTTATGGTCATTCTAATTAAATATTATTTTATCTAGGTCCTTTATTTTAATTTTCCCTTACCAAATTAATGGTTTAATGCTAACTGATACGCTTGAAGGTGTATTGAATATGTCATAATTATAATTGATAATAAGGAAAATATTTAATAAGATAACATTAAAATAAGGCAAGAGATTTGTCCATGTATGGTGTGAAGGAAGTTTGAGAAGTGCAAGGATATAATAATTAGAATGACAAGCATTATTGGCACAAACTATTGCAAATATTTAATTCATTCATTATTCTCCATAACTTATACGGATAAAATTGAAGTTATGCTTGGTAATAGTCCACATATTGTCTGTACTAAGTTTGATAAATTCAAGTCTGTAAATTGAAAAATGGTATTATAATTACTCAATTTATTTCGTTATTATTCATTGATTACATAAAGTGATATATCCGAGAATGGAAGCCTAAGAACCCACAGTATTTTTAAAGCAAAGTTTTGATATATGTGTCACATAGAACAAGGGAAGCTTTACCATTATTTAGTGGTTCATGTGTTCGATAAAGTTGGTTACTGACTGTTTTTTTAACTACACTTTACGAGCACAACAACTTTACTGTTGAATAAGGAAGAGGGAATTTGAACAATAAATTGGTCTTTACGCAGTGGTAAAACTTGCTCTTGGCTAGCAAGCTTTATGCTTTTGATAAACCCACAAGCGTGGTGTACTTCTGCCTAAGGAATGGTACCTGTTTTTCCTTGGTTAACTTATATGAATCATAACTCTCTAATTTGCAACTGAACACTCAAATTATTGTGCACTGTGTGTGTACTGTTGTTGTGATCGGCATTGTGGTCATTCCCTTTCATGTATTTACATGGTAGCTATTGCGTTTCTTTATTATTTGACATATATTTCGTTATTATCTAGTTCCTTATTTCATGCTTATATAGATCTGTAGTAGAAATAGAGACTCACATTTGGTATGCAGCTAAATCAAGGATCACTCATTGTTAATAGCAGGATGGTCCTCTAGCTTGGGTGAGATCTTGGCATAACAACATATTCCAACTCTATCAACACACTATGGTGGTTCGTAAATCAAGAATTCAAGGATTATGATCATTATGTTTCAGATGAAGTGGAGACATAGTATGTTTAGCAACATACAGACTAAAATTTCATTCTATTACCTTAAGTATTAACATATAAAAATGTACGTAACATTAGGCTCTTTGAATCCCTAGACCAAACATGTTATATGCACAAGTCTAAAAACTGAATGATGTAAAAGCTGGCTACTTGAGTGTTATAGTCCAAATCATGTTTTCACGGGAAGTGACATAATTCATATTAAAAAGATTACAACTTGCTTCTTATCCATATATCATTCTGAAGTTTAGGATATCAATTGTTATTTATGTATTGACCAATACTTTCCAAAGAAGATTTTCCTCAAAATATCCCTCAATTTAGGTGATGAATTAGGCTTACAACTCAATAAAAGCTATGATGACTACAATGAGGAGGTTCATAGGTTAATAGATTGTTGTTTGTAGAATTGCTCTTCACAAGAATGGAGGCACAAGCCGCATTTGACACATCTAATGACAAAATGTTGTATGCAATGCTAAAGTAGTTATTATAATTTCATTGTGACAGTATTATATATTTATCTAACACTAGCCTTTTTTCATTATTGTAATTTATATTGAATCGTTATTTCCATTTATGATAACTTGTTTTTGTGTTTAAGGAATTTGGTTTTTGCCAATTTTACAATCATTTTGTAAATGAGAAGTTAATGATTTTTGTCATATCCTTCCTATCATTTTAAGAGTTACAAAGCTAAATTAATCATGAAATATTGGATCTCTAAATTCGAGTTTGTGATTTCAATACAGCGTTTTGCATATACTATTGACGAATATGAGAGATTGTAATTTGGTTGTTGAAAGAAGGGGAAATAAATTGATATACTGATGTGTTGCTAATTTATTTTGTACGGAGAATTTTAATGAAATGGAAGTAAAATTTGTTAGTACTAACTGTCACCTAAGAGGGGGCGAATTGGGTGTATGATAAAAACTTATAAACTTTTAAAATCTTTTAACATCTTAGTAAAAAAAGTTTGTATGACAGTAATGAGTTATAAAGCAATAGTCAATTATTCAAACCTATATGTTGGAAATATAAGAGTTTAGGGAAGAGAATATGCAATATATGATTTATTTAGTTCGGCCCAATTCTTGACTTACGTCCAGTCCCCAAGCTCTACTTGACATTTTTAATCCACTATCTTCTTGTTTAATCCGGGCACAAGAGAAAAGTCTCTACAATCCCACAAGTTCACCCAGGCACTTGTGAAGCCAAATCTCTTACCAAGATACTCCTACTTACACACTGTAAGGTTACAATCTGTTTCTTACTCAAGACTAAACAATATTGAGTAACTCTCAGATAAAATGATTACAATGAATTTTCTATCTTAGAAGTAAAGATGATGAACACTAAAGTTTAACATCCCAACACATCGCTCTTGACATCGTCTACTTTGGGGCCCATTGCCCCTCACGACTTTAAAATGCGACAACAAGGGGAGGTATCCAGACCCTTATAAGGTGTCTTTCGTTCCCCTCTCCAACCTATGTAGGACATAACACTCAACCCAACTTTGGGCTCAGCGTCCTCGCTGGCACATCAACCCATATTGACCCAAGCCTGGTTTTGATACTAATTGTAACATCCTAACATCTCACTCTTGATATTGTCCGATTTGAGGCCCATCGCCCTAATGTTATGTCCCATATCGACCGGACAAGGGAACGAAAGACACCTTATAAGGGTCTGGATACCTCCCCCTTTTGACGCGTTTTAAAGCTGTGAGGGGCGATGAGCCCCAAAGCGAACAATATCAAGAGCAAGGTGTTGGGATGTTACAAAAGTGCAATATAAATAATTTCACTCTCTATGGTAAATTATATGATCATTGAGATAATCGAAGAGTAAGTGATATAGATGTCAGAGTATTGACATTTTAACAATGAAGTTGTAATCTAGTGTCTCTTGGTCTATCTTGAATGCTCCTCTTTTTCTAGTTGATGAAGAACATTCAACCGTTGAGCAATTCTTCCCGTTTTGAATATGATCGTTGGATATCCATTGGAAGTAGTCGTTGGACTTATTTAAGCTTTCTATTAAGCAAATGAAGACGTTCATAGAAATTTAGATCCAATCATTTTCCCTTTGCTTTATATGACATACTCCTGACATTGGTTGCTTTCGCTCTTTCACCAGAATGGATGTCTCAAAAGTTGATTATTTGCCTTCTCTGAATTCATTTGCCATAAGTGTGCTTTGTTTCTGCTTTTTCATTTAATATTCTGACACACATATGACATTTTGAGGATTTGCAAGTAATCCTTCACTTAATCATCTAAAACTCACTAATAAACGTGATTGAAAGCATTGAGAATAATAATGAGTGATAAACTAAAGTAATAAGATATTGAATAGAGAATTTGAATTTACGAACACATGATAAACTTTTAGAGCCACAAGAACTTGAGTTGTTACCATTTTAAATGATTAGGTAAGTCATAACTCTTTGAGAAATAACAAGAACTCGAGTCATAACTGTTCAAACGCGAGTCATCAACTCGAGTTGTATAAAGTAGAACTCGAGTTGTTAATATTTTGAAAGATTGGCTAAATTATAAGTTCTTTGAGAAAAACATAAGAACTCGAATTGTTAATGTTCAAATGTGAGTTACCAACTCAAGTCGTTACACTAGAACTCGAGTTGTTACCTTATTATTCCAGAATGATAGCTAGCTTTCTCCGCAATCTTCATAATGTATCATAATATAGAACTTAAGAACATTGGCTGTACAAGGGTCATATTCCAGTAAGCGTAACATCTTCGATATAGCTCCAAATTTGACAAACCACATATCCCCAGAAAGCTCTTTAAGTCTTCTTTACAATGCAAAAAGAATCAGCTCCAAACTCATTGTATGTAGTGTGTTTCAATCAGATTAATAGAAGATGTTTTGAACTAGCGTTTTTGCAACATCCTGAAGTGACTCTCAACTTCAAAAATTCATATCTCATCCATTTGGTATTTGTTTTTTGTGCTCTTAATGTTTTTGGAAATATATTTGAGTCTAGTTTCAAATGCCACCAGTTTAAGCTCAATTGGATGTGTAGATTGTGAGATACACTCAAAATACCGAAACTGGGTCTGTTGTGCGATGTTAATTGATGTGTCAACTTTTGAAATTCATAGCTCTTTCATCTAAACTCCTTTGGGATTAAATTTTGGTCACAATGATGCATTGAGAGTCTAGTTTCATAAAAAATTAGTATCGATTCAATCAGATATTTAGTTTAGGAGATATCATCAAATAACTGAACGTCGCCTAAGTAGAATGTTGAACATGGATGAACAAAGTGGCTGGAATAACATCAACTCGAGTTGTTAAGTGGAAACTCGAGTTTTCATGCATATTTTGCTAAAAGCTTGATTTTGCATATTTTAACTCATAATTGAGCCAATCTAGCTTCCAATTGATCGTAGAAACTTCTAATATCACATATAAGAACTTGAATGTTGATAGTCCCATTATAATATGCAAGTTCCTCTTTCTTTCTTTTCTTCTCTTGATTGTTCTCCACAATTCAACTTGAACTAATCATTTGCAAGTTTCTCTTTCTTTCTTCTCTTCTCTTGATCATTCTTCACAGTTAAATTTGGATTAATCTATATTAAATATAGCAGTTAGTCAATGTATATGATACCAAATTTTTGCTCCTAATATTAGTATGTAAATTTGACATCATCAAAACTAAGCAAATCTAACATTCTCCCCCTTTTTGTTGATGACAAATCCTTTAACAAAAATATGTATGAATATGAAAACATATTAGGTTCAACATATTTTTCTTGTCATTCTCTCCCCCTATTTGACATCAGCAGAAAGTTTGAAACCAAATTAAAAATGTGTCAAGAAATTTTTTCTCTCTCCCCAATGTGAAAGTATTTTCATTCTTTAATATAATGTAATTTGAAATGTTTTTATGAAAACAAATTTGAGAGATTTTGGAGAGATTTTTAAGAAATCTTTCATAATTAAAATAGATTAATACCAAACATGTGCAAAATAATCAGTAAATTTAAAAAGATAGATATTAGAAATGCTCATGTAGATTCTGCAAATTGATGAATGATCAATGAAGTCCATTTGCTTGCTTTCTTGTTGTATGAGATCCTCTGAAGTGTGCTCAATATAAGGATCATGAATATTCTTCGAGATGTGAATAGGGCGAAAGTACTGGCTTTTTGAGTTTATCTCATTTGAATGAATATAGTCAGTACTCATCTTCTATCCTTTTCCTTTTCTTCTTAGAGCTCTTCTATAGAGCTTATCTCAACTTTAATGTGATTTAACGTGAATGTAACATCCCAAATTTTAGGGTTTTAAAGTTTGAATAATAAATGGAAATCAATTATGAAATTTGGCCTAAAAATAATTATGAAGCTAATTATTGAAATTTAAGGAATATTTTCTTGTTAATTAAAGCAATCTAGTTAGGAATAATTATTAGCCAGAATATATTTGGAGATGATATTTTATGGCCAAAATAAATTAATTGAGGAAGGAATAAAGTCAAAGAATATTTGAAAGGGATAATTTATGGCCTAAAATAATTATTGGAAGTTAAGGCTTAATTTCCATGAATTTTGGGGAAAAGAATTATTGAAGTTAATGGCCTGATATTATGAAGAAAAGGAGAAGCTAGCATTAGTGTTATTACATGTTGGTAATTTCTATCCCCTGAAGGTAATATTATTGTATTAGTTTCACAATAACTCAAAGCATATATTCCCTTAATTCATTAATCATTTTGGCCCAAAATCATATATATGAACCTATGCAACAACCCTAACTTGAACAACAGAAAAGGAAGTAAAATGCTATATAAACAAGGCCCAAACCATAAGCCCAATACGTCACAGTAGCAAGACTCAACCCATTAGTCTATCAGCCCATCTCATTTTTCTCTCTCCTAGCCCATTAAGATGCTTTGGTAATTATTCATTCCTCAGCCTCATCGAAACACAGAAGTAAGATTAGCAGGAAGATATTGTAATATCTCGAATTTCTGGGATTTAAATATTTGAATATTATATGAGAAAATTAAATTATGAAATTTGGGCTAAAATAATTATGAGAATAATTATTGGAAATTAAAGCCTATTTTTAATTTATTTATTTCGGGAAAAGAATAAATTCAAGAAATATTTGTAAGTGATAATTTTAGGTTTAAAAAATTATAGAATTTTCATTTCAAGGCCTAGGAAATAAATAATTTAATTTTTATTATTCAGCAATTGCAATTAAATCTAATTGCAAATAAGATATTGTTTAAAAAAAAGAAAAGAAAGAAGAACAAATGGATCATATGGGCCATGTGTGAAGCATACAGCATTAAGCTATGAAATTACCTCAGCCCATCGTGTAAAAGGCCCAGTTTTTCAGCCCATATTACCAAAACACAACTTGTCCATTATCCAATATCCATCAAACTGTCAAAACGAAGGAGCAGATCACGCACTTATGCAGCAGAAAATCCTAACCAAAGACCACCCCATAATCAGGTTCAGCGTATTCTACGGAAAGCGGAAGCAGATCGCGTTTTAGAGAAGAAACACAGAAAGATCAGACACAACCATATCCCTCGAGCCCTATGATGGCTATACTTCTGGACCATCGTGTCTTATTCTTGTCTGTTCCCATATGAATTCTATAAAGTCCATATATTCAGCCATCTTCCATTCAGTTAGTCACGGTAAAGCTGAGAGTGAGAGACCAACAGTAAAAGCATGAGCTGGAGAGAAAGAGAAGAAAGGAAAGAGCTAACTGGAAACTGCTACTCTGCTCCTTGACGCAAGAACAGGGGAAACTCTCAGCACCTTATTCTCATCTCTTCAGCTTGATTCTTGTAGGTAATTTATCAAGTTTCTTTTCCTCTAGCTTCTATCGTTTTCCGTCAAAGATCCTTGAACATTAAGCCTTAGGTGATAAAATGTTGAGCTTGCTGAAAACCGAAATGAAAACAGGGGCTGAGTTATTGCGTCAGTTTGTGTCTCTGAGTTTTTCTCTGAACCTTGCGGTTGTCTTATTGCCATACACACACACACACAGTGAGTCTATACATTCATATAGTGAATGTTGTGGCTGTGGTGCTCATAAATATATATTGCATGTCGTGGTTGTCTGAGTGTTTGTATATATATATATCAAGAGGAGAAAAACGCTGGGCATTCGTGTAAGTATGTGTATATATGTAAAAAAAAATAGAGAAACCCGGGGGGGGGGGGGGCATGTTATGACTCTGGATACTTGATTTTTCCATCTGTCAAACTACATCTACATCTATATATGTGTATGTATGTATGTATGCACACACATCATATAAATGTTGCTGGCTGCTAAGAAAAGAAAACGGTTCTGTCATGCATGAAATGTACACACACACATACATACATGAGTTGCTCACTGTGTGTTTAATGATATATATATATATATATATATATATATATATATATATATATATATATATATATATCCATGAAGTATCATGTAGCAATGAGTATGTATATTAAGAGAAAGAGAAAAACAATACTGTATGACTTGCATCATTTTAATTGTTGTAGCATATATATGCATATAGATTTATGAAGCATGCCATAAGACTTTGAACATATATATGCATATACATTAAACCATGCAAAAAGGAAAGAGAAGGATATTGTTGTCATATGTAAATCACTACACATGGGTTTTGGAAATAAAGAAAGATAACATATATTTTGAAAACCATGAGAAACATTAGATAAATACATTAAATCATATTCTTATATGATGGTTGGTATTTATTAACTCTAAATGATTATTAAATTACTAGTTTAAAGGAACAAGATAACACCTGAGAGTTTGGAGTAATGGCAAAGGAATAATTAAATAAATAAAAAGAATTATTGATTAATGAATAAGTTAAAGGGGGAATAAATAATAAATGAGGAATTATTGTTATTATTAGGGTTGATGATGATGATGATAATAATAATAATAAAATTATTATTGTTGGACAATTTTTTAAGGGATTAATAACTATTATTAATCCTCTAAACTAATTCGCGTAATTAGTTTTCTTTGCGATTCGAATAAGTGACTAACGGCGATGATAAACATTTTTAGGAAGAACTTGATACTTTTCTGATTCCAACAACTTCAGTCAAGAGATAAGGATTCAAGTTTAATGTGAGTAACCGTAATCTTATGAGCTTGTATGTGTGTATTGCATGTATGACTGATCATGATTGCTAGATAATTTACATGTTTGTATCCTAACTATGGATTGAGGCTGTGCGTCTCATAGGGTTGCGTGTCCTAAAGGGCTACGGTCATTGGCCATTAACTGCAGTTATAGTGCGACTTGATTTCTGTGAATTATCCTATGCTTATACATGTGTTATACTGTCATTTACATTTTATACTTGCAAATGAGATTAACTGTTACCCTGGAGTTCATTCATTTGAACTCCAGACCACATGAAAGATACATGCAATGGTTCGGGATCGAAGGGCAAGAAGCAGCTGTAAGGGTTATAGCAGCTGGAACCTTTTTGGAAAATAAAAGTAATTAGACTGTATTTTAACATTTATCATTCATCTATTTTGAGATTACTGTATTAACATCCAACTATCGGATGAATTCAAATCGCGAAAAATTTGCACGTGTGTTTCAAACTAAGTGTATTTTCAAAATACTTTTATTCTGCAATTAAGTCATCCAAATCTCTTTGATGCCTTTACGCGTTAACTCTGATAAAATAATGACCCCACAGGGTGGTCGTCATAGATATCATCAGCATTATTAACGTCAAACACACAAGAGACCTCGAGCCCAGCGTTGTAACTCTCTGTCAACATATATTGCGCGGCTATTAATCTATTCACGCAAGAACATGGAAGAAGTCAGCAGCGCCATACTTCTCAAGCCTCACATCACTGTTTACCCATTGGTTCTTCTTTCTTGGACCATTGCCGAACTAAAGTCTTCCTGTATTATCTAATCCATGCTCATTGGCCTTACTCATTCGCGTTGCTTCAACCAAGTTGAAACCGACCAAGACACAGAGAGAGAGAGAGAGAGAGAGAGAGATGAAGAAGAAGAGAGGGAGGAGGAATGTGAGAGAGAGAGATAGCTTAAAGCCAAAACCATTTGCTCTGCTCTTCGTCGCTGAAACAGGGGAGTAAATTGGTCATCCACTGCTCAACATTTAGCTTGATCATCGAAGGTAAGACATCGGGTCCCTCTTGCTCCTGATTTCCATCACTTCCCTATCATAACTAAAATTGAAAACAAAAAACAGGGTCATGTTGCATCTCTGAATCTCCACATTTTTCATCTGTATTGTTGTTCTCGCATATATATATATATATATATATATATATATATATATATATATATATATATATATATATTAAGCTTGTTGTCATTCTTGTACGCGCGCGCGCACACACACAGAGATAATGAATTCCTATATATGGGACTCCTAAAGCTATATGAGATCTGGATAGACCCACTCATGTTCTCAACGACGAAGAATATCACTCATATTCTTGGTAAAAACCTGTCCAAATTTAGAGGCTAAGTTTAAGAAGGCATTTGAATAGTTATCTATATCTCTCATGTTTTCTATAACGAGCCTTTCTATATCTTGTAAGGCTTTGTCCTGCATTTCGAGAAAGAAAACAAAATGTTGCTGCATGTACATATAAATGTTGCTGTCATGAGTGAGTGTGTGTGTGTGTGTGTGTTAGAAGTTCCGCATGTGAGAACTTACTATGTGATACACATATGTATGTATGTATATGTATATAGATATATAATGTTGTATGTCTATATAAAAAGAGAAAGAAAACAAAATGTTGCTGCATGTACATATAAATGTTGCTGTGATGAGTGAGTGAGTGTGTGTGTCAAAACCTGCCGCATGTAAGAAGTTGATGTGTGAATATAACATATATATATATAGACACACACACACACACATATCAGAACCAAATATTTATGCTTGCTATTGTTGGGATTCGTACATGCAGCGGAATTAAAAATTTTACGAATCCCATCCGAGGATCACTTAACGACGTTTAAATCAAGGTTCAAAGAATTCGAATCATACCTACGTTGAACTGGTGTGCATCTCGTTCTATTTGAACTGGTGGGTTACTTTCTCGATCAGCAGAAGTCAACTCTTCGAATTGCCTTCCTCTACCGGTATCTACACCGAACAGCTTTTCAACATGGACGTCAACGTGCTAACGCCTTCTTACTTTCATCTTACGCCTTTTCTCTAGGGTTTTCCTTTTGCGGCTGTTTACTTGCTTTAATACGACTAGATCAATATCTCTTATAGAGTTTCTAAAACCCTAATTGGACCATATTAAAATATTCAAGATTAATCTCAATTAATCTTGAATTCAAATTTTAGATTTAAATAGCATTAAGTAAATCTATCCAACAGATCTAATCTAATCTATTTATTTAATTCAAATTAAAAGCCTACATATTTAATTTATAAAGATAAATTAAATCTAAGATACTATATATTAATCCAAAAATTAAATCTTTGATTTAAGTCAAATCTAAGATAAAATATCTTAATTAGTTTTAGTTATATAATGATTAGCTTGAAAGTGGAGCTGAATCACCAAGAGGGGGTGAATTGGGGATTCTGAAATTTTTCGCAAATTCCGCTTGGATGGTGATCGAACAAAGTAAAAAAAATGAAGAGTAGGGAAGAATAGCAAGACACGAAGAATTATATTGGTTTGGGCCAACTCTTTGGCTTACGTCCAATCCTCAGGCACCCTGAGTATTTCACTATGTCTCTTGATCACACCCTCTGTAACTCTGAAGCAATTCTCTCACTAAAACTTGCTCCCCCTTACAAGTTGTAATCAAAGACTCCCAAATCTTCAAGTCCCCCGACTTAAGATTCTTTACAATAATTGAATACAAGTAATAAACTCTCTTAAAAGAGCAGCTAAGATGAACACTGAAGCTCAGATAGTATCAGTAAATACTCTGTACAGAAAGCTCAAGAAAATAAATGAACAATTTAATGCTTTTTCGATTTTCAGCTCAATAGTTGTTGAGAGAATTGAATGCTACTGTATTTATACTTAGAGTATGTTTAATAGGCATTGCAAGCATTCTTATGACCGTTGAAGAACTTTTATGACTGTTAGAAGCAACTTGGTCTCTTCTCTCTCTATGCTTTGTTCATTCTTCATGATGGAAGGATAGTTACTTACTTCTTTGTGTTTCTAGCCATTGGAATGTCAGTGTTTTGAGTAGGTGTACGTCTCTTTATCCTTTTTGCATTGTGCATAGCTTGGTTGATCGGATTATGACAAGTTTGGTAGCTTTGCATTATGCTCTGACATGACTTTTGCTCTAGTAAGGTCAGCTCTTAAAATTCGCTTGAATCATATCTAAATAGGCTGCAATACACTAACAAACACATTAAACATATCTAATGAAGTTGATAAAGAGTATTAAAAAGCATTTAGATCAATCAACAATCATTATGCAGATTTTGTAGATTTGAATTTTCAACTGATGCGGCACATACTTGAGTTTGTGCATCAATACTCGAGTATGTCACTATGCACTTAAAGCTATACTCGAGTTTCTAACTCTATACTCGAGTATTCTCCTTCCAGAGACGAGACTCGCAATCTGTGCTTTGGAGTTTCAGTTGAACTTAAATCAATACTCGAGTATTCAATCAATACTCGAGTTTTGGACTCTTGATTTGTTTATGCCTAAAACATCAAAACTGGAGTATTCATGCAACGGAGTATTGACACCTTAAAATCCTCAGTTGCTCTCTGTATGACTTGATACTCGAGTATTCAACACCATACTCGAGTATGGCTTTCCATTTTAAAACTCAGAGAGAACTTTAGCCAGTGTGAAACTGGAGTTTCCAAAACTGGAATTTTCCAAATTGAGGTTTGTATGTGTAATAAATGTTTAAGTCATCTTTACTTGGCCTAATACTCGAGTATGTAAATGTCATACTCAATTTTTCATTTAAAAGTGAGAACATTTGAATTTTGGAGCCAAGTTGAAAAATTGAACTTTCATATTCCAAAACTTGAGTTTTTGAAACTAGAGTTTTTCAAACTGAAGTTTGCATTCCTTTTGAAAAATGCTGAAGAGTCTCTTAGGTCTATACTCGAGAATTCAAACCAATACTCGAGTATGCTCAGATGGAAAAATTGCGATGTTTTCTATAAGGCCCAATACTCGAGTATCTACTAGGATACTGCGGTATTGTCCTTTGTCATTCGCATTGAGCTTTTCTTTGAAAGGCCAATACTCGAGTATTGCTACTGATACTCAAGTATTGTCTCAACCAGCAAGTTCTTACTCTAGAGACAATACTTCAATCTTGGTTCTACAATTGATTGTTATCATCAAAATCCATAGAGAACTAACATAGCCCTTAGGGCATAATTTCCAACAGACTCCCATTTGCACTAGGTGCAATCTTTATATATATATATATATATATCCTCTCTAGATAAAATGTTGCATTCATTGATTTTTAGACATATCTAAAATTCAATGAATATGGACACTATTGCTCGTGTTGGGCCATTCTTGTGTGCGACCTTACAAGCCCATATGAGATTGGCAGCGGGCCAATATTGTACTAGCCCACAAGCGTAAGCAGCCTCTAGCAAGACATTGTGACTACCCATTCATATGGGGATCATGACATGATACAACCTATCGTACAACCATGTCATGTCCCTTTTGTTACGCGATAATTTGGTTAAGGATGAGGCATGGATAATGTTAACTTCCTTTTCTTGACCATTACTTTCTCAATTCTTGGGTAGTCTAATAATTGAAATGGAAACTCCTTCCCACTGTAGTATGGCCATGCGTTTCTCAGACTCACTCATTGAGGGGCCCGGTATTATCTCTCTTCAAATGCGAGGGACAAATTCCATCTTGACCACTCACATTCCTTTGCATGAAAACCATTGATCTCAATCCAAGCCTTTATCATCACCCGGTCAAAGGTGACTTTTGACTAGGTCAAATATCAGTGACTCATCATGTACGAATCCATTATGATCTCAGGTCATAGGGCGTATTGATGTGGTTATACATAAGATAAGCTTATGACTAAATCCATGTAGCTTTCTCATAGTGGGTCGGTCCAGCACCTTGTACTCTTACAAGTGCCCATGACTTTGATTCGTATTTCCATACCTCATCAAGTCATACTGGTCTTATCTCATCTTCGCTCCCACATAGATGACCAACCAGGGACATTTAAAATAATCTATAAGATATATCTAGGGATACAGTTATCAATATAAATATGCAAATGAAATGATAACTAAAAGAGAATACTTTAAATAACATAAACATCTAAAGTACAATGAGTTAGCCTTTCCAACAGAATTCTACTTGCACTAGGTGCAATAATTAATTACTCTAATTCCCATTGTCCTAACATGATACTCATGTTTTGCTTGTGTAAGCGGCTTAGTAAAAGGATCAGTAACATTGTCTTCTCTTGGTACTTTGCATATCTTTATGTCACCTCTATCATTGATTTCTCTGATAAGATGAAAATGCCTAAGTATATGCTTGGTCCTTTGATGTGACCTAGACTCCTTGGCCTGTGCAATAGCCCTGTTGTTGTCACAGAATAGGTCTATTGGATTTGAGATGGTAGGAACCACCCCTAGTTCAGTAATAAACTTTCTGAGCCAAACGACTTCCTTAACTACATCTGATGTTGATATATACTCAGGTTCTGTTGCAAAATCAGCTACAGTGCTCTGCTTAGAGCTCTTCCAACTTACCACACCACCATTTAACAGGAATACATATCCTGATTACGATCTTAGATCATCTTGGTCAGTTTGGAAACTTGCATTTGTGGAACCAGTCACACAAAGCTTATCCGCCAAGCCACCATATACCAAGAATAAGTCCTTAGTCCTTCTTAAGTACTTCAGGATATTCTTGGCAGTAGCTCAGTGACCCTCACCAAGATCTTATTGATATTTGCGGATCATACTCAAGGTAAATGACACATCCGGTCGAGTACATAACATGACATACATGATAGATCCAATGGTAGAGGCATATGGAATCTTACTCA